>OX344725.1:7985970-10385970 GCA_947034835.1 Ballota nigra | reverse complement strand
AAGGTTATATTAATGCATAAATTATAAAAGAAAAATTCTACAATTATTGATAAGATTAATTTGTGCCTTATTAATATTATTATTATTATTTTGCAGAAAAAGGAAAGGCACCTATGACTCAGCCTGAAAATAACTTCCACGTATTTGGCAGTCCTGTGCATAGTGGCGTGTTATCTTCAATATCTCATACATTAAAATTTGGTGATGACTATCTTATGCAATCACAAAAGTGTAGTGGTTATGGTATATCAAGTTCAAATCAAGGTATGATATGTATTTTTTATTTACCATTATTTATTTATACTTTAAATAATTGTATACATTAGCATTAATATGTATTTTTTATTGCACAATATTAAAAAAAAATTAAAATATTTAGGTAGTAGTCGAGTAATTAGTGCCGTGAGTGTTGCAATACCAAAGGACAAAGCTAATGATGAAGGTAAAATTTAATCTATATATATTTTTGTGTGATGTTTGTGTGGGAGAGTATATATATATATATATATATATGTGTGTGTGTATGTTTTCTTCCTTTGAATAATTTTTTAAAATATTGCATTTTTTTGCAGGATATCTTGATTTCGGTGATGCTACATATGTATGTATACATTGCAATGCTTCTATGTGGTACGATGAGAGAACTTCTAAAAAGAAGCATGAGAAGCCTCCTAAATTTCCATCGTGTTGCAGTAATGGAAAAGTAAAGTTGTCTATGTTGAAGTCACCGCCCGAGACATTAATAAAGTTGTTGACTTTAAATGATGAAAAGAGCAAACAGTTCATAAATAATATAAGGGCCTATAACATGATGTTTAGTTTTACATCGATGGGTGGTAAGGTTGATAGTTCAATTAATAGAACCAAAGGACCTTATGTATACAAGATGCATGGTGCTAATTACCACCGAATAGGTAGTTTGTTACCTCTGCCTGGCAATGAGCCAAAGTTCTCGCAATTATACATCTACGACACTGAGAATGAAATAAACAACAGAATAAGAGCTCTCAGGTATAAATTTTTTTCTTTTCTTATATTCAAAATTATAATTTTAAAACTAAAAATAGTAATTTTGTGTAAAACTATTTTTCGCATAATTTGTGATTTATAGAGTTTGGTAAATATTAAAAAAATGTGATTCCAAATGGTAATTTTTTTTGTTGGTTTTTCATTAGTCGGCATGAGAAAGAGAAAACAAGAAGACTGGATAATGTTATTGTTGGTGAGTTGAGAAGAATGGTGGATCGCTTCAACCCGTTTGCTGTACAGTTCCGAAATGCTAGAGAAAGCATTATGTCTGGGCGTGAACCATCATTGAGATTGAATTTGGTTCATGGTAGAAACACTGATGGAAGAACACATAATCTTCCAACTGCATCTGAGGTTGCAGCTTTGATTCCCGGTGACTTAAACGTAACAACTGAAAGGAGGGATGTTGTTCTTCAAACGTGCAATGGTAAATTGCTTAGAATAAGTGAATTACATCCTTCTTACGTTCCACTGCAGTATCCACTATTGTTCCCTTATGGTGAGGATGGATATCGAGTTGATGTCGTGCATGGTGATGCTGATTTTACTGCAAGAAAGAGAGTTAGACTTACGATGCGTGAGTTCTTTGTATTCAGAATTCATGAGCGCCAGAACGAGTCTAATACTTTGTTCTTATCTAGAAGATTGTTTCAACAGTTCTTAGTTGATTCTTATACAATGATAGAGTCCGAGAGATTATCCTACATAAAGTTTAATCGGGTGAAGCTAAGATCCGGGAAAGTGTCTGACATGATGACTGCAGTTGAGAACGGTAATATTGAACCATCTACTACGGGTAAGAGAATATTACCGTCTTCATTCACGGGTGGGCCGAAAAATATGATTCAGAATTTTCAGGATGCCATGGCAATTTGCAAATATTATTCGTATCCTGATTTGTTCATCACTATTACCTGCAACCCAAAGTGGCCGGAGATAACAAGGTTTTTATCTACCAGAGGCCTTGAAACAGCGGACAGGCCCGACATTCTTTGTAGAATGTTTAAAATGAAGCTTGATAGGATTATCAATGATTTCAAGAAATTTCAAATATTTGGGAAAATTGATGCATGTAAGTTTTTAGTTATATTTTATACATAAATATCTATATGTATATATATATATTTATATATGTAAATAGATATATGTAGAGTATTTTTTAAATTATACAGTAGCTATTACCTTTACATATTAGAAATTTAAGAAAAAAAAATAACACATAATTATCTATTTTGCAGTGGTTTATACGGTGGAGTTTCAGAAAAGAGGATTGCCACATGCACATATTCTTCTATTCTTGAACTGTGAGAATAAGATTCCAAATCCAGAAGATGTTGATCGCATCATATCTGCTGAGATACCTGATGAGAATGATGATCCCATGTTGCACAATTTGGTTAGGGATTATATGATGCATGGCCCATGTGGACTCGCTAATCGAAATTCACCTTGCATGAATGAAAAATATTGTTCAAAACATTTTCCAAAGAAGTACACTATTAGTACTTCTGTTGACCACGATGGATATCCACTCTATAGAAGGAGGAATGATGGTCGAACTGTGTCTAAAAAAGGAGTTGAATTGGACAATGGTTTTGTCGTGCCTTACAGTCCAGTTTTGTTGAGGAGATATCAAGGGAATATAAATGTCGAGTGGTGCAATCAACACAAGTCCATCAAGTATTTGTTCAAATATATTAATAAGGGTCCCGACAGAGTAACTGTGACCGTAGATGAAGATGGGAAGACCGATGTTGATTCAAAGTCAAAAGATGAAGTGGAAAATTACATAAACTGTAGGTAGATTTCCCCATGCGAGGCTGTGTGGAGAACTCTCCAGTTTGGTATACATCACAGGTTTCCACCAGTTATGAGATTGAATTTTCATCTTCCTAATGAACAAAGTGTTGTTTTTGATGATGATGTGTGTATTGATGATGTGCTTCAAAGACCTAATGCACATAGATCGAAGTTTTTAGCATGGATGGAACGTAACAGAGTTGATAAGAAGGCCAATCCTTCCAAGTATGTCTGGGATGCAAAGAGGTGTACTTGGGAGAGGAGAAGAGATAGCAGATTTTCCTTGGGAAGATTATATAATGTTCCTCCGACTGCTGGAGAAGAGTTTTACTTGGGGATTTACTACCTCATAGTAGGGGTTCAGAATCGTACGAGGAGATACGGACTATTGGGAAAGTTGTATATCCAACATTTAAGGATGCTTGCTATTCGCTCGGATTGTTGGATGATGATAGAGAGTATGTGGATGGAATAGTAGAAGCGAGTTTTTGGGCATCAGCCTACTACGTTCGTAATTTATTCTCAATTCTTCTTCTATCATCGTCCATGAATTCTTCGGAAAAGGTGTTCGAGAAAACATTAGATTGTTTATCGAACGATATTCAGTCAAGACAAAGAAGATTGCTTAATTTGTCAGGTACTTATATATAATTTAATCTTTTCATTTTTAATACTAAAAATTTGTACTTAAGTATTTTTTTTTTAATTTTCAACAGATTTGATTTTGAGCAATGAGGAGCTGAAGAATTATACGTTGATTGAAATTGAAAAATTGCTGCAGTTGAATGGTAGCACACTGTCTAGATTCTCTTCAATGCCTCTTCCAGATCAACAAATAGTGTTGCATGGAGGCAACAAGCTGATACGTGAGGAGTTGAGCTATGATCGTACACTTTTGGGAGATGAATATGCAAGCTTGAGATTAATGCTCACACCTGAACAAAAGGTTGTGTTTGAAGAAATACTTGAGGCTGTTCTGTCGAGCAAAGGAGGGATTTTCTTCTTATATAGATATGGTGGAACTGGAAAAACGTTTATTTGGAAGACTCTTTCAGCGGCTATAAGATCAGAGGGTCATATAGTTCTAAATGTTGCATCCAGTGGAATTGCAGCACTTCTTCTCCCAGGTGGTCGTACCGCTCATTCAAGATTCAAGATACCCATTAATATTGATGAGTCGTCCACCTGTAACATAACTCCCGGATCTGAACTGTCGGAACTTGTGATAAGAGGAAAGCTGATTATATGGGATGAGGCTCCGATGATTAATAGATTCAGTTTCGAAGCATTGGATCGTACCTTGAGAGATATTGTTAGAAATTCTGATGGTTCGGTGAGTGATTCACCTTTCGGAGGAAAGACTGTGGTTCTTGGTGGAGATTTCAGACAAATTCTTCCTGTTATACCAAATGGGAGTAGGGAGGATGTTATTCACTCAACAATTAACTCATCCTATTTGTGGGAGCACTGTAAGGTAATGTCAATGTATGAACTATTTTGTGAGATTATGATTTTTGGAAATTTATTGTTACTAAATTATTTATATAACAATTATTTTTTAACATTGATAGGTACCGAAGCTGACAAGGAATATGAGGTTGGAAAGTGGAAATTCAAGTTCAGATTCATGCAATAATGAAGTTGTTGAATTTTCTGATTGGATTGTAAAGGTTGGTGATGGGAAACTTGGAGATAGCAGGAGTGGTTTTGCTGAAATTGAGATTCCGTCTGAAAACTTGATTTTTGATGATGTGGATCCTGTTATGACTATTATTAGGAGTATTTATCCTTTTGTGGAACTCAGTCTATGCACTGATAAGTACTTTGAAGATAGGGTCATACTTGCACCTACGCATAGAGATGTTGATTCTATCAATGAGAAGATTCTTTCCATTATTCCAGGAGATCAGAGAGTTTATTTGAGCTACGATAGTATTTGCAAATTAGAGTTTCGAGAAGGAGGCCAAGGAGAGTTAGTTTCGGTTGAATTTTTAAACTCACTCAAGTGTTCTGGAATGCCCAGCCATCGTTTGGTTCTGAAGAAAGGTGTACCGATTGTTCTTCTCAGGAATTCTGATATGAAATCGGGGTTGTGTAATGGTACAAGGTTGATTGTAAGTAGGCTGGGAGATCATATAATTGAGGCCGAGATCATATCTGGAAGAAATATTGGGAATAGGGTTTTTATTCCACGGATGACGACGAGCAATTCAGATATAACCATGCCAGTTAATTTTACGAGAAGACAGTTTCCCATCTCAATCTGCTTTGCAATGACTATTAATAAAAGTCAAGGACAGTCTCTTTCTACTGTTGGTTTATACCTTCCGAAGCCTGTATTCACTCACGGTCAGTTGTACGTTGCATTGTCGAGAGTTAAGAGCAGAAGTGGACTAAAATTTTGTGTCTTGATTCTGAGGGAAAACCATGCAACTATACGACAAATGTTGTTTACAGAGAGATTTTTAGAAATTTGTAATAATTGATATGGTGTTGGTGTTGGTGTTTTGTACTCGAACAATAAATTTCATTTTTCATTTAAAATAATTAGATTTATTAAAATAAAATATAAATATATTATAATTTATAATTACTTTTGTTTCCCTTGAAGCCCGCGAAACTCGCGGGTATCATACTAGTAAAGTAATATTTAAATGAATAAAATAGTTGAATTGTAGGGTGAAGTTTAAAAAGATGAATTACATTATTTCTATTTTGGGAATAGAAAAACAAAATTGAGACGGACCTTTTTGGCAAATAGGAAAACAAAACTGAGACGGAGAGAGTATTACACTAGCTATTAAATCCTCCATACGACGTGAGTTAAAAAAATTACTCCTTCCATTTTAAGGTATTTACACTATTAAAATTGTACATAGATAAAAAAAAAATAGAGGTAAAGTAGTGGGCATATGATGCATATTTTTGTGAGTGTGAAAATAAATTAATGTTTCTTTTTAAGTAGTTTATAAATTAGTGTGAGACGTCCAAATAAGAAAATTTTGCAAATTCTCCTTGGACGGGGGAGGACATTATTAATTTTGTATTAGAGATTTTATTATTTATTTTTGTTAGGATATTTTTGTCCTAAAAAATATCTCTTTTTGGTTTTGATAATAACAAAGTATTATATATATTGTGTATTGTAGATGGTATTAAAGAGAAAGGAAACTTAGATTTTTTCTAAGTTTACAGCTGAAGAGTTCAAGAACGAGCCTACAACTGAAGAGTTCAAGTTTACAACCGATTCAAAAGCTACAACTGAAGACTTATGTTCTTACTAAGCTTAATCAAACCTATTTGAGTGTAGTACTAATTGTACATTCACTCACAAGGTCTGAAAAAGCTTCAGAACATTAAGACTATGTTCTTTTTGTGTTTTAAAAACCTGAATTTGGATTTTAAAATCAGGTTTTTGAAATTCTAATCCTACAACTCTATAAATAACTTATACAACACTCATTTACTTTTACAAAATAAAGTTAAAACCTACCCTACTCAAAACCCAAAAAATCACTGATTTTCAAAAGCCGGTTTTTAAAAGTCCCCTAATTATAGTTAGTAGATACAGAGTCCATAGTGATTAGTTGACCAAATTAATAGCTAACACTACAAGACAAAATGTACTACAACGAAGACTAAAGAACACAAGACAAGAAGTCTTAATTGGGCTGAAGTCAAAGTTCGGGGGAGATTCAAATTCAAATTTCAAAGACCTTTCAACGACTCAGAACCCCTTCAAGACTCCTATAAATAGAAGAATCGTCCCAGAGGAAACAACAACACTGGAGCATGCAAGCACATTACAAAGCAATCCTACAGCTACCAAAGTCTACAGAAACTTGTCTTATAATTTTTTATAGGACTAGGTTGCTAGGATATCTTCTTAGGTTTATAAGTTGTTCCTCACAATTTTTTTATTGTAAATCTACCTTTAAGTAGATATTTTCTTTGTGAGTGTTTGGTGTATTTTAGTGAGATTTGTCTGAGTGAATCAGTGTTTTCTCTAAGTTTAGATTAGTCTGAGTGAAGGTCTAGTTCTTAGGGGGAAGCATGTCTGAGTGAATTGTCTTAGTGAAAGCGAGTTGAAATCTTGCATAGTGTTTTTGGCACCTGATGGTGTAATAGTGGATGTAGGAGGATTACACCACCTCTGAACCACTATATATCTTGTGTTCTTTACTATATTTCATTTATATTCATGTTCTGCATACTTTATACAAGTTACATTCATCATATTTTTCAAAAGAGTGCATAAAACTTACATTTGAAAACTGAGTATAACATAGTTGTAGACTGATATAGTCATTGAGTTGTATATTCTTGTTTACAGAGTTTTTCATTAACACACACACACACACTTTAATTCCGCTGCATAATAAATTTCTCAATGTAATTCTAAAAGAGTGAGAACCTAACTCTAAACGTTGTTAAGTGTTTTAATTTTAAAGACTATTCAAATTTTGTTTAAATTTGAAAGTTTACAGCTGCTTACTTGTAAATTTCATTAAGTTGTAAAGTCAATTAAGTCTTGAATATATGTTTTTAGTTTGAAGGTCTATTCACCCCACCCCTACCAGACCTTCACCACTTGGGACCAAAAAATTTATTCGATTAATTCAATTTAATTATAGTTATGTCACTTCTCTCATAAAGTAATTCAACTCAATTAATTCAATTAACTTCTTTTATATAATTAGTAACCTCTTAATAATTCAACTTTTTATCCTAATTAATTTTTAAATTTTTAGTCCTTAATTGATTATTGTTTTAATTAACTTTGTAATTAGAAATTTAAAAATTAAATTAATTATACTCGTTCTTGAACCCTGCGTTTACGCGGATTTAATTTTTTTATTAATTATATATTAAAAATATTTTGATATTTATTTTGTTCGATTAATTCAATTTTGTTATAAATATGTTCACATTCTCATAATAATTCAATATGATTAATTCAATTGACTTCTTTGGAATAATTGTTATCCTCTTAATTAATTTTTTTATCCTAATTAAATTTCAATTTATTGTCCTTAATTGATTATTATCTTAATTAAATTTGTGATTAGAATTTAAAAAATTAGATTAATTAAAAAAATTAGTAAATACATTTAGAATGAACGACCAAGATATTTTTTTTGGATAAAGTCAATTAATAAGTTTTAATTAAAAATAAATGATATAAAGATACAAGCATTTGAAATTAAATTTTAGCTTATCTAATATAATCAATTAAGTTAATTATAGTAAAAGAATTAAAAAAAAACAATTTCTAATTAAAAATACCATAATAGAAGTTTAATAGAGGGTGGAGGTTGATTCTCCAATAGTAGATATAAGATTGACGATGTTCTATTACGTATGTTGGATGATTGACGATGTCCGATTAACTAATTTAAGGTAACATAATTGAAGGAAAAACTCTATATTCTCTCTTATAAATCTTTCCATACATTTAAAGTTTTAATCAATAAAAGAGTATGTATATAGTGAAATTGATTCATTCATGAATCATTAAAGAATATTAGTTGTTTTCATTAAAGAGTATTAGTAATTTTCACCGAAGGGTATTAGTTGTTTAACTGAAAACTCTTAGTTTGATTTTTATAACAACTAATACTCTTAAGTGAAAATGACTAATACCCTTTAGTGGAAAAACAGTTAATACTCTTTAGTGAAAACAAGTAATACCCTTCATTGGTTCATGTATGAATAATTTTCACTCTATAGTCTATACTTTGTCTTATTAAAATAAAAATATATTCTAATCTTAATGACATAATTTTTATTTTTTAATATATTTTGTTGGTCCCGAATCGAGTCTAAAATATGTGTATGGAGGAATACAATCTCCCAGATCACTGATCATTTATTCTGAAAATGATCCCGAACTCAGTCTATTAGGCTCTGTTTGGTTAGAGATGTTGGTGGATGTGATCTGATAGAGATGGAGAAAGGAGGATGAGGGTAATCTAATAAATAGTAAATTTGTGTTTTTGTTAGGGATGGAAAAATAGAGTTTGATGGAGCTTTATGTCAAAACAAAATTGATGTTGTAATATTTTATTTTTGTTAGTTGGTGAAATAATGATTGGGTGAGAGAAAAATATGAGGGATTATAAAAAAAAATAGGAGAGATAATTAATGTATAAGAAAAAGTAGGAATGCTTACTGTTTTTAATGTGAATATAGGGATATGACTGATTAATAGGTAACAAACATATCAAGAATAATTACAAAAATGAAGATATAAGCCATGAAGAAAGAATTTAATGTGTTTAGAACAAATAAATATGCATTTGAAATTTGAAAATAAAATTTATTAAGTTCACCATGAATTACTCCAAAAAAATTGAATTATATTTGACTTTGTGTTAAACGATAAAACATTTTTTTAGTGTTAATGCATGATGTTGATAGACGAACAACAATTAGCTTCAAGTGAATAGGTTTTGAAGCATAAGTAAGGATTTTTTACATCAACTAAGTCAAGCCATAAGTGACGAACAAGAATGATGCGAGGGTGGTGCATAAACTAATCCAATGAGTGCTTATACACCTCTCAACATACTTGACGAACAACTTTCTGGCGAACAACTCCCATTAAAGATCAAGCTCCAGATTGACTAATCCATAATGAAATGAATGGCGAGCAACTTCACACCCATCATATTCAAGAGGCGAACAACTTTTAATGCAAAACACGTAATGAAGATCGATATACAAAGCACGAGCGAACATCTATGAACACGAGATAAGACCCTGAAAGTGTGCATGGTGCTTTTTAGAGTTGTGTTAACTGAAATATTGACAACATGCCCGACAACACAAGACGGTTATGAACAGTTATGAACAGATCTAAGTAGTTCTAAGCAGCGGAAGATTAAAACACCTTGCAAACGAAATTCAAAATTTATCATAGACTTAAATAAAGTCTATGATGCCTCATGGCGAAAAGCTTCACTATAACCATGTAATGATACAAACAAAGATCTAACATAAGACATCAAAGTGAGGGTAAGGTGTAAACACACCGTCTAAACAGATCTACGATGACTAGAAAACTGATCACACTCAGACCCTAATCTAGTCTATTTTCGATCCCAATACTGATAGGAGCGTTGCAGCGCTCGACCAGCACAAAAGATAATAGTAATTGCCCTTCTACACTAGATGTACTTGAACACTCGATAGTGTAGCTCTCGTTTACTACTTCCTGACTTATTTCCCCTAGTTTTTCCTTCATCTATCTTCTGGTATTTATAGATGTAGGATCCACCGGAAGTTACAATCACTAGGTTAGTTTGGAAAGACCTAGAAACACATCCTCCACTAACTCCATGATTAAGAAATATCTGCCCATGATGTATTTGATCTCCTCACTTGATAACCGCAGCCTCATGACTTGGAATATTCTAGGTCTTCATCCTGCGAACACAACATCAAACACAACATAGAACAAAAGTGTTAGTGTTAGGAGAAAGGGCAAATCCTGTAATTTTATCTAGAATGTTGCCTAAACATTTTTGACAACACTGACATAACATTAACAGACCCAAATGAAGACTTTGTAACTCAGTTTAAGCTTAGATAAGGTCAAACTAGGTCAAAGGGGCACATGTCAAGCATGCAGGCTTGGAATTCCAAAGGGTTAGTCAACCACCTACTTGGTGGCTTGTATAAATAAGCTGTTATCTATTAATGAAAATTAAGTTCAAATACACAAAAATTCTTCTTCCAGGCTTGCTTCTTCTGAGCTCCTCCTCCAAGCTTCCTTAAAAGTTTAGCATTGTCACCTGTATAAAGAGTACCTTGACCTTTGAAGGTCTTGAATAGTCTGGATTTATCTGACAAACTGGCATGCTTCTTGAGTAAAGAATGTAGAGGACCAATCTTCCTAAATTCCTCCATAAGCTTCTTAGTCTCTTCCATCAGGTTCTCATCTTCTTCAATCGTTGTATCTGTAGACTCCTCAACCACTTCAGCTGCAGGATTAACCTCAACTGTTGAAACCATGTCTACAAGCACAATAGCTGAAGATTTATCGACTGTAGGATTCTTATAGTCTTAACTCTGAATGTTTCCTAACAGTTGTTGAGCAAAGACTGAGACATGCTGTATTTTCCTCTCTTGTACTCTAACACTTTGAAGTTTAGCCTTTCTCCTTTGAATCATCTTGGCTTCCCATTTACCAATATGTCTCTAGTCTTTAGTCTGTGGGATTTTGACAATTCTTCCTGTATAGTTTTGTCCTTGAGGCTTCTCTTGTGGCTTGGCAAACAGGGAAACACCTCCAACTGGTTTATCAAAACCACTCAGTCCAGCATTAAAAACTTGATTTATCTCTCTCTCAAAGCTTCCTTGAAGATCTTGAATATTGGATAGGGCTTTATCAAAGGCCTCTTTCTCTTTAGACTTCTCCACTAATCCCATGGATACAGTAGCAACTTCCCCATTTTTGCCATCAACAAAATATCCAAGGAGGGTATCCATCTTTGCAGATAGGTTAGATTCCATCTGACTGGAATTAACAGCTAGTGATTTCATGTTTTTGTTTATTCCTTCAATAGCTTCCTTGATTTGCATGTTGTCATCCAAAACCTTTCCAAGGGTCTTATTCAAATCTCCAATCATCACATCCTTCTGCTGTAGCTCTTTTCTCATGGTCAAATGCATACTGACAAGATTCTCAATAGATTCTTTGAATTTCTCTTGAATCTGCAGTTTTTCTTCTTTTGCTTTCTCAAAGAGCTTGGTCAGCATATCTTGAATTCCTTCTTTGATCTTTTTAGAAATAATGTGCTCTGGAATTCTCCTTAATTCATCCTTGATGTTCTTTGACATTTCCTCCACAGTAGTTTCAATCTTGGTCACTTTCTTCAAAATTTCTTCAATATTCACAGTTTCCTCTTCAAGCATGTCTTCCCCTTCACCTTCAGAAATTCTTAGAACAATTTCAGATTCTCCTTCATCCTCAATTATCTTCTGTCTCTTAGGGCCAGTCTTGGGAGAGACAGAGGTCTTCCTTTTCAGATTTAAAGGTGTAGGCACATCTGGTGTAGACAACTCCTTTAAGTAATCATCAAAATCTTTCTTCGTCATAGTCTCTTCACCTAAAGGTGTAGATGGGTCAGCAGAGTCTAAAACAATGAAGGCGGATTGAGCTTTAAAAGTCTCTAAGTCCTTACCTAAATTGCCAGTAGACATCATCTGCTGAGATCCATTTGTAGACTCTTGAGCAACTTGGTATGTAGGTTCAGCTTCACTTGCTTTTGCTTCAAATGAAACATTTGCAATAGCCTGGCCTCCTTGAGGTGGTAAACCTCCATCACCAGCATCATCATCATCATCATTTTCTCCTTTCTTTGAATCACCTGGTTTGCAAGGAGACTTATAATCCTTCTTGGCGTCATTTCCATCTTCTTTTTCCTTAGTTTCTTTCTCAGTAGGAAATCCAGCTTGAGCAGCAATTTGTACTCCTTCTACCAAAGTGTTGAGATTGGATAAGTCTTCCATAGGAGGACTAGGTGGCACAGCTGAACTTCCACCTAAATCTTCATTATGAGGCATGCCTTCCTCATCTGAGCTCTCATCATCTCCAGCCGCAGACAAAAGTTCTACTCCAGGAATTATAACTTTGTCATCTGGCTCATTTGCAAGAACTATTCTTAGAGCCTCAGCTGCAGTTTTACTCAAAGGTTTTCCTCTAGGGTGTTCAAATACCACTTCTTTCCCTTTTCCCTTCTTGACTTCTAGGGATTTTCTTTCCTCAATCTGTTTTTTCTTCATCTCAGCTATCTTCTTGAAAAAGAACTTATTGTCCAAAAGTTCCTCAATGTTTGAAGTATTACTCCATTCTTGAATCCAAATAAATTCTTCTGCCTCTTTCTTTTTTAGAATATCCAGCTTGTTTCTGAGATCTCTCTATTCCTCATATCTATGCAGTTGTTGAACATGCTCTGCAGATAATTGTTCATCATCTAACATAACATCTCCAGATTTTGCATCCACCAACTCCTTCATTCTCTCTTCAATGTTTCTTACAGGCAACTCTGCAGTTGAAAAGATTATGATGTCTTGAGTCTCCTTAGGAACAATTTCCTTTTCTCCATCAACCTTAGCTACAGTTTCTAAGTTTGCATCTGTAGACTTAGTCATCTGAGCTGTAGATTTTGTAGCTTCTTTTGAATGTCTTCTTTTCCTCCTCATTTTCTTAGAAATTTCTTTGTTGTTGAGAATAACAATATCATCTTTTTTGTCAACCAACTCCAGCTTTCTCTTAGCTTTAGATTTGTAGTGAAGAACAATATGGGGCTTTGAGGTTTCGACTACTTTAGACTTCTTTTGTTTCTTCTTAGCAATCAATGGTGCATCTGCAGCACCTCTTTTGGACTTTCCTAACCCAATAATCCTGTGCACAAATATGGGTATAGGACCTCGAGTTTGAAACAATGGAATACCAAGGTGTTTCAAGATATAGTTCAAGAACAGTCCAAATCCTGTAGTATTGCCAGTTTTTGACACATTATAGGCAATCCTATTGAAAATCAACGAGCTTACATCTACCTTTTCTCCTTTATGAAATGCAATCATTAAATCCAGGCAATCTCAGGACCATCATCATGGCTACCAGTTCTATTGTCCATTACCTCGTAAAGATAGACGCACTCCTTTGAAATCTGATTCTTCTTAAAATGTCTACTCAAGTTCTTAGCTAGATCCAATCCACCAGTGAACTTGTTGTAATAGACGATGTCTTCATTCTTGAAGTTGAATTCAGTGAAGTGAGTCCTCCTTGTGGTATTTTCAAAGCTTCACTTATGACTTTGATAGTGATCTTGACATCAACTCCATCAATGTTGGCAGTGATATAGTTCTTTCCTTCCGTGTATGATGCAATTTTATAAAGATTTTGAGGTAGAACATCATCATAACCTTTGGGTCTGTTGGTTAGAACATATTCTAAGCCTTGGGTTTTGATGCGTCGAAAAATGCGAGCCATTACTTCGGATTTATCAAGAGCTTCGATTAAGGCATTGAAATCGAACAAAGATCCGAAGAGTATCTTCATGATATTTGGTGTTTTAGAAGCGAAGTAAGCTTTGGGTTCAAAGTTTGCAGTTTAGAATGCGAAAGGGGTTCAAGCAAAAATGAACCAATTTTGTGCTAAGGGGTCGTATTTATACTTGCACAAAGCTTAAGGAAAAAGTTAACGTTGAGAAAATGGTTTTTCCTATTATTTTAGAAATCAACAGTCCAAAATGTTTGGAGAATTTACTCACTGAAAATATCAACGACTTAAAAGTGAAATAAATAAAATCCAATTTTGAAAGTCAATGTATAAATGTACACTGTCCAGTACGATTCTATCAATTAAAATCCTGGAACAATAAAACCAAAAATATTGTGTACAGTCAAGTACAAATATTTAGAATTTAGTAGTGTACGCATTTAATGACTAAGAATGTACAGGTCAAAGGTTAAATCTACAGTTTGAAGTTTGTAGTTTGAATTCTTCAGTTAGAATAGTCTGCAGTTGATTAACGTTTGCATTTGTAAACTTATGTCTGCATCTGCATCCTTTTAAGTTTACATTTGAATAACTTTTATAACTTTTTGACTTTCTATTGAAAATTTTCAATTGTATACTTCATTCCTGAGTGATTTCTTCATAACTTTAACATTCCCAGTTCTCCTCTCAAAGTAGAGAATCTTGATTCACATAGGGGCTTGGTAAAGATATCTGAAAGATTAAGATCTGTATGGATCTTTTCCATTTTGATATCTTTCTTTTCAATATGATCTCTAATAAAGTGATGTCTCACATCAATATGCTTTGATCTTGAGTGCATAACAGGATTTTGTGTAATAGCAATGGCACTTGTATTGTCACAAAATATAGTAGTGTTCTTTGACTCAATATCATAATCCTTTAATTGGTATTGCATCCACAAAATTTGTGCACAACAACTTCCTGCAGTAATATATTATGCTTCAGCTGTAGATAGTGTAATAGAATTTTATTTCTTGCTATGCCAAGAGACTAGTCTTTGTCCAAGAAATTGACATATCCCACTAGTACTCTTTCTATCAACTTTACATCCAGTAAAATCCGAGTCTGTGTAACCTTTAAGTTCTATTCCACCCTCTTTTGAATACCATAATCCAAGATTTTGGGTAGACTTAATGTACTTGATTAGCTTTTTCACAGCATTCAAGTGTGATTGCTTGGGGCTGACTTGGAATCTAGCACATACACCCACAACAAACATGATATCTGGTCTGCTAGCTGTAAGGTAGAGCAAAGATCCAATCAATCTTCTATATAATGTAACATCCACACTTTTTCCATTTTCATATTTATCCAACAGGGTTGATTGGGACATAGGAATAAATGTAGGCTTTAAACAACTCATTCCAAACTTTTTGATCAGTTCTTGAGTGTATTTGGCCTGACTTATAAATATTCCCTTGTCCATTTGCTTTACTTGCAATCCCACAAAGAAATTTAGATTTCCCATCATGCTCATCTCAAACTTTTCTTGCATAAGGTGTGAAAATTTCCTACATAGTTCTTCATTGGTTAATCCAAAGATAATATCATCAACATAAATCTGAACTAGTAAGATGTCTTCACCATGTTTGAGTCTAAATAGGGTCTTATCCACCATTCCTTTCTTGAAACCATTCTTGATCAAATGATTACATAATGTATCATACCATGCTCTGGGGGATTGCTTTAATCCATATAAAGCATTTCTCAATCTGTAAACTTTGTCTCCGTCTGTAGAGTCTTCAAAACCAGAAGGTTGCTCTACATAGACTTCTTCTGACAAAAGTCCATTAAAAATGCACTCTTTACATCCATTTGATATACAATAAATTTCATATGAGCATCATAGGCTAAAGATATCCTAATTGCCTCTAGTCTTGCAACTGGTGCAAATGATTCATCAAAATCAATTCCCTCAGCTTGACAGTATCCTTGTGCTACAAGCCTGGCCTTATTTCTTGTAACAACTTCTTCTTCATCAAGCTTGTTCTTAAATACCCATCTTGTACCAATAACTTTTTGGAGCCTTGGTCTGCGAACTAATTTCCAAACTTGATTTCTTTCAAATCCATTCAGTTCATCTTGCATGGCAAGTATCCAGTTGACATCCATAAGAGCTTCTTCTATATTTGAAGGTTCCATCTGTGATAGAAAGCTTGCAAATATAGCTTCATGCTGTTGTCTTCTAGTTTTTACTTTATCAGTAACTTCTCCAATAACTTGTTAAGCCATTTCATATTTAAAGGGTCATGGATAATATTTTGTTCAGTTGTAGAGTTATTAACTGTAGATTTATTTAATTCTTCAGTCAACTCTTCTACTGAAGGAATACTACCTTAATTTTCTTGACATGTTTCATTCAAGTGTTCTTCGGTCCTTGACAACTCTTTAAAAGATTCTTTATTGCCTTGTTCAGTTATTCCTACTGGGATTTCAACTGTTACATATAGTTGTAGAGTTCTATCTGTAGAGTTTTCTCCTTTTTGCAGATCTTTAATGATTTTTTGATTTTCTCTGTCTGCAATATGTGGTTCATCAAACACTACATGTGTAGACTCTTCCACAAGCATAGTCCTCTTATTAAATACTCTAAATGCTTTGCTTACTATTGAATACCCAAGAAAGAATCCTTCATCAGCTTTAGGGTCAAATGTCTTTAGATAATCTTTCCCATTATTCAAAATGTAACATTTGCATCCAAAGATATGAAAATAAGATATATTAGGACTAAATCCTTTCCATAGTTCATAAGGTATCTTTGAATATGTCTTGTTAATTAAGCACCTGTTTTGTGTGTAACAAGCAGTGTTGGTAGCTTCAGCCCAAAACCTTTTAGGTAAATGAGCTTCCACTAACATGGTTCTAATAGCTTCTTTCAGAGTTCTATTCTTTCTTTCAGCTACACCATTTTGTTGAGGTGTCCTGGCTGCAGAGTATTCATGATGAATTCCATGGAGATAACAAAACTCCTCAATAACTTGATTTGTAAATTCAGATCCTCTATCAGATTTGATTTTTACAATCTTCAAACCTTTCTCATTCTGAATCTTTCTTATGAGTTCAGGTAGTTGACTTGAAGCGACTACACTAGCTTCTACTAGTAGCTACCCCGCAAGAGAACGGGTTCACTGTAGTATGGGCAAGTATAGGGACCAAGTATTATCGAACCCAAGGGATGGTATGTATGCGAATAGATCCCTGAAGATCTACGCGTCGTAGTTAATATGAGTGTAATGTTTTTTTGGGTTTTTGAAAGATTAATTAAAAGACTGAATTAAACTAAGTAAACTAAAGAATGAAAAAGAACGAATTAACTACGGGTTGTTTTCTAATGGGAGATGGTAATGCTTAGGATAGAAATCCCTACGTATACTAACGGAGCAGGTACATAATCAAAATAACTGTGACAAACGAGAATTAACCTAAGTCTAAGAATGCAAGGTGAAAGCTCAAGATTCTAAACCCTAATACTTTACCCTAACACTCGACTTCACGAATCTACTAACAAGTTACTAGATTGTGCTTAATTAATGAGACCCTAATTTTACTAAGGTGATGCGGTCGTCCTCCTTCGCTAAACCGGTAGATGAATTAACCTTTCCTAAACCCTCTCGTTAAGACTACTAATTGTTATCGAGTGATGCGGTCGTCCTCTCTCTAACACTTTCGTACGAAATTCAAAGGTAGAGTTAAGATTAATTATATGAATTCATTAATTAAGAGAATTAAAACTAACGTCACGAATTACCCTAATTACGTACCCACATCCTACTTCTACGAGTTCATCCTAACCTAAGCATGCAAGGGTTTTAGCCGGACATGGTTATAACAAAAATAAAAGCAATAGAAGAAACAACGAACAAAAACATAATGAATTGAACGAAGAAAATAATAAACATAAACTAGGGTTTTAGAAGAAAATAAATACGAAAAACTGAAATTGAATTAATAAAAATAAAATTAAAAGCGTTTAAAGTAACGAACTAATGAAAAGAAACTAAGAATTCGTATGCAAAAACCTCAACAAAACGTAAAATAAAGCTTGCTCGTCTCCTTCCTCTCCAAAACTAAGTCTAAAATTATTTCTAAAAGTCAGGGATCCTTCAAAACGTGTTTGGAAGAGGTATATATAGGCACCGGGTCGAAAAGGGAGTTAATGGGCCGAAAATACGCATCCGGAGGCAAAAGTATATGGGCGCTCGAGCAAAACGCTCGAGCGGTCCCGCTCGAGCAGTGTAGCTCGAATGATGCATTCGCTCGAGCGGTCGCGCTCGAGCTGCTCGAGCGCTGAATCTTCTCTGTATGTTTTGGGCGCTCGAGCAATTCGCTCGAGCGGTGGCGCTCGAGCTGCTCGAGCGCAAGAATTGTTCTGTACGTTTGCGCGCTCGAGTAAGGCGCTCGAGCAATGCGCTCGAGTGATCTCTAATCCTTCCAAATGATACTTTTCCTCGTCCGCACTAATACCAATCGTATTTCTTCAATATCTTCTCATCCGGGCATCCGTTTGAGTCGATTCAAAGTCCTACGAACTCCTCTTTTCGCCCTCTATCCATCTATGAAAACCAAAGAGACAAATTAATAATTTTATAAAAATGATACTCATTTGACTCCAAACACTAATCGAAAACACTCAAAACATGAGTAAATTGGGCACCAAAACATAACAATTTCACGCCTAATCAGTAGTCTCTGTAGAGTCTCACTTTTTTTCCTTAGGAATACAGTCCAAGTGAATCTTGAGTAATCATCTACAACTACTAGAGTATACTTTTTCCCTCTAATGCTAACTGGTTCTATGGACCCAAAGAGATCCATATGAAGCAGTTCTAGTACCTTATTTAAGCCATCAAAGATCTTATTCTTAAAAGTCTTCTTTGTTTGCTTACCTTTTTGGCATGCATCACAAAGATGATTTTTCTTAAATTTTGTCTCTGGTAGGCCTCTTACAAGTTGATTCTTCACAAGATCATTTATGGTGTTGGGAAATTGTATAGACTTATGTTTTGATTAAGATGCCAAAAGGTTCCTCCTAAGTCATTTCTAAGTAAAGTATTCAGTATAGTTAAAATAGAGTTAACCAGTTCAAATGTTAAGGAAATGAAGTGCATTTACTAATTCAAGGAGTGTATCTAATAGTTGAAGAAGTCCGCTGATGAAGAAAGTCCGCTGAAGATGAAGTGTTCTGAAGAAGAAGTTTAAGTCATGAATGTTTTCTAAGTACATTCACACTGAGACCAAATACCATCAGATGAGGATCAAGGTCCTCTGATGTGAACTAACAAAGCACATTCAATGCTAAACACATTAAAAGCTATTAATTAATCTGGTTGAAATAAGGTAAAATGAATTTCAGTAAAGCTTGCAGTGAATGAAGGAATAAGAAGGCTCTCTCAGAGAAGTTCCACCTTAAAGCAAGACAAGATTCTGAGCAAGTGAACTGAATGGACCAATGAGAAGATGACAAGTAGGTGTACTCTACTGACAGCCTACCTGTCACAGACTGACAAGTACCAAGAGTCTTTCTCTAGCTTTCTCTAGAAAGTTGGTGAACAGGCAAGGTCTTCCAGCCGTTTCTTGACAAGACTAAAAACTTAAAATAGAGTCGTTTGAACCAATCAGATACAAGAGACTTACTTGAGAAGATTCAACTTCAACAGGAAGATTATCAAGAAGGTCTATAAATACAGAAGGTCGTGCCCATTTCTACGCATGGGAAACTTAACAAGAACAAGCATTCTCTACACTCATAACATACTATGCACTCAAAATCACCTTTGTTTCCCAAGTGTTTCATATTTGTAGAGAGCATTTCAAACCCTCTGTAACCGAGCTTACAGCTATATCCAAACCTTAGAAAGAGATAATCCATCCTTAAAGCCTTGAGCTAAACTTGTAAGGATAATCTCACAAACAGTTGGAACCAAACCCTACTCAAAACCCTAACCCAGAGTTAGGTTGAGAGTTAGAGTTAAGAGGTGTTAGTAAGCTGATTGTTGTTATCAGTCTGAAAGCTGGTTTTTTTGGGAACTAGGACCTGGAATTATCCTAGTTATCAAATATCCTTAGAGAGGATTAATTTGATCAGTGCACCTTGGCACTATAACACAAGGAATTCCAAGTGAAAGGAATTCTCTTGTTCAATCAGGACAATGGACGTAGGAGATTCTTCTCTGAACCACTTTATATCTTGTGCACTTACATTCTGCTATTTCCTTAAGTGTGAGTTGTTCAAACAAGCTTTTATCAAGTAAAATGAGTTTTTCTTAAGGGCTCACTAATCCGCAACTGAAAGCTAATTAAATAGTAGTTAAACTGAAAGTCTTGAGCTTTCAGTGGAGCTGATATCTCAGTAAACTTTCATAAGTAAATCTCAGCAGACTTCACAGTCCACTGAAGATCTACTGTCTTAAGTAACCTGATAAGTTTTAAAGAAAATTTTGAATTTGTAACCTCAGGTGTATTCCCCCCCCCCATACACCTGTTTAACTCGTTTCGGGACCAACACATGGTTTTGAAATTTATGTGATTCAGTCTCTTATGCCAAAGCCAGCTTGTATCTGTAGAGTTGTTGGCAATAAAGCAAACATTCTCTTCAGCTGAGCTCCATTCGACTATATACACATTTCCTTTCCTAGTACCACAAAGTTTGAGTTGTTTGGTTTCAGCATCTTTGATCATACATGAGTTTGGTGTAAAGTCTACAATGTAGCCTTTGTCACAAAATTAACTTACACTAAGCAAGTTATGCTTCAATCTATCCACAAGATATACATCATTGATCTGAACATTTCCTCTCCTTGTTGAACCTGAACCTTTGGCAGTTCCACTGGCATTATCACCAAAAACTACTCTAGGTCCATTTAGTTCTCTAAAGTTGGAAAGTGCTTCTTTATTACCTGTCATATGTCTTGCACAACCACTATCAATGTACCATATCTCCTTTGGAGTGGTTGTCAAATGTCCCTGCAATAAGTAAAAGATTAATTTCTAGGTATCCAGAGATTTAGATCTCCTCCAGTGACATTCTTAACCACCCAAGTTGGTTTTACAATAGTTGGTCTTTTGCCTTTCTTTTATGGAACTTCCTGAGCAACTTTCTTGTTATCTGTAGACTTCTTTCCATTCCAGAATTTGTTAAAATTTTCTTTTCTTTTGAAGTCTACAGCTGCTTTCGGCTGCACAGTTGTTGTCTGTAAAGTTTGACTCGAAGTTTCTTCTTTACAGATTGATTTGATCTTGTCTGTGTACAGATTGACCTTCTCTTCCAAATGTTGTTATTTTTTAACTTTTCCATAGATAATGTCAATAATCTTCTTTTGTTTCTCATTAGATAGATTTTTTACTAATCTTTGGACAGTTGGTTCCTCAAGTTCTTGTAGTAGAATGTTTTTTCTCTCGAACTCTTGTTGTTGTTTTACAAAGGTAGGAACAGATTTTTCAAGATATTCCATCCAATCACATGGATTGTAGCCAATGTCTGTCATATCTCCAGAGTGTCTTTATTGTAAAAACATTACTTTTAACTTTCTAGAAGATTTACCATAGCATTCCAATCTTTTTATGAAATAATCTCTCTCAGCCTCAACATTTTGAATAATGTTGTCTTTATTTGCAACTTCATTCTTGAGATCTATGCAGTCAGCAATTCTACAGGTAGCTTCTTCAAAAAGTTCTTCATGACTCATCTTTAGATAATTAAATTCCTTTTGCAAGTCATTCATTGAGGATAGCTTGTGTTTGTTTTCACAAGTTTCAACAAGCAATTCCTCAATTCTTTGCTTTAGCTTCTGATTTTCTATTAAGAGTTCATCATAATCACTTCTTATGTGAAGCAGTCCTTCAAAACCTTTTTGGAGCAAGTGAATCATATCACTAGAAGAATCCTTTTCAGTTAAAGAACTGGATGAGGATTGTACCTCTTCATCCTTTACCATAAGACAAATTAGTGCTTCATTATCCTTAGAATCTGTGGATTCACACTCTACAGTTGGGTAAGAAGAAGAAGAAGAAGAAGAGGGACTTTCTTCCTGAGTCTTTTCAAACTCGGATAGTAGTGCTCTTATTCTTTCTTTATTCAACTTTTTCTTCTTTTCCAGTCTTGCAACTTTCTCCTCTTCAGTATACTTCTTTGCTTTAGGATACGGGCAATCTTTGATGAAATGTCCAGGTTTCCTGCAATTATAACAAAGATAGTTGGAGTTAGCAGTTGGTTTACTTGACTTACCTTCTTGTTTAGGTGAATTCTTCTTCCAGTTGGCTCTCTTGGCAAATTTCTTGAATTGCTTAATTAGAAGAGCCATCTCACCACTTTCTGAGTCTGATTCTGCAGTTGGATTAGACTCTGCAGCTACAAGAGCTGTAACTTTTGAGCTAGTTGAGTCCTTGTCTTTCCTCATGTCAATATCAAATTCAAAGGCTTTGAGGTCAAAAAACAATTCAAATGTAGATACTTTGGATAAATCTTTGGATTTTCTCATAGCAACAACTTTCATATCCCATTCAGATGGTAGGGCTCTTAGAACTTTCATGTTCTTTTTCCTTTGTGAGTACTCTTTTCCAAGTAGTTCAAGCTCATTGAGTATCTCAATGAATCTTGAATCAAACTTATCAAGAGTTTCTCCAGATTTCATCTTGAAGTTCTCAAATTTTTGGACATCTATCATGAGCTTGTTCTCTTTAATTTGATCAGTCCCTTCACAGATCATCTCAAGTTTCTCCCATATCTCTTTAGCAGTTTTGCAACTTTTATCTTGCTGAACATAATTTTATCTAGAGAATGATAAATAGTGTTTCTTGCAACATTGTCGAGGTTTGCTCTCCTCTTGTCTTCATCTGTCCACTCCTTCTTGGGCTTTGGAATGATTTGGGCTAGACCAGTCTTATCTCCTGCAGTGTTGGCCTTTTCTATCACAATTGGACCATCCTCAATTATGGACCACATTTCATCATTCATAGCAGATAAGTGAGCTTGCATTCGGATCTTCCAATCATCATAATATGTGGAAAACATAGACACTTTAGATTTCATCATTTTAGGAGCCATAGATAAATACAGATGTGATTTTTCAAAAATATTTTTGGACCTGGCTTGAAAACTTGGTCAAAGCAGTGGCAAGCCAACTGCTCTGATACCACCTGTTGGTCCCAAAAGGTGTATCAAGGTCTAGAGGGGGGCTGAATAGACCTTGATTCTTAAAAACAGATTTTAAAACTTTTAAACTATACAGTTTAAACTCTGCAGCTGTAGAGTTGGAAAACTAAAGTTTGCAGCTGCAGACTTGTTAAAAACAAAGTCTGTAAGTTTCAAACACTTATCAAAGTTAGTGTTGTAATACTTTTGAGTATTTTAACACTTTGTGCAGCGGAAATAAATAAAGTGTGTGTAGTGAAAAATCAAACAACCAGATTATAAAAGATATGAATGATGCACTAAGCAATAAATAAATAAGTATGAAATGCAGGAATTTAAATATAAGGTAGTAGAGAGAGTTTATAGTGGTTCAGAGGTGCTGTAATCCTCCTACGTTCACTGTTACACCACGAAGGTGCCAAATTCACTAAGAATATTCACTTAGACACAAAGTTGTTCCCCCTAAGACTTAGGATCTTCACTCAGAATACTCTAATCTATGTTGAAATAAAAAGCTCACTCAGAACTACTCACAATCCCACTTAGAACAACACACTCACTAAGAATGATATCCACACTAAGTGGAATACAAATGTAAATGTATAGTAAAGGGGAACAACAACGAAAGATACAACACAAATTCCTAGCCTCTAAGTCCTAAAACTTCTAACTCTGGAAGAACAGTAGACTTTTTGAGAGCTGTAGACTTTGTGTAGGTTTGCTTGGGAGCTTGGGGTTGTTGTTGTTCATCCTCTGAGGTCTCCTCTCCTATTTATATAAGTCTTGGGGGTCCTCTAGCCGTTGGAGGGATTCAAAATTTTGAAATATTTTCTCCTCCAACTTTGACTTCAGCTAATAAAAGCTTCTTGTCATGTAGCTCTATCCTCAAAGTAGTACAAGTTGTCTTTTAGTGATGACTGCTCAAAGAGCTTTTAATCACTGAGACACTCGTTTCTACTGGCTAGTAATTAGCTCTGATAAACACTGAGATATTTCAAACTAAGTGAGTGAGTGTACAGATTGTACTACACTTAATTAGTCCTTCTAGTCTCAAGTTTATAGCTTGTAGTCTTTAACTCTGCAGATGTAGATTCTTCGGTTGTGGACTTATCTTCAACTTTGTAGATGTAGACTTGTCTTGATCATAGTTGTAGGGTCTTTATCTAATATTTGCAGATGTAGACTTTCAACTTTTAAACTCTTCATTTCTCTTAGTACCTGCAATGTTAGTTTTCACAACACATATATGGTTTGACATTATCAAAATCAAACAAGAAAAATCTTAGGATAAAAATATCCTAACAGAAGCGTCTACCAGCTATCCAACAGATGAATCATCTATTTTGGATGATATCCTGGACTCCAGAGAAGACCACATGGAGTTGGACGAACAACTTCTTTCCCTAGGTGAGCAGCTCTCACCTAGCAGCGAACATCCTATAACAGAGGTAGGAGTTCCTGCACCTGACGAACAACCCATGAACATTGACGAGCAACCCTTTATCAATGACCTGGAGGGCCAGAATCCGGCGAACAACGTTGAACCAAGGCAAGCAGATGACCTTGAACCCCGCCTTGAAGCTGACCCAATGGACATCGAATATGGTATCAACCTTGAGAGACCAATAATAGATCTCCGTTGGAAGGGACAAAAATGACAAACAACTCCAGTTGAAGTGTTGGAAGCCCTCAAAGTTAATCCCGAAAATGAGGATCTAGAACTCTACATTGGGTCTGAGCTTCCAGAGCCTTACAGAACCCGGATGGCAGAATTCCTCAAGGCCAATCTAGATGTTTTTGCATGGTCACATGCAGACATGGTGGGTATTGACCCAAAACACACCTGCATCGGCTCAACATTAATCCAGTATAGAAGCCGGTCCACCAGAAAAGAAGGAAATATGGACCAGATAAGTACCAAGCCCTCAATGAAGAGGTAAAGAAGTTGCTCGACAACGATCTAATTCGGCAAGCTCTTTGCCCACAATGGTAGCAAACCCCATCCTGGTATGGAAGTCAAATGGAACTTGGAGGCTATGCATAGACTTTACCGATCTAAATGCAGTCTGCCCGAAGGATAATTTTCCCCTTCCGCATACCGACCAGTTGGTGGACAGCACAACAGGACACGACATACTAACTTTTATGGATACTTTTACTAGCTACCATCAAATTCCCATGCATTCCGATGATCAGGAAAATACGGCGTTCTACATAAACAAGAATCTACTATGCTAGAAAAGGATGTCATTCGGTCTGATCAATGCGGGAGCAACTTATCAGAGGCTGGTGAACAAGATGTTCGATGAACATATTGGAGAGACAATGGAGGTGAACGTTGATGACATAATCGTAAAAAAATGCATGGAAAGAATATCACCTCCAATATCTTGCCCAAACATTTGACATCCTCCGACACTATAACATGAACATGAACTTAAAGAAAAGCAGCTTTGGGGTCCATTCGGGAAAATTCCTGAGCCATCTTGTTAGTCAATGGAGAATTGAAGCCAACCCCGTCAAGGTGAAAGAAATCATGGATATACAACCCCCTCGACCAGTGAAGGAGGTTTAGAGACTGACAAGCTGTCTAGCAGCTCTGAATAGGTTCATATCCTGATCAGGAGATAAATGTCATCCATTCTTCGAAGCCATCAAGAAATGCAAGTTCTTATGGATGAGCAGCTGTCAAAGAGCATTCGAACAACTAAAAGATTACCTAGGGGGTGTAAAAATTCTATCAAAACCTATCCCAGGTGAAAAAGTTATATCTCTACTTGGCAGCATCAGAGGTGGCGATTAGCTCTGTACTGGTGCAAGGTGATGGGAAATTCCACCAACCAATTTACTATACCAGCCAAGCATTACACGAAGCAGAGATCAAGTATTCTCCAACAGAAAAGCTGGCATATGCACTTGTTATGAGTGTCAGAAAGTTAAGGTCATACTTCTTCGATCATCAGGTAGAAGTGTTAACAACTTTCCCACTCAAATAAATTTTACTCCGCTCGGATACAGTAGGTTGCCTACTCAAATGGTCACTGGAGATTGGCCAATTCGGGGTAACTTATGCACCTCGAACAACGATCAAGGGTCAAGCGTTACCAGACTTAATAGTCAAGCTAACTTTTCCCCAAGATCCGATGAGAGGACTTGATCACCCCTGGCATCTTTATATTGACATATCATCCACAAACATGGCCTTGGGGACGGGTGTTATTCTTATAAGCCCTGACAGACTAGTCTTCACCTTGGCAATAGAATTTGAATTTATGGCCACAAATAACGAAGCTGAGTATGAAGCATTAATTTCTTGACTCCACCTATTGCTTGCTGTGGGTTTTAGATGATTACAAGTATTCAGCGATTCTCAATTGATTGTCAATCAAGTTCGAGGTGAATTTGAGGCCAAAGATGAACACATGATGGAGTATCATAGAATAATTGCTCACCTTATGTCCCTGTTAGACCAATTGTTCATTGAACAGGTACCTAGGATGAGCAACACTCAAGCAGATGCATTGGCTCGACTAGCACCAAGTGAAGGCCCTGCAGAGTTGTTTGATGTTGTTATTACTAAAATATTCAATCCATCGACAACCAACTACAAAGTTAATCAGCTAGACGGGCAGCCAGAAGATGATGACTGGCGAATAGAGATAGTCAAATACATGAGAAGCATAGAACAACCAGGTAACCCTTTTGAAGCTGCCAAGTTAACCAGACGTGCAACCAAGTATACCCTGGTGGGTGAGCAGCTTTACAAAAGGGGAATCTCCCTCCCACTTCTCAAGTGTTTGCCTAGAGGGCAAGGACGGGCTATACTTGATGAGATACATGCTGGAGTATGTGGAAATCACACTGGGGGGTAAGCTTTGGCATACAAGACTATTAGGCAGGGTTATTATTGGCTAACTTTACGACAAGATGCAATCAAGGTAGCCAAAACCTGTCATTGATGCCAGATTTTTGCCCCAAATATTCAAACTCTGGCCCAAGAGCTCGTTTCAGTTTACAGTCCTTGGCTATTTGCAAGATGAGGGATGGATATAATTGTACTTTTTCCTCCCGGGAAAGGAAATGTTCGGTTTGTCGTTGTGGCAGTCGACTATTATACGAAGTAGGCTGAAGTAGAAGCTTTAGTCAAGATCATGCAGCAAAAGATGATTAGTTTCATCTAGAAGAACATTGTCTGTCGATTTGGAATTCCACAAACAATCTTGATAGACAATGGCCCGCGGTTTGATGGGAAGGAACTAAGAGACTTCTGCAGTAAGTGTGGAATTAGAAAACATTATTCAACCCCGTATCACCCCTAGTCTAATGGTCAAGTTGAGGCTGTCAACAAGATAATCAAGCACGTGCTGAAAACAATTGACGGAAAGCAAGAGTAATTGGCTAAAGAGCTCCCGGAAGTTTTATGGGCATACAGAGTTTCTCCCAGGTCTAGCACTAGAGAAACACCTTCTGTATTAGCTTTCAAGATAGAGGTTGTTGTTCCAATTGAGTTAAAGACCAAAATAATACGGACAACCAACTTTGATGAAGATGCGAACAGCTCTACTCAGGCTGCCGAATTGGATATGCTCGAGGAAAAGAGAATGAGTGCTGAGCTAAAAAATGCTACATATAAGCGGCGAGCAGAACCTTATTACAATTCCCATGTTAAACTCGGGGAATTCAAAGTTGGAGATTTGGCTCTAAGGAAGTTGCTCGCCCCACCTCCAAGTGTATTTGGCCCGACTTGGGAGGGTCCGTATAGGGTAATAGACAAGTTACCCAATGGAAAATATGACATTGAAGAAATCGAATGAAATTCAGCCCAATACTCCTGGAATGCGGTTCATCTAAAGAAGTACTATCAATAAGGCGAACAAATTCCCTACCAGGGCGAGCAAGTCTTAACATGTGCAAGTAAGCCTAACCTAAAAACTTGCCTAATTTTTTGAAATTTTTGCTAAGTTTTGTACAAAAAGTTGTTCAACACAATGTATAGGTCGAACAACATAGATTGTAGCCAGATACTGGTTAATGTAAAGTTGTTCAGATCTATTATAAGCGAGCAACTATTTTCCACCTGTAATTATTCTAAGCATGTTTTAAGTTGTTCGTCAGAATACATGTGTTAGTGATGAACAATCTTTTTATACTTGTAAATTTTTTTATGAATGTAATGATAGTTGTTCATTCAAATGAGAAGCCTAAGCTCAAGGTGCAAATCCGTTACTAAGGATTTAGGCCATTGAAAGGTTATTCGTTCTTTAAAAGTGAGCAAAGCCTAAGGCTAAGCTCTTATTCTATCAAAGGCAAAGTTCAAATCGGATAAAGCCCAATTACATGTGTTAATATTGCACAGCATTGAAATAAATGTAAAGCAATTAACATATGGAGATGCGATGAGCAAAAAAGATAAATTCATTAATATAAAGGCTAGAAGTCCAAAAAGAGTACAAAAGTAACTCCACAAAGGAGCGAGCAACTATTACAAATATCAAAAAGTGATAAAAATTCTAAGGCATATTCCTGCCTTTGCTCGGTAGAGGTTGGGTCTTGGGTTTGATCGGCAGGGTTGTCCACCAGCATCTCGGTGACCAGGTCTTCAACCGCTTTTTATTCGCCTTCAGCTGTGGTCTTCTTGCTATCATCATCTCCCTCTACAACCGGGGGATGAGTCAGAGTAATACTGGGATCAAGAAAGTCCATCTTGACCCCGTAATCAACCATATCGCCCAGCTGAAGGGTTGATCCAGGTGCAGGTTGACCTGAACGCAAAATACTAGCTTGACACAAGAGTATGGGATCACCATAGTATGGGTGAGTATAGGGACCAAGTAGTATCGAACCCAAGGGAAAGTGTGTATGCAAATAAATCTCTGGAAATGTACGTCTCGTAGCTAATATGAATGTAATGTTTTGGTTTTAAACTATTAATAAACTACATTATACTAGTTATATGCTAATAATGAAATCAAACTAAACTAACTTCTGATTTGAAGTGCAAAGATAAAGGTGATGTTCGGGATATGAATCCCTACGTATACTAACGGACTTGGTACGGTACCTAAAATAATCGTGATGTGCAAGTTATAATCCTAAGTGTACTAAAACTAGGCAATCAACTTCCCTAATCTAGCACAAGATTGAAAGACTAAAAGCTCAAGAATTAATCCTAATACTTCGTCCTATCAACCTACTTCACTAATCCAATAATTAGATTATATGGATTGTACTTAATTATTGAGATCCTAATTTAACTAAGGTGATGCGGTCGTCCTTCCTAGATAAACCGGTAGATGATAAACTCCTTCTAAAACCCTCTCCTTAAGCCTATTCATTATTAAAGAGTGATGCAGTCGTCTTCTCTCTAACAATTTTCGTACTTAATTCCAAGATTATTCCAGAGTTTATTAGAAATATTCAATAATTAAGAGAATCAAAACTATACATCACGAATTATCCTAATTACGTACCAACATCCTACTTCTACGAGTTCATCATATCCTAAGCATGCAAGGGTTCTAGCCTAACATTGTGGTTTGAAGAACAAAAGCAATAACAAGAACGATAATAATATGCATAACTAAATTAACGAAGGAATTCAAGAACATAAACGAAAGATGAATCAATAAATTCAAGTCTCAAAGTAAATCTTTATAAATCTGGAAAACCTAGGTTTAATAGTCTCAAGTATCAAGAAAATAAAAATAAAAGGAAATTCATTCAAAGAAATAATTAAACTAAGAATTCATATGCTAAAAACCTCGATTACACGATACAAAACCTTGCTAAAACTCTCCAAACTCACTTCCAATCTCTTCTCCTTCAAAAACTAAGTCTAAATATGTGATAGTCTCTAAAAATAAGCTTGGAATGGGTATATATAGGATATGGGCCGGTGTTGGGCAAAAAGGGCCGAAACCGCTCGACCTCCTCCCTTGCTCGAGCGTCTAGTGCTCGAGCACTCCTCCCTCGAGCACTTCATACTTCCAGAACACACGGGGCGTACGACCACTTCCAGCTCAGTGCCTAGCGCTTGAGCACCACTCACTCGAGCGGTCTCGGACTTCCAGAATGGCGGAGGCGCTCGACCTCAACTCCCTTGAGCGGCCACCGCTCGAGCTAGAGTTGCTCGAGCAGTTCTTAGATCACAGTACGTCTTGGGAGCTCGAGCCCCTGTGCTTGAGCACTTGGTGCTCGAGCTCCCTACTCGAGTGCCTCCACTTTATGAGCTAAGTGATACTTTTCCTCGCACGGACTAATACTTTTCGTATTTCTTCAATATCTTCTCATCCGGGACTCCGTTTGAGTCGATTCAAAGTTCTACGAACTCCATTTTCGCCCTCTTTCCTAAAATGAGCATCAAAGAGACAAATTTATAAGTTTATGAAAATGATACTCAAATAACTCTAAATACTCATCAAATACGCTCAAAACACAGAGGAATCAGGCTACAAAACATTACAATTTCACGCCTAATCACAGGTGGATAGGCTTCGAGGAACTTTGTTAAGTTTTGGCCAATGTCCTTGATGATCTCAGGGACATTATGCTTACTAACTGAACGAATGCAATCATCATAGGCACATATGTACCCCATGTTCGAGCAGGGTCCAAGATGGGCATTCAGTTGGGCATCAAATTCAGCTTGGGTGAGCATCCCAACCGACCCATCCTTAAGGCGAGCAAGCTCAGCCTCTAGCTCGACCATCTTTTGTTCGGTCTCTTCCTTTTTCCTCTTCTCCTCCTCGAGCGCGGTTTGGGAAGCGGTGAGCTCGATTTCTTTTGCCTTAAATGCGGCTGACAGTTGCTGGTTATCCTCAAGCTATTTTTCTCAACATCGTTAGCAAGCTTGAGTTGGTTGTTGAGACGGTTGATCTTAGCATTGAACTTCTCTGACATGCCGTTCTCTTCTTCTATCAGCTGTCGAGCAATAGTTGCGTGGCAGCGAGCAACTTCCTCAACTTCAGCAAGTTGAGCTAACCCACATTGGGCGCTGACGAGCGAGTTGGCGGCTTGGATCATGAAAAGATGGAAATTGTCAGCCGCCCCCTAAGCTTAAACTACCCGGTCCAAAGGTTTGGTCCAGGCTAAATAGTTGCTCGGCGAACATGGTCACCGGGGATGTCACGAAAAGATGTGGGAGTCTTGGAACACGTGAACTGGTGGACGACCTCAGCTTGCCCAAGATGATTAGCTCCCCGGAATCTGTGAACAAAGAAATAAAAGAAAAAGTCAGAAAAAAGTTGAAGAAATTCATAAATCAAAAGTGTTGTGAAGGAAACTACTTACTCAGATTACTTAAGGCCATCCCAGCCTAAGTATGTAAGGTCTTCGGGGCCCTTAGCTCGCACCTCATGACTCTTGCCCCCCTTTCCTCCATGGGCGACCACCTTGGTGGGTGGGTGGCGAGCAGGTTCCTCGCTCTATCAACGAGCAGCTGTTGATCCTACTTTTTCCTTCCCCTTCTCTGTGGGATGTTGAGTAGGAACGGCTACGGAGTCATTGGCTCATTTGAGCCTTTTTTTTTTATCCATGGGGAGGTGGAGATTGTGGTGCTGGAGATGGAGAGGGAGCAGCTGGAGCTAGAGCAGTCTGGCGAGCAGCTTGTGCTCCAGCAGTCCTGGTCACCAGGGAGATAACCTTTGAAGGAGGGGCCCTCCTTGACCTTTTTCCTTCTTGTAGGCGGCATCTCGTGAGCTCTCTACTTAAGAAGCCCAAAGCATGAAGGAACAACTACGGTTAACTTGCTCGGCTAAAAAATAAAAAGAATGTTAGAAGGACGAGCAAGTATTTGAGTGAAAATTTGAGAAATTTTTAAAATTTTATGTCTGGGGGCACCTCGGTTTAAGCCTCAAGGTGATGAGGATAAGTGTAGAGTTGAGCAGCTTTCTTGTACTTCTCCTTGTTGAGGTGATCGATCGTCCTATCAGCTCGATCACGCAAGACGACCAAACAAGAGGTGAACATGAACTCTGACCCGATTTTCTCCTCCTCAGTATTCCACTTGAGTAATCGAGGACCTGCAAACTAATCAAGGAGTTAAATTAGCCCATAACACTTCAAATATGAGGGAGAATAAACATACATTTAATTTTCCTATAATCAGCGGGGGAGTTCATTTGTGAACCACCACCACATGGATCACCCGCAGCTCGCCAATCACCTCCAATGAAGGAGTGCTCTTTTCAAAACCGAATCTTGTTTGGCACTCCTTCAACTACTTGTAGTCCCGAACAAGCTTTTAAATAATATTACCCCTCCTCAGCAAGCGAGCATCTAGTGATTGTCATCATATAGTTGACCTCATCTGGGGTGATACAATCAATATATTCTTCCAAGGCGAACAAGCCCATGATGCCGAGCAGGTTCATCCAGCCAATATGAGTGATCTGGGTAATCGCCAAGTTGGTCGCCTCAAGGAATCGACCAACAATTGGAGGCAAAGGCAACATCAGTCCTGCGATCAAGGTATCGACATTAATAGCCGTGCATCCAGGAGGGGGGGTGATCAACTCTTTCTCTCTTCTTGGGAGCCTACATATGGATATTGTAAGGAATTTTATACGTTTCCCGAATCAAGTCAAGCTCATCCTGGAGAACAATACTTTTAATCCTACTCGCTTGGAAGTCGGTCCTTGGTGATTTCCATTTTTGCATTTCTGGAGGTGGAAAGTTTTTCGCATAATGCTCCGCATATGTTCGCCACTCGAACGGGCGAGCAACTCCCGTAGGGATCTCATTTTCCATCAAATTAGGTCTTGGGAACCCTATCCCTTCCAAGAACTCTCAGGTTAGCTCGTCAAATTCAGGGTCCGATTCCTCTTCCAACTCTGAGCTTGAGGACTCCTCCCCACCTATTTCACGGTTTGCAACCTCAACAACCTATTCACCAGATTGGCGAGCACCGGTGTCCTCCACCTATCGAACAATGGACTCAACATTTTGGTTCGTACTCGATGAAATCTCGAATGGAGGTTGGCTTTCAAAGGGGACAAATTTGGGAGGGCGCTTCTCGGGGTTCAAGAGCAAGTTCTCATTACTAAATTGTGAGGACATAGGAATTTTTGGGAGGAAATTTGAAGGATGGATGACTTTTTAAGATTGATTACAGAAGAAAACGACAACGACAGCGGCGTTTTCCCATGTGGTGGTTCACAATTGTAAATGAAAAATAGAGTAGAAGGATACAAAAATGAAAGATTTAAATTACAAATGAAAGTTAAATTTTAATACCTTGGAATATAAAACAACGGACGGAATGCGAAAGAGAACCGGAAAACTGAAAGATCGCCGGAAACTATGGAGGTTGCCGGAAATTTTGAAATCGAAAGTGGAAAAGTAGGAATTTTTTTCTAACTTCCCATTTATATATACTCATGAAAAAACGGGGTAAAACCCGTATTTTTGTGAAAATTATGTGGCCAATGTATGAAAAAATGGGGTACATGGTGTGAAGAGCTAAAATATAGAGGACCTACTTGCAAATATGAAGGCACGTGTCCTCGATCTAGCATGCGCGTGGGTGGCGCATCATCATGCCGCCCACATCATCCCTCGAAGAAGCCACCAACCTCGAAATACGGAAGGTCGCAACCAAGCTGCGACACAAAAGTATGTTGTTCGTCCAGATACCTATACAAGATAATATCCTGACCTCAGTTGTTCGGCATAATAGTTGCCCGTTGAGATCAATATAAAGTCAGGCTATGAGGCAATTGTTGATAGACGAACAACAATTAGCTCCAAGCGAATATGTTTTGAAGCATAAGGATTTTTGGCATCAACTAAGTCAAGCCATAAGTGACGAACAAGAATGATGCGAGGGTGATGCATAAACTAATCCGAGGAGTGCTCATACACCCCTCAACATATTTGACGAACAACTTTCTGGCGAACAACTCCCATTAAAGATCAAGCTCCAGAATGACTAATCCATAATGAAATGAATGGCGAGCAACTTCACACCCATCATATTCAAGAGGCGAACAACTTTTAATGCAAAACACATAATGGAGATCGACATACAAAGCACGATCGAACAATTATGAATATAAGATGAGGCCCAAATGAAGACTTTGTAACTAAGTTTAAGCTTAGATAAGGCCAAACTAGGTCAAAGGAACACATGTCAAGCATGCAGGCTTGGAAGTCCAAAGGGTTAGTCCACCACCTACTTAGTGGCTTGTATAAATAATCTGCTCTCTATTAATAAAAATTAAGTTCAAATACACAAAAATTCTCCCTACACACACTCATACACCACAAAATGCACACATATGAAATAAATATGTAATCAATACGCGTATTTACGATTTTCTTATCTGATCTATCGTATTTACTATAAATGGTAGTAATCAATCACACGTAATTATTTGGTGATCTTAATTTCGGTTAAAAACAGTCACTAATCCACGAATTTAGAATCGATTACCAACACATAACACTTTTAGTTCTTTAAGAATCAATATCTCAAAATATTTTTGGTCCTTTATGTTAAAAAGTTGTCATTTTTTATTTTCAAAATTGTCCTCATCATTAAAAAATAAAAAAAGGACCAATTTTGAATTTAAAGACGTCCAAAAAAAAGTCAAGTATTTAATGAATGAATATAAGGATACCTTAAAAAATGATTGAATATACCGTTACATATCATTTGAGATATTTTAGCTCGAAAGCTCTTTTCCACCATGGCGTCTAGCTACACAAGCCATACCATTACGTATCATTTGAGATACCATATATTATGTAATAACCATGTGACCCGAAGGTGAAAATATTCGCATACACCAATAATCGTATAATATTCCAGGCAATGCATAAAAACTACCAACCTTAACCGCTTTTCTTTCGTAAAACTCATTTCCCCGTTCGTTCACCCGTCAATCCTTATCACCGTGGCCGTACACAACCTAACACATCCTTATTTACTTCAGTTATCGATGTCTTAGAAATCCTTCTTAAAATTTATACACGTTGGTTCAATAAGGACTTGTATTTCACCTAGTGTTTTATCGCTTATAGAGTTTACCAAAAGCTTTTAACGTGACTAGTGTTTACTGAGAATATGAATTCTCATCTAGGCATGTTTAGTATATTTAAGTATTTTAGGGTTTTCATAAGGTTTTCCTTTATTCTTTTCTCTTTTAAGGACGCACATAGAAACATATAGTCCTTACTCTAAAACTAACACTAAACAACACATCATTCACATGTATTCACATAATATTCGAGTGCAATAAGTCAATCCCTATCATATTCATCAAGTTAAGTAAGAAAACAGTCCGTTCTTAAGCAATAATGAGAAAAACAGTTTGAGTAAGCCACATTCGAAGGTGAGCATTTGCTCCTTCGGATGTTCGTCCCCTAACTGTAACCCTATGTTGCACGGATTCTTCAAATTTTGGGGGTATGCAGTATCGGATACGCGGGGGATACGGGTGCGGGTGCTATTCGCGTCGGATTCGCACCCGATACGCCACGTGGCGTATCCGATTTTTTTTAATTTTTTTAAGTCGGATACACGTATCCCCCTCCAAGGATATGTGGGGGATACGCGAATCGGATAAAATATTGTAAAATTTATTAATTTTTGTATTTTTTAGTAATATTTTTAAATTTTATATTAAAATGTAAATAATTAAATATATTAGTCAACAAACACATCAAATAATACATCATCCAAACAAGTATTTCAATTTTTTAATTCTTATATTATTAAATAATTTGGAGAAATTTCTAAAATATATATGCTTTCTAATTTTCTAGTAATTATTCAATTTTCTAGAGATAATAGTTATAATAAGTGATAATTATAATAATGTTAATGTGAGTGGGCCTTTGTATAAATATGTAGATTGAAATTTTTATTATGACTTGTGTAAGTTAATGATATTTCATATTTAATTTTGAATATTTAGATAAAATTTATCTATATTTTTAATGTATTATATGTATTATATATAATAAAAATAAATTTAAATAGACGTATCCTTGCCGAATCGTATCCTATTTTTTTGAAAAACTCCGTATTCCCGCACCAGTGTCGTATCGCTCCCGCATCCCGCACCCGTGCAACATAGTTGTAACCCTTTTTGAAAAATACTAAAACACATCCATTCACCATGAAATTTACACAGTAGGTGCCTTTTTAAGTGTAATTCACATATGAAATTTGTCTCATGTCATTTGGTTTAAGAAAATATGAGTTCCAGGTTCGTTTTCAAAATGCAACATTATTTTCCAGTAGCTCACAGTATGTGCGCAGTGCCAAAGATAATTTTGGTAAAACTATTTATAATTATGTAAAAATCATGAAAAAATACATGTAGATAGGTAACTTCATGTAGTATTTTATCATAATTTTTCTAAAATCCAAACTTGACTCGAAAGATACATTTTGGCCCATGAAAGTGAAAAATCTAACAATTTTGTCACACTTTCTTTAAAAATCCATAACTTATCAAAGAAAATCTCGAATTGACTCAAATCAGTGGAAAATGAAAGCTAACTTGATCTAATTTCATGAAATATAAAATATTTCCCAAAATACATAAAATTTTGAGTTCGAAAATTTGTACAGAAACTTAATGACACTGTTCACAGTGTGTTTGTTGTGCATACTTTCTCTTGTATTTCCTATTTCACAACTATCATGACACTAACATTTTAACACCTTAATACACATCATTCAAGACTCAATTTAGCATGTATTTGAACATTAAAAGACAAGATAGTACTAAGGTTTCATGGTTTCTAAGTAGCAACAAAAATAGTAACATTTCAAGGAAAACATTCATATTAGCTATGTTTTGAGTTGAAGGGTTTTACAACCTTTGTAGACTTGTCTTCTTAAGCTAGAGGGCCTTATTAGCTCTTCAATATTTTAGTTCTTGATGTGTATAAGAGCTCCTTGAAAGAACTTCCTTGTTTTGAGCTAAAACAAAACTAGAGTTAAAGTTAGAAGATGAAGATGTAAGATTTCATGAATTTGAAAGAGAGAGAAGAAGAATGACTCATTTCTTGCTTGGAGATGGCTTAAAACCTTCACACCAACACCTAGGGAAGCTTGGAGCTTGAATTTGAAGTCCTTCTATGGTTGAAAATGGGAGAAGAAAATTTTCTTCTCCCTTGAAATGGTAAGGATCGAAGCTAGCTAGGAGGAGGGGAAAATGGGAGCTCTTTTTTTTTTTTCCTTGATCTTTTTCTTGGCTTTCTTGCAATAATTGGATGGAATAAAAGACAAATATGGGGAGGGGGGCTATGATCGGTCCTTAATAGCTGAGGGAGAGAGGGGAGTAGGTAGGACAAAGAGAGGGGAGGTAAGGTGTGTGTTTGTTGATTAAAAAAAGAAGTATGGTGTATTATTTTAAGAGGGGCATGGGCAAGCTTTTGTCTGCTGCCTCCCAGCAGGTTGGATGGTCAAAGTGGGGCCCAGGGGCTGGCCAATTAGCTTGGTTTGAATTTTAGAACACGATGTTATTTTTTGGTGTTGGTGTTTTCGGCTAAGTTTTGGGCTCCGAAACTCAACGTTTTTGCTCGTTTTGTTAACCGAAAGTTTAGTTTTTTATTTACTTTATTAAAACTGATATTTATCTTTATTTTATCAATTACGTCTTGTATTGGGTTCGTATTTATTCATCGGATTCGAAATTCAGAAGTTTTAGGGTTTTTCGTTCGACTTTTAGCGACAAAAGTATAAATTTGTTCAAAATTTTTCCATTAAGTTATAGACCTCAAATTTCCTATTCTATGATTTTATTTTACTTATTTTATCAGTCTGTATGGATTTATTTTATTGTTACAGTGCTAGGTGTGTTGCCGGTTTCGATTCGTCCGTCCATAGTTAAGATATAGGCATTAAATCGCAAAGTGTTTCATTTTCGAAAATTTCATGAAATCTTTCCATTTTAAAGAGGATATCATAAGTAATATAATAATAATATTAATAATAACACTAATTTAGTTTGGGGTATTACAAGTACGATTTCCCACGCTATCTACTAAATTGGAATCGAATAAGGCTATTTGAGAGATGATTCTTTTTAATTCCTTCAATTGATGGATTTATGAGTATACATACCAATTCCCTCCTCTATTATTGTTTTCTTTTGCTAGATATATTACTATTTGTTGTAGTTAGTTGTTGACAACGTAATTTTATTTCTTTCATTCGAAATACTTGTTGTCAATAATTAATAGTGGTTTTTTTCTTTAATTAATCTTTGATCTGTTGAAGTTTGGAGTCTAAATAGAATGTACACTAAGACCTAATACCGGCGATCCAACTTATCAAATTATTAAATTTTTAAAATTGCAAAACTTATAAAGTTGTTGACAAAAAAATATCAAAGTTTTCAAATTGCAAAACTTATAAAGTTGTTGCATTAAATTGCAAAGAAAAAAAGTTAATGTTATAATTGATAAAAGTCATAATGTTCGTGATTTTTTTTTTGCAATTAACCCTTTAAATTTTTGTTGGTTTTAAATTAAAACCCATAACTTACTGACAAATCAGATTTAACCCTAAAATGATATTTTTATCAGATCTAGTCTCAAATTCTTTAACAAAATCCAATTTTGATCCCAAATTGGTCGGAAAAGTCAGTACGACATCGTTTTGAAGTCCGAAATTAGAGATTTATGGCAAGGGTGTTGATATGGCTAATTATATTTTACTTTTTCTTTTCTTTTAGAGTTTTTAAATATATATATGATTGTAATAAAATTGTAAAAAAATAAATATAAAATATAAATAGCAGATCTAAATGCCACATGCCGAAAATCACCAATTCGGACTTCAAAGTGACATTATTTCGCTTTTACCTTCAAATTAGGATCAAAATTGGACTCTGTCATTGTAATTGGTACTAAATCTAAAAAAAATATTGGGACCAAAACAATTTTGGTAGAAAGTTATGAATTTACTTGTAATTTAAAAAAAAAATTGTTGCATGGATTATGGTTTCATTTTGCACAATTTGTGTGTTTTATTGATTATAAACAATACTCGTGCTTTTATAACAACTTTTAATTTCTACGACTTTTCGAGATGTGATGTGGTCTTTTGGATAATGTGTTTCATCAGTCGTTCTTATATAAATGCAGCTCATTGAAATAGGGAAGGTCTAAATCATTTCAATCTCGATTCTTATGTTTTCTATTATGTTTTGATAACTTTGTTTTAGGGATTTTCGTTGTGTTTAGAACATTTCCTTGTTGACCAGATATTGTCAAGAACAAAGATACATTTATTTTTTATTGACTATGATTCGACTTTGGTGTTTTAAATTGACATAGTCCCATGAGGAGAAAGAAGAGAAGATACGGAAGTTCTACAAGCACTCCAAAGAATGATAAGATATGAAGTTCTGCTCCTACTTCTCAACCTGAAGATATAACTCCCACGCCTCAACATGAAGATAGAACTGGAAGCTTTATGTCGTTTTCCCATTTGATCTAACTCACAAATTAGAATTTGCAATACGTGATGGTTGTAAACCTGGAGAACATTGTGGAGGACTTAGTCTCAAGATGTCGTCTTATGGACCACCCTTCCATGTGCATAGGGTTTACCAAAATACCATTTTAAAATGGGTAAAATATGAAGGCATACTCTCAGACTGGTTGACGCTCAACTCGACCATATGGGACCCTATGTATGATGCGTTCAATGACACCAACTTGTTGAAGACATGTCGATCGAATAGCAGACTTCAATGTACGTCGGCCAAATAGTGAATATGTTGATGTTACAAAGGGTTTGATAAAAGTATTCGCTGATGTTCATATGAAAGAAAACAAGGGTCACAGAATTTTGAAGGACACAACAAATTACCTAATATTCCATGAAAAAATACCGGAGAATGGATGCATAAATTCATGCATGAATGTTACACTTATCAAGGAAAATCAAAACGCTACTAAGGCCCACATGGCGAGTGACTTCGATAAACTTGCAAAGATTATCTTTGACAAAATTTTGGGAGGTACGCCACTCCCTCGTATCTAGGCTGACTTACATGAAGAAATGACTTCAAAAAATATGTTGAAACAAGAAATGATACGTAACCAACCTCAATGGGATGAAATAGGACAAATACATTATTCAAAACTATCCGTCGACTTGCACATGGATGTAGATGTATGAATATTTCCCAACTCTTTGGTTAAGAGTTCAAAAACTATTTGAATCATCAAATGATGACCCAATCATTACTGAGTCACAAAGGTGCAATTAGACATGCTATAAAATATAGTATTGGTCACTTATCTTAATCAAGGTTGGGAAAATTTAATTTCAAAGAATACTCCACTTGGTAACTTTATCTTGAATAGTCAAAGCTCAATTTGTTTACTAAACTATTTGGCCTCTTTAGGTATTTGAGGAACGTTATCCTACATCTCCATGAGATAGACAATGGTTTATTTTTTTTTTATAGATTTATCATAATAAAAGATGATTCAAAATACCTAGACAATCAATACGTTGAAGTTATTTTTACAGAGTTATTCGACGACTTCTTGTTTGATGTTTCCAAAAAGCTGATCTCGCATCATATGTTTTCAAATTTTATTTATTTTTCGATAAAATCGTAAATGAATGTTCTAGCTAAATTGTTTCAAATAGGCTGATTTGGTCATGAATTTTTTTTCCTAGAAAATATTAGGTTTTCATTGGCTAGTAGTAAATATAAGTTGATATATTAAGATTGCTATTCGATTCTATTTTGTTATTTTTTTTTTGTTTACTTTTATACTAAGATTTGCTAGTTTCATCATATCTTGATTCAATTGTTTTTTTACGAGTATATAGAATGAAATTGGTTCTATTGAAGGGTATTGGTTGATTTTAATAAAGAACATTAATTATTTTCAGTGAAGAGTATTAGTTATTTTGTCTTAGTTTATTTTCACTGAGCAACTAAGACTCTTCAGTAAAAACAACTAACATTCTCTATTGAAAACAAATAATACCCTTCAACGATTCATGCATGAACCATTTTCACTTTATACTTTTTTTAAAAGGAATATGGGTGGCGATGAGCTAGAGAGGAATATGGGATTTGGGTTTGTGATATACATGCTGGAAAGGCTGTGGAGATTGATTTTGAAAGTAATACTTCGATTTCAACTAACTTGGTAGAAATTTAATCTTTAGTGAAGTTAAGTAAAAATGAGTTCAATGCATATGCGTTCTTCTTTTATTATGTGTTGTTTAGATTTTTTTTTATTATGTGGACTACTTCTTGTTCTTATTATATTGGTTTGTTGCTTTTTTCATAAACACGTATAGAAACATATTAAGATTTGGTTTTCACTAAAATACTTTAAAAAAGTGCATTGCCAAAAATGAAAAAAAAAATGAGCTTGTTGATATTGTAACTTTTAGTTCCACTATTTCTTTGTCCAACCTTCACTCGTTAAAAATGTTAAAAAGGTAAATGCTTATGGAATTACTTCAATTGTCATTGATTTTTAAGGTCAATCTTCTAAGTTAAACTCCCATTGCCTCGATTAAAGTTTTATCATAGCTTTTGGACACATAAATTAAGGAGTATCATAAAATAATAGGTGAAATATAATAAAATAATAGGTGTAGTTCAATTGATATAATAGAGAGAATTAGAGGTACAATTGGTTAGGAAAATAAGTTGGAAAATATCAACTTATTCTTTTACAGCTTATAAGAGGTAAGGAACATTTTTTTTTATCTTATAAGTTGTTTCTCATCTTATTTTGCCAAATACTTTAAAGATGTTATAAGCTCAGTCAAACACTCTCTAAATAAGTGATCGATGTTGTGATTTCTCATTTGTCAGTTATTCAATTTTAAACACCAACCAAATTTATATTCAATTTTTCCATTCATTTTTTTTATCTTCTATGGATATAACAATAAAGAGGGAGAAATTTATACATACGATTGTGAAAAACTCATTTAAATCTCTTTATTCTTTATTTTTATACAAATAGAGTGATGGAGAACTTGTTTGAAGGATATTAGTAAATTACACTAAAAATGTCAGTGAATTGCATTAAATGTATCAACTTTTAAGGATATTAGTTGTTTTTACATAAAAATATTAATTGAAGTGTTATTAATTCATTTCATTAAAGATATTAATTATTTTAACATAAAACATTAGTAAATTACTGTTCACGGTAATAATTACTGTTGGTCCCAAAAAGGTTATCCAGCGGAAAGGGTTTTGAGTTTATTTTTAAAAACCCTTTTAAAGAAAGTGCTAAAAGAAAATGCAAAACACTTAAAGTGCAGAAAATAAAGAACACCAGAATTTATATTGGTTCGGACAACAGGTCCTACGTCCACTCTGCCTTATCAAAAGGGTCTCTCTCTCCAACCAACTTACTATCTGGAATTGGGAAGTACCAGATCCTTCGTACAACAACTTTCACTCTTACGATCTAACTCTTACACCAATCTATCTAGGAAGATAAGGATTGTGTAAATCGTCCAACTAAAAACTCATAAAGAGTGTATATATGTGAATGAACAAGGTTGAGTGATGGGAGAGTCCGTGTGCCTTTGTGTGCTCTTGCCTGACTCTTGTTTAGAACTCATCACTATGCACTCCTATTTATACTTGTAGGAATTAACTAGCCATTGGAATGCTAGCAATTCAAATAACCATAATTGGAGGAATATAATCAATCAAAGATTGAATATATGATTGATTAGTTGACTTCAATCAAGCAATCGATCATATCCTCCATCAGTTGATTTCCAGATTGCTTCTTCTCTATCATTGAACTCCAAGTTTTTCTTGTCTCCAGATTACTACGAAGCCTCTGGGTGGGTGAACTAATCTGCAACACTCGTCTGGTGAGGACTTATCTGGATTGGAGTCGTCTGGTCAGGCGACACTTCTGCTCTGGTCTGGACGCATTTGTTAGTGTTAGTGTCCTAGAGACAATCCATCGAAAGGACATAATACTAAGATAATATTCATATTTGGTTTAATATTATTATTGGTTTAATATTAAATGTATGGTGTTACACTTATCTGAATATGATGTTTGATTGTTTGCATATATTCTTATTTGTGTTCCCATGAATCACTACTGTTATTGAGTGAGTGAGAACTCAGCTGACTTAAGTATGATTCTTAAATAGCCCCGATCAAGGATCATCAAGAATGGGATATTTATGATGCAATTGAGATTGATGTGCGATCTGCATCATACTCTTAGAGAGTGTAGTAAGGTCTCACTTACTACGAGATACTGGGTATCTCATGATGGGTGCACAGATACCTTAGAGGGTATTGGTATACCCATCTGAGAAACTGTTTGATGTAATTCCACATAATGTGTCTATGGGTGTCTCGGTTAGTGGGAGTGATGTGATACTCCTCTGACTTGAGGTCAATACGCACGACATGTGTGCAGTGGTGAACTTTGACCATGATCGACACTTGCACCCTTCCACGGGTAGATATGACATGGATTGGGTTCATCACGAAATGCATGTGCGTGGTAGTTGAGCCAAGAATAGGATTCAATCCTCAATGTGGATTTAGAGAGAATACCCGTCTTCTCATCATAATTTGATCTAAGTCGTCGGCCGATGCGCATCAACTTAGACTTTGTGGCTAAGTGTGATATACTTGATCAATTAGTGATTTGAGATAATATGATTAAGTTATTTGAATAGACACTTCATCATGTTCAAGGCTTAATCGGGTATTCGTGAATGAAAGGAAGATATCACAATAGCCTACAATATTACAGGTAGTTGCAGATTTCCTCGCAACATACCTCGTATATTGAGAATGTCTGATTTATTGTCTAGGGTTCAATTAAGACCGTTAGTTTGACTAATCGCTCGATATACGAGGGCCTATGGGTCACACAACAAGTAATGACAATTTACCAATTATAGTTGGTTGATTAAATATTATATTGGATATAATATTTAATTTATGGAGAATATAATAATAATTATATTTGGAATTAATTATTATTTTTATTTAATTAAATTAGATTTAATTAAATATGAAATCCCAAAATAATATTTAGAATATTATTATACAAGAATAATAGATATGGTAAATATATTATTCGTAGGAACATATCTAGGAAAATATAATCTGTAGAGATTATATTACGGGCTAGGTCCGATATCTTGCTTAGGAATTAAGCCAAGTTAATCCCTATATATATGTGTCCTATGGGAATTCTGAATACACACAAGAAATATAATTTCTCCATAAAATCTCTTGTCGAAATTTTCCTAGCAAATTCGTCTCGAGATTCAACGCTGGCATATCGGTGCGGGTTGGTAGAAAGTCATTACGTGGATACCATAGTTGAGGATTCCGCATACAAATCACTGTAAGGGTTTATATACGTGTTATTTATCCTTTATATTTTATGTTGTACAATCATATGCAGATTCGTTGTTGGTGAATCGTTATCTTCTGCTGCGCCGAACATGGTGTTCGTGTTTCAAAAACCCAACAACATTTGGTAGAGGTCTTCTGATCGACTCTTCTGGCCAGAGCTCATCTGGCAGACTCCTCTGATTTCTTCCCCCTTAACCAAAGACCTATTCTAGACTTAGACTAATATGTAGCAGACTAACAGGTTCAGCTAGTCCTATTACAAGTTCTTTGTTTTAACATCTTCAAAACATCTAACCTATATCCCAACAATTTTCCCCTTTTTGATGATGTTAAAACTGCAAGAATTGAAATAAAATAAGATAAGAAAATTTGAAAGATCTAAATAGAGATTCTAGCAGGCTGGGTCAACTGATCTTCCCCCTCAAAATATGCTCAACTGATATTGGGGCAAAACATCAGCTGATCTTCTTGTGTATCTGCAGGCAGTCAACTTTTTGGTACCCTTCTGGGTCCAAGGGGGTTAACACAATATTTAGGAAGCCACAAGAATAGATCATCCCTTTTTAGATCAGGTGATCTTATCTTTCTTCCATATAAGTCCACAAAAACACACTCAACAAAAGAACCTTTGACATGGTTATTTCTTCTAGAGACTCTTCTTCTTTTATGAGTTTGTCCAGTAGAAGAAGTAACTTGTCTTAAAGCAACAGTCTTGAAATACTTTTGATAAGGATAAGTTTTACTAGAACCATCAAAAGTTCCAGCTGGTCTGGCAGATGACTTGAAAGTCTTCTGCAGCTGAGTAGAAGTCATCTGGTTCTACCTCTTTTGAGAAGTTCTAGACTGTATTCTACTCTGCTGGCCTGACTGAGGTCTTTTATTCTGGGTATAACCCTTCTTAAATTTCCTCTTCTGCCTTTTGGGTTTTTGAGTTTCAGTGTTCATCTGCCCATTAGGCTGAGTTGTCTGGTCAGCTGACCTCTTGCCCTTATCAATAAAATTTCTAGGCTGTTCTTTTTTAACATATGAGGATTCAGGTTTGGAATAACCAATGCCTGTCTTATCATGCTCTCTTTGAGATGAGGCAGCGACATTTGACACAACATTATTTGTTGTAGTCAGCTGCTCCACTCTCATTTTTAGCTTGTCCTCACTTTCTCTTACAATTTTGTTTAGATGAAATAATTCATTAAACTTAGCTTTAAGCAGGTTATATTCATTATTTTTCTCAACATTTTCAACAACCAACCTTTCTATCAACTTAACTTGTTCAATACACCTGGTTGTCAAGTCAGAAGACTCTTCGACCAGTGTATGATTTTGTTCAGCTGGTAGATCAGCTGAGTTGCCTAGACATTGTGAAAGCTTCTGATTTTCTGCTTTCAGCTTAGAGTTCTCATCTTTCAACTTTTGATAAAGTTGTATAGATTTTTGGACATCAGACTCCTCTGATTGTTCAGAAAAAGAAGAAGATGAAAAAAAAGAGAAAGTTCGATTACATACCTCGTCTGTCACTAGACATATCACTTTGTCTGGTCCAAAATTGGATGATGAACCAGAAATGGATACCTCTTCTTCCTCATCTGCGAAGCTTCTTTTGGAGTAACTCCTAGTGTATCTTTTACTACTTCTCTTCGAGCCAATTTCTGCAAAAAATTATTAGCACAACAAATATTTGGGTTTCAAAAAAATGGATCTGCCTTGGTGACTACCAAAATAATTTCAAAACAGTGATCCGTAGGATACACTGCTTTGATACCACTTGTTGGTCCCAAAAAGGTTATTCAGCGGAAAGTGTTTTGAGTTTATTTTTAAAAACCCCTTTAAAAGAAAGTGCTAAAAGAAAATGCAGAAAACTTAAAATGAAGTAAATAAAGAACACTAGAATTTATAGTGGTTCGGACAACAGGTCCTACGTCCACTCTCCCTTATCAAAGGGGTCTCTCTCTCCAACCAACTTACTATCTGGAATTGGGAAGTACCAGATCCTTCGTACAACAACTTTCACTCTTACGATCTAACTCTTACACCAATCTATCTAGGAAGATAAGGATTGTGTAAATCGTCCAACTAAGAACTCATAAAGAGTGTATATACGTGAATGAACAAGGTTGAGTGATGGGAGAGTTCGTGTGTCTTTGTGTGCTCTTGCCCGACTCTTGTTTAGAACTCATCACTAAGCACTCCTATTTATAGTTGTAGGAATTAACTAGCCGTTGGAATGCTAGCAATTCAAACAACCATAATTGGAGGAATATAATCAATCAAAGATTGATTATATGATTGATTAGTTGACTTCACTCAAGCAATCAATCATATCCTCCATAAATTGACTTCCAGATTGCTTCTTCTCTATTATTGAACTCCAAGTTCTTCTTGTCTCCAAATTACTACGAAGCCTCTGGGTGGGTGAACTAGTCTGTCACACTCGTCTGGTTAGGACTTGTCTGGTCTGTGGTCGTCTGGTCAGGTGACACTTCTGCTCTGGTCTGGACGCATTTGGTTGAGGTCTTCTGGTCGACTCTGCTGGTCCGACTCCTCTGGTTAAAGCTCATCTGGCAGACTCCTCTGGTCAGATTCCTCTAGTCAGAGCTCATCTGGCAGACTCCTCTTGTCAGAGCTCATCTGGCAGACTCCTCTGATTTCTTCCCCCTTAACCAAAGACCTATTCTAGACCTAGACTAATTTGTAGCTGACTAACAGGTTCAGCTACTCCTATTACAAGTCTTTGTTTTAACATCTTCAAAACATCTAACTTATATCCCAACAATTACCATGAGTATTACACATACAATTTTTTTTTATGCGGGCATGATAATATAACTTAATACGTTAATTCATTTTTTGTATCTTAATTACAAAAAATGTTATTATTATTCTTTAGGCACACAATAACAATTATACTATTACTAAACTAAACATTCGAATAAAAGAACTGCCAAAGCGCAATTAATTATTTCCCTACAATTTATCTTTTCTTTTTTCTTCCAAGAAGTAGCTTTTCCCACACTTCACATCACATTTGACACTTGTTTCTCCAAAAAATTCAGACTCCCAAAACTCTTATTTAGATGGCTTAATTTTCTTCGTAATTCCACAGGAAAGAGAATAGATTGGGCTCGAGCATCTGATGCATAGCTGAATTTGTCCTGTCTTTTTTAGCATAGGTAGTTTTCATACCTTGCATAATTAAATTTTTGTTGGAGTTAAAATTACAACCCATAATTTAAATATATAACATTTAGTCCTAAAATATATTTTATCAGCTCTAGTCCCAAATCTTCTCTAACAAAGTCCAATTTTGATCCCAAATCGTCCAAAAAAATCAATACGACGTCGTTTTATAATTCGAAATTGAGGATTTATGACAAAGGTGTTGATGTGGCTAATAATAATATTTTATTTTTTCCTTTTATTTTAGGATTTTTAAATATTCATGATGTGTAATAAAATTGTAAAGAAAAATAAAATATAAGAAGTAGATCTAAACGCCGGATGCCGGAATTCACCAATTCGAACTTCAATGTTACATCGTTTCTCTTTTTACCATTGATTTGGGACGAAAAATGCTTGGATTATGGTTTCATATTGCATAATTTGTGTGTTTTGTAGATAAAAAATAGAACTCGTGGTTTTATAGCAACTTTTAATTTCTACGACTTTTTTAGATGTGTTCTGGATAATGTGTTTCCTCTGTCGTTCTCATATAAATCAAGCACTTAAAATACTTATAACAACTTATAAATGCAAGCGTTTATAAATTGATTAATATATTTTCCTTATTAATTTTATTCTGCTCAAGGTTGTTGTGGTCACTAAGTATGAGACATTTGAGTTGAATTGTCGAGTTATTGGGTCTTATGTTACCATTTGCTATAGTTGTAGCTTTTCGCACTTCGTAGTTTATGCATTGTACTCAATAGTTTAAAATGATGATAGTTAGGAAACCTTGGTATACTATGAGATTTAATACCCTGTAACTTTTTTCCTTATGGATCTTATAACTGTTTTCAAAACTCTAATATACGATTAAATCGTGCGGTGGTAGGCTTTTTGTATGGGGTGATGAGCGTCATTCTACATCACTTCGAATATAGCTAAAGCAACTTGTGAAAATTCTGGTAGCTCAATTACTCATGATAACTTTATTTTTTGAATTGTCATTGTTATTTAACACTTTTCGTTGTTGATCTAATACTTTTCAAGACCAAAGATACATTTATGTATGATTGACTATGATTAACTCTAGTGTTTTAAACTTTGACACAGTCCCCATGAGGAGAAAGAAGAAGGGAAGAAACGAAGGTTCTACAAGCACTCCAAAGAATGACAAGGTAAGAAGTTATGCTCTCAATCCTCAACCTGAGATAGAACTCTCACACCTCAATATGAAGATAGAATCGGGAAGCTTTTTGTCGTTTGCCATTTGATCCAACTCACAAATTAGAAATAACTTAGTCTCAAGTTGTCGTCTTATGGACCACCATTCCATGTAGACAAGGTCTACCAAAATACTGCTTTAACATGGTAAAGTATAAAGTCACGCTGATGGACTGGTTGACGCTCAACCCGATCATATGGGACCTTGTGTATGATGCATTCAATAAAATAAGCTTGTTAAAGACGTGTCGACTGGATGGTATTCGACTTCAATACACGCTGGCAAACTAGTAAATGTGTTGCTGTTATAAGAGGCCTCATAAAGGTCGTCACTAATTTTTATATGAAAGATAACAAGGGCCATGGAAATTTGAAGGATACAACAAATTACCTAATGTTCCATGAGAAAATACTAGAGAATGGGCGCATAAATTAATACATGCATGTTACACTTATTAATGCAAATCAAAATGTTACTAAAGCCCATGTTGTGAGTGACTTCGATGAATTTGCAAAGATTATCTTTGACAAAATTTTGGGAGGTACATCATTCCCTCGTATCTGGTTGACTTGCATGAACAGATGACTTCCAAAAATGTGTTGAAGCAGAAGGGACACACAACCTACCCCAATGAGAATATATGGAGCAAATATATTATTGAAGATCACCCGTCGACCTGGACAAGGATGCGAAGATACGAATATTTCTCAACTCATTGGTTAAGGGATCAACAAAATTTGAATCCTCATATGAAGATCAAATTGCTACTGAGCCACAAAGGTGCAATTAGAAATGTTATAGATATTATAGAGGTCAAATGTCCAAACCAGGATTGAGAAAATTTAATTCCAAAGAATACTCTACTTCACTTCTTGAACTCGAGTGGTCAAAGCCTCAAATTTTGGACTAAGTCATACAATCACTTTTGGTATTTGAGGAATACTTTTCTACGTCTCCATGAGATCATCAATGGTTCGTATAGATTTACCAAAACCTAAGATGATTTAATATATCTAGACAATCAATTCGTGGAGGTTGTTGTCACGGAGTTATTCAACGCCTTCTTGTTGGATATTTTTTAAGAGCTGATATCGAATCATATAGATAGGTACTATCCTTACCTAGATTTGTTATTCTCTCGAGTGTGTTAAAGCTGATATAACTTAATTATTCTAGTTTATATTTTTTGAGATGTATTTTAATTAATTTTATATTAGAACAGGAGAATCTGCAGAGACGAGGGGAAAGTGAAAAGACAAACAAGAATTGATGTGTTGTCACATGTTCATGATACTTTTTGGTCTGGGACATTATGTTTTTTAGTTTGTCTGGAAAAAAAAACAAAGCCTAAGATTTAGTTTAAATAAGTGAGTGGTTTGAGACATTAAGATGATGTTTTATACTGTATGAATGAAGGTATTGGTATGATCATATCCTATTAAGTATGTCTTATGTCGTAAGCATGTTGGATACAAATGCTTTTGCTGATAACATCATATCCTATTAAAATATTTTATGTCGTAAGAATGTTGGATATGAATGTAGTTGTTGGAATGATCATATCCTATTAAGTATGTATGTGTTATGTCGTAAGAATGTTGGATACAAATATTTTTGTTGGTATCATCATATCTTATTAATATGTTATTTTATGTCGTAAGAATGTTGGATATGTATATAGGTTCTGGTATCATCATATCCTATTAAGTATATGTTATAACGTAAGAATATTGGATACAAATACTTTTATTGGTATCACCATTTCTATTAAGATGTTTTATGTTGTAAAAATGTTGGATATGAATGTAGTTGATGGTATCATCATATCCTATTAAGTATGTGTATGTCATAAGAATGTTGGATACGAATGCTTTTGTTGGTATCATCATATCCTATTAAGATGTTTTATGTCGTAAAAATGATGGATATGAATGTAAGTGATGGTATGATCATATCCAATTAAGTATGTGTTATGTCGTAAGAATGTTGTATACAAATGTTTTTACTGGTATCATCATATCCTATTAAGTATGTTTCACGTCGTAAGAATGTTGGATACGAATATTTTTGTAGGTATCATCATATCTTATTAAGATTTTTTTATGTCGTAAGAATGTTGGATATGAATGTGTGTGCTAGTATCATCATATCCTATTAAGTATGTGTTAGGTTGTAAGAATGTTGGATACAAATGTTTTTGCCGGTATCCACATATCCTATTAAGATGTTTTATGTCATAAGAATGTTGTATATGAATGTAGTTGCTAGTATGATCATATCCTATTAAGTATGTGTTATGTAGTAAGAATGTTGGATACAATTGGTATTATTATATCTTATTAAAATGTTTTATGTCATAATAATGTTGGATATGAATGTAGGTGTTGGTATCATCATATCCTATTAAGTATGTGTTATGTCGTAAGAATATTAGATATGAACGCTTTGCTGGTAACATCATATTCTATTAAAATATTTTATGTCGTAATAATTTTGGATATGAATGTAGGTGTTTGTATCATCATATCATATTAAGTATGTGTTATGTCGTAAGAATGTTGGATATGAATGCTTTTGTTGGCATCATTATATACTATTAAGATGTTATTTTATTTCGTAAGTATGTTGGATAAGAATGTAGTTGCTAGTAGATCAAATCCTATTAAGTATGTTTGTATGTGTTATGTCGTAAGAATTTTGGATACAAAAGCTTTTGTTGGTATCATCATATCCTATTAAGATGTTGTTTTATGTCGTAAGAATGTTGGATATCAATGTAAATGTCGGTATTATCATATCCTATTAAGTATGTGTTATATCGTAAGAATGTTTTTGCTGGTATATTTATATGTTGGTTTTTGTCTATGAAATCATATCTTCGTCTTTTGATATCAAAGGTATGAAAGAAGTATTAATCCACTTATTTGCAAAATATGATGTATGTCTTGAGATGACAGGTACAATATAAGCTGCACCTAGTACAGGTGATTACCAATACTTAATACACGTGCTTGTCAAATTGTTAATGCATGTTTTGATTGTGTGTATTTTTCATCTTGTTGTAATCAATTTTATGATGCTAAATAGTCAAAATCTTTTACTCCTATGTTTATTTTATAATTTTCTCATTTCAGATTGAGACTGATGAAGTATGGTGTTGGAATTGTAAGTTCTAACTTGATTAAAAAAAACTATTTAATCCTTATTTAATCAGAATTATAATACAAGTAGTGAATTTACAATTATCATGTTTTGTTTTAATGTGCATGCTTGTTTGTTTGAGTGTTCTTTTATTCCTCAAAAGAATCATGTTTCCTTCATGAAGCCACTTATGGACTTGCAAGGAAAACTAAGAAAAAAGAAAACTTTCCGCAAGACTCAACAAAAAAAAAATACTTTTCGCGAGACTCATTTTGTTGCATCATTTTTTCCATCTGTATTTGTGTTCATGAAATCAAAGGGAGTGAAGTTAGATTGTATCATACTCGCCCTCTCCAAAAAAGTCTCATATTTCTTTTGATTTGTCCCAACCTATACAATAAACCATGTGTAAACTAATACTCTGTAATTAATAAACTCTAAAAAATAATAATTTTTTCCGGACCAAACTTGGGCCAATTCAAAAATTGATCAATTTTGACAAGATAATAATTTTTCAAAACACCCTTGAATATTTACTAGTTCGTGTCGCTTGATATTTCCTACGAATATAGCCAAAACAATATTCAGATGATCTTGTGACTATTAAATATTGGAGGCAATTGATATTTTTCATTAAATGATACCAAATCTTAACGAGTGTGTGTAAGGTGATCACTTTTGTATTCATACAACTATTTACAAATTTAATTCGTCATTATTGATTTTGAAACACCTTTTAAATGAAAAAATATTGTCTTGTATGCCTTTTATTCATCGTAATGAAAATTATTAAGTTATAGATAAATATCACCTTTTGTAAAGTAATAAATTTTCTCAGTCCCGGCAATATTAATTTATAGAGGTTTTACTATAGTTTCCTTTCTATTTTGAAGTATGTAAAATGTTCAAAATAACCTTGTTTAAAGAATGAAATTAACATATAATGTTCAATAAAAATGGGCACATTTGGAAGTTTATGGGTAAAATTCAAAACTTTAGGAACTATAAATGATATTCTCTCCGTTCTTTTTTATAGATCCCATTTTATCCATTCGCACAAACTGATTTTTATATATTAGGGTATTAAAAGATACTCACACATTTATTTATTAATTCTATTACAACATGATGAATAGTTTTACTATTTATTATGAGCATTGTTGAAAAAAATGGATAATATACGTATTGATTTTAGTAGATTGACAAATTAAAAAGGAACCCAATTTTGAATAAAACGGAACAAATAAAAAGAAATGGAAGGAGTATTTTGTTGGTATGTGTGAAAAATAAAAGATGACTATTATTTTAGAAAGAAGAGTGTACATATTAAAAATTAAAATAATTGAATTAATTTAAAAGTTATTACCTTTTTAGATGAGGTTAAATTTCATTTGGTAACGAATTACATCTATCATCTTTTCAATACATCATAGTCGATCCCACCACATTTATTTATCTTCATTTATCTCTCTTGTTAAGCTTTGTATGCTATTTTTAGTATGATGACAAGCTTATTCAATTACAAATAATGATTGCACGTTCTCATGTCATAAGAAATAAAATATATTGTCAAATAACTTCATTTATTCTATATTCTTTTTTAGAATTTTGATGAGAAAATGGATCTGGGTATGATGTTGCATGATGATATTCTTAGTCTCTCGTTGTTAGTGCTGTGATTGAACCAACCGGATGAAAGTGGAGACACTAGACTTGAGGCGCAAAACTTATTTTAATTATCCAAGACAAAAAAATTATTAAATACCAAAGGATTTTATCGACGGACATGTCACGGCCCGCTGCGGGTACACTAAGTAAGCGACTCACTCTACTCTATCATTCAATCGTGACAGCCTGCCTTTCCGCAAAGATCCCAATCCCAAGAAAGAAAGTAGGAATTTTCTACATCTTTCTCTTTCTACACACTGCTTTTCGTTGGAAAAACCAACGCAAAACCGGCCCGCTGTCCAAGTCTAATGTGCGATGCGATAAATAGCTCTTCCAATAGCCGAAAGCGAACTCTTATAATACCGAAAAGGAAGCACTACAAAATCCGTCGCAATTATCGATGGATTCCCCACGGATAAGAAAATAAAATAGAAAATAACAAAAAATAACCATGGAAATTTAATATGTTGGTAATTACCGGTTAAAGTATAACCTGTCAGAAGTTACTGATGGATTTTCGATGGATAAAATAAAAGACACCAAAATTACCGATATAAATTCAATATGTTGGTGATTATCGTCGTAAATTGAATTTGTTGGTAATTACCAATGAATTTTCAACTGATAAAATAAAAGACAACAAAATTACCAAAAAAAAAAAAATCAATGTGTTTGTAATTATCAATGGAAATTGAATCTGTTGGTAATTATCGATAGATAAAATAAAATAAAAAACAATAATTGTGAGTTGCATATATATTGTATATATATGTTTCCTTTTTATATGTGAACAGGAAGTACTAAATGTCCTAGTGGTAATGCATTTACGCCAAGGATTATAAGTTAGCCGTGAGATGGTTAGTCATCAATTCTAGAAAGTTTTTTTTTTATTATTATTTTTGGTCGGTAATTACCAGCATAATTTAAATTCAGCCGGTAAATTTTATGACGAGTAAAATAAGGACGAAAAATGGGTCGTCAGTAATCCGTCAGTATTTCACAGTTTTTTTTTTTTTTTTGCAATGATCTTATAAGTTTTAACATTTTATAAGTTATTTTAAGAGCTTATAAGATATAATTTTAAGTAGTTTATAAGTTTCTAAGATATTTTGGCTATACAACTTATACGATCTTTGATAATTTATAAGGAATATATTATATTTTTAAATTTTAATATAAAATAATTTTTTTAAATTTATTTTATTTTGATTTAGAGGTATAGGTGGTTAGGAAAATAAGTTGGAAAATGACAACTTATTTTTTTACGGCTTATAAGCGGTAAGGAACTTAATTTTTTTTTATCTTATAAGTTGTTACTCATCTTAATTTGCCAAACACTTTAAAGATGTTATAAGTTCAATCAATAATTCTCTAAATGAGTGATCGATGTTGTGAATTTCTCATTTGTTAGTTATTCAGTTTCTGGAGATATTCAATTTTAAACACCAACCAAATTTATATTCAATTTTTCCATTAAAAAATAATATTTTCTATGGATATAACAATAATGAGGGAGGAATTTATACATACGATTGTAAAAAAAAAAAACTAATTTTACTCTCTTTATTCTTTATGGTTATACATAGAGAGTGGGGAGGAACTTGTTTGAAGGGTCTTAGTAAATTACACTAAAGGTATCAGTGAATTGCACTAAATGTATCAACTTTTAAGAATATTAGTTGTTTTTTCTAAAAATATTAGTTGAAGTGATATTAGTTCATTTCACTAAAGATATCAATTATTTCAACATAAAACATTAGTAAATTATTGTTCACGGTAATAATTACCATGAGTATTACACACACACACATATATTTTATACGGGGCATGATAATATAAATTAATACGTGAAGTAATTTTTTGTATCTTAATTACAAAAATTGTTATTATTATTCTTTAGGCATACAGTAACAATTATACTAGATTCGAATAAAAGAACCCCCAAAGCGCAGTTAATTATTTCCCTCCAATTTATATTTTATTTTTCCTTCCAAATAGTAGATTTTCCCACACTTCACTTCAAAGTTCACACTTGTTTCTCCAAAAAATTTCGACTCCTAAACTTTTGTTTAGATGGCTTAATTTTCTGCATAATTTCACTGGAAATAGAATAGATTGGGTTCGAGCATCTGATGCATAGCTGAATTTATCATGTCCACTTCAACATAGTTAGCTTTCGTACTGCGTATAATTTACATATTTGTTGGAGTTTAAATTACAACCCATAATTTAAATATGTAACATATTTAGTCGCAAAATACATATTTATCAGATCTAGTGCCAAATTTTCTCTAACAAAGTTCAATTTTGATCCCAAATCGTCCGAAAAAGTCAATACGACGTCCTTTAGAAATCTGAAATTGAGGATTCATGACAAAGGTGTTGATGTGGCTAATTACATTTGATTTTCTTATTTTCTTTTATGATTTTTAAATATTCATGATGTGTAATAAAATTGTAAAAAAAAAAATCAAATATAAGTAGTAGACCTAAATGCCGCATGCTGGAAAATACCAATTCGGACTTCAAAGTGACATCGTTTTGCTTTTTACCGCTGATTTGGGACCAAAATTGCTTGGATGGTTTCATATTGCACAATTTGTGTGTTTAGTAGATAAAAAATAAACTCGTGCTTTATAGAAACTTTTAATTTCTATGATTTTTTTAGATATGTTCTGGGTAATGTGTTTCCTCTGTCGTTCTCATATAAATGCAAGCACATTAAAATACTTATTGCAACTTATAAATGCAAGCGTTTATAAATTGATTAGTATGTTTTCCTTATTAATTTTCATGCTAAAAAATACTTATTCTGCTAAAGGTTGTTGTGGTCACTAAGTATGAGATATCCGAGTTGAAATGTCGAGTTATTGAGTTTTATGTTACCATTGACTATAATTGTAGCTCTTCGCACTTCTTAGTTTACTCATTGTACTCAATAGTTTAATTTGATGATAGTTAGGAAACCTTGGTATTCTCTGGGATTTAATACGCTGTAACTTTATTCCTTGTAGATCTATAGCTGTTTTGAAACTCTGTTATACGATTAAATCGTGCGTGGTAGACTCGATGTGTGGGGTGATGGGCTTCATTCTACATCACTTCAATTATACCTAAATCAACATGTGAAAATTCTGATAGCTAAATGACTCATGATAACTTTGTTTTTGGGATTATCGTTGTTGTTTAGAATATTTTCTTGTTGATCTGATATAGTTCAAGACCAAAGATACATTTATGTTTTATTAACTAAGATTTGACTCTGGTCTTTTAATCTTTGACATAGTCCCCGTGGCAAGAAAGAAGAATGGAAGAAATGAGATTCTACAAGCACTCAAAAGAATGACAAGATAAGAAGTTCTGCTCCCACTCCTCAACCTGAAGATAGAACTCCCACTCCTCAACATGAAGATAGAACTGGGAAACTTTTTATCGTTTACCCATTTGATCCAACTAATAAATTAGAAATTGCAATACATGATGGTTGTAAACCTTGAGAACATTGTGGAGGACTTAGTCTCAAGTTACCGTCTTATGGACCACTCTCCCATGTGGATAAGGTCTACCGATATACTATTTTAACATGGGTAAAACACAAATCACGTTGTCAGACTAGTTGACACTCAACTCGACCATATGGGACCCTGTGTATGATGCGTTCAATGAAACTAGCTTGTTGAAAACATGTCAATTGGATGGCATTCAAGACTTCAATGCACGCCGGCCAACTAGTGAATGGATGTTATATGAGGCTTTATAAAGGCCGTCACTAATTTTCATATGAAAGAAAATAAGGGTCATGGAAATTTGAAAGACACAATAAATTACCTAATGTTTCATGAGAAAATACTGGAGAATGGGCGCATAAATTCATACACGCATGTTTCACTTATCAATGCAAATCAAAATGCTACTAAGGTCCATAATGCGAGTGACTTCGATGAACTTGCAAAGATTATCTTTGACAAAATTTTGGGAGGTATGTGACTGCCTTGTATCTGGGCTGACTTGCGCGAACAAATGACTTCTGAAAATGTATTGAAGCAGAAGTGATACATAACCTATCCCAATGGGATTATATGGAACAAATACATTATTTAAGACCACCTATCGACCTGGACATGGATGCGAAGGTATGAATATTTCTCAAATCTTTGGTTAAGGTTTCAACAAGATTCGAATCCTCATATGATGGCCAAATCGTTGCTGAGCCACAAAGGTGCAATTAGACATGTTATAGATACCATATGGTTAGATGTCAAAACCTGGATTGAGAAAATTTAATTCCAAAGAATACTCTACTTCACTTCTTTAACTCGAGTAGTCAAAGCCTCAAATTTTGGTAAAAGTTATACAGTCTCTTTCGGTATTTGAGTAATATTTTCCTACATCTCCATGAGATCTTCAATTGTTCGTATTAATTTATCAAAACCCAAGATGATTTGATGTATCTTGACAATCAGTTCGTGGATGTTATCATGAAGTTATTCATCGCCTTCTTGTTGGATATTTTTAGAGAGCTGATATTGAATCATATAGATTTTTAGATACTATTCTTACCTAGATTGGTTATTCTCCCAAATGTGTTAAACCTGATATAACTTAATTATTCTAATTTATTTTTTAGAAGTATTTTAATTAATTTTGTATTAGAACATTAGAATATACAGAGACAAGAGGAAAGGGAGAAGACAAACAAGAATTGATGTGTTGCCACATGTTCGTGATGCTTTTTGGTCTTGGACATCAAGTTTTTTAGTTTGTTTGGAAATAAGAACAAAAGCTAAGATTTAGTGTAAAACAGTCAGTGGTTTGAGACATTAAGATGATGTTTTATGTCGTATAAATGTAGGTGCTGGTATCATCATATCCTATTAAGTATGTGTTATGTCATAAGAATATTGGATACAAATGTTATTGCTAGTATCATCATATCCTATTAGGATGTTATTTTATATCGAAAGAATGTTGGATATGAATGTAGTTGCTGGTATAATCATATCCTATTAACAATGTATTATGTGTAAGAATGTTGGATACGAATATTTTTGCTAGTACATTTAGATTTTAATTTTTGTCTATGAAATCGTATCCTTGTCTTTTGATAGCAAATGTATGAAAGAAGTATTAATCCACTCATTTGCAAAATATGATGTCTGTCTTGAGATGGCAGGGCTTCACCGAAGAAGTACAATAGTTGCACCTTGTACAAGCGATTACCAATACTTAATACACATGTTTGTCTAATTGTTAATTCATGTTTTGATTGTGTGTATTTTTCATCTTGATGTAATAAATTTTTTATGCTAAATAGTCAAAATCTTTTACTTCTACGTTTATTTTATAATTCTATCATTTGAGATTGAGATTGATGCAATATGGTGTTGGAATTGTAAGTTGTAACTTAATTAAAAAATAACTATTTAATCCTTATTTCATCAGAATTATAATATTAGTATAAAATTTACAATTATCATGTTCGAATTTAACATGCACGACTGTTTGTTTGGGTGTTTTTTTTCCTTAAAAGAATCGTGTTGCCTTCATGAAGCCCCTTATGGACTTGCAAGGAAATTAAGACAAAAAAAAAAAAGAACACTTCCCGTGAGACTCATTTTGTTGCATCATTTTCTCCATCTGCATTTGTGTTCATGAAATCAAATGGAGTGAAGTTGGATTGTATCATACTCCCTCTCTAAAAAAAAAAGTCTCATATTTCTTTTGATTTGTCCCAACATATACATTAAACCCTGTATAAAATAATACTCAGTAAAGTAATAAACTCTCTAAAATAATAATTTTTCCGGACCAAACTTGTGTCAATTCAAAAATTGATCAATTTCGACAAGATAATAATTTTTCAAAACACCCTTGAATATTTACTGGTTCGTGCCACTTGATATTTCCTACAAATATAACCAAATAAAATATTCAGATGATCTTGTGACTATTAGATATTGTAGGCAATTGATATTTTTTATCAAATAATGTCAAATCTTTATGAGTGTGTGTAAGGTGATCACTTTTTTACTCACACAACTCTTTACAAATTCAATTCGTCATTATTGATTTTGAAACACCTTTCAAATGAAAAAAAATATTGTCTTGTATGACTTTTATTCATTGTAATGAAAATTATTAATTTATAGATAAATTATTAACTTTGTAAAGTAATAAATTTTCCCAGTCCCGACGATATTAAATTTTACTATAGTCCCCTTTCTATTTTGAGGTGTGTAAAATGTTCAAAACAACCTTGTTTAAAGAATGAAAATAACATATAATATTCAATAAAAATGGGTACATTTGGAAGTTTATAGGTAAAATTCAAAACTTTAGGAACAATAAATGATATTCTCTCCGTTCCTTTTTATCGATCCCATTTTATCTATTCACACAAACTGATTTTTATTTATTAGGGTATTAAAATATACTCACACTTTTATTTATTAATTCTATTAATTACAACATGATGATTAGTTTTACTATCTATTATGAGCATTGTTGGAAAAAATGGATAAAATACGTATTGATTTTAGTATTAAAAAGGAACACAATTTTGAATAAAATTGAACAAATAAAAAGAAATGGAGGGAGTATTTTGTTAGTGTGTGTGAAAAATAAAAAATGTCAGTTATTTGGAAAGGTACATATTAGAAATTAAAATAAATAAATTAATTTCCAAGTTATTAACTTTTAGATGAGGTGAGTTTCATTCATAACGAATTACATCTCTCTTTTCCAGTCTCCTCATCAATACATCATAGTCGATCTCACCACATTTTTTTTATTTTCATTTATCTCTCTCATTGAGCTTTGTAGGCTATTTTTAGCATGAGGACAAACTTAATCAATTACGAATAACGCTTGCACGTTCTCTTGTCATAAAAATAAAATAAAAGAGTTTTATCAAGGCGTGAAAGATTGTAAAACTATTAATTTAAGGCCTAAAAGATTTTTCCTATCGGTTCAGGCCTGAAAGATTGGAAACTATCGATTCAAGATCTGAAAGATAAAAATTTAGAATTTTTAGAATGTGTTTGATCTCTAATAATTTCTTATTATCTGACAATATTTTTATAAATTATAATTCCAAAAATATGAAAGCTATATTAATTTCACGTGATTGAAAAAATAAGAAACAAAAGAAATAACAAAAAAAATAATGTATATAAATAAAATAAGAATATAGATTATAATATGTAAATATGGTCTTAATATTCTTAAGTCTTAAATTGAAATGTTTTATCTTTCAGGTCATGGATAATCCGTTTTCTAGTTTTCTATCTTTCAAGCCCTGAATCAATAGAAAAAAAATTAGGCCTTAAATTGATAGTTTTACCATATTTGAGACCCTGAATTCACATTATTCCAAAATAGAATATATTTTCAAGTATCTTCATTTATTTTTTTGTTTGTTTCAAAATTTTGATGAGCAAATGGGTCTAGGCATGATATTGCATGATGATATTCTTAGTCTCTTGTTGTTAGTGTTAGGGTTGTCCATACAATTGAAATGTTTTTATCTTGATTATTGTATATATTCCAATAATAATAATATTTATCTTCAAAGAACTATGCTATTGGGAAATGAATGTAAATGATTTTGATTAAGATCTCAAAACCCCTCAGGTAAGTGTTGTAAGTTATTATTTCCTGGTTAGGTCTAATCATCCTACTTATTAGGAAGCCGAAGTTCTAATTAGTCTAAATTCTGCGGAGTTCTCTGGCTAAGAGGGAACTTATCTAAAGAACTACAAACCTAAAGATCTAGCCAACGGAAGTCTAAGTGATAAAGCCTCAGCAGATCTCATGTTTTTCTAAGCTGACATGAGTTTTCTGTCAGGAGAGTATCCCAGTCTACTGATGGACTAAACTGGGGTATGCTAAGTTGAGTCTTTAATGCTAGGAGTATGAATGCCAATTCGTTAACTTGGTTCAGAGCCAAGTAATTATGGCAAAATGAATGTCATGACACCTGAAATATATATGTTCAGAGTTGTACATATCTCATGGGAATAACACTAAAAGAGTCGTTCTGAAATTCTAACTACTCCCCTCATATGACCAATGCCAAGATGCCACATATTGTATGAACCTGACAGCTTGACCAACTGCAGACCTGAAAGAAAATGATCCCAGTCAAATCTGCAGAAAGTAAATATCAGGCATTTAATTAAGAATTTCAGCTAAGAAATGACTAGAGCATTAATATAACCATTTTTTCTGCACATACATAAACTTGTTTGAAAAGTTCTCTCCAACTGGAAGAATTTCAAACTTGTCTATAAGTACAGAAGGTCTTGAAGAAGGCAAGGTCACGAGAAATTTGCAAGAGTAAGAAATCTCTCAAGAACTCTTATTTACAAACATTAAAAAAAAGCACTCGAAAATCACACTAGTTTTTCAAGTGTTTCTATTTCAGTGGAGCATGTAAAAGAGAGATTTTATTAAAAATAGAAGAAGAAAAAATTGCCTCACAACCCGAGGCAGACAGGTGTAGCGAAAAGAAATGGATGGGCCTCATTAAAAACTCCATTGTAAACCTCCCTTGAGGATAAACCGGTGCGGGCGAAAAAGAGTTACCAACCACCCATTTTTTCAATATGTACTAGGAGAAAACCCAGAATACAAGGCCAGAAAGATTCAACCCCCAATCGATAGACTAAAAAGGTGCACCCTCGACCAGGCTCTCAGTTCCCAAGGAATAGATATTGGTCGTAAAAAAAAACTAAAATAAAATTGCCTGGAATACAAGGCCAAAATCAAGAACGAAAATAAGTTTCATGCAAATCCGAAAGCAACGAATGATTAATACAAAGAGGCGGAGCCTCCAACCAACTTTCCGACTTCTTCAACTTCGATAAATAATCGGCAACTCGGTTACCCTCCCTCCAAATATGTGTGTATCGTATATCCATGTCCAAAGCCAATTCCACCGCAATGCTCCATAGGCTCTTGAGTCTCCAAGGAATGATGGACACCACCTTCTTCATAGTATGAATAGCAAGCAAAGAGTTAGATTCTATCCATAATCTCCTCCAGCTCTTGACATAAGCGAATCTGATGGTCAACAGAATGGCAGCAATTTCTGACTCAAGGGGAAAACCCCACCTGTAACTGACGCAAAAAGCAGCAGCAAAATGACCAGCCGCATCTCGAAAGATAGCGCCCACAAACATCGTATTCGGGGCTGAGGAGACACTCCCGTCTGTGTTCGCTTTCAACCATGATGCAGGTGGAGGCACCCACCGAAATGGCTTGAGTATCGGGGCAGACTTCCGGCAACTGGTCGTGTTTCTATTTCAGTAGAGTTTAACCCATTATATATATTGTTCTTAAAATTCATATTCAAAGCATAGAAGAGATAACCAAACCTTTAGTACTTGCTCTTATTGTAAGGGTTACCTCAAATTAGTTATAAAAAAACCTACTCAAAACCCATACCATAAAGTCAAGGTTGGGAGTAAGTTTTGCACAAAGTTAGTACATTGGTATTCCTTATCAGTATGAAATAGGTTGTATTGAGAACTAGGATTCTGAGTTATCCTAGAGATCAGGTTACCTTAGAGAGGATTTTTGACCAGTGCATCTAGACTTGCCCAAACGAACTGAAACCGGCGGTTTGTCGATTCTAACCGAAACCGTTAGTAAACCAAAACCGAAACCGTGAATTACAAGGTTCGGTTTCGGTTTTACTAAATCAAAAACTATAACCGGCGGTTCCAAACCGTCGATTCCACGGTTCGAACCGGCGGTTCTAATGTATAAAATATATATATATATATATATATATATATATATATATATATATATATATATATATATATATATATATATATATATATATATATGATAATTAGACACTACATATACTAACTTGGAATATTTGACTAATTAGTCAAACTAAATTTGTTAATGACAAATTAATTGGCAATCAATAAACCCACATTAATTAAAATTGGAATAAGTGAATTTTAAATTTTCAATTCATAATATTGACGTTGGAAACTTGGGTAGTTGGTTTGGCAACCTTTTTTTTTTTCTTCTCCATTCACCTATAAGGCTATAAATACCTCTTCATGTTAGTATATTTTTCACACCAACTTGATCCAAATTGATCAATACTTCTTCATCTCTCTCATTCTCTATTAGTCTATTTCTCTTGCAAATTGCTATATTAGTTTGTCTCCGAAGTCCTAACTCTCCCTATTAAATATTTAATTGATCGTTATTGTTATATTTTTTTATTTTATCATATTTTATTAGTTATAGCATATACGAATACACTTCATATTTTATATTACATACACAAAAAATATCAAGAAGACGATTGTTACCATTGTCTTCTAGGGGAAATGGTAAGAGTCCTATGTCTTCTGATTTTCGTTCACCTCCTCCGGTAGAATCAACTCTTGGTCCCGATTTTTCTTCCTACACACATGAAACAAATGAAGAAATTCATAGAGGTACTCAAGAGAGTGAAAATATAACCAACGAGGTCATCGATAAAGAGGTTCCACCGGATCAAGGTAAAGAAAGAAAAAGAAAAGTTCCTACATCCGATATTTTCATTATTCACTTCAAGAAAGTGGCAACTAATGAGGTAAATAAATTTAAAGTTTATTGTAACCATTGTTCTAATGTTTATAATTATCAGAAAAATGGTGGATACGGATCGTTATGGAAACACTTGGAAACAAAACATAAGGATTCCATGGGAATTCCTACAACTCAAACGCAATTACGTGGGTTTTCGGCATCTTCTGAAGGTGGTTCAGTAAGTAATCCTACTAATTTATTTAGATATGATGTTAAAGTTGCTAGAAGAGAAATGGCTAAAACTATTTGTACTAAACATCTTGCTTTTCATTTTTCTAATGATCTTTGTTTTGAAAAATGGATTCAAACGGCTTATAATCCTTTGGCTAAAAAAATTTCACGTTCTTCAATTACTCGTGAAATTGATCAAATGTCTAAAGAAATTAGAGTTGAAATGACAGATGTGTTTGCTAGATTAACTCAAAAAGTTTCTATATGTTCGGATATTTGGAGTGATCATTTTCAAGAACATAATTATATGGGTATTACGACTCATTGGATTGATGACACATGGACTATTCAAAAGCGATTAATTGCTTATAGAGAGTTTGATACTGAACATACTGTATTTAATATTGCTAAAAAAATCCGTACGGTTTTGCATGAGTACAACATACTTACAAAAATCTTTTCGATTTCATTTGATAATGCAAGTGCTAACACAGCTAGTTTAGAGCCTCTTATTCAAATTTATCAGCCATCACTTGGTGGTAAATTTTTTCATGTTAGATGTATATGTCATATTTTGAATTTGTGTGTTCAAGATGCTTTATCTTCCTTAGAATTGCATGTTGCTCCTATTAAAAATGCACTTTCTTATTTGGTTAGACATCAAAGTGTATTAAAAAAATGGAAAAGGTTTTGTCAAGCTCAAAAAATTATTCCTAAAAAATTTTCACTTGATGTTGCTACTAGATGGAACTCAACTTATAAAATGTTAAATTCATTTTTATGATTATAGAAATGCATTATGTACTTTTTTTGCACAAGAACATCAATATGGTATTACTTTATTACCTAGTCAATGGGATTCATGTTCAAGTTTATGCGAGATGTTGGAAGTTTTTAATAGTGCTACTACACAACTATCTTGTGTTTATTATTCTACTTATGTTCTTGCTTTAAATCACTGTATTAAAATTGCAATTATTTTAAATTGTAATGATCAAAATGATTTGTTATATGGTGCTATTTCTTCAATAAAAGCTAAATGGTTGAAATATTATTTGTATTTACCCGATGTGTTTTTAATTGCTCAAATACTTGATCCTAGAGTTAGACTTGAAGGATTGGAAGAATTATTAACATATTATTATGATAATTTATTTCCGATAAAAAATGATGACACTCCTTCTCCTAGTATGGTTGCATTTAGAGCTAAACAACTTCTCATGGATGTTTTTAGAGAATATAAAATTCAATATGGTTCTAATAGTAGTGATCATTCAATTTCTACTTCTAGTTCTAAGCATAGTCATGATATTAGTAGTGGTAGTAATTCTACTAGTGGTACTATTGGTCTACGAGGCCTTTCTTCTAAATTTTCATGCCTAGATAACTTTTCTAAACAACGATTACAACAACGTGCGACATCACAATCAAATGTTTGGTTAGAAATTGAACATTTTCTAACTTAACTTACTTTTGAGTATCAACCGGGAGAATTAGATAATTTTGGTATTTTAAAGTGGTGGTCGAGGAGATTAGATGTCTATCCGGTGTTGTGTTTAATTGCAAAAGAGGTATATGCATGCCCTGTCTCAACCGTATCCGTCGAGCGAGCCTTTAGCATGGGTGGACATACCTTGAATTCAAGACGCTAAAAAATGACAGTTGAACACTTAGAAAATAATTGTTTGGTTGATGATTGGGTGAAAGCCGAAGATCGAACACAAGATGTAGCGTTTACCACAGATTCAAGTGAAGGTAGTGCGATCTAAGACACCGAATCTGAAAGTGAAGCTTAAGTCTTCTTAAGATCTAAGTCCTAAAGTAAGTGAAACGTAAGAGAACTATGTGGGCTTTGATTCCGAGAAGATACGTAGGCAACATAATTTTTTATTTTGGACTTAGAATTTTCTAAGTTAGAAATTAAAAATTATGCACGAGCCCTTCTTTCAATATTTTTTACATTTTTTTATTATTCGTAATTTTTTTAATTATAATGTAGGTTGTAAGTATTTATTTGTAAGGTGTTTATAACTTGTAATTTTTGTACGCTATTTTCATGTAATTGTTTTGAGTTGCAATTGTAAACTTGTGTATTTCATAATTTAAAAGTTGTATATTTTAGTTATTTTTTATTTGTGTTGTAATTTTATTTTTATGTTGAAAGTTGAATGTCTTGAGATTTTATTTGTTTGAATTCACTCTCCATTTATTTATTTTTTTACTTGAATTAAGAAAAAAAATTACATGTAGTTTATATGATAATTAAAATTAAATGGTTCAAAACCGGGAACCATTGAAAACCGGAACCGTCAAAACCAAAACCGGAACCGCCTAACTATATTTAGCGGTTCGGTTTTGGTTCCAACAAATTGTAACCGAGAACCATCGGTTCGGAATCGGAACCGGCGGTTTAGAACCGTTGGGCAAGTCTAGGTGCATCTTGGCACTCTAAAATAAGGAATTTCAAGTTAAGGAATTCTCCTGTTAAATCAGGCCACTAGATGTAGGAGTTTATTTCAGAACCACGTTATATCTATATGTCTTATTGCTTTCCTTTGTTCACTAATTTTATTGATATTAGTTCTCTGTGGTGATTAATTAAAATGAAATTTGTTTCAATACTAAGACGAGTATACTTTGTTAGGGTTCATCATTTCGCACTAAGAAGTTAATTTAGATAGTTATCCAACTGACAGACTACTTAAGCTATCAGTAGGTTTTTTTATTTTTAACAGTAAAATTAAATTTTATTTAAAACGGAGTACAAGGGTTACTCCAACCCTTATAATAAAAATACAACTTTCATAAAGGCTGGGACAAAACACTTTTTTTTTCCTATCAATTTCCTTCACATTCACCCACCCTTGTTTATGAAACATAAGTTAACATCCTGCACAAAAACATCCATCCTCCCTGCTTTCAACATTTAGCCTCCTGCATAAGCACGTGGAGTATTCCTCCGTTCTTTTAACGCAATACTTTTAAGAGGGTCTACCTTCCCCTGCACCCATGACCAAGAGCTAACAATTATTTATTCCATTGTGCTACTTGCATTAGGTGTGGCTCCAATTAACACTACTTAATTCCTCAATTTACACCAGCATTAATTCACACAGACCCAAATTGTAGCGACAACTCTTTTTTCTTACCTTTTCTGGTAAGCACGTGGAGCATTCCTTCATTCTTCTAACACAATATTTTTAAGAAGGACTACCTTCCTTTGGCAAAGCGGTGGGAGTATTGAACCAAGCAAGTAATTTATTCCACATATAAGAAGCTGCATTACATTAAAAAAAAATTACCACTTTCATTCCCCTCTCTACAAAAAGGATACTTTTTTTCCTCCTCCACCAATCCAATACCCTTTCTTATCAATTTCTCTTTTGTTGTCACTGATTAGACGTGAAATTATGATGTTTTGATGCCCATTTAGTCCACATTTGAGTGTTTTTTGTGAGTTTTTAGAGTTATTCGAGTACTATTTTCATAAACTCATCAATTTACCTTTTTGGTGTGCATATTAGGAAAAAGGATGAAAACAGAGTTCGTAGGGCTTTGAATCGACTCGAACGGACTCCTGGGAGAGAAGATATGAAGAAATTATGAAAAGTATTAGTGCGAGAGTTGAAAAGTATCAGTTGGATAAAAGAAGGGGATAAGCGCTCGACCAAGCCCTTTGGTTGAGAACGAGCCCCTCGACCAAGGGTGGTCGAGTGCCAATTGGATGCTGGAAGAATGGAGCGCTAAGGTGTGCTTGAGCTTAGGATGGGATCGAGCGCGAGTTTGATCAAAGAGGAAAACGCGATGGCGATTTCTCCAGGCCGCTCGACCAAGGAGCGTGGTTGAGCGCCTGTCACTCGATCTAATAGCGTGGTCGAGCGCCTACGCAGAAGAAATTTTGGAAACATATAAATACCATTCTAACCCTTGTTTTAGAGATCTAGACTCAATATTCGAAGGTGAGAAGGCTGGGAACGTAATTGTGGAGCTTTGGAAAGGTTTTTGAGAGGAGAAACGAGATTTACAACATACGAGCATCACGAAACGATTATTCTATTGAGCGGTTTAGTTTTCATCTTTTATTTTTTTATACTTTTAGAGATTGAGATCATTTTTCCAGATATTTATTGATACTTTGAGATTGATTTTCAGATTGTGTTTGCAATTGAATTCATAGTTAGATTTATGTTCTTGGATTTCTTGATTTCTTTGATTATGTCTTTGATTATCGTAATAGTTGTTCGTGATTTCATCATCAACATGCTAGACTAAACTCGTGTATGCTTAGGATAGGATGAACACGTAGAATTAGAGTGTTGGTATGTAATTAGGATAATTTATGGTGTGAAGAGTTTTAGTTCTCTTAATTATTGAATAATTCTAATAAACCCTAGAACAATCATAGAATTAAGTACACAAATTAATTAGGAGAGGAAGACCGCATCACCCTTTCTCAACGAATAGGCTTAAGAAGAGGGTTTTTGAAGGGGTTTATCATTAACCGGTTTATCTGGGGAGGACGGCCGAATCACCTTAGTTAAATTAGGGCCTCAATAATTAAGCACAACTCATATAATTTAATTAGTGGGTTAGTGAAGTATAGTTGTAAAAGTTGAGTATTGGAGTAATTATCCGAGCTTTTGCTTTACAATTTTTAGTGCTAGATTAGGAAAGTTGATTGCCTAGTTTATAGTACACTTAGGATTTTAACTTGGAACACCACGATTATTTTAGTTGTTATACCAACTCCATTAATATACGAAGGAAGTCCTATCCAAAGCATCATCCATATTATTTGCACTTCAAACCGAAGTTAGTATAATTTTATTCTTATTTGCTAGATAGTAAAATTTTAGAATTTAGTTTTAAATAGTAGTCCTAAAACCAAATCGCATTCATATTAGCCACGATGCGTAGATTTTCAGGGATTTACTCGCATACAAATCCTCCCCCGGGTACGATACTACTTGGTCTCTATGCTTACCTATATTGCAGTGATCTCATATTCTTGTGAAATAACTACTGGTAAAAGCTAGTATTTTACGACAAAGCCAGCCACCCGACCCCGAAGTAATCTCCAAGTTGTGTTGTGTGCTCTTCTCGGAGCATAGGAATTCCACAACAACTTAAAGGCATCTGAATTACCTTCATTCTCCATCGCCCCTTGGTTCGCCAATCATTCGTATGCTATAGAGGTCGACTAGATATTATTGGCCGAATATATCCACCCCCACACATCTTCCATTCCTTGCCTAATTGGATTTCTTCGCTCTACACATCTAGTAAACTATCCAACATCACTACTTCTCTATCCAATAAGTTCCTTCTCAATTTCCACTTCCGTTCCCAACCTCCATCAACCTACTTTCTAATTTCACAAATTTTTAAATCCTTTTGAAGACTGAGATTGAATAATCTGGGGAATCTTGTTTTTAGATTTTCTCCCTCCATCCTTATATCCCTCCAGAGTTTAGTAGACTCTCAATTTTCGACCACCTTTACCATTTCTTCCTTTAATCCTTTACTATCTTCCCCCATGTACAACTCTTTCAAGTCTTTCCACCACGCCAATTCGCATTGTCTATTTCTTCCGATATCAGTAGGTATGTCAGGTTACCTGGACAGATCCACTGATTGCACTAAGTTGTTAATTAAGAAAAGTTTTAAAATTGTCTTACAGGTGTATTCCTCCCTTCATACACCTGTTTTACTCATTTTAGGACCTATAAGTAGTATCAGAGCGGTGGTTTAAAAGACCAATGACTTTGAATATCAATAGTTTCAGAGGAGAAACTGTTGTGGTCACCTAAATTGATCTTATACCGACCTATTTTGTGATCTTATTTTTAAAATATCTTACACTATATGAAGGACTAAAACCACAGAAAGCAACATGGGGGCTAATCTACTGAATCACACATCTCTTCATAAGTTTCCTTGATTCTCAGTTGATGAATTTGATTTCTAAAAAATTGGGATTAGAACTCATCTAGCATGTGTTCATGATGAGATGCTCAGAGTTATTACAAAAGGCACTTTCATCTTCATGACTCCAAATCCAAGAAACTCGGCTGCTACTATAGCTGACACCAAATAGGAATAGCCAAAGGATGAGAAAAATTTCACATCTGATGAAAGGAACAATCATAATCTCAACTACATTAACATAAATATCTCTACATCAAAATCCCAGATTCGGTCATGGGAAGAGTGATACATTGTACCACTGCCAAGGATATATGAGATATTTTGGCTCTCATGTGTGAAGACACTAATAAAATCAAGAAAAATAAGTTATCAGTTGGTGTTCTAAAGTATGAATAGTTTGAATGAGACCATTGACAGACTTAAGGGTAGATTTACTGACATCATGAATGAGATTAACTCTCTTGTAAAAGTGAAAATAAAGAGAGGAGTTGCTCTTAAGATCCTAAGTGGTTTAACCTCTAGATGGGATGTTTACTTTGTCATGATGCAAAACAGTAAAGATCATGCTAATATGTCCATGCAACAGGTTTACTCTGAATTAAAGGCATATGAGTTTGATCTGAACAGGAAGAAAGTCTTGGATGAGCCTTCCTTATCTGAGAAAAGAGTAGAATTTAAAGCCAAAGTATCTAAAATAGATTCACCTAAGTCTTACATATCCTAAAAAACATGCAAACCTCAGAGCAAGACTGAGATGAGGGAAGAACTAAGCCTAATTACCATAAGGTTTGAAAGACCGAACACAAGATTTGACAAATATAAAAGGTATTATTAGGATACTGGAGACAAAAGAAGCTACCCTCATAAGTCTTCAAAGAAAGAAGACAAAAACATTGATGAGAAACAAGATAAAAAGAAGGACTACAAAATCTACAACAAGGCTGAGGAATCATCCTCTAAAAGAAAGGATTAAAAGGTTGGAAGCGATGAAGATGATGATTCCAATAGGTGCTTTTAGTGTAAAAAAGAAAGGAAATTTTCAGTATGGCTATCCACAACTGGTGATTAAGGAAAGGAAGAAAAGACAGACCAATAGAGACATAAGATATGGGAACATGAAAGCAATGGTGGTAGGAGACAAGGAAAAAAAACTATATTATGTCGAATGGAGGAGAATAACGTCGCAAGTAATATATTTTATAAAAAAAAAAATTATAATATAATAAATACAATCTTATTTACGACGAACAAATAATGAAAGTGTGAAAATAAAATTGGGATGGAGGGAATATTAATTAAAAATATAGTAAAGTGAAAGTGTGAAAGTACAATACTAGTTGTACAATGCAACTTATGTATACACAATATGCCATGATATTTTTACCATTTCAACTCGTAGTTTTGATATATAAATTGACAAATTATACTATGAATTCATTTCACTGTGAAATTAGTTTGCATTTTGTATGTATTTTGAACAAATAGTTGTTATATTTAAAAATATTAATTTAATAGTAACCCTATATAATAAAAAAAAACTAATATTATTTTTAAATCGTATGATAAACTAATTTACACCATAATTACTTTTATAAATTTGGTGGAAATTTAAATGTAAAATAGCGCATACAGCCAACTTGTAGGATACAAATTTCCTTCTTCCACATGCTAAATAACATTAAGTTGCTTTTTTTTACTATGAATAATTGAAGTGACGAAGAATTGGGTTAAATTGACATTATTAAAAATTATTTTGAGATTATCATAAATAACTTGACAAAATATTAGGGCAAACATACCCTTTCCAAGAATAATACACGATTTGACAAAGAAGGTGATGAGACGTGAACTAAGGCTACGGTTCTTGGATGAATGAGCCATCACTCATTACCATTTACGAAGAAGGCCCAATTATTGATCTGGTAGTCGAGAAGAGGTATTCCTCTAAGGGGCACAGCACAAGTCCACAATTCGTACAAGTGGGCCATCATTGAATCTCTCTAATTGAATTGTTCCATTGGACCAATTGCTTGCAAACGATCGTGCTGTTTGTTCCTTTTTATTTATAGACTGGGTTACTGTTTATGTCATCCGATTGGACCAATTGCTTGCAGATTCTTGGTGTCATCTCAAATGAATTACGAGCCAAATCTAAATTGGGTTAATATATAAATTACTGAAGAATATTAACTATTTTTCTTAAAAAGTGTTAGTTGTTTATATTAAAGGGTATTAATTGTTTTCATGCAGAGTATTCGGTACACAAACCTCTTCAAAAATTGATCGCACCTAGTAAATTTCGAACTTGAGACGTAGAAAAAGTATACTTATAAATCTATATTATATATACTTGTCATCTATAAAATTTGGACATTTTCATTATGATAAATTAATGAATTTTAATCTATTTAACTAATATGGTAAGAGATAATGATTAATTTATTGCAAAATTATAGAAAAGAGAAATATATAATTTTAAGGATATACGAACTTTTCATATATCTTTTTACATATATATATGGTAAATCACACTTTTAAGGGATGAGTATGTTTTATATGAAAATGGTTCATTATAAGCTTATCATGAAACTGCTTTAAAGTATTAAATATTTGATTAGGAGTATCATTAATTTGGGTTCAAGAAAATTTACAACAATTATTATATAATACCACCGACTCACAGGGCCGTGTCTTTTTGGAGGCAACTTAAGTATCGAGTATTCTAGCGGACGGAAGTCTATCATTATTTCCTTCAGGTCATAGTTTCTATACCCGATGAATGTCAATTATTTAATTTTTGTTAGTTTTTCCAATTTCAAGTAGTCTATACCCATTATTAAATTACTTTATCTAATAAAAATTTCACATTCCCATTGAGGCTTAATGCCTTTTTTTTTTTAATTTTTTATGTCTTTATTAATTAAATTGTCAGTTATTAATTTATCCCGCCACCGCCATCACACAAAACATTAAGGACATATTTGTTTTGAAACTCATTCAAATAGACTTATAATTTTGTGATTCATGCTTCATACGAGTTTGATATTTGAAATTCAATTTTTCAAATCTCAAATTTAATCAATACCTAAAAATATTTATAAACTTTTTTTTAGTCCTAAATTGATACTCCCACCATTTCAAAATAAATGTTATTTTAGCATTTTGCATCTTTTACAAAATAAATGTCATTTTAGCCTTTGAAACATTTTAATTCAATGCATATAAAGTAGCATGTAGATTGTTTTAAACCAATGGAATCAATTAAAAAAAAATTGTATAGGGGTAATTATGATGAATATTAGGTGTCTTAATATGTGTGAAGAAACTTAAAAAAATATTTATTTAAAAATGGAGGGAGTAGGTTCTAACTTTCAAGTCCTGGATTGGTAGTTTAATATATTTCAGGCCTAAATCAATAGAAAAAATCTTTTAGGCCATAAATTGATATAGTTTTACAATCTTTCAGGCTTTAAATTAACACTATTCAAACTTATTACTTTTCACAAAATCCAATATAATCACATTATCACTTTTTTTTATCATCCTTACTGCGCAACTTTTATAATACAATATAATAATACATCATCTATCAGACTATCACTAATTAAACATTGATTTGACATAAAAGAAAATTCATCCTATCAAAATCTCAATACAAAAACATACTTATATTATTCATCTAGATTTCACATCCTAGGATTTCAATATACATGGCTACCCATCTCACCTAAATTAAAAAAAAAAAAACATATTCCAAGTATTTAGTATAAAAAATTTTTTCAAAGTCTTGCAACATGGACAATTCACGAGTAAATCGGAGAAGAAATCTTCAAATTTATTTTAAACATAAGTGTTTTTTTTAATATTGTACAATATTAGTTTTATAGCACTTATAATTTATAATGTCTTTAAATTAGTATAAATTGAAAAGACTAAGGGGACCCAATTTTATTCGTAACCCAAGCTCTGTAATTCCTAGGATCGGCCCTGCCGACCTAGATTAATGATATTCAATTTACAATAATTATAATATAATACCACCGATCCAAGATTAATGATACTCCAACATATCTTGGTCTCCACTTCCTTCTCGCTGTGAGTAGATTCTTACGGGAGAGGAAGTCTCCCGCTCGCGATCGGAACTCCGCGTAAGTTTTTGGAATGTCTTTAGTCAGATGTTTGAACATGGGGGACTTTCCATTGAAGCCCCCTAGAGTGGAGTGGAGAGCAAGTTGGTCTCCCACAGGTTCGCCGGTGAGGTTAACCTCGTCCACCCGATCAATTTACTCTTCGTTTGTCTCTCCCTTCTCTTGCCTGATGCACATAAGCCTGTGTCAATTCTCTAGGCACGCTATTTTTTACGGAGAAGTATGTTGCGGATTGGTCGTTTAGCATGGTGAATGAGTCGACCGACATCGAGGGGAGGGAAACATACCACTTGTGTGCTAGGGCTCCAAGAGTGAGAGGGAAAATATGGCATTTTGTAGCGTTGGTGGCACTGCGACTAGTCATGTAGATCCAGTATTTGCTCAAATGAGTTTCAGGATCCGTCATTTTGTTATAGGGAAGAGTTGGTGACGGGACGAGATCGATGCCTATGGCGAGCAATTCATTCACTATGGCTGGTCCTTTAGGACGATTTTGCGCCTCCAAGTGAGTGCACACTTCGTTGAGCTGCCTTTGCACCCCAAACTGGTTTTGAGGATTAACTGAACCGAGACGGTCATGCACGACGCTACATGGGCCATCGTGACCAAGGAGACCACTCTGGATGAAGCTTAGCTTTCTTCTTGCAGAGTTGGCTGGGGTAAAGCTGACCTCGTCTGGCCTCTTGGGAGTTTAGTATGCGGAGCTCCTAGTGCAGGATATGGTCTTCGTGTCGGGCTAGATCGGCCACTTGGCTGCCATGACGAGTCCGAGCCTAGATGATTGAACACGGGGTGAGGGCGGCTCTGGCCGGAGCACATACTCCAATATGATCCTGAGGAGATGGTTTGAGGATGGCTTTCCCATTGTTGCTCAAGGGCATTCCTCTTGTCTCTAGCGGATCGAGTGTTGTACCGTCGCCTTGAGGCGGAGGGGGTACTTTGGTTAGCACGTAATTTTTTGGCTCGCCTACTGGTGATTTGCTCTGAAGTCTCAAAATGTTGGACGGGAGTAGGTTGAGGCTCCTCCAGGTAACGCATCGACAAGGCCATACGAATGGCTCTTTCGGTCCGTGTCAGAGTGACTCCGGCTGATCCTTACATTGTGGGGGTCTCGGAGCAGTTTGGGCCGCCGTGGGCATTTGAGCTGTGGTAGATCTCAAGGTGGCCAACTTGGAGGTAGTGGTCATGTTCTCCATGGAGATCTGGAGAGGGGGTAAGGGACTTGAAGATTTGGGAAAATATTTGTTCTTCAGAGTTTATGGTTTTCTGGGTTTAATCCTCCTTCTAGAGTCAAATGTTGTTTGCCTAAATATCAGTAGGAGTTAATAGGATTTAATGTGGCCAAGGTTAGGGAAAAACATCAAATAAATGCTTAATGAGTACAATGAATGCCATGGTAGATATTTAGTGGTAGTGATTAACTATGAATGAAATGTGGAAGATGAAGAACGAGAAAAAATAAATTGCAAAGAAATTTGCCAGGGTTGGGGGCCCTGGACTTAATGATTTTTTTTTGTGTATATTCACTATTTTTTCTTGAGCTTTTTAATAGCCCTATATATAGTGTATATGGGGGTACAAAGTGAAAATTTGCCCCGCATTAGGTGGAGTCCATTACATTAAATGCTTTGGTCCTCCGTATTCCCATTATCCCACGAGTGCAGAAATACGAGCCAATGGGAGCTTGGCAACTTATTTGGTACTGGAGTGCGGATAACTCTCCCATACTTATTGTATGAACATACCAAATCGGATGTATTTACTAACCAGATGAGTATATGAAATACGGTGGGTGATCATACATGATGGAGGGTGGTCGGCCAACTCCTTAATTGGTCGGTCATCCCGAAGCTTAGTGATCCTCCATATTTGGGTGTATCTTCCAATATGTTGGATGTTTGAGGAGCAATCCTTGGATGACCATATAAGAGAGTGGGGATGGTGTATTTTTCTGCGTGATAAATATGATCACAACAATAATAAATAATACCCAAGCAGTAATCAATAATATACCAAGCAGATCAACAATACCCAATTTTTTTTAATTATATATTTCTAATTGAAAGAAGTCGAATTTGGATTTAGAATTGAACTTAAAATCCAAGTGTGTAGTATAAACTTGGGTGCATGCTATAATTTGTAAATTTAAAAATATGAAGAATACAATTCTCTTGTGGTTGAGATATTTTAATTATATACTTCAATCATCCGTCGATAAATTTTTTATCCATTTAATGTTCGGTACAATATTTAATGAAAATTAGTATTCCCTCCATTCCGGAGTAAATGTCTCGTAACTTTTTTGTTGTTTTATTCAAGAAAATGTATGGGTATGATTGGTATGATTGAATGGAATTATGACTGAGTGGAATGAACTCGTGAATGAAATGAAGTTGTGAATGAAATGACATAGAAAAATGATCATTCTTATGATTGATATTGACTAGAAATGGAATGTAGTATTGTTTAAATCAATTTTAAGTTATTACTATTATTGGGTGTTAAAATTATTGTTTAATAACAATATTATTATTGATTATTGTCATTACGTATATTATTAATAATATATTATTATTGATACTTTAATAATAATTTTTATTATAAGAGTTATTATTAATATATTTTTATATTATTTATAACATACGTATATTTTTTAATGAGAATATTTTTTTTATATATGAATAATAAAATTATTTTTATTAGTTAAATGTTATTATTTTGTTTTATTGAAATGATAATATTATTTATATTATATTAGTACATTTGTTGAAAAATATTATATTATTATGTACCCCATCCGTCCCAAAACTACACATTTTTTTAAGTAAAATGAGTAAGTGAGTGTGGCATTGAATATTTTTTAATAAAGTAAAGTTACTTATATACTTTTGTTAGAGGGAATTATTTCATTTTTAGGAGTGTGAAAGTTGTTACAGGACATCCAAATAAAGCAAATGTGAAATTAGGTGTGGGACAGATGCAATATATTGTAGAAAAATAATATTATTAGAAAATTAAAATATTATGATTTATATTGTTTAATAATAATTTTATTCATGAAAATTATTATATTATTTTTTGTGTTATTATTAAAAAAATTAATATTGTTAATAAATAAGTGTTTTTATATTATATTATTGAAATTTATAATATTATTTATAATGTTGATATTATTATATTAATATTATATTTTTAATTATTAAATAAAATAATTGACTTCTCAATTAATGGAATAGCTAAAGACAATGGGTTTTGAAAGGAATGATAGTTCCTTATTTTTGGGAATCATCATTCCATATGGAATTATCATTCCTATTAAAATTTATACCAATCATAAAATTAGGAATAGATTCATGAATGATGATCCATTCCTAAGCTATTCCACCGTATCAATCGGGCTCTGTGTGTTTATTAATATATGGTGGACAACATGTTGAATTTTGGGGTAAAGTAATAAATGTTGTTGAACAGTTAATGAAATTAGTTATTTTTCTGTAATATTGTGTGAATATCAAGGGTAAAAATTATATAGAGTAGAGTGTTGTTTTTGTCATTAATAAGATGAGAAGCTTATTGTGGGACGACCCGAAAAGAAAAGTGAAAAACTTTCCAAGTACGGAAGATTTTTTTTTTAAAAAAAATAGATAAAATAGATAAGGCGAGCATATTGTGGGTGTATTGTGAAACTCATTTATTTATTTTTTTAGTGTTGTTTATTTCAAAAAAAAAGAAAAGAATGAGAATAAGTTCAATGGACAACTAAAAAAAGAAAGTGAGAATAAGTTTTGAGGGAATATTTTTTTTTTTGGATATTGTCATTTATATTATTATATAGTATTGATTTTGTCAAAGTTGTTATTATATATTCTCTCCTTTCACTAAAAGTGTGTCCACTTTCTGTATTTATTTGTTCACTAAAAGTGTATTATTTTTTTATTTATCAATAATCATTTTAACTTTATACTGACGAACAATTACTGTATTTATTTTTTATTCTTATATCTAAGTAATAATACACAATTACTGTATTTATTTTTTATCCTTATATCTAAGTAATAATACACAATTTTTGTGTACGGATGAAGTATATATTATAATTATGATGTATTATTGTTGTTATTAATTGGCCCACTTAGCAAAAATCCTCCATCCATCAATCACTACATGTCATGTGCAAAAAAGTCCAACATTCAAGATAAATCTGGCATGCAAAAGTTATTTCCTTTTCTTAATATAAAGCTAATAAAATGAGTAGTCAAAATATATTTTGAGAATAATGTGTGAGAATAAAATATAAAGAAAAGATAAAAGAGAGAGTACAAAATAGAAATACCAAAAGAAAAAGAGAATAAGAGTTGGTAAATTGTTTAGGGGAATAATTGAGAGAGGAAATGGGGCAGTTGGAGAAATGTGTGAGGAAGAAGGGGAGGGGGAAAGAGAAAGGTCCTTTGGTGTCAGAAAAATCAGTAAAAGAGTTCAGAATAGATTCCACATGCGGAAAATTACGAATTATGTCATCGAACTTTTGTGATAACCCCAAAAATACCCAACCCACCATCTCGTGAATCCCCCTGCTCCCTCTTATATCGCAATTTTATTTAACTTCTATTTTATGTTAAATTCCTATTATTAATCAGTTTTTTCTTTTTTTTCATTAATAGATACTCCATTTGTTCTATTATTATTTGCACACTTTCTTTATTTATCCGTCTTAAAATTATTTGTACACTAAAAAAAAAAAAAAACATTGATTTTCATGCACACTCATAATATTATACACATATATACCCATGTGTCACTACTTTAATCAAAAAACACAATTTCCTTAATATGTGTGCCCCCTTTTGTATGCAAAAAATGTTGGGGCGGAGGGAGTATCTTACATGTATGTGGACAAATTTTCTACTATTAATCAATTATTTTTACACAAATTCTTATATGCACTCAAACATATGATATTCACTTGAATTTTAAATTCAATTATAACTTTGATTATGACTTTTTCAATTATAATATATAATAAAAAATGCAAAGTATTATTTATTTATGAGTATCAATAATTTCATCAAAAGTATCATTAATTTGGTCAGTGAATTATGTTGTAATTATTGTAAAAAAAATTACACACAAATTAATGACACTCCTGGTGAACTTTTTGATACTCTTGATCAAATATTCGCTACTTTATAGTTTCACGATAAACTTATTATGAACTATTCTCATATAAAACTTGCTCATAAAAATAGGTTGGGGTATTTTTGTTTACTGCTTGGGGTATTACTGATTATTCATTGGGGGTATTGTTGATTATTGCTCGTAATATTACAGATTATTATTTCGAGTATTATTGTTTATTGCTTGAGATATTACTAACTACTACTATTTAGGATATTATTGATTCAAAGCATACACCCGGATTATGTATTTTTTAGAATGAATTTTTAAAATTAAGTGTATCACATACACTTAGGGTGCATGTTATTTCTACCCTACCTTATAAATTTGCACTACATTGAACGACAGATAAGAAAATATTTGAGTAGGTACAAAAATAACTTTTGATAAGTAAAATGAAATTAAGTAAAATATGAAGGTCTTATATGTAAAGTATTGTCAGGGTCATTCCCTGTGTCAGTTGAGTGGGCTTAGGTAGACCACCATTCCAACAACAACCGAGACTCATTTCCCAAAAATAAATTAGAAAATGAAATCCAGAAACTGTTAAATAAAGCTCCGGCATTCTTTTCGGTTGCTGTGTTTTCAATTCATTCTTCAAACATCTAATTCTTTCTTCATTTCAAATTATACCTTAAAAATAACTCATATCGAGAACAAAACACGTTACATGCATGATATAACAACTCATATTAAACCTATTTAATTACATTTCAATTATCCTATTAGTTTAAAAATTTTACTTTTGTATTGGGAAAAAGAAAAAATATACTTATGTTTTCTATTTAGGCAAAGTCTTATATGATATGATGGATTTGCATTTTGTATATTGTTTTACATAATATTGGTTATTTCAATAGAAAAATTAGCTAGATAAAATTAATTGTTGGCAAAAAAAATTGTGAATTCGAATTCATGTTAACTTTTTGTCTTTAATTAAATATCATTATTATGCATATAAAATATCATTGTTATATATATAAAATATCACTATTTAAATATTAAACATTTTTTAAATAGTAATACTTCATATGCACAATAGAACACATAACAACGATACTAAAAAAAAAAAGAGTTCACATAACTTCAAATTTATATGATACACACTCTTAATTGTTTCATTAAAAAATATTAATTATTTCACAATAAAATTATTGTTGTAAACTAGTTGCATGATAAATTTACTTTTCATAATGACAACTCTTAATATAAATGTTTTGATGGTACAAGACATTAATTTTTGGACAAATTACAAAAATATGACTTATCTTTGTCACTTATTGCACTTTGAGATCCGAACTTTTGACTTTTGCAGGACAAGTACCGAATTATCAAATTGTTGCAAAAAAAAATAAAAAATAAAAAAGGGCCTCGAACAATCTTAAGGTTAAAATAAGAGATTCTTTTTTAGTCTCATAACTTATCTAATGTCCAAATCTCACCCAAAAAATTTAACAATTCCAATTACATCATATAATTTATTTGATTGTCTAACAATGGTCCTAATTTCGCCCCCAAAAAAAATGACATTGTTTTGTATCACATGAAAGTCACGCACTTGCTGAATTTGCGGTTTTCTGACGAGTTTCAGACATGGAGTATATGTGTATATTTTAAATTGATTTTTTTCTTTATTTTAACCATTAAATTAATTAAAAAAATTCCACATCAATTTGAATTTTATAAAAAAAAAATTAAAAATTATTAAATTCTGACTTTAAAATAGATATTGAATTTAAAATCAAATAAATAAAAAGTATTATTAATAATTAAAATCTAAAATCAAACAAAAATTCTTTAAACAATAAAGGAACATGGCAAAGACTTTTGAGGAAGAAGACCAAAGGGGTTTGTTTGAGGTTTGAGGGTAATTAATTGAAAAAAGTAAATAAAAAAACAAATGACGTGGAATTCATTTAATATACGTGGATAAATTATTTCAAAATAACATATATGGGTGTCATTTTAAGCAAAATTATAGGAAATCTTGAGATTTGGTCAGCACGTGACTTTTATGTGATTCAAAACGATGTCGTTTTTATTTTTACAGCAAAAATGAGATTAAAATTTGACAATTAAATAAGTTACGGAATGTAATTGGAATCGTTAATTTTTTTTTATGAAAATCGAACACTAGATAAGTTATTAGACCAAAAAATATTTTTTTCTCCCTTTTTTTGACTTTAAAATTGTCCGATTTCTTTTTTGTACAACAATTTAATAATTCAATACCTACCTTATAAAAGTCGAAAGTTTAATTTTCAAAGTGCAATAAGTGAAAAGTGTTGTAAATAAGTGCGTAAAATAAAAGACGGGATTTGTTCACCCAGTTCGTCGGGAACGACTACGTATGGGGGCGAGTCAAGCCAGGAGTTTTCACTAATGATCTTGTGTATGAGTAATTACAATCATGAATACAATAGTCTATTTATAAGAATAAACCCCTAGTCTAAGATATAAAACCCATTGGGTTTATTGGTCCATTAGTAATGTCCACATCAAATCTTCTAGATTTGGAATAATAAATCTTATAGATTTACAACACTCCCCCTTGGACATTACGACATAACATAAATGTCTTGTCATAAAAACTCCACGTGTTAGGTATCGGCCAAATAATAAGTTAGGGAGGAATGTTATTGATCTTCTAGATCTAAATCTTCTAGATTTATTTTGGGGTTACCGCTCCCCCTGAAGACAACAACACTTTAAGTCTTTGCATCCCAATACCACGAACGTACTTTTCAAAAGTAGACGTAGGTAAGGATTTAGTAAACAAATCTGCTAGATTGTTACTAGATTGCACCTTTTGAATGGTAATCACGCCACTCTTTTGGAGTTCGTATGGGTAGAAAAACTTAGGTGAAATATATTTCGTCAGGTTTCCCTTGACATACCCATTACTCATTTGTGCGATGCAAGCAGCGTTGTCTTCAAATATAACGGTGAGGAGGTGTATCGCCTTTAGCGATACCACACGAGTCACCAATGTGTTTTACCAAGGACCTTAACCAAACACATTCTCGTGCGGCTTCAAATAAAGTTATAATCTCTGAGTGGTTTAAAGATGTGGTAACCATGGTTTATTTAACCGATCTCCATGAGATCGCGGTACCACCACAGAGAAAAACGTAACCAGTCTGGGATATGGCATTGTGGGGATCAGACAAATAGCCAGCATCCGCATAACCTACTAAGGTTTTGTCTTGGTTCTAACGATAAAACAGTCCAAGGTCTTGAGACCCTTGGAGGTATCCTAGAACATGCTTAACACCATTCCAATGTCTCCTTGTAGGAGAAGCGCTATATCTCGCAAGCAAATTGAGAGTAAATGCAATGTCCGGCCGAGTGCAATTTGCGAGATAGAGCAATGCTCCAACAACGCTAAGATAAGGAACTTCTGGTCCCAGAATTTCTTCTGAATCTTCTCTTGGTCTAAATGGGTCCTTATCCACTTCGAGGGATCGAACAACCATAGGGGTGCTAAGTGGATGAGATTTATCCATGTGAAATCTCTCCAATACCTTCTTTACGTAGGTCGACTGATGAATAAGGATTCCTTCTGGGAGATGCTCGATCTGCAAGCCGAGGCAGTACTTGGTTTTACCCAAGACTTTCATTTCGAATTCGGCTTTCAAGATTGAACTGGCTTCTTCAATCTCTTTGCATGTTCCGATTATGTTCAGGTCATCAATATAGACGGATATGATGCAAAAACCATCTTGCGATTTCTTCGTGAATACGCATGGGAAAACTTTATCGAATGTGTATCCCTTCTTCTGAAGGAATTCACTAAGTCGGTTGTACCACATGAGGCCCGATTGCTTCAAGCCATACAACGACTTTTGCAGTTTTATGCTATACATACTGCGGTTTTCACCATCCCTCATCTGAGGAATGTCAAATCCATCGGGGATTTTCATATAAATATCGGCATCTAGTGATTCGTATAAGTACGCGGTTACTACGTCCATTAATCTCATTTGGAGATTCATTTTAACTGCCAAAGATATCAAGTAGCGGAACGTTATTGAGTCCATGACGGGAGAATAGGTTTGATCGAAATCAATCCCGGTCTCTGCGAAAACCCTTGAGCTACAAGTCTCGCTTTATACATCTCCACAGTATTGTTCTCATTTCATTTTCGTACAAATACTCATTTGTATCCTACGGGGATAGCGCGCGCGGGTGTATGAACGATAGAGCCAAATATTTTTCTTTTGTTAAGTGATGCGAGCTCTGCATCAATTGCCTCTTTCCATTTAACCCAATCGGAGCACTTCCGGCACTCAACGATTATTTTGGGTTCTGGATCTAGATCATTTATAATGGAAAGAGTGATTGACGCTGCAAATGTGTCGTCGATGACAGTAATATTTCTATTGTATGTTTCTCTCGTATTTGTGAAGTTCACAGAGACTTCGACGTTTACATCAACCAGACCTTCCTTATTTCCCATTGTATCTGGGTCTGGTCGTTCCACAGTCCTAGTGCATGGAATATTTTGTGCACGTGCTTCACCACTAGGATGCTCGTCTCCTAGAGACTTTGAGTTATCTAGACGGATCTCTTCTAGAGATTTTACACTCGAGTGACCAGTTTTGCTAGCCTTTCGTTTAGGTGTATTACTATCTCTTGAGGGTCCCTTACGCATTTGGCGTGTGGGGGCGTGAGTACTTGTTTTGCTTGGGACCTCAACCCTTTGTGGAGCATTTACTGCAGGTATATGCGATTTAGTTACACCTCTATGGTCAGTGAACGCGTCTGGTAGATTATTTGCTAAATTTTGCAAGTTAATGATCTTCTGAACTTCTAGTTCAGATTGATTAGTGCGCGGATCTAGATACTGAAGATTACTTACATTCCACGTAAGCTCTCGGCATTCATTCAATTTTGAATTCAGATCTCTCCCTAATACCGGGAAATAATCTTCATCGAATGTGCAATCAGCGAACCGGGCTGTTAATTGATCCCCGGACAAAGGCTCGAGGTATTTCACGATGGATGGAGAGTCAAATCCGACGTAAATACCGAGTTTTCTTTGTGGACCTATGGAGGTTCGCTTTGGTAATGTTATCGGAACATATACCGTACATCCCAAAATACGCAGATGGGAAATGCTAGGTTCTTTCCCACGCACTAACTGTAGGGGGGAATGATCATTATATGCAGTTGGACGGATTTGTATTAAGTGCGATGCATGTAGGACTGCATGCCCCCAGCATGAAGTGGGTAGTTTGGAGTTCATAAGCAATGGTCTCGCGATAAGTTTGATACGTTTTATTAGCGCCTCAACAAGACCATTTTGGATGTGGACGTAGGGGACCGAATGCTCCACTTTAATTCTCAGGGCCATACAGTAATCTGTAAAGGCCTTTGAGCTGAACTCAGCAACATTATCCATACGAATTGACTTGATTGAATAATCCGGGAATTGAGCTCTAAGCTCTATAGTTTTCGTAATGAGCTTTGCAAAAGCTTGATTGCGGGTGGATAGCAAACAGGCATATGTCCACCTAGTGGAGGCATCAATGAGGACCATGAAATAACGAAATGGTCCTGATGCTGGGTGAATCGGTCCGCAAATGTCTCCTTGAATTCGTTCAAGGAAAACCGGAGACTCTAGTCCAACTTTAGTGCGCGACGGACATACTATTAACTTACCCTTAGAACATGCATCACAAATATATTCATCAACATGAGGGATTCTATTATTCGAAATATTATGACCAGTTGAATTAGATAGAATCCTACATATCATTGTTTGTCCCGCATGACCTAACCGCTGATGCCATAATTTTAAGGAATTCGGGTCATGGAATTTCATATTCAACGCTAGATGGGAACTAGATGACAGGATGTAGGAATAGTACAATCCGGAGGAGAAGGAAGGAAGTTTTTCTATAACTTGTTTACGGTTACCTCGAGTAATAGTCATCAAAAGGTATTCGTTATTGTTCTCAGTTTCAGTTTCAATGTGATATCCGTTTATCCTGATGTCTCTAAAACTGAGTAGGGTACACTTAGATTGTGGAAACAATAAAGCATTATCGATTATAAGTTCGGTACCCATGGGGAGGACAATGGAAGCTCTTCCGGAACCCACTATCAATGTACTATCATTGGCTATTGTAGTTATACTCCCCTTACGTTCTATCAAGTTATGAAAATACTTCCTATCTTTTAGGATTGTATGTGTGGTGGCGCTATCTACCAAATATAAATCACGATGTGCATCCATCATACAAGAGGAAATTGTCCAAACCTAATAGCTGATTTGTTTACAAGCCATAAATGAGAACAGCAATATCTAAATTAATGTAATGGACAGCTATTAAGGTAAACACATCAAAGCTAAAAATAAATTCATTCATAAAATAAAATATCCGAAAGAAAGGATCCAAAAACATAAAATTGTCTTATTAAAAAACAAAGTACTAGAATAAATCAAATATGCAAATCACTCGTCATCTCCAAAGTCCTTAAGCTCAATGCCCATGGGATCTACGTTGTCTTGGTCAGAGTCTGCTTCAGGCAGGCTGACATGGTGAGATTCAACTCTAGGAGCCTTCCCCTTATCGTCCTTCTGCTGCTTTTGGTAAACCTCAATCAAGTGTTTGGGAGTGCGACACGTGCGAGACCAATGGCCCTTGCATCCGCATCTGTAGCAGGACTACTCAACCTTATCTTGATTATCAGATTTTTGAGTAGCGGGATTCGTGTTAGGTGTGCAGCCTTTCCACGAGCCTGAGCTTGATTGTCATTCAAGGTACCTGGACCACCGGACTTACTACGACCTCGGCCTTTGCTACGAGTTCGTTTACTTACTCTCTCCCTTCCACGCTTTCGGCCTCTTGTACTACCTTGAGCTATAGCATGTGCTTCGGGCACAACTTTTCAGCCAATCGGCCTCGTGTTATGATTCTGCATAAGGAGTTGGTTGTGCTTTTCTGCTACTAGAAGTGCAGAAATTAGCTCAGAGTGTACAGTGTAGTTCTTAGCCCTACACTACTGCTGGAGTACAAGGTTGCTTGCATGGAAAGTCGATAAAGTCTTCTGGATTAAGTCGTCCTCAGTTACAGTTTGCTTGCATAACTTTAACTGATACACAATACGATGTAGGGTTGAGTTGTACTCCGTTACGGACTTAAAGTCTTGAAAACGGAGGTCCAACCAATCGTATTGGGCTTGAGGGAGGAGTATATCATTTTGTTGTTGGAAACAGTCCTTCAGGGACTTCCACAACGTTCTGGGGTCTCTTTCAGTGAGATACTCATTTTTCAGGTCCTGATTAAGATGATGTCTTAGGAAAATCAGAGCTTTTGCCTTCTGGGAGTCAGTTGATTTTGAATCATTGACAATCACACCGCTTAGATTGGTTGAGGCTAGATGTATTTCAACATCTAGCACCCATGTCAGGTAGTTACTACCATCAAGAGCAAGCTCAGCGAATTCTCTTTTGGTAATATCAGACATTATTCACTACAATTATTAAAGTGACATGGGTAAGAGTGACCAAAATTACTGACAACGAGGAGACAAGGATTCATTATTCTAGAGCACATAGATACTAGTATTGGGCGCCGTCTACCCAAAACATAAATTACGGTCCGACAAATACCGAGTGTCTCCTACCCGGGCATAATATGCGGACTATAAAGGAATAAACTATGTGCAAAAAGTAATGCACGTAAGATAATTAAATCACATATACATGCATAAACAATTTAGGAACGATAATCACATGAAAATAATTTCTAGGAAAATTTACGACTTAATAGACATGCATATTCATGAGGCTATATATTTCATGTATATTAATAAAATTTAATAAAATATTTTCAGGATTTTATAATAAATTAATACGAATTTTGTGATATCAAGAACGAAATTGCAATTGGATTAAGGAATCACTAAAATTCGGGGGAAAAATATCGGGTGGGTCGCGCACGGCGGCGGCTAGCGGGCTGGCAGCGACCGCGAGCAGGCGGCGTGGCTCGAGCGTGCGGGCGGCGGCCTCGCGGGCAGGCGCAGCGGGCGCGAGCGGGCGGGCGGCGCATGCGAGCAGGGTGGTCGGTGATCGCGAGCAGGCGGCGGCAGGTGGGCGGCCCTCACGATCGGGGCGGCAGCAGGTGTGAGGCGCTCGCGATCGGGGCGGGCGGCGGACGGGTAGTGGCCGTATGCCTTCGGGACGTCGACCGTGTCTCGTCAATTCTGGTTACAAAAACAATTCGATTCGTATACAAATATGATATAATTAATTGCAAGAATATTCAATCGAATTCATAGCAATGGTACACAACAAAAACATGTAATTCATATAAAATTTAATTTAGGGCGTACCGTATAATCTCGGGCAGGGACTCATGCTGATAACGTGTTGTAAATAAGTGTGTAAAATAAAAGACGGGATTTGTTCACCCAATTCGTCGGGAACGACTACGTCTGGGGACGAGCCAAACCAGGAGTTTTCACTAATGATCTTGTGTATGAGTAATTACAATCATGAATACAATAGTCTATTTATAAGAATAAAACCTTAGTCTAAGATATAAAATCCATTGGGTTTATTGGTCCATTAGTAATGTCCACATCAAATCTTCTAAATTTGGAATAATAAATCTTCTAGATTTACAACAAAAAGGATAAGTTATGTTTTTGTCATCTCTCCTTAATTTTTAAAATTTTATATAGAACTAACAAATGTAAACACACACGCAAATCACTTTATATCATGCGTGCATTATTATACACTTTGTCAAATTTAAAATAGTCTTAAATGTAATTAATTCATATATCGCGCTATTTATGTGCTACTAAATATGCCAGTATTGCGTCTCAGATTTTTTAGACGAGGACGCTCTCTGTGTCCATAAAAGTAGGTTTTATATGAAATTAGTTTATGATAAATTTATAATGAAGTTATTTTAAAGTATTCAATATTTGAACAAAATTGTCGATAGTTTCATCTAGAGTATTATTAATTTGGGTTCAAGAAAATTTACAACAATTACAATATAATATCACTGAACCAAATTAATGGTATTCCTAATAAGATTAACGATACTCCTGGTCAAGTATTTGATACTTTAAAACAATTTTATGATAAACTTATTATGAACTATTTTCATATAATACGTTGTCTGTCCATAATGGTAGCACGAGGTCTAACCTACCCTCGTGATTTGTTTTGTTATATAATTCTATTAATAAATTATAATAGCCGATTGTACCTCAAACAATTTTACAATACAACTAGTTCGCATCTTATAGTAAAATAATTAATGAGTTTTAGTGGAACAATCAATACTTTTAAAAAAATTACATAGAAAATCAATAAATTTCATGATAAACTAATTTATATAAGATTTTTATAAAAAAATATTAATTGGGTTAATGAATATGAGTATGTATTTTGTGCACTAGGTATATCGTGCAACTCTAATACATTTTCTAATATTATCGGTTGCTTTTACTAGTCACTTGCATTTTTTAGTTAAAAAAAAACAACATTATTCAACAAAACATTGATTAATCGGACGAGAATAAAGATAGAGCCCCGTTCTACATGTCAATACTGGAAACAATGAAATTTATAGTAAAATGAAAATCTGTTGACTTTAAAAATTGTGAGGGTTCAAGTTCCTCTATCCCCAAAAGAGCCTATTTAACTTCTAAAAGGTTCCAAATTCCTTTAATTTTTCTGAGTCTTTGTGTTGGAAAATTATGGTGGTATGAATGAGAAATTAAGTATCAATTTGTTGTAACCAAAGTGAAGGGAAAAAAATAAAGTTTTCTATCCGACATTGAAAAATGAGTAAAAAGTGAGTGGGTATATAAAGAGGAATCCACTTGATACTTGTAAAATGTGTTTAAATTTATGCACCACTCTCTACGTGTGCGCGCATGGGAGGGTGCAAATTTTGGCCGAATTTGACCTACAAAACACGAACTTGTGTGCAAGTGCGAACTGCGTACATGAATGTCACACCAATTTGGTGGCAGACTGACAAGCTAATTTTTGCTACATTTTGCTTTGTTTTCCAATCTGCAATGACCGAAAACTGTTATGAAATTATGGTCAAATCATAACAGTTGAAAACTGTTATAAAATAAAAAAAAATTAAGTTTGGTCCATTAATTTTTCCAGTTTTGAATTTGAATGCCTGAAGGTTACAACATGGTTTTAAATGGATTTTGATCGGATTAATTGACACGTTTCATCGATTATGAATGACCATTATCTGCTAATTATTACCACACACTCCAATGGTCGTTTTCGGGTGCTATAAGTAGAGTCTCGAATTGATGATGAAGTAACACGGAAACGAGAAAAAATACAGATACATTCTAGCAATTGCTACCTTCTTCGAGCTTCATTTTGTTTCATTGTTTCATTCTTTATTCCGGTGATTTGTCGAGCAACTTCTTAGTTCGCCTCGAGCAAGATATTGTGATATATCGTTGCTCTTAATCGTTGTATCCTGGGAAACAAATGTCCTACTTTTTTCAGCCATTTGCGGTGCTCACCAACTAGCACTTTGTCTTTCGTATTTGGGCATAAATAACTTTCTCATATCACATGTGATATAGAATATACATCCACATTAAGCAAGGAATCCCTATTTTCATAATTCACAATCAATAGCTGCAGGACTTGGAGAAAACTTTGAAATCCCCTCTGTCCCTTTAATTGACAGATACTTCAGTCATCTAATAAAATAAACATGGGATGCTACATTGAGAATGGTCGGGATAGCTCAGCTGGTAAAACAGAGGACTGAAAATCCTCGTGTCACCAGTTCAAATCTGGTTCCTAACACATGGTTAAATTGCATGAGGTCTTTCTTTTAGAAACTATTTGATATGAAGCAAGATACATATTGATTTTAAATTTGGATCATAATACACACTTTTATCTATCTTAGCGAGATATACCCCATCTATAAAGTAGATGGGTAGAGTTTCTTAAATTCTTAAATAAGTAAAATGAAATGCGATTTTCTCTTTTTGCTCTTTCGTGCAAAAAGAATGTTAATACTTTATATATATTTCATAGTTGAAAGGTTCAATTAGTTTGTTGAAAGAAAACAAGTCATATTGTTCATTTTAAATAGTTGTAACTTTTTCAATAAACATTTTTGTTTAAAAATGCACTTGAATTGTATAATGCACCTGGTACATATAAAATTATGTATTATCCAATTAGTTCAATAAATTTACTATTGTAGTGGATAAAGATTCAATTTAGTTAAATATGGAGGTTTTTGAAAGAATTATATCTCGAAATTTGATTACGAATGTGGACATGAATTAAATGCTCTAACACAATTATGGAATTGTATCTTATCTTAAAGTTTGAAGTAGTAGAAAAATGTGAAATCGATTCATTTATATTAATTCACTTACAAAACATTTATTTGTCACTAGTTTTATGTTGAACAAAGAATGTGAAGACACACGCGAATCACTTTACGCCAAGCGTGTATTACTATACACTTTATCAAGATTTAGTATTTATGCATTACGAATGCATGTTAGTGTTGAGTCTCACATTTTTAGATGAAGACATTAGCAAAGACAGATCCATAATGATAATACGAGTGCCTATCTTTCTCGTGATTTATTTAATTTTTTTTTAAAGATAATAGACTATCTTATCTAAAATAATTTATTATACAACTAGTTCATATTGCAATATTTAAAGAACAATATATCAATTAGGTTAATAAATATGAATAGCTCTCTTGGTGTACCATGCAATTTAAGTGCATTTTGAACATTACTGATTGTTTTCACTGAAAATCACTTGCATTTTAAAGTAAAAACAACTGCACTTTTCAGCAAAAATAATTGATATTGCTAAGTGCTAATAACAACAATTGTTCAATGAATACAACTACAACTGACTAAAAATGCATTTGAGTTGCACGTTGCACTCGATTCATATAAGATCTTGTCTTATCCAATTAGTGCACTAAATTTACTATTGAAGTGAAAAAAAGAAAATAAATTATAATATATTTTCTACTTAGTTAAATATAGATATTCTTAAAAAAAATATTTAGATGTTTTATAAATAATTAAATCTCAAAAAATTGAATCAGGTTGTGGGTGTGGCCTAAATGTTCTGCACCACTATAGAATTATATTTTACTCCCTCCGTCCATGAAATATAGTCCTGGTTGTCTTATTTGGCTATCCATAAAAAATAGTTATGTTGCCTAAAATGAAAATAATAAACTTTATCTACACTTTTCAACATACACACATACCATTTTTAAAATAATTTATTTTGTACTTGATGTGATACAATATTCTTACTTTTTACATATTATATCAACTTTCTTAATAACCGTGCATAAAACAACAAAACTATATTTCATGGACGGAGGGAGTATCTTACAACTCTAATTTATAGAAAAATGTAAAATCAATTCATTTATATTAATTCACTAACCATTTTGATAGTATAAGACATTTATTTCTCATAATTTTTTTTTTTTGTAAAATCTAACAACGTGAACACATGCGCGAATCACTTTATATCATGCTCATTTTATTACAAACTTTATCAAAATTTGATTTACTCTTATACATAGTTAGTTCTTATATCACGCTATTTATATGCTATGAATGCATGTCAATATTAAGTTTTACGGGTTTAGACGAGGACGCTAGCAAAATTGGGGCCACAATTGTAACACGAGTGCCTACCTAACTAATGATCTGATTAATTATATATATATATATTGAGAGGTGTTATCTCTAAATCCTGTAAATATCTTCCAAACCATATGGAAGGGTGAAGTTAGAAGATCTGTTCTTGACCTCTAACAGCTGGAAAAGGTAAGAGGATTGACAGTTATTCGGTTACGAAAGGTAGTTAGGCAAAGCTGTTACAGTTTGTGTTGTCTGGTGCCAACTTCAAGAGATCATAACTTCCTAACTACTTGGAGGTTACAACTGATTCGAGTTGCAAGATGAAGAGCACGTGGCAGGCTACCACTCGCAACTAATAACTGCTCAAGGGTGTCTCAGTTGCTGATATATAAATTAGCTCAAAGTTAGAGAAAAGTCAGATTTTCACTTGATAGTTTTATGGTGTTCTAGAGTGCTAGATTCGTTTTCTATGCTCTTACTCTGAGAATAACATTGTATCTTTGTAGTTCTTCTTCAACATAGTGAAAGGGCCTCACAAAAGTGGATGTAGATCTATTGGATCGAACCACTATACTTCTTTGTGTTCTTACTTTCTTTCTTTGATCATTCTTCAAGATTTCTGAGTTTATATCTTAGATTGCATCTGATATTGCTCATCCTACTGAGAGTCTAGTGAGTGCAAAGTTGATAATTAGGCTCTTGATCCTAACAACTAGCGCCGTCTGTGGGAACCAAGCTAAACAAGGCAAGAAGCAAGGATGAGTAGCTCCACAAAGTTTGACATTGAAAAGTTCTCTGGTAAATCTGACTTTGGACTTTGGAGAATCAAGATGAAGGCCCTTCTGGTTCAGCAAGGATTGGCTGAAGCCATTGAAGAACCTGGAAAAAAAGAAGAAGAAGAAACATGTAAGAAAGTGGCAGAAAGGGCCAAGATCAGAGAAAAGGCACACAGTGCTATCATTTTGTGCCTTGGTGACAAAGTTCTGAGGGAGGTGGCTAAGGAGAAAACTGCAAAGGAGGTCTGGGACAAGCTTTCAAGCTTGTACATGGTGAAGACCTTGGCTAACAGGTTGTACATGAAACAGAAACTCTATGCATTCAAGATGGCAGATGACAAACCCATCCTGGAGCAGTTGGATGATTTCAATAAAATTCTGGATGACTTAGAGAATATTGAAATCATGCTGGAAGAGGAGGATAAGGCCCTTATCTTGTTAAGTGCTTTACCAAAGTCTTATGAAAACCTGAAGGACACCATACTATTTGGAAGACAAGATACAATTAGCCTTGAAGATGTGCAGTTGGCTCTTAAGTCTAAGGAACTGCAGAAAACATCTGAAGCTAGTAGTAGTGCCAAGGTGAATGAGAGTCTGACAGTGAAGGAAAACCATTCAAATAAGAACTTCAAGAAGTGGCCTAAAGATAAAGGCAAGAAACCTGAGAAGAAATCATCAGAAACCTCTAATGATGGAGAAGGCAGGAAGTGTTATCACTGCCATGAGACTGGACATTTCAAGAGAAACTGCCCTAAGTGGAAGAAGTCATCAAAGTTTAAAGGAGTTGCTAAATCTGGGAAGGATAAGAAACAAGTAAATCAAGCAGTAGAAACTGAAGACTCCACAAGCTTTGAACTAGCTGAAGTACTTTCCATCACCACATCAGAGGAGAAGAATGAGTGGATTCTGGATTCAGGTTGTTCATTTCACATGTGCCCTGTGAAAGAATGGTTCACTGAGTTCAAACACCAAAATGGTGGATCAGTCTTACTTGGAAATGACCACACATGCAAAGTAAGAGGAACTGGCTCTATAAACTTGAAGATGTTTGATGGAGCTGTCAGAACTCTGAGGAATGTAAGGTATGTACCTGATCTTAGAAGGAATCTAATATCTCTTGACATGTTAGATAACATGGGGTACAAGTTTACTTCTGAAAATGGTGAATTAGTAGTTACCAGAGATAACCATACTGTTATGAAAGGAACTAGAAGGAATGATCTCTATTTCTTACTGGGAAAGACTGTTACTGGTGGGACTAATTCTGCTAATGAAAAGGACAACACACTGTTGTGGCACAACAGGCTAGCTCATGTGAGTGAAAAGGGCTTACAAGAGTTAGCCAAACAAGATCTGCTAGGTGGAGACAGAATCTCAAAGATAAATATATGTGAACATTGCATATATGGGAAGTCTAAGAGGATGAAATTCAGCACTGCTTCTCACACCACAAAAGGAATCCTTGACTATGTACACTCAGACTTGTGGGGACCCTCAAAGAATCCCACAAGGAATGGAGGAAGATACTTCATTACCTTCATAGATGATTACTCGAGGAAGGTATGGATATCTGTATTGAAAACTAAATCTGAAGCATTCAGTAATTTCAAGAATTGGTTAGCTGAGGTGGAGAACACCAGTGGAAAGAAGCTAAAAGTTCTAAGAACTGACAACGGGTTGGAGCATCTATTTGAAGAATTCACAACTTTCTTCAAGGAGAGAGGCATTGTAAGGCACAGAACTGTACCTGGAAGTCCTCAACAAAATGGAGTTGCTGAGAGGATGAATCAAACCTTGCTAGAAAGAGTGAGGTGTATGTTGAGTAGCTCTGGATTACCCAAGTCTTTCTGGGGAGAAGTAGTAACCACAACAGCTTATCTCATAAATAGAAGTCCATCTACACCACTGAAGTTCAAGACACCAGAGGAAGCCTGGTCTGGACACAAACCTGACTTCTCCAACTTAAGAGTATATGGATGCAAGGCCTTTGCTCATATAAGGCAAGACAAGCTAGAACCAAGAGCTCTCAAGTGTGTACTAATTGGATATCCAACAGGGGTAAAGGGATACAAATTGTGGTGCATTGAGAAGGGAAGTGAAAGGTGTATCATAAGCAGAGATGTAACCTTTGATGAAAACTGCTTACCTCTTAAGGTGACTGAAAATGCAGGTTCTGGAGAGACTCAAGATAGTACTACACATCTTGAGGTGGAGCCACAGGATATAAGAAACTATGCTCATGAGAATCAAGGTGATCATGAGAGTGATCAAGGCAGTGAGACTGAATACCAGGATTATCAATTAGCAAGGGACAGGGTCAGGAGACAGACTCATCCACCACAGAGATTTGGACATGCTGATGTAATCTCCTATGCACTGTATGTTGCTCAAGATGTGGAGCAACAGGAACCTAAGACTTACTCACAGGCTATTAGCTGCAGTGAAAGAGATAAATGGATTGTAGCTATGGAGCAGGAGTTACTTTCTCTTGAAAAGAACCAAACATGGGAGATAGTGGATAAACCTGTGAATAAGAAACTTGTTGGGTGCAAATGGATATACAGAAAGAAAGTGGAAGCTATGAAAGGGGGATCTATAAGATACAAAGCAAGACTTGTAGCAAAGGGCTTTACTCAGAGAGAAGGGGTGGATTTTAATGAGATATTCTCCCCAGTAGTGAAGCATTGCAGCATAAGGATTCTTCTGGCCTTAGTAGCTCAATACAATCTGGAATTACACCAGATGGATGTCACCACAGCCTTTCTTCATGGAAAGATAGATAAACCCATCCATATGAAAATTCCTGAGGGAGTGAACATACCTGATTCTGCTAACAAGGTTTGTCTGATTAAGAAGTCACTATATGGACTTAAGCAAAGTCCAAGACAATGGTATCTCAGGTTTGATGAGTTTATTACATCAGTAGGATTCACAAGGAGCAAGTATGACAGTTGTGTTTATTTCAAGGATGGTCTCAGATTGAAGACTTACTTACTGCTCTATGTGGATGATATGCTTATAGCAAGTGAAGATGAAGAAGGAATTAATAAGGTGAAGGAACTGCTCAAATCAGAGTTTGAAATGAAAGACCTTGGGATAGCAAAGATGATTCTGGGAGTGGAAATAAAGAGGGATATGAATACCATTCATCTCAGTCAAAGCTCATACTTGAAGAAGGTGCTTGACAGGTTCAGAATGAATCAAGCTAAATCAGTAACAACTCCCCTTGGACAGCATATAAAGCTGTCAATTCAGCAAAGTCCAAAAGATACCAGAGAAAGATCTCATATGAGTAAGGTTCCTTATGCAAACTCAGTGGGAAGCCTAATGTATTCCATGGTATGCTGCAGGCCTGATCTTACTCACTCTATGAGTGTAGTTAGCAGATACATGAGTGATCCTGGAATAGGACACTGGGAAGCTGTGAAGTGGATTATGAGGTACATTGTCAGCTCTGTTGACAAGGGATTGAAGTTTCAGAAGTGCACAGGAAATGAAGGAGCATTAGTTGGATATGTTGACTCAGATTATGCAGCTAATGTTGATACAAGGAAGTCCTTAACTGGATATGTGTTCACTTTGTTTGGAACAGTAGTATCTTGGAGATCAACACACCAGTCCAATGTTGCTCTATCCACCACAGAAGCTGAGTTTGTAGCACTTACAGAAGCTGTTAAAGAAAGTCTTTGGCTAAAAGGGATCCTGAAGGAGTTGGGACTTTATCAGAGAAAGTTCACAGTGTATTGTGACAACCAGAGTGCCATACAGTTGGCAAAACATCAAGGCTACCATGAAAGAACAAAACACATTGATGTAAAGTACTACTTTGTACGGGACATGGTGGAGAAAGAGATGGTGCATATAGCTAAAATAGCTACTGAAGACAATCCTGCAGATGGATTCACAAAGGCATTGCCTAAGGTAAAGTTTGAACTTTGTCTCAGGCTTATTGGAATGCATTAAAGCATTGGTTGGTGCTGCTCTTGAGGGAGCAGTGGTGAAGGCCTTTTGTTAAAGGTGTTATTGTTGATTTAGAGCTAACGGTGGAGATTTGAGAGGTGTTATCTCTAAATCCTGTAAATATCTTCCAAACCATATGGAAGGGTGAAGTTAGAAGATCTGTTCTTGACCTCTAACAGCTGGAAAAGGCAAGAGGATTGACAGTTATTCGGTTACGAAAGGTAGTTAGGCAAAGCTGTTACAGTTTGTGTTGTCTGGTGCCAACTTCAAGAGGTCATAACTTCCTAACTACTTGGAGGTTACAACTGATTCGAGTTGCAAGATGAAGAGCACGTGGCAGGCTACCACTCGCAACTAATAACTGCTCAAGGGTGTCTCAGTTGCTGATATATAAATTAGCTCAAAGTTAGAGAAAAGTCAGATTTTCACTTGATAGTTTTATGGTGTTCTAGAGTGCTAGATTCGTTTTCTACGCTCTTACTCTGAGAATAACATTGTATCTTTGTAGTTCTTCTTCAACATAGTGAAATGGTCTCACAAAAGTGGATGTAGATCTATTGGATCGAACCACTATACTTCTTTGTGTTCTTACTTTCTTTCTTTGATCATTCTTCAAGATTTTTGAGTTTATATCTTAGATTGCATCTGATATTGCTCATCCTACTGAGAGTCTAGTGAGTGCAAAGTTGATAATTAGGCTCTTGATCCTAACATATATATATATATATATATATATATATATATATATATAATATTATATGAAAATAGTTCATGATAAGCTTATCATGAAACAATTTTAAAGTATCATTAATCTCATCGGGAGTATCATTAATCTCATCAGGGGTGTCATTAGTCTGAGTACAATAAAATTTAAAACAATTACAATATAATATCACTGATCCAGATTAGTGACACCCCTGACAGGTTTAATGATACTCCTGATGAAAAAAAAATTGTCTGTTTACAAATATACTTAAGTTGCATTGTGCGTTGAATACAAAATTTGTCTTATTCAATTAGTTCAATATCTTTACAATTATAGTGGAAAAAAGAGATATTATAATATGTTTTTATTTAGTTAAATATGAAATTTTTTGAAAAAGAAAAAAGCACCTCGAAATTTGAACCAGTATACAAATGTGATTTAAATGCGTACTAACATCATTATAGAATTCTATGATTCTACCTTATCTTAAACCTCGAATTTAAAGGAAAGTTTGAAATCAATTCATTTTATATTTATTCACTAACAATTTTGACAGTACAAGTCTTTTTTTTTTTTAGGTAAAACTAAGAGCATGAACATAATCATTAATCACTCAATACCATTTACGTATTATTATACACTTTATCAAAATTTAATATAGTTTTATCTTTAATTAAATCTTATATCACACTATTTATGTGATACGAATGCATGCCAACACTGAGTCTCACGTGTTTAGACGAGGACGCCAACAAAAAATATATCCACAGTGGTAATATGAGTGACTTACTACCTCGTAATTTATTTTATTATATATGTTAAAAAAAAGACAGAAGTATGTCTTATCCAAAATAATTTTACAACACAACTCGTTCATATTGCAACTATCATTTTCTTTTAAAATAACTAATATGTCTTAGTGGATTTATACAAAAATCAAACATATTTATGATAAACTAATTTATATAATAAATATGATTAGATCTCCTATGCTGTAGGTGCATCGTGTAATTCAAGTGCATTTTTTTTAACATTACAGATTTCTTTAATTGAAAATACCTTGCAATTTTTATGTGTAACCAATTACAATATTCAACAAAGATAATTAATATTGTTTAGTGCAAATAGGTGCAACTATTCAATGAAAACAAACAACTATAATAAAATAACTAGTTCGCATTGCAACTATCACTTTATAGTAAAATAAATAATATTTCACTTTTCCTCTCCAAAACTTTCCATTTGATTTTTGCACGGGGATTAAGGAATGCAGTATTAAATTTTAAAAGGTAGGAAGAGATATAGAGAGATATACGTAAAGACTAAACTTACCAATTAAGAAAATAAAAATGTTTGAGTGTGACATCCAAAATGGATAAATGAGAAGCTTAGAGTGGAACCAGTGAACTATTTTTTAGTGTAACATTTAATACTTTTTGACAAAGTATAGAGTGAAACTGATTTATACATGAATCACTGAAGGGTATTAATAATTTTCATTGAAGGGAATTAGTTGTATTTACAGAATAGTATTACTGATTACACTAAATAGTCTTAGTTGTTCAGTGAAAATAAACTAAGACTCTTCAGTGTAAACCACTAATACTCCTTAGTAAAAAAACAACTAATACCCTTCAATGAAAACAACTAATACCCTTCAGTGATTCATATATAAACCAATTTCACTCTATACATACTCATACTTTTTATAAATACACAAAAAATCAAACAAATTTCACGATAAACTGATTTGTATAAGAAATTTAATATATAATATATTAATTACTTAATAATATATTAGATGCACCGTTCAACTCATGTGCATATTTAATGATTTCGGTTGCATTTTATTGAAAAATGTATCATGCAATTTAAATATATTTTTTAAATAAAATTTGATTGTTTTTATTAAGAAATGAAATATCCATGCATGGCGTCCATTAATGTTAAAGTAACCATAGTATAAATCAATGTATTTATTTAATAAATCAAATAATGATAATGTCGGGTTAATTATATATAAATTCACGATATTTTAATTCAATTACAATTTAATCGCGACTTTATTTTTGTATAAATTCACTATTTTTTTTTTTAAATTGTTTCAATTTAATATACAATTTACATTTTCAACATAAACTTTTTGATGTAAGAGGGCACTTAATAGGCCCAGTCCTTTATTGAGTCTAAAGAGTCGAAGGACTCAGGCCCCAAAATTAACCAAAATTCCGGGGGTCATTATATATATATATATATATATATATAAGTGAATATAAATTGCGAATATAAATTGTTTAGGGTAGTAATTCATGTAACGACTTTGACCTTATGTGGTTTATAATTTTTTATTTAATGTATTAATATAAACAATTATTTTTCTTACATTTAACTTTTTTAGACATAGACAATTCTTTTTCTTACCTTCAAACTCTTTTTTTACAAAGCACAATTAAAAAAACTTTATCCAATAATAATTTGATTTTTTTTTTAAAAAAAATCATATGATGGTAATTTGGAATTTACCACATCATGATATTTATCAATTTGTAAAAAAATAAAAATTAATAAATCTAATATCAATTGTATAATTATTTATATGTGTTTTCTTTTTTTTAGTTAATGCTAATTTATGATTTGTTTATATACGTCCACAGTTTATTATTTATTTTTGTGTCAAAATTGTAAATCGAGTCAAAGTATTGTTTAAGTAATTATTTTAAACATATTTTTCATATTAATTTGAGTATAAAGTGATGTTAATATTGTACATTATTAATTTAATAGTAGTACTTAATTTTTTTTATATTTTCATTTGAGTTCATATGAGAAATGAATTTTAGGGATCTATCTTAAGAGTTCATATTAAAAAAGAAATTTAGGGGCCTAATTTTAGATTCGACTCAGGCTATAAAATTCCTAAAACTGGCCCTGGGACTTATTACTTGGATGGAAGATTTTTCTTCATGGATGGAAGTATCTCATCAAGGGCAAAAGAACTGTCGATCGCGTGACTGGAAAAATCATATCATTTTATTAATTCACTAACTATTTTGATAATACAAGACATTTATTTTTCAATTTTTTTTATGTAGAACTATGAAAGTGAACACACGTGCGAATCATTTTATGACATCTACATATTATTATACGCTTTAGTAAAATGTAATATAGTGCAATTAATTCTTATATCATGTTGTTATTGAAACAACTAATATGTTTAAGTGGAGCAATTAACATTTTATAAAAATTCACGCAAACATCAAACAAATCTCACAATGAATTGATTTATATATTACTTAAGTTTATAAATGACCAAATCTCTTGTGCATTAGATGCATTGTGCAAATTAAGCGCATTTTAGAACATTATCAATTATTTTCATTAAAAATCACTTTCATATATTTAGTGAAAACAACAACACTTTTCAACAAAGACAACTATATTGTTCAGTGCAGATAACTGAATCTATTCAATGAAAACAATAATAATTTTTTAAACGTACTTTAATTGCACAGTGCACCTAGTGCATACAAGATCTTTTCTTATCCAATTAGTTCAATAAATTTACTATGATAATGGAAAAAAAGAGAAATTATAATTTTTTTTATTTAGTTAAATATATGGAGGTTCTCGAAAGAATTACATCTCGAAATTTATTTAGGGATATGGACGTGATTTAAATGCTATAACACCAATATAGAATTCTAATCTTATCTTAACACTCAAACTTATAAAAAATTGTGAAAATAATTCATGTTATTTTAATTCATTATCAATTTTAATAGTACATGACATTTATTTTTCAAATTTTTTTATAGAACCATGAATGTGAACACACACACAAATAACTTTATACCATCTGCATATTGTTACTATTTTCCAAAATTTAATGTAGTCTTATCTGTAATTAACTCTTACATCACCTTATTTATGTGCTACAAATGTATGTCAGCATTGAATCTCACGTGTTTAAACGAGGACGCCAATACAGACGGGCCCACAATGGCAACACGAGTGCATACTGATGGTCCCGTTTCGAATACCAAAATGGGAATTCAGGAATTGATTTTTTTTTAAACACAGCGTCGCACCCTGGCTGAGTTCAGTGACGGAGTACTCAAGTCACTGCGTTGCTAAGAGTCAGAGCACTCAAGTCAGTCCAAACTGACTTGTGAGCTCAGGCTCTTAATAAGGCAGTGACTCGAGAGACTGTACTCTCGAGTGCTAGCCTAAGCTTGTCAGTGAGATTGGTTCTCCCTGACTGAAGTACTTAGCTAATCTTCTTTTCAACCTTTCCAAGTATACTCAGTGAACATACATATCAAATAATTAGCAAGTGCTTAAACAATAAACAACGCTCAGTTTAACGTGGTTCAGAGACTCAAGCTCTTACATCCACGACCTGATTTAACAGGAAATCCACTACATGGGATTCTTGTTTTTAACGTGCCAAGGTGCACAAATATACTGGACTCACGCCACTCCCTGGGTTGCCTCTCCTTTCTTACTAACTCACTGACTTACTCCCAACAAACCTAACAAGAGGGTTTTGGTTTCGGTTTGGTTTCTCCAACTATATGAGGTTTTCCCTTACAATGTATTAGCCTCTAGCTAAGATTGGGAAAACCTCTCTAAGCTAAGAGTTACAAGCTTGACACTCAATGAATATTTAGTGAAACCCTAAAGGTCAGTGTCGTGGGTGTGAGAAATTCTTCCTTATGACTCCCTAACAACTCACACACTCTTATAGCTTGTAGGTGTTGATTTTTCTTCCTTCATACACAATACAACACGCTTGAATACGCAGCTATGAGCTTGTATTTATAATGAGGATTAAAATGTATCCGTTGGAGAGGAAATACATATGAATCCAACATTTAATGGTTTCAACCACTTTTCTCGGAATGCGGTCTTGTCAGTGTCAGATATGTTTGACTTGACTTGATTGGTCCACGTGGACTGAATCCAACGGATCTTTGACTCAGTGTACTTGATCAGGGCGCACTGATTTCAGTTAGCATATCCTCCACTGACTCTGACGATCTTCATACTTGTCTTCAGTGATGTTGTCCTTCAGGGACTCTTTGAAGATCTCCTCCAAGAAGTTTGTCATAAGGCTGAATGACAAACTTCCCTGACCACAGTAGCCTGACTCCTTCAGGGCCTACTTGGTACAGCACTGATCCTCTTGATCATGCTCTTCACTGAGTGGTCCACCTGACTTAGCTTAGATTAGCCTTGTTTACACTCAGTGGGACATCCTTCAGGCTTCTCTTCTGGTTCAGGTAACTGGCATGACTTCAGTCAGTTCTCATTGGTGTTATCTTGATATCCTCAGGCCGTGTGGCTGAGTTCCCCCTCACTGAGTTCCCCCTCAACTGAGTGTTCCCTCAACTGAGTTCTTCTCAACTGACAGCCTATTCTTTTAGGAGCTAACCTAGCCTGACCTGAAATAGAAGATACTATCCTGACTGCTTTCAAACCTATTACATGTTGTTTTGGAAAATCATCAAAACTAAAACATATCCCAACACATACCTACCTTGCAGTTTGTTTTATTATATATTTTTTATAAAAGATAATAGTTTGTCTTATCCAAAATAATTTTAAAATACAACTAGTTCGCATTGTAATTATCACTTTTTGGTAAAATAACTAATATTTTTTGGTAGAGCAACTAATACTTTTTAAAAATTCACACAAAAATTCAAACATATTTCACCATAAACTGAATTATATAAGATTTTCCAAAAAATAATACTATATTAATTAGGTTAATATACATAATTGGATCTTGTGTGCACTAGGTGCACCGTGCAACTTAATTGCATTTGTATATTATTAGTTGCTTTCACTTAAAATCTCTTGCATTTTTTAAGTGAAAACAACATTTTTCACCTTATACTATCAATATTGTTCAGTATAAATAGCTGCGACTATTCAATTGAAAAAAAATTAACTGTTTACAAATATACTTAAGTTGCATTGTGTGTTGTATACAAAATTTGTCTTATTCAATTAGTTCAATATTTTTATAATTATATTGGAAAAAAGAGATATTATAATATGTTTTTATTTAGTTAAATATGAAATTTTTTGGGAAAGAAAAATGCACCTTGAAATTTGAACTAGGATACAAACGTGATTTAAATGCGCTCTAACATTATTAAAGAATTCTATGATTCTACTTTATCTTAAACCTCGAATTTAAAGAAAAGTTTGAAATCAATTCATTTTATATTTATTCACTAACAATTTTGACAGTACAAGTCTTATTTTTTAGGTAAAACTAAGAGCATGAGCATAAGCGTTAATCACATTATACCATTTACGTATTATTATATACTTTATCAAAATTTAATATAGTCTTATCTTTAATTAAATCTTATATCGCACTATTTATGTGATACGAATGCACGCCAACATTGAGTCTCACGTGTTTAGGCGAGGACGCCAACAAAAAATAGATCCACAATTGTAATATGAGTAACTTACTACCTCGTAATTTATTTTATTATATATGTTTAAAAAAAAGACAGTAGTCTGTCTTATCCAAAATGATTTTACAACACAACTCGTTCATATTGCAACTATCATTTTTATTAAAATAACTAATATTTCTTAGTGGATTTACACAAAAATTGAACATATTTATGATAAACTAATTTATATTATAAATATGATTAGATCTCCTATGTTGTAGGTGCATCGTGTAATTCAAGTGCATTTTTTTAACATTATAGATTTTTTTAACTGAGAATACCTTGCAATTTTTATGTGTAACCAATTAAAATATTCCGCAAAGATAACTATTATTGTTTAGTGCAAATAGGTGCAACTATTCAATGAAAACAAACAACTATAATAAAATAACTAGTTCGTATTGCAACTATCACTTTATAGTAAAATAAATAACATTTCACTTTTCCTCTCCAAAACTTTCCATTAGATTTTTGCACGGGGATTAAGGAATGCAGTATTAAATTTGAAAAGGTAGAAAGAGATTGAGAGATATATGCGTAAAGACTAAACTTACCAATTAAGAAAATAAAAATGTTTGGGTGTGACATTCAAAATGGATAAATGAGAAGGTTAGAGTGGAACCAGTGAACTATTTTTTAGTGTAACATTTAATACTTTTTGACAAAGTATAGAGTCAAACTGGTTTATACATGAATCACTGAAAGGTATTAGTTATTTTTATTGAAGGGATTTAGTTGTATTTACTGAATAGTATTACTGATTACACTAAATAGGCTTAGTTGTTCAGTGTAAATAAACTAAGTCTCTTCAGTGTAAACCACTAATACTCTTTAGTAAAAACAACTAATACCCTTCAGTGAAAATAACTAATACCCTTCAGTGATTCATATATAAACCAATTTCACTTTATACATACTCATACTTTTTATAAATACACAAAAAATCAAACAAATTTCAAGATAAACTGATTTGTATAAGAAATTTAAAAATATTATATATTAATTACTTAATAATATATTAGATGCATCGTTCAACTCATGTGCATATTTAATGATTTCGGTTGCATCTTATTGAAAAATGTATCATGCAATTTAAATGTATTTTTTAAATAAAATTGATTGTTTTTGTTAAAAATTGCAATTATCCATGCATGGCGTCCATTAATGTTAAAGTAACCATAGTATAAATCAATGTATTTATTTAATAAATCAGATAACTATAAGGTCGGGTTAATTATATATAATTCACGGTCTTTTAATTCAATTACAATTTAATCGCGACTTTATTTTTGTTTAAATTCACTAATATTTTTTAAATTGTTTCAATTTAATATACAAATTACATTTTCAACATAAACTTTTTAATGTATGAGGGGACTTAATAGGCTCAGTCCTTTCTTGAGTCTAAAGAGTCGAAGGACTCAGGCTCCAAAATTAACCAAAATCCTGGTGGTCCTTATATATATATATATATATATATATATATATATATATAAGTGAATATAAATTGTGAATATATATTGTTTAGGGTAGTAATTCAGGTAATGACTTTGACCTTATGTGGTTTATAATTTTTTATTTAATGTATTAATATAAACAATTATTTTTCTTATATTTAACTTTTTTAGACATAAACAATTCTTTTTCTTACTTTCAAACTCTTTTTTACAAAGCACAATTAAAAAAACTTCATCCAATAATAATTTGATTTTCTTTTAAAATTTCATGACGGTAATTTGGAATTTACCACATCATGATATTTATCAATTGGTAAAAAAATGAAAATTAATAAATCTAATATCATTTGTATAATTATTTATAGGTGTTTTTTTTTAGTTAATGCTAATTTATGATTTGTTTATATACGTCCACAGTTTATAATTTATTTTTGTGTCAAAATTGGAAATCGAGTCAAAGTAGTGTTAAAGTAATTATCTTAAACATATTTTTCATATTAATTTGAGTATAAAATGTTGTTAATATTGTACATTAATTATGACATCTACATATTATTATACGCTTTAGTAAAATGTAATATAGTGCAATTAATTCTTATATCATGTTGTTATTGTGCTACAAATGCATCCCAACATTGAGTCTCACATGTTTAGATGAGGATGCCAGCAGAGATAGACCCATAATGGTAACACGAGCACGTCCCTACCTCACAATTTTTTTTAATAAAGTGTATTTGTCTTTTCTAAAACAATTTTACAATACAACTGGTCAACATTGCAACTCTCACTTGTTATTGAAACAACTAATATGTTTAATTGGAGCAATTAACATTTTATAAAAATTCACGCAAACATCAAACAAATCTCACAATGAATTGATTTATATATTAATTAAGTTTATAAATGACCAAATCTCTTGTGCATTATATGCATAGTGCAAATTAAGTGCATTTTAGAACATTATCAATTATTTTCATTAAAAATCACTTTCATGTTTTTAGTGAAAACAACAACACTTTTCAACAAAGACAACTATATTGTTCAGTGCAAATAACTCAAACTATTAAATGAAAACAATACTAATTTTTTAAACGTACTTTAATTGCACAGTGCACCTAGTGCATACAAGATCTTTTCTTATCCAATTAGTTCAATAAATTTACTATGATAATGGAAAAAAAGAGAGAAATTATAATAGTTTTTTTTTATTTAGTTAAATATATGGAGGTTCTCGAAAGATTTACATCTCGAAATTTATTTAGGGATATGGACGTGATTTAAATGCTCAAACACCAATATAGAATTATAATCTTATCTTTAAACTCAAACTTATAAAAAAAATGTGAATACAATTCATGTTATTTTAATTCATTATCAATTTTAATAGTACATGACATTTATTTTTCAAATTTTTTTATAGAACCAAGAATGTGAACACGCACACAAATAACTTTATACCATCCGCATATTGTTACTATTTTCCAAAATTTAATGTAGTCTTATCTGTAATTAACTCTTACATCACCTTATTTATGTGCTACAAATGTATGTCAGCATTGAATCTCACGTGTTTAAACGAGGATGCCAATACAGACGGGCACACAATGGTAACACGAGTGCATACCTACCTTGCAGTTTGTTTTATTATATATTTTTTAATAAAAGATAATAGTCTGTCTTATCCAAAATAATTTTAAAATACAACTAGTTCGCATTGTAATTATCACTTTTTGGTAAAATAACTAATATTTTTTGGTGGAGCAACTAATACTTTTTAAAAATTCACACAAAAATCAAACATATTTCACCATAAACTGAATTATATAAGATTTTCCAAAAAATAATACTATATTAATTAGGTTAATATATATAATTAGAACTTGTGTGCACTAGGTGCACCGTGCAACTTAAGTGCATTTGTATATTATTAGTTGCTTTCACTTAAAATCTCTTGCATTTTTTAAGTGAAAACAACAACATTTTTCACCTTATACTATTGATATTATTCAGTATAAATAGCTGCGACTATTCAATTGAAAAAAATTAACTGTTTATAAATATACTTAAGTTGCATTGTGTGTTGTATACAAAATTTGTCTTATTCAATTAGTTCAATATCTTTATAATTATAGTGGAAAAAAGAGATATTATAATATGTTTTTATTTAGTTAAATATGAAATTTTTTGAAAAAGAAAAATGCACCTCAAAATTTGAACCAGGATACAAACGTGATTTAAATGCGCTCTAACATCATTATAGAATTCTATGATTCTATCTTATCTTAAACCTCAAATTTAAAGAAAAGTTTGAAATCAATTCATTTTATATTTATTCACTAACAATTTTGACAGTACAAGTCTTTTTTTTAGGTGAAACTAAGAGCATGAGCATAAGCGTTAATCACTTTATACCATTTGTGTATTATTATACACTTTATCAAAATTTAATATAGTCTTATCTTTAATTAAATCTTATATCACACTATTTATGTTATACGAATGCATGCCAGCACTGAGTCTCACGTGTTTAGACGAGGACGCCAACAAAAAATAGATCCACAATTGTAATATTAGTGACTTACTACCTCGTAATTTATTTTATTATATATGTTTAAAAAAAAAAACAGTAGTCTGTCTTATCCAAAATGATTTTACAACACAACTCGATCATATTGCAACTATCAATTTTATTAAAATAACTAATATTTCTTAGTGGATTTACACAAAAAATGAACATATTTATGATAAATTAATTTATATAATAAATATGATTAGATCTCCTATGTTGTAGGTGCATCGTGTAATTCAAGTGCATTTTTTTAACATTATAGATTTCTTTAACTGAAAATACCTTGCAATTTTTATGTGTAACCAATTACAATATTCAGCAAAGATAACTAATATTGTTTAGTGCAAATAGGTGCAACTATTCAATGAAAACAAACAACTATAATAAAATAACTAGTTCGTATTGCAACTATCACTTTATAGTAAAATAAATAACATTTCACTTCTCCTCTCCAAAACTTTCCATTAGATTTTTGCACGGGGATTAAGGAATGCAGTATTAAATTTGAAAAGGTAGAAAGAGATAGAGAGATATATGCGTAAAGACTAAACTTACCAATTAAGAAAATAAAAATGTTTGAGTGTGACATTCAAAATGGATAAATGAGAAGGTTAGAGTGGAACCAGTGAACTATTTTTTAGTGTAACATTTAATACTTTTTGACAAAGTATAGAGTCAAACTGGTTTATACATGAATCATTGAAGGGTATTAGTTTTTTTTATTGAAGGGATTTAGTTGTATTTACTGAATAGTATTACTGATTACACTAAATATGCTTAGTTGTTCAGTGAAAATAAACTAAGTCTCTTCAGTGTAAACCACTAATATTCTTTAGTAAAAACAACTAATACCCTTCAATGATAACAACTAATACCCTTCAGTGATTCATATATAAACCAATTTCACTCTATACATACTCATATTTTTAAAAATACACAAAAAATCAAACAAATTTCAAGATAAACTGATTTGTCTAAGAAATTTAAAAATATTATATATTAATTACTTAATAATATATTAGATGCATCGTTCAACTCATGTGCATATTTAATGATTTCGGTTGCATTTTATTGAAAAATGTATCATGCAATTTAAATGTATTTTTTAAAATAAAATTGATTGTTTTTAATAAAAATTGCAATTATTCATGCATGGCGTCCATTAATGTTAAAGTAACCGTAGTATAAATCAATGTATTTATTTAATAAATCAGATAACTATAAAGCCGGGTTAATTATATATAATTCACGGTCTTTTAATTCAATTACAATTTAATCGCGACTTTGTTTTTGTATAAATTCACTAATTTTTTTAAATTGTTTCAATATAATATACAATTTACATTTTCAACATAAACTTTTTGATGTATGAGGGGACTTAATAGGCCCAGTCCTTTCTTGAGTCTAAAGAGTCGAAGGACTCAGGCTCCAAAGTTAACCAAAATTCTGGTGGTCCTTATATATATATATATATATATATAAGTGATTATAAATTGTGAATATATATTGTTTAGGGTAGTAATTCAAGTAACGACTTTAACATTATGTGGTTTATAATTTTTTATTTAATGTATTAATATAAACAATTATTTTTCTTACATTTAACTTTTTTAGACATAAACAATTCTTTTTCTTACCATCTAACTCTTTTTTTCAAAGCACAATTAAAAAAACTTTATCCAATAATAATTTGATTTTCTTTTAAAATTTCATATGATGGTAATTTGGAATTTACCACATCATGATATTTATCAATTGGTAAAAAAATAAAAATTAATAAATCTAATATCATTTGTATAATTATTTATATGTGTTTTTTTTAGTTAATGCTAATTTATGATTTGTTTATATACGTCCACAGTTTATAATTTATTTTTGTGTCAAAATTGGAAATCGAGTCAAAGTAGTGTTAAAGTAATTATCTTAAACATATTTTTCATATTAATTTGAGTATAAAATGTTGTTAATATTGTACATTATTAATTTAATAGTTGTACTTAATTTTTTTATATTTTCATTTGAGTTCATATGAGAAATGAATTTAGGGATCTATCTTAAGAGTTCATATTAAAAAAGAATTTTAGTGGCCTAATTTTAGATTCGACTCAGGCCATAAAATTCCTAAGACTGGCCTTGGGACTTATTACTTGGATGAAAGATTTTTCTTCATGGATGGAAGCATCTCATCAAGGGCAAAAGAACTGTTGATCGCGTGACTGGAAAAATTATATCATTTTATTAATTCACTAACTATTTTGATAATACAAGACATTTATTTTTCAATTTTTTTTATGTAGACTATGAAAGTGAACACACGTGCGAATCACTTTATGACATCTACATATTATTATACGCTTTAGTAAAATGTAATATAGTGCAATTAATTCTTATATCATGTTGTTATTGTGCTACAAATGCATCCCAACATTGAGTCTCACATGTTTAGATGAGGATGCCAGCAGAGATAGACCCATAATGGTAACACGAGCACGTCCCTACCTCACAATTTTTTTTTAATAAAGTGTATTTGTCTTTTCCAAAACAATTTTACAATACAACTGGTCCACATTGCAACTATCACTTGTTATTGAAACAACTAATATGTTTAATTGGAGCAATTAACATTTTATAAAAATTCACGCAAACATCAAACAAATCTCACAGTGAATTGATTTATATATTAATTAAGTATATAAATGACCAAATCTTTTGTGCATTAGATGCATAGTGCAAATTAAGTGCATTTTAGAACATTATCAATTATTTTCATTAAAAATCACTTTCATGTTTTTAGTGAAAACAACAACACTTTTCAACAAAGACAACTATATTGTTCAGTGCAAATAACTCAAACTATTAAATGAAAATAATAATAATTTTTTAAACGTACTTTAATTGCACAGTGCACCTAGTGCATACAAGATCTTTTCTTATCCAATAGTTCAATAAATTTACTATGATAATGGAAAAAAAGAGAAATTATAATAGTTTTTTTTATTTAGTTAAATATATGGAGGTTCTCGAAAGAATTACATCTCGAAATTTATTTAGGGATATGGACGTGATTTAAATGCTCAAACACCAATATAGAATTCTAATCTTATCTTTAAGCTCAAACTTATAAAAAAATGTGAATACAATTCATGTTATTTTAATTTATTATCAATTTTAATAATACATGACATTTATTTTTCAGAATTTTTTATAGAACCAAGAATGTGAACACACACATAAATAACTTTATACCATCCGCATATTGTTACTATTTTCCAAAATTTAATGTAGTCTTATCTGTAATTAACTCTTACATCACCTTATTTATGTGCTACAAATGTATGTCAGCATTGAATCTCACGTGTTTAAACGAGGACGCCAATATAGACGGGCCCACAATGGTAACACGAGTGCATACCTACCTTGCAGTTTGTTTTATTATATATTTTTTAATAAAAGATAATAGTATGTCTTATCCAAAACAATTTTAAAATACAACTAGTTCGCATTGTAATTATCACTTTTTGGTTAAATAACTAATATTTTTTGGTGGAGCAACTAATACTTTTTAAAAATTCACACAAAAATCAAACATATTTCACCATAAAATGAATTATATAAGATTTTCCAAAAAATAATACTATATTAATTAGGTTAATATATATAATTAGAACTTGTGTGCACTAGGTGCACCGTGCAACTTAAGTAAATTTGTATATTATTAGTTGCTTTCACTTAAAATCTCTTGCATTTTTTAAGGGAAAACAACAACATTTTTCACCTTATACTATCGATATTGTTCAGTATAAATAGCTGCGACTATTCAATTGAAAAAAAATTAACTGTTTATAAATATACTTAAGTTGCATTTTGTGTTGTATACAAAATTTCTCTTATTCAATTATTTCAATATCTTTATAATTATAGTGGAAAAAAGAGATATTATAATATGTTTTTATTTAGTTAAATATGAAATTTTTTGAAAAAGAAAAATGCACCTCGAAATTTGAACCAAGATACAAACGTGATTTAAATGCGCTCTAACATCATTATAGAATTCTATGATTCTATCTTATCTTAAACCTCGAATTTAAAGAAAAGTTTGAAATCAATTCATTTTATATTTATTCACTAACAATTTTGACAGTACAAGTCTTTTTTTTAGGTAAAACTAAGAGCATGAGCATAAGCGTTATTCACTTTATACCATTTGCGTATTATTATACACTTTATCAAAATTTAATATGGTCTTATCTTTAATTAAATCTTATATCACACTATTTATGTTATACGAATGCATGCCAGCACTGAGTCTCACGTGTTTAGACGAGGACGCCAACAAAAAATAGATCCACAATTGTAATATGAGTGACTTACTACCTCGTAATTTATTTTATTATATATGTTTAAAAAAAGATAGTAGTCTGTCTTATCCAAAATGATTTTACAACACAACTCGTTCATATTGCAACTATCATTTTTATTAAAATAACTAATATTTCTTAGTGGATTTACACAAAAATTGAACATATTTATGATAAACTAATTTATATAATAAATATGATTAGATCTCCTATGTTGTAGGTGCATCGTGTAATTCAAGTGCATTTTTTTTAACATTATAGATTTCTTTAACTGAAAATACCTTGCAATTTTTATGTGTAACCAATTACAATATTCCGCAAAGATAACTATTATTGTTTAGTGCAAATAGGTGCAACTATTCAATGAAAACAAACAACTATAATAAAATAACTAGTTCGTATTGCAACTATCAGTTTATAGTAAAATAAATAACATTTCACTTTTCCTCTCCAAAACTTTCCATTAGATTTTTGCACGGGGATTAAGGAATGCAGTATTAAATTTTAAAAGGTAGAAAGAGATAGAGAGAGATATATGCGTAAAGACTAAACTTACCAATTAAGAAAATAAAAATGTTTGAGTGTGACATTCAAAATGGATAAATGAGAAGGTTAGAGTGGAACCAGTGAACTATTTTTTAGTGTAACATTTAATACTTTTTGACAAAGTATAGAGTCAAACTGGTTTATACATGAATCACTGAAGGGTATTAGTTGTTTTTATTGAAGGAATTTAGTTGTATTTACTGAATAGTATTACTGATTACACTAAATAGGCTTAGTTGTTCAGTGAAAATAAACTAAGTCTCTTCAGTGTAAACCACTAATACTCTTTAGTAAAAACAACTAATACCCTTCAGTGAAAACAACTAATACCCTTCAGTGATTTATATATAAACTAATTTCACTCTATACATCCTCATACTTTTTATAAATACACAAAAAATCAAACAAATTTCAAGATAAACTGATTTGTATAAGAAATTTAGAAATATTATATATTAATTACTTAATAATATATTAGATGCATCGTTCAACTCATGTGCATATTTAATGATTTTACGTTGTATTTTATTGAAAAATGTATCATGCAATTTAAATGTATTTTTTAAATAAAATTGATTGTTTTTATTAAAAATTGCAATTATCCATGCATGGCGTCCATTAATGTTAAAGTAACCATAGTATAAATCAATGTATTTATTTAATAAATAATATAACTATAAAGCCGGGTTAATTATATATAATTCACGGTCTTTTAATTCAATTACAATTTAATCGCGACTTTATTTTTGTATAAATTCACTATTTTTTTTTAAATTGTTTCAATTTAATATACAATTTACATTTTCAACATAAAATTTTTGATGTATGAGGGGACTTAATAGTCCCAGACCTTTCTTGAGTCTAAAGAGTCGAAGGACTCAGGCTCCAAAATTAACCAAAATTCTGGTGGTCCTTATATATATATATATATATAAGTGAATATAAATTGTGAATATATATTGTTTAGGGTAGTAATTCAAGTAATGACTTTAACATTATGTGGTTTATAATTTTTTATTTAATGTATTAATATAAATAATTATTTTTCTTACATTTAACTTTTTTAGACATAAACAATTCTTTTTCTTACCATCTAACTCTTTTTTTCAAAGCACAATTAAAAAAACTTTATCCAATAATAATTTGATTTTCTTTTAAAATTTCATATGATGGTAATTTGGAATTTACCACATCATGATATTTATCAATTGGTAAAAAAATAAAAATTAATAAATCTAATATCATTTGTATAATTATTTATATGTGTTTTTTTTAGTTAATGCTAATTTATGATTTGTTTATATACGTCCACAGTTTATAATTTATTTTTGTGTCAAAATTGGAAATCGAGTCAAAGTAGTGTTAAAGTAATTATCTTAAACATATTTTTCATATTAATTTGAGTATAAAATGTTGTTAATATTGTACATTATTGATTTAATAGTGGTACTTAATTTTTTTATATTTTCATTTGAGTTCATAAGAGAAATGAATTTTAGGGATCTATCTTAAGAGTTCATATTAAAAAAGAATTTTAGGGGCCTAATTTTAGATTTGACTCAGGCCATAAAATTCCTAAGACTGGCCCTGGGACTTATTACTTGGATGGAAGATTTTTCTTCATGGATGGAAGCATCTCATCAAGGGCAAAAGAACTGTGGATCGCGTGACTGGAAAAATTATATCATTTTATTAATTCACTAACTATTTTGATAATACAAGACATTTATTTTTCAATTTTTTTTTATGTAGACTATGAAAGTGAACACACGTGCGAATCACTTTATGACATCTACATATTATTATACGCTTTAGTAAAATATAATATAGTGCAATTAATTCTTATATCATGTTGTTATTGTGCTACAAATGCATCCCAACATTGAGTCTCACATGTTTAGATGAGGATGCCAGCAGAGATAGACCCGTAATGGTAACACGAGCACGTCCCTACCTCACAATTTTTTTTTTTTAATAAAATGTATTTGTCTTTTCCAAAACAATTTTACAATACAACTGGTCCACATTGCAACTATCACTTGTTATTGAAACAACTAATATGTTTAATTGGAGCAATTAACATTTTATAAAAAATCACGCAAACATCAAACAAATCTCACAATGAATTGATTTATATATTAATTAAGTTTATAAATGACCAAATCTCTTGTGCATTAGATGCATAGTGCAAATTAAGTGCATTTTAGAACATTATCAATTATTTTCATTAAAAATCACTTTCATGTTTTTAGTGAAAACAACAACACTTTCCAACAAAGAAACTATATTGTTCAGTGCAAATAACTCAAACTATTAAATGAAAACAATACTAATTTTTTAAACGTACTTTAATTGCACAGTGCACCTAGTGCATACAAGATCTTTTCTTATCCAATTAGTTCAATAGATTTACTATGATAATGGATAAAAAGAGAAATTATAATTGTTTTTTTTATTTAGTTAAATATATGGAGGTTCTCGAAAGAATTACATCTCGAAATTTATTTAGGGATATGGACGTGATTTAAATGCTCAAACACCAATATAGAATTCTAATCTTATCTTTAAGCTCAAACTTATAAAAAAATGTGAATACAATTCATGTTATTTTAATTCATTATCAATTTTAATAGTACATGACATTTATTTTTCAGAATTTTTTATAGAACCAAGAATGTGAACACGCACACAAATAACTTTATACCATCCGCATATTGTTACTATTTTCCAAAATTTAATGTAGTCTTATCTGTAATTAACTCTTACATCACCTTATTTATGTGCTACAAATGTATGTCAGCATTGAATCTCACGTGTTTAAACGAGGACGTCAATACAGACGGGCCCACAATGGTAACACGAGTGCATACCTACCTTGCAGTTTGTTTTATTATATATTTTTTAATAAAAGATAATAGTCTGTCTTATCCAAAATAATTTTAAAATACAACTAGTTCGCATTGTAACTATCACTTTTTGGTAAAATAACTAATATTTTTTTATGGAGCAACTAATACTTTTTAAAAATTCACACAAAAATCAAACATATTTCACCATAAACTGAATTATATAAGATTTTCCAAAAAATAATACTATATTAATTAGGTTAATATATATAATTAGAACTTGTGTGCACTAGGTGCACCGTGCAACTTAAGTGCATTTGTATATTATTAGTTGCTTTCACTTAAAATCTCTTGCATTTTTTAAGTGAAAACAACAATATTTTTCACCTTATACTATCGATATTGTTCAGTATAAATAGCTGCGACAATTCAATTGAAAAAAAAATTAACTGTTTATAAATATACTTAAGTTGCATTGTGTGTTGTATACAAAATTTGTCTTATTCAATTAGTTCAATATCTTTATAATTATAGTGGAAAAAAGAGATATTATAATATGTTTTTATTTAGTTAAATATGAAATTTTTTGAAAAAGAAAAATGCACCTCGAAATTTGAACCTGGATACAAATATGATTTAAATGCGCTCTAACATCATTATAGAATTCTATGATTCTATCTTATCTTAAACCTCGAATTTAAAGAAAAGTTTAAAATCAATTCATTTTATATTTATTCACTAACAATTTTGACAGTACAAATCCTTTTTTTTAGGTAAAACTAAGTGCATGAGCATAAGCGTTTATCACTTTATACCATTTGCGTATTATTATACACTTTATCAAAATTTAATATAGTCTTATCTTTAATTAAATCTTATATCACACTATTTATGTTATAAGAATGCATGCCAGCACTGAGTCTCACGTGTTTAGACGAGGACGCCAACAAAAAATAGATCCACAATGGTAATATGAGTGACTTACTACCTCGTAATTTATTTTATTATATATGTTTAAAAAAACAGTAGTCTGTCTTATCCAAAATGATTTTACAACACAACTCGTTCATATTGCAACTATCATTTTTATTAAAATAACTAATATGTCTTAGTGGATTTACACAAAAATCAAACATATTTATGATAAACTAATTTATATAATAAATATGATTAGATCTCCCATGTTGTAGGTGCATCGTGTAATTCAAGTGCATTTTTTAACATTATAGATTTCTTTAATTGAAAATACCTTGCAATTTTTATGTGTAACCAATTACAATATTCAGCAAAGATAACTGATATTGTTTAGTGCAAATAGGTGCAACTATTCAATGAAAACAAACAATTATAATAAAATAACTAGTTCGTATTGCAACTATCACTTTATAGTAAAATAAATAACATTTCACTTTTCCTCTAAAAAACTTTCCATTTGATTTTTGCACGGGGATTAAGGAATGCAGTATTAAATTTTAAAAGGTAGGAAGAGATATACGTAAAGACTAAACTTACCAATTAAGTAAATAAAAATGTTTGAGTGTGACATCCAAAATGGATAAATGAGAAGCTTAGAGTGGAACCAGTGAACTATTTTTTAGTGTAACATTTAATACTTTTTGACAAAGTATAGAGTGAAACTGGTTTATACATGAATCACTGAAGGGTATTAGTTGTTTTCATTAAAGGGTATTAATTGTTTTCATTGAAGGGTATTAGTTTTATTTACTGAAGAGTATTATTGATTACACTAAATAGTCTTAGTTGTTCAGTGAAAATAAACTAAAACTCTTCGGTGTAAACCACTAATACTCTTAAGTACAAACAACTAATACCCTTCAGTGAAAACAACTAATACCCTTCAATGATTAATATATAAACCAATTTCAATTTATACATACTCATGTTTTTTATAAATACACAAAAAATCTAACAAATTTTACGATAAACTGATTTGTATAAGAAATTTAAAATTATAATAAATTAATTACTTCATAATATATTAGATGCACCGTTCAACTCATGTGCATAATTAATGATTTTGGTTGCATTTTATTGAAAAATGTATCATGCAATTTAAATGTATTTTTTTTAAATAAAGTTGATTGTTTTTATTAAAAATTGCAATTATCCATGCATGGCATCCATTAATGTTAAAGTAACCATAGTATAAATCAATATATTTATTTAATAAATCAAATAACAATAAAGTTGGGTTAATTCTATATAAATTCATGGTCTTTTACCTCAATTTTAATTTAATCGTGACTTTCAATATTTTTGTGTAAATTCACCACTTTTTTAAATTGTTTCAATTCAATACACGATTTACATGTTCAACCTAAAATTTTCGATGTATGAGGGGACTTAATACTTGGATGGAAAAAAAATTCTTCATGGATGAAAGCATCTCATCAAGAGCAAAAGAACTGTCGAACGCGTGACTGAAAAAATCATATCATAATTTTAAAGTGTGTATTAAATTGAAACAATTAAAGAGGTGGTGAAATCACACAAAAATATTAAAGATTTATGATTAAATTGATATTGGGTTCAAAGTTCGTGAATTAATATAAAATTTATAAAAAATGATAATTTTTTCTGTTCTCTTGTTTAATTAAAGAGAACTTTTTACTACATAATACTAAAAAAAATTTAATTATCAATAAAAAAATATAATTATAAAGTTTAAAATAGATAGAAATTCATAGTTTTCATTGGCCAGTGCCCACAATTTTCTGTCCCTCTTTATATGCTCTTTTTGAGCTTCAAAGAAACACATATACTCGTGATCAATAAAAACTACTGTAGTATAATCACAGACTGAAAATTAATAAATATTACACAAAACAATTAAAATAAGATATTGAGAATTTTTATTTTTTTATGTATTCATACCTCGCCCTAGAGTAGTGGTTCCGGTATATTTTTTCAATCAAATATAATTTGTTGTTTATACGATATCTGAACGGTAAATTGCTTCAAATATAATTCATAATTTATGGTGCATAATAACATGTATTTTTTCATAAACATAATTATTAAACTAAATAATTTTCTTGCGATTACGCGAGATGTGCATAAATATTAATTTTTAATAATTATCTCTAGCTAATATCAAATAAAATTATTAAATCATTATGTAATAAACTTATTAAATTTATTTAATGGTACTCATTAAAGTTATATAATGATATTTTAATTGAAAGATTAATGATATTTTAATTAACAAATTGTTTTTTAGATCATAACAAATTTATCTTCAAATAAATTATGGAAGATTGATTTACTCTAAGTAACTTCATACATATTCTAATTTCAACTTTATTATATTATATAATAATCTCTCCCAAATAAAGAAAATGGATATACACTTGGGATCACCTACTTTAGTATTACATCTTATATTTCATTATTTTTAATAAATGATATGTGACATTAATGATAAATTTTCAAGCGATGTTTGTTTTTTATTTTCAAATCAGGATTTAGGTTTTATATATTTAAAAATGGTTTGACACTCATTAATAAAATAAATTCTATCTCTTTACATTTTAATATATTTAAATAATAATTTATATCATCCAATCATTTTAATTACACTAAATATTAATTAATATAATAATACAATTTTATTCGTTCCCACACGTTGGTTTGGCATGCAATGTATTAAAAGTTATGAAATGTAGGATGAAACATTAAAATGTAATAGGTGATCCGAATTGGATATCCATTGTCATTATTTGGAATATATTATTATATACTACAATGGAGTTGAAATTAGAATATGTATAATTTTGTTTAGATTAAACCAATCTTCCACAATATATTTGAAGATATGGTTTGTTATCTTCTAGAATTAGTTATAAATCTACCACCACACTTTACAATAAAATTAATTATATCTCTATATTTTTAAATTAAAATTATATTTCACATCACCCAATCATTTATTAATGCAACTACATCCACTCTTACAAATAATTTTGACATAAAGCTAAACCTCAATCTACTTAAAACTCAAAACAAACACCCACTTTAATATTTAAATTCAATTTTTAAAAGTCACTTAAAATATAGAATAAGTACCACCTTATAAATTAGGATTTAAGATAAAATTCAATATAATATATTTATTAAACAAAAAATAAAAATTCAGCACATATTGAAATCGAAGAGAGACGATTCTGGTCAGAATAAACACATATCCAAATAGACAAGGTATTATGTGCACTTTGTGTACTTTAACACTAAAAATTAATACTCACTCTGTTCCAAAATTACTTGCACATTTGCATTTTTAGTCCTTTGCAAATGGAGTTATATCTATATATTGTGATCATTATTATTTTATATAAAATATATTATTTGTAACGTTGATCTTTAACGTTGCAAGTAGTATATTTTTATGTGAAAAAAAATGACGATCACAATGTATAAATACAATTTTATTCGTAATGGATCACACATATAAAATCTGCTTGATAGATGGAGTACTACTTTTCTCGTAACAAATTAATATTGTTAATTATTAGTGTATCGTGCACAAAATGTACTAAATAGGTGTCTTATAAAATTAAAGATATAAACTTAAATTAGAGACAAAAATAGAAAATACTTAGCACGGTCTTGTCCCTATTGGTGCCCTACCTGGTTCTTGTTCTTTTGAAGATATCTCACGCGCACCCTAATCCTTTAAAAACTCCTAAAACCATTATTTCCAAATCATATTTCTTCTTTTTTCCCCACAAAATTCCACCCCCTTCCTTTCTTCTCTCATCTCTTTCACTTTCACAAAAGAGAATCCACCTCTTCAATCTCCCTCCGCTCTGTTATTTTCTTCATCCCAATTCAACAATTATTTGATTATTATTTTTTTGGTTGTCTTAGGGTTGTTGAATTTTAGGTGGGAGTTAGGATAGAAAAAAAGAAAAATGTCATCCCCAAATATGTCTACTCTCACATCGTCTTTAGAGAGATCTCTCCAAAACTGCTCGCTGAACAACCAACACAGCAGCAGTAGCAGCAGCGGCAGCACCAACGGCGGCGCTGCGGCGGCGCGTGGCTCAGATTCGCCCCTGGAACTCAACTCACAAACCCCACTCCCTTACCATTGGGAGCAATGTTTGGATTTGAAGGTAAAATTCCAAAAAAAGACAAATGAGATTTAAGATCGCTATCATTAATAATTATTTTTTTCTGTTCATTTAATGCTGCGGAAAAAACCTTAGCAGATCCGCTTTGTTTTTTTTGCTCCTTCGACCCCAGATGTTTTTCTCCTTTAATGGCGCTTATTTATTGTTCCATTTTTCACGCATTTAATCCCAAAAAAATAAAAAAGTTTATTATTTATTTTTTTTTTAAATTTATTTTTCACAGAGTGGGGAGATATATTATATTAATTGGAGAACGGGGATGAAAGCGACGGAGGATCCCCGAACGACGTCGCATTACAGCGGGGAATATTACAGCGAGGACGACAGCAGCTCTTACGACAGCGACGGGTCATCGTCTCCGAGAGAGCGATGGAGTGGGAATCAAAATCAGGAAAATTATTTTTTTCCAGAAAAAAATGGAGCCGAAAATAATAGTAATAATAACATTAATTTCAACTTTAATTCGAATTCGAGTAGTAATAATAATAATAATAATAATGTACTAGTGGTTGCTGGTTGCAAAAGCTGTTTGATGTACTATATGGTGCCCAAACAGCTCGAAATTTGCCCCAAATGCTGCGGTCAACTTCTCCATTTCGATCGATCCGAAAATGGCTCCCCTTGAATTTCTTTCTTTTTTTTTTTTTTTTTAATTTTGTCTCTCTACTTTTTTTTTGTTTAGAATTGGATGTTGATGTGGGATTTTTTCCGATGAGACAAAAAGAGTCTTCATTCTCATTCTTATTTCTTGTTGCCTGATTTATTTAATCCCTTTGTTGTGTATTTAATGTATTCTTTATTTTAGTTTAATGAGTTGTTTTTCCTGCATTTATTTTAATTCGGCAAAGTATAGAGTTAAATTATTTGTTTTACTAAAAGATATTAGTTGTTTCATTTAAGAATATTAGTTGCTTCATTAAAGGGTATTTGCATAAGGGTATTAATTGATTTACAAATTCTACTATGAACAAGTTTCATAGTAAGAAATTAATATCATTAGATGTATTGTTTGGATACCGTTATAAGTATTCACTGATACTGTTAGACTTGCAAATTGAAGTGATAGTGTAAATTGTTGTAGTATCAGTGATGCAAATGGCACCGGCTCATACTATGAAGAAGTTTCACAGGAGATCTACACTAATTAATTTTTTAAAATATATTAATGAATAATATTAGTTGTTTTAAATAAAAAAATATCAATTGAAAATCAATTTACCTAAACTATTCATACTCTTTTAATTTTATTTTGTCATGCATTTATGGTCTGTGAGATGGAATCAATGCTTAGTTATAAGGTGTCAGTCCTGTAAATATATCATTTGACTGGAAGTTGGAAGAATGATTGCATGATATATGGGTGAAGATTGGTTGGTTACATACTATATTGATTTGGATATTTGAAAACTGCAGAAGCTCTGGTTTTAAGTACATAAATATGGAAGGAAATACATCTCTTTTACTTCTACAGTTATTTTTTGGAAATGAATATGTTAATTTGAGTTGGCTTAAATCGGAAAAACCGAACTGTAAAAATAGAAAACAAAATGCACACATTCATTAAATAAGCATTCATTTATAGTAGGTTTTTGGAGCTTAAAATTTAACTTAGGGAAGGTTTGGAAACGTTAGTAATGATATTCTTTGTCTTTTAGTGTGCACTTGAATGTATGATAGAAGTAAAACAGTTTTATTCTAAAAAGTAGTTCGTAATATCCATAAAATTAATCAATAATACCCCTACTGAAAAAACATACAATTTGGTGTGTTTGTGTGTGCTTTGCAAAAATTAAAATTAAAATTAATTTGAATTTAAAATTCAAGTGCATGCTCGAATTTGTGAAGAAATAAAACCAAGGGTGTTGTTTTTTTAGGGTTAATATTACTTTTAGTCACTAAAGTTTACCCCAATTTCATTTTTGGTCACTGAGATTTAGCCTTCATAAAAAATAGACACTAAATTATACATTTTTAATCAGATTTGGTGACCACATTAGCCGACCTTCCATTGACTAACATAATTAACCTTTTGGGATTGAAAGTGTAAATATTGAAAATAATATGTACTTAAAATTAATATAAAAAATATTAAAAGATTTTAAAAATATTAAATGAGTTAATTTCAAGAAATAAAATATCACAATTCAAAATTTTAAATTTGATATATAAACTAAATATATATTTAAAAACTGTTTAAATTGTAATATATTAACTAACATATAATCGTCTAATCTATTTAAGTTTTGAAATATTTTAAAAAATTTCAACTTTATGTTTTTTTTTAAATTCTTATAATGGTATAAAAAAATTATTTAAAAATTATGATGGTATCTGAATTATTTTAAAAGTTTAGAAAATTAATTCATTTTTATCTAAAAATATATATCAATAGTAAAAAAAAATATATATATTATATTAGTACATATAAAATAACAAACAACGGTAACACTAAATATATAAAATATATAAATTATTTATTTAATGAATTTTTTACAAAAATATTTTTAAAATTAATTTCTAGTGGCATATTCCTTCATATAATTGCATTTTTGAAATCCTAAATAGTTTATTACGTTGGTCAATAGTCGGTCAACTAACGGAGTGACCAAAACTGATTAAACAAATATAGTTTAGTGACTACTTTTGATGAAAATTGAAAATAAGTAAAAATAAAATAAAATTGGGGCAAACTTTAATGACTAAAAATGATAATAACCCCTTTTTTTATATTTTTGTTGGGCCCTTTCGTGTTAAATAAAAAACGGGATCAGAAATTTGAATTTAAGAAAATGGGATATATATAGCTACACCATTAGAAAGGGTTTGAAAGAAGCTGTTTCTTTTGTTTGTTTTTTTGTTTTTTTTTTTTTTTTTTTGGATGTGGGTTGGAAAGTTTGTTTTTTTCAAAACTCAATAGTAGAGGTGAGATGTCATTTTCTTTTTTTTCTTTCGAATCGATGTGGAGTTTGAAAAAGTCGTTGTGCTTTTGTAGTGAGTTCAATAACAAAGAATGTGTCGTGGTTATGCTAAAGGTTGTGCTTGTGCGGGAAAATTTGAATTATAGATTATAAATCTACCATGTAAATTTATTTTATTTATTTGGATAAAATATTTAAATGAATGAATTTTAAATATTTAAATTGAGGAATTTTAAATATTTTACAAAACAATGGTATTTAAAATTAATAGATTTGAGAATTTGTTTATTTTCAAATTCTTTGCATCTCAAATTAATGAATTTCAAATGACATGATTTTACCGAATATTTGAAAATCCTCCATTTTGAAGTAGAATTATAGCTAGAAATTTGAAATTCATTTATTTAAATATTTTACCCATACAAATAAGATGAATATAGATTGTAAATTTAAAACTCACAACTCAAATCCCTCCATTCAAACATACCGTCTTACAAGGGAAATATCTATGTTAGATCATTTACAGAAGAGTAGGTTTTATATGAAAACGCTTTATAATAAATTTAATATGAAATAATTTTAAAGTATCATTAATCTCATCAGGAGTATCATTAAACCTATCAAGGGTATCATTAGTCCGAGTTCAAAAAATTTAAAATAACTTTTTTGAACTCAGACTAATGATACCCCTGATAAGATTAATGGTACTCCCGATGAGATTGATGATACTTTAAAATATTTTTATGATAAGTTTATCATGAATTATTTTCATATAATACTTTGCCTTTACAGAATGTGCCCGTTTAACCAATATGGATTATATGTTAATCAAATACGCATATCATAAAATAAAGTTTATAAAACGGTTTCGTGTAATATCACCTTCTCTTATAATTTTCGTATCCATAATTTTCAGACGCTATAATCCCCAAAAAGAAAAATACTTTAGAAACTTTTATTTTTCGCTCTTCTTCTAAATGTAATTAAGTTCCATTTTATCACGACATATAAATGACTAAAGACCTAGCAGCCTATTAGCAAAAATCAGGTTTGCTAAAAGTACAATTTTATTAAAATGTAAGTTATAATCACGGGAAATATAGCAAAATACCACTTTTTAGTTTTTCAGTTTTAAAAATGTAATTCTATTTATTTATTTATTTAATTTTTTTGGAAAATGCCGCGCAGTCTTCATGCGACCCTTTTCGGGGACATTTAAAAAAAATGTTCTGCGATATTTATGGAAACAAAAATAAAAAAGTCACATTTTACCATATTTCCTTGTAATCATCTCACTTGTTCAAAAACAATTTAAAAATTCTAACATACTATAATTTATTCCTAAAATTTCTTGATAGATTTTAGGAATTTGATCATTTAAGGAGCATAAGAGCTCGAGTAAATTTTATATGAAAATGGTTTACGATAATCTTATAATGAAATTGTTTTAAAGTATTAAATATTTGGTCAAGGGTTTCAATAATTTTATTAGAAGTATTATTAATTTGAGTCAGTGGTATACTCCTAATAAGATGATCGATATTTTTAATCAAATATTCGATACTTTAAAATAATTTTATGATAAATTTATTATGAACTATTTTCATATAATACTTTGCCTAAAAGTTCAACCAATAGCTTGAATAAACAAATTAGATTTCCGTCTATATATATATATATTCCTTTTCTTTTTTGGTTTTGTGAAAGGGGCTTCCAGTAATAATTTAAAAAGTTGGAAAAGAGCACAAGTGAGAACTTCAACCCTTGGTTTCATGGTTTGCACGTTTAGTGCATTGAAGTGATACTAGTTATAATTGTATTGGTGTAATGATGTCATTACAGCTGGATTAAATGTGAAACTCATAATATATTATCACTAAAAAATGGTGCAATAGGTAATGGAGTAAAATACAAGTAGGGAATAAAATAATTAATTTGTTTCGTGGAAAACATCCTCCTCCCACCATGATGCATTCCTCAAAAGTCAGAACCATAATGCATTAGAATATAACATTCCATCGTGACATGAATTTTATATTATATTCAAGGGAAACTCGAACAAGTAAATTAATGACACTAGGTAAGACTAATTATATATTTTCCTATCTACATATTTTTTACTCCATTTCATTTTATCTCAAGCACTAATAATTTGTTAATCCCTTAATAACGATATCAGCCATCTTCTCTTTTCCCGTTTAAAAATAATGGAAAGATCCAACTACCAAGTCAATATTTGTTAGGGTTTTTTTTTTTTTTTTTTTTTATAATTTTATTTAATACAAATGGAGCGAAATTGGTTCATATATGAATCATTGAAGAATATTGGTTATTTTTACTGAAGAATATTAGTTGTTTATACTGAAAAATATAGTTTGTTTTCACTAAATAAATAATACTCTTTAGTGCAAATAAATCATGCTCTTTAGTGAAAATTAGTAATCTTTAGTGAAAACAACTAATACACTTTAATGATTCATGTATGAACCATATTCACTCTATACTTAGTCTTTTTTTGGGATTAATTTCTAGACAAGGCTAAATGATCTATTTTGGAATTATATCAAATTAATTAGTTCAATTAGGGACAGATCCATAATTTTTTTTAAGATAGAGCATTAAAAAAAACAAATATATAATGCATGAGTAGGTCTCTTGTGAACCAAAGTTTACATGAACATTCTTTTCGAGTATCAATGTTATGAATACACATTGTCATGGTTATGTATATCAACTATCACGTTTAAAAAAATGCTTGACTTTCTAGACAGTGATAGTGTGTATGTATAAGAGATTATTTCACATTTGCTCTCACAAGACATCTACTAATTTGAAAATAGTCTCAATACTTTTAAAACTGGTCCCAATTTTTTTTTCCTTGCAAGTATAGTCCCGTCGTTACATAATTTAAGTGTCTTGTAGATTTGGTCCCACATGATTTAAAATTTAAACAACGAACTTTTAATGATTTTGTTGTAAAATATATTATAATTTTGGACATTACTTGTAGGTTGTTAATAGGCGAACAACTTAGCAGGTCGACGAACAACGGTTATGCTCTTAATACAAAGTTAGTTGTCAAAGATGGTCAATGAACAAAGAGGCGAGCAACTCCCTATTGACGAAAAGCTCTAGTACCATTGGGCGAGCAGCTCCAATGGGTGAGCAACCCTTACAAGCTAATCAAATCAAGCCCGAATACCCACAAGGCTGGGTGACTAGGGTGAATTATATCTCCAAAAAAAAATCAAACAACATAAGGGAAAAGCATAGCTAAGAACCCTCATCAGGGAAGGCTCCACGACGAGCAACCTAATATTTCGAGCTAAGAAGACTTTGTAGATAAGTAACATGCTAGATAAGGTCAAATAGTCAACAAGAACATGTGTCAAGCATGCACACATGGTAGTTAAAAGGGTTGCCACCACCTACTTGGTGGTATGTATAATTTTTTTTATTTTAATTAATAAAATTAAGTCCAAATTCACAAGTGCATACAAAAATACCCATATACACATACACACACCTCAAATACATACACATACGAAAGTAATATAAAATCTTTATTCGTATTTACCTTGATTCATCATATTTACCATTTATGGTGATAAGCAATCATACACAATTGTTTGGTGATTCCTAAAACAGATTAAACAATCATTAATCCTTGTGATTAGATCGAATCATCAATAAATTGACACTAGAAGAAGGGTTCGAACCTTCGATTATTAAAGAGATCTTCAAGAAATTCGAGTCGAAAGTTGAAGATTTGAAGTTGTTCTTGAGGTTTTATTGAAAAACTCAAGAAACATGTCCTTGGTGTTCTTTATTTGAAGATTTGAAGAAACATATACTAAGATGCCTCAATAAAGAGAAACCCAACTCTCTCGTAACCCGACGAGGACCCTACCAACTCGAGCCTTCTCGGTTGGCCGGCGAGCTCAAGACCAACTGGCTACGAATAGAAATGGGTCTTCGGTTGTTAGTAATAACATTCCTCCAGAGTTAGAGGCTTTCACTATGCCAGAAATGACTTTCGACAATGGGATAAAGACAACGGGGATCGCTTTCCACCATTGTCTTAAGTGTTACGCCCGTGGTCTTAGGTATCCCCGTTGTCTTAAATTCAGGTTTCGTAACAAAAGACCACGGGGATAAGCCCCCGTTGTCTTTTCCCGTGGTCTTAACTTAGGTCTTGCAATATAAAACAACGGGTATTAATCCCCGTTGTCTTATCCCGTGGTCTTATATTTTTATTTTTTTGTAATTTTTTTTATTATTCAATTATTAAAGGGTATAAAAGGCTACTTATAAAAAAAAATTCATCACATCCCCACTACGTCCCTCACGTCACGTTCAGGCCGCGCACCTCCCGTCCTTCATGTTCGCTCAGCTCCACCACCGCCGCCGCCATCTGTTCGCTCAGCGCCGCCGCGCCGTCCTTTCGCTCGTCCTCCACTGTAAATAGCCTAGGTCGAATTTTCCCCAGGTAATTAAGCCCTAATTTCTGCCCTAGCCCTAATTTTGACAAATCTAAATTTGAATTTAGTTTTAATTTCGCCTGTTTGAAATAGATACGAGAGGTGAATCATCCATCCGCATCCGATGCTCCTCCATTTCTTTCGTTCCCAGAACGAACGCAGGTGAATCATCTCCGCACGCACGCTCTATTGAATGCGCCGCCGCGGTGGCGCGAATTCGCGCACGCTGGCGGTTATTGCCGGCTCTTATCACTACGTTCTGTTATTTCTCTCACCTCTCTCTCTCTCTCTCTTGGCAGGTATTGACAGAAAATTGAAAAGGGCGTGCTGTTAGATGCAGGGGGCACACTCCTGCTGTTAGCAAAGCCGGTGGAAGAAACTTACTTGACAATTGACAAATAATACGGTCAGTTAATTTTTCCATTTTCTCAACTCATTGTTGGTATGAATGGATTGAGATGAAGTCTTGTGTTCAAATAGTTTGCTTCTATACACTGTTATAATCAAATCTGTGTAGTTTTTTAATGGTGATAATATTCCTTTGATGTTTATTTTATTGGGGAGCTGCTTAATGGTGCTCTCTTTTAGTGGATAGGTGATTTGTTTTATTTGTTGAAACAAAATGTTGTCTGGGAAATATGGTTACTCCATTGTGTCGTTCTTGGATGTGATTATTATGCTTGAGACTTGATACATGGCTCCTGGATTTATAAGGCCTCAGAATCCCGTGTGCTAGAAATTAAAATAATGTGTATGCACTGCTGCAGATCTTTCCAGAAATCCTGTTTGCAAGAATGTCCTTTTAAGTAGATAAATAAATGTGTGTGCACTGCTGCAGATCCTAACACGTTGAATATAAATGAATTAATATGTGATTTCATTCTTTTTAAGTTTTGGCGAACTTGGATGAACTTGAAATAAATTTATCAAATTAGAAATTCTTCTCTATTTCTTAAATCTCTGAGGAAGTTTTTCATTTCAACTTAAATCTTCGGTGTAGTACATTTTATTTGTCTTTTTATCTTCTCGGTTTTTCTTCTCCGGAAACAGCTTCGATTACCACAGCAGTAACTCTGAGAAAGAAGGCTTGTAGAGATATATTTTTCGAACCTCAAGTAAGATGTTTTGCTTTTTTTTTTTTCTCTTTCTCATATTGCAATGGTGTTGAATGTCGATGATTACACAAGGAACTTTTATTTTTTGGTTTAGAGAAACAGAAATCAGGTTTTTGGAATCTATATCTCTGATGAGTGACTTTGAACATTTTTAACAAAGATTAAGGTTCAACTCAATGACAATATTATTAGCATTGTCAAATTGACACTTTCATTTCTGGTCTAATCTGAAAAAAGACGTAATTAATGTCCAAATGCAGCGTAATAAATCATTTGACATGTATTCATTTCTTAGACGTGTTAACAGGATATGTTCCCTCATTAGAAGAATTTTGCTGTAAGTTTGATTTTATATTTTTACCTCCTACTTATCTGCATAAACGGTGTGCATCAGAGGAAAAATAATTAAACAAGCCTACATAAACGGTGTTGATTTTAAAGGCAAGTGTAAAAAAAGCAGTGATTTCCCTTCCTCATTTGTGAAAAAGTTATTTAAAGAGAGAGAGAATAATGCATATTTGTGGTAGAAGCGTGTGATTCAGATTTGAATGTGGGTGTGGTGGGGATTGTAGTGGTTTGGAAAAAATAACAAGACCTGTGGGGGTACGTAGCATTAAAGATTGATGGTGTAGAGAGCAGAGACAAAAGCATCATTCCAAAACTTTGTGGGCATGTGTGAATGTGCCAAGTGAGAGAGCTCTGCTTCTGTGCTTCGTTTACGTGCTTGTGTTTTCACTCGGCCAACTATGTTATAAGATCTACTTGTTAAAACCAACTATGTTGCGTGCTTTCCTCCTGTTGTGAAACAAGGTTTTGTTCTTGCAGCTATTTTACTTGGATCTATTTCTACCTTTTCTCTGTCATGTATTCTTCACAAACTATTTCTTGCATCTGCAATGAAGTTCTTTTATGGAAGTTTTTTGTTATTGACTCATTAACAGGAAGTGAAATTTAAAAATCCATTCAACTTGATGTGCATTTTCCATTTATTTTGGATACAAAGCTAAATCTCCACGACAATCTTGTTTTCTGGATCACTTCTCCGTTGAAAGTAATAGGTGCTTATGTTTTTTTTTTCTTCAGAAATCAGACCACTGCTTTCGTTCACTGCAGATTCAGGCCCTATTAGATCGCTTTCCAGGGCTCCAAATCAAGGGTCATTTGACTACACTATTTGATATTCATTTCCCCTTTAGTTTCTACAGATTATGTCATACTTTACTTATTGAATCTTTACCACTGTTGCAGGTATTTAGCTCTATTTTATTTAATGTGTTAGGTATTCTAAATTACTATAGATGTTCATAGAAGAGTAAGCAATTTTCGCCTTTACGAGGCAGCTGTAATTTGCTATTTTTCATCTTTATGACTGTTCAAGTACAGTATGCACTCCAAAAATTACATCGCAAACTCCCTGTTGGAAGTTGTGCATGCTTGTATTTCTTGGCACTGGAAATATTGTTTGCAAAAATTAATATAATGTCTGGAGAGATTAGCTATTGAGAAATCCAGCCAGTTTAATTGATGCATTTAAATGCAATATACTTTTATTGATGTTACCAAATGCCTTCCCATAATAGATGTGAAAAGCACCTCACCAAGGTAGTATACGTGATTTGGGAATAAAATCCTTGGAGAATCACATGTAATTTTTAAATTTAGGTCTTTAATAAGGATTTTATGCTAATTAATTTACTGTCTTAATTAGTATACTTAACCATGCAAATAAACTACGCGAGGGGCTTAAAAATATCAGTATGTGCATATTCAATTGCAAACCCATTATGAATATTGAAATCATGCATGCATATATAAACTTTCAATTTTATAAAATGCAGCTTCTTTTAATGTTTTACCAGGTTATAACATAAAGGCCATATATATGAGATTTCATGATCATGTACATTCTACCTCAAGCCTTTTTATTTTTTTTTAAATAGTGTTTCAATTTGATGCATTTCTTAAAGTCAATCTATTTTCTACCTTGCCTTTCATAACAGGTTGGAGATGACTTTGAGATGGATAGTGATGAAGATGATGATGAGGTAAATGCAGAAATTGCTTTACATATGCTTATCACTTGCTTTCTAGCAGTATATAATCAATGCAATTATAAGTTTGTATTTATTTTTAACGAATAATGACTTACTAAATGCTATTTGTATGATAATTACCTTTATAATTAATTCTCTTGTGATCTACTTTTAGACACTACCAATTATTACAACATGCTCTTTGTCATTTATAAGAGATTTTTTTCATGGTTGTGACCAATGTCAATAGTTTTTTTGTTTGTTTTCAAGATTTGATATTCTCTACTTAGATTACAGATTTGTTTTAATGCAGGAATTATTGGTAATGTTATCTTTCTATTCTTTTATCTACTTTTAGTAGTGTTTCTTTAGAGTACTTACTGGAATGCCTTTCTTTATCTCAAATAATAGGCTTGTTTTGAATGAGTAAATGAGTGTTATTACTTGGAAAAAACCCAGAACAGTTAAATTTGTAGATAGGGGCAGCCCCTATAATTTGTTACTTAAAAATAAATGGATGTGGAAGACTCTTCTCCCGACAGTATAGAAAAACTTTCCCAAAAAGCTTGTATACAATTATTACTGTACTTAATTTTTGTATATAGAGCATAATTTTGTTTGGATAGTTATGCAAGTTTTTATTACATTATATTAAGTGCGTTTAAGATAACTTTATCATAACTTATTCTAATTAAGAGTAATATTGGTGCTTCACAATCTGTCCCCTTAGACACTTGTTACTTCATAAGGTTTAGAAATTGAGACACGTTGTTAACCAAAACTAAGCACAAATACTTTGGTTATAAAGTCTTAAATTAGGATTTTTTTTTTAAATGTTTAGTTTTGTTCTATTTGAAGTCCACTTGTTAGCTTTTAGTTTAATTAACTAGCAATTTCTCATTCACTTGTTTTTTAGCTGCTATTATATATAATCTTGTACCTAACTTATATGTCATTAGCTCTTGACATTATCCCAAGAATATTTTGGGACAACAAACAAGTACATTGTATATAACATGTACATGGCTATAAAAATTCTTTGTTTGGCATTCTTTGTTCAGCCGCCTAAATTCTCATGAGTATTCTTAATACGTTGTTAGAAGAGCATTTTTTTTCTTTTCTTATCAAGCAAACCATATTTAACTTTTTGTAGGAATCATTTGACTTGAGATGGAAGACGAAAGATGGAAGATGGAAGAGACGCTATTGGAACTAGTAGTTAGATTATTTTTTGTAATATTTTTATAAGTTATATTATCATAATTTGGCACGTATTGATTGTATAATAAAATTTAATAATACATTATGTGATTTTATAATATATATTTTTTGTTATCTTGTTAGAATTTAAAATTGTTGTAAAAAAAAGAAAAAAAAAACAGAACATCTACGACAACGGGTTATGTAGAAAAGACAACAGGTTTTCACTGTTGTCGTAGGGACTTAAGACAACGGGGATTCCCCGTTGTCTTAGGTATTTTTACACCGTTGTTGATCGGCTCGTTGTCGTAGCCTCAGACCTTTGACAACGGTTAAATCCCGTTGTCGTAAAGACTTACGACAACAGTTATATAATAGTTATGACAACGGTTATTCACCGTTGTCTTAAATGTTTTTGACAACGGTGGAAAAACCGTTGTCAAAATTGTGAAGCTACGACAACGAGCCCATCAACAACGGTGGAAAAACACCTAAGACAACGGGGAATCCCCGTTGTCGTAGCCCTTTTCTGGCATAGTGTTTAGCTTGAAATTCAAAGGACCTAGAACGCTTTATAGCCGTGTTGCAAGCTCTCCAAAAGCAGTGCGAACAGACAGGTCTGCCCCAAATAAGAGCTGTGCGAAATCCCATTAGCACACAACGACAAGGAAAGGCTAGGGACGGGCAGTCTAATGAGGCTGATAGTGCCTAATCCCAGAGGGTAAAGGGTAAAGGAAAGATGAGTGATTAGCTGAGAAGTCATAGAGAATCAACCCTCAGTCGAGCAGCCGAATCCAGCCACGGTACATCTCGTCCCAGTGCACTGTAACGGCTGGGAAGTCCCAGATAAACAGGGATGATGCTTGCTTGCGAGCGCTGAAGGGCAAACAACCACTCTAATGTTGCTCCCCCTTCAGTTTATGAAAGATTGTCCAGATCTGCCTTTGGGCGTCTGAGCCCAGATGGGGCTAGCAGCCCTAGAAAACTAGCATATGAGATGCCTCCTCCGAGTGAGGGACTGCGACGGGTAGTTGGTCAAGTACCATCACCCACCGAACAACCTCCAAGTCAGGGGGTACCTTTGGATGAGCTGGTTGCCATGAGGAAGATGATAGAGGATATGTAGAGTCAGTTGGACTCTCAAAAAGGGGTCGGAGCCACCACCTTGCCTTCCTCACCTTTATCATTGATAATTTTAAAGGGTTCGATCCAAAAAAAGATCCAACTCCCCATAAGCATCCAATATGAGAGGAGTGTGGATCCCAAGGTCCATCTGACCAAATATTCAGACTACATGATCTCAATGGGGGTAACTGATACCACCCAGTGTCAGAATTTCTCTCCAACTTTGGGGGACCGGGTGCACAAGTGGTTTTCTACTATGCAGTCCCCATCTATTCATTCTTTCGCTCAGCTCGGGAAAGAATTCCTCTCCCATTTTTCAACAGCAAGGTCATACCTTATCTAGAAATATCATTTGACAGATATAAGACAAGCAAGTGATAAATCCAATCAATCGTTTTTAAAAAAAATCTATAAAATCCTGCTGGAGGGAGAGTCAGTGAGCGAAGATACAAAGATCGTGACCGTGATGGATGGTCTGAAGAAGGGCAATGACCTCTGAAAGAAGATGCATCTGGCTTGCCAAAAACTACGCTGAATTTTGCAACAAGGTGGGAATCTTTGTCTCCATGCTCAAAGCCCTACAGAAGAAGATGAGAGACAAACCTGATACAAAGGAGACTATGAAAAATTTATGCGGAAGTGGTTACAGGGTCCTAGAGAATATAAAAGCATTCTACGAGGGGACCAAATTGAAAGAAAATTTAAACCAGATGCTCACCATATCAATTAATGCGGTATATAATAATGTTAAAGAGAAAAATATGATGTCCGCCCTAAGGAAAATCCGGCAGGAGAAGAGCAAGCTCAACCCCAACAAGTATTGCGCCTACCACTAGAATGTAGGGCATTTTTAAGCGAGTGTCATGACTTGCTCAAACAACACTGGAGATTCTATATGGAGGATAAATTGTTAGACTTTGTCCGATGAGCACCTAGCAAAAGGCCCCGGGTGAACAACCCTTCAAGTTCAGACGAGGATGATGACGGACAACCCCTTCAAAGTAATAAACCCAGGCGAGGAGCTCCGGCAGCAGCAGCAGGGTCTGCAAGAGAAATTCTGATGTTGGAATCCTCGGGGCCGACATGTGGATGCTCTGATGGGAGAGCGTCAGCCTAAAAAAGGTATAAAAAAGCAAAACTAAGAGCAGTGTCCCAAGTTCAAGAAGTGGGAGTCAATACATCCGTCAAACATATTCCTGAGTTGACCTTCTCAACGAAAGATCTGGATGTAATCCTTACTCCCCATAATAATTCCCTCGTAATCTGTGTAAATATTATGGGGACCAAAGTCCACCGTCTGTTGATCGATACAAAATTATACACCAACATCATCTCCAAGAACACACTTGATCAACTAGGAGAATATACATGATATCCTAGGTATCAGTGATGTTGTAACTATCCTGTTGGGGATAATTAGGTTATCTGTCGGACTTGTATCGACTTAGGACCTGTTAATTAGATTGACTAGAATGGTAGAACTCCTGGCCGTTGACTAACAATCTACCTATAATAGCTTTCTTGGTCATCTATTTTTGAATGAATTCAAAGCACAATTTCAACCTACTACTACTGTATAAAATTTTCAACTTCGAAAGGCGCAGGGTCATTGAAAGGAGAGCAGAAAAAGGCTCAGGAATATCTCCTCCAACTCCAAGCCAGTGAAAAAAGAGTATCCAAGATGGAAGCATCCACCAGCTATCCAATCAATGAACCATCCGTCTTGGATAATATTCTGAATTCAAGAGATGAGCCGATGGAGTTGGACGAACAACCCATACCTACTGACGAGTAGCCTTTTACCAATGGCATGGAGGGCTAGTCGACGATGACTAACCAAGAACCTGAACAAGCTGATGATCTAGAACCCTGCCTCGGTGCAGACCCAATAGAGATCGAGGACGAACTAAATCCAGAGGGACTATTTATAGATCCACGTTGGAAGGGATAAAATAGCGAGCAACCACAGTCGAAGAACTGTAAGCTCTTAAAGATAACCCCGACCGCGATGATCTAAAACTCTATATAGGATCTGAGCTCCCCGAGCCCTATAGATCCTGAATGAGTGAGTTCCTCAAGGGAAACCTCGATGTCTTCTCTTGGTCACATGTTGATATGGTTGGTATTGATCCAAAAGATATTTTTCACAGGTTGAACATAGATATGACCAATAGACCTGTTAAATAGAAAAGAAGGAAATATGGACTGGACAAGTATCAAGCCCTAAATGAATAAGTTAAGAAGCTGCTCGACAATGACCTAATAAGGCAAGATCTTTGCCTACAATGGGTTACAAACACAGTGCTGATACGAAAATTGAATGGAACGTGGAGGCTCTACATAAATTTTACCGATTTGAATGCAGCCTATCCAAAATACAACTTTTCACTTCCACACATTGATCAGCCGGTGGACCGCACAACCGGGTATGAACTATTGAAATTCATGGTGTTGAGTTTTGTTGGGACGAACACCATGTTCAACGCAGCGGAAGAATACGATTCACCAACAACAAATCTGATAATGATTGTATAACATAATTATAAAGGATAAATAAAAATATAAATACATACAATGCTTTGTAGACAGAATCCTCAACTACGATATTCACGTAATTCATATTCACAGATCCGCACAGATTTGCTAGTGTTGAATCCTGAGATAAATTTGCTAAGAAAATTCTAACTAGAGATTTTATGGAGAAAATATGAAGTCATAATAATTCCCTAAGGTCTCATATCTATAGGGAAAGTCTAGGTTAATACTTATGCTATCAAGATTAGGAAATAAAATCTCTAATCTTGCAAATCAAATCCCATAGATTTGATTTTTCTATACATAAAATCCTACAATAATATTCCATATATTATTTTGGGATTCCTATTTAATTAAATTAATTAATATATTATTAATTCTTCATAAATTAAATATTAAATCCAATTTAATACTTAATCAACCAACTTTAATCTGTAAAGGAAATTACTTGTCGTGTGACCCATAGACCCTCATATATCGAACGATTAGTCAAAATAACGATCTTAATTGAAACCTAGACAATAAATTAGACATTCTTAATATATGAGGTACGTTGCGAGGAAATGTGCAACTACCTGTAACTGAAACATGGGCTATTGTGACAATGTCCTTTCATTCGTGAATACTCGATTAAGTCTTTAATATGATGAAGTGTCTACTCAAATAACTTAGTCATATTATCTCTAATCACAAATTGATCACTCATATCACACTTGGTCACAAAGTCCAAGTTGATGTACATCGACCGATGACTTTCATCCAATTATGATGAGAAGATGGGTATTCTCTCTAAATCCACGCACATGCATTTCGTGATGAAATCAATCCACGCCATATCCACCCATGGAAGGGTGCAAGCGTCGATCATGGTCAAAGTTCATCATTCCACACATGTCGTGCGTATTGACCTTGAGTCAAAGGAATATCACATCGCTCCCATTAATCGAGACACCCGTAGACACATATTATAGAATTACATCAAACGGTTTCTTGGATGGGTATACCAATACCCTCTAAGGTATCTGTGCATCCATCATGAGATACTTAGTAAATCACAGTAAGTGAGATCTTACTACACTCTCTAAGAGTATGATGCAGATCGCACACCAATCTCAATTGCATCATCAATATCTCATTCTTGATGATCCTTGATCAGGGCCATTTGAGAATCATACTTAAGTCATCTGAGTTCTCACAATCTCAGTGACAACAATGATTCATGGGAACACAAAATAAGAATAAATGCAAATAACCAAACATAATATTCAAACAAGTGTAATGTCATACGTTTAATATTAAATAAAATATAATATTAAAATAAAAACCAATTTTTATCTTCGTATTATGTCCTCACAATAGGATTATCTTTTTGGACACTAAAACTAACACATGACTGCCTTTGTTGGATACCATCAGATTGCAATGAACCTCGATGACCAAGAAGATATAATATTCTATACTAATAAAAACCTGTTATGCGGGGGCCACCTACCACAGGTTGGTGAACAAGATGTTCGATGAACACATTGAGAAAACATTGGAGGTGTACGTTGATGATATCATGGTAAAATGCCACAAAAAAGAAGACCACCTCCAACACTTAACCTAAGTGTTTGATTTTCTCAGAACGTATAACATGAAGCTGAACTTGAAGAAGAGCAGCTTTGGGGTACATTCATGGAAGTTCCTAGGCCATCTGGTCAGTGAAAGGAGAATTGAAGCCAACCCTTTAAAAGTGAAAGCTATAGTGAATATGCAACCACCTCAATCTGTAAAAGAAGTACAACGACTAACATGTTGTCTAGCTGCTCTCAACCTAGTTCATATCCAGATCTGGTGACAAGTGTCGTCCATTTTTTGAAGCTATCAAAAAAGAAAAGTTTTATGGATGAATAACTGCCTACATGCATTCGAACTGTGCAAAGAATACCTGAGTGGTGTAAAATCCTATCAAAGCCAATTCCAGGTGAAAAGCTATTTTTATACCTGGCATCATCCGAAGTGGCGATTAACTCAGTTCTAGTGCGAGTAGATGTCATATTTCATCAACTAATATCCTATGTCAGTCAAGCATTGCATGAAATGGAAATTAAATATTCCCCTACTGAAAAACTGGCATACGCACTTGTCATGAGTGTGAGAAAATTGCGACCCTACTTTTTTTATCATCAAGTTGAAGTGCTAACAATATTCTCACTCGGACAAATTTTACACCGTCTGGATACAAATGGTCTCCTACTCAAATGGTCTTTGGAGACCAGTCAATTTTAATAACTTATGCTCCTCGAACAGCGATCAAGGGACAATCATTAACCGACTTTATAGTTGAGCTAACTTTTCCCCAAGATCCAATGAGAGGACTTACTCACCACTGACACCTGTATGTAGATGGTTCATCCACCAACTCAACATCCGAGATAGGTGTGGGTCTGATTAGCCCAACAATCAAGTATTCACCTTTGCCATACGATTCGAGTTTATGGCAACCAACAATGAAGCTGAGTACGAACCATTGGTTGCTGGTCTCCACCTATCACTTGCTATGGGCGTAAGACAACTTTAAATTTTCAAAAATTCTCAGCTAATTGTGAACCAAGTCCAAGGTGAATTCTAAGCTAAAGATGAACAGATGATGGAATATTAAAAAACAGTTACTCACCTGGTATCAATGTTAGATCAAGTTTACATTGAACAAATTTCCAGGGGGAGCAACACACAAGCAAATGCCCTGGCCCGACTAGCAACCACTGAAGGCCCTGCAGAGCTGTCTGACTTCATCATCACAAAAATCATTAATTCTTTAACTTTTGATTACAAAATCAATCAAGTCGCAGAACAACTCTAGGATGATGATTGGCGAGCAGCTATCATAAAATACTTGAAGAGTAGCTTCTTGAAGAGATCCATGCTGGAGTATGTGGAAATCACGCTGGGGGACAAGCATTGGCCTACAAAACAATCTGACAAGGCTATTACTGGCCAACTCTTTATCAGGATGCTCTCCATATTGCACGAACATGTCATAAATGCAATTTTTTTGCTATGAATATCCACAATCTAACACAAGAGCTCGTCTTGGAATATAGCACGCAGCTATTTACCAGATGGAGAACTGACACCATTGGACCTTTTCCACTCGGGGAAAGAAAATGGACGATTTGCTGTAGTAGCAGTTAATTACTACACAAAGTGAGCAGAACCAGAGGCATTGGTCACAATAACACAAGAAAAAATGATTAACTTCATCTGGAAGAACATCATAGTCGATTCAGAGTTCTAAAAACCATTGTAACAGACAATGATCGATAATTCGATGGCAAAACACTGAGAGACTTCAGTATCAAGTGGGGGATACAAAAACATTATCCGACCCCCTATCATCCCCAATCAAATGGCTAGGTAGAAGCCATCAATAAAATAATCAAACATGTTATGAAAATGCATTAACGAAAAAGAAAAGAAACTGGTCCGAAGAACTCCCAAATATACTGTGGGCATATAGGGTGTCACATAGATCCAGTATGGGAGAAACACCATCTGCACTAACATTCAGAACATAAGTTGTTATCCCAATAGAATTAAAAACCCGTACAATGCGAGCATCTAACTTTGATCAAGAGGCGAATAACTCTACTATTACTGTTGAGTTAGATCTGCTCGAAGAAAAAAGAATAATATTCGAGCTCCAGAATGCAACATACAAACAACGAGCAGAACGATACTATACTTTCCATGTTAAGCTGAGGGAATTCAAAGTTGGAGATATGGTTCTACGAAAGCTACTTACCTAACTACCAAGAGTATTTGAACCGACATGGGAGGGTTCCTACCGGGTAACGAGCAAGTTACACAATGGTGCATATGATATCGAAGACATGGATGACAACTCGGCCCTAGGGGTGGGCATTGGTTTGGGTTTGGGACCCGAATTTTGGGTACCCGAAATTTCGGGTTCAATATTTATATACCCGATCTCGAACTAATTCGGGTACCCGAAATTCGGGTCTCGAACATTCGGGTAACCGAATTCGGGTATCCCTTTTTTTGTTTTATTTAGTAAACTAATTTACATTAGAACAATTGAACAAAGAACCCAACATCTACTTATCAATTATCATCTAAGCATTTATTAAGACAAGGTACAAGAAAAAGTAATGCTATCTTAATACATTGAATCGACATAATCAACCCTAAAACATTAACATGTCATAACCAATTCAAAATACTAATGACTAATGCAATAATTTCAATTGTCAAATAACTCATACTTCATAAAATTCAGTAATTCATATCAATATAAAAAAAAGTTAATTGCAAATAAAATCACAACCTTTTCACAAATTGCAATTTAATCTAAATTTTTGAATCATTACAAATAAAACCTCAATTTGTAATTTGATAGCAATTCCAACTAAAAGATCAATTTCAATCTGCCCAAACGTTATGATTAATTATGTGTTGTCATCCGTATCAATCTAAACATATTAATATGATTACGTATTCATTATCAGATAGGTGAAACATTACTTTCGGACCGTAACAAAATTGGTTGTTGGTTCAAATTGCAACAAAACATTAAATTGAAGTTTTGTTTGCAAAGATTCAAAAGTTTAGATTAGATTGCAATTTGCAAAAAGGTTGTTATTTTAATTGCAATTAACCCAAAAGAAAATCCATGATTCATATCAATACTAAATATTTAAAATATAATATATCAATATTAAAAAAAACTTCGGGTACCCGATTGGAAAAATTGGGTACGATTAAGATACCTGAACCTAATTTTTAAGTTTCGGGTTACCCGAAACTCAAAATTTCAGTAAAAATTCTTGAATCGATCGGGAATTTTTTTCGAGTTCGGTTTGGGTACCCAAAATCCATTGTCCATCCCTACTCGGTCTAATATTTCTGAAATACGGTTCACCTACATAAGTATTATCAATAAGAGTGAGCAACGAGCCTCAATGAGGGGAACGAGTCAAGGATGAGCAAGTAAGATCTAAAAAACTTGCATACATTTTTTGAATTTTTAAGTTTTAGATTTTAGAGATTAGTTGTTCGGTAAAATATATTAGTCGAGCAACTAATCAACACTTGTAATTTTTAAAGTTTAAAAAAGTTATAAAGTTGTTCGCCAAATTTATAAATTGACAAGCAGCTATTCCATACTTGTAATTTTTTTTCTAAGTTAAAAACAGTTGTTCGTTCAAAGAGTAAATTATGAGCTCAAGGCATAAGTCATTTTTTAAGACCAGGGCCATTTAAAGGACTGCTCATTTTTAAGCGAGCATAGCCTAAGGCCAAGCCCAAATTCCATCAAGGCAAGATTCTATACGAACAAACCCCAATTACTTATCAATAGCGAACAACTACTAGCAAAAAAAAAACTCCTAAGTCTAACCCTCTCGCTGCTCGGGAGAGAGGAGGTTATCATCATACGGGTCGATGGGTGTGCCAATATGAGCAGGGTCAATAGGAACATTCTCAGTCAATTCGGCGAGTAACCCTTCTGTCTCCGCCGCCTGCTCGCCTTGGTTAGCTGGGCGACCTCCACTACTCTCACCTCCTCGTCCGCGGCCTCCGGAGGGAAAGTGATTTGCATGAGAAAATCTATTTTGACTCCATACTCGGGCAGGCTGCCAATTTGGAGGATGGCGCCCGCCTCCGGAGGGTTGTTCTGAATAAATTCAGTAAAGTCCTTAGCGATCACCTGGAGGACTTGGAAAGCCTCGCACTCGCTGACTGCTCCTTTAGGCGGGCAACCTCTTCCTCCAACCTTTGGGCCCTTTGCTCGGCCTCCTCCCTCCACTTTTGCTTGTGCTCGAGTGAGAAGCGCATATTTTGTAGCTCAGCCTCCTTGATTTTCTTCTCCTCTAAGAGCTTTGTATATAGCTCAAGGGTATTCCCCTCAGAGTTGGTGGTGGTTTTCCCTTGGTCGGACAGACGAGCAACGACTTCAGTGGCCTTAGTTTTTACCTCATCCCTCTCCTGAGTGAAGGGACGAACAACACTAGTGTGTAGACAAGCATTATGCTCGAGCTTGTCAACCTGCTCCACTAGCCTCTGTGCCGAGACTACATCATTGCTCGCCTAGAGCAGGATTGTTGGAGTTATACGCGAAAGTATGCTTTTACTTTGCATAACTCGTGTATCAAACACTTGTTTTATGAGAATAATTCTTTTATCACATTTGCTTTAGTTATGATTGAATGTTGAATATCTATTGCAAACCATTCATAATGGTACTAGTTACATTGTAGTTAATGTGGTGATACCCGATCACGAAAGACAACATTAACAGTTTCCTTGTAACTAAACGTACATGTTCACGACCTAGGTGGAATTTAACAATCCACCGTGAAAGGTCGATGTGTAAGTCTCAAATTGGTCTGTCTTGACTAAGAGATTGCACTAGCACATTTAGTATGTGTTGAAGAGGACCTACAACGAGGATAAATTCTTCTGTTCTGAAATGTGAAGAATTAGACCTCAGTGGTTGTTGATTTCTTAATCTCCGTCACTTAAATAGGACCGTGTGTGCTTAATGGTTACTGTTTTGATTCATGTTGGGTGAGAATCATTGTGACTTCGAACCTTGTGCTTTGGACAGTAATATTAATCATACGACGGTTGCTAAGATTTAATACGGAGAAATGCGTGCGAGTACGGCTCGTGTGATTAGTCCCCTTGGTGGGCTCAGAAGTTTTATCGTACCAAATCTTGCAAGTGAAGAATCAGTTTCTTCGGTACGAATAATAATGTTGAGCTGTCTTTACTCCAAGGTGAAATATATTAATTAATTTAGAGCTATTCAGAAGCTTAATTAATTAATGGACTTGATAATCTTAAACGCGGGAAATAATAACCAGGATCCCATATTATCGTAATATGGATTAAGATGGATAGTGCATATTAGTGGTAATAATTAATATTAATGGATTGAATTATATTGGGGCTCAATATTGAAATTCAGAAGTCCATTAGGAGGTCCAATCTTAAGTCTCCTTAAAGGCCCCTCAAGTAGCCCATTAAGTAGTCCAATAATGATAAGGTGATTAAAATAAAAAGAAATATAAATGCTGATTTTTTCTCTAAATTTTTGAAAATAAGAAATCAAGAAAAGAGAAGATTTTGTTGATTTTTCTTGGAAAGATATTATAGAAGATATGTATTCTTGGAATACAAGTATATCTCATATATTCAAGAAGATCCAAATCTTAGGATCTTCTATTGAAATTTTTGAAAATTGTAGTTAATATGGAGGGTGAGATTTTTGTGGAATATTTTATTTTGGAGAAAAGAATATATGAGATATATTCAAGATTTCTTAGAGACTAAGAAAAGATTTTCTCCAAGCCCAAATATGCTCTAATTTTCGGCCCCCTCATATTATAAATAGGGGATGCTTATTTCATCCCCAAGTATATAATTCCATGTGTTGGAAAAATCAAGAGCATATATATTTTTCTTTTTCCTTAGTTATTTAAATTATTCGAAAGCATCTCCCACCTGTGATCGAATAAGGCGAAAGGGAATACTTGAGAAGGCTTTTGGGTTGATAAAGCGCGTACGTGTTTGTCCCGTTTTATTCAAAGGCCAAGTTCTACGAGAGGTACGTTAATCACATATTATCTTGTTTATTCCGCCATAGATTATATGTGAATTAATTCAACATGCATGATGTTAAATTGGTTGTTGGAATTATTATTTGAATTAATTAGGATTAATTCATGCTAGTAATAATAGTATTTAAATTCGTATTTAAATTTCATCCCGAATAGATTCCGGGCACCCCTATTTTCCCAACAACTGGTATCAGAGCCACGGTTTTGGGCTCTGATCTTTAAATTGGAATTTAAATTGTTAAACATTAAATTGAAATTGGATAGTAGAATTGCTAGATCTTTTTTGCAGGTATCCAATTGTCATGGTTTTAATGTTTATATTTTTCCATGCGTGTGAATTAATTGTTTTTAATTCGATTCGTTCAAATTCATTTTTCTCGTGAGAAAATCCACGAGTAGATTAGTTATTTTATTTTGATTCGATCATTGTAATAGACTAGTCTAGATCTAGTATTTTTTTAAAAAAAAAAATTAATTGTAACCGGATCGTGACGAAGAACGAAGAATTAAAGACGGCGTACCCAGACGACGCATGCATGCGTAGCGCATGCATGGACGTAAAATCATGCATGGGGTGAAAAACAAGAACGAACGGCGAAACCCGGTGTGCGGGGCACGGGCGCCGTGCCGGGTGGCACGCGGGCGCCGTGCCGGGTGGCGTGTGGGCCCACTCCGTGGGCCGGCGCGCGCCGTATCTCGGGCCATAGAATTTTTTTAAAAATTAATTCCAGTTCTGCATTTTTTTGTGTGATTTTAAACGTCGTCCCGAACCCCAAACGATGTTGTTTTTTATGAAGTGTTGTTGTTCGAGTGGGAGCATGTCGAGACGAACGACGGAAAGCAACAAGGATGATTTTTCGCATCAAGACGTGAAGAAATTAAACTGTGACAATTGGATTTGAGTGCTCCAATGTGTTTAATTTTGTTTTGATGGATGTTTTATTTTGTGCACTTATTATTAATTGTTAATATGTGTTTGCATGAATTTAATTGTCCAAGAAAAACCTTACTTTCGAAAATTACTAAGTATGTTTATTTAATCGCAATTTTATTCCGGATATTAAAATTGGATTAATTTGGCCTCCATAATTTATTTAATTGTGAAGTTCTTTTGGAATACATTTCCCCCTCGGATCGGCCAAATGAACGGATTTCACATGAATAAATTCCGAAAGGATGATTGTGGATTATTACTAGTGGTGGAATTGACCCTCACCACGAGTGGCTTGCTCAAAGCGAAATAATAATCCTGTATTTAATTATGGTTATTACTTAGGCATAGAGAATTGATATTAACTTACTCCCCCCGGAGTCCCTGTCAATTTCTATGTGGTCAAAGTGGGAGCCAACTATTAATTTTGAATTAAGGATTTGTAACTTTTAAGTTTGTGATCCGCTTGAATGTATTTAAATGTATAGACCACCCTCGTGGCGCATTTAAATTGTTTCAAGATGTTGGCTGATGCATGATTATATTGTTTTAAGGTTTCAATATAATTTATGTGATCGAATTATGTGATAATTTCGTATTTTTCTAGATATTGATATGAATGTATGTTTTATTCTCATTTCATCATGTCGCAACCTTTTAATCCACTATTTAATATACTTAAAGTTAATAAATTTTTTGGAGAGAATTATATCGATTGGAAAATATATTTTAAATTTGTCCTTACTGCACGAAAACACAATTGGGTTATTCAAGTTAATAAACCCGGCAAGCCTAATGATAAGTCAAGCAATGGGAAAATGCAGTTTATGATTGACAGCGTGACAATGAACACATGAAGTGCATCATCTTGACATCTCTGTCTGAGGATGTGAGGCGCGTTCATGAAGACACTGTATCCACTGTTGAAATCATGGAAAACCTTGAAGAGATATTTTCACATCAGAATCCCATGATTAATCAGTCCACCAAACATGACTCGGTCAAGTTGGAAATGGTGGAAGGAACGCCCATGAGGGAGCACGTTCTCGAGATAATGGCATACCTTAACAAGTTGGAAGTACTTGGTGCGGATATTGATTGATTTCATATACCATTCTCTACCGAGAAGCTTTGAGCAGTTTCATCTGAACTGTTAGATGAATGAACGGACAAATCGTTTGCCCAAGCTCTTGCAAGCTTTAGTTTCAGTGGAGGTGATAATGGAGCACCAGTCTAGTGCTATGGTGGCTAATGGTCCGTCTACCTCTTTTGGTCCCAAGGGAGGGAAAAAGAGGAAGAGAACCAAAGGCTGGATCCAAGCAAATCTAAATTGTTGCGAAAGGCAAATGCAAAGGCTAGCATCGAAGGGGAAGTATTTTAGTTGCGGTGAGAGATGACAATGGAGGTCTGCCTGTTCCAAGCCTAAGAGGCTAGGAAAGTTAGGTAATTCACACACCCTAGTCGTCGAAACTTGTGAAGTGGCGTATGCTGTCTATTCGTGGGTAGTGGATACGAGAGCTACTGATCACATTTGTTTCATGGGTTCAAGCTAACCCGACGACTTAACGGAAGTGAGATCCCCATCACATCGGGCAATGCTACAAGAGTGGCAGCTGAAGCAGTGGGAGAAGTGCGCCTATCTTTTGAAGATAGAGTTATGGTCTTGAGAGACATTCTTCATGTTCCTAGTTTAGAAAGAACTCAACCTTCAGTTTCTAAACTGTTTTTGAATACTCAGTTTTTTTTAATAAGGGTGTTATTATTTCTTGAAACAATGAGTTTATCTGTTCCGGAACTTCAGTGGATGATCTTTATACCATTATTTGGGCACACCACTCATAAAATTGAATCTAATAACACATCGATTATTTCGAGTAATAAAAGGAAGCATTCTTCGGACATGAACGAAACACTTCTATGGTATCTTAGATTAGGTCATATTAATCTAATGCGGATACAAAGGTTGGTGAAAAATGAATCCTTGGAGTCACTTTAAGTTGAGTAATTTCCAACTTGTGAATCCTGTTTAGAGGGTAAAATGACCTAGAGGGCATTTGGAGCCAAGGGGAATAGAGCCACCAAAGTGTTAGAACTCGTTCATACCGATGTGTGTGGTTCAATGATGATCATAGCAAGAAGGGGTATGAGTAATTTGTCATTACTCGAGATATATGTATCTACCTTATAATGCATAGGGAAAGAAGTATCAAGTTTCTACGATTTGATCGTAGAGGCGAATACCTTAGCAATGAATTCTTGAACTACCTATCGGATGAAGGGATTGTGTCCCTGTTGACCGCACCGGGAACCTCTCAATAGAACGGTATGGCGGAACGAAGGAAGCAGACTCTTTTAGAAATAGTCAGATCCATGATGAGTTATTCGGATTTGCCCAAATCATTTTGGGTAACGCCTTGGAAACGGCAGCTTACATTCTAAACTTGGTGCCATCCAAATCGGTTCCTAAAACCCCAATAGAATTGTAGACCAGGCGCAGCCCAGTCTAAGACACTTGCGGATTTGGGGTTGTCCGGCATACGTGCTAAACAAGGAAGCCGGTAAGTTGGATCCACATTCGGAATTAAGGCTGTTTATAGGATACCTTGCAGGAATGAAATGGTGTATGTTCTATAGTTCCAAGGATCAAAAGACCGTGATTAAGTTCGCACTTTAAATTCATGGAGGAAGACTATGAACAAAAGAAAGCCCAGAAGTGAGATTACCTTAGATGAGTTAAGAGGGCAAACTCATATACCAAGTATACAAGATGATATACCACACGTCACACCTTCACAACCGGAACCCCGTCGTAGTGGGAGGATTGCTAGGCAACCCGAGAGATTCATGGGGATAGGAGAATCTTCGGATTTGGTTCCCGGTAATGAATCAGACCCATGGACGTACGACGAGGCAATCCAAGACAAAGACGCGAAGTCGTGGCAAACGGCAATGGAAGCCGAGATGGGTTCGATGGATCATAATTAAGTGTGGGAGTTGGTCGAACCACCCAGTGGGGTGGTACCCATTGGATGCAAGTGGGTGTACAAGAGGAAAAGAGGACCGGATGAAAGGGTAGAGACCATCAAAGCGAGGCTTGTGGCCAAAGGGTATACTCAGAAAGAAGGGATCGATTATGAGGAGACCTTTTCGCCTGTAGCTATGCTTAAGTCCATCCGTATTCTCTTGTCGATCGCTACACACCTAGATTACGAGATTTGGCAAATGGATGTCAAGACGGCTTTCCTTAACGGAAGTCTTGACGGGATAGATATCTATATGCAACAGCCCAAATGTTTCATTGAAAAAGGCCAAGAGAATCTCGTATGCAAGCTTAAGAGATCCATTTATGGACTTAAGCAAGCATCGCGTACTTGGAACCAGTGTTTTGATCAAGTGATTAGGTCTTATGGGTTTGATCAAAACGAGTTCGAAAGTTGTGTGTATAAGAAGTGTGACGGAACTGCGGTGGTATTCTTAGTATTATACGTAGACGATATTCAGCTCATTGGAAACAATGTAAATGTATTGTCAGACGTAAGGGTATGGCTGTCAAATCAGTTTGATATGAAGGACTTAGGGAAAGCCGGTCACATCCTTGGGATCAAGTTCACTCGAGATCGCAAGAAGCGGATGTTGGGCTTATCGCAAGTTTCATACAAAGCCACTGTTTTAAAGCATTTCAGCATGCAAGATTCCAAGAAAGGTTTTGTACATTTTAGGCACGGAATCCATCTATCTAAAGAAGTATGCCCTAAGACGGAAGTGGAGATAGATGACATGAAAGACGTTCCATACGTTTTGGACGTAGGAAGTCTTATGTATGCAATGTTGTGTACGAGACCGGATATCTGCTTTGCCGTGGGCATGATGGCAAGATATCAAAATAACCCCGGGAAAGTACATTAGATTGCAATTAAATGTGTTCTGTAGTTTCTGAAAAGAACTTGTGATGGAATGCTGATTTAACAGTCAGACAATCTAATTCCCATGGGATACACGGACTCAAATTTCCAATCAGACATAGACTCCAGAATAACTACCTCGGGTAGTGTGTTTTGCATGGGAGAAGGAGCCATGACATGGAGAAGCGATTAGCAGAAATGCATCGCCGATTCGACCATGAATATCGAATAAGTAACTGCTTATGAAGCAGCGAAAGAAGCGGTTTGGCTCAAGTACTTCTTAGTGGACTTGGACGTTGTTCCGAATTTGCCCGATAAGATAACTGTCTTTTGTGACAATGCCGGAGCAGTTGCAAATTCAAAGGAACCGAGAGCCCACAAGGCCAGCAAACACATAGAAAGAAAATACCATCTTATACGAGAAATCGTTAAGAGAGGAGATATAGAGGTGGCAAAGATAGCGTCGGGTGACAACCTAGCTGATCCATTCACAAAGGGTCTGCCTCAGAGTACATTCGAGAGACATGTGGATGGAATGAGAGTCAAGACTATTGTCAATCTGCTTTAAGTATAAATGGGAGGAATTATTAGGTTAGTGTAGGTTGACATGAGATGTCACGTAGAGCTACTACACTAAGACATGTGTGATGTATACTAAAAGCAGACTTTAAGTATAAGTGGGAGATTGTTGGAGTTATACGTGAAAGTATGCTTTTACTTTGTATAACTCGTGTATCAAACACTTGTTTTATGAGAATAATTCTTTTATCACATTTGCTTTAGTTATGATTGAATGTTGAATATCTATTGCAAACCGTTCATAATGGTACTAGTTACATTATAGTTAATGTGGTGATACCCGATCACAGAAGACAACATTAACAGTTTCCTTGTAACTAAATGTACATGTTCACGACCTAGGTGGAATTGAACAATCCGCCGTGAAAGGTCGATGTGTAAGTCTCAGATTGGTCTGTCTTGACTAAGAGATTGCACTAGCACATTTAGTATGTGTTGAAGAGGACCTACAACGAGGATAAATTCTTTTGTTCTGAAATGTGAAGAATTAGACCTCAGTGGTTGTTGATTTCTTAATCTTCGTCACTTAAATAGGACCGTGTGTGCTTAATGGTTACTGCTTTGATTCATGTTGGGTGAGAATCATTGTGACTTCGAACCTTGTGCTTTGGGCAGTAATATTAATCATACGACGGTTGCTAAGATTTAATACGGAGAAACGCGTGCGAGTACGGCTCGTGTGATTAGTCCCCTTGGTGGGCTCAAAAATTTTATCGTACCAAATCTTGCAAGTGAAGAATCCGTTTCTTCGGTACGGATAATAATGTTGAGCTGTCTTTACTCCAAGGTGAAATATATTAATTAATTTAGAGCTATTCAGAAGCTTAATTAATTAATGGACTTGATAATCTTAAACGCGAAAAATAATAACCGGGAGCCCATATTATCGTAATATGGATTAAGATGGATAGTGCATATTAGTGGTAATAATTAATATTAATGGATTGAATTATATTGAGGCTCAATATTGGAATTCAGAAGTCCATTAGGAGGTCCAATCTTAATTCTCCTTAAAGGCCCCTCAAGTAGCCAATTAAGTAGCCCAATAATGATAAGGTGATTAAAATAAAAAGAAATATAAATGCTGATTTTTCCTCTAAATTTTCGAAAATAAGAAATCAAGAAAAGAGAAGATTTTGTTGATTTTCTTGGAAAGATATTATGGAAGATATGTATTCTTGGAATACAAGTATATCTCATATATTCAAGAAGATCCAAATCTTAGGATCTTCTTTTGAAATTTTCGAAAATTGTAGTTAATATGGAGGGTGAGATTTTTGTGGAATATTTTATTTTGGAGAAAAGAATATATGAGATATATTCAAGATTTCTTAGAGACTAAGAAAAGATTTTCTCCAAGCCCAAATATGCTCTAATTTTCGGCCCCCTCATATTATAAATAGAGGATGATTATTTTATCCCCAAGTACATAATTCCATGTGTTGGAAAAATCAAGAGCATATATATTTTTCTTTTTCCTTAGTTATTTAAATTATTCGAAAGCATCTCCCACCGGTGATCGAATAAGGCGAAAGGGAATACTTGAGAAGGCTTTTGGGTTGATAAAGCGCGTACGTGTTTGTCCCGTTTTATTCAAAGGCCAAGTTCTACGAGAGGTACGTTAATCACATATTATCTTGTTTATTCCGCCATAGATTATATGTGAATTAATTCAACATGCATGATGTTAAATTGGTTGTTGGAATTATTATTTGAATTAATTAGGATTAATTCATGCTAGTAATAATTGTATTTAAATTCGTATTTAAATTTCACCCCGAATAGATTCCGGGCACCCCTATTTTCCCAACTAGGATAGGATGAACATTGTCCCTAGGGTATTGCTCGCTGATGGCCTGCTCCAATGGTGCCGTCCACGAGTGAGCAATGGATTTCGAGGCATGGCAAACATAGGTGTTCAGAATCTCTTTGAAAGAGGTGGACACCTTGAACCAGGAGAACTGGTGCACAATCTTCAACCGCATTGGATAGTTGGAGAGATTATATATGTGGAAAAAAGGAAAAACCGAGTTAAAAAAAATATGACGAACAAGATAACTTGTATTTACTCGGCAAAGCTGCCAGCGTCCCAACCAAGATAAGTTATATCACGAGAGGATCCCTGCCTCCTCGTCAGTGCCGTGGAGATTACTTGTTGCTCGTCTATTATCTCCACGGACGAGGCGCGAGTAGCCTCTTTCTCACTTGGGCAAGCAGAGGAACCCTCGCGCCCATTTTTGCCCTTTTTAATTGGACAATCCTCGCGCATAAGAGGCGAGCCATCTGCTCGCCAAAGCCTTTTATGCTTGTGGGTCAGAGAGGAAGTGTGCTTTGGCGCCGGGGGCTGGGATGGAGGGGGAGCAATCACTTGGCGATTAGTTTATCGCCCCGCCGATTTGGTCATCAAAGCAACCAACTTGGGGGGGGGTCCCCTCGTCTCTTTCCCTTCTTGGGTGACATTTCTCAAATCTTATACATAAGGATCAAATAGGTCCATAAACCTTTTTTTGGTACATCTAAACCCCTTTTCTTTAACATTGAGATTAAATAAGCCCCCCATTTTAATAAAATCAAATAATATATTCTTCCTATTAATGTTCAAATTGTATAACATCATTTTTTTAGGGAACAAATTTTATATCATCTTAATGTAATTAAGTTTGTCAATTTTGTCATTTCAGCGCGCACACACACACACACACACACACACACACACACACACATATATATATTAATTATTACAAAAATGATTTTCTTCTCATTATATATTTAATTTAAAATCTACACTTTTACATTATTTTAAGATAATGAATGGTTTATATTTGCATTTTCAAATTTAAATGGTTGTTAATGCACATATATCTAGCATGGATTTAAAAAAAAAATAGTGTCCTTTTTTATCTCTAAAACTTTCAGACAATTATAATTTTTTATTGCAAATAAATAACTAGGAATTTGGTTTAACATGTTATTCGATAAAACTATTACACTAATTGGGTGTGATTTTATTAAGATGAGGAGTTTATTTGATCTCGATATTAAAGAAAAAGGGTTTAAACACAGGCATATAACAATATTTCTCCATATTCATGCCCAAGTGGAGTCGAACCACCAACCTCCAGGTGTCTGGAGAAGACATGTTTAGTTAGGACACGTGCTTTATTTTTTCATTTTTTTGCATTTAATTGTATATGTATTCAAATTGAGTTGTTTTTTTTATAAATTCATCTAATTAATTCCTTTTTGTTTCTAATTTATTTATATAAATATTTTTGTTAGGATATTTTTGTTCTAAGAATCTCTATTATGATTTTGATGATGCCAAATTTTTCTTTGTATAGTATTTTGTGGATACTAACTTTTCAGGTACTAAAGAAAAGAAAAAAGTTATAACTTTTTCTAAGTATATAGCTGAAGAGTTAGAGAAGGTTTCAGCTGAAGAGTTCAAGAATTTAAGCCTACAACTGAAGAGTTCAAGTCGTCTGCAGAATCAAAAGCTACAGCGTAAGACTTGTGTTCTTGTTAAGCTAATCAAACATGTGTGAGTGTAGTACTCATTGTACGCTCACTCACAAGGTCTGAAAAGCTTCAGAACATTAGGGGGGGTTAATTCTAGCCAGTAAATACAGAGTCTATAGAGATTAGTTGACCAAATTAACAGCTAACGCTATAAGACAAATTGTACTAGAGCAAGGACAAGACAAGAAGCCTTAATTGGGCTGAAGTCAAAGCTGGAGGTGACTCAAATTAAAAAATTCAAAGCTCTCCAACAACTCAGAATCTCCTCAAGACTCCTATAAATAGGAGAGCTACCCCAAAGGAATCAACAACAACACACAAGCATTCAAGCACACTACAAAGCAATCCTACAACTACCAAAAGTTTACAGAAATCAATCTTAGATTTTTGTTTTAGGACTAGGTTGCTAGGTTCTTGTTAGGTTATTAAGTTGTTGTTCCTCACAAAATTTTCATTGTAAACCTACCTTAGTGTAGATACTTTCTTTGTGAGCATTAGGTGTATCTTAGTGAGTTTCATCTCAGTGATTTTGTGTTTTCTTCTAAGTTTAGATTAGTCTTAGTTAGAAGTCTAGTTCTTAGGAGGAAGCATATCTGAGTGAACTGTATGAGTGAAAGCAAGATCATAACTTGCATAGTATATTTAGCATCTAAGGGTGTAACAGTGGATGTAGGAAGATTACACCACCTCTGAACCACTATATATTTGTTGCTCTTTACTATTTCATATTTATATTTCTGTCCTGCATACTTTAATTAAGTTACATTCATCATAACTTTTAAAAGACTAGGGTTTTATTCTTATAAATAGACTATTGTATTCATGATTGTAAACACACATACACAATATCATTAGTGAAAACTCCTGGCTTGGCTCGCCCCCAGACGTAGTCGTTCTCGACGAACTGGGTGAACAAATCCCGACTTTTATTTTACGCACTTATTTACAACACATTATCAGCACGAGTCTCTGCCCGATATTATACGATACGCCCTAAATTAAATTCTCTATGAATTACATGTTTTGATGTGTACCCTTGCTATGAATTCAATTAATATTCTTGTAATTAATTGAATCTTGTTTGTATATCGAATTAAATTATTTTTGGTTGTGACTTGGAACGATGAGCAACGGCCGCCGTCCCGTAGACGCACGACCGTCACCCGTCACCCGCCGAAGGGCTTTAGCCACCGCGCGCGATGGCCTAAGCGCCATCCGCTGCCGCCAGCCCGCCTCCGTGCGCGAGGTACTCGCGCGGTGCGTCTCACTGCCGCCCGTCGCACGCCAGCGCGAGCGCAGCCCACTGCCGCACATCCCCCCTCCCCCACACGGCGCGGCCCGCTGCCGTCCGCCAACCGCCGGTGTGTCGCCCGCCCGCGTGCTGTCCGTCGCAGGCACCGCCGCCCGCAGCACCGTCCGCTACCACCTATGCAGCGCCCTCCGTGCACCGACGACCTCCCCTTCGCCCCCGCGCGCCTCCGTGCACCGCGTTGAGGCGACGCATGCCCTACGCATGCGGCATTATTTCCCCGAAATTTTGTGATTCCCTAATCTAATTGCGATTTCGTTTTAGATATCACAAAATTCATATTAATTTAATCCTAAAAATATTTCATTAAATTTCATTAATATACATGAAATATTTAGCCTTATGAATATGCATGTCTATTAAGTCGTAAATTTTCCTTGAAATTATTTTCATGTGATTATCGTTCATAAATTGCTTTGCATGTATCTATGATTTAATTATCTTACGTGCATTATTTTTTTCCGTGCATAGTATATTTCTTTATAGTCCGTATATTATGCCCGGGTAGGCGGCGCCCGGTATTTATCGGACCGTAATTTATATTTTGGGTAGACGGTGCCCAATACTTGTATCTATGTGCTCTAGAATAATTGAATAAATCCTCGTTTCTCCGTTGTCAATAAATTTTATCACGCCCCTTACCATGTCGCTTTATTAATTGTAGTGTATTATATCTGACACCACTATGAAAGAATTCGATGAGCTTGCTCTCGATGGTAGCAATTACCCGATATGGATGCTAGATGTCGAAATCCATCTAGCCTCGAATAGGTTGAGCGAAACCATTGTCGAAGGTTCAAAATCCACTAATGTCCAGAAGGCGAAAGCGTTGAATTTTCTTAGAAACCACATGAATGAGGATCTCAAATATGAATACCTCACTCAAAGAGACCCCGGAGTATTGTGGAAGTCCCTGAAGGACCGTTTCCAACAACAAAGTGACATACTCCTCCCTTTGATACAATACGAGTGGTTGAACATCCGTTACCAAGACCTTAAGTCTATAACGGAGTATAGCTCTGCCTTGCAGCGTATTGTAACCAGCTTGATCCAGAATTCTGTATCAACATTTCACGCTAGCAACCCAGTACTCCAGCAGCAGTATAGGGCCACACATGCGATTGGTCGCAATCGTGGAAGGGGGAGAGTGAGTAAGAAGTTCTGAACTAAAGGCCGAGGTCGTAGTTCATCCGGTGGTCACATAACCTGGAATTTCGCTCCACGAAAACCTAGCTCTCAAGGCATGATTGAGCAGTCCTGCTACAGATGCGGATGTAAAGGCCATTGGTCACGCACTTGTCGTACTCCTAAATACTTGGTAGAGGCTTATCTAATAATGCAAAAGGACGACAAGGGGAAGACTCCCATGGTTGAACCTCAAAATGACAGCCTGCCTGAAGCAGAATTTGACCAAGAATACGATGAGCTCTTGAGCCCTTAGCTCGAAATTTATGAGACAATGAGTGATTTGCGTATTTGATTAATTCTAGTACTTTGTTTTCTGAATAAGACAATTTTATGTTGTGGATCCTTTCTTTTGGATACTTCATTTTATTTTATGGATGATACTATTATTTTAGCTTTAATGTGTTTACCTTAATAGCTGTGCATTATATTTATTTGGATATTGCTGTTCTCATTTGTGGCTTGTAAACATATCAGCTATTAGGTTTGGATAATTTTCTCCTGCATGATGGGTGCATATAGTAATTATTGTTTGGTAGATAGCGCCACCACACATACAATCCTAAAAGATAGGAAGTATTTTCATAACTTGATAGAACGTAAGGGGAGTATAACTACAATAGCCAATGATAGTACGTTGATAGTGGGTTCCGGAAGAGCTTCCATTGTCCTCACCATGGGTACCGAACTTATAATCGATAATGCTTTATTGTTTCCACAATCTAAGCGTACCCTACTCAGTTTTAGAGACATTAGGATAAATGGATATCACATTGAAACTGAAACTGAGAACAATAACGAATACCTTTTGATAACTATTACTCGAGGTAACCGTAAACAAGTTATAGAAAAACTTCCTTCATTCTCCTTCGGATTGTACTATTCCTACATCCGGCTGTCTAGTTCCTATCTAGCTATGAGTATGAAATTCCATGACCCGAATTCCTTTAAATTGTGGCATCAACGGTTAGGTCATCCAGGATAAACAATGATATGCAGGATTCTATCTAATTCAACTGGTCATAATATTGCGAATAATAGAATCCCTCCTGTTGATGAATTTATTTGTGATGCATGTTCTAAGGGTAAGTCAATAGTACGCCCGTCGCGCACTAAGGTTGGACTAGAGTCTCCGATTTTTCTTGAGCGAATTCAAGGAGACATTTGCGGACCGATTCACCCAGCATCAGGACCATTTTGTTATTTCATGGTCCTTAATGATGCCTCTACTAGGTGGACATATGCTTGTTTGATGTCCACCCGCAATCAAGCTTTTGCGAAGCTCATTGCGAAAACTATTGAGCTTAGAGCTCAATTCCCGGAATATCCAATCAAGTCAATTCGGATGGATAATGCTGCTGAGTTCAGCTCAAAGGCCTTTACAGTTTACTGTATGGACCTGGGAATTAAAGTGGAGTATTCGGTCCCCTACGTCCATACCCAAAATGGTCTTGCTGAGGCGCTAATAAAACGTATCAAACTTATCGCGAGACCATTGCTTATGAACACCAAACTACCCACTTCATGCTGGGGGCTTGCAGTCCTACATGCATCGCACTTAATACAAATCCGTCCAACTGCATATAATGATCATTCCCCCCCCCCCCCTACAGTTAGTGCGTGGGAAAGAACCTAGCATTTTCCATCTGCGTATTTTTGGATGTGCGGTATATGTTCTGATAACATTACCAAAGCGGAACTCTATAGGTCCACAAAGGAAACTCGGTATTTACATCAGATTTGACTCTCCATCCATCGTGAAATACCTCGAGCCTTTGTTCGGGGATCAATTAACGGCCCGGTTCGCTGATTGCACATTCGATGAAGATTACTTCCCGGCATTAGGGGGAGATCCGAATTCAAAATTGAATGAATACTGGGAGCTTCCGTGGAATGTAAGTAATCTTCAGTATCTGGATCCGCGCACTAATCAATCTAAACTAGAAGTTCAGAAGATCATTAACTTGCAAAATCTAGCAAATAATCTGCCAGACGCGTTCACTGACCATAGAGGTGTAACTAAATCGCATATACCTGCAGTAAATGCTCCCCAAAGGTTTGAGGTCCCAAGAAAAACAAGTACTCATGCCCCCACGCGCCAGAAATGCATAGGACCCTCAAGAGATAGTAATACACCTAAACGAAAGGCTAGCAAATCTGGTCAGTCGAATGTAAAATCTCTAGAAGAGATTCGTCTAGATAACTCAAAGTCTCTAGGAGACGAGCATCCTAGTGGTGAAGCACGTGCACAAAATATTCAATGTACTAGGACCGTGGAACGACCAGACCCAGATACAATGGGAAATGAGGAAAGTCTGGTTGACGTAAACGTCGAAGTCTCTGTGAACTTCACAGATTGAGAGAAATATATAATATAAATATTATTGTCGTTGACGACACATTTACAGCATCAATTACTCTTTTCATTATAAATGATCTAGATCCAGAACCCAAAACAATCACTGAGTGCCGGAAGCACTCCGATTGGGTTAAATGGAAAGAGGCAATTGAAGCTGAGCTCACATCGCTTAACAAAAGACAAGTATTTGGCTCTATCATTCGTACACCCGCGTGCGCTATCCCCGTAGGATATAAATGGGTATTTGTACGAAAATGAAATGAGAACAATACTGTGGAGAGGTATAAAGTGAAGCTTGTGGCTCAAGAGTTTTCGCAGAGACCCGGGATTGATTTTGATCAAACCTATTCTCCCGTCATGGACTCAATAACGTTCTGCTACTTGATATCTTTGGCAGTTAAAATGAATCTCCAAATGAGATTAATGGACGTAGTAACCGCATACTTATACAGATCACTTGATGCCGACATTTATATGAAAATCCCAGATGGATTTGACATTCCTCAGATGAGGGATGGTGAAAACCGCAGTATGTATAGCATAAAACTGCAGAAGTCGTTGTATGGCCTGAAGCAGTTGAGCCTCATGTGGTACAACCGACTTAGTGAATTCCTTCAGAAGAAGGGATACACATTTGATAAAGCTTTCCCATGCGTATTCACGAAGAAATCGCAAAATGGTTTTTGCATCATATCCGTCTATGTTGATGACCTGAACATAATCAGAACATGCAAAGAGATTGAAGAAGACAGTTCAATCTTGAAAGCCGAATTCGAAATGAAAGCCTTGGGTAAAACCAAGTACTGCCTCGGCCTGCAGATCGTGTTGGGAAAATAGGGGTGCCCGGAATCTATTCGGGATGAAATTTAAATACGAATTTAAATACAATTATTACTAGCATGAATTAATCCTAATTAATTCAAATAATAATTCCAACAACTAAATTCACATCATGCATGTTGAATTAATTCACATATAATCTAGGCGGAAATAATCAAGATGATATATGACTTACGTACCACTTGTAGACTTGGCCTTTGAATAAACGGGACGATTACAATCTTGCTTTATCAACCCAAAAGCCTTCTCAAGTATTTCCCTTTCGCCTTGTTCGATCACCGGTGGGAGATGCTATCGAACTATTTAAATAACTAAGGAAAAAGAAAAATATCTATGTTCTTGATTTTTCCAACACATGGAATTATGTTCTTGGGGATGAAATAATCACCCCTATTTATAGAGGTAATGGCCGAAATTTTTGAGGTTTATTGGGCTTGGAGAAAATCTTTTCTTAGACTCTAAGAAATCTTGAATATATCTCATATATTCTTTTCTCCACAATAAAATATTCCACAAAAATCTCATTCACCTTTATGATTTGTATTTTTCGAAAATTATAGGGGAGAATCCAAGATTTGGATCTTCTTGAATATATGAGATAATCTTGTATTCCAAGAATACTTATCTTCCATAATATCTTTCCAAGAAAATCAACAAAATCTTTTCTCTCCTAATTAAACTAAATTTTCGAAAATTACATAGGAAAAAATCAGCATTATATTTTCTTTTTATTTTAATCACCTTATCATTATTGGGCTACTTAATGGGCTACTTGAGGGGCCTTTAAGGAGAATTAAGATTGGACCTCCTAATGGACTTCTGAATTTCAATATTGAGCCCCAATATAATTCAATCCATTAATATTAATTATTACCACTAATAAATTAATATTGCACTATCCATCTTAATCCATATTACGATATTATGGGCTCCCGATTATTATTTCCCGCGTTTAAGATTATCAAGTCCATTAATTAATCAAGCTTCTGAATAGCTCTAAATTAATTAATATATTTCACCTTGGAGTAAAGACAGCTCAACATTATTATCCGTACCGAATTAACTGATTCTTCACTTGCAAGATTTGGTACGATAAAACTTCTGAGCCCACCAAGGGGACTAATCACACGAGCCGTACTCGCACGCGTTTCTCCGTATTAAATCTTAACAACCGTCGTATGATTAATATTACTGTCCAAGACACAAAGTTCGAAGTCACAATGATTCTCACCCAACATGAATCAAAGCAGTAACCATTAAGCACACACGGTCCTATTTAAGGGACGGAGATTAAGAAATCAACAACACTGAGGTCTAATTCTTCACATTTCAGAACAGAAGAATTTATCCTCGTTGTAGGTCCTCTTCAACACATACTAAATGTGCTAGTGCAATCTCTTAGTCAAGACAGACCAATCTGAGCCTTACACATTGACCTTTCACGGCGGATTGTTCAATTCCATCTAGGTCGTGAAAATGTACGTTTAGTTACAAGGAAACTGTTAATGTTGTCTTCCGTGATCGGGTATCACCACATTAACTACAATGTAACTAGTACCATATATTGAACGGTTTGCAATAGAAATTCAACATTCAATCATAACTAAAGCAAATGTGATAAAAGAATTATTCTCATAAAACGAGTGTTTGATACACGAGTTATACAAAGTAAAAGCATACTTTCACGTATAACTCCAACAATCTCCCACTTATACTTAAAGTCTATACAAAGTAAAAGCATACTTTCACGTATAACTCCAACAATCTCCCACTTATACTTAAAGTCTGCTTTTTATATACATCACACATGTCTTAGTGTAGTAGCTCTACGTGACATCTCATGTCAACCTACACTAATCTAATAATTCCTCCCACTTATACTTAAAGCAGATTGACAATAGTCTTGACTCCCATTCCATCCACATGTCTCTCGAATGTACTCTGAGGCAGACCCTTTGTGAATGGATCCGCTAGGTTGTCACCCGACGCTATCTTTGCCACCTCTATATCTCCTCCCTTAACGATTTCTCGTATAAGATGGTATTTTCTTTCTATGTGTTTGCTGGCCTTGTGGGCTCTCGGTTCCTTTGAATTTGCAACTGCTCCGGCATTGTCACAAAAGACAGTTATCTTGTCGGGCAAATTCGGAACAACGTCCAAGTCCACTAAGAAGTTCTTGAGCCAAACTGCCTCTTTCGCTGATTCACAAGCAGCTACATACTCGGCTTCCATGGTCAAATCGGCGATGCATTTCTACTTAACGCTTCTCCATGAAATGGCTCCTCCTCCCATGCAAAACACACTACCCGAGGTTGACTTTCTTGAGTCTATGTCTGATTGGAAATCCGAGTCCGTGTATTCCACGGGAACTAGACTATCTGACTGGTAAATCAGCATCCGCTCACGAGTTCTTTTCAGATACTCAAGATGCACTTTACGGCAGTCCAATGGTCTTTCCCGGGATTACTTTGATATCTTGCCACCATGCCCACAGCAAAGCAGATATCCGGTCCCGTACACAGCATTGCATACATAAGGCTTCCTACGGCCGAAGCGTACGGAACACCTTTCATGTCATCTATCTCCGCTTGCGTCTTAGGGCTCATTTCTTTCGATAGATGGATTCCGTGCCTAAAAGGTACAAAACCTTTCTTGGAATCTTGCATGCTGAAATGCTTCAAAACAGTGTCAATGTACGAAGCTTGCGATAAGCCCAACATCCTCTTCTTGCGATCGCGAGTGATCTTGATCCCAAGGATGTGGCCGGCTTCCCCTAAGTCCTTCATATCAAATTATTTTGACAGCCATACCTTTACGTCTGACAATACCTTTAAATTGTTTCCAATGAGCAGAATATCGTCTACGTATAATACTAAGAATACCACTGCAGTTCCGTCACGCTTCTTATACACACAACTTTCGAACTCGTTTTGATCAAACCCATAAGACTTAATCACTTGATCAAAACACTGGTTCCAAGTACGCGATGCTTGCTTAAGTCCATAAATGGATCTCTTAAACTTTCATACGAGATTCTCTTGGCCTTTTTCAATGAAACCTTTGGGCTGTTGCATATAGATATCTATCCCGTCAAGACTTCCATTAAGGAAAGCCGTCTTGACATCCATTTGCCAGATCTCGTAATCTAGGTGCACAGCGATCGATAAGAGAATACGGATGGACTTAAGCATAGCTACAGGCGAAAAGGTTTCCTCATAATCGATCCCTTCTTTCTGAGTATACCCTTTGGCACAAGCCTTGCTTTGAAGGTCTCTACCCTTCCGTCCGGTCCTCTTTTCCTCTTGTACACCCACTTGCATCCAATGGGTTCTACCCCACTGGGTTGCTCGACCAACTCCCACAATTGATTATGATCCATCGAACCCATCTCGACTTCCATTGCCGTTTGCCACGACTCTGCGTCTTTGTCTTGGATTGCCTCGTCGTACGTCCATGGGTCCGATTCAACACCGGGAACCAAATCCGAAGATTCTCCTATCCCCATGAATCTCTCGGGTTGCCTAGGAACCCTCCCACTATGACGGGGTTCCGGTTGTAAAGATGTGACGTGTGGTACATCATCTTATATACTTGGTATCGAGGTTTGAACTCTCAATTCTTCTAAGGTAATTTCACTTTTAGGTTTCCGATTGTTCATATAGTCTTCCTCCAAGAATTTAAAGTGTGTACTTATCACGGTCTTTTGATCCTTGGGACTATAGAACATACACCCTTTCGTTCCCGCAGGGTATCCTATAAACAACCTTAATTCCGAACGTGGATCCAACTTACCGGCTTCCTTGTCTAGCACGTATGCCGGACAACCCCAAATCCGCAAATGTCTTAGACTGGGCTTGCGCCCGGTCCACAATTCCATTGGGGTTTTAGGAACCGATTTGGATGGCACCAAGTTTAGAATGTAAGCCGCCGTTTCCAAGGCATTACCCCAAAATGACTTGGGTAAATCCGAATAACTCATCATGGATCTGACCATCTCTAAAAGAGTCCGGTTTCTTCATTCCGCCACACCGTTCTGTTGAGGGGTTCCCGGTGCGGTTAACTGGGATACGATCCCTTCGTCCGATAAGTAGTTCAAGAATTCATCGCTGAGGTATTCGCCTCCACGATCTGATCGTAGAAACTTGATACTCTTTTCCCTATGTTTCTCGGCTTCGGCCTTAAACTCCTTGAACTTATCAAAAGTTTCAGACTTATGCCTCATAAGGTAAATGTACCCATATCTCGAGTAATCGTCAATGAAGGTGACGAAATACTCATACCCCATTCTCGCTTTGATCGTCATTGGACCACACACATCGGTATGAACGAGTTCTAACACTTCCGTGGCTCTATTCCCCTTAGCTCCAAATGCCATTTTGGTCATTTTACCCTCTAAACAGGATTCATAAGTTGGAAACGGCTCGACTTGGAGCGATTCCAAGGATCCGTCTTTCACTAATCTCTCTATCCGCTTTAGATTAATATGACCTAGTCTAAAATGCCATAGAAGTGTTTCGTTCATCTCCGAAGAACGCTTTCTTTTATTACTCGAAATGATCGACGTGTTATTAGATTCATTATTTGAGTGGTGTGCACACTTAATCGTATAGAGATTGTTTACCAACGTTCCATGACAGATAACATCATTCTTAAAAGAAACAGTAACAACTTTATTAAAAGTAACTGAATATCCATAAAAAAACAACTTAGAAACCGAAATTAAATTCTTTCTAAAGTTCGGAACGTATAAAACATCTCTTAAAATTAAAACTCTATCTTCAAAAGATAGGTGCACGACTCCCACTGCTTCGGCTGCCACCCTCGTAGCATCGCCCAAAGTGATGGTGATCTCATTCTTGCTAAGTCGTCGGGTTAGCTGGAACCCCTGAAGAGTGAAACAAATATGATCAGTTGTCCCGGTATCCACTACCCAAACGTGGGCAGCATACGCCGCAACATATGTTTCAACAACTAAAGCATGAGACTTACCTTTCTTTCCCGCCTTTTTAGGCTTAGAACAGGTCGCCCTCCAATATCCCTTCTCACCACAATTGAAACACTTACCCTTAGCAGCTTTCTTTCCACCTCCTTCTCCATTTACCTTGGGTTTCGCGACGGTTGGATTTGCTTGGGTCTGGCCTTTCGTCCTCTTTCTCTTCTTCCCTCCCTTGGGACCCGAAGAGGAAGACGGACCGTTTGCCACCATAGCAACGGTTTGGTGATCCATTAGAGTCTCCGCCGATACCAAAGCTTGCAAGAGCTCATGCAAACTATTTGCCCGGTCATTCATTTGATAGTTCAACTGAAACTGCTCAAAGCTCTTCGGCAGAGAATGGAGAACGAAATCGACCTTAGTAGGGAGGTCAAATTCTGCACCAAGTACTTCCAACTTATTGAGATAACCCATCATCTCGATAACGCGATCCCTTACGGGCGTACCTTCCACCATTTTCAACGAAAGCATCTTTCGCATGGTGATTTGCCTAGCTGTACGGTTCTGATGATTAAACATCGCTTCAAGATTGAGCATTATCTCAGAGGCGGTCTCCATGTGTTGGTGTTGGTGTTGCAACACATCTGACATTGAAGCCAGAATAGTACACCTAGCCATCTCATCGGAGTCAAACCAACTCTTATGCTCTTTCTTGACCGACTTGCTCGCATCTTCGGCAGGCTCTTGGGGTTTAGGAGTAGTAAGTACCCATCTATGGTGTTGAGCGGTTATGACAATATCAAGGTTACGTTTCCAATCAACATAGTTCTCACCAACAAGTTTTTTATCTTTAAGTATACTAAACAGTGGATTAAAAGGTTGCGACATGATGAACTGAGAATAAAACATACATTCATATCAATATCTAGAAAAATACGAAATTATCACATAATTCGATCACGTCAATTATATTGAAACCTTAAAACAATATAATCATGCATCAGCCAACATCTCGAAACAATTTAAATGCGCCACGAGGGGTGGTCTATACATTTAAATACATTCAAGCGGATCACAAACTTAAAAGTTACAGATCCTTAATTCAAAATTAATAGTTGGCTCCCACTTTGACCACATAGAAACTGATAGGGACTTCGAGGGGAGTAAGTTAATATCAATTTCCTATGCCTAAGTAATAACCATAATTAAATACAAGATTATTATTTTGCTTTGAGCAAGCCACTCGTGGTGAGGGTCAATACCGCCACTAGTAATAATCCACAATCATCCTTTCAGAATTTATTCATGTGAAATCCATTCTTTTGGCCGATCCGAGGGGGAAATGTATTCCAAAAGAACTTCACAAATAAATAAATTATGGAGGCCAAATTAATCCAATTTTAATATCCGGAATAAAATTGCGATTAAATAAACATACTTAGTAATTTTCGAAAGTAAGGTTTTTCTTGGACAATTAAATTCATGCAAACACATATTAACAAATAATAATAAGTGCACGAAATAAAACATCCATCAAAATAAAATTAAACACATTGGAGCACTCAAATCCAATTGTCACGGTTTAATTTCTTCACGTCTTGATGCGAAAAATCGTCCTTGTTGCTTTCCGACGTTCGTCTCGACACGCTCCCACTCGAACAGCAACACTTCATCAAAAACAACATCGTTTGGGGTTCGAGACGACGTTTAAAATCACACGAAAGAAAAAGGAGAACCGAAAAATTCCACGGCCCGAGATACGGCGCACGTCGGCCCACGGAGTGGGCCCGCGCGCCTCTCGGCCAAGCAGCCGAGGTGCTGCGTGCCGAGGCGCGCAGAAGCGCCGCACGCGAGGCGCTGCAGGCCGTGCCCAAGGCGCGAGCGCGCGCTTGCGCGCTGCCGGCCACCTGTCGCGCACGGGTCGTGCGCAGTGCACCCCGTGCGCCGGGTTTCGACATTCGTTCTCATTTTCTTCACCCCATGCACGATTTTACGTCCATGCATGCGTCGTGCACGCATGCGTCGTCCGAGTACGCCGTTTTTAATTCTTCGTTCTTCGTCACGATCTGGTTACAATTTATTTTACAAAAAAATAAATACTAGATCTAGACTAGTCTATTACAATGATCGAATCAAAATAAAAACAACTAATCTACTCGTGAATTTTCTCACGAGAAAAACGAATTCGAACGAATCGAATTAAAAATAATTAATTCACACGCATGAAAAAAAACAACATTAAAACCATGACAATTGGATACCTGCAAAAAAGATCTAGCAATTCTACTATCCAATTTCAATTTAATGTTTAACAATTTAAATCCCAATTTAAAGATCAGAGCCCGAAACTGTGGCTCTGATACCAGTTGTTGGGAAAATAGGGGTGCCCGGAATCTATTCGGGATGAAATTTAAATACGAATTTAAATACAATTATTACTAGCATGAATTAATCCTAATTAATTCAAATAATAATTCCAACAACTAAATTTACATCATGCATGTTGAATTAATTCACATATAATCTAGGCGGAAATAATCAAGATGATATGTGACTTACGTACCTCTTGTAGACTTGACCTTTGAATAAACGGGACGATTACGATCTCGCTTTATCAACCCAAAAGCCTTCTCAAGTCTTTCTCTTTCGCCTTGTTTGATCACCGGTGGGAGATGCTATCGAACAATTTAAATAACTAAGGAAAAAGAAAAATATCTATGCTCTTGATTTTTCCAACACATGGAATTATGTTCTTGGGGATGAAATAATCACCCCTATTTATAGAGGTAATGGCCGAAATTTTTGAGGTTTATTGGGCTTGGAGAAATTTTTTTCTTAGACTCTAAGAAATCTTGAATATATCTCATATATTCTTTTCTCCACAATAAAATATTCCACAAAAATCTCACTCACCTTTATGACTTGTATTTTTCGAAAATTATTGGGGAGAATCCAAGATTTGGATCTTCTTGAATATATGAGATAATCTTGTATTCCAAGAATACTTATCTTCCATAATATCTTTCCAAGAAAATCAACAAAATCTTTTCTCTCCTAATTAAACTAAATTTTCGAAAATTACATAGGAAAAAATCAGCATTATATTTTCTTTTTATTTTAACCACCTTATCATTATTGGGCTACTTAATGGGCTACTTGAGGGGCCTTTAAGGAGAATTAAGATTGGACCTCCTAATGGACTTCTGAATTTCAATATTGAGCCCCAATATAATTCAATCCATTAATAGATCGAGCATCTCCCAGAAGAAATTCTTATACATCAGTCGACCTACGTAAATAAGGTATTGGAGAGATTTCACATGGATAAATCTCATCCACTTAACACCCCTATGGTTGTTCGATCCCTCGAAGTGGATAAGGACTCATTTAGACCAAGAGAAGATTCTGAAGAAATTCTGGGGCCATAAGTTCCTTATCTTAGTGCTGTCGGAGCATTGGTCTATCTCGCAAATTGCACTCGGCCGAACATTGCATTTGCTGACAATTTGCTTGCGAGACATAGCGCTTCTCCTACAAGGAAACATTGGAATGGTGATAAGCATGTTCTACGGTACCTCCAAGGATCTCAAGATCTTGGACTGTTTTACCGAAAGAACCAAGACAAAACCTTAGTAGGTTATGCGGGTGCTGACTATTTGTCTGATCCCCACAACGCCATATCCCAGACTGGTTATATTTTTCTCTGTGGTGGTACCGCGATCTCATGGAGATCGGTTAAACAAACCATGGTTACCACGTCTTCAAATCACTCAGAGATAATAGCTTTATTTGAAGCCGCATGAGAATGTGTTTGGTTAAGGTCCTTGGTAAAATACATTGGTGACTCGTGTGGTATCGCTAAAGGCGATACACCTGCCACCGTTATATTTGAAGACAACACAGCTTGCATCGCACAAATGAGTAATGGGTACGTCAAGGAAAACTTGACGAAACATATTTCACCTAAGTTTTTCTACACATACGAGCTCCAGAAGAGTGACGTGATTACCATTCAAAAGGTGCAATCTAGTAACAATCTAGCAGATTTGTTTACTAATTCCTTACCTACGTCTACTTTTGAAAAGTACGTTCGTGGTATTGGGATGCAAAGACTCAAAGTGTTGTTGTCTTCAGGGGGAGCGGTAACCCCGAAATGAATCTAGAAGATTTGATCTAGAAGATCGATTACATTCCTCCCTAACTTATTATTTGGCCGATACCTAGCATGTGGAGTTTTTATGACAAGACATTTATGTTATGTCGTAATGTCCAAGGGGGAGTGTTGTAAATCTAGAAGATTTATTATTCCAAATCTAGAAGATTTGATGTGGACATTACTAATGGACAAATAACCCAATGGGCTTTATATCTTAGACTAGGATTTTATTCTTATAAATAGACTATTGTATTCATGATTGTAAACACACATACACAAGATCATTAGTGAAAACTCCTGGCTTGGCTCGCCCCCAGACGTAGTCGTTTTCGACGAATTGGGTGAACAAATCTCGCCTTTTATTTTACGCACTTATTTACAACAATTACTTTATCCCAAAAATTAACATGTGACCCACCATATATTAATAAACAAATACATTTTCTTAAATCATTCAACAAAAAAAAGTGTGAAGTTTACTTGAGGACGGAGGGAGTATATGTATCCAAATTGAGTAATTTTTAAAATTCATCCAATTAATTTTTTTTCTAATTTTTTATATAAATATCTTCACCAAATTTGTTTATATAAACGTTTCAAAAGCAAAATATTATCTAAATATATTATATTATCCAAATGAAAACAAAATTTACATCGAAATAAAATAAAATTGCTCTTCAAATTAATAATCATTTTTATCTATTTATATGATAGAAATTCTAATGGGTCCTTGGCTTGCTCCTTGTCCTCCTCATCCTCATCCTCTCTGGCTCTCGTATCACTAGAGATTTCGATGTCAGGTATAGGCGGTATACCCATTTTGTTCGAGGCCATCGTCATCCACTCTCATACCACTAGAGATTTCGATGTCAGGTATAGGCGGTATACCCATTTTGTTCGAGGCCATCGTCATCCACTGCTTCAACATGTCCAACTTCCTCTTCCTCTGCCCCTCGTGAGTCTTTGTCAGTTCCTCCATCCGCTTCTTCACTTTTTGTACAGCTGACGCTCTAACTCGGTGGATAGGTGAGAGTCAATGGAATACTGAAAGGACGAATTAGAGTCAGTGGATCGTAAGACGGTCTTTACCGTAATCGCCACGAGCCAATCCTTTTTTACTTGACAATGTATTTAATCCACTAGTTTAAATTCCTCCTTCCAAACACAACCTAAAAAGAAAATGTTTGGTGGTATATGGAAAGCAATAATAAGCAAATGAAGTTTAATTAAATGTCGGTACTATCCCTCATAAAAGATTTGGTATTTCAGGGCAATAGAAAAGAGAGAATATATAGTATATAGGTAGGTCCACACCACAGAATTGGGTATGGGTAGGCGTAGGGTAGGGAGTAGGGGGTGGGGTGGGGTGGGGTTGAGATTGAGAAGGAAATATGATGGGTGGAGAGAATGAAGAAAACAAATTAGGAAGGGGAGGGAATTTATTCAAATTGCATGGCAGAAGGAAAAAAGGAATCTGGGCAGAGGAAAGGCCTACAACGAAACTGTGCACAACGGAAGCCACCATGGAAGAAAGAGATTGATCGATTGACACCACAAACAGATAACTGACCCAAACAACCAACATCACATGCCCCTTTCTCTCTTTCTCTATGCATGTTTAACTTATATATGTGTGTATAATCAACATATATACATACGTACAAACTAGTGAATATGCGTAAGTAAGTTTCATGTGAAAATAGTTCAAAATAAACTTATCATGAAATTATTTTAAAATATCAAATATTTATTCAAAAGTATCGATAATCTCATCCGGAGCGTATCATGAATCATGGTTCAAGAAAATTTACAACAATTACAATATAATATCACCTACCCAAATTAATGATACTCCTGGTCAAATATTCGATACTTTAATATAATTTTATGTTAAACTTATTATGAACAATTTTCATATAATACTTTGCCTGTGTATATATGTTAGATGAGGGGCTAAATAGGGTAGAAATTAATTAGTGTGCGCCCACGAATTGAGCGTACTTAATATATGGAGGCTAGTCACTTACATAGTGAGGTTGTATCATAAAATCAATTGATAATGAAAGGAGTAGTTTTTACTTTTTAGTAGGCTTGTAAACTAATTTTTCTTCTTTCAATATTTCGATGTGGGATAATTCACATTTACATAAAGTAATTTATATTCTCAACACGCCCTTCTCACATGTGAGTTCTCGTTAAATTTGTAAACGCATCGAATATCACCTTATTGTATTTGTGAAATTATATCGAATATCGAATTTGAATCGAATAATATATTTGAATATTCGAATCAAATTTTTCTCAACCAAATTCTAAACAAATAATATTATTCAAGTATTCAATTCAAAATTGGTTTCAATTCATAATACAAGTGAAGAATTTAAAAGTTTGCATAACATAAATTCGCGGTTGTGGGACCACGGGAGATGGACATGGAATAGCGTATGAGAGTCGACTTTGCAGATTTTTATTTTTTATTTTTTTAATTTTAGGATAGTGTTTTCATTTTTAATAATCAAAAGTGTATTAAAATGACTCTTTTGAAAAAAAAATTGAATTATGGGCGGCCTAAAGATCCCTTATTGGATATAAAACCATAAACGTGTTAAGATAGTGGGCTGAAATTTATAAAAATTACATTTACTATATTACAATTATTTTGATTATATAATATATATTTAATTGAATATTTACAATTATCCAATCAAATATTATAATTATGTATTTGTATTTGACTACTAACTGAATTTTAAAAATAATTTGTGCTCAAATTCAAATTATAAAATTTAGAAACGAATACTGAATCGAATAAAAAATATTTTATTCATTTACAACCCCAGTCCTTATTAATCGAGACATGATCGACCATGCTCCGTCATTTCGATGTCCATCTGACTTGAGTATGGAACCTGTTGTGATACCATGTAGAAATTAATCAAGCGCTAACAGTGCAGTTCCACAAATTGAGCGCATACATTATGTGAAAGAAACTAGTCACTTTCCTGATGTCATTTTAAAATTAATTGGTGATAGGAGAAGTTGTTCAATGAACTTATACATTAGTTTTTTTTTTTCCTTTTAATATTACGTTGTTGAGATACATGGTAATTTTTTCCATATTCTCAACAATATATATATAACGTCTTGTTTATTGATATTAATATATATATATATGTAAAAGTAGGTCTCGCATGAGATCGGTTAATGATATGAGACAGTGAGAATGAGTATTATTTGGATATTGATTCTTTAACATTTTGATATGGGTGAGTGTTAATTTGTATTTTCTCATCCTATAAGACAATCTCATATACTCCCTCCGTCCCACAACACATTGCGGGGCTACTATTCCTCTCGTGTTTTTGCGAGTGAATTTTTTATTAGTATTTAAAATAATAAAGTAATTTTAAAATTACTTTGTAATAGAAAAAAGGTAGATCTATCATACCCTACCTTAAAAAATATTTTATCATTTCAAATACTAATAAACAACTCGCTCGCTAAAACACGAAGATAAAGTGAACTCCGCAATGTGTTCCGGTACTAAGTTTTTAATTTGTGTATGGAAAAGGCTCTGCATATATATTATTGTTGCTTCATCATTTATCCTTAACTGTCGCAGTTGCAATTGTTTGTTATAGGTACAGAATCTCTGTCTTTTGCTTTATTCATACTCTATTATTTCCATCTTTCTACTTTGCATCTTATATTCAACACTCCCCCACTCTAACCTCGACTATGTACGCACTACGCAAGCACACATGTTCTCTGACCAATTTTTTGTTATTCTAGTGGATCATAATTATGTATGCCCTCCTTCCAGTAACATTGGCATTTCGAAATATTCCAATATATAGGTTTATTTTGGGTTCTAATGAGCATTAACTAATGTTCTTTTTAAATGCTCTTTATTTAATTTTAAAAAATATTTCTATTTTAATTTCATAGTTTTATGTGAATAAGAATTTTTTTTTTACTATAAATTAAATGAGTTGACCATAAATTTTAAACACGTTTTAATCTATGTATAAAATGAAACTTGTCTAGTATTATTGGACGGAGGGAATAGTTCTTAAATAAACATAACTGGCGCCTATATATTGATATTTGGAATTTAGCTCACTACACTCATTTTATAACTGTGTTTAATGGTACATAATTGTAAAATTTATTGTACATTTTATTTTTATTGAGCTAAATTTTGGATGTGAGTAGTCATACTAGCTCATACCCAATTACGAATCTAGAAAATCAAAATAGGGTTATTATCATTATAAAAAAAATAAACATTTGACTACTGATTTCAATGTGGCTTGAGAATTCCCAACGAAAATAATTTCCGTACTTAAATAGTGAGAATTGTCTATAACTTGTTTATACAAATTTCTAATAATGTAGACATTTGTTTTCCCCATCTACAAACAAATTGTCTATAAGTTTTTTTTTTTTTTTTTTATAGCTAATTCATTTGTAGGTAAAATTTGTAGACAATTCATTTGAAATCAATTCATTTGTAGTTAAATTTAATTATGAATTTATTCCCGAGGGCAATTTGTTTGCAGGTGAGAAATGAAGTCTATATTATTAGAAAATTTTGTAGGCAACTTATAGATAAGTTCCACTAATTAAGAAATAAATTGTTCTTGTTACAAATTCCGTAATCATATCGAAAGATTACGTAGATAATTTTTTATTTTATTTTCTTATAATGTATAGTAATACTAAACAAAATTCCACAAACAATAAAAATAAGTAAAATAAATTTAATCCCAAACAGACCTTTATATAATACTTCTTGCCCTATATATCATCTGTCCAATTTTTCAGTTTCTAGAACAGTTATTTGCAAAATTCAAAGTAAATTAAATAATATATCTACTCCCTCCGTTCCGGTATTATTCGCATACAAAAAGCGATACACATTTTAAGAAAAAATTACTTTTTGAGTAAAGTAGTGGCATAAGGGTAAATATGTGTATATTATTGTGAGTGTGCACGCAGATCAATATTTCCTTTTTGAGAATGTGCAAATAATTTTGGGACGGACGAAAAAGGAAAGTGTGCAAATAATAGTGGGACGAAGGTGTTGGTGATCAATTTTTATCGGGTGGATTAGTGACTGTTTAAGTTCGGTTTAAAGATCATCAATCAATTACGTGTGATTGGTTACCACCGTAAATGGTAAATCAAGGTTCGGGTTATGAAATCGGATATACGAAAGTCGAAATCGAATTAATTTCGTATGTGTGTTTGTTTAGGTGTGATAGTGTGTGTTTTTGGAGTGTTTATGAATTTGAACTTGTATTTCTTAAGCTGGAGAACAACTATTTATAGAAACTAGCAAGCATGAGGTGTTCCTGACTCTTGGTCTCCCTAGCCTGCATGCTTGACATGTGTCCTTTGACTCTAGTTTGACCTTATCTAAGCTAAATCTTAGTTACAAAGTCTTCTTTGGTCTTATCTCGGACTTCATTGTTGTTCGTCCAGGTCGGTTTAAATCGATCTAGGATGGTTCTTTCATAGAAGTTGTTCGTCGTTTGGGTGTATGGCTCAGAAGTTGTTCACCTTTGTGTCTTGCACAGATTGGCTTTGGGATCTTGGTCCTTTGTTCGTCAGCATACACCTTTTAGGCTGATAACTGTAACACTTTTACCAGTGTTGTTCGTCATTATTGTCTTGGTGGTGGGTTTATATTCGGTCTTTGGTTTTTAAACCTGTTCGCCAATTTCTTATTCGTCGGTATAGTTGTTCGTCACTTTATACACTCCTTGGATTAGTTTATGCACCCCGGCTTGATTTTCTTTATTGATCATCTTTGATTTGGGGTTGATTTCTCGTAATTCTTCTTATGGCTTTAACCCTTGTTCGCCCATCATTGATTTATGTCCGCCTGTCAATAATTGCCCCCTATCCTGGCTATATGTTGCCCCAGACGAGCAACTATAGTTAGGATATTATGCTGACGTGGATTTGGACGAACATCATTGGTCCTGGCGAGCAACAAATGGTACGTCGTTCCGTCTCCCCAAGGTCTGGGGGTTGTACGAGGATGACGTGAGCGTCATGATTGCGCGCCGCTCACGCGCGAGCAGCCCCGAGGCGACGCGCCCCTATATTTGCAACTAGGCCCTTTGATTTTCGATCTTGCTCGGGTTTGACCACGTTTTCTTTCAATTTGGCTTGTATTTTGTTGAAAATTACACATTATACCCCGTTTTTTTGCTTGGGGTATAAATTGAAGGGGAAACAAATATTTTCCCACTTTTTCACTCTTTGCTACAGTGCTCCGGCGATTCCTTCCTTCTCCGGCGACTCCAAGCTTTCCGGCATCCGTTTCTCTTGCATTTGGCCTCAACTTTCATTCCCCAGGTAGTTATTTCCTTATCTCTTCTTCTTTCTCTCTTTTTCTTCCGTATCTATACCTTCGCCGCCGTGTGGGGAAAGTTGCGCCGCCGTCGTCCGCCTAGGATTGCCACCGGAGATCAAAGAACCTCGTTATTCCCCTTAAAGAATTCTTTCATCTGAACTGATGTCCTCCCATTCGAGCAACAAAGGATCTGAGGAAACCCTTGACCCACTTTTCCCAATCGCGGTCCCCGTCGATCAGCCTCCCTTCGAGATTTCTTCGGCGTCGGATCCTCACGTGGATTCGGTGGTTCGTTCAGTTGAGGATACTGGTGCCCGCCCATCTGGGAGAGAATTAGTGGTCGCGACGAGCAGAAATTCGGAGAACGATTCTTCATCCAGCGCCGAATCAGAAGATCCATTATTTGACGAGCTGACTCACGAATTTCTAGAAGGAATAGGGTTCCCATCACCAAGAATGATGGAAAATGAGATCCCAACTGGAGTTGCTCGGCCTTTTGATTGGCGAGTATATGCTGAGGAACATGCGAACAACTTTGCTCGCCCTCAGAGAGAAGTATTGGATCTGGTGAAAACTGAGTACCAGGCGAGCAAGATTAAAAGCGTTGTTCACGAGTATGAGTTGGATTCGATCCGGAAGACCTACAAGATTCCCTACGATATTCATATGTGGGCTCCCAAGAGAAAAGAGAGAGCTGATCGCCCACCTCCAGGATGCACGGCGATCAACATTCATACTCTGATCGATGGACTGAGATTGCCCCTTCCACCTATTGTTGGTCGTTTCTTAGAGGCGACCAACCTTGCTATCACCCAAATCACCCCAATTGGATGGATGAACTTATTGGGGACGATGTGTTTGTTCGCACTAGAGGGGTACATTGATCGTATAACTGCTGAAGAGATCAACTACCTCATGACGATCACGAGATGTCCCCCTGGAGAGGAAGGTTATTTTTATCTTAAGGCCAGGACTGGACTGAAGATGGTGGAGGGAGTGCCGAATAAAATTCGCGATTGGAAACAACACTTCTTCTTCATCGGGGGTGATTGGCGAGCATCTTCTGGTCCACACGGTGGTGATGGACGAATTAATTCCCCTACTTCTTATGGGAAATTTAAACGTAAGACTATTTTCTTGTTCGTCTTCGAACTGTACTGTTCTAATTTAACTTTTCTTGTTTGTTCGCAGGCCCACGTTTGCCCAAGTGGAACTCAGAAGAAGAAGAGATCGGCTCGGAGTTTCTATTCACCTCCTGCTTGGTCGGCCTTCGCAACAAAGCAGATAGGACCACCGAGTATTTACGTGAGGGAAAGTGCTTAAAAGCTGCTCGCTTGTTTCCCTACCCTCATCATTTGGAAGCACAAGCGGAGGTGCCCCCAGGTATGAAAAGTTTCCAACTTCTAATACCAACTTTGTTCGTCATTTTACTTTCATAACTTGCTCGTCTAACTCTTTTTTTTTTTGGCCGAGCAAGTCACCGTTGCGGTTTCTCCCAGTTTTGCTCTTCTCGAACAAAGAGTTTTCGAGATGGCACCTCCGAAAGGACGAAAAAGTAGAGGTGACCCGCCTACCAAGATCTTAGCGATGACGAACAAAACTGAGGGGGCCAAGGTTCCGCGACCAGCTGCTCCCCCAGGTCCTGCTCAGCCATCTTCTCCAATTTCTCCCCCTCGCGCGGGGAAGCGCCTAAAGAAGGCGGATGGGACTCTGTTGGCCCATGATGTCCCCATTGTCGGTAAGGGGAAGGAGAAAGTAGGCCACAATCATCCTCGTCCTGAGGGGGATGCTGTTTGCCGCTCCACCGAGCCTGCGGAAAGAACAGGCAAAGCGAGCAAAGATTCCACTTCTGGCCGCGGCCCCGAGGACCTCACCCATTTGGGTTGGGACGACCGGAAATTCAAGGAGTAAGTCCATCCCAGCCTCTGCCGAACAAGATTCATCATCATTTTTTTTTATTATTATTCTAAGTATCCTTTTCTTTCTTGTTCGCAGATATCATGCTGACGATTATCCCGGTCGAGCAAGTGTTGTACATCAGTACGCTTGCTCAAAGACTCCCGTTAACATAAGGGAGATTCCTGGCGAACATGTTCGCAAGGCGACGGAGTTGGTCGCCCGAGCCTGGACGCGTCCCTTGGACAAAGCCATCCTCCAACAGGGGCTAATGGACAACCTCCATCTCTCTATGATGCTCCACGCCAACGGCCTCGTCACGGCCCAAAGGGCAATTGCCCAAGTTGCCGAGCAAGAAGAGTCTGCTCGTCATTATGCCAGCACTGCTCGGCAACTTACGGAAGAGAAAGATGGCCTGGTCGGCTAATACGAAGCTAAAATTGCTCGCCTCAACAACCAGATCAATGTTTACATTGTTGCTGAGCACAAGCGCCTTGAAGAAATTCAAGGCCTGTCCAAAGAGCTGAAGGACAAAGAGGCCCTGCTCAAGGATAAGGAGGCCTTGCTCGGCGAGGGGGAGAAAAAGCTGTCCGCAGCTGAACAAGAGAACGCCGAACTGAAAGCAGAAATTGCTCGTCTTCGAGAGACGGAAGCCAACCTCTACACAAGCGAGCAACTCGAAGCCGAAGTTCAGGCTCGAACGACTCCCATCTCAAACCTTGGATATATCTGTGCCTATGCGGACAGCATCCGCACGGCCAATGCTTATGACTTCAAGGATTTGGTGGAAGAAATGAGCAAGGATTTAAATGAATTAATGGAGCACTATCCAACGCCGAACAATATCGAAATTCAGCTGGCGGATCTGGCAGTACTAGGGGTTAAACTTGACAAACTCGACCCTAGTATTTCCATTACTCATCCTCCGTCCCCAACTGATGAAGGCGAACAAGAGGAAGGGGTGGCCGTGGCTGACGAGCAAAATGCAAAAGAGGCTGAGGATAAGGCTGTTGAAGATTTGGCTCGAGAAATGATCGTTGAACCTCCCGTCGAGCAGGCTCAAGATCCTCCCCCCACCGAGCAACAATAGTTCTTTAGGACTTAGCTTTTTTCTTTTCACCTTCTTTGTAATAGTTGGTCGCTCATTTTGTAGTACTTGGCCTCTAGGATCATTGTACTATTTTTGAGGCTTAATGCCTTTTTTATTAATGGAATGTCTTTCTCATGTTCGCTCATTTTCTTTATATGTTAATTGCCTTTACATTTTTATCAATGTCTTTGCAATTATAACATATAGTGTTGGGCTTTTGTTCGAATTGAACTTTGCCTTTAGTGGAATTAGGGTTCAGCCTTAGGTTCTGTTCATTTTAAAAAACGAACAACCTTTAGATGGCTTTGGTCCTTAGGTTCTGTTCATTTTAAGAACGAACAACCTTTAAATGGACTTGTACCTCGAGCTTTGGACTTTTCCTCTTTGACGAACAACTATTATATTCACATAATGAACAATTTACAAGTGTTGTAAGACTGCTCGTCACTAATATATACAAATCGACGAACAACTTTGAACACTAATTAAAACATGCTCGCTTATAAAATTTTTGCCGAGCAACTCTGTCTATATAAAAGATGAAACAGCACCAAACTATACAATGTGCCGAACAACTTTAAATTCTATACTTAGCAAAATTTTCAAAAAATTAGGCAAGTTTTTTGTTTGCCTTACTTGATTCACTGGCCCTCCGAGACATTTGTTCGCCCAATTAAGAACTTGTTCGTCTCATTGATAGTACTTCTTCAGATGTACAACATTCCAGGAGTATTGGGCCGGCTTGCCTTCCATATCTTCGATATCGTATGCACCATTAACGAATTTTTCCGTTATACGATACGGGCCCTCCCAAGTTGGTCCCAATACACCTGGAGGTTGGGCGAGCAACTTTCTTAGAACCATATCTCCAACTCTGAATTCCCTGATTTTAACATGGGAATTATAATAGCGTTCTGCTCGCTGCTTGTAGGTAGCATTTTTTAGCTCGACATTCAGTCTTTTTTCCTCGAGCAAATCCATTTTTGTAGCTAGAGCAGAGTTGTTCGCCTGCTCATCAAAGTTGGTCGTCCTGAATGTATTGGTCTTTAATTCAATTGGTATTACAGCCTCTGTCCCGAAAGCCATTGCAAAAGGTGTTTCTCCGGTGCTTGACCTGGGAGAAACTCTGTATGCCCATAGGACTTCCGGAAGTTCTGTAGACCAACTATTTTTTCTTTCTGCTAGCCGTACCTTTAACGTATGCTTGATAATTTTGTTTACGGCTTCAACTTGTCCATTTGATTGGGGATGGTAGGGTGTAGAGTAATGTTTCTTGATCCCCCATTTAGTACAGAAATCTCTCAACTCCTTCCCATCAAACTGTGGACCATTGTCTGTCACGATGGTTTGTGGAACTCCAAAACGACAGACAATATTTTTCCAAATGAAGTTGATCATTTTCTGTTGCGTGATTTTCAACATGGCCTCTGCTTCTGCCCATTTTGTATAATAGTCGACTGCTACAACGGCAAATCGAACTCCTCCAACTCCTGCTGGGAAGGGACCAATAATGTCCATTCCCCATCTAGCAAAAGGCCACGGGCTATAAATCGATACGAGCTGTTGAGCCGGGGTATGAATGTTTGGTGCAAAAATTTGACATTGGTGGCAAGTCTTTGCTTTTTTTATTGCATCCTGGCGTAAGGTCGGCCAGTAATAGCCTTGTCTGATAGTTTTGTACGCCAAGGCTTGCCCCCCAGTGTGATTTCCACATACTCCGGCATGTATTTCTTCGAGTATTGCTCGTCCTTGCCCCCTAGGCAAACATTTGAGAAGTGGAAGTGATATTCCTCTTTTGTAAAGTTGCTCACCTACCAGAGTATATCTGGCGGCTTGCTTAATTAGCTTGGCAGCTTCAAAAGAGTTGTTTGGTTTTTCTCCACTTTTCAAGTATTTGACTATACTTGTTCTCCAGTCTTCTTCTTCACTGGTTTGATCGTTAAGTTGGTTGACATTATAACTCGTTGTTGATGGGTCATTCATCTTTGTAATTATAATGTCTGCCAACTCTGCAGGCCCTTCGCTTGTTGCTAGTCGGGCCAACGCATCTGCTTGAGTGTTGCTCGTCCTTGGGATTTGTTCAATGAATACTTGGTCTAACAAGGACATCAGGTGAGCAACAATTCGTTGATATTCGATCATATGGCCGTCCTTCGCCTCATATTCACCTCGGACCTGGTTCACAATCAATTGTGAATCACCGAATATTTGTAAACGTCTGACACCTACTGCCAGGGATAGATGAAGACCAGCAATGAGAGCTTCATACTCGGCTTCGTTGTTGGTTGCCATAAAGCCAAATCTGATTGCCGAAGTGAATACTTGTCTGCCTGGACTAATTAGAACCACTCCTGCCCCCGAGGCTATGTTAGTCGAAGATCCGTCAACATAAAGATGTCAGGGGTGATCAAGTCCTCTCGTCGGATCTGGTGGGAAGGTCAGTTCGACTATAAAGTCGGCTAACGCTTGCCCTTTGATCGCTGTTCGAGGAGCATAAGTCACCCCGAATTGGCTAATCTCCAGTGACCATTTTAATAGACGACCAGCTGTGTCGGGGCGATGGAGAATTTGTCTGAGTGGAAAAGTTGTTAGCACTTCAACTTGATGATAAAAAAAGTAGGGCCGTAACTTCCTTACACTCATGACTAGTGCATATGCCAGCTTTTCGGTTGGGGAGTATTTGATCTCCGCCTCATGCAAAGCTTGGCTGACGTAGTAGATAGGTTGATGGAATTTTCCATCTTCCCGTACCAGGACGGAGCTGATGGCCACTTCCGACGCCGCCAAGTATAAATATAGCTTTTCTCCTGGGACGGGTTTTGATAGGATCTTTACATCTTCCAGGTAGTATTTGAGTTGGTCGAACGCCTTTTGACAGTTGTTAGTCCATGTGAACTGTCCTTTCTTGATGGCTTCAAAAAATGGTTGGCATTTATCCCCCGATCTGGATATGAATCGGTTTAGTGCTGCTAGACATCCCGTAAGTCTTTGCACTTCTTTTATTGAACGTGGTGGTTGCATATCCATTATGGCTTTAACTTTCGTTGGATTAGCCTCAATTCCCCGTTGACTAACAAGATGACCCAAGAATTTGCCTGAATGAACTCCAAAGCTGCTCTTCTTTGGATTCAGCTTCATGTTGTAGTGTCGAAGAATTTCGAATACTTGGGTCAAATGCTGGAGATGGTCCTCTTTACGGGGACTTTTGACTACAATGTCATCAACGTAGACTTCTACTGTATCTCCAATTTGCTGGTCGAACATTTTGTTCACCAGTCTTTGATAAGTTGCTCCGGCGTTGATGAGGCCAAAGGGCATTCTCTTCCAACACAGCAAGTTTTTGTTTGTATAAAATGCTGTGTTCTCTTGATCGTCTGGATGCATTGGAATTTGATGATACCCGGCAAAGGCATCCATGAATGTTAGCATTTCGTGACCTGCAGAGCTGTCCACCAACTGGTCAATGTGAGGAAGTGGAAAATTGTCCTTCGGGCATGCAGCATTCAGATCTGTAAAGTCTATGCATAGCCTCCATGTCCCGTTTGGTTTCCTCACAAGGACTGGGTTTGCTACCCATTGTGGGCAGAGTGCTTGTCGGATTAGGTCGTTGTCTAACAACTTCTTTACTTCTTCGTTCAAAGCATGATATTTGTCTGGGCCATATTTTCTTCGTTTTTGATGGATTGGCCTTTTTGCTTGATTGATATTGAGCTTGTGACAAGCATGTTTTGGATCTATCCCCACCATGTCTGCATGAGACCAAGCAAAAACATCTAGATTTTTGCTGAGGAACTCTTTCATTCGGGATCTGTAAGGCTCAGGAAGCTCAGATCCTATGTATAACTCGAGATCCGGGTTTTCAGGATTAACTTTGAACGCCTCCAGCTCTTCAACTGGAGTTGCTCGTCATTTTTATCCTTTCCACCGAGGATCAAGTATTGGTCCCTCAGAGTTGAAATCATTTTCGATGTTCATTGGCTCTGCCCCCAGGCGGGGATCTAGATCATCTGTTGGCCCTGATTCATTGTTGTTAGTCAACACCTGGCCCTCTAGGTCATTATATGAATGTTGCTCATCACCATCCCTTAGCTGTTCGTCAGGATGATGTTCCTCATGGATGGTGAGGAGTTGTTCGTCCAACACCTGTTCGTCATGATGTTGTTCGTCTGTATCCATGTGGTCATCTTCTAAGTCCATCATATTCTCCAATATTGATGGTTCATCAACCGGATAGCTGGTGGTGGCTTCCATCATGGATACTTGCGCATGTTTTGCTTGTAGTTATAAGAGGCATTCCCGAGCCTTTCTTTGATCTCCTTTAACTGTGCCTGCTCCACTTGCTGTTGGAAACTTCAAGCAATAATGGTAAGTTGAACAGGCAGCTTTAAATACATTCAAAAAAGGTCGACCAAGGAACCCATTATAGGTCGATTCTTGGTCTACGACCAAAAAATCGACCATTCTTGTAATATTTTTTTCGGGTTCCTCGATCGTTACAAGTTGTACAAGCAAAGAAATTTCTCCCAACGGGACTGTTACTGCATTTCCGAAGCCTAGGATTCTATGGTTTGAGTCCCGGATGTGGGCTGAAAAGTCTCCAAGTTTATCGAGTGTACTTTTGAACAAGATGTTGGTATAGGCTCCAGTGTCTAGCAACAATCTATGAACTCGAGTCCCCATAATCTTCGCGCAAATTACGAGCGAATCGTTATGTGGAGTCAAAACCCCTTCAAGATCTTTTTCAGTAGAAGTCAACTCCGCCGTCTGCATGATAGTTGGCTTGACCCCCATTTCTTGCACTTGATCGATTGCTCGTAATTCAGCCTTTCTTTTTCGATTGGAGATTGGTGGTCGTCCATCAGAACATCCTCCTGCAGGACCTGCAGGTTCCATCATATACAAATCTTCCAATGGACGAGTAGGAATGGCAGGAACTGGTCGCGCCGGTTTATTATTCTTCTGAGGTTGATCATCTTCGTCCTCAGAGTTGTTCTCATGGACTCTCTTTCCGGGTTGTCTTTTAACAAAGTCGGAGAGCTTTCCGTCCTCGTAGAAACGCCATAGTTGTTTAAGCAAATCTCTACATTCACTTGTAAAGTGCCCCACGCTTTGATGGTAGGCACAATACTTGTTAGGGTTGAGTTTGCCAGTATCTTGGCGAATTTTTCGGGGAGGGGAGAGCAATTCCTTATCCTTCACATTCTCATAAACAGTATCGACTGACACTGTTAGCACTTGGTTCAATTTCTCTTTGAGTTATGTCCCTTCAGTGAATGCCTTCATGTTTTTAGGGACTCGATAACTCGTTGCGCCAGATTTCTTGTTGTTCTCCTTGGGATCGGCTTTGTTCTCTCCCAAGTTTGACTGCAGGGCCTCGTGCATAGAAACGAATATGCCGGCCTGATTTCTAAACTCGGCGTAGCTCCTTGGGCATTTCAGATGTACCTCTTTCCATAACTTTGACCCTTTCTTCAGTCCTGCCATAATAGTAACAATTTTTGTGTCCTCGCTGACGGGCTCACCTTCCAACAACACCTTGTCGAACCTTTCCATGAAAGCTCGATCTGATTTATCGTCATTTTGTTTTAGGTCTGACAACCGGTGTTTCTGGGACAAGTACGATCCCGCCGTTGAGAAATGAGACATAAATTCTCGACTCAGCTGAGTGAATGAATGGATAGACGCTGGTGGCAATGTTGAGAACCATTTGTGCACCCGGTCCCCCAAGGTTAACGGGAAATTTCGGCATTGAGTGGCATCGCTGGCTCCCACCGAGACCATATAATCTGAGTATTTTGTTAAATGAACTCTGGGATCAGCAAGCCCGTCATACTGTATGCTTGCTGGGAATTGGACTTTCTTCTGAATCGGGGCTTTCAGAATGTAAGTTGATAATGGTGAGGATGGCAAACTGGTCGTCCCCACTCCTCTCTGTTGGTCCAACTGTCCCTGCATGCTTTCTAGCGCTCTCCTCAAGCTTGACAGCTCATCCAGAGATGCCCCCTGACTTGGAGGCTGTTCGGCGAACAAAGGTGCAAACCTTTCTGTTCGTCGCAGTCCCTCGCTTGGAGTGGGCAACTCTTGGAGCTGCTTTTTTGGGTTGCTCGCCGCATTAGGTCCCAAACGTTTGAAGGCAGATTGGGAAAGTCTTTCATGGACCGAAGGGCGAGGTTGTTCAAATGTTGCTCGCCCATGCTCAGCTTCCTGGCGAGCAACTTTCTCCTGCTGCTGGGGTTGGCCAAGTCTGTCCTGGGCACTGGAGCGGGTTGTTCCGTGGCTCGACATTGTTGTTCGCCCGCAAGCAGATTCAGCCTGGCCCTCTCTTGGTTCGACCATCTTTGCTTTGCCCTTATCCCGCCTGACCTGGGAACTGTTCACCTCGTGTTGTTCGCCCCTGGTTGATCTGGCCCTAACAACTTCCACAGGTTTATCCTTAGGCCTCACTAGTAAAGGCCTATTCTGATCTTGTTGTCTCTGTAGAGCCTGGAGAGCAGCAATAGTTTTGGCCAGTTCATTAGGATTGTTCGCCAGGGCCTCCATTTCAGGTGGGAAATTATGGGTTATGGCAGTGTGCTGTGATCTATTCACATGTCTAGGATTTCGATCCTGGTGGTCGGCCGATGAGGCTCGGGTGGGAGATGCTCTCCTTGACAAGCGTGATGCTTGGGTTTCCTTTGATTGAGGCATTTCAATATAAATTGTTTCTTTAATTTTAATATTGAAGAACACCAAGAACACCAAGAACACCCTTGCTTGTATCTTCAAATATTTCTTGAGGTTTTCTTTGAATCTTCAAGTTTTCAACTTGAAGTTCTTGAGTAATCACACTAACCGGAGGTTCGAACCCTCCTTCTAGCGCCAAAATTGTTGGTGATCATTTTTTATCGGGTGGATTAGTGACTGATTAAGTTCGGTTTAAAGATCATCAATCAATTACGTGTGATTGGTTACCACCGTAAATGGTAAATCGAGGTTCGGGTTATGAAATCGGATATACGAAAGTCGAAATCGAATTAATTTCGTATGTGTGTTTGTTTAGGTGTGATAGTGTGTGTTTTTGGAGTGTTTATGAATTTGAACTTGTATTTCTTAAGCTGGAGAACAACTATTTATAGAAACTAGCAAGCATGAGGTGTTCCTGACTCTTGGTCTCCCTAGCCTGCATGCTTGACATGTGTCCTTTGACTCTAGTTTGACCTTATCTAAGCTAAATCTTTGTTACAAAATCTTCTTTGGTCTTATCTCGGACTTCATTGTTGTTCGTCCAGGTCGGTTTAAATCGATCCAGGATGGTTCTTTCATAGAAGTTGTTCGCCGTTTGGGTGTATGGCTCAGAAGTTGTTCGTCTTTGTGTCTTGTACAGATTGGCTTTGGGATCTTGGTCCTTTGTTCGTCAGCATACACCTTTTAGGCTGATAACTGTAACACTTTTACCAGTGTTGTTCGTCATTATTGTCTTGGTGGTGGGTTTATATTCGGTCTTTGGTTTTTAAACCTGTTCGCCAATTTCTTGTTCGTCGGTATAGTTGTTCGTCACTTTATACACTCCTTGGATTAGTTTATGCACCCCGGCTTGATTTTCTTTATTGATCATCTTTGATTTGGGGTTGATTTCTCGTAATTCTTCTTATGGCTTTAACCCTTGTTCGCCCATCATTGATTTATGTTCGCCTGTCAACAGAAGGGAGTACAATATATGGTTATTTTTGGAAACAAAGAGTGAATGCACTTTTTTTTTATGTACATCCGCCACTGTCATACTTTAATTAGAGTCAGGATATATATTTTAGTGATTGTCAATTGTATAATATACTAGTCATACAACCCTACATAAGACTTGTTTGGTACGCAATATAAGCCTTTGAAATAAAAAAATTCGGTCGATTCCTCTCGTTTAGTACACAAGAAAACATTTGTGGTCGGCCCAAGAAAAGTACTGACTCTTTAAACCAATTAATGAAAAACATTGTAGCTCTGTGGGAGCCCCATATGGGCTCCCCCCCTACGATACATTTTTTGGTTCTGAGAAGGTTAAAAAACAAGGAAGTTTATTGACCTTTTGAACATTTTTATTACTTTGAATTATAGATTTCCCCAAAATCAAATGAACCACAAATCCTAACCTCTCTCTCTTCTGTTCGTAAAAAAAAACCCACACTGCAGCTTCTTCCTTCCACTGCAAAATTGTCGATTTTGAATCTGTCAAAGATGGGGTAGTGGTAGAGTAGTCAATCCCAACCAATACTTGGTAGCCTCCATTCCAGGTCTAACTGAATCGCGTGTCTTGTTTAGTGTGGGAAACAAAAAATTTCGATCTCCGGCGATGTACATAGCAGATTAGGGTTGGGCAAAAATTGCATACCGTATACCGTACCAAAAAATTTGGTATGGTAAAATGTCATACCGATTCCATACAGAAGTTTTTTGGTATACCAAAATTTCAGTATGCCTAAAAATTTATACTGTACCGTACCGAATAACCGGTATACCGTTTCATACCGAAAATACCGATATATACCGATATATTTGGTATTACAAAATTAGAAAATGTAAAGGTATACCGTTCCATACTGAAAAATATAAAGGTATACCATTTCATACCGATATATACCGATATATACCGATAATATTTCGGTATATACCGAAATACTGAAAATTTGGAATATCCATTACTATTACCGTACCAAAATTTTCGGTATTTTCGGTACGATATGCCCGGTATTTTGATATTTTGGTATTTTTCCCCACCCCTATAGCAGATGATGCATACATACCCAAAGTAGGAAATACTTTATTTTATGTATATCCCGTATACAAGAAAATAAACGAGGGCCATCTTAGTTCAAAACCCGCAGGTAAAATCTTAAATCTTCGCTGGATATCATCACTCACTCGATAAATTGTTCAGAGTGTTCACTTACGAACTACAAGGAATGTTTGTGTCTGTTGATAGAAGTACAATCAGATGAACAAACAAGCAACATTTTTATCCTTAAAACAAGATTAATAGTCAAACCAGGTCAATGACCAATGAGACGAGCTACTCCAATGGACAAGCAACCCTCAAGAATTCAGCCCCATTGGATGAGCAGTTCAAGTGAGCGAGCAATCCTAAAGAATTGTTAAGCAAAATACATCCAAGCTAAAAACTTTGATTTGTACGCATTAGGTCTCTGTAGAACATCATGAATATAGTTATCATCATAAAAAACAACGCTCTGTTCACCGGGAAGATGGAAATTCAAACGCACAATCGGTGGAAATCAATGATGTATATCAAACTAGATAGTCCTCCACCCAGCCTCACAAGGAGAAATGTACCTACAATTAATGAAATTCTCAACCTCATCCTTTTCAACAAATGTTTCTCCACCATTTTCAACAGAAATAGTTGCTCTATCTGGACCCTTATTAATATACTTGAACAGATACTTGATAGACTTGTGACGATTACACCACTCGATGTTTATATGCCCCCTGATATCTCTTCAATAGAATAGGACTATACGGCACAACAAACCCATTATCCAAAGCAACCTTACTCTTAACAATAATTCTACTGTCATTCCTTCTCATGTACAGTGAATATCCATCCTGATCAATGGATGTCTTATATATGTACCTCCGTGGGAATATTTTTTAATAGTACTTTCCCTTCAGGCAAGGTGAATATGTCCTTGCAAAGCCGCATGGACCATGCATCATATAATCCCTAACCAAATCGTACAACAAAGGATCATCATTTTTATCAGGAATCTCAGCCGATATCAACCGATCAACGTCCTCTGGATTTGGGAACTTATTGTCACAGTTCAAAAATAGGATAATATGAGCATATGTCAATCGCCTCTTCTGAAACTCCATAGTTTACACAACTGTTACAAAAAAATTCAAATTAAACACAAAAAATAACAGTATATCAACAACTATCCTGAAAATTTCAGTACGTAATTCCCATATCCAAATAGTGACATGGACACACAGTTATAACAGACCAAAGCTCAAAAGTTACCTGCATCAATTTTTCCAAATATTCGAAGATCCTTGAAATCACTAATAATCTTGTCAAGCTTCATCTTGAACAAACGACACAAAATGTCTGGTCTATTAGCTGACTCAAGTCCTTTAGATGGGAGAAATCTTGATATCTCTGGCCATTTAGGATTGCACGTGATCGTAATGAATAGACCAGGATAAGAATAATACCTACAAATTGCCATAGCATCCTGAAAATTCTGAATCATGTACTTTGGCCCACCAGTAAACGAAGATGGCAAAATTATTTTTCCCGTAGTAGATGGGTCCGTATAACCAGATTGAACTGTGCTCGACATGTCGGAAACTCTGTCGGATCTCAACTTTACCTGATTAAACTTTAGTTAAGATAACCTCTCCGCCTCTATCATCGTATACGAATCCACCAAAAATTGTTGAAACAATCTCCGGGACATGAACAACGTATTGGGCTCGTTGAGGCGCTCGTGAATTCTGAACGCAAAGAACTCACGCATTATCAACCTAGTTCTCTTTCTTGCAGTAAAATCAGCATCTCTGTGGTTAACATCAATACGGTATCCATCCTCGCCGTAAGGGAACAACAGAGGTACTGAAGTGGTACGTACGACGGATGTACCTCACTTATCCTTACCAATCTTCCATCACATGTTTGCAGCAAAACATCCTTTCTATCAACGGCTGCATCAATATCTTCTGGAATCAGAGCGGCTACCTCAGATGCGGTGGGAAGATTGTGGGTCCTTCCATCTATATTTCTTCCTTTCACCAAATTCAATCTCAAGGAGGGGTCACGTCCAGGCATAATATCATCCATAGCATACCGAAATTACACAACAAACGGATTGTACCAATCTATCATCATCCGCAACTCACGCACAATAGCCTTGTCGAGCACTGTAGCCTTTTCCTTTTCATGAACGCTACGGAAAAAAGAAAGGACAACTGTCTCACATACACATACAATAAACACGACACAAGGTTATATCTTTAAAAATAAAAACAACATACCTGAGAGCCTTTATTCTATTGTGTACTTCATTTTCAGTGTCATAGATGTACAACTGCGAGAACTTTGGTTGCTTTCCAGGGACAGGGAGCTACCTACCAATCCGATGATAGTTAGCCCTATGCATTCTGTATACATAAGGTCCCCCGCCCCTATTAATCGAATTATCAAACGTACAACCCATCGATGTAAAACTAAACATCATATTATAAGCTCTAATATTTTCTAGAAACTGCTTGCTCTTCGCATCATTCGATGAAAATAGGTTCGTCAGTGTCTCTGGCTGCGGCTTCATCAGGGGAAAGCGTATTTTTCCATTGCTACAACACGACGAGAATTTAATCTCATTTCGCTTCTTGGACGTCCTCTCCTCATACCACATAGAACCATTGCAATAAATACACATATACGTAGCGTCACCAAAATCAAGATATCCTGAAACGTAAATAATAAGTCATCACGTACACACATAAATGAACACACACACACACACACACACACACACAAATACATGAACAAAAAAATCACACACATGCACATACACACATACACATACCTCCATCCTGAACATATCTTTCCTTCGAATTTGCAGTAGTCGGGACATTAATTGACGTTCCTCCACCTGCACACCGATGCAACACCAATTAGTAATATACAACAGGAAAAAAATATAGCAATCATATTCACATTAAAAGAAATTAATTAATTCAAATTAAATACTAAATTATATTACCTTGAGCTGCACTCAAAGTACTAATTCGAACAGTTTGTCCAACTTGTACAAAATAATCACCACCCAGATTTATTATTCTTGGGCCAGAAGATACCACATTCATGGGCACACGATGACCACCAATAATCAAATTGCCATCAACATCAACAACACGTGCCTATCCATTTTCTGTAAGGTTAAAATAAATAAAAATAAGGAAAAAATGACCATTCAAAGTATTATCCACACCGAAAAAAAACCTTTTGTCGTGGCGCGTGTATTTTACGAACATGGGTTATCGGGCAAAACAGTTCTATCAACAGTGGGCGCTGAACTCGATGGTAAATCTGTTTCTAAAGAACAAATAAGTAACAAATATAAATCACAATGAACTTAGAGATGAAAAATGTTAATAAATTTATCACCACCTTTCCATTAGGTGTAGGAACGTCTGGACAATTTACACCAACCCGTAAAGGGCGATTGTCTGAATAAACACATTTGAGGAATGATATTTAGCATTTCAATATAAATAAAAAAATATAAAATTGGTCTTAACATACGCCACGAGAAAAAACATAAAGCAATTTGTATGCCACACATTTCAAGCGTATACACCTAAACTCCACTGCAACCATTGACCCAATTCAGGGGAAAAAAACTGCACAAAACAATGGGTTAATTAACAAACCAAAATGAACCTCTGGAACGTTTATTAGAGATAATACATCTCCTAAGCAACCTTACACTCCATTGAATGGACTTTTCCAAATCAGTATCTACATCATATTGAAGGAGCGTAAAATCAAATATCAAACAAATGAACAATAACATACAAAATAATACACCGACGGAATCAAAGCCCAAGATTCCAAAACCAATAAAATTTACCCATTTGAAGTGTTCTACCACGCTTTCCCAGAATAATTGATATCCTCCTCATTCGAGCATGTCATGCACAATTCTATGTAATTAGCAAATACAAACACGTCCACATAGACAATGTATAAATAGTTTATTAAAAACAAAAGCAATGATCACCATAGAAATCATGAAAAAACCCCATAATTAAAAAAACATTTAAAAAAAAAGAGAAGTTAAAAAAGAAAAAAGAAAGAAAGGATACATCCGCAAGAAACAAAATACACTATACTCTATGTATAAAAAAAAAATACTAAAACACCCATCTAATTTAGACTCACTATAGTGCAACATGCTCGCCGATCGAACATTACGGCAACCTGAACAATATAAATGCTCAAGTTAGGCACATAAATCCAATAGTATTAACAAAAAAATATTGCGCATTATTGAAGCAAAGAAAATGCGATATTTATTCGTATATCTCACTCGTATTATGCTTCTGGTCCCATTCACTGTCTATTTTTTAAAAACTTCTTTAAACCCTCAAAATTTTACAACTTTGTTCATATCATATACTACAGTAAGCGATAATATATACCACGTCAAATATTAACAGTGACTGGTGGTTGCACGCCAATATATTATCTTCCACCCATTTGATGCATGGTTCAATGATATTCACATGAATTATGAAAATTATTAAATGATGAAAAGTATACGTATAAAGTGATATTAAATTCTTATAAATTAATACAATTATTTTTATTACAAAAATATTCCAAAAAAAGTCGTGTAGAATGAAGAGGGACAACACACCAGCGGACTAATGTAAAAAAAGGCCCTTACACCGAGTTTTTACTACACCAAATCTACATTCACCTTATTTACACTTTAGAAATGTACAGATTATGGTGCTACATACAAAAAATAAAAAAAACAAAATTTTACATGTAGTAGGTTCAATCAATATTTTGGGTGGAGAGTGATAGATAGACGCGGGTATATTAAATTAAAAATAAAACAAACACAAATTAATATTGGAGAAACTGGAGCTTTTTTTTTTCTCAACCACGCGCAAATAAACTATATAGATAAATAAAAGAAAGATATGAGATAATTATATAATTAATATAACTCTATTTAAAAATAGGTAATTAATCATAGGCAAATCAATTTAAGGTGGGACGATAAAATATAGCAGGTCGCACAATATAATCAAAATATTTTAAAAGTTAAAGGACTTTTTAAAAAGTTGAAAGGTAAAATCACCATAAACACAAATAAGATAAGATAAATGACAAAAATAACTATTTTCCATAAGACTACAACACACCATATTTCAAACACATTAAAAAATACCTGCTAAAGTCATGCCACCAGCAATACTTGCAAAATAATCATCATCCATTACAATTTGTAACGCAGACGCCGTACGGAAAATTAATGAACCTCAAAGCAACTGACAAAAAATATAAATGCCAAACAAATATATGTTAGCAAATATGTGGTAGACCAATATTTGTAAAATGCAAAAAAAAAAAAAAAAAAATTCACATTGTGAGCATACTAATGCACAACAAATACATCATATACATAATATAAAAAATGATAGTGCACATTGTGTTTTAGAAATAAATTCACAACAAATTACACATAACATACCCATACAATTAAATACAAACCAAGAGTTGATTTGCACAAGCTACTTACATAATAAAATTAAAATTACTGACCATAGATTAGATATTTGGGCGATTCACTTTGAATATGCGTCGCACTTTATCCATATTAAATAAAATACGTGGTTATTGACCCAAAAATACAAAATGACCCTATTCCGACAAACGTGCAATTGACACAATCTCATATTACCGAAATGTAATTTGAATACGATGTATATGATAACTTCTAAAGATTAATTATTTATAATTTCCATAATCTAAAGTATCACTTAAGGGGAATGATGTGCTATGTCAACGTAACAGTCTCGTATTTTATGTATCATGGAACATAAGAGTTTATCTCTTCTGTATTTTACAATAAATAAAAACACTAAAATGCAAAGTGAAAGAGTAAAACTGAATAGTGAATATAAGCATTTTATTCGTCTCAATAAATAACATTTATCATAAACAAACCATGAACATCACGCACCCTCATAAGAAGTGACATCCCTAATTTTAATATGATACACCTTCTGCAAATACTTAATTCCCCAGAAAGCAGCATCATTTTCCGCCTCATCAGATGTTCCGAAAAAATCACCACGCACAACATGGACAAAGTCGTTATCAGAACGAAGATAGATAACCGATTTGAAAATGGGGAGCAAGTCACTTCCAAAATTGTTGGTTTCACATGTAATAGACATATAATCTAATTTTAGGAGTAACTCACGAAGCAATGTCACAAAATTAAGAGTGAGAATAATGTCATCCATTGCTACAAAAATATCAGCTATTACAATGTTGAGAAGATTGCAAGACACAAAATAATGTACTGATATTTTTATAGGAGCCAATATCACACCACAAAACAGAAACATGACACAATCGTGGAAATTAATCCAAATCAATGATCCTTCATACATACATTATGCCACCAATTAATCCTAGATCACCAATTCACTCATATATAACACAATAAATTCCATAGCTATGCAATTAGAATTCACTATGCAGCATCAATTATAGATTAGATTTATTATCCAATTTTCAACATGTGTTTAGCTTAAATTAAGAAAAAAAAAAAGCCATCATGGGTTGAATTAGCACCACTGTTATACTAAATCCAACAAATGATCAAAAAATATTATAACACCTCTAATATTATATTTAGATATTTAAAGATCAAAGAATTTCATCTAATTTAAAAGTCTAAACTTGTAAGAGATGTAGTATTAATTTTTTCATTTATTTCCCTAATAGGTATTATATTTGATTATTAACCATAGGTAATAATTGAAAAAATCCTTGAGTTTGACTAAAAGAAACTTAATAACTTATTTATAGTATTAAATGATTTAATTATTATGTGTATTATTAGGTTTGTACAACAATTATGTTTTCTTGAATAAGCAATTATTTGATATTTTCATGTAATTAACATATATAAAAAGTAATGTATTTAAATAATAATAATAATAATAATAATAATAATAATGAAATTACTTTGTTACGACTTTGAGTTACGAAGAATATATATATATATATATATATATATATATATATATATATATATATATATATATATATATATATATAACATAAATCAGAATGTTAAGTTACTCAATTTTAGATGTTGAGATGTAATTTAGATAATATAATAGTGATATTAGTTTATAATAATATTTTCATTAAAAAAAATCAATGATGTTATTTTTTATTATATTTAATTGAGTAAGTCTATGGTAAACTCAAGTTTACTTGAATTTTCTTTTTCAAGTATCACTGATATATATACACATGATCATTGTTATGCATAACAACTATCACTATAAAAAAAAAGTAAATCACCAACAAATATTTGTGGTGGAATTTTTTGTCAGTAATTTTTGACGAAATTTAAAATTTTTAAGATGGATTTCCGTCGAAAACTTATTATATTTATAAAACATAAAGAAAAATAAATATAAAAAATATACCAATGGAAAAATCAGTCTTTAACATATTTCGATTATTTTAAAGTAAAAATATGTATTTATAAAATGTATATCGACATAATTACAGTTGATAATATTTAAAAATATAAATGATAAAAAATGAATATTATTGAAAAAAATAAAATTTAATGATGGAGTTTCAGTCGATAAAAATTAGAGACACATTTTATTCGTCATTAAAAATTAGCGAAGATGAAAATAGAGACGAAAAATTAGTGACGAAAATTCGTCAGTAACATTAATTAGTGACGAAATGCTAACATATAGTGATGGAAAAATTCGTTTCTAATTTTTATTTTTAAAGTGTATCACAATTTAAAATAAATTTAATTTTTTAGACAGTGATAGTGTATCTGCACAACAATATTAGTGAATATGCATAACAAATTTGAGTCCATATGAACTTGAGTTAACACAAATTTTATCGTCACAATATGCCTCAATCAATTACGAAAATAATGTTTATGTCATTTACATGTTTTATTATTAAATATTTTTTAAACTTATATAATTTCGTGCAAATAACAAAATATGAAATCTTTCATTTTTAGCGTCAAATATGATGCATACCTTGAAGTCTCATGAAAGTAATATTGTTGGGGTCATAGCATGACATTTATATTATCACATGTATTTATTAATATTATTATATGTATTTACTGATATTATTAAATTTACAAATTGAATCACAATATAAAATATTATGGTATCTATAAATGCATGCAATGATATCAGTACATGCATATATAGTATCAGTTTCATACTATGTGGAAAAATTTTGATTTTTTTTTCTGAAAAAAAAACAAAGTTTTGGAAAAAAATTAAAAAATTATTAATTAACTTTTTGATTTTCTTCTATTATTTTTTGGTGGAGTGTATTAAGGCAAAGTATTATATGAAAATAGTTCATGATAAGCTTATCATGAAATAATTTTAAAGTATCATTAATCTCATCGGGAGTATCATTAATCTCATCAGGGGTATCATTATTTTGAGTTCAAGAAAATTTAAAACAATTACAATATAATACCACTGACCAAAATTAGTGATACCACCGACATGTTTAATGATACTCCTGATGAGATTAATGATACTCTAAAACTATTTCATGTTAAGCTTATTATGAAGCGTTTTCATATAAAACCTACTCTTTAATTAAAACTATCTAACTACATAATTACTGTTCCTAAACAACATTGTGAATTCGGCCAAAATACATATTAAATAATGATCATTATTGCCAAAAAAATAAGAATTTGGGGATAAACGAATTCGGCCAAAATACATATTACTCTGTAAAATTCAAATCGCCAGTAAAAAGTAAAAATTAAAAAAAACTCCATTGATTATACATCAAGCTCACACACCTGTTCCAGAGGAAAAAAAGAAGAAGAAGAATTTAGAAGATTGGAAAGAAGAAATTGAAGGAGGAAGTAGGAATCATACCATTTTTCTGAATATCTTCCTTTCCATTTTCCTTCTGTATTTCTCCACTTTGCTCGCTGGAACGCTGACGTTGCTGATTTAATATTCAAATGCATCAAGCACTATTATCAAACTTCATTACGTGGAGTAGGACTTAAAAAGTTTGAGATGATAAGAAGTTTTCCGTCGGAAAGTAAATCTTTTTCATTTAGAAGAATTTGAAACTTTTCGTAGTTAATCATTCGGCTTGTCCTGTTAGCAGAATTTTATTTTAATTAGAGATTGTAACAGGTGTTTTCCATTAATATTCTATTTTAGTAGAATCGAAATGAATGATAAATTTTATAGCAGTTAAGTCGTTTGATAAAACAAAGGTGGACGAATAATTTGAATGGAAAAGATGGGACTGAATGCATTTGAACTGGAACGTGTATAAGACGATCTCATACATTAAATATTTATTATATGATCCATTCTAACCAAATTTATTTTTTGACTATATGATCCATTGGCTTATGAAGCTCTAGCCAATCATGTTTTCAAATGGAAATAGATTAAATAATAAAGTATCTCACCCAAAATTTATTTAAATAATTGTGAGACAAGACTTGTTTAGATGAGTGAGACGTAGAATATAAACAAGTCTCAATATTACCGTAACCATGATTATACCAACTAATTAGTTTCTGTACCAACTCCATTTTCTTTAAATATTAGGCACAAATTTTAACTTTTATGAATAACTTTATACTAGTATAGTATGTGGGCGGAAGTTGAAATAATTACTTGATGCTCAAAGAAACCAAGTTATAATCCATATGCCAAACAATTGGGCTGGATACAAACAGGCCAGGCTCTAAGAATGGCCCACTTCAAATTTGTCGTTTTATATGGAGAAAGAATAAAAGGAAAAAAAAAAGTAGGCACATCAAATTATAAAAAATATATATGAAGTAAAATTGGTTTATATATAAATCACTTTACAATATATTTTTTAGTGTATTTAAATTTATATTGATATCGTACTGAAAATTTCGGTATATCAAAATTACATACAACATACCGTTCCAAAAATTTAGTATACTGTGGCATACCCCGAAATATCGGTATACCGTGCATATCGAAAACTATTTATAGATAAAATAATAAATTATTTTTTATAATTTTATCGATTTCAGTACGGTACCAAAAACCGAATTTTTTCGGTATACCAAATTTTGTACTGTTACCATATCGAAAATGTTGGTATACCGAAATTTTCGATAAATTTGATATTTTACGGTACGGTAAGCGTGGTATATCGAAAATTTCGATATTTTTCCCACCCCTATTTGGACTTTTGAATGGGGCAATATTCTTTCATGGTATTAGAGTTAAAAGACTCATGCCCAACTAAAGAATTTGAGTTCGATTCCCACCGATAGCAACTTCACCCAAATTAAATTGTTGTCCCTGAAAGAGGGAAAAGTTGTGTATGGCCCATGAGTGATAGGAAGTGTAAGAAAAATAATTAAATTAATTAATTTCACATTTTTCTATAAATTTGGACTTTTATATGAGGCCAAATTTTTTCGAATATCCCATGGTCATGTGTTCTTGGTAATCCTAGCAAGAACTTCCCTCCATCCTATTCGAATCTTGTTTAATCCACAGAAAATTTTGCCTTGTTTTAATCTTCAATATCTAGAATCAAGACTTAAGAAAGCTTGATTTAATAGATGTTCATCCCACTTATTGGCTTTACATATCTTGTGAAAATAATTAATAAAAATGCTTTTAATATCAATTATTTATTTCAATTAAAAATATTAAGTTTATGTTATATATTTAAAAAAAAGTATTTTTAAATTAATTTTTATAATAATAACTCTATTTAAACCGGGTTGCCCCACCTCATTCTTGGGATGGATATTAAAACCGGGCTGATTAATTGGTATCCCCAATACTTACACAAATATTATCACCATACAATCCAATAAAGCAAAGAGTGTGTGTATTTTTTTTTTTTTTTATAAAATTATTCCTTAAAAACCAATACAATCAAACGTAAAGTTTACTTATCGTATTTTGTGTCTTAGGGGTGTATATTTACGTATTATTCAGCAAATTAAAATAATATTTTTTTAAACAAAAACTTAAAAGTGTAAAAAAAACAATAAAATAAAAAAAGTTTAATCACAACAGTTAAAGGCTCGACTAATAATGAGGACTGGAGAATGACCCAAATGTGCTAACGAAACTATGAGCCAAATATTAAATTTTCTAAGGATAAAAGTAATCATATAGTCATTATATGTCTTAATAAAGCTTTTTCAACCATCTATTTATCGGAGTGGAAATTCACAATGAACACCAAATACATATCGGAGTGCTGATGGAAATTGTATCAGGCTTTTCAAGGACAATTGGGTCCCTGGACTTGCAATGGGTAGGATATCTTCTACACTCACCATAGCAACAATTAAAATGTTGGCATCAATAGAAAAAAATAATTGAAATATCATATTATATTTAATTAATATATATTGAGCTAAAAATTATATTATTATTAATTATTACTATTATTATTTATATTGTACTCCTTTGTCCAATAATAGTAGGCATCATATTTCTTTTGGTCCGCTCAATATAAGTATATATTGACAAAAAAAAAAAAATTACTCTATCTTCACCCTCCATATATTTCCTTAATTACTCAAAATGTTATTAACTTCATTCATAAACAACCACTCTATTTATAAATGAGCCCACAATACCCCATAATATCATTTGATATATCTACACTATACATAAATAACTAATATTTCTTAAAACCTGTGAAAAAAAAAACATTTGCACTTATATTGGCCAGAGGAAATATATATTAATAAATATAAAAAATATAGAGAATATATTATATATATTTATATAATATATATGTATATATATTAAAAATTAATTTATAAACGGGGCACCGTTCCGTACATAGGACCTTGTGATATCCAAATTCAATCCGCCGAGAAGCACACTAAGAGCCAACCCAAACAATGCGGGTTTATATTGTTATTCCTAGTAAGTATGGGATATTGCGGGGGTGAAATTAGTACATAATTTTCCTATAATGAAGTGTACAAGTTTATATGAAACATTTCAATAAGGTAAGTGTGTAAATTCCTATAAAATTAAAAATAATCCCTCCATCCACAAAAAATGCGTTCATTTGTTTTTTTTTTTCATGTTTTAAAATGTAGATAAAGTAAATGTATTTTGAAATATTAAAGTCCATTTTAAAGTTAAGTAGTTATTTGTAATGGCAAAAGCAATGTTATTTTGAAATAATTAAATACTGGCTAGATGACTAAAAAAATAAAATTATTGTAAAAAATAAAATAAACATACTTTTAATGAACAAAGAAAGGTAGCATTAATATAATTGGTAAACAATGATGCCCCAAAGAAATATAATATATAAGTAAAGGAAATCTAAAAATATACATAAATGCTCGCTCAACAGTCACACAAGCTACTTACGTACAAACTGTAATACTGGAAAAACAAAATACAAACAATAGAAAACCAAACAACAAATACAATAAAACTAGAGAGAGCATTTGTCAAGCAGAAAATGATTGATTATCCGATATTATCTTTGCTATCCTGTTGGGCAGGCTTTATGGTGTTGTATCATGTGCATTGAGAAGTTGTATAGTACAACTAACTATGCACATGGTACAACATTGCCCAACATGATAGTATAAATAAACCGATTATTCAGAGACGGCCCTAAAACTGGAAACGGTTTCCAAGAGATGGTGTGAAGCTTTCTCAAATTTGACGAATCCCATGAACCAAAATTCATGCCCATCCAATGTCACCACATGAATATACTTCTTTGGCGGATCTTCTCCCATCGTAACCGGGTTCACATTCTCTATTTGCCCCAACCCTATTGACACCTACAATCATAAAACCACAACGATCAATTCTTGTTAATATCAATTTCAACATGTCACCACCTTTTTATTCGACCCTTTTATCAATTTGCAAAATTTACAATTTTTTTATCTGAATATAATTTGATTGATTGCAACCTAAGTCGGTCAAATTTCATATAGTATATGTTACCATCAGATAAAAAAATTGTACAGATTGTATATTGATAAAAGACCATAATATAAACTGCAAATTGATAAATACAACATAAAAAAATTACAGGTTATAATCGAATAAAAAAAATTGCATAGACAACATATTAATAAAAGATAGGAGACAAATAACAAATTGAAATGTACTTATAACCCTTTTACCCGTTTATCAGTTCAAAATAACTAGTATAAGTTGTAATCAGATAAAAGTTATACAAAATTGATAAAGAGTATGTATAGAATGAAATTGTTATGTATGAACCATTTTGCAATACTTTTTAGTATAACAATTACACCCTTCGTCCCAATTTTATTTTTCCATTTGCCAAAAAGTCCGTCCCAATTTTATTTTCCCATTTCTCAAGCATTCACCTTTTTAAACTTCACCCCACAAAAAACTATTTTATTAATTTGAATACTGCATTTCAACTCTCGCATTAAACTCCGTGTAAAGTCAAACGGAAAAATAAAACTGGGACGGAGGGTGTAATACCTTTCAGTGTAACCAACTAATACCCCTTTAATTAAATATTACCCTTTTACTAATACACTTCTGTGAAAATAATTAATAACCACTAGAATTATTATTCTTCAACTAATACATTTCAGTAAAAACAACAAATACCCACTAGAATTATACTTTCAATAAAAAAACTAATAATTAATATTTTTTAATAAAAACAACTAATAATTAATACATTTTAATAAAAACAACTAACATTCACGAATTACCTTGTAGTAACTCCATGTCTCTTCGCCGGAAGGAGCTCGGAAAGAGAGGGGACGATCGCTACAAAATGCGAGACGCGCCGTCGACAGGTAAAGCGTTCCGGCGACGGGCCCGGTCGTCGTGGAAAGGTAACAGGCGAACGACTTCTTCAGCTTCTCATTCGGATCCACTGCGAAGATCTGCTTGAACAGAGACTCGAATCCTCCTTCTGTCAACGCCTTCGCTGTCAGATTAACTTTTCCCAACGCCACTTCCGATACCGACGACCCCGTTTTCACTTTAAAAAACACAAACAATCAAGAATGAAAATATTTGAAAATTTTCACAATATATCCATTTTTCGTGCTTATCAGAAAAAAATATTACTACCTCCGTTCCCTAGAAGTATAGCTTTCTGGCTTTTCAACAATTTTGTTTTCTTCACCATTCAATCATCACTTAATATTTTCACATGTCATCGACTTAAACTCACAAACAACAATTTAACTCATAAATAGATCATGCAATACATCAAAATATCCTTACTTTTATCTATGTTTTTTTACGACCTAACAAAAACAAACGACCATACTTTTTATGGAACGTAGCACGTAGGGAGTAGTAAAAAACATCGATACATATATGTATGTTAGATTAATTTTAATTATATTTTCTTGCAAATTGAGCATAATATTAGTAAAATATAAAAAAATATGGAGGAAAGTTTCATAATTTCGATAAATATCATGAATCTAAAATTTGATTAAATTTTATCGTAAATTTTAGGGTTAATTGCAAAAAAAAATCACAACTTTTTCACAAATTGCAATCTAATCTAAACTTTTGAATCTTTGCAAACAAAACTCCAACTTAACATTTTGTTGCAATTCGAACCAACAAATAAATTTTTTATAGTCCGAAAATGATGTTTCACTTGTTCGACAATGAATAATTAATTGTATTGTTATGTTTAGATTGGTTCGGATGACAATACATAATTAATCATCATTTTCGAGCAACTTGAAATATGCCATTTGGTTAGAATTGCTAACAATTTTAAAGTTGAAATTTTATTTGCAACGATTCAAAAGTTTAGATTAAATTGCAATTAGCGAAAAGGTCGTGATTTTATTTGCAATTAACCCTAAATTTTATGTAAAAAAAAAGTTTGGTTATTAAATTTTCACAACTTTTCAAATTTACCACATCGTTCGATATTTTCAACCTTGCACATAACGAAATTAAATTCCTAAATGTATCGTTAATTAAAAACTCACAATTGTGCCATAAATTGCGGGCTATATCCTCGGCCCGGTGACTCCAGGAATTGAAGAGATTGATAACGGATTCGAGGGGATTGTCGGATGGCTTTTGGACAGGGGAATAGACGACGTAGGGCTGGTGGAGGGCCGGGCCTTGGGCTTGCCAGTGGGCCGCTTGCTGATTTCCGGGGTGATCTTTTGGGGCTGCCGGCGGGCCCATAATTTGAGTGCCCCACTTCGCCTTTTCTTCCGTGGAGGGTTCCGATTGTGGGGTTTCTTTGAGGGCTTCATTTGAACTCGTCATTATGGTGGCACGGAAAAGGAGTAGTTAGATTGGTTGAAGATTGAGGGTTTGGGAATGAACTTGGATATATAGAGATAGGAGCGCGTTGAGTTTGCCAGAATTGATGAGGAGAATGTTCCAATGGAGAAATATAGACAGTAGTATTAATTTTTGAATTAAAGAAACTGAAATTGAAAAGGAAAAAGGCAAAGTTCTACGATACTCATCGTAACATCGATGAACTGATACCTTGCGTTGAAATAATTAATATATTAAGTATAATAATTAATACTTTTAGTGAAAATAATTAATACTTTTCGAAACTAATACATTTATTATAATTTATTGATATCTTTAGTGTAATTTACTAATGCACTTTAAATAACTTTCACCATAAATATCGTTCACGTAACACTTTCTCAAGGAAACATAGTTTATTAAGGGGTCTTTTTTAGATGCCAATAAAATTGAATGATTAATATAAGAAAAATCAATAATAATGCCTTACTTCTAAATAAAGTAGTTAAAATTTATATTATTTGATTTTTGTATACAATTGGTCATTCTTTTCTACTACCACCAACTAACTCTATTTTGTTTCATTTTTTCTAAAATTAAAGTACATTGCAAATAATGTACTCCCTCTTTTTATTTTCCCATTTGCCAAAAAGATCTGTTCCAATTTTGTTTTCCCATCCCTAAAATGGAAACTACTTTATTCATTTAAATATTACTTTATTCACCATTCTCAATACTACTTTATTCATTTAAATACTACTTTATTCATCATTCATCATTCACAATACTACTTTATTCATTTAAATACTAAAATTCAACTCTCGCATTAAACTCCGCGCACAGTCAAACGGGAAAACAAAACTGGGACGGAGGAAGTAATATTTTCTGAATATATCAGTGAGCATATAAAAAAGAAAATATTTGTATTCTCATTCCCATTAAAGAGCTTGAAACAAACGTACTTAATAAGAATTACAAAATTTAAGAAAATGTAATTGAGAAGGAAAACTAATTTATTTGATGAGCCATTTTTCCCGTGTGAATGAGAATGAATGATTAATAGACAAAAATTAGTCTATAATAATATTTTTTTTCTCCTAAATAAAGTCATCATGATGGAGATAAGATTGTATTTAAGTATTCATTACTCCCTCCATCTCGTTATAAGTTTCTTATTACTTCTTGTTGATTTATATAAAAAAGTGTATTGTTTATTAATATATGGTAACTTTTGTGTAAAGTGAAACAAGTGCGTGGGTGTTTTTTATAATATTGTCAAAAGTGTTGGAACATAAAATACAACATACACAGCTGAAGACTTAAAAAACAGATTGCAAACGGAATTCAAAACTTTTCATAGACTGTAAATAGTCTATGATGTCTTATGGCAAAACTTCACTATAACAAGTAGTGATACAAATAATAAAACAAGATCTAAAGTTGAGATCTAAACACAAGGTGAAGTATACAATGCATACCACCGAAAGATACTTTCTAAACATGTGAAACTAACCTACCCTCAGACCTAACACAACACTATAGAAAATATTTAATGTTGAATATAATGTCTAAAACATCTTACAACATAAAAAGCAAAGACAACCGACCTAAAGCTAACTACACTTAGTAGATTATAGAATAGACTTGTTTGACTTGCTTGAATGTTTCCATGTTTGCTGTATATATAGGCAACGAAATCAACATGTGAACAAGTGATAATCATGATTTCTCATGATTTACAATCGTCCTCTACTAAGCTCCATGATCTTTGTAACCGCCAATGTTTATCCTTATCTTCTCACTCTAAAAACTGCAATCGTTTGACTTAGTAACTTTCAAGTCGTCAACCTGCATGCTAGACAATAAGAAAAATATTGAAATAATCGGAGTTAGTGTTAGGAGAAAGTGCAAATTATGATGTTGCCGAATATGTTGTAACATTTTGTACAACATTGAGCCAACATCAACAATCTCCCCTAATTTGGTCTTTCTACTACAACACACCTGATGTTAGAAACATACAATAATCTGTGTTAAATAGAACCACAACTTAACAACAATTAAATGACATTTCATTGCTTGAACCAAATCAAAGTAACCAATAAACATAATTTAAACAAGGTTTCTCTAAACACAAAAACAAGGTGCTTAGGCCAAAAATAGAATAAAAAATATAAACAACCTAGCAAACTATTGTTTAGAGCAACAGACAAAAGAAAAAATAACCTATCAATCTAATTGTTCAGAGTTAAGAAAGAAAAAATAAACAGAGCTAGAGTTTAATACAACAAGGATTGAATATATGAAATAAAGGTATTCCTTTTAGAGTCAGTGACAACTTTCACCTGGTCGGATAGGCAGGCAACAACCTTAGCAGCCTTAGTTTTTGCCTTATCTCTCTTTTGAGTAAGGTGACGAACAACGCTCGTGTGCTGCCAAGCATTGTGCTCAAGGTCGTCGACTTGTTCCCCCAACTTTTGCATCGAGACCACAATGTTGCTCGTCTGGAGCAGGACAAGACGAGCATTAATGACAAAAATATAATTTATTGATGAAGTTTTCATCGATAAAAATTAGAGATGGCTTTTATTCGTCACAAAAAATTAGCGAAGATGAAAATAGAGATGGAAAATTAGTAACATAATTTCGCCAGTAACTTTAATTAGCGTAGGAATGCTAATATATAATGACGGAAAAATTCTTCTCTAATTTTTATTTTTTTGTAGTGTATCACTATTTAAAATAATGTTTAATTTTTTTTTATAGTGATAGTGTTGTTGGGATATGTTTTTAGTTTTGATGATTTTCCAAAACAACATGTAATAGGTTTGAAAGCAGTCAGGATAGTATCTTTTGTTTCAGGTCAGGCTAGGCTATTTCTCAATAGAATAGGCTGTCAGCTGAGAAGAACTCAGTTGAGGGGGAACTCAGCAACACAGCCTGAGGAAATCAAGTTGACATAAAGAAGAACAGACTGAAGCCAAGTCAGAGACCTGAACCTGAAGAGAAGCCTGAAGGATGTCCCACTGAGTGTAAACCAAGCTGATCTAAACTAACTCAGGTGGACCACTCAGTGAAGAGCATGATCAGGAGGATCAGTGCTGCACCAAGTAGGCCCCGAAGGAGTCAGGCTACTGTGGTCAGGGAAGTTTATCATTCATCCTTATGACAAACATTTTGGAGTGATCTTCAAACAGTCTCTGTAGGACAACTACACTGAAGACGTTCAGTCCACTGAAGATCATCAGTCAGTGAAGGAGGAAGCTACCTAAAGTCAGTTGGTCTTAGTCAAACCCACTGAGTCAAAGATCCGTTGGATGCAGTCCACGTGGACCAATCAGCACGAGGCAGCAACTCTGACACTGACAAAGGCCGCATTCCAAGAAAAGTGGTTGAAGCCATTAATTGTATGGATTCAAATTTAATTTCCTCCAACGGTTACATTTGAATCCACACTATAAATACAAGCTCATAGCTGCGGTTGAAGTGTGTTGTGTGTGAAGGAAGAAAAATCAACACCCACGAGCTGTGAAGGTGTGAGTGTTTAAGTGCATGATATTTGGAGTTATAAGGAGGCACGATTCACATCTTGTACACTGAACTTTAGAGTTCATAGATATACACAAATGAGTGTTCAGCTTGTAACTCATATCTTAGAGAGGTTTTCCTAATCCTTGCTTGAGGCAAACACATTGTAAAGGAAAACCTCACATAGTTGGAGAAACCAAACTGAAACCAAAACCCTCTAGTTAGGTTTGTTGGGAGTAAGTTGTTAGTGAGTTAGTGAGGAGGGGCAGCCCAGGGAGTGGCGTGAGTCCAGTTGTAAGTGCACCTTGGCACGTTAAAAATAAGAATCCCAGTTTGTGGATTTCCTGTTAAATCAGGCTGTGGATGTAAGAGCTTGAGTCTCTGAACCACGTTAAACTGAGTGTTTACTGTTTTAAAGTATTTAGTAAAGTGTTGTGAAAATCTGCTCACTGAGAGCATTGTTAAAAGAAAACTTTGGTAAGTATTCAGGTCAGGGAGAATCCTTCTCACTGACCAGTTCAGGCAACGTACTCGAGAGTTCAGCATCTTGAGTCACTGTGTTACTTAGAGTTTGAGCCTTCAAGTCTTCACACTGACTTGGTAGCCCAGTCTCTGAGTAATGCAGTGACTTGAAGTGAAACCTCTCGAGTCACTGCCTTGTTACGAGACTGAGCTCACAAGTTAACTGCACTGACTTGAGTGCTCTGACTCGTAGCAATGCAATGACTTGAGTATTATTCACTCTTACTGAACTCCCTGAGGAAAGGTTTAAAAAAAAAATTTGCTCCTGAATTCTCATTTTAGCCCTTCGAAAACGGGACCAACAATTGGTATCAGAGCGGGTTGTTCACATGACCACTGATCCAGTTTTGTTAAGAAAAATGGTCAACCGAATAGATCTTAAATGTTTTAAACTATGGGAATTCCTGCATATTTCAAACTATTACCTGTACTCTGACATTATTCTTGTAATAGAAAATCATTTGGTTAGAAGTTTTGGAATCATCAAAAAGGGGGAAATTGTTGGGATATGTTTTTAGTTTTGATGATTTTCCAAAACAACATGTAATAGGTTTGAAAGCAGTCAGGATAGTATCTTTTGTTTCAGGCCAGGCTAGGTTATTTCTCAATAGAATAGGCTGTCAGCTGAGAAGAACTCAGTTGAGGGGGAACTCAGCAACACAGCCTGAGGAAATCAAGTTGACATCAAGAAGAATAGACTGAAACCAAGTTAGAGACCTGAACCTGAAGAGAAGCCTGAAGGATGTCCCACTGAGTGTAAACCAGGCTGATCTAAGCTAAGTTAGGTGGACCACTCAGTGAAGAGCATGATCAGGAGGATCAGTGCTGCACCAAGTAGGCCCTGAAGGAGTCAGGCTACTGTGGTCAGGGAAGTTTGTCATTCAGCCTTATGACAAACTTCTTGGAGTGATCTTCAAACAGTCTCTGTAGGACAACTACACTGAAGACGTTCAGCCCACTGAAGATCATCAGTCAGTGAAGGAGGAAGCTACCTAAAGTCAGTGGGTCTTACTCAAACCCACTGAGTCAAAGATCCGTTGGATGCAGTCCACGTGGACCAATCAGCATGAGGCAGCAACTCTGACACTGACAAAGGCCGCATTCCAAGAAAAGTGGTTGAAGCCATTAATTGTATGGATTCAAATGTAATTTCCTCCAACGGTTACATTTGAATCCACACTATAAATACAAGCTTCTAGCTGCGGTTGAAGTGTGTTGTGTGTGAAGAAAGAAAAATTAACACATACGAGCTGTGAAGGTGTGAGTGTTTAAGTGCATGATATTGGGAGTTATAAGGAGGCACGATTCACATCTTGTACACTGAACTTTAGAGTTCATAGATATACACAAATGAGTGTTCAGCTTGTAACTCATAGCTTAGAGAGGTTTTCCTAATCCTAGCTTGAGGCTAACACATTGTAAAGGAAAACCTCACATAGTTGGAGAAACCAAACTGAAACCAAAACCCTCTAGTTAGGTTTGTTGGGAGTAAGTTGTCAGTGAGTTAGTGAGGAGGGGCAGCCCAGGGAGTGGCGTGAGTCCAGTTGTAAGTGCACCTTGGCACGTTAAAAACAAGAATCTCAGTTAGTGGATTTCCTGTTAAATCAGGCCGTGGATGTAAGAGCTTGAGTCTCTGAACCACGTTAAACTGAGTGTTTACTGTTTTAAAGTATTTACTAAAGTGTTGTGAAAATATGCTCACTGAGAGCATTGTTAAAAGAAAACTTTGGTAAGTATTCAGGTCAGGGAGAATCCTTCTCACTGACCAGTTCAGGCAACGTACTCGAGAGTTCATCATCTCGAGTCACTGTGTTACTTAGAGTTTGAGCCTTCAAGTCGCCGAGAAGGCGGAGTAACTCGAGAAGTAGATTAGTTGACGCCGGTGAAGGCGAACTAATCAATATGTCAACGTCTGAAAGACGGACTAATCAACGTCGAGAAGACGGATTACTTCGCCAATCTAGGCGGAATATCGACGCCTAAAAGGCGGATTAATCAACGCCGAGCAGGCGGATTACTTCGCCAATCTAGGCGGAATGTCGACGCCTGAAAGACGGATTAATCAATGCCGAGCAGACGGATTACTTCGCCAATCCATGCGGAATGTTGACGCCTAGAAGGCAGACCGGTCAACGCCTATGAAGGCGGACGAATGTTTGTAGTCGAAAGGTGTGACTATGTTTTAAATATTGAGTTAATTACCCGGTGAGCAACCTCAATGATTTTTTTGAAATTATATTCGAAGTTTTAAATAACTGACTGTATTTAATAATACTCGGTGTCAAATAATTTATTTTTGATATCACAAAACGCTCTTAGGATATGTATATCCATGCCCCCACTTTTAATATATATGAAAACTTACGAGTTGCGATATATATTAAAAGGAAATATAATTTCAAAACTGCATTTCAAAAATTGCCCCCACTTTGAATTTATTCGAAATACAAGATTGTGATATATATTAAAAGTAAATTTTTGGAATAAACCTGATTCGAGTGGGCGAAGGACTGCCCGTAGATTTTCGTTGATGAAGAGGCTCCAAATGCTCGTCCCGGAGCTGCTGCCTTTTTTTTTAATTACAAGTGTACAAAGTGTACTAGGCTCAATAATCTACACTATCGTGGCCTATTTGTAACTTGGGCTAAGCATATAATTTTAAAACTGAGCCAATAAATTTAAATAAAAGCAGCCCAATAAGCAAATAAAAAAGGCCCAAAAGTTTATGATAAAATAAACCCACGCCCAGATTAAAACTCCAGGACCAGATTGGAGATTCATGTCGGTCATCGGGAAAGAAAACTTGGCAACACGACGGCAAGGACTGGCGATTCGGAGATGCCGATTGGTGAGGTCGAGCAGCGGCACGTGAAGGCCGGCCTCGAGATACGGCTTCACGAGGCGATGGTCGTGCGTACGGGCGGGCGGCGGTTAGGCCGCGATATGCAGCAGTGAGAGGGCTCACCGGGGAGGCGAGCTGGGCACCGGCGTGGGGAGGCGCGGGCAGAGGCGGCCGCGTGCTGCGAGCCCTGTTTGGAAGCCGCTGGGTGGCGAAGGCTATTGCGGGTAGGAGGCGGGCAGCGATGGCCGCTGGACGACGGATCGCGACGGGGAGGCGGGCTGTAGGAATACCGGCCGTGGAGGGCGGTGAGGTGAGGCGGTGCGGGCACGAGTAGCAGGAAGGCGGCGGCGCGGGTAGGCACCGTGGACGGCGCGAGCAGGTCGTGTTGGGCGGCGGTTCGGTGAGGGCGTGTGGAGATTGACGGGTAGCGGAGTGCGGCCGGAAGCGGGGAGGCCGTGACGGGCGGTGGCCTCGCGCACGCGGACAGACTTATCGCGGGGAGACCTGTCCCGGGTAGGCCGTGCGGATGGCAACGGCGGGTTGCGGCGATGACCGATGGCCACTGGCAGCTACGGCGAGGGCATACGCGAACATCGAGTAGGCTGCGGGGAGGCCCAGGTGGCGCCGACGGTGGCAAGGGGAGGTGTCGTGAATCGGCGACGTGGTAACCTTATTGGCGCACGAAACGAGGCCAGGAATCTCTTTGACCTTTCGCCAGAGTAGGTGTCTTGGGGAGCGTGCCACTGAAAAAGTTTCACTACTGTAGAGAAAGTGGCGCAGCAATCGAGGGAGCCATTGGGGATCTGAGATTAAAACAGTAGCCCATCTACCTTGGTTTTACTTTAACATTTAAACGGCACCAGGCTGCACTCCGGCGAACGATGGAGGTGGACGGAAAAAGACACTACTTTGATGGAAATTGTGGGAGGAAGACTGCTGGGACAGTGGAATGGCGGCTTTGGTGGTTTCTCGCGGGTGAGGGGAAGTACGACAGCGAGTTTGGCAATTCCAACGGCTGAGCTCCGTCGCCGGAAACAATGGCGACCATTCGCAGGGAGGACAACAACTATTATTTCTTCTTCTTTTCTTCTTGCTAGCTGTTGCTGTAGATATGAAATGGGTTTATTGAATTTTTGGTTTTGTGGCTAGCTGCGTGAGTTCTCTGTTGTAGTAAAAAGTTTATATTTTGAAATTCTGTTTGGAAGTGGATTTCTTGAATTTTTCTTGGATGGTTTTGATTGAAAAGGCTCATGGGTTGTGGAAATTTGATTTTTATTTTTAAGGAGAAGATCTTCGTGTTCATCCACCGAGACAAACACGAATCCGTACCCTTCTTCTAGCGCCAAATTGTTGACAGATATTTTCGTACGGATAAATGTATGTGGTTATTTGGGTTATGCCCGACAAACAATAATAATAAACGAACACGAACGATGGGGGAAGAACTTTCGTTCTTCCCTCGAATGAGAGCATTCTAGCATATATGAGAAATGAGGAAAAATGTATCCCCTTTACAATGAGGGGGTGACCCCCTATTTATAGAGGTTCACCCCCAAAGGCCCAAAAGTGGCCCTGAACCCGTCTGAACCCTTTATTTTAGGGATTTATTACAATATTCATCTAACAATCAACAGTAGATATATAATACATTAAATACTCTTTTTTGATGTAGACCCTCGATCCTGTCGGGTCAGTGTATCTTCAGGAATCTGACCTCCTGTCAGGCGAGGATATTTCCTGCTGTAACAATAGGATAGTTATATGTATTTTTATATGTATTTATATATATATATATGTGTGTGTGTGCGTGTGTGTGTGTTTGTAGGATAGATATGTATACGTTTGTAATAAAATTATATAATATTGTTGAGGAAATTATATATTTATGTGTTTGTTGGAATTAGTAAACATGTTGTTTATATGAAATTATATATGTTGTTGGAAATATACATGTTTACATTTTGATTGGTATGTTAGTTGATATATATGTTAGTTGATTGATATATGTTTAGTTGATTGGTATACATAGGTATGAATTTAGTTGATTGATATACGTACGTATGAATGTAGTTGATTGATATACGTAGGTATGAATTTAGTTGAATGTGTATAAATATAACATGGTATATTGATCTGTTGAATTTATAATTATTACAGATGAGCTCTCAAGATGACAGTGATCAGAGTGGGGGTCAAGGTCGTTGTCGGGGGAGAGGTAATAGAAGGTCGGGATCGTTGAGACCGGAGATCCCGGTTGTTAGACAGACCCCGGGGATGACACCATTCTCTTCACAATAGTCTAGTGCTTTTGCCGACTATTCTTCTGTAGTCGGATCTTCGGCTTCACGGCAGCATCCTACGGTGGATAGTCATCTCACTATTGTCCCTCGCGACAACATGTAAGTATTTTTTAATGAATTTAATAATTTTAATTATATTAATATTAATTATTAATATTAACTTAAATTTTTAATTTGATGTCACAGTATGCTTCCAGACCATGAGGCTGGCTCTCGCGTCTCAGAGGAAGAAAAGATCCACCCCTGAGGCATTGTTAGCACATGCCAAAGTACCCAGAACTCAGCCCAGTCCAAGGAAGTTTGCAAGGATTGCGGCTCAGACTAATGAACCTTCTAACCATTCCTGAATCATCATGACACTCTCCACTCAGCACAAGGAGGAATCCGATTACATATGAAGCAAATGAACTAGCTGAGCTGTGTGAAGAAGCTTGGGGAGTTGTCATTGAGAAATCAGAAGCTGACATACATTACTAAACTGTAACTGAAGGAGTTGTCGATGTTGTGTTCAGTCTTCTTAGAAGGAGAAGCCTGAACCCAGAAAGTACAAGAAGCAGGCGACACCAAGGCAAGGAAAACACAAGTCCCAAAGGATTCAATCACTAAGTCAGTACTCATTGATTCTTTTATCTCTGAGGCACTAAAAGAGTTTTTGGAGGATGCGAGATATGAGTTCATCAGGCTGTGGTATATTGTCAAGAAGTGGGGCGACTCTAAAGACATCGATGCACACTTCACTGACTTTATGATGGACAACCACCCTGAATTGTTCAACCTTATCATGAATGAGGCTGACAATGCCAAAGTCCAAATAAAAGCCCCTGGACTAATCATTCGCACTCCGCCCTATGTGCCAGGATCAACGATGTACGACTTAAGGGCTATAATGAAGGAAGTGCTCAAGATTGTTAAGGCTGAATGGTTTCTGAATCAGTTAGATCGAGTTGAAGAGCTGAAGGAGAGAGTCTACATTGGATATAGACTCAAACCTGAAATGAGAAGAATCTAATTGTAACCCTTATTAAAAATGTAATAGATAGGACCATTGTAACTTTTCCAAACATATCAATGGAATCTATATTTTGCCCACAGACAACAACTCATTGTCTTTCTTGGCTGTAATTTAAATTATGCACTTTATCAAGAACTGCTCTAACACTGACTTTATCTTATGGATATGTTTATTTCCACTAAATGTTTTGTGTTTCTTTTCAGTGTTTTGGCATCATCAAAAAGGGGGAAATTATTGGGACAATGTCAGCTTTGAGTTGATCCCAAAGACCCTGCAATGATGAATTTGCCTAGGTGTGTAATAGTCAGGCTAGTCTTGATAGGATTAATATAGGTTAGAATATTTTATATTCACATGTACTCAGTGAGAGGAGAACTCACTGATGACAATAGAGACTGGGGCCTAAAGAACACAAGAGCATCATCCCTGAACTTGAGTTAGTCTTTCTAAGCTGGCTAACTGAGTGTCAAGATGAAGAGCATGATCCTGAGATCATTGCTAACTCATCAGTCCTGAAGGAGTCAGGTTGCCTGAGTATTTGGAAAAGACTTGGAGTAGGATCCAAGCAAGCAAAAGGAATATCAGAGTCAAGAAAGACTTAACATGCATGAGGACAAACCTGGACCCAGAATTGACAAGACTGAACTTAAGGAATGAGTTCTGACATTCTCACCTACGTGATGACGTGGACCAATCAGTGAAAGACAACGCACGTATGGACCTGACATCAAGAATGATATTTCCTGCAGTTTTTTCAACGGGCATGCATTTAATGCGTTTTACCTAAACCATGCAACTGGCGGCTGCATGAAGATTATGTCCGTTTGAATATCCTACAAGAAAGGTGACTAGGAGGCTATCTCTCCAATGGATAGTTTTCGAAACCACCTATAAATACAGAAGACCTTGACCCAAACAAGGTTACGGGAAATTTCGAAGCCAGAAATTACTCAAGACTCACAAGAATTCAAGCATTCAAAGAAGCACTAAAAAACCTCTAAATTTTCCAAGTGTTTCTTATAGTCTAGAGTCATCTGTATTTCAAGAGCTTAACTTTCATATCATAAGCTTAGAGTGATAATTCAATCCTTAGCATAGGTTTGCCTGGTAAGGATTATCACACCCTAGTTGCAATCCAAATTGAAACCAAAACCCTAAAGCTAGTCAGTGATAGGTTTGTTGGTTGAAGTTGTTAAGTGGTAAAGAAGGAGGACTAGAACTCGTGAATTCTAGGGACCAGTGTGATTGATCATTGTGCACCTTGGCACGTTAAAAATAAGGTAATCCATTAAGGGATTCTCCTGTTCAATCAGGACCGTGGACATAGGAGCTTGAGTCTCTGAACCACGTTAAATCGCTCTGAGTTCTTTATTGCTTTGATACCATGCTTATTTTTATCATTGTTCATTCATTGCATTATTTGTCAGTGTTGAATCAATCAACCTGGCCTTTGAACTTAGTGTGTTGCCCTTTAACCACGACTTCTAAGTAAAGGAAAAACTCAGTTTTCAAAAAGCAACATAACAAGTCTAAAATCTTTCAGGGCTCACACATTTCCGCAGTCAGACATAAATAAATAGTTAGCCAACTGATGTGCTGCATAGCTGGTAGTAGGTGTATTATCTATTCAGTGCCTAGCACAACTCTGAGTAAGAGGGACTTAGTGTCAAAAGAAAAAAAAGATTTGCATACGTGTATTCCCCCCTCCCCCCCCCCCATACACGTAACACTTAGACTTGCACGGGACCAACAATAAGCAATAGAAGTTTTTCTATAAATATTTTTTTTGAAATTAATTTCATTCAATTTCAATATCATCAACCTTATTGAGTCCCCACCTCTTCAAACCAGCGGGAGAAACATAAAACAACGAAAAAAGTAATTTATTCAGATGTATGATGTGTTATTTTTTCAAATTTAGTAAAAAAAAAATCATTTTCATTATATTTTTTTTATTACATTATGTTTGATCAGTGAAGAATGTCATGGACCATTTATAAACATTTTAACTTTTTCTCTAAATTTATCAGCTAAAAGTCAAATTGATCATTTTGAATATTTTTTCTAAAGGAAAAATAAAATCACTTAAGGTTGGTGAAGTAATTGAGTCTTCTGTATAATGTAATAATGATGCATTAGAATTAAGGGGTTGCACATTTTTTTCAAGAAATGTGTGTTTTTTTTCAATAAAGTAGTAGCGTTTGGATACACACACACACACACATATGTATATATATATACACACACATATATATATATATTAGTGTGCACGCAAATCATGTTTTCGTTGTTGGTAGTGTGCAAATTGATGTGGGAGGACCAAACTGTCGAGTGTGGGAGTAACAGATTAAAATAAATTTTATTTTAAAAAAGTTAAGAAACAAGTATATTTTTAGAATAAAATAACATTTTAATATTACTAGTATCTTATCACGTGTGTTGCACGTTGTATGCAAGTAATATGTAAGATGCAGTTGAATTTTGTCAAATTGTTCGCAAGTGGTCTGTATTAAGTAGTTAAATTTTGTAACATTAAACTTTGACGTAAAGTAATTCCATAAGTGCATCATACTGTTTCAAAAAGAAATACTATGAAAATGTGAAATTTTTGCCCAATAATATTAAAATATCACCGACTAAAATTGGCAAAATAATACGGTAGTGTTGAGTAGCTTAATGTTATAAGTGTATCTTACAAACATTGCATATGCAAGAAGTACGTTATTGGCCATAACTTCTCCTGAATTGATTAAGGTGACGCTTGGTTTGCAACTCTTTAGTGGTAGTGGGAATGAAAATTATTTTCCATCTATACCCCTATAATAAAAATAATATGTTGGGTGAAGAATTGTTATAATTGTGACTCTATCACTAGTGTCATGTCCCAATTTGGAATAGAAGTGGATAACAAATAGTTGTTAGTGGAGGAATGAGAGAGTGATTGATGAAGTTGATTGTAGGAATAGTATAGGATAATTAAAATAGAGTAGTGATTACCTTATTTAGAAGAGGAGGTAGTGATTTTGTTCTCATTAACCACCATAATTACACTAATTTTCAATCTAATTTTTATTATCATTGATGAGTTGTCAACCAAGCACCCCCTTAAATATTGCATTGCTCATGCGACTTCAAATAAAACTATGATGAAATTTTCAAGAACATTTTTGTCAAGAAATTACAGTCCCAAGAAATGCATTCATATCTTTAGTCGATTTTGCTGAGTAGCACACAATTTTTTTTTTCACTCGATACCTCAAAATAACATGTAGTATTCACCTTCGTATATTTACAAAAGCTGTTACAATACTGTGAATAAGCATATCGCATTTTTCTTTAAAATAAATAAAATTACAGGATAAATTGCTAAGAGCCCTACATAATACGCCTATTCTTTTGTGCAGGTGTTGTGTATATCATAGCATAAGTCCTAAATGTGATTTCTTCATATTTATTACATATTTTTTATCATAAGCATAAAAATTGCAATGAAGGGTCTGCAATATGTTATTTCTAATAACAAAGTTCATTCATATTGGTTGAAAATTCAAACTAACCAAATTCTCAGGAATATTTACATACAAAATGGAACTTCTAAAGTATTCCTACAATGATATTGCTTGTATAAAGGGTTCAGAAGTCACCCTCCATGCACATTATCATGCTCAATCTCAAATATGAGCTTGTATATAGGTGGCAATATAACAAAAAATTGAGATATAAATTCAGAAGTTAGATGAAAATAAAATTGACAAAAAGATTTATCAAAATAGTAAATAAACAAACAAACAATTAAAGTAAATATACTTGTTATGGGTCACGAAAAACAAACAAATGAGAGAAGAATGAGTTAGTTGCGTCTAACTTGAGATGACAATTTTTAGGCGTCGGAAAATAAATATGGGTGGAGGAGAAAAAAAACTAAGAAAAATAAATTCAGGAACAAAAGAAGAATTAGTGAAATAAGGGGAAAATGCAAAGTTGTGTATTATGAAAACAACAACAGATTCAAGGATTTAATGATATTTCCTTGCTTTTATGAAATTGTGTATTCAAACAACTCCATTGATTGCTTATATAACTGAACTTTCTACTGTGAATTTTTACATCTCAAACCTTCCTGGAAGTAGTGTCAAAGGAAGAAATTTTCATTAAATTAGCTTCCTAAATCAAAATTTAATAGACGCAACATATGGAAAAATTGAAATCAATGCTCACAAATTTAATTCTAGAAAAACTAACCATTCCTCCATGCAAACCAAACCCCCAAGTTTTGCACAATATCTAGTCACATGACAATTGTACCTTATAGAAAAGATGCCTAATAATAGGGGTCAAACTTGATTTAACTACACAAAAATATGGAAAACACAAAGAAAGAAAAACGGTTAATCAGTCCATACTAAAAAATCTGAGGTAATCAAACTAAAGAAAGATCAGGAAGTAATGTTTGATAAAAATCTGAAAGAAATCACTCATGATTCCAAAAGTAATAAATGCGGATGGGGATATAATCAAATGTAACAATAACTACTTAAAGGCATTTACTGCACGCAAATATGGAAATCACATAGACAGACAAACTAAAAAACACTTACTGGTCCAATTGGTATCCACATCAGTTCTGTTGGCATTCACGTCGTTCATCATCCCAAATTTTAACAAATGAATATAGTTCTAAATCATTTCATTAATAGAAGTGAGTATGTTTAATTCCAGAATCTCAGAAAATGAAATGAAAAATCACATTGCTAATAAGATTCAACTATGAATCATTTTATTGGCAAAAGGCAAGAAAATAAAATATAGGAAAATCATTTACATAGTCGAGCTGCAACCGTTTCATCAGCAGAAGACCGTGCATTGCTCGTACATCAACAATTGTCCTCCTTAGGGGGTAAATCACGGTCGATCTGCATCCGTGAAGTTTGGACCGGAGAAAGGCAGAGTGGTTGTGAAGAGGGTCATGGATGTTGGTTTGGCGGTGGTGGTCAATAGTTGACTGAGCTTTGAAGATGGTTTGAATGGGGGAAGACAAAGTGAGTTGGAGGGGAGCGAGACGGACGTAGGTTACAGGGAATGTAGGAGGAATGAATGTTGAAGGGGTTATGCTTATACATAAGTTATGGATAAGGAAGAGTCTGTTGAGGAGTTGAATGGTTTTACAAATTAACAAAGTAATTATTAATTATGAGGATTTCAAAATCACAAGTACAAACGTGGTAATAAATGGACTTAAATTGTAACAAACAAATTTTTTAAGGGTAAAACAGTCCAAAAATATTTCTCATAGTCATGTCACTTTTTAATATAGTAAAGAATATAGTAAAGATACATAATAATTATAAAAAAAAAATATGTTGTATTACAAGAATGTACGTTGAAAAATATACTTCCTCCGTCCCATAATTGTTTGCACACTTTTCTTATTCGTCCGTCCCACAATTGTTTGCACACCAAAAAAAAGAAACACTTTTATAAACTACACCCTCATAATATTCACATATTTAGATAAATTGCCAATACTTTTTACCTTTTTGGCCCACAATACACTCAATTCAACAAATTTCTTCACTTTATACCCCACAAAAAACTACTCATTACATTTTTTTCTTAAAAGTTGTGCCCACATTATGGTGCAAACACTTGTGGGACGGAGGGAGTACAATTTTTTTTTATCTAATGCAGACAGTACAATATAGTAATACTCTATTTGTGATGTAAAAAATGATCTATATAATTTAGACTTCCGTGCAACGCACGAGTTTTGTACATGAGTAGTATAGTATAATAAGAAATAAGATTTACCGATTTGAACTTTAACCCCTCCAACTTTTATCATCTTTTTCCAAGATTATGTTAACTAATTCAATTTAGTAATTTATTTCTTCTTCTTATCTTCATCTACTCATCTGTACTTTTTTAAAAATCCCTTATTATACTAATAGGGAGTTTCTTTTGTTGATGTGTCGATTTCTGGTGCATTTCGTTTATGTGTCGACTTCTGGTGCATTTCGCTTATGTGTCAAGTCTTGTGTGGCATGATTGTGTGTCACTTTATCCTATGTGTCATTCATGTGGCATTGTGATCTTTCATAAGAAGAAGTCTAATAAAAAAGATTAATTTTAGTTGGGATTGAACCAAGGACCACATGAGGATTTGTTATTATGTTTACCAATTAAGCTAACTATGAATTGTTATAAAATTTGAATATGTATTATACATAACTTGAGTTCAAAAAATATATATATATATATATATATATATATATATATATATATATATATCTTTCTTCTAAATGTGAAAATATTTATTGATGTTTGATAGTGTTTAATAAAAATCCTCTATTATACTAATAGAGGGTTTGACAACTTTATGTGTCGTTTTTAGCTTAATTTCGCCTATGTGTCATCCTGAGGTTAATTTCGTCTATGGGTCGAATGCTTACGTGCCATCTACTCCATCTATGTGTCGCTTATATGTCATTAATGTGACCTTATATAATAAGGGATCTAATAATAAAAAAATGGGCATGCAAATGGATTTGAACCCTACTGTTGATAGGCGAACATCAATCACTATGGTACGAACAAAGACGAGCACTTAACAAAGAAAAACAAGATTGGGGTGCATACAGCAATCCGAGAGGTGTATGAAGTGGCGAGCAACTCCGTCGACGAACAACTTATTAACGAACAAGTTTTAAGACCTAGAACCAGATTAATATTCTGCCTGATCTCTGGTGACGAGCAACTTTATCAAAAGGTGGTGTATCTACTAGTCTAAGAGGTGCATGAAGACGAACAAGGAACTAAGATTTCAAAGCTCATCATAGCAAGAAATATAGGCGAACAACTTTGATGCCCTACTTTCATAAAGCAAACAACTTTTATTGAAAGATCCTTCTGGACAAATTAAGCCGACCTGGATGAACAACAATGAGTCCGAGATAAGACCAAAGAAGACTTTGTAACTAAGATTCAGCTTAGATAAGGTCAAACAAGGTCAAAGGACACTTGTCTAGCATGCAAGCTAGGAAGTCCAAGAGTCTTGGACACCTCCTGCTTGTTAGTCTCTATAAATACTTGTTCTCCAGCTAAGAAATACAAGTTCAAATTCAAAAATATTCCTAAAAACACACACAAACACACCTAAACATACACATATACGAGATAAATACGATTTTGACTTTCATATTTACAATTGTACGATCCTAAATTTTGATTTATCAATTACGGTGATAATCAATCACACGTTCTTGTTTGGTGGTCCTAAACCGAACTAAACAGTCACTAATCCATCCGATTAAATTCGATCACCAACACCTACACCTCATGAACAATTGTTATGATGTTTACCAGTTTAGCCATAATATTGATTTTTTATTGTATAATATAATTATATTATTTTACGATGATCAAATTTATTTAAGTATATATAATGCATATGTAATTAAAATTGAACGTACAGTATGTGCGTGTAGTAGATTGAATTAATAATATAATGATGTGTTAATAAAATATAAAAATTAATTTTGCGAACAACCCCGCATTTTTATGCGGGGTACTCATCTAGTTTGTCTATAAAAAAAGGGTTTCTCAATGTTCTCTCTAGGGGAAAAAATCGTATAGGTGACAAAAAATAGTTGTCTCAATTGAGAGTTTCGTTGGCATCATCAAGATAATAATCAAACATTCACACTTTGAAATTATAAATATTTGAATATTGTCTTGGTGTTATAACTTTTGTTCATTGAGACAACATTTTACTAACTAGAGTGGTCAATTTCTTTGAAGTTTTGGTCTCATCAGTTAATTTTGAAGATCAAAACTATAAGTTTACCCCACTTTTTTAGGATCAAAAATTGTAATTTACCCATTTTTGAAATCAAAACTACAAATTATTTGGACAAAAGTGTCAAGAAAAAAAAAAGCAAAAAACCTACATGACTAAAAATGCCGGAAAAAAGTATTGTTTTGGAATTGGCCCATTATTTTGGATGAAAAGTGCAATAAATCCGTAATTTAATAAATTCAATGATGTTTGTGAATTATCCTCTCACACACACGGTGGTGGAGAATTCGAAGATGGAACGTGAAGAAGGAATAAAATGTGGGAACTATTTTTGCCACAAGAAAAAGCACACACATCACAGAATATCCAGAAATTATTCTATATTCTGTCACACAATTAAGAGGGGTGTATTCAATTGGAATTCTATCGAATTTTTTTGGACTTTAAAAAGTCTGTGAATTTAGAAAACCTATAGACTCCATGCAGAGTTTGACTGACTTTTTTTATTGATTTATTTGGATTTTCATAGACTTTACAGGATTGTGGAATACATTTTCTTTATTGATTTACATGGATTTTTACATAGACTCCGGCGCTGGAACCATCGAAACAAATATATATGTATAAAAAAAAATTATCCAAATTATTTAAAAAAAAATACATTAGTTAAAAAAATACATTATTATTTCATCTTCATTTCCATCACCGTTATACATCGCCCTCATTAGAAGTCTCAGGTTGTTAGAAGAGATTTTGGAGAGTAAAATTTATTTATATTTTTTGAAGAGTAGACTTGACAATGGGGCGGGTAATCCCCAAAGCAAATAGGGAGGGGGAATTTTTTTGCCGCGTAGACAGGGACTGGGATAGTATTCTCAGCACGGGGGATTCCCGTCTCGTTCCCCGCGGGGAGCCGCATTATTTTTTTATATAATTAATATATTTGTATATAATTTTAATGTTAAAGTAAATTACAAATAAATATTTTATAGTTTCCTACTCAACTAACTATTTATTAAAAGTTACATTTTTTTATTTAATGTTATGTTATTAGTTCCAAATTATATTATTTTCGCTTTACTATATATTTTAATTAAAAATATTAGAATTAGAGGTTCTTCAAATTGTTTAAATTTTTTTTAACACCAACTTAAAGTAATTGTTGTGTATATTTAAAGTTTTTAATTTAAATATTTTTTATATTTTAAAAATGAGATAAAAAAATAAGAAGGCGGGGAACGGGGAATCGCCGCGAGACAGGGATCCCCGGTGAGACAGGGATGGGGGAAATTTTTTTTCCCATTTATTTTGTAGGGACGGAGATGGGGAATGACCCCTTGTCCCCACCCCGTTAACATCCCAATGGAAAATAATCAAAGAAAGTCCATAAACTGTTGAATACCTAAAGATTTTTTAAGACTTTTCAAAATCCGTAGAAATCTCTGGTTATTAGAAGAGATTTTGAAGAGTGAAATTTATTCATACTTTGGAAGGGAAATCTAAGAAAATCCGTGGAGTATTAAAATCCACAGACTGTATTGAATACCTCAGGATTTTTAAAGACTTTTGAAAATTTAAATTGAATACCCCCAAACTTTAAAAGTCTAAGAAAACTCTATAACAATACACCCCTCCCACTTTTCTTCTGCATTTGGTCCAATACTAAGGGAATATATAATTAGTATAATTAAAATTAAAATTTAATGGAAAGTAGAACTCATAAAAGAAACATTCGACAGAAAATATATCGTCAAAATGAAAGAACATAAAGAGAATTAATTCAATCAAATCGAATCAATATCTTCTCAAATGGAAAAGAATAAAGAAATCAGGCTGATTAGTTGAATTGAACCAATCAAACACGTATCATTTATTGTAGTGTATTAATAATATTTGTTTTCCATACATATAAATTTCAAATTATTGTTTTTAAATTTGGTAATAGCGTGTGTTCCGTTATTAAACATTTAAGATTATTGTAACTAAGTAATTACACGTTTACAACAATTAAGGACAAAATAGGAGTAGATTAATTTGAAGAAATGAATAATATTAATGGGGTCATATGAAATAGAAGGAATATCGATAACACATGAACAAAATATTCACCCTATAGCTATCCTATCCCTTGGCTTCCCTAATGAAGTTTTCAAGAATGGAGGAGGAGTTGATCGAATGTGAACAAAATATGTACCCTTACTCTGAATCTGTAGTGAGGCGTGCAAAAATGGTAGCGATGGAGAGGGAGAAGGAGTTTGAGAGAAAATATAAACATGATTACGATAAACACGCTAACCTGATTCAAATGTATGTGAGGGAGATAGCGAAGATGAGGTCGGAGATGGAGAAGGAGAAGGAGGAGCAGGAGAAATGGAAGTTTACAAGGTATAAAGTCACCTCAAGAAAATTGGAGAAGGAGGTTGTGAAAGCCGGTATTGGGGGCACCTTCCCCCGGATAGGTCAAATTGCCACCATTCACTGCGACGCTTTCGGTAAAGATGGCCACCCCCATAAAATGTTCTGGAGGTTGGTTGGTTTTCTATCATCATTTTATTTCATTTCATTTCATTTCATATATATATACATATTTATGTTTAATTAACTTGGCCAACAGCACCAAGGATCCGAGAGACTCCCCCCCGCCGTCCCTTCACTTTTAAAATCCATCAAATCGGTAAAAGTGGCAACTCTTTTCCTCTTGTTACAGGTACATTTACTAACTACCAAATGCATTTAATTCTTGGGAGACATGAAAATAATTTAATTGAGTGCTCTTGTATATAGATTTATTTTATTTACGGTACCAGGTAATTGGAGAGAGAATTTGGGTATGTTGGGAACTTGTCACATTTGATAAAGATGTTTTAGTATATTCATTACGAAAATTAATTTGTTGCTACAGGCTGGGAAGAAGCGGTGTTACAAATGCAAATTGGAGAGGTTGCTTGACTCTGGGTAAATTGCAAACCGTCTTTTGTTTTGTTGTGCTAAATATAGCTAATTCTGTGTCCACCCTATCTTCTTCTTTAAGGCTGTGTTAAAATCATATTAGTGATTTCATCTCAAGTTTCAGTCTATAAAATGTTGATTTGTGTGTCATAATTAATTGATCAACTGTGTGCAGTGCTCTCCATGCTATGCTTTCGGTGGGCGACGCAGCTGTGGTTTTTAAGATTGAATTGCTCAAAGTGGTGGACGACGATGTACCTTTGAGATATAATAAAGTCCAAGAAGAAAAAGAAGAAAGTGAACAACTCAAATTAGTCAATCGGATGTTGGCTTTAGCCATATAGCACCACAACATCCAAACACTCTATATGTGTGTGCCTATTAACTTTGAATGATTTCTGCTTAATTATCTCTTTTGTTATTAAGTATGGTCAAGTTGCTCATTACAGATGCATTGCTGCTTAATTTTTTATGGTACGATGTGTTTCTCAAATATATTCTATCTTGTGATGGATAACCTAGGATTAGATACCAAGGTCATTTTAAATTAACAGACCTTTGTTTACTTTGGAGAATAAAAATAGAACTAAAGTGTGAAATAAAAGTTAAATTACATTAATAACCCCATCCCAATAATATTTTCCTTCTGTCGGTTACTTTCCCTTCTTCTTCCCCATTTTTCACCTTTTCCGCTCTCTCCTCTCTGCACTTGATCTCAATTCTCTTTTTCTTGTTTTACCAACTTTTCTCCATCCCTTTTCTTTATCTTCCCATAAGCCCTCTCTCAATTTCACCTTCCAACTAAAATAATTAGTCATAGTTCTATTTTTGGTCTACTAAAATTCAAAGATTAAAAAGTAAACCCACTTCTAAGAATTATTTTTGTGGTTTCTTACTTCTTGTTGGGATTCTTCCATAAAGGTTCGACCTGGCGTTTTGAAGTCATCCACTTTCAAGTTTTGATTGAGTTTCCAACTTTGGGGAACAATAGATTTGCCTATGCTTTATGTTATTTTTCTGGCGTCTTCTCTTTCTTAGATCGAAATCATCGAATCAATTAAGTCGAGATTCCCCCATACCTTTATTCAATAGGAAACCCAGTCGTTCGCCGCGAGCATTCCTTCTCATATCAAACCAAATATTTCCTTCGCACGGCTACGCTTTGTCTCTACCGAGGGTATTGGTCAAGTTCGGCGTGGATCTCTTTTTTATCAAAACTGTTCTTCCTCTCCTTCACAGAATGGAACAACGATGTGTGTTTGGGCAAAAATGAGAACTAAGGTTTGCTTTGAGGGAATAGCCAGCGTCAATTCAGGGAGAAATAAGTAAATTCAAAATTAAAAGGTCGAGACAAATATAAACCGCCCAATTTGCACGGTTTATTAGTAGGGGTTTAGTTCGGGCCCTCAATTAGTATCTTGCAAAGTAAACACCAAATAAAGTTCTACTATTTCTCTAATAATTAGACTTTATCTGTATAAGTAAACGCAACCTAAATGATAACTAAAGAAATTGTCATCTGGATAATAGTCACTAAGGGGGCATTTGGTAGTATCATGGAGTTATCTGCCCATTAGCCAAGATGAGATACTGTAGAGATGAGATGATTAATCTCCCCAAGTTGGTAGGATGAAAACATGTAGCAGAATAGTAAATAGCAACGGGCTTTGCTTTTATGATGGGCCTTCAAAATACATACCAAACGGGTGATTAAATGGATAACATCTCAATCTTGCTTTTATAGTGGCTACCAAATGAGCCCTAAAAGTCCGAGGACCCACAATGCAGGGTGATCTAGTTAATGGAAATGTAAATCTTCAATGCTTTTAAATTTGAACAGGCCATCGAACCGGACATGTAACTGTGCCATTGGGTCATTGATTCGATCGATTGAACCGTTGTAAAAAATTCGAATGACTCGAATATATATATATATATATATATAATTGTAAAAGTAAATTTAACAATAATTGAAGTTTTAAATTTTAAATAATTAAGTAAAGTAAAATTAATTAATCATCATTATATTTATATATTTAATAACATTACAACTACAACTAAAATTAATACTCCCTCTGATTCATTTTTTATTGTCCATTGGAAAAGGGAATAAAAGAGTTGTTTATTAGTATTTATGGGTATAAAGTAGATTTTTAAAAAGGAGTAAGAATTGTTTATTAGTATTTGTAGGTATAAAGTTAATAAACACTACAAAAAATACGCAGATTAACGATGGAATTTGCGACGGAAAATCCGTCTCAAAACACTGTTTACGACGGACATGTGGCCGTCTCTAAAACAGCCGTAGCTAATATTTGCGACGGATTTTTGGCGTCTGTCGCTAATTAACGACGGTTAAATATATCGCAAATTAGTCGGGTCAAGACTCGGTCGGGTCACCAAAATTTGCGACGGACACGTGTTCATCGCTAATTATTTATTTAATTTATTAAATTAATTCTACCCAAATTTATTTGCGACGGATTTGCGACGGACACGTGTCCTTCACAAATCCTGAGCCTACATTAAAAAAAAGTGGCTCGCGTGGTTCGAACCCAGGCCCTCCGGGCACCCGGAGCGGGCACGAACCACTGAGCCACCGGCCTTGAAGCTATCATAGGCGGCCCACCTTGTATATTAGCAAGATTGGGCCTTGAACAATTAAATTCAAGTTTGTGCCCTAGAGGAATCAAACACGCGACCTCTTGTGTATGCGAAGGAGGCGCACGCCGCTCGGGCACGAGCCTCTTTTGTTCATTTTTACGCAATTAATTGTATTTGTATTCAAATTAAGTCAATTTTTTTTAATAATTCATCAAATTAATTCCTTTTTGTTCCTAACCTATTTATATAAATGTTGTGCCCAACGTTTTTTTTTTATAAAATTATTTATTTCAAGAACGCGTAAATTTATAATTCTTTCATTTGTACGCAATTAATTGTATATGTATCCAAATTGAATCCTTTTTTCTTTATAATTCACCAAATTAATTCCTTTTTATTTCTAATTTGTTTATATAAATGGTGTGCCCAACTTTTTTTTTTTTGTAAAATTATTTATTTCAACAACGTGTAGATTTATAATTCGTTCGTTTGTACACAATTAATTGTATATGTATCCAAATTGAGTCTTTTTTTTAATAATTTACCAAATTAATTTCTTTTGTTTCTAACTTGTTTATATAAATAGTGTGTCCATCTCTTTTTTTTGTAAAGTTATTTATTTCAACAACGTGTAGATTTATAATTTGTTCGTTTGTACACAATTAATTGTATATATATCCAAATTGAGTCTTTTTTCCATAATTCACCAAATTAATTCTTTTTCGTTATAACGTGTTTATATAAATGGTGTACCCAAACTTTTATTCTGTAAAATTATTTATTTCGACAACACATAAATTTATAATTCGTCCATTTGTACGCAATTAATTGTATATGTATCCAAATTGACTCATTCTTTTTTCATAATTCACCAAATTTGTTCCTTTTCATTTATAACTTGTTTAAAATAAAATTTTGTGCTCAACCATTTATTTTGTAAAATTATTTATTTGGATGACGCGTAAATTTATAATTTATTTTTTTGTACGCAATTATTTGTACATGTATCCAAATTGACTCTTTTTTTCATAATTCACCAAATTTATTCATTTTTATTTTTAACTTGTTTAAAATAAAACGTTGTGTCCAACCCATTTTTGGGTAAAATTATTTATAATGCGTAAATTTATAATTTATTCGTTTGTACGCAATTAATTGTATTTGCGACGCACATGTGTCCGTCACAAATTATTTAATTAATATATTAAATTTAAATTTTGAAATTTCAGATGGAAATTCCGTTGCAAATGTCTGTCGCTAATTTCAAATTTGAAATTTGCTACGGACTTTCCGTCGCAAATAAGTCGGGTCAAGACCCGGTCGGGTCACCAAAATATGTGACGGACATGTGTCCGTCGCAAATTATTTAATTAATTTTTTAAATTTCAACTTCGAAATTTGAGACGGACATTCCGTCGCAAATGTCCGTCATTAATTTCAAATTTGAAATTTGCTACAGATTTTCCGTCGTAAATAAGTCGGGTCAAGACTCAGTCGGGTAGCCAAAATTTGTGACAGACACGCGTCCGTCGTAAATTATTTAATTAATTTTTTGAATTTTAATTTTGGAATTTGAGACGGACTTTCTGTCGCAAAACCTAAGAATTAGCGACGGATGGACAAGTCCATCGCAATTTTTTAAAATTTACGAATAATGGTCAAAACCCGTCGCTAATCCATCGCAAAATACTAAAATTAGCGAAGGATAAGGTGTCCATCACAAATTTCCGTCGTTAATCATCTAGTTTTTTGTAGTGAAAGTAGTGGAATGAGTAAATAAATGATGTTTCTAAGGGGTAACTTAAAAAGAGTGGTGTTTGTTTTTTGCTTTTGGGTAAGTGGAAGACAAAAAAACTTTCCTTTTATGGTAAAACGAATAATAAAAAATGAATTGGAGGGAGCACTATATATTTATATACTTATTTACTAATTTATAAATAGTATGTAGTGAGGCCCAAATAAAGAATTACTATAAAAAGCCCATTAAATCTTCTTTTTAACCCTAATTCATTGTCGCACATACAATTCATCTTTCATGAAAGCAGCGCCACTCACGGTTGTCTGCTATATCTAATTTCCATTATTCTTTACAGGCGTAAATTCATAGATGCCCATGAGATTTATTCGTGAAATTGAATGGAGACAACACTGATAAAATCGTATAATCCACGACAATCTTCAACTCATTTATCTTTATTCTCGATTTAATCTTATGCAAAAAAATTTACTATATAGAAAAATCATTTTTTGTCACTGATTCGTACGGTTCAACCCAGTTTTTGGCTAGTTTGCAGTGGTTTAACTAAAAACCGATTTATAATTGGAACCAGACCGGTAAACATTGGCTATAACAGCAGTTATATATGCTCTTGCATATTATGTCATAGAAGAAGGATATGTGTTGATGATCGATTCTAATCAAGAGAATTAGTGGTGGTTTTTAATCGTTAGTTGGATCACCAAATAATTTCGTGTGATTGATTAGTACCGTAAATAGTAAATACGATAGAACGGGGTTAAGAAATTGTAAATACGAGTATTGCTTTCGTATTTATTTCGTTTGTGTGTGTAGATTTATGTGTATAAGTGTGTGTAGTCAAAGTTTGGATGTATTTGTGAATTTGTACTTAGTTATATTGTTGAAAATTCAAGGTTTTTATACAATCCTCCAAGTAGGAGGTGGAGTGACTCTTGCTCTCCCATGTGTGCATGCTTGACACTTGGAGAGTTGACTATTTGACCTTATCTAAGCTAATTTCTATCCTCTAAGCTGGATTTACTCGTATTAGTGAGTTGCTCGTCTCTTTTGGACTTGTCCTTGAGGAGTTCTTGACTTGATTTTGTTGGTCGATTAGCTTTCTGTCTTGGCTCTCTATCTAAAATAGCTCGACATGGTCTTATTTGTATTTGGGAGGTCCTTATTTTATTGTAGCTTGTCTTGACAAAGTAGGTCGCCTAACTGTATTAGCTCATCTGGCTATTTTCTAGTCGGCTGGGCCTGGTTTGACTTGCTTAATCTTGCTTCTTGTGGGGTTAATCAACTCAATTCTGTCCGACTTAAGAGAGATGTAGCTGGCCTATCACCAATTGCCCCTTAGCCTGCCTTTACGCTGTGAGGTAAGAGGCGAGCTGCTAAAGAGCGGGCTATGATCTTGAGCTTCATGGATGAGCTGCTTCATCTCAGACGATTGCTTTGATGGGACGACAGTTGGAATTCCAAGGCAATTGTCACGCTTCGAGGTATAACGTGGGTGGCATGATTGTCGCCGCCCACGCACGCACGATCTCGAGGCGACGCGCCTCTCGAATTTTCGGAGAAAGGCCACACGTGCCTAAATTTTGCAATTCTATCCCTGAAATTTTGGCCCCTTTCCAGTTTTGACCCCGTTTTTCCATAGTATAAATAGGAAATTTATTTCTTTTTTTCATATTTTTTAATTCCCTTCAGCGCTAAAACCCTTGGAATTCTTCTTTGAATTTTCCGGCCATACTCTCCATTTCCGACGACTGTTCCTTCCGCTCCGAGTCTTATGGTAAATTTTCCATGTTCTTCTTGTTCTTTATTTGATTCCATTTTTCTTGGGCTTAAAACCCAAATTCTGTCGTGTCTCCGTTCAATACGCGGTCGTCGTCTTTTCGAATTCCCACCAGAAAACTCCATTAGAGCCGCCCAAGCTTTTCTCTTAGTTTTGCTTTAAAATTTAATCAATGTCATCCTCTTCACGAACCAAACCAAATCCTCCTCGAAATCCTAGAAAATACCCGATTGAAGAATCTTCTTCAGTTCCTCCTGTGGTGGTTAACATAGATTTAAATCCTGAGGGGACCTTCGTAGTTCGATCCGTGAATTTGGGAGCTCACCAATCGAGGGATGGGGTAGCCCAGGTCAACCAAGCTCACGAGGTTGTGGAGGAGACTAGCTCAGACCTCCATTTCTAGGAGGAAGGTGAGGCCGAGGTGCAACAAGCCACTCCCATAGACGAAACTAACTTGGGAGTATTTGGCGAGCATAAACTACCCCATACCGAACCCGGTCAAACGCTAAATCCCGGTTGCAATAGCTCGCCAGGTCGATTGGGATGCTTATGAGAGGGAGTATTCAACTCGTTTCCAAAGAGCAGTTCGCGGGAAGCGCAAGCTCAGGACCACTGACTTCATGGTGAGCTACATTATCTCGTCCATTATTGAGGAATAAAATCCCTTCGTCATTCACATGTATGCTCCTCTAGAGGATGACAGGGCTGATCGCCCTCCCTGTGGGTGCACGAAAATCAATCTTGAGATCCTCAAAATAGGGGTGATACTCCCCCTTCACCCCTTGATCGGCCGTTTTCTAGAGCAAACTAACTTAGCAATCAACCAGATTACTCCTGTGTGGTGGATTAACTTGATGATAATGGTGATGTTCGCTTTGGAGGGGTACAATAGATTGACTACAGACGAGGTGAATTACATTATGACACCTACAACCTGCACCAAGGATGAGGCGGGCTGGTTCTACCTTAAGGCTCATCCAGGCATTAAGGTGGTTGAGGATGTGACTAACAAAGTGAAGAACTGGAAACACGACTAGTTCTTCATTGGCGGGGATTGGCGAGCTTTGGCTCGCCCCTTTGGTGATAAAGAGCGGATTATCTCGCCGGCGGAGTTTGGGAAACTTAAGCGTGAGTTTTACTTCTTCTATGCTTTTGAAGTGGTAAAACTAATTTTAATCTTTTTCTTTTTGTCTCAGGTCCCTAAACTCTCAAGTGGAGGAGTGCCAAAGACAAGGAGCCAAGTTTCTCCCAGGAATAGAGCTGATCACACTTTGGGCAATCTTTGCTCGGAATCAATAAGTCGAGTAGCTCGCCTTACTACTAGTCCGTTGATTAGGTGTGAAGTTGTGATGTTTTGTAGCCCGATTCGTCCTTGTTTTGAGCGTATTTGATGGTATTTAGAGCTATTTGAGTAACATTTTCATAAACTCATCAATTTACCTTTTTGGTTTTCATATTAGGAAAGAGGGTGAAAATGGAGTTTGTAGGACTTTGAATCGACTAGGCAAACTACTTTGACAAGATGAGCTACTACGAAATAAGGACCTCTAAAAAACAAGCAAGACCGTGGCGAGCTACTTTAGCTAGGCAGAAAGCTAACCGACCATCAAATCAAGCTAAGAACTCTTCAAGGACAAGTCCAAAAGAAACGTCCAGCTCACTAATATGAGCCAATCCAGTTTAGAGGATATAAATTAGTTTAGATGAGGTCAAATAGTCAACTCTCCATGTGTCAAGCATGCATACATGGGAGAGCAAGAGTCATTCCACCTCATACTTGGAGGATTGTATAAAAACCATAAATTTTCAGAAACCAAACTAAGTACAAATTCACAAATACATTCATACTCTTTCTACACATACTAAAACACCTCAATCCACACACACATACGAAATAAATAAGTAATCCATACACGTATTTATCTTTAAATCCCAAAAATCCATTTTTACTATTTACGGTAGTAGTCAATCACGCATGATTGATTGATGATAACTTGAATTAGCTAAAAAATAGCCACTAATCCTTTCGATTAGATCCGATAATCAACAGCTTCGTCTCAATTTTAAGGTAGAAGTGAACGACAAATAATTGTTTTAAAGAAATATGGGAATGTTTGAGGATGGTGGTTGCAGAATTGGAATAGGGTAATCAAGATAAGGTAGGGATTATCTTATTTAGGAGGTGAGCTAATTGTTTTTTAATTTTTTAAAAGGTAATCAATTACAATAATTTCCTAACATAATTAATTACAATAGTTCATTCGACCACCGGGTATATGACAACATCTTTTCATCACGCTGTAAATAGGAACCGCAATCACCACAAGAGGAGGACCACCCGAACCCGCAACTCGGAACCTGATTAGGTGTGAAATTGTTAAGTTTTATAGCTCGATTTGCCCGTGTTTTGAGTGATTTCGATGAGTATTTAGAGTCAATTGAGTATTATTTTCATGAACTAATGAATTTTCATCTTTGATGCTCATAGATGGATAGAGGGCACAAAATGGAGTTCGTAGGACTTTGAATCGACTCAAACAAACTCCCGGATGAGAAGATATGGAAGAATACGAGAAGTACTAGTCCAAACGAGTAAAAGTATCATTTGACCGGAAGAAGGAGGACTCAAGCACTTGAGCTCGAGTCCTAAGGACTCAAGCAAGGAGAGCTCGAGCCCTAGTGATTTTCTGGAGAAGAAAGGCACTCGACCAGGCCTTACTCGAGTCCTAGGGACTCGAGCGGTCGAGTGCGCAAGCAAGGAGGACGAGGTCGAGTCCTTGGCACTCGACCGTGTAGAGGTCGAGTCCTATATGAGCGCTGGACGAAAGAAGCACTCGAGTGCAAGGGCTCGAGTCCTAAGGACTCGAGCGTATGGAGGTCGAGTCCCTTAAGAATAGATTCGGTCCATAAGCATCCAAATCGACGCATTGCCTATAAATACCCCATCCCGAGCACATTTAAACACACCATTTGACAATTAGAGATAGATTTTGAGAGAGAATAACATCGGTAGAGTTGAGCAAGAGTATTTCACGTGTAATTGAGGTTTTTGATTTACGAATTCTTAGATTAGATATTTCTTTTGAACCTTCAGTTTAATTCTTTCATTCTTGAATCTTTGAGACTTCTAAACCCTACTTTATCAGATTCATATTGAGATTTTGAGTTACTTGATTGTGTATGCTTTCTGATTCTTTTGATAATTCAATTATGCATATGTTCATCGTTTTTGTGATTGCTTTTGTTCTTCAAATTACCATGTTAGACTAGAACCCTTGAATGTTTGGGGTAGGATGAACTCGTAGAAGTAGGATGTTAGTACATAATTAGGATAATTCATGATGTTTAGTGCTAGTTCTCTTAATTAATTGAATTCTTAAAATAAATCCTAGAATTATCTTGGAATTGAATACGAAAATTATTAGAGAGAGGACGATCTTATCACTCTTTAATGATGAATAGGCTTAACGATAGGGTTATAGAGGGGTTTATAATTTACCGGTTTATCTAGGGAGGACGACCGTATCACCTTGGGTAAATAAGAGCCTCATTAATTAAGCATAATCATATAATTTGTTTAGGGGGTTGTGAAGTAGGTTGATATGACAAAGTATTAGGGGTAAATCTTGAGCTTTTAGTCTTTCAATCTGGTGCTAGATTAGGGAAGTTGATTGCCTACTGTTAGTACACTTAGGATTAATACTTGCACATCACGATTATTTTAGTTATCGTACCAACTCCGTTAGTATACGTAGGGATTCCTATCCTGAGCATCACCATCTCATATTTTATTAAAACCTTTAGTTATTCATTTGATTTCAATATTTGCATTAATAGAAGTAGAATTTATAGTAGTTTAATTCCATTCCTAAAACCGAACATTCATATTAACTACAACGCGTAGATCTTCAGGGCTCTATTCTCATATACACCGTCTCTTGGGTACGATATACTTGGTCCATATACTTGCTAATACTACAGTAAACCTATACGCTTGTGGGGTAACTACTGGTATAATTAGTAATTTGTGTTCAAGTCAATGGCGTCGTTGTCGGGGATGGCGATGTATATCCATTGAGTAGGACTTGGAGATAGCTTAGTAGTTAGTAGTGAGTGCCTTTATTTTTCTTTTTGTTTATTAGCAATCACTAGGCAGTTGCGTTTTGATCATTCTTTTGGTGTTTCAGGTTTATAAAAACACGCTCGAAGGGAGAAACGAGGGAAGATAGAACACAGCTTGATCCTGAGACAATAGCCAGAAGAAATCGAGCTTTCCAAAGAAGGATGAACACTGTCGGTGGAGGAAATGAGAACATGGATTTGGGTAAGGAGCTGGATAGGGATGCAGAGAAATACAATGATATTGTGGAACGGGTTGAGGGAGTCGAGAGCAGTAACAAGAAAGTACCCGTAGGGGATAATCAGAACCAAAACCCGAACCCACAAAGTACCACAAATTATGTTCCTAACCAAAATCAAATCCATAACCCGAATAACCCTTTTAGCAATCATGTCTACCAATAAAACAACCCACCTTACCCATACCATTTCCCTTTCCCACCATACCCGTATCCACCGTATTATCCTCCACAACCAACTTATAACCCACCTCCAATTCCAAAGATCCCACTGCCACCAGTTAATCCTCAGCAGGTACCTCAGGTCATTGATTCGGGTGTAGCAATCAGAGAAAGGTTTGAGTCACAGCCTCAACGGTATTATGATGGTGTAGTTATGCCACCTGTTGAGGCCAATAACTTTTCTATCTCTCCAGGCATCCTGAAGATGTTAGTCGAGAATCAATTCAAGGGGGAGGTCGGAAAGGATAATCCTCACACTCATTTGAGGAACTTTATGATGATAGTTTCAACTTTCAACCACAATGGCATGTCTGAAGATGCCAAGAGACTCAGGTTGTTCCAGTTCTCTCTAACTGGAATAGCAAATTAGTGGTATAATAATACACTCCCGAGGGGAGGTGTAACCACATGGGCCAAGCTCGAGCGTCTGTTCCTCGAGCGATTCTACCCTCCATCTAGAACTATCAAAGCAAGGAAGGAGATCTCATCCTTCAAGCAGAAGTCAGGAGAAAAATTGAGTCAGGCTTGGGAGAGGTTCTCGAATATGCTGATTGAGTTCCCGCAGCACGGGTACAACGAGGGTGACATAATGGTCTACTTCTATTTTGGAGCCAGCAAGGCAGCTCAAGATCATCTTGATGCCTGTGCTAGTGGAGCGTTCCTGAATTGTAGTGCAGCTCGCTGCAGAGAGATGATTGAGAATATTGTCAAGAACGCGGGGCAATGGAATGAGAATCAGGAGTTCCAGAGGGTGTATCAGATGGAAGAGAGTGAGGGTACGAGGAAGCTACTCATGGCTATGATGGAAAAGATCAGCAATCTCAAGGTAGGGCAGAATCTGATTGGAGGGAATAATGGAGTGAGTGAGAAGGTGGACCAACAAACATGCCAGCAAGAGGAGGCCAACTATATGAGAATGCTTAATTATAACCAAGGCGGGTTCCAGCAAGGTGGTAATCAACAAGGAAGACCCCTCTATGGTCAACCATTTGTACCACCAGGTCCACAACCTTCTCCAAGTCCAAACCAATGGAGAAACAACCAAAACTACCAAGGGGGTCAGCCTTTGAATCAAAATCAATGGAGGAAGAACGAAAACTTCTCTTATGTTAATCCAAAGGCCGGGATAACCGTGCCTCCAGGTGTTGATCCAGGTTCGAAGCCCCCAGGTGGTGAAGGAGGTGCTTCGACCGAAGAGATGTTGCGAGCGATCCTTCAGAAGGTGGAAGAAGGGAGCAAGAGATTGTCCGCATTGGAGTATGATGTGAAGCAATTACATAAGAAAGACGATCAGTGTGATCAATAACTCCAAAAGAGAGACATGAACCTTAATAGGACTCAGCAAGAGAATAACGACAGGTTTACCTCTATAGAGTATCAAATTAGCCAAATTGCAAAGTCCCAAACGAGAGAGCCGGGTAAATATCCTTCAATGCCCGAGACAAACCCGAAGGAGCAATGCAAGGCGATTGAGTTGAGAAGTGGAACCAAATATGATGGTCCTGAAATGCCTGCTGACTCAGAGGAGCCCCAAAGAGAGATTGAAATAGAGGGTAAAGAACATAAAAAAGATGGGGGTGAGCAAGTTGAGGTAGAGGTTGAGAAGGAGGATGAGATAGAAGGGACTAAAAAGAGCAAAGAACCTGAGTCTTGTAATGAAGTGTACAAATTCGTAAATGTCTCAATAAGACAAGTGCGAAAATTCTTATGGAATTAAAGAAATGTAAAATATTTTCATTGAAAAATACTACCCCATCCATGAAAAGTGTGTTAATTTAATTTTGACAGAGTTTATAACAACATATATGAAACAAAGAAAATGTATTTTGAAATATTATGAAGTTTATTTATGAATTAAGTAGTTATCTATGAATGTAAAACCAATGTCATATGAAATATAGTAGAATGATGGTTAAATGACAAAAATTATTATAATAAATTAATGAACACACCTTTGATGGATGAAGAAAACATAAAAGAATTGATAATATACATGAATGTTCACTCCACAAGCACACAAGCTACTTACGTACAAACTGCAATACTGGACATGCAAACAAAATACAGACTAGAGAAAATCAAACACAAATACAATAAAACCAGAGATTGCATTCATCAAGCAGAAGATGATAAATTGATTATCCAGAGACCGCCCTGAAATCGGAAACAGTTTCCAAGAGATGGTGTGAGGCTTTCTCAAAGTTGACGAATCCCATGAACCAGAATTCATGCCCATCCACCGTCACCACATGAATATACTTCTCCGGCGGATCTTCTCTCATCGTAACCGGATTCACATTCTCTATTTGCCCCAACCCTATTGTCACCTACATTCAATCATAAACCAAAAGAATTAATTCTTGTTAATATCAATTTCAACATTTCACCACCTTTTTATCAATTTATAACATGTACAAATTTTTTTATCCGACTGTAATTTAAATTTCATGCAATATATGTTACATTCAATCATAAAACCACAAGAATTAAGTCTTGTTAATATCTATTTCAACATGTCATAACCTTTTTATCCATCCTTTTATCAATTTACAACATGTGCAAATTTTTTTTTCTGATTGTAATTTGACTGATACAATATAAATCGATCAAATTCCATGTAGTATATGTTACAATCGGATAAAAAAAATAGTACAAATTATAAATTGATAAAAGACCATAATACAAATTACAAATTGATAAATATAGCATTAAAAATAAATATTATAATTGGACAAAAAAATTACACAAACATATTAATAGAAGACATGACCCAAATAGCAAATTGATAAACATAGTATAAATATATATTATAGGGTTAATATCACTTGACAAAATGTATTATAACCCTTTTACTAGTATATCAATTTGCAGTTGGTACAAATTTTTTTATCCATTGAATATACTAGAAAATTGACCAATAGCTAGCATAAATTGCAATCGGATAAAAAATTTATACAAGATTGATAAGAAGTACGCATAGAGCAAAATTGGTTCATATATTAATCATTTTTGTAATATTTTTAGTATACTATATAGCAAAATGATTAGTATATGAATCAATTTTACTCTAAATATACTTGGCAGCAAAAGAAGAATGGGAATGGATTGAGTATGTGAGTGATAGTGTGGAATCAAAGTGATTCCTAGTATATTTGAGAGTTTTGATATTCCTCAAAAGTAAGGAATCAAAAACACTGCAATAATATCGAACCTTTCAACCAAACAATCCTTTTCATTTCATTATCATTCCTTCTCTTTCAAACATTTAACCAAAGCAACCCCAGTACTATTTTCTCAGTCCCCTAATAATCTTTACGCTTTTTCTTTGACGTCCCGCGATAATTTTCAAATATAGAAATAAAACTTTCACAATACCTACTTTATTTCAAAATAATCTCGGGCCCAAAAAATCAATAAATAGTTTTCTTGAAATGTGTTTCACCAAATGACAGTAGTAAATTGATGGGAACTCATTAATTAATTAAGACAAAAATTTCACACAAGCACTAGTTAATTACCTTGTAGTAACTCCATGTCTCTTGGCCGGAAGGGGCTCGGAAAGAGAGGGGACGGTCGCTGCAAAAAGCGAGGCGCGCCGTCGACAAGTAGAGCGTTCCGGCAACGGGCCCGGTCGTCGTCGATAGGTAACAGGCGAACGTCTTCTTCAGCTTTTCATTCGGATCCGCCGCGAAAATCTGCTTGAACAGAGACTCGAATCCCCCTTCTGTCACCGCCTTCGCTGTCAGATTAACTTTCCCCCACGCCGCTTCCGATACCGACGGCCCCATTTTCACTAAAAGAAACACACAATCAAGATCAAAATATCCAAAAATTTCTACAAAATATTCATTTTTTATGGTCTCGGAAGAATGATATTTCTATAATATTGGTAAAAAAAATGGATACATATAGGCATGTAAGATTAATTTCAATAATATTTTTATGCAAATTGAGCATAATATTAGTAATATGTCTAAATAATATCGAAAAAGAATCGAAAAACAGTGAAAAAATATCGTAATTTCGATAAATATCACAAGTCTAAAACTTGATGTATATATTTTCAGCCTTGCACATAACGAATTAAATTCCTAATTGGAACAATAATCAATCGATAATTAAAAACTCACAATTGTGCCATAAATTGCGGGCTATATCTTCGGCCCGGTGACTCCAGGAATTGAAGATATTGACGACGGATTCGAGGGGATTGTCGGCGGGCTTTTGGACAGGGGAATAGACGACGTAGGGCTGGTGGAGGGCCGGGCCTTGGGCTTGCCAGAGGGCCGCTTGCTGATTTCCGGGGTGATCTGTAGGGGCTGCCGGCGCGCCCATAAGGTGAGTGCCCCACTTCGCCTTTTCTTCCTCCGGCGGCGGCGCCGCCATGGAGGGTTCCGGTTGTGGGGTTTCTTTGAGGGCTTCGTTTGAACTCGCCATTATGATCGCACGGAAAAGGAGTAATTAGATTGGTTGAAGATTGAGGATTTTGGGAATGAATTTGGATAAATAGAGATCGGAGTGAAGAAACTTAACCGCGTTGAGTTTGCCAGAATTGATGACGAGTAGAGTTGGGAATGTTCCAGATGAGAGAAATATAGACGGTAGTATTACTTTTTCTTTTCTTTTTTTCTTTGACTGTAGACAGTAAAATCAAAGAAAATGTAATTGAAAAGGAAAAAAACAAAGTATTATGATATTTATACTTAACAGTGATTTACTAATACTTTATTTTGAAATAATTAATACATTTAATATAATAATTAATATTTTTAGTGAAAACAACTAATACATTTTAAAACTGATACATTTATTGCAATTCACTAAAATCTCTAGTGTAATTTATTCATATCCTTCTAATAAGTTTATCGTAAATATCGTTCACATACTACTTTCTCAAGGAAATTTAGTTTATTCGAGGGGTCGTTTTTTAGATGCGAATAAAATTGAATGATTAATAGAAAAAAAAAAGTTCAATGATAATACCTTTCTTCTAAATAAAGTATTTAAAACTTATATTATTTTATTTTTTATACAGTTGTTTTTCTTTAATCATTTTTTTCTAATATCACCAACAAATTTATTTTGTTTATTTTTTTTAAATTAAAATACAACACAAATAATGTAGTACTCCCTCCGTCCCTGAGCTTTCTTCCCACTTCTTTTTGTTGAATGGTTTAAGAAAGTGTATTTGTTTATTAATAGATGGTGGGTCACATGTTGATTTTTTGGATAAAGTAATGAATAGTGTTGAAAAGTGAATTGAATGAGTGACACTTTGGTAATATTGTGTGAATTTGAAGGTTAAAGGTTATATGTAATAAAGTGTTATATTTGTTATTTATAGAATGAAAAGTTTACTGGGGGACGGCCCGAAAAGGAAAGTGGGAAATTTACTCAGGGACGAAGGGAGTATTTTTCAATATATCTGTGAACATATAAAAGGAAAATATTTGTATTGTCATTCCCATTAAAGAACTTTAATAGGAATTACAAAATTTAAGAAAATGTAATTGATAAGGAAAATTAAGGGGGCGTTTGGTTAGCAATTCTTCAATGGTAATGGGAATAAAAATTTATTTCCATCTATGCCCTCATAAAAAAAATGATATGTTAGGGGAAGAAGTGTTCCAATGGTAACACCATTGCTAGTGTCATGCCCCAATATTGGAATAGAAGTTGACAACAAATGATTGTTGGTGGAGGAAATGGGGAGTGATTGAGGAGGATGATTGTAGGAAGAGAATAGGGTAATCAAAATGGAGTAGTGATTACCTCATTTAAGAGGAGAGTTAGTGATTTTGTTCTCATGAACCATACTAATTATACTAATTTTCAATCTCATTCTCATTACCATTGAAAAGTTGTTAACCAAGCGCCCCCTAATTTATTTGATGGGTCAGTTTTTTTTTACGTGTGAATGAGAATGAATGATTAATAGAAAAAAATAGTCTATGATAATATTTTCTTTTCTCCTAAATAAAGTCATCATGATGGAGATAAGATTGTATTTAAGTATTTATTACCCCCTCCATCCATTTATAAGTTTCATGTTACTTCTTGTTGATTTGTTTAAGAAAATGTATTGTTTATTAATATATAATAATTTTTGTGTAAAGTAATTGAGGGTTGCGAAAAAGTAAAAAGTAGTTGTTGAAGAACGTATTTGTTTATTAATATATGATGTGTTGTTTTAGCTTTTTATGGTATAAGAAACTTATAGTGGGACATCCAAAAAAAGGAAAGTATGAAACTTATACTCCCTCCGTCCCATTATTATTTGCACACTTTCCTTATTCACCCGTCCCAAAATTATTTGCGCACTCCAAAAAAAAAAACATTGATTTGTGTGCACACTCACAATAATATACACATATTTACTCACATGTCACTACTTTACTCAAAAAGCACAATTTTCTTAATATGTGTGTCCTCTTTTGTATGCAAAAAAATGCTATGATGGAGGGAGTATATGAGACACTCTCTTATAAATATTTCACATGTAGAATATATCTAAAACTAGTGCGTACCCGTAAATTTTGCAGACTAGAAAAAATATATTATTATTAATTAAAATTATAAATATTAATGTTTTTTATTTTAAATAGCTTGTAGTTTCGATTTAATATTTAAATTGTAATTACAATCCAACTAACAATGAAAATACTAAACATGAATAAGTAGCAAATTGTAATTATAATTCAAAATTATTTTATCTTTAATGTAATACCATAACATATCTCTATTTCTCTCATTACAATGATTATAATACTTAGTATATTTTTTTATGTATGATATCAATTTATGTTTATTAATCTAGTTTTTTGTTCAAATTTCTTTAAAATATTTTATTTTTATTTTAAGTTGATCTACTATTAATCAGTACAGTGATATATCCGGCAATTTAAAGCTTAGTTGGATAGAAATTATATTCATTAAGAAAATTCAATATCAATTATTAGGAAAATTATTGAATAAAAATTAAAAAGCGAAAGCCTACCATATCTATACTACAGATAAAAGTGTCCTGAGTATGTAAATCTTTTTTGAACCACTTTACTCCTCTTACTTTTTGTTTTACACAGTTTTACCCTCCTCTTTTCATCTTTATAAATAAGGTCAGAATCTCAGAGGACTGTCAGTTACCTTGATTACATTAAACCAAATTAAGAATGAAATTTCTCTAGAAACTCAGAAGGCCGTCAGTTATGCCTTGATTATGCCAAACTAGATTAAGAATTTCATTCTCTCAAACGACGAGGAAGGATTGTGTGGATGAGAACATATTTATGTGCCGGACGAGATAATCGGTAGAGATTCATTACCGGCCATTGTAGAGTTTATGATTATTAACAACTACTTCCGACCGACTCTTCCGCCTCCATTGTCATCGGCCTCCGTTCTGAAGTTGAGGTACTGGGTTTATGCACTCTTTCATTAATGTATCATTTACCTTTGTGAAAGCGTGTTATGCCTGGTGGACAAGTTTTGGTTGAAAATGTTACATACTTGCATTATACAATCGAGTATTATGCTCGCTGATTATTGATTGAAAAGTTAAGGAAAATTTATTTTGTCAAATTGTTCTAAGTTCCCCGAGCAGACTTGTCGTGTCAATTACTCTGTTAAGTTTTTGGAAAATTCTGCATTCAATATTTTTTATTTCTGACGATCTTATTTTGTTTTCCTTGATAAACACCTCTATTGTCTCTTATGTTGTGGTTATTGGGATTTGAGGGTCATGTTGCATATGATATGGCTAGCCTCTTCTTGTCAATTATGAACATGTATGACTTAATAGGTACTCTATGTTATGAAGTCCTGAATCGTAATGATTTGTGTTACTAATAGCTTACTTTTAACCTGTTATGCTTCTGCATTATGTGACAATCAATTTTTTTTCTTTTTTTGCATCTCGTGAGAATTGATGATCTTAATTCTGACATCCCATGGAGAAAATGGAAAGGTGTGCATTAGAGAATTCTGATGGGGTATGCCTTAGATTTAAAATTATAATACGATTGTGTTAAAGTTGGATGATTGTATGTATCTCTTCAATTGATTCCTGGTTGCATCAGATTTTATTCTATTTTAGAGGATTTTCTTTTTGCCGAAAGATGGACTTTGAATATTACACAGTACGGTTATCCAGACTATATGTTAATGGGTCCCCTAAATCCATGGATATGGTTTTTAAATTTTTTATTCATTTTCTGAATTTTATTTTCTCCGTTTTCAAATTGTAATAGTACTTTTGGCAACTATCTTTACGGGAATGGTCTGTTTATTGTTAATTTGACTCCGGTCTTCAAGACCACTATCCCCGGGAATGTACAACTCTCTGTACCCCCTCTTTGCAAGAAGTGAATTTAGTTGTTTGTAGGTGTTTTACTCCATTCCTCGGTTTTATGGCTTTTTATTTTTGTACTTAATATTGAAATATTGATGAATTGAGTGTCTAAATACTATTCATTTTGGGAAATAACAGTGATTGAGTTCTTGGGTCATTACTCCAGAGCCTTCCCAGTTCACCTCGCAGACATTGATGACAGATTAAAACATACAAAAAAAGCTTATTAATAAATGAAATGCTCCATCCCCTATTCCAGTTTACATTAATGACAGACCAACAGAAGCTGGGAGCAGTCAATTGTGTTTTTAATGATCGTTTTGATCTTTCTTATTATCTTATGTTTCTTCAAGTCAGATAAGAAAGTCCGGTGCTTTAAAGCTCATGTTCAGAGTCTTTGCCTCAACAAATGACCCACTTGACTATCACATGATATGGCATCAACATGCAGTTTTAGAGGTCATTCATACTTTCAGCTCGAATGATCTTTAGGTCCTTAACATGGCATCTGTTTCACAGTTGCACTGCCTCAGATAGTGTCATTGGGCCATCTATATTGAGCTTCATATGCCTCAACGTGTAGATAATCCTTATTTGCAGAACATTGTTATAAGGGGAATCCGCTTCCAATATTGTGAAGTTTGGAGTAATCTGGGGTCGTAATTGGAATTCATTGAAAATCTTGGCATTCGTACGACATGGTTGCATGGAACTTTGGTGAGTTTGCCTTTTGCTTTGCATGTTTCCAAAGTTCTTATATGTTTCTGATACTAATCAAGGCTGATTATAAATGCTAGATATATATGATGTGTGAATTTCTGAATTTTCTTGGAATTACTTTTGACAGGCAAAATTCTAGATGATAATTACCTTGAAATTCTTGCTCCTAAATCTCTCATCTTACCTCTCTCTCCATCTACATCTTGGTAATACTCTACTGTACAATGCTAGCCTTGCTAAAGCTCTACATTACTTGAATGTGCAAATTGGTAGAGAGAACACTCTGTCTTCATGATTTCAGTTGCTCATTCCCTATTTTTGTCGAGTAAAGAACTAATTCACTTGTTTGTGGCCCTTAGAACTTATTGAGTTCATTTTCTGGCCTTCTTTGCCACATTTTCTTTTGACTTTTTTTTCCTGCAAGCGATAATCTTTTCTTGACCACACATTATTTGGGAGAAATGAAGTTCCAAGAAGCTGCATATTCTGAAAATCTCAATTGTGAAAAGTGTTTCAGAATTTTTTGTTTCATTTGTACATTTTACCGTAATGGTCCATAAACAATCAAGGTTTCTCTCTAAAATATGTGCCTCAAAAGTGGATTATGAACCCTTCAAAATCGAGGGAAATTCCATAAGAGAGGAGAGAGAATAAACAAAATATGGTGATTCAAAAGTATGTATATTTGAATAAAAGGTATTGTATCATGCAAATACATGTATGGACAACATTTTATGTATTTGTTTCTTTTAATAATTGCAATGCAATTCTACTTAATGTAATATGGATTGATAACATCAGTTCATTGAAATTTGTAGTATGAAGTATTTAATGTATACATGCTATGCAATTTTCAAATTGCAAGATTATTATTTAAAAGAAAAGGCATATCAGACACAAATAATGTATCAAATGTTTTATACATTTGCAATTTAAATAAAAGGTATTGTATCTTGTACACACAAGCATGGAGATCATTTTATGAATTTATTTCTTTAAATAATTGCAATGCAATTCTACTTAAGATAATATGAATTTATAAAATCGGCTTCCCTTACGAGAGTTCGGAGATAGTATATGTGTTCCATTGAGCTTATTTGGGTTTTTCGGAATGAACAAATTACTGAATACTCCATCTGTCCATATAAAATGGTCTTGATTGTCTTATTTGTCCGCCCACAAAAAGTAGTTATGTTTCTAAAATGGAAACATTAAACTTTATTTATATTTATATTTTTAAAATAATTTATTTTATACTTGATTTTAAACAATATTCATGCTTTATACATATTATATCTACATTCTTAATAATCTGAAAAAGACAAATATATTATTTTTTGTGGATGGAGAGTATATTTGAAAAATAAGTTAGTAGTTTAGAGTTAGTCGAGCTAAAAAAAACCTCTCTTTTTTCAAAGACAATAAACAAGACGCAAGGATAAATAATTATATATGTCTCCAATGTATCTATCAAAACATGTGTTACATGTAACTTTATGTCGCGCATTCAGGAGTGATTTTTAAACAAGATACGATATTGTTGATCAAATCAAACGAAAAACATTTGACAAGAATATTGTATACAAATATATATATATATATATATATATATATATATATATTTACCCATATATTACTACTTAATTCATAAAACACACCTTTTCTAAAAAAAATTGCAACCCTTATGGTGCAAATTGATATGAGACGGAGGGAGTATAAGTGTTTCTTGAAAGTAAACAAGTGAAGTGTTCAAAGAAAAAAAATTCAGAGTAAGCGAGTACAAATCTTAGAAGTGAAGAAACTATTGATGAAATTGTAACAACAAATACAATTATTATCATAGTTACTTGTTTTGCAAATACATGTCAATCTTCACCAACTTACTACAAAAAGTTTTGGCTAAATAGAAATGATCTCTGTACTTTATCACAGAAGCTTCATCTGAAAACGATATTCTTGAATTAGGGAGGCTGGTTTTAACTCCCATATATCGGGACAAGAAACAATACCTGAAAAACCAAACGAAATTACAAGTGTCACATCAGAGAATTTCATCTGTAAAACAATCTTCCATCTTAATTTGTTCCTACTATCCATCCCTTTCTTCTTCTTTGACCAATACACTTTTTCAAAAAAGGGAGGGGATCTTTTAGAAATATAGAGTCTTATGGAAAGTATAAAACAAGTTTATGATGCAGATTTTTAGAGTTACCCGCAATTAAAAAACGAAGAGAATGAATTGAAATGAGTGGGAATAATCAGTACTCAACTTAACTCTTGAAAGCCCTTCAAGCATGAAAACACCAGCTTTCTGGTAAATCAGTGTACTGCTCGATCCTTCTCGTGTTCTCGCCAAGTCAATCCCGTATTCTGAAGCAATAGAATTAAAGATATGACATACAAAAGAATAGATCGACCAAACTAAAGATGCAAAATCCAATAAAAGTTCATATACCTGTTCTTGCAGTAAATTCTCCTTATCATGTAACAAGGACAAGGTGGCAGTATCCGCAGAGAATCCACTTTCACGCATTTCTTCCATGAATGGTATTGCTTTGGAAAACTCATTTTTTATCAATAAATTCTGGATAATGACATTGTACGTACAACTATTAGGTGCACAACCATTCTCCTTCATTTTTGCAACCAGCATTTTTGCCTCCTCCACTAACCCTTCTTGAAAAAGTGAACCAACAATCATCGTATATATTTGAGCATCAGGCTGCAGCCCTTTAGACGGTAGTTCATTGAAAAGATCTATTACAACTTCAAGTTCTCCATCTTTGCATAATCCCTTAATGAGAGTACGATATGTAACTATATTAGGAATAATGCCTTCTTCTTCCATTATTTTTAGAAATGAAATCGCTTTAGGAATCTCCCGAGACTTGCACAAGCCATCCATCATTATATTATAAGTGAATATATCACGTTTTAAACCTTTACGAGGAGCATAAAAAAAAAGATGCCAAGCTTCCTCTACTTCTCCCTTCTTTCAGTATCCATCCATCAAAGTATTATAATTGATAATAGAGGGCTTTAGGCCCTTCTAAAAGACGGAATTGAATATGTGTTTAGCTCTGTTCATATTCCCCTCCAAGCAGTACTCTTCTATTAGCGCATTATAGGTGATGATGTCAGGACATATATTCTGCTGCAACATATCTTCGAGAACATTCTCAGCGTCCTTCAATCTTCCTCTCTTGCAATATGCATCCACTAATATACTGAATGTAACCATATCCTTAGATATTTTACCGTTGTTCATTTCATCTAACATGCGTTCGACGTCCTTCCATCGACCAACATCACACAAGCTTTGTATAATCGAATTGCAGGTGATAACATCGGGTGAAATGCCGTTTGGGTAGAAGCTGTAGAGACATATCAATCATCCCACCCTTGCACAACCCATCAATTAATGCGTTGTATCCCAAAACAATGTTATGTATATTAGTCCAATGTTGGTTTAAAAAAGTTGAGATTAGTCCAAGATGTTGCAAGAGCGGGCCCATCCCAAAATATTGCAGAAGCCCACCCCTAATTAAATTATTTAATATTTGAGATGGTAAGATATATATCTGATCCATTTTTTTTTACGTTTTCTTCCAAATTGATCACGGATGTCTTAATTACCTCTCTTGTTTCTCTTTCTTAATATTATGCTTTTTGAATTAAAGATAATTTTTTTGTTGATCCCACTCTAATATTAAAAATATAGGAATCGAAAATGTAATTAAATATTATTTTGAATTATAAAATGTTTATTCAAATAAGTCCACTTATCATTAATTATAATTGCTTTTATTTATTCAAATATTAACAGTAAATATTCAAATATGTGTAACTATAATGCGCTTGTTTATTCGAATAGGTTTAATAAAATTAAACATGTGTCAATTACTTCTAAATTCATAGCTTCTCATTTTAATTTTTGATCAGTAACTGATTTTTTGTGTAATTATATGCCACGAGTTTATTTCTTCAATTTTATTTTATTGTCACATATTTTATATTGAGAGATATTTTATTAAAGATACATATAGATGATATTCTTTTTGGGTTTTAAGCGATTGTTTGAAATCACTACTTGAAAGTAGAATTGATTTTATTTTGAAAAAAATCAATTCTATATTGTTTGCAATCCATATGTAACCACCTTAAAATCTATTTTGGAGAGGCGAAAAAACCTGCCTTTGGATTCTGAGAATTGATTTTTTATAGATTTGTTTTCATTAATTGATTTTTATGCAAACACTTCCACTTTTGAAATCACTTAATTTTAAAATATTTCCCACTTTTTGATTTTACTATAAAAATCACTTAAAAGTACTTCCGATTTTGTAGTAGAGATTGAAAACATGCCCTAAATGACATTTGAAAATCGATTTTTTTGAAAACAAATGATTTTTTTAAGTCCATGAGATTTTAAAATTTGTATATTATTATTTTTTAGTTTTGAATAGGGTATGTTTTAACTCTATGATAAAAAAAAAAAAGATATTGTATAGATAATTTATAGGGTTGTAAGATTAGGATTTCAAAGATCTAATTTTAAAACTCAAACTAAAATGAATTGTAAAATGTAAAATTCAAATCCGAATTTTTGAAACAAAAAAAGAACATACCCATATAGATTCAGTTATTGATGAGTTTTATGTATTGCAATGTCGTAGGGAACAATTTAAGTGAGCAGTGAAATATTTCTCTATATTTGAAATTTAGTAAGATAGGTTGTTAAATTTTCAGTCCACCCCATAATTAAATCCTGGATCCGTCCCATAGTTAAATCCTGGATCCGTCCGACTCTGGCTGTACGCATAAACATTGGGTTTCCAACTCGTTTTTTCCAATATATGAAGGCATGAAGCAATTCAAAGGCACGAGTACTTTGTCCAGCTTTACAGAGTCCATTTATCAGAGTGAGAATCATTACATCATTTGGCTCACAGATTTTCAAGACCAGAAGCTTTTTGAACAATTTCTCTGCTTCAACAACCTTACAATCTAAGAAATGACCTTTAATGAGAGTACCGAATATCGTGGCATCAGGTCTGTAACCGCTTTTGAAGATGATGCCTAAGACAGCAAGCCCTAAGTCCACCCGATTCAGTAAGCAATAACAATTAATTGCAATATTGAACGCGTACTCATTTATCGGGACACCCCTTTGACGCATTTCATCGAACAGGGAGAGTTAGTGCTTCATTTTGACAACAACACTCAACAGTTTGTTGTAAACAAGAGCAGAAGGCTGTGCCTATCTTTGTGACTCAAATTATGTAAATTCGAACAATAAATAAGAATGGAAGAGTAAATTTACCAATTTCATGAGAAGATTTAGCGGCAATTCCTCTACGAATCAGCTGAATTGCAGAAGCAGCTGCCTTTCGACTCATCTCTTCAACGAAAGTTTAATTGGGCGGAAAATCTAAGAAAGGGAAAAGTTCCAAGACGCAAATGGGCAAACGACACACTCAACATAAATTGCAGTGTTTTGCTTTGGAATGTGTAAGAAGCGTTGAATCAAGTAGCGATTTTCTTTTCCTATCCACATTAAACGTTTGTTTTGGGATTTAAGTGTGCGGGGGGAAGTCATGACTTTGAAATCTTAGGATGTGAAAATCTTGATGAATAATATGAGTATGTGTTTGTTTTGAGATTTTAGTAGGGTGAGATTTTGCTTTATGTCAAATCAATGTTTATTAGTGATTGATGTTGTATTATTTTATTATATTGTGTTAGAGAAAAGTAGGAGAGAGGTTGAGTGGATGATAAAAAAGTGATGATGTGATTGTATTTAATTATATGAAAAATAATAATATGTTTATAGGTAGGGATTGAGTTTGGGATTTGAAAACCCGATTTCAAATCCCGAACTCGTATGAGGCGTGGATTGCAAAGTCCAAAGTCCATCCGTGTGAGTCCCAAAACAAACATACCCTAAATGTTGTGTACCATATTCTCTCACGAAAATTAGGGGTAGCTTAGTTGAGGGTGATAATTATAAGGTAATGAAAATAATTTTATTAATAGTGCTTGATATTATTAATACATTGTAATAAAATTGAAAATGAATTATAATTTACATATCAAATGACTCCTCATTCATTACCCTCCACTTAATGACTCATCAATCACTTTAATTCTCATTACCCTATAATCATCACCCCTAACCAAATAAACCCTTAGTTTTGTTGTGTTTTGCTTATTAAGAAAGTAGATTTGATAGGTAAACAAGTAAGAGATATTATATTTAAATTAAGTACAAAATAAATATTTTAAAATTGTTGTGTGTACATTGTTATGGCAAAGTGTGTAAATCAATTTTTTTTTTTCAAAATTAGTACTCTTTTCATTCTTTATTATCTGTCTCATTTTATTCATTCACGCAAATCAGTTTTCTCATTTATTAGGTTATTAAAAGACGCTTACACTCTTATTTATTATTCTTATTTAATACCAAATGATGATTAGCATTACAATTTATAGGGACATTGTTGAAAAAATTAGGTAAAAAAATACATTGATACAAGTGAAGTGACAATTAAAAAGAAACATTATTTTGGATAAAATAAGACCGTTAAAAAGAGACGGAGGGAGTATCAGTTTTAGTTACTAAATTTAGTAATATTCATTTTAAATCTTTGGTACATATCTTTTAAATATATTTTACTATAAATATTGACAAATAATTGATTGCAAAACATATTTGATATATTTTTTAAATATAATTTATAGATAAAGTATAGTGTGAAAATGGTTCGTACATGAATTATCAAAGGGTATTTAGTTGATTTCACTAAAGAGTATTAATTGTTTCCACTGAAGAGTATTACTGGTTTACACCAAGGAGTCTTAGTTATTCAGTAAAAATAAACTATGAATTTTCAATGAAAACAACTATTACCTTTCAGTAGAAACACCTAATACTCTTTGGAGTTGTTTGGTTCACGGGACAGGATTGGATTAGATGGAATTAGACTGAAGGGATTGAATTAGATGGGATTATTTGAGTGTGAATGTATGTTTGGATTGTAGGATTGAATTATGTCTAAAATATAATTCATGGTCATGGTATTGTGCAATCCCTCAAACCAAACATGAGATTACCTGGGATAATAAAGATAATTCCATACAATCCCTAAAACCAAACTACCCCTTTGGTGATAACAACCAATACCCTTAGATGATTCTTGTATGAACTAATTTCACTTTATACATACTCTAAATTATAATAAATATTGAGAAATAATATAAAAATGGAGTAGGTTTTATATGAAAATTTATGATAAGCCTATCATTAAACCGTTTTAAAGTATTGAATATTTGACTAGGAGTATCGATAATCTTATCAGGAGTATCATTAATCTGAGTTCAAGAAAATTTACAATAATTATAATATAATACAGCTGACCGAATTAATGATACTTCAGATGAGATTATCGATACTCCTGGTCAAATATTTGATACTTTTAAACAGAATCATGATAAGTTTATCATGAACTATTTTCATATAATACTTTGCCTATAAAAATATGTTGAATATTCTTTGAGATATATATTATGATAAATTTCTCTATTTTATGGTAATAAAAAATATGCATTATTTTAAAATAATAGTTATTAAATATTTTTGTGAATGATCAATGTATAGAACTAATTTGATATATAGTTTGTAGAATTTTATTTTTATAAAAGTTATTAAAATAAATATTTATTAATCTAAAAAAAAGGAATGAGATCACTCTTTTATTTTTGGCAAAATGTAGAGTGAGAATGATTTGTACATGAACTATTTGAAGTGTATTTGTCGTTTTCATTAAAGGATATTAGTTCTATAGGGTATTCATTGTTTTTACTGAAAGGTATTAGTTAAAGGGCACGAAGAATGTTATTTGTTTAAATAAAGGGTATTAGTTGGTTATTTGAAAAAGTACTACAAAATAGTTTAAGTATGAACCAATTTCACTCTATACATATTCTTAAAAATAAAAATTAGAAGAAATATACTATCTAAATTAATTATTTCGAAGAAAGATTATAGATTGTGTTTACTTCATGAGTTAAAGACCATTTACAGAAATAATAAGCCTTTATCAATTGTTTACTTTGCATGTCTCAAAACCCGAGTAAACCCTTCAACTTGGGACAACCCCCTTCTATAGGTGCCTTTTTAATCCGTTCATTCTGGGTGGATAAATTTTAGCTCGAGATTGCTATACCTTAAATGACATAATTAGCCTCCCTTGACCGATTCAAATCACGTCTGCACTAAATCCCTTTTCATTTCTTCAGATCGCAAATGGAAATTGAATTTTCTGGTAAAAATTGAATAATAATCATGTTTGCTCGCCCTTAATTTTCCAACCCTCCGCTGTATTCTGGCCGCCAGTGGTTGCGGAAGCAACTATTTGCCTTCGACATTGTCGATCTCCGCAATTCTTTGTGAAGGTATGGTCGACTTTCTAATAGCTCCGTCCAACTTGGGCAATGGACATAAAATGATAAACAATGGATTCCGATGGACCGTTGCCGAAGATTTTTTGTGAAATCGTTGACAAACATAGGGCCAGAGATGGATTCATTCATGGCGGCTGAATGTTCTTCGTGTTATGTTGATTTCGATCAATTCAAAAATAGGGTATGTAGGGTTGTGAATTTTAGAATTAAAGAGGGTTATATTAGTAAATTTAGAACTTAATATGTATAATCTTGAAAAGTAAGCAAGTAAATATTATTTCTAACCAAATATAAATCATATAAAGTAAACAATTGATATCTCAATTTAACTTGGGCATGTCCTGCTATTTAATTTTAGCTACACAATCCCAACAACCAAAGTAAACGCATCCATAGTAGTTATATAATAATTACTCCCTCCGTCCCGGTATTATTTGCACACTTAGAACGACACATATATTAAGAAAAATACACTTTTAGAATAAAATAATGACATATGAATAAATATGTGTATATTATTGTGAGTGTGCACGTAAATCAATGTTTTCTTCTTTAGAGTATGCAAATAATTTTGGGACGGACAAATAAGAAAAGTGTGCAAATAATCATGGGACGGGGGGAGTAATATATTAATATATTCTATTGGACAAACCCCAAAATACATAAGAGCATATGTATAATATTGGAATAAGTTTGATAATATATCTTCGAGCTATTTAATTAATATGCAAACAATACATAAGTTAATGCACTTTGTCTCTACAAAGCAAAGAAAGAATAAGATCTCCAACAATCTCCATATTCCTCAATATTTTTGCCTTTATTATCAATTTTTTTTACGGGATAATAATATGAACAACGCAATCCAATTGAAGACAGAACAAAACTCTGATAGAGTGATCCAACACAGGATTGGATAGAAATTAAGGGTTTTCAATATCAAACTTAGATTAAATCTGGAGGATACAGAATAATACTATTTATTTATCTATAAAAATATACGTGGAATATATATGTACTTAAATGGCACAATTATTTTAATACGTGCACTTATTTTAATATTATAAAAATAAATTTAAAAAAAATTAATATGTACGAGTAACCGTACGAAAGGACGACTTCATAGATGAATTTTTTTTAATTGAAAAAAGAAAGAAGTGAAGAGACTCCATTGATAAATTTTAAAATATTTCGTTTGAAGCTACACTCGAAGAATATTGTGGACTATAAATTATTTGAAGGACAAAGTCATACTTGCACGTACTCTTTGAATAACTTGAAATGTTATGATGTGTCGAATCATGATTTGAATTTGAAAGTTAAGACTCCAATTATGTTAATATGTAACTTAGATGATTCAAGAGGATTGTGCAACAAGGCTATATTGGCTCTAATAATCCTAGGTGACAATGTTCTGAAAGTTACCGACATAACCAGAATTAATTTAGGTACGATTCCTAAACTTTCACCGACCTCACTGAACCCGAGATTTCTGATCAAGTTTCAGAAAAGACATGTTATCTTATATAAAATATCAATAAATAAGAGTTAATGACAATCACTCGCTAACATTGACATATTCTTGAAGAGTCCAGTTTTAAGTCACAACCAGTTATACATGAATGTTTTGAAAGTCACCAATCACAATAATTTGAAGATTTTGACGTGTGGTGACTGACGATGAACGTTTATCGAAAAAAATGTGATTTTCAAATAGGTGATGTTGGCCCCAAAGATTTATCAAGGTCTAGAGGGGGGGGGGGGGGGTGAATAGACCTTGATTTTTAAAACTTAAAACTTTTTTGCAACAAATGAAGTATACAGATTGAACTCTGCAGCTGTAGAGTTGAAAACAAAGGTTTGCAGCTGCAGACTTTTTAAAATGTAGAGTTTGTATAGTTAAATCAAACACTTATCAGAGTTGGTGTTGTAATACTTAGGAGTATTTTAACACCTAGTGCAGCGGAAATAAGTAAAGTGTGTGAAGTGAAAATCAAATCCAAATAAACTTTAATAAGCACAGAGAATATGAGTGATGCAATATGATAGATAAAATGAATGAACAGTAGAAAAAGAACAAGGTAAATTTATAGTGGTTCAGAGGTGTTGTAATCCTCCTACATCCACTGTTACACCACACAGGTGCCAAATTCACTAAGATATCACACAGTCACAATAAGTTCCCCCTAAGACCTAGAATTCTCACTCAGATCAGTCTAGTCTAGGATGAAACAGTTCACTCAGAACACTCTTTCTATCTCACACAGAAATAAACACTCACTAAGAAATAAAATCTACACAAGGTAGAATACAAGGGGGTATATAGTGAGGAACAAAAAAAAATATAAGATAATATTCCTAGCTTCTAAGTCCTAAAAACTTCTAGAGTTGAAGGGTTGTAGACTTTGAAGGCTGTAAATATTGTGCTTGTATGCTTGAGAGCTTTGGATTGTTGTTGTTGATCCTCTGAGGTCTCCTCTCCTATTTATAGGAGTCTTGAGGGGTCCTCTAGCCGTTGGAGGGATTTAGAATTTCAAATATTTTCACCTCCAGCTTTGACTTCTGCTTAATTAAGGCTTCTTGTCATATAGTAACGTCCTTCAAGTAGTACAAGTTGTCTTTTAGTGATGACTTCTCAAAGAGCTGTTAATCACTGAAACACGTGTTTCTACTGGCTAGTAATTAGCTCTGGTAAACACTGAGACTTTTCAAACTAAGTGAGTGAGTGTACCATGTGTACTACACTTAATTAGTCATTCTAATCTCAAGTTTACAGCTTGTAGTCTCTAACTCTGCAAATGTAGACTCTTCGGTTGTGGACTTGTCTTCAACTCTTCAGATGTAGACTTGTCTTCAACTAGCTGTAGGGTCTGTATCCAATGTTTGCAGATGTAGACTTTCATCTATTAAATTCTTCATTTTTCTTTGTACCTGCAATGTTAGTTTCCACAATACAAAAATATCTGTTTTGACATTATCAAAATTAACTTGAGAAAAATCCCTAGGACAAAAATATCCTAACAATTTCCCCTTATTTTGATGATGGTAAAACCAATCAAAAAAAATAAGTAGAGAAACTAAATTGCATGAAAGAAACAAACAAAGTCTAGGGAATAGAGAGAATTGCATTCAACTATAAACTGATACATGATCACTAATCAATTACAACCTCTCATATTCTAACAAAGACTTCGGCTGATTTATCTTTTCTTTACCTTCTTTTGTGCTTAGGATCCACATCTTCGTCTTCAGAGTCATACCTTTCAGGACTTTGTGGGATGATTCCTTGAGCTATAAGGGTAGCATTCTTCAAATCTTCTTCATCATACGCCTTTAACATCTCAAACTCGATCCTTGCACTTTCAGCTTCTTCTTCTTCTTTCTTTACTTTGGATCTTGGTGACAGAGTTTTGGGCATCTTCTTCCTTCTTATAGGTTGCTTCTTCTGATCTCCTCCTCCTAGCTTCCTCAGCAACTTAGCGGTATCACCTGAATACAAGTACCTTGACCTTTCAAGGTCTTGAACAATCTAAATATGTCCGTCAAACTGCCATGTTTTTTGAGCAATGGATGGAAATGACCAATCTTTCTGAACTCTTCCATAAACATCTTAGTCTTTTCCACCAAATTTTCTTCTTCCTCTGGAAGTGTGTCTGTAGACTCTTCAAACATCTCAGCTGCAGGATTGACCTCAACTGTTGAAACCATGTCTACAGGCATATAAGAAAATATTTATGTACGGTTGGCAACTATAGGATTCTCAAAACCTTGACTTTGAACATTTCCTAACAGTTTTTGTGTGAACACATATTATGGCTGTAACTTCTTTTCTTGCTGTCTTGCCTCTTGAAATCTTGCTTCCCTTCTTCGATTAACCTTATCTTCCCATTTTCCAACAAATTTTTGACTTTGTGGAATCTTGATAATTCTGCCTTTGTGCAAATGTCCTTGGGCATGTGACTTATCCTCAGGTTTGGCAAATAAAGAAACTCCACCTACTGGTCTATCAAAACCACTCAGACCAGTCTTGAAAGCTTGATCTAGTTCTTTCTCAAAGTTTCATTATAAGTTCTGAAAGTTTGTTAGGGCCACATCAAGAGCATATTTCTCACCAGAATTATCCTTTAATCCTATGGATACAACATCTTCCCTCTTTTTTCCATCAATAAAATAGCTTAGGAGGGTACCATCTTGGCAGATAGGTGGGATTCAATGTGACTTGAATTAGCAGCTAAGGAGCTCATATTTTTATTAATGCCATCAATAGAGTCCTTTATCAGCTTGTTGTCATCCAGTATTCTTTCCATAGAGCTCTTCAGTTCTCCAATCATGTCATCCTTTTGTTGTAACTCTTTCTTCATTGTGAGATGCATACTGACCAGGTTTTCAATGGATTCCTTGAATTTCTCCTGAATCTGTAATTTTTCTTCTTTTGTCTTCTCAAACAGCTTAGTTAGCATCTCTTGCAGTCCTTCCTTGATTCTCTTAGACACAATATGCTCTGGAATCCTTCTTAGTTATTCCTTGATGTTTGTAGACATCTCTTCCACAGTAGTTTCAATTGAACTAATTTTTCCTCAGAATTTCCTCATTATTGACAACTTCTTCAAATATATCTTCCTCTCCTTTAGATATTCTCACAACAAGATCTGACTTTCCCTTTCCTTCCATGAGTTTAGGTCTCTTGGGATCAGACATACTGGGAGCAGGTGTCTTCCTCTTCAGATTCAAAGGTGTGGGCACATCAGGTGTGGCCAACTCCTTCAATTAATCGTCGAAGACCTTCTCGTTCATAGTCTCTTCACCTAGAGGTGTAGATGGATCAACATTTTCAAAACAATAAAGGCGGATTGTGCTTTGAAAGCTTCTAAATCCTTACCTAGATTGTCTATAGTTAGCTGAGTCTCATCTGCAGACCTTTTGAAGTTTGGAGCTGTAGAGTTTGTAGCACTTGCATTTACTTCAGATGAAGTATTTGCAATCGTTTGGCCTCCTTGTGGTGGTAAACCTCCATCTCCAGCTTCATCAGCATCATCACTCTTTCTCAGATTATCAGTCTTGCAAGGTGATGTGTCATTCTTTTCACCTTTTTCTTCTTTATCTTTTGTAGACTTTACTTCTTCCAAGCCTCTCTCTTGAGTAACAAAAGATTTTCCAGCTTCAACAACAATTTGTGCTTCTTCAATCAGTGTGTTCAGGTTTGACAAGTCTTCCATGGGAGGGCTTGGTAGCACAACAGAGCTTCCACCTTCTCCACTTAAAAATCCTTCAGTTTGAGGCATGTCCTCATCTGTACTTTCCTCATCTCTATTGGCAGATAGCAATTCTGCTCCAGGAATTATAGCTTGATCATCATATTCATTTGCAAGTACAACTCTCAATGCTTCAGCTGCTGACTTGCTCAGTGGTTTTCCCTTGGAACTTTCAATAGAATTTTTTCCCCTTTTCCCTTCTTGGATTCTAGGGCTTTCCTTTCACTGATTTGCTTTCTCTTCATTTCAGCAATTTTCTTGAAGAAAAACTTATTATCCAGCAACACTTCAATACCTGAGGTGTTACTCCATTCTTTAATCCAGACAAATTCTTCTTCCTCCTTCTTCTTAAGAAATTCCAACTTATTCCTAAGATCTCTCCATTCTTCATATCTCTGCAGCTCTTGAACATGCTCTGTAGTCAATTCTTCATCATCTAACTCAGCATATCCTGATTCAGTCTCAACTAAATCCTTCACTTTCTCTCCAACATTCTTGCTTAGAAACTCTGCAGATAAGAAAGTCACAATAGATTGTGTCTCCTTGGGGGAAATCACTAAGTCTGCATCTGTTTCTTTAGGGGCAATCACTTTCTCCTAACAAGTCTTAGCTGCAGTTTCTAAGTCTGCATCTGTAGACTTAGGCATCTGAGCTGTAGACTTTAATGCTTCGTTGGAATGTCTTTTCTTCCTTCTCATCTCTTTATAGATTTCCTTATTGTTGAGAATAATAGTGTCTTCATCCTCAACTAACTCCAGCTTTCTCTTAGCCTTAGCCTTATATTGGTGAACAATAGAGGGCTTAGAAACTTGTGCTTCTTTGGGCTTCTTCTGTTTCCTTTTCTTAGGAATCAATGGTGCATCCGCAGCACCTCTCTTGAATTTTCCCAATCCAATAATTCTATGTACGAAGATAGGTACAGGACCACGATTTTGAAACAAATGTACACCAAGATGTTTCAAGATATAGTTCAAGAATAAGCCAAAACCTTTAGTGTTTCCACTCTTGGTCACGTTATAGGCAATCCTATTGAAAAATTAATGAACTAACATCTACCTTAAGACCTTTATCAAACGCAATCATTAAATCCCATGCAATCTCAGGACCATCATCATGACTACATGTCCTATTGAGAAGGGATTTGTCCATTACCTCATAAAGATAAACATATTCTTTTGAAAGTTGGTTCTTCTTGAAGTGTCTGCTCCAACTTCTGGCAACTCCAATCCACCAGTAAACTTGTTGTAATAGACAATGTCTTCATCCTTGAAATTGAATTCAGTGAAGTGAAGTTCTCCAGCAGATATCTTTAGGGCCTCACTGATGAATCTAATAGTAATCTTGGCGTCAATTCCATCAATGTTAGCAGTGATATAGTTCTTTCCTTCGGTGTATGATGTAGTTTCATAGAATTTGCAAGGTAAAACATCATCATAACCATCGGGTCTATTGGTTAGAACATATTCTAAGCCTTGGGTCTTTATGCGTCGAAAAATGCGAGCCATGACTTTGGAATTTTCAATGGCTTCGATAAGAGCATTGAAATCAAAAAGAGATCCAAAGAGTATCTTCATGATTTTAGAAGTTTTGAAACGAAGAAAACTTTGGTTTGAAGTTTGCAGGTAGAATGCGAAAGGGGTTCAAATGAAAAATAATGAACAGGTTTTGTGCTAAGGGTTCCTATTTATACTTGCACAAAACTTAAGGAAAATGTTAACGTTGAGAAAACCGTTTTTCCTTATATTTTGGAAATCAACGGTTTAAAATGTTTGGGTTATTTACTCATTTAAAAGATCAATATATAAATGTACACTGTCCAATACGTTTTTATCAATTAAAAACCTTTGACAATAAATCCAAAATTCTGTGTATGCGCAAGTACAAGGATTTAGAATTTAGTAGTGTATGCATTTAATAGCTAAGAATGTACAAGTTAACTTGAAAATCTACAGTTTGAAGTTTGCAGTTTGATAACTTCAGTTAGAATAGTCTGCAGTTTAATCAAAGTTTACATCTGTAGACTTAAGTCTGCATCTGCTTTCTTTAAGTTTACATTTGAATAACTCATCATAACTTCTTGACTTTCTTTTGAAGTTTTCAACTTTATACTTCATTTCTGAGTGATTTTCTTATAACTCTAACATTCCTAATTCTCCTCTCAAGATAGAGAATCTTGATTCACATAGAGGTTTGGTAAAGATATCTGCAAGATTAAGATCTGTATGTATCTTTTCCATTTTGATATCTCTCTTTTCAATATGATCCCTAATGAAATGATGTCTCACATCAATGTGCTTGGATCTTGAGTGTAAAACAGGGTTCTTTTTTATAGCAATTACACTTGTATTGTCACAGAATATGGTAGTGTTCTTTGACTCAATATCATAGTCTTTTAGTTGGTATTGCATCCACAAAATTTATGCACAACAGCTTCCTGCAGCAATGTACTCTGTTTCAGCTGCAGATAGTGCAATAGAATTATGTTTCTTGCTATGCCAAGATACTAGTCTTTGTCCAAGAAATTGACATATCCCACTAGTACTCTTTCTATCAACTTTACATCCAGCAAAATCTGAGTCTGTGAAACCTTTCAGTTCTATTCCACCTTCTTTTGAATACCATAAACCAAGATTCTGGGTAGACTTAATGTACTTGGTTATCTTTTTCACAACATATTGGGAAAATAGGGTGCCCGGAATCTATTCGGGATGAAATTTAAAGATGAATTTAAATTCAATTATTACTAGCATGAATTAATCCTAATTAATTCAAATAATAATTCCAACAACAAATTTAACATCATGCATGTTGAATTAATTCACATAAAATCTAGGCGGAATAAACAAGAATTTATGTGACTTACGTACCTCTTGTAGAATTGGCCTTTGAATAAACGGGACAATCACGATCACGCTTTATCAACCCAAAAACCTTCTCAAGTATTTCCCTTACGCCTTACTTGATCACCGGTGAGAGATGCTTTCAAGTAATTTAAATAACTAAGGAAAAAGAAAAATATATATGCTCTTGATTTTTCCAACACATGGAATTATGTACTTGGGGATGAAATAATCACCCCCTATTTATAATTAAGAGTGACCGAAATTTTGGAGTGAATATGGGCTTTGGAGAAAATCTTTTCTTAGACTCTAAGAAATCTTGAATATATCTCATATATTCTTTTCTCCATAATAAAATATTCCACAAAAATCTCACACTACATATTACTAGCAATTTTCGAAAATTATAGGATCAAATCACAAGATTTGGATCTTCTTGAATATATGAGATAATCTTGTATTCCAAGAATACTTATCTTCCATAATATCTTTCCAAGAAAATCAACAAAATCTTTTCTCTCCTAATATTGCATTTTTCGAAAATTATAAGAAAAAATCAGCATTATTATTTTCTTTTTATTTTAATCACCTTATCATTATTGAACTACTTAATGGGCTACTTGAGGGGCCTTTAAGGAGAATTAAGATTGGACCTCCTAATGGACTTCTGAATTTCAATATTGAGCCCCAATATAATTCAATCCATTAATATTAATTATTACCACTAATAAATTAATATTGCACTATCCATCTTAATCCATATTACGATAATATGGGCTCCCGGTTATTATTTCCCGCGTTTAAGATTATCAAGTCCATTAATTAATTAAGCTTCTGAATAGCTCTAAATTAATTAATATATTTCACCTTGGAGTAAAGACAGCTCAACATTATTATCCGTACCAAAGAAACTAATTCTTCACTTGCAAGATTTGGTACGATAAAACTTTTGAGCCCACCAAGGGGACTAATCACACGAGCCGTACTCTCACGCGTTTCTCCGTATTAAATCTTAGCAACCGTCGTATGATTAATATTACTGCCCAAAGCATAAGGTTTAAAGTCACGATGATTCTCACCCAACATGAATCAAAGCAGTAACCATTAATCACACACGGTCCTATTTAAGTGACGGGGATTAAGAAATCAACAACCACTGAGGTCTAATTCTTCACACTTCAGAACAGAAGAATTTATCCTCGCTGTAGGTCCTCTTCAACACATACTAAACGTGCAAGTGCAATCTCTTAGTCAAGACAGACCAATCTGAGACTTACACATCGACCTTTCACGGCGGATTCTTCAATTCCACCTAGGTCGTGAAAATGTACGTTTAGTTACAAGGAAATTGTTAATGTTATCTTCCGTGATCGGGTATCACCAAATTAACTACAATGTAACTAGTACTATTATGAACTGTTTGTAATAAATATTCAACATTCAATCATATCTAAAGCATATGCGATAAAAGAATTATTCTCATAAACAAGTGTTTGATACACGAGTTATACAAAGTAAAAGCATACTTTCACGTATAACTCCAACACAACATTCAAGTGTGATTCCTTGGGGTTGACTTGGAACCTAGCACATACACCCACATCAAACATAATATCTGGCCTGCTAGCTGTAAGGTAGAGTAAGGATCCAATCAATCTTCTATACAACGTAACATCCACAATATTTCCATTCTCATCTTTATCCAACAGGGTTGATTGTGACATGGGAATAAATGTAGGCTTTGAACAACTCATTCCAAACTTTTTGATTAGTTCTTGAGTGTATTTGGCCTGATTTATGAAAATTCCCTTGTACATTTGCTTTACTTGCAGTCCTAAAAAGAAATTTAGATTTTCCATCATGCTCATCTCAAGCTTTTCTTGCATGAGATGTGAAAATTTCCTACATAATTCTTCATTAGTTGATCCAAAGATAATGTCATCAACATAAATCTGAACTAGTAAGATGTCTTCACCATGTTTGAGTCTAAATAGGGTCTTGTCCACTATTTCTTTCTTGAAACCATTCTTGATTAAATGATCACATAGAGTATCATACCATGCTCTGGGAGCTTGCTTTAATCCGTATAAAGCTTTTCTTAATCTGTAAAGTTTGTCTCCATCTGTAGAGTCTTCAAAACCAGGAGGTTGCTATACATAGACTTCTTCTGTCAAAAGTCCATTTAAAAATGCACTCTTTACATCCATTTGATATACAATAAGTTTCATATGAGCAGCATAGGCCAAAAATATCCTAATTGCCTCAAGTCTTGCAACTGGTGCAAAAGATTCATCAAAATCAATTCCTTCTGCTTGGCAATATCCTTGTGCTACAAGTCTGGCCTTATTCCTTATAACAACTCCTTCTTCATCAAGTTTGTTCTTAAACACCCATCTAGTTCCAATAACTTTCTGATACATAGGTCTAGGAACTAATTCCCAAACTTGATTTCTCTCAAATCCATTAAGTTCTTCTTGCATGGCAAGTATCCAGTTGACATCCATAAGAGTTTCTTCTATGTTTGATGGTTCTATTTCAGATAGAAAACTTGCAAACATAGCTTCATGTTGTTGTCTTTTGGTTTTTACTTTATCAGTTACATCTCCAATAACTTGTTCAGGGGGATTGTTTTTAAGCCATTTCAAGTTTAAGGGGTCATGGTGAATATTTTATTCAGCTGTAGAGTTATTAACTGTAGATTCATTAAGTCTGTCAGTTAACTCTTCCACTGAAGGAATATCACCTTGATTGTCTTGATATGTTTTATTTTCATGATCTTCAATCCTTGGTAACTCCTTAGTAGATTCTTTATTGCCTAGTTTAGTTATTCCTACTGGAATCTCAACTGTTACATATGGCTGTAAAATTCTATCTGTAGAGTTTTCATCTTTCTGCAAATCTTTAATGATCTTTTGATTCTCTCTATCTTCAATGTGTGGTTCATCAAACACAACATGTATAGATTCTTCCACCAGCATTGTTCTCTTATTAAACACTCTAAAGGTTTTGCTTACTACTGAATATCCAAGGAAGAATCCTTCATCTGCCTTAGGATCAAATGTTCTTAGATAATCCTTCCCATTATTCAGAATGTAGCACTTGCATCCAAAGATGTGAAAATAAGATATGTTAGGACTAAATCCTTTCCATAATTCATAAGGTGTTTTGGAATGTGATTTGTTGATTAAACACCTATTTTGTGTGTAACAAGCAATATTGGTAGCTTTAGCCCATAACCTTTTGGGTAAATGAGCTTCCACTAACATGGTTCTAACAGCTTCTTTTAGAGTTCTATTCTTTCTTTTCAGTTACACCATTTTGTTGAGGTGTTCTAGCTGCTGAATAGTCATGATGAATCCCATGAAGAGAACAAAACTCTTCAATAACTTGATTTGTAAATTCAGTTCCTCTATCAGGTCTGATTTTTACAATCTTTAAACCTTTCTCATTTTAAATTTTTCTCATAAGTTCAGGTAACCTCTGTAGAGTCTCACTTTTTTCCTTAGGAACACGGTCCATGTGAATCTTGAGTAATCACCTACCACCATAAGGGTATACTTTTTCCCACTAATACTAACTGGTTCTATGTGTCCAAAAAGATCCATATGAAGCAGTTCCAGAACTTTGTTTGAGACATTAAAGATTTTGTTCTTAAAAGTCTTCTTTGTTTGCTTACCCTTTTGACATGCATCACAAGGATGATCTTTCTTGAATTTTATCTCTGGTAGACCTCTTACAAGTCTGTTTTTCACAAGGTCATTCATGGTTTTGAAATTTATGTGATTTAATCTTTTATGCCGGAGCCAACTTGTATCTGTAGAGTTGTTTGCTATAAAACAAACATTCTCTTCAGCTGAGCTCCATTCAACTATATACACATTTTCTTTTCTAGTACCACAAAGTTTGACTTGTTTAGTTTCAGCATCCTTAATCATGCATGAGTTTGGTGTAAAGTCTACAATGTATCCTTTGTCACAAAATTGACTCACACTTAATAAGTTATGCTTTAGTCCATCCGTAAGATATACATCATTGATCTGCACATTTCCTCTTCTTATTGAACCTGAACCCTTGGCAGTTCCACTGGCATTATCACCAAAAACTACTCTAGGTCCATTTAGTTCTCTAAGGTTGGAAAGTGTTTCTTTATTACCTGTCATGTGCCTTGCACAACCACTATCAATATACCAGATTCCTTTGGAGTGGTTGACAAATGTTCCTGCAATAAGTGAAGAGTTAGTGCTTAGGTATCCAAAGATTTGGATCTCCTCCAGTGACATTCTTAACCACCCAAGTTGGTTTTGCAATAGTTGGTCTTTTGCCTTTCTTGTATGGAACTTCCTGAGCAACTTTCTTGTCCCCTGTAGACTTCTTTCCATTCCAGAATTTGTTAAAATTCTCTTTTCTCTTAAAATCTACAGTTGCTTCCGGCTGCACAATTGTTGTCTGTAAAGTTTGACTTGAAGTCTCTTCTTTACAGATTGATTTGATCTTATCTGTGTATAGATTGATCTTTTCTTCCAAATGTTGTTCATTTTCAACTTTTCCATAGATATTGTCAATAATCTTCTTTTGTTTCTCATCAGATAGATTTTTTACTAATCTTTGAACAGTTGGTTCCTCAAGTTCTTGTAGAAGAATGCTTTCTCTTTTGAACTCTTGTTGTTTCACAAATGTGGGAACATATTTTTCAAGATATTCCATCCAATCACATGGATTGTATCCAATGCCTGTCATATCTCCAGAAGGTCTTTGCTGTAAAAGCATTTCCATCAATTTTCTAGAAAATTTACCATAGCATTCCAATCTTTTAATGAAATAATCTCTCTCAGCTCCAACATTTTGAATAATGTTGTCTTTCTTTGCTACTTCATTCTTGAGATCTATACAGTCAGCAATTCTGCATGTAGCTTCTTCAAAAAGTTCTTCATGACTCGTTTTTAGATAATCAAATTCTTCTTGCATATTACTCATTAAGGATAGCTTATTTCTATTTTCATTGGTTTCTGCAAGCAGTTCCTCAATTCTTTGCTTAAGTTCTTGATTTTCAACTAAAAGTTCATCATAATCACTTCTTATATGAAGTAGTCCTTCAAAACCTTTTTGGAGCAAGTGAATCATATCATTTGTAACGCCCCCACTTAAAATAGTACGGAAAATATGATGTGGCACAAGTAGGAACGTTACTAAAATAGTACTTTGTATTAAAATATACACACGCCACACATTTACACAGCGGAAGTAGTAAATAAGTATGATCGTAGCTTAAGTTACAAACTCAAAATTTAAATTATTATTCTTAAAAATATAAAGTCTTTAAGAAACTTCACAGCCTGCCGAGTTCATTCGTCCACGTCCGGATCCATAGCATCTGTAAAAAATTAAAGTGGAAGGGATAAGTGCTTGAAAACACTTAGTGGGAAACCTCTTTGTTAATTGCACAAACTAAACATCAATTGTTTATAATATGTGAGCCCCCGTAATTTCACCGGGTATATGCTTGGGTGGCGTGACCAACCCGTGGTGCCGGAACGACCGGACTATATGCTTGCCAACATAAAGTTGGACTTATATGTGGGGCCAGTCGATAGCGGGCCAGACTCAAAATTTAACATTCAACGTTTAATAAGTGCAATTAAATAATAATAGAACACTCGGTGAAGAGCGAAGTGATTCCTCACCTTGCAGGTTTGTACCTACAAGTAAAATTTTTAAAATAGAAACATTGTTACTTATCCCTTCACTTTTGTAAATTGTAAGACTTGAATTCAATTTCAATACATATTCAAATATTGTATACTAACACACAAATATCAATTATGTGTATAAAATCATCAAATAACAAGTTATAAATAAATATCAACTGTAAAAATGTCACCGGACCATTTCGAACCTTTCATACAAAATTTTGAATTTGGCAGATTTACACACCTAACTTTGAAAATTCATATTAAATTATTCATACGTCCAAAAATTATGAATTTTTAAAAGTATATTACCAACTCAATAAAGTTTATCACCATATTTTCAGATTTCTCAAACTCCTTACCAAACATCAAATATTTCGTAATGAACACACAGTAACAGATTCTGGTCACTTAACTTTAAAAGTTCACCATAAATCAACCACATGTCCAATACTCATGAAATTTTAACCATGAACTCCCAACTTCATGTAATTTATCAACATACTTTGTTTTTCTATAAAAACCTAACCGATTATTCTCAGATCTTAGCAAACTTCTACTGTTCCTTTAATTTCGTCCAAAACCCTAGCTCTACTTCTAAAAATCACCACGAATTGAATACCAGTCCAAAAATTATGAAATTTTAAACCTAAGTTTCTTCATAAGTCTATTTTCACATATACAAATTGCAGAATTTTCTACCGACAAATTGGATCAAAACCGAAATTCCTTCACAAGTTGTCCAGATTTTCGGTTTTCATGCATATATGAAGAACATAACATTTTAAACTCACTTTAAACCATATAATTTCATGATTTCTACTTCTAAAGAATATATAATAAAATAATAAACATGATTTTGATCATAAATCATGAAGAAATTGAATTTAAACATTCAAACATGAAGTAAAACATGGATAACATGCAAATTTACTCATCAAAACTCATTTTCCTATCAATTAATTCACATATCATGCATAAATTTCATACTATCACTTAAATAATTACTCAATCAAGAAGAGAAGCTTACTTAGAGATAGGTAGCTACAAGAAATCTCTTCTTCTCCTTTCTCAACTTCTAAGTATAAGAGTAGTAGTATTTTTCTTTAAACTTTTTCTTATGATTAATTTTGCATGAAAGCTCATGTATTTATAGGTGGAACCATGCTTGGAGGCTACTCCAAATTCCCTCTTGACCGACTTCAAGGAAGAGTGTGGAGGAAATTGGATGATTTTGGAGGTTAAGCCATTAAACACATGGCATCTTACAATTAGTAGCAAATTTTGACTTAAATTCTTCAAATTTTGACTTTAATTTCTTGAAACTTCACCACTCTTCCTCCTTTCCTCATATTGGTCGAAATTTTGAGGATAATTCAAGAGAATTCTTGTGTCTTGTAGTTAAGACACTTGTAGGCTTTGAATTTAATAAATAAAAATAAAAGAAATTATGATTTTCTAATTTATTTAATGATTTTAAGGTACATTATGCATAAAATTACTTATACTATCTTATAAAATAAAATTAAAACTCTTCTAAGGCTCTAAATAAATTATAAAGTCTATATACTAATCATAAAAAAAAATCGAGCAATCGATACGTAATTCGTTTCTTGAAGAAACATTCATTTTTCAACTTATAACGTGTAGAATAAAATACTAGACTTAAGGACTATATTAATTTCTATATCAAATACTTTAAGACATAAAATAAAGAACATATAAAAATTATAAAGTTTCAAGAATAAGCATGTATTGAGCAAATAATATGTTAATTGTAAGTATCGAGTAAATAAAACACATAAACGTGCCTTGGCATGAATTTTGGATGTAAATGCATCACATAGATTCATATAGAAATATAAAGCATTTAGTAAAGAAAATAAGATCATGAAAGTCTAGGGTATTACATCACTAGAAGAATCTTTTTCAGTTAAAGAACTGGATGAGGATTGTACCTCTTCATCCTTTGCCATAAGACATATTAGTGCTTCATTATCCTCAGAATCTGTGGACTCACACTCTGCAGTTGGGTGAGAAGAAGAAGGGGGACTTTCTTCCTGAGTCTTTTCAAACTCGGATAGTAGTGCTCTTATTCTTTCTTTATCCAACTTTTTCTTCTTTTCCATTCTTGCAGTTTTCTCCTCCTCAATGTACTTCTTTGCTTCTGGGTAGAGGCAGTCCTTGATGAAATGTCCAGGTTTCCAATTATAGCAAAGATAGTTGGAGTTAATAGCTGGTTTACTTGACTTACCTTCTTGCTTAGGTGGATTTTTCTTCCAGTTGACTCTTTTGGCAAACTTTTTGAATTGCTTTATTGACAGGACCATCTCATCATTTTTTGAATCTGATTATGCAGTTGGATTGGACTCTGCAGCTACTAGAGCTGTGACTTTTGAATTTGTTGAGTCTTTGTCTTTTCTCCTGTCAATATCAAATTCAAAGGCTTTAAGGTCAGAAAATAACTCAAATGTGGATACTTTGGATAAATCCTTAGATTCTCTCATAGCAACCACTTTCATATCCCATTCAGATGGTAAGACTCTTAGAACTTTCATGTTCTTTTCCCTTTGAGAGTATTCTTTTCCAAGTAGTTCAAGCTCATTGAGTATTTCAATGAATCTTGATCAAATTTATCAAGAGTTTCTCCAGATTTCATCTTGAAGTTCTCAAATTTTTGGACAGCTATCATGAGCTTGTTCTCTTTAATTTGATCAGTCCCTTCACAGATCATCTCAAGTTTTTCCCATATCTCTTTAGCAGTTTTGCAACTTTTTATCTTGCTGAACACAATTTTATCTAGAGAGTGATAAATAGTATTTCTTGCAACATTGTCGAGGTTTGCTCTCCTCTTGTCTTCATCTGTCCACTCCTTCTTGGGCTTTGGAATGATTTGGGCTAGACCGGTCCGATCTCCTGCAGTGTTGGCCTTTTCTATCACAATTGGACCATCCTCAATTATGGACCATATTTCATCATTCATAGCAGATAAGTGAGCTTGCATTCGGATCTTCCAATCATCATATTCACATAGGCACTTTAGACTTCGTCATTTTAGAAGCCATAGAAAATGCAAATATGATTTTTCAAAAACAATTTTGGATCTGGCTTGAAAACTTTTAAAATTTGGTCAAAGCAGTGGCAAGCCAACCTGGCTCTGATACCACTTGTTGGTCTCAAAGATGTATCAAGGTTTAGATGGAGGGGGGGTGAATAGACCTTGATTTTCAAAACTTAAAACTTTTTTGCAACAAATGAAGTATACAGATTGAACTCTGCAGCTGTAGAGTTAAAAACAAAGGTTTGCAGCTGCAGACTTTTTGAAATGTAGAGTATGTATAGTTAAATCAAACACTTATCAGAGTTGGTGCTGTAATACTTAGGAGTATTTTAACACCTAGTGCAGCGGAAATAAGTAAAGTGTGTGAAGTAAAAATCAAATCCAAATAAACTTTAATAAGCACAGAGAATATGAGTGATGCAATATGATAGATAAAATGAATGAACAATAAAAAAAGAACAAGATAAATTTATAGTGGTTCAGAGGTGTTGTAATCCTCCTACATCCACTGTTACTAGTGATGTTAAACGGGCTAGCCCTAACCCTATAGGGCCGGCCCTAACGGGCTTCGGGTTAAACGGGTTAGGGTCTTATCCGGTTCACTCTTAACGGGCCTTTAATAATTAAGACCTAACCCTAACCCTAGCGGGCTTCGGGCTAAACGGGCCACAAACGGGTTATGTCGAAAAAAATAAAATTCAACATAAAATTTAAAATAGTGGCAATAAAATATTAATGAATTTAAATATTGTTCATAAATTAATTAAAATTATATAAAAAAATTCAACGTAATTAAAAAAATTCAAACATCAATACTTAAAAAGTACAAAACACCAATACATAATAGTTCAAACATCAACACGGCTAATTTTCGATTTATTGCAGTATTATAATTACAAAAAGTTCACCCAATCATACTTGTAATAATTCGGCTCACTACCATACATATCATACCAAAAAAACAATTTAATCGGAATGATACTAATAAATTGAATCTCCAAGAAACAAAAGAATATACAGTATTAGCTGCAAATTAGCTAAAATATTCATCTAATTGGGCATTTGTGTATCTAAGTACAACTAGTACATGGATGGAAGAACCTAAAAAGTAACTAAAAATAAAATAACACTAAAATGGATGGATTAGATTTCTCGTACATCATCTTTTACTGAAGTTTGGGATAGATGATGAATTGAAAAAGTGTGAGTATATATATATATATATATATATATATATTAATACTTTAATTGTAATAAATAATCAATACACTTATTATATAATATAAATAATTAATATATATATATATATATATATATATATATATAACCCGGGCTGGCGGGCTAGCCCTATTAGCCCGCGGGCTAATAGGGCCGGGCCAAAAAGGCCCTGATTTAAACGGGCCCCTTAAACCATAACCCTAACCCTGCATTTTTTAGGGTTAAACGGGCCGACCCTATTAGTCCGGCCCGGATTAACATCTCTAACTGTTACACCACACATGTGCCAAATTCACTAAGATATCACGTAGTCACAATAAGTTCCCCCTAAGACCTAGAATTCTCACTCAGATCAGTCTAGTCTAGGATGAAACAGTTCACTCAGAACACTCTTTCTATCTCACATAGAAATAAACAATCACTAAGAAATAAAATCTACACAAGGTAGAATACAAGGGGGTATATAGTGAGGAACAACAAAAAAAATATAAGACAATATTCCTAGCTTCTAAGTCCTAAAAACTTCTAGACTATGTTGCACAGGTGCGGGAAGGGTGGTGGGGGGCGGGGGGGGGGGGGGGGGGGGAGGGGGTGGGGTCGGGTGTGGGCAGATACGGGTGCGGGGATACAGATTTTTAAAAATGTCAGGGTGCGATACGGCAAGGATACGTCTATTTTATTTTTATTTTTTATATATATAGAACCTGTTAAATATAAGAAATAACAATTCAAATATCATCATCAACCCAATTCAAATAATACATAAAACAAGTCACATTATCTTTGGAAATCAACTTGGAATTCACGAGACGCTGGAACTTGGAAATCAACTTCAATTTTTTTTCTTTTAGTCGCGGCAGTCGGTGAAACTGGAAGAAAAGAGAATAGGTTTGTTGTATAATTTGATTTCTAATTTCTAATACCTACTGTGTCGTGGGAACTGGGAAGTAAGTGGGTATTGGTTGGCTTATAAGAAAAGTTAACCAAAATATTTTATATTTAAGTTTTAAACTTTATCTAAAAAAAAAAATTAAAATACACCCACGCCCTCTCCTCCCGCACCCGATACGCGTATCCGACTACCGGATACGCGTATCCTCATTTTTTTTACACGGATTCGCCATGTGGCGAATCCCACGCGAATCGTACCCGCACCCGTACCCATGCAGTATCCGATACTGCATACCAGTGAATTTTGAAGAATCCGTGCAACATAGCTTCTAGAGTTGAAGGGCTGTAGACTTTGAAGGCTGTAAATATTGTGCTTGTATGCTTGAGAGTTTTGGATTGTTGTTGTTGATCCTCTGAGGTCTCCTCTCCTATTTATAGGAGTCTTGAGGGGTCCTCTAGCCGTTGGAGGGATTTAGAATTTCAAATATTTTCACCTCCAGCTTTGACTTCTGCTTAATTAAGGTTTCTTGTCATATAGCAACGTCCTTCAAGTAATACAAGTTGTCTTTTAGTGATGATTGCTCAATGAGTTGTTAATCACTGAAGCACTTGTTTCTACTGGCTTGTAATTAGCTCTGGTAAACACTGAGACTTTTCAAACTAAGTGAGTGAGTGTACCATGTGTACTACACTTAATTAGTCCTTCTAATCTCAAGTTTACAGCTTGTAGTCTCTAACTCTGCAGATATAGACTCTTCGGCTGTGGACTTGTCTTCAACTCTTCAGATGTAGACTTGTCTTCAACTAGCTGTAGGGTCTGTATCCAATGTTTGCAGATGTAGACTTTCATCTATTAAATTCTTCATTTTTCTTTGTACCTGCAATGTTAGTTTCCACAATACAAAAATATTTGTTTTGACATTATCAAATTAACTTGAGAAAAATCCTTAGGACAAAAATATCCTAACAGGTGCTTCGAAGTATGTAGTCCTTTTAAATTTTTTTACATCCTATTTAATATGAATTTATAACTATTACTAAAATTCACTAGTGCGTGAACAAAATTATATGATGAAATACAAATAATATTAAGATTGTCTCTTGTAAATAAAACATACCCTCTGTCCCAAAGTAAACTTTCCAATTTTCTCTACGGGCCGTCCCACACTAAGTTTCTCATTTTATAAATGGCAAAAAAAAAAAAAAAAAAACAACACTCCACTACATATATAATTTTTAACCTTCAAATTTACATAATATTACCAAAAGTGTCACTCATTTCATTCACTTTTCGGCACTATTCATTATTTTACTCCAAAAGTCAACATATGACCCACTATATATTAATAAACAAATACACTTTCTTAAACTATTTAATATAAGGAAGTGAGAAGGTAACTTTGTGATAGAGAAAGTAATATTTATACACTTTTTTTTACAAAAGTTTCTCGACGTTTGCATTACTTTCTCTTTAAAAAAAGTAAGCCTTCAAATAAAAAATAATAATATTATTTATTTGAAATGGAAAATACTTTATTATGAATAAACACCCTCAAACGTAACAAACAGACTTTGTTGGGATTTTGGTTAAGATGCCAAAATGTTCTCCCTAAGTTAATGTAAGTAATTTATAGTCAGTAGAGTTAGACTAGAGTTAGTCAGTTCAACTGTTAGGGAATTGGGTACATTTACTAGTTTCAGGAGTGTATGTCAATCTCTATAGAGAAGTCCGCTGAAAAGGAGAAGTCTACTGAAGTGAAGTAAACTGAAGAAGTCACCTGAAGCACAATTATTTTCTAAGCACATTTATGCTAAGGGAAGTACCATCAGTACATGTACTGGAATTCTACTGATGAAGACTAACAAAGCATTTAAGGCAAAATGTATTTAAGACTGTTAGTTATTCTAGTTGGGACACAAGGCAAAAGGAATGTCAGTAAGGTTATAATAAATGAAGGAATAAGAAGGTTCCTTAAGTCAAGTTCAACCTTAAAACCAGACAAGCTCTGCACAAGTTGATTGTTCGGTCCAATGAGAAGATGACACGTAGGCGTACTTCACTGATAGCCGACGTGTCACAGACTGACAAACACCAAAATTCAGGCCTTATCTTTTGCAGAGAGCTAGTTGCAGGCAAAGACTTCCAAGCCAATTATTGATGCGACATAAAGCCAAAAAGAGTCGTTTGAGCCAATCAGATACAAGAGACTTACTTGGGAAGATTCAAACTCCAACGGAAAGATTTTCAAGAAATCGATAAATACAGAAAGCCGTGCTCATTGTCATGCACGGGAAACTTAAAAAATATACACATTCTCTACACTCACAAACATACAATCGAAGCACTCGAAATCACTTAAGTTTTCCAAGTGTTTCACTTTTGTAGAGAAGCATACAAAACCTTCTATATATGTACATAAAGCCATATTCAAAAGCTTAGATCGAGATAATCCATCCTTAAGCTCTTGAGTTCACTTTTTAAGGATTATCTCAAAATAGTTGGAACCAAACCCTACTCAAAACCCTACCCACAGTTAGATTGGGAGTTAGAGTTAAGAGGTCTGAGTAAGCTGATAAGTCGATATCAGTCTGAAAGCTGGTTGTTGGGAACTAGGACCTGGATTTATCCTAGGGATCAAATATCCTAAGAGAGGAATATTTGATCAGTGCACCTTGACACTATAACACAAGAAATTTCAAGTGAAAGGAATTCTCCTGTTTAATCAGGATAGTGGACGTGAGAGATTCATCTCTGAATCACTTTATATCTTGTGCATTTACTATCCAGTCATTTCTTAAGTATGTGTTGAATAAACTAGTTTTTTATAACTAAAACGAGTATTTCTTAAAGGGCTCACTATTCCACAACTGAAAGCTAATGAGATAACAACTCAACTGAAAGCCAAGAGCTCTCAGTGGAGCTGATATCTCAGTAAGCTTTCACGAGTAAATCATCAACAGACTTCAAAGTCCACTGAAGGTTTACTGTCTTGAGTAAACTGTTAAGCTTTAAAAAGAAAAGTTTTAATTTGTAAGAACAGGTAAGCTTTCACGAGTAAATCATCAGCAGACTACAAAGTCCACTGAAGGTTTACTGTCTTGAGTAAATTGTTAAGCTTTAAAAAGAAAAGTTTTAATTTGTAAGAACAGGTGTATTCTCCCCCCATACACATGTAGCACTCCTTTCGGGACCAACAGACTACAATATAAATTGAGAACAAAAATTAATTGTACTTATGGTCGTGCATAGCACGAGTTCAGTTACTAGTAAAATAAAAATTGGCTTAAAATTTTAAATTACATTGAGAATAATTTACCTTAAAATCTCTCTTAATTTAGTAAAAATTAAAATTGTTGACTTATTAAACCCACCGTTTCAAATAAAAAATGGAGAATACATCATCATAAAATATTTAGACATATATTTATAAATGGAGAATGCATCATCATAAAATATTTAGACATATATTTAAAGAGCACAATTGTTTTATTTTGGGTTAATTGCAAAAAAAAATCACGAATTTTGTAGTCTTCATCAATTAAAACATGAACTTTTAAAGTTTGCAATTCGATGCATGAACTAATTTATAATTGCAATTCGATACATGATGTAAAATTCTGGCAATATGTATGCTTACGTGGTAACCAGAGCCGACACCAAAGACGCGTTACACGCCACGTCAAATGTCAAATCTTCAAAATTTTATTTTTTAATATTTCAAAAAGTTCTTTTATAAAAAATATTGTTCAAACACATTTAATATTTGATTATAAATTTTGGTGTTGTCTAGAAAAGATATCTCGCATCATGCAAATTTGTACGGATACTATAAAATAATTTTTTTAACTATCTTTCACTATTATTAAACCGTGTTTGAGCAATGTTTGATAAAAAATATTTTGAAATTAAAAAAAAAATCTCTAGATTTGGTATTTGATATAGTGTGTGACATGTTTTTGGTGATGACTTCGACTGCCACGTAGCGTTAGTTTTACTGAAAATTTTACACAATGCATATAGTATCCCGAAAATTTACACCATATATCGAATTGCAATAATAAATTAGTTCGTGTATCGAATTGAAACTTTAAAAGTTCATGTTGTAATTGATAAAAACTCTAAAGCTCGTGATTTTTTTTTTTTTGCAATTAACCCTTTTATTTTAAAGTAGCTATAACTAAAATTTTGTACCAAGTCACATAAAAATTATTTTTAAATAAAATTTTCCTAAACATAGAAATCATGGGGTATACAGAGAAAAAAAGAACTTAGTACAAAAAATAATATCACTCTTTCTCATTAATAATTTGAGTGTCTAATCCAAACCTCCCTTCTGGAAATTATGCAACTGTCACCAAAGAGTACAACTATTATTTATCGTCTCCGTCTTTTATTCCTTCTTCGTGCAACGGGGACACAGGTTTTTTAGGAAAGCTATGAATACGATAACTCCAAATATACAATGTCTTTCTTATAAAACTCTTCGGTTAAGTTTTTCAATCCCTGCTTTGTATCCTTAAAGGATTCTTCATGTATATATTAACAAAAAAAAACATGTTCATGATTAACAATTACAAAGAAAATTATGGTACAAACATGATATTATAAAATCTCTTACAATCCTATCTTTTTTTTTAAAATAGAGAGTGTAATACTCAATCTAGAAGAATAAAGGTAGAGCGTGAACCTCAACAACAGATATAATCTAGTGAATCTGGAAGAATAAAGCTAGAGTGTGAACCTCAACAATAGCAGTAATCTAGTGAAGGCAAACTCTGGTGACAGAATAAACTATTTAGAGCTTGTTTGGCTAAGCTTATTTGAAATATCTTATAAGCTTTAACATCTTATAAGTTGTTTTAAGAGCTTATAAGATGTAATTTTAAAATAGCCTATAAGTTGCTAAAAATGTTTGGCTAATACAACTTATAAGATCTTTGAGAATTTATAATAAATACTTTTTAAATTTTAATTTTAATGTAATTTCTTTTTATGTTGAGGTAGAGGTGGGTGGTTAGGGTGGAGATGGTTAGAAAAATAAGTTCAAAAATCCAAACTTATTTTTTTACATCTTATAAGCTGTTGGAAACTTATTTTATGATCTTATAAGTTGTTAAACATCTTATTTTGCCAAATATTGGTCCCGGTACAAGACTGAGTGATACGTGTATGGGGGGGGGGGGGGGGGGGAGAATACACGTATACAAAATTTTCTGACTTACAAACTGACTGAGTCCCCTTTACTCAGAGGGATGTTGAACACTAAGTAGATAATCCACCTATTAACAGCACTGAGTTCAAGTCAGTTGGATAACTATCTACTTATGTTCAGTGCGGAATGTGTGAGCCCTGAAAGTTTATAGTCTTGTTTTAGTTTGCTTACTAAAAACTTATTTTCTTTCTTAAGAAGTAGTGGTTAGAAGGGCAGTGTTCAGTTTAATGATCAGGCTGATTGTTTCAGGCCTGATAAACCATGCAATGAATGACTTAATCAAATGAACAATTAAGAGCAATAATCAAAGCAATAAAAGCACAATGAGTTTAACGTGGTTCAGAGACTCAAGCTCCTACGTCCACGGTCCTGATTGAACAGAAGAATCCACTAAGGATTGACTTGTTTTTAACGTGCCAAGGTGCACCAAGATCAGCTTCACTTACTAACCCTTACAAACTTCTTCTAACCTGCTCACTTAACTTCCACCAACAAACCTGACTATAGGGTTTTGGTTTCAGTTTGGATTCCAACTAAGGTGTGATTATCCTTACAAGGCAAGGTTATGCTAAGGATGGATAATCACTCTAAGCTTAAGATATAACTTGGTTCGCTCACTGGAATACAGAATAATTCTCTAACTAAGAAACACTTGGGAAATTTATGGTTTTTCGAGTGCTCCTTTTGAATGCTTGATTGCTTTATACACTGAGAGTTTGAGTAATTTCTTGGCTTCGAAATTTTCCGTTACCTTGCTTGAGTCCAAGGCCTTCTGTTTTTATAGGCAACTTTGAAAAACTATCCGTTGGAAGAGATAGCCTTCTAGGTTGTCTTCTTGTAGGATTTGTTCAACGGACACATCTCCCATGCAGCAGCCACCCTTGCATGTATTTGGTAATTGCATTTAATGCTTGCCCATTGAATTGTGCAGGGATGTCAGGTTCAAGTCAGTGTCCGTACATGACTTGGTGTTCTCTGATTGGTCCACATCATCAAGTAGGTGAGAATGTCAGAACTCATTCTCCAGTTCAGTCTTGTCTTTACTGAGTTCAGGTTTGTCCTCATCTACGCACGTTTCCCAGCGCTGGCATTTCTTTTGGCTTGCTTGGATCCTACTCCAAGTCTTTTTTCAATACTCAGTGTGATCATGTTCCCTTCACGACTGAGTTAGCAATGATATCAGGATCATGCTCTTCATCCTGACACTTACTCAGCCAACTTGGATGAACTACCATAAGCTCAGGATGGTGCTCTTGTGTCTTTAGGCTCCAGTCTTGATTGTCATCAATGAGTGTTCCTCTCATTGAGTACCTGTAAATTGTAAAATAAACTAACTCACAAACCTAACCAAGACTAGCCTGACTATTACAAACACTTAGACAAATCATCTTTTTAGGGGCTTTGAGATCAACTCAAAACTGACATTGTCCCAACAATTTCCCCCTTTTTGATGATGCCAAAACACTGAAAAGATCCTAAAAAACATTTAGAGGAAACAAAGTCATATTCTATAAGACAAAGTCAGTGTTAGAGCAGTTCTTGATAAGTACAGAAAATAAATGACAACCAAAAAGACAATGAGTTTTTTTCTATGGGCAAATGTAATAGATTTCATTGATGATTTAGAAATGAGTACAATGACCTAATCTATTACAAGGATTTAATTCAGACTAGTCTCATTTCAAGTTCGAGTCCATATCCAGCATAGACTCTTGCCTTCAGCTCATCAACGTGCTTCATCTGGTTCACATATCCTTCAGCCTTTGCAATCTTCAAGACCTCTGACATAATAACCTTAGTGTCATGCTTTGTAGTTCCAGGGACAAGAGGTGGTTGGTGAGTTACAAACTCAGGGGCCTTGATCTGGACTTTGGCTTGGTCAGCCTCCTCCAAGATCTTCTCGAGCAGTTCAGGATGGTTGTCCGCCATGTAGTCAGTGAAGTGGGCATCGATGTCTTCAGATCCACCCCACTTCTTCACAATGTACCAGAGCCTGACAAACTCGTCTCTAGCATCCAACCAGAACTATTTCAACGTCTCTGAGATGAACTCATCGACGAGAACTGTCCTCTCCACTGATTCAGGCTTCTTCACTTGTAGCAGCGTGGTCTTCCTTGCAGTTGGCCTCTTCCTGTACTTTCTTGGTTCAGGCTTCACCTTCTTCCTCCTTAGCAAACTGATCATTGCATCATCAAGTTCTCTTTGTTGCAGATCAGTGATGTCAGTCAGTTTCTCAACCTTCTTCTCCAGAATGCGCATCATCTCCTTCTGAGCAATTTCAGCTCTGCGCTCAGCCTCAGTCTTCTCAGGGTCAGCTCCCCACGCCTCTGCACATAACTCAGCCACCGTTTCTGCAGAATAGGTGATTAGGTTCTTCCTTGTGTTCACTGGCAGAGATTTCTGACAAACTGAAGATTATGGAATTGAAGGGAGTTGAGGAACCTGCTTCTCCGAAGGTTCACTAGCCTGAGCCACTGCAGCCAATTTGGCTGACTTCCTTGGTGTCTTCAATGCTTCACCCTTCTCAGCCTCTGATGCCTCAGGAAGAGATCTTTTCTTCCCTATTTCCCCCTTTTTGGCATCATCCTTGGTCGGCGGAGGTGGGAGTGCTTCTCTTATTGCTTCTTCACCGGAGTTTATAACAAAGGCAGTTAAGGACTGGACTTCCTTAACTCCTTCCTTCAGTATCTCTACTCCCGTTGTAATCCCCGTCCCCGCGAAGGACACACTAGCAATACTGGCCTTTAGCTTCTTTTCGAATATTACCATGTTAGTGGGAAGGCTTTGCTCAGTGCGTGATAGCCTGACTTCCATCTTCCCTGACTCTTCTAGGAGCTTAACAGTCTTAGCTGAAATCTTCTCAGACTCCTGAGCAATCTTGGCAGACTCCTGAGTCACCTTGGCTGACTCCTGAGCGATCCGGTCTGACTCCAAGACCATCTTGGACGCTGAGGTGTTGAGTGCCTCAGAGAGGAGTGACGCAGCCTGACTCGCCAAGTGCTCTACTACCTTCTCCATTCTTGCATCGTGCTCATCTTGGAGTTGAGTCAGTGTCTTCGCCATCAACTTCTTTCAGCCTTAACAAACGAAATGGTGGTCAACATCATCTTTCTCAAGCTTTTTACCTCAGAGTTGGCCACCGTCTTGAGCGCGGACTTCACCCATCTCAACTGCTTATGAATCCCTTGGTCCTTGCCATCGGTCTGAGCCTTAATCATTGCCACTTCCTGCTGCAACTCAGCGAGATTCTCAGTTGTTTTCTCTTGCTTGACTTGAACTATACTGGTGAAGTTGGCTCGCCCAGTTCCAGTGATGATCACATCATTTCCATCATCCTGGGCTCCATCAGGCTGTGGTTGGTCTCCCTGGTCAGCCCCTGCGGCTTCAGTCCTCTCTTTAGGGTGCACTGAAGGCAGTTTTGGAGAAGTCGCAGCCGCCTGCTCAGGCTCAACTACACTTACTCGAACTTCAAGAACTTGTCCTTCGAAACTAGGAGTCACCTTGGACGCCTCTACAACATCCTCCTGTGTCTCAGGGCAAGGAGTTCCTTCATCGACTGTTGTATCATTGGCGGCTGAGATGTTCGCAACATCCTCAGCGACTGGTCCACCCTTGGCCCCAGTCTCTTTCACACCTTCCCCCTGAGCCTCAGGCTCAGAGTTCATCTCCTCCACTTCCTTGGCCGTTTCTTCGACCAACTTCAAATACATGAATAGTGTTTATAAGCTCTTAAACAACTTATAAGTTGTTTTAAAGAGCTTATAAGATTAGCCAAACACCCTCTTAGTCATGTGAGTCTTTTAGCAAAGTCAAGTAGCAAGTTATAGATATATTGAACTTACGCGCCACAGTTGCCACCACTCTGCATCCTTCTCCTACTCACATATGAGCCATAAGATGACATTATTAAAAAAAACCTAAAAAAGAAAAGAGAAGATACAAAATCACAACTTAATTAATGCAGTTAGAAATATAGGGAATTAAAACAATATGAGCATTAGAATAAAAATTATAATACATAATGTCACATCTGTTTAACTAACAAACAATTAGTAATGCTTCATACAATGCCTCCCAAATTTATTTATTTTCTTGTAGGTAGATGGTAAATACAATAATAAAGGCTGATGAAAGCCAAAGAAATCGCATTTCTATGTGGAAAAGTCATTCATTCTCTTTCAGTTTCTCTTATCCACAAATTTTACTAAGCATTGTTTTACACAGACTTGTTTTAAATATGTGTGTGTTCTATTTATTGTAGAAGTCTATCATGACAAATCCAAATTTAGTTCATATATACAATTTGCAAACAAAACTCTAGAGTCATGTTCTTGTTATAAAGTAAAAAGTCTATATCAGACACAATACTGATTTGTATATTGAAATTCAAGATGCTATATTCATTATACATATTAGGTAAAGCACTTGTGGATAGTTCCACTTAAATAACTTAATATAAGAATACAATATATCATATTTTTCACTCAAAGTTGGAACTCAGAGAATTACAAATGTAGAAGACGCAATATACTTACTTCTGCGGACAATCCAAGGTGCATTTTATGTGACGAAAAAGATGAATCAAGTAAACATTTGTTAGGAAATATCCTTTGACTCGGTACCAACTGCAATGCTAACCCTTAATCATGACAAAATACAAATGAACCCAACTATAGTAAACTTGAAATCAGTAACACAATAATAAGATAATGATACATCACCAAACACTATTTGGTGATAAGTTTACAGTGTTCAAATAGAAGGAAGAACATTATTGAAACCAAGCATTGGTTTTTAGATCTACATATAAATTTTAAAACTAAATAAATATGCAATATCAAAAAAATTGTAATAGAAATAGGATTGTACATGAACCTTTTAGGAAACAGCTAAAAGTTGGTGCAGAGGACTTAATTTCTAAATCTTGCGAGGGACTAACTGAATTAATATATGAAGAAAATTAACTGACCCACAATTCACTCTGACAAATATCTATTAACAATTGAGTGACAGATAGAAATTTATTCTTATATACCTTGGAATCTATGGAGAAAAGTCAGTAACTTCAAATAAGAAGAAAAGTAGAGAGGGACATTAGTTAATAGAGAATATTCTCAGGTACCTAAGGGATTTAAGTCCGCACTTAAAGTCCCTCACTGGCCCACTGCTATGCGTGAAGAGATGGATGCTCTTCATCAGATTCAAACCTGGGATCTTGTGCCTAGACCTCCAAATACTAATGTTGTAGGCTCTAAATGGATCTTCAGAACGAAGTTCAAATTTGATGGTACCATCGATCGCTATAAAACTCGTTTGGTTGCCCAGGGTTTTTCTCAAATTCCAGGCTTCAATTTTACACATGTTCAGTCTTATAGTCCAGGCAGCTATTATACGTGTTATCCTTGCTCTTGCCATTCACAGGAAGTGGCCTCTTCATCAACTTGATGTCAAGAATGCCTTTTTGCATGACGTCCTTAAAAAGCCAGTCTTCATGGCCCAACCTCTAGGGTTCATTGATCCTCAATTCTCGAATCACATTTATCGCCTAAAGAAGGCCCTTTGGGTTTTGTGAGGAGTCGTGTCGACGCCTCTCTATTTTTCTTGCACATAAGTGATTGCACTATATTTTTACTTTTGTACGTTGATGATATCATTGTTACAGACAGTAATACTTCTATTTTGCAGGCTTTCATCACTCGTGTAAACAAAGAATTTGCAGTAAAAGATCTTGGAGCTTTGAGACATTTTCTGGGCCTTGAAATAACTCATACTGATAAAGGCTTGTTCGTTGGACAGACGAAATACGCTCATGATATTCTTACTCGTGTCCCATTGCTTGATTCAAAGCCTGTTTCCACTCCTTTACCAACCGGTGAATCATTTATCCGTACTGGTGAACCTTACAAGGATCCTACTTTATATCGCTCCCTCATTGGTGCTCTTCAATATCTTACAATCACTCGCCCAGACATTACATATGTTGTAAATTACATGAGCCAGTTCCTCCAGGCTCCTACTAATGAACATTTTTTAGCCGTCAAACGTATACTCCGCTACGTTAAAGGCATGATTCATCTCGGTCTTACCTTCTCACCGTCATCACATTATGACATATTGGGCTACTCACATGCTAATTGGGCTCGCTGTGAAGATACATGGCGTTCTACCTATGGTTATTCCATCTATCTTGGTGGTAATCTCGTTTCTTGGAGTGCCAAGAAACAGCCTACTGTCGCATGCTCCAGTTGCAAATCAGAGTATCGTGCACTTGCCAATGCTGCCAAAGAGATGCTCTGGCTAACTCACTTACTCCGTAAGCTTCGTGCACTACCCCCACACGACCTGTACTTCTGTGTGATTATAAGAGTTCTCTATTCCACAGTCAAAATCCCATTGCTCATAAACGGGCCAAACACATTAACATCGATTACCACTTTATTTGGGAACTTGTAACCGATCAGAAGCTAGAAATGAAATTCATACCATCTGAACTTCAGGTCGCTAATATATTTATGTTGGGACAATGTCAGTTTTGACTTGATCTCAAAGACCCTGAAAATATGAATTTGCGTAAGTGTTATAATAGTCAGGCTAGTCTTGTTAGGCTTAGATAAGTTAGAAGTTTTCATATCCACGTGTACTCAGTGAGAGGAGAACTCACCGATGACAATCAAGACTTAAGCCTGAAGAATACAAGGGCACCACCACTGAACTTATGTTAGTTTTTCTAAGCTGGCAAAGTAAGTGTCAGGATGAAGAGTATGATCATGAGATCATTACTTACTCACGGACCTGAAGGGAACGGGCTACTGAGTATTTGGGAAAGACTTTGAGTAGGATCCAAGCAAGCAAAAGGAATGTCAGCGCTGGACCATGTACGTAGACGAGGACAAACCTGAACTCAGAAAAGACAAGACTGAACTGAAGAATGAGTTCTGACATTCTCACCTACATGATGACGTGGACTATGAAGAGAAGACAAGTCATGTACGGACACTGACTTGAACCTGACATCCCAGTAGTTTTCAACGGGCATGCATTTACCAAATCCATGCAAGTAGGCTACTGCATGAAGATTATATCCGTTTGAAATATCCTACAAGCAAGGTGACTAGGAAGCTATCTCTCCAACGAATAGTTTTCCAAATCCACAAATACAGAAGACCTTGCCCCAAACAATGTTACGAGAAATTTCGAAGCCAAGAAATTACTCAAGACTCTCAAGCATTCAAAGCATTCAAAGAAGCACTCGAAACCTCTTTAATTTCCCAAGTGTTTCTATAAGTCTAGAGTCTATTCTGTATTTCACTGAGCTCACTATACACATCTTAAGCTTATAAGTGATAATCCATCCCTTAGAATAGGTTTGCATTTGTAAGGATTATCACAACCTTAGTTGGAATCCAAAATGAAACCAAAACCCTAGTGTTAGGTTTGTTGGTTGAAGTTAGTAAGTTGGTTAGGAGAAGGAGGACTAGAACTCGAATTCTAGGGATCAGTGAGACTGGTCATTGTGCACCTTGGCACGTTAAAAATAAGTTAATCCATTAAGGGATTCTCCTATTCAATCAGAACCGTGGACGTAGGAGCTTGAGTCTCTGAACCACGTTAAATGCTCTGAGTTCTTTACTGCTTTGATATTGTGCTTGATTGTTTATTATTTTTATTCATCTGAATCAATCAGCCTGACCTTTGAACTCATTGTATTGCCCTTTTAACCACGGCTTCTAAGTAAGAAAAACAAAGTTTTCAGAAAACAACTTAACAAGTCTTTAAACTTTCAGAGCTCACACATTTCCGCAATCAGGTATAAATAGATAGTTAGCCAACTGACTTGCTTCAGAGCAGTTAGTAGGTGTATTATCTATTCAGTGCCTAACACTAAGACTATGAGTTAAGGAGACTCAGCTTTGAAAAAGAAAGCAAATTTTGTACACGTGTACCCCCCCCTCCCATACACGTATCACTTAGACGTGTCCGGGACCAACAATTTACCAAGAGCCTCGCTCGACCACTGTTCGAGTTTTTAAGATCCAAGTTGTGTGTTGATGAGAATCGCACACTGTCCCTCTCTACCTTTCTATATTATTATACGTATTTGTTAATACCATTTTATGTATTCATTGATACCATTATATATATATTTATTGATTTCATAATAATTTATAGTATAAAATATTATGATATCAGTGAATATATATAATACTATCAAATTTATACAATGCACAAATTTTACAAGAGACCTACTCTAATAATTATATATCTAAAAAAGAATTATACTGTGCATCACATGGTGAAATACTGGTATCTTATAATGAATTAATTTTCTGCTAATGAGTAGGACTGGTCCTGTTTAAAAAAAATGAGTAGGGTTGGTCTTATTAATAATTGGCCTAAATCGAGCTTTTAAGTTACAATACTATTAAAAATATTAAAATTGAAGAACTAATTAAACGATTCATATTCTTATAGATTCAACCAGAACTTTTAAAAATAGAAACTAAAGTTATACATAAATGAATATGTTAGGTAGATTTACAAATTCTAATTTCATTATCTACCAAACGTTATAAATCATGTTAAAAGTTTTTGTCACTTAAATAATTAAAAAGTACATTAACAACCAGCTAAAATGATCTATCTAATGACGGTGAATCAATGATCTTGTGGTGACTAGATTTTTAAAATTGAGACTTGAAATAATAATTCAAATTGAAAATGTTCTTGAAATTAAAGAACAAGAAAAATATTGTACTCAACCATTTCCTTTTCAAATTTCTCCCTCACAGAAGTTTTTAATTTTCTTATTTCTCCTAACTAGTAGAGTTCGAACTTGAGCAAGTGACTCACAATAAGATGCGGATGAACCAACAGTTTAGAAGACAAATCTTTGTTCATATATCATTTATTATATATAAAAGATATTAAAAAATGAGCCCCTAAAAATTTATAAAAGTGTTTGCCCTAAGTTGAAGAATTCACTCGCCTCATATAAAGACCAAGTCCTCATATAAAGATCAAGTCCTACTAATCAGGTGGAGTATTGTGTGGATCGGTCTCATGCATCAAACGAGGTCCCTTTTAAAATTTGAGTTATATTTCTTTTAAAATTTGATTGGGTTGGTGCTGCATTAAATTATAAATCATAGAGTATGTATGGAGTGAAATTAATTTATACATGAATTATTAAAGGGTATTAGTTGTTTTCACTAAAAAGTATTAGTTATTTTCACTGAAGGGTATTAGATGTTTTCACCGAAGAATCTTAATTTATTTTTACTGAACAATTAAGACTCTTCAGTGTAAATAAGTAATACTCTACAGTGAAAACAATTAATATTCTTTATTGAAAACAACTAATACCCTTCAATGATTCATATATGAACCAGTTTCAGTCTAAACTTTGTCTAAATCATAATAGTAAAGCAAACACGATATGTCACATGTATAAGATCATTTATACAAGTTTGAAAAAGTATAATGTGAAAATAGTTCATACATGCATCATCGAAGGATATTAGTTAATTTTTCTAAACTATATTAATTGTTCCATTGAAGAGTACTACTAGTTTACAATGAAGAGTCTTAGTTTTCCAGTAAAAATAAACTAAGTCTCTTTTGTGAAAACAACTAATACCCTTTTGTGAAAACACCTAATACTCTTTAATAATAACAATCAACATCCTTCGATAATTCATGTAAGAACCAATTTAACTCAATGCATACTCGACAAGTTTTAGTCAATGGATTAAATTGAGAAATCCGGACCCCATCATAATTTCCTATCAATTATTAAAGTACCATCAGCTCACCACAAAGTACAAGTAACATCTATAATCTCATTTTCCTCGTGCCTTCCATTTATTTACTAATTAAATAGAAATAGTACCTCTCAACCCAATTCAATATTCTCCCTCTGGCCACACCAATAGCACTGTTTAGTATTTATGATCTATATATAACCATACTACTGTTACTATGTCTTATAAACACCCACCATTTTCTTAGAAAAAAAATAATCTATCAGCCATGGCGAGATCATCATCGTCCTTTGAGCTTGATTTTTCCAGCATGGAGAAGGAACCTAAGGCCCTCCCTCCCTCTGTTAAGCCACCAATTTTTCAGCGCAGAAGAAGCTTTCGCGGTTTGTTTACACACACACTCGCTCTCTAGCTATATACTCGTATAGATGGTACATATGATTACAAATTGGTTCAAAATATTTATACATATGCCTAAATTCTTTTTGCACAGAAGCATAATACACATGTCTGTGCAAATTATTTTGAACTAATTTGTAATTAGGATCTCTTTTTTATACTATTTTATAATTTTCCATATATATATATATGACATAATCTCGTATAACTCATGCAACGTGCAACTCAAATATATTTTTAAAAAACTATCCTTATTGTTATTGAAAAGTGCCTTAACAAAGGGTAACTTTTTAATAATACTAGATGTAACGCTTCAAAAATATATTTTAGTTGCACGGTGTACCTGATGTTACGTAGATTTGCTATATATATATATATATGGAAAAAAATTCGGACAGTATCTTATGAGTATTTGTAAAAGAGTAAGTCTTGTATGAGACCGTCTCATAGTATGAGACAATGGGAATGAGTGTAATTTGGGCATGTGCTCATTAACACTTTGGTAGGGGTAGGTGTTAATTTGTGTGGTCTCATGCCATGAGACGGTCTCATACAAGTTTTTGCCTTTGTAAAATTAGGCTACTATGTTTTTCAAACTTGCAAAATTAGGACACTATTGTTACAGATTTGTAAAATTAGGACACTATCTTTAAAAACCGACAAAATTAGGACACTGTTGTTTATGTTAGGCAAATAATGTCTAATTTTACAAGCCCGTAAAAATAATATTCTAATTTTGCAAGAGATAATATCTTAAAAAAAAAAAATTCCAATATACTATATGTGTATATATATATGTGATGCAGGCTATTGACTTTTGGTCCTTGTTTGGTTGGACAATATGCAGATATACAGGGTGTAATATCCAAGATGAATCCAGAGGTAGTGAAGAGTGTGATCGAGAATGGGTCTTTGGCTTCTAATAAATCTTGTTTTTCTCTTCCTTCTACACCAAACGGAACTCAAACATGCTTTTCTCCCATGCCACCTCATCATCCTAAACTTAGGTAAACGAAGATTTCTTTTTTTCTTTTTATTTATTTCAAAGATTGTTTTCTTCCATGTGACAAAATAATAGTCAAATACGTAGGGAAAAACCTCTTGTTTTTATAAATTACCCCTATTTTTAAATTTCAGTTATTTTTACAAATTGAAATTAATATTATAATTTTTATCTTGGTATATTTTAGTCCAATAATCAGCTTATAAGAGTTGAAAATTTAGTTGACAAATTAAAAACTATGTTATGTTAGTGTTAAGTATTAACTATATATTTTACTTCAATCAGACAACATATAAAAAATTTAAAATTATTAAACTATTTTAAATTTCTAAAAATCAACATAATTAAAATCGAAATAAGAGTAACATATACTGGATTAAAAGGTATTCTTCCCAAATATATATTTTTGGATTTAAATTTTGTACTCCCTCTCAATTGGTCAGTTTTGGAGGTGAAAACAAGGGTGAAAAGACGGCTCCAATGACGATTTTCTACAATGGAAGGGTTTCGGTTTATGACGTGTCTCCTCATCAGGTTTAATTGTGTTCAATATCTATTTTAATTTGTGATTATATATTTTAGGGGAATATTTACCTACATTATATTGGAAATTTGAACAGGCACAAGGTATTCTGAATGTTGCTGATGAAATAATTTCAAAGTCTGATTCCGAGAAAAATCTACTAGAGTCTCTCAATGGAGGTTGAACACTACTTCAATCTATAGGTAAATATAATTTTAATCTTAGATATTTTTTCTTTTATTAAACATATTTCTTGATTTATGCAGATTTTCCCATTTTTAGGAGGCATTCTTTGCAGAGGTTTTTGGAGAAGCGAAAAGAAAGGTACTCCCTCGTTTTTAAACACTTTGCACTCTTTTTTTTAATGTCCATTCTCAAACATTTTAATTATTTATTTAACTTTATTTTTACAAAATTCACATATTTATTTAAAATTTCATTATTTTTTTTATTCACTTCAACCAATTTTATTATTTTAATAATAAAATTTTACGCATTACCCTCAATACTTTATTTATTATATATATATATATATATATATTTTTAAAAAATTTGTCCCTCAAAATGTGAATAGTTTTGAAGATGAAGGGAATACTTATATTTTTAGTGGAAGATTGATCTTCCTGCAAATCTTCCAAATATAGCAAAACGATCATCCTAAAAGTGTAATTTTTGTTTGAGTTACACTTGAACTTCATGCAACTCATCGGTAATCAATTTTCATTTTTACTGATTAAAAAAAAATTAATACCACTTAGCAAATAATACAGTTACGTTTATAAAGTACTATCACATCATTTTACATTTACAAAAATTCACATTAAACTATGTGAAAAAATATTGTGGTATCACTTTATAAGTGTTGCATTATTATATAATGAATCCAGTTGCATATCGTCAGTTGCGGATGTAGGATTCATACCTTGGGGGAACATGAGTACAATAAAATACTAACTAATAAGTATTATCACTTATAAAAATATAATTAGCATATACAAACACATAACTCTAAATAAGAAGAATAGATACACATATTTAACATAAGTATACACATATATACATATAACGTTCTTAAAAAAATATACATATACACATAGGATTTAACACCCCGTGTAACTTGCATAAATATTTTTCTTTATTTTTTTATCTTGACATCCTTGTATCCTTGTATCATGACATCTTGACATTCTTAATTAAACAGAGGCGGAAAGCAAATTCCGAAAATTTTGAACACTATTTATTAGGATATAATCAGATTTTTTTTTTTTTAAAGGAAGTATTTAGTTTTGAAATGTTATTTCAGTGGTAGTTGGTTCTGGTCCAAAATTTTCAAATTTTAAATTAAAGGATTTGAGTGTTTTCGGCACGTCTTGAAAAAAATAACTCTCAAGTGCCGTCTACTATTGAAGTCCACTGGCCACGTTTTTAATAGTTGAATTTTTTAGTTATATCCTTTTCTTGTAGTACTCTTTAGTTCAATATTCAAAATTGTCTTTAATGAAGAATAAACTAGTAACATATCCGCATAAAATTTTATGTTATTAATGGTCTTTGTTGGATTAAATTAAAATTCAAATACCCATAATCCTAATTTCTAAATTACATGTACGTGGAGGATTCTTGTGTGACAATCTAATGTCATATAAAAAAATGATACAAATTAATCCTAATTTCTAAATTCTATATATGTATGTGGAGGATTCTTGTGTGACGGTCTAATTAATGTCATATAAATAAACAATACAAATTTAAATTAAGAAATGTATTGTACTTAAATATTCATTTAAGCAAACTCGTTTTACATTTTTTCTTCCTCCTGATTAATTGGTCAATTTTGATTTGCATGTTCTCATAAGAAAATGCCTGACATGTTTATGTGAATATTTTATTTTATAATATTAAAGTACACTTATTGGTAATCATAATTATATAAACATATTTAATTCAAATATTAATTTATTTGCAGGCTGACCGTGGTGTCCCCTTATTACCTCCCAACAGGTGGCTCAATTGAAAAAATTATAAAAATAGAAAAATGAAAAGGAAAAAAAAAGTCTTTGTTATTTTATTCAACCAAGATGTTTTTATTTTTTCTCTATTGGAAGGGAAAAAAACACGTTTTAATAGCGTGTAGGGTCTTTCTTCGCAATTTCCAGCAGATTATATTATCTTTTTGCTGCGATGGATGCAGTTGTACATTTAAACGTGGATACTAGGGATCCTATTCCTATGACCACTTTTCTTGATTGTTTTTATTTTCTAATGTGAAAGTATTTCGTAATTAATCACATTTTAATTTATTGCAATTATTTGGTGTTTGTGTTTGACTTACGTTATGGTCTTTCATTGATAGAAAGACTTATTGGATCAAGCACCTCACTCTTGACCGATTCAATGTCGAGGAAACGTGAAATGTTGGCAGATTATAAAACATGACTCCTCCTGTCGAGAGCATTCTTTTCCAAAATAATGAACTCTATTTTTAAAATTATTATTATTATGCATATTCATTATCATTATTTTAAAAAAAAATTAATTTTTAAATAGTAATGATCATAGGCATAATAGTAATGTGTGTATGTATATACAACAATAATAATACATATATAACATGGATACTTGAAAATTTTAGATCATGTGAACTTGAGTTTACACGAGTGTGTTTTCTTTACTCTGTAAACTTTCTCAACAACTATTTTACCTGATCAACTTTTTTTTACTGATAAATTATATTTGTTTCACCTAGCATTCCAATTAATATAACTGAGGTATATAAATAACTTCTTTCTTAGTTATATCTTATTTTTAAGTGACTTACTATTTAAAAATAAAAAACTATACACTGCGAGGATGTTCTTTTTTAGTTTTTTTGGTTTTAAAAACCACTTCTGAAATTTACGAAAATTTGAAATTCTAAGAAATAGTAAGTTGAGTGTTTGTTTTTTAGTTTTTGATAGTGTGATAGTAAGTGTATAGTATAGTGGTGATGATTTTTTTTAAATCGATTTTTAAAATTTTGAATTCGCAAAGTATTATATGAATGTTACACACATAAATAAAAAGTCTAGATAATAATCCACTTTAAAATTTGGGCCATAAAACGGGTTAGATATTTATTATGGTGTATCGGCTTTTCTCCCAAAATTCAACCATCTCTCTCCCTAACTGTGTTTAGAAACGGTGAGAAATTGCTCAACAAGCTTCATAAATCATCTTCAACGAGCTTAAAATTCGCTCCAGTGGCCTTTTCAGTTTCAATTCAAAGCTCAATTGTGCATTAGACGAGTGCCACCGCGGATCCTAGCAGGGCGGTCACAACCTCAATCGATGTCTGCGGAGTGCCTGGTGATTATAGTCTATCCTTAGGAGTTTGAAGCAGTCCGCAACCTGTGCTCCAGCGGCAGCACTGCTGTCAAGCGCCACCACTGCCAGCATGCCGAGATCTCTCTCAGCTTGCTTATCTAGTAAACTAAATGGAATTTTGAAATTCATTTAGTGTTATTGCCCGCATTGATCAACTCCGCCATGGAGGAGTTAGAGAACTAAATTTTACATTTTCATGGCTTTGTATATGTTGGAATTTTTTATGACTGTGGAAATAATAATTTCAAAAAATAAAATAAAATTACAACTCGATACAAAAATTTACACTGAAACAGAAGAGAGAAGAAAACTGTGTGTCGAGTCGAGGAAGACCTCTTCCCGCAAGACGAAATTTCCCCAGTAGTGCTCTTCGGTTCTGGAAATACGTCCCCAAAGGTAAAACGATACTTTCGTCTTCAAGAGTGTAGCACCGCAGGTCTTGAAGCTCCGGCGAACATAAAGAATGTATGAACTTGACTGATTTCTTAAAGACTCTATATGCTAGAATACTTAGGGAGAGAGTGAGAGAGATTTTCTGTGTGGCGCCAGAAACTATGCATGAAGACACCTATTTATAGGCCTCCAAGACCCACACATGCATGAAAGGATTGTTAGTCAAACTACGAACCTGAACCTTTCCGCATTCCGGTTCGTCTCAGCCAAAATTAGGGAGGCGTAAGTCACTCCCAATTAAACGAAAATCAGGAAATTTATCAACAATTGAATTTAAACACATGTTTTGCATTTCATTTGCTCTTACATGTCCATTTCAACGAATCTGGACACTCCAGATTTCTAGGCTAAGTCCAAACTTTTGGGCTCAACAAACTTAGAAAACTCTTTTAAGGCCCAAATACAACCCAAAGATCAATTGTCAAGGACCAATAACCAATGTCCAAGGTCCAATGTCTTTAGTTCAGTCTCAATTTAAATTCCCTTTTCATTTCACTCACATATTATTATTGGTACACACCAATAATTCCAACAATCCCCCACATGAGTGGAAATCAGAGCCTATAATATGCAAACTCACAGTCCAGTTCAAACGAGATGTTATTGCATCTGGATAGGTAGTTTGGAGCTTTTAACCTTCCATAGTTAAACATTACCGAGTACACCGGTGGCCTAGTGGACACAGTGCCTTGAACCATTCCACCTTGGTATGCACTGAGACAGTAATGTTGACAAAATAAAATCTCTACGTTCTTCTCTTGTTCTCACGTTTTTGTCCGTTTCGGCCATGGACATCCTTTGGATTCATAAGTGTTTAATATCCAGTGATATTTGAGGCGGCCACTCACCTCACACTTATATAGGTGATCTCCTATCTTGAGTATCCCGTTATACTCTAGGAATCATTAAAAGTCAAAGATTTAACATATACCACAACTCATGAGTTCCAACACTTGGTGTTGTGCTCTTCTAAAGAATAGTCAAATTACCAAGTGTTCTTAACAACAAACATCCACAGCTTAGTTCTCCCATTGAACCAAGTTCTTGGGATCTCCAGTCATCATGGTTGGGTTACCACTGCTTTAGTTTTTACTTTGTGGATTTTAGATCCATTCTTTCTAGCACTTTATTTGATCTCAGCTAGCTTTTTTCATTAGTGGATCCACTATTACTAGAGATCAAATTTTCATCACACACCCCCACATTTTAGGGTATACACCTCTAAGTTATACCAACTTCAAATCACACACGTCTGTGTGATCTAAGTATTAGAGGTAAAGTGTTCCAAACTAATGACAAATATTTGTCATTTCCCTTCCACATATATCATACACCTTTTGAGGTTATTGATATTAGGAATGTTAATAAACAAATTTTATTAACCACTTTATAACTTTAGATTTATACACCTAAACCTCAAAAGTTATAAAATTGGAACACTAAATTTTGCCACGGTGAACTCTTTAGTTCCGGCTTCCTTGGCAAACTGCTTTAGATTTTCCATTTAAATTCAAAGCCACGCCACACATCAAATTCGAATATATCAATGGAGAGATCTCTTCTCCCCCACATTCGAATTTATCCATGGTGTTAACTCATTCCCCATATTCGAGATTGATCGTCCATTTCATTTAATATTTCACCAAATATTAATTTTGGACACAATTTCGAAATAAATTGGAAAATCGACATTTGAAGTTACACTTCAAGTCCGAAATTTAATATTGGTCAAATACCAAATTAAATTCAATTTATCATCTTTGACTCTCAAATATATCGTCATTGATACGAGTCAAATCTTGTGAATTAAATTCACATCGTTCATGCTTTCAAAGCACAGTTACAAATGAGGCCTTAATGCCACCATTTATTCGCGAGAAAATCTCAAGCGAATTATACGACGTTTCAAATCATTTGGACTAAATCCAAATAATAATTTGTACTCTCAAGCACAAAGTATTTGATCCCATATCAATATTTAATTTGATATCAAAGAATTCAAATTCATGGAAAAGTATTTAATACCTCGAGTATTATTACTATTTCCATAATATTACACGGTCCAAAATTGAATTAATATTGTCCCATGTTTTTCTCAGCAATTTAACTGAAATTTGAGTTTCAGTCTTAATTCATCAATTTGGCCAATTGAGATCAACAACAGGCCTACGCACTCGGCTAAACTAGCCAATATCCTCATTAATTTAATTTTGGGTCAATCATGTAAGTATGATCTTCAACCCAAAATAAATTAAAACACATGGCTCAACTTATTTGCCATCTAACATTTCAAGCGACAGAGAGAGACACGACCATTCATGTCACTTTCTCTCGAAACAACGACGTCAATCGCCGATTTACTCAAATCGCGACAGACTCGAACGCCACCACAGGTATTTCGATTCAATCTTTTTCCGAAAAGCAACCAATTTTTATTTCAAATTAGTTCTTCATTTGGAAAAATCCTCATCGCAATCCGGTTCATGATTTTCATCAACAACCGGTTTTAATCTCATTCACGAGACTTTATTTCCATTGCCACCATTTGTGACTGACATCCTCATTTTGCGTATCGTTCTCAACGAACGCAAGCGGATACTCAGTGACAAACTTTGCCAACCACAAGGTGGTAAGAATAAAAAAAAGCATTCTCTTTTGCCATTTTTTTTAAATCCTTACCCGAGAACTTCTCGGATTTCTCGTTATAGACCATAAGAGGCCTAGCTTCATCAAAGGGAAAAAGGTTCACCACATTAGGAATAGAGGTCTGCCCAATTTGGACATTTACAGAGGGGATAGAGGTAGTGGTGCCCTGGGGAATGGGAGTACCAAAAGGAACAATAGTGTTTCCCTGGTTCTAAGACTCAGAATTATTATTTCCATCAGTCAAGTTTCGTCTTGCGATTGTTGGAATTTTTGATGACTGTGGAAATAATAATTTGAAAAAATTAAAATAAAATTACAACTCGATACATAAATTTACACTGAAACAGAAGAGAGAAGAAAACTGTGTGTCGAGTCGAGGAAGGCCTCTTCCCGCAAGACGAAATTTCCCCGGTAGTGCTCTTTGATTCTGGAAATACGTCCCCAAAGGTAAAACGACACTTTCGTCTTCAAGAGTGCAACACCGCAGGTCTTGAAGCTTCGACGAATAGAAAGAACGTATGAACTTGACTGATTTCTTAAAGACTTTATATGCTAGAATACTTAGGGAGAGAGTGAGATAGATTTTCTGTGTGGCGCCAGAAACTATGCATGAAGACACCTATTTATAGGCCTCCAAGACCCACACATGCATGAAAGGATTGTTAGTCAAACTACGAACCTGGACCTTTCTGCATTCCGGTTCGTCTCAGCCAAAATTAGGGAGGCGTAAGTCACTCCCAATTAAACGAAAATCAGGGAATTTGTCAACAATTGAATTTAAACACATGTTTTGCATTTCATTTGCTCTTACATGTCCATTTCAACGAATTTGGACACTCCAGATTTCTGGGCTAAGTCCAAACTTTTGGGCTCAACAAACTTAGAAAACTCTTTTAAGGCCCAAATACAACCTAACGATCAATTGTCAAGGACCAATAACCAATGTCCAAGGTCCAATGTCTTTAGCCTAGTCTCAATTTAAATTCCCTTTTTATTTTCACTCACATATTATTATTGGTACACACCAATAATTCCAACAGTATATTGTACCTAGAGCTTCAAAGCTTGTACGTTATTGGTAAGATATCTGATTTTAAAGTGACACAATAAACGTAGCTTTATAGTGAATTTTCCTTTGTTATTATCTGCTTTTATTGAGATTAAGTTACCTCGTTACATTGTATATGCTATTATTGGGATTAATTTATCTCGCTACACTTTATCTGTTTTTATTGAGATTAATTTGTCAGTTGTTTGAGAAATAGTGATTGCATTAAGATTTTTAATTAGGCTCTTAATTTAGGCTTTTCTTTTTTCTGTACTTAAATTATTTGAGGAGAGTATAATTTTTTAAATTTTATTTTGGGTTTTTTATTGGTTTAAAATATGTTGATGTTAGCCTAATATTGTACAAAATATTACAACATAATTTTTCCATTATCCTAGCACTAGCTCCGAATATTTCAATGTTGTTCTAAATGTCTAAATATGCAGGTTGATAACTTGGAAGTTACTAGGTTAGACGGTTGCAGATTTAGTGTGAGAAGATTGAGAATGAACATGGGAAGTTACAAAGAGCACGGAGCTTTATGGAGGACAATTTTACATCATGGGAAACCATGATTATTCCTTGTATACATGTTGATCACATTGCCTATAAATATAGCAAGCATGGAACACAACAAGGTAAGCCAAATGAGACTATTCTATCGCGTATGTTAGAGTATTTAGGTTATAGTTCGGTTGTCTTCACTTTTACATTGGTTGAATTTTCTAAACATTCTTCTCAACATATGTATTTTCTATAGTGTTGTGTTACGCCTGAGGGTAGGTTAGTTTCACACGTTTAGAGGGTATCTTTTGGTGGTATGCTACGTATACTCCATCTTGTGTTTAAATTTCAAGTTTAGATCTTGTTTTATTGTTTGTATCAATACTCGTTATAGTAAAGTTTTGCCATGAGGCACTTATAGACTATTTATAGTCTATGAAAAGTTTTAAATTTCATTTGCAATCTATTTTTCAAGTCTTCCACTGTATATGTTGTCATTTATGTTCCAATATTATTGACAACACTCTAGAAAAACACCCACACACTCGTTTCAAAATAATCAAACTTAAAGTTTCTATAAGAAGTTTTTATCGAGCCTCCAATCTATTCAAAGTTATCTGAAGCTTTTCTCAGCCTTATAATAAAAGAGAAAGATTCTTGCCTGGCTTAATTTCTAGCAATCGTGGTGATTTAAAATTAAGTAGAAAGGAAAATTAGCTTGTTAGTTTGTCCATAAAGTATGATTTTCGTCAATTATTAAAGTAAGATGTTATTGTTTTGTTTGAAGATTTTTTAGAATGAAAAATAATTTCTTTTGATGCATCATTGAACATTTGATTGTTGTATAAGAGTATTATAAAATAATTTTTACTGTTCTTAGTTCTCTTTCTATCTCAATAAGAATCCATAAAACAATTTTACAGTTCTTTACAAGAAGGATGCATATGATGACAAGCTAGATGGGCAGTTGTTGAACTCTCAGAAGTAGAGAACACACCTGCTTCATCAAAAAAAGGTATAAAATTCTTCTGGAACTTGTTAGGATATTTTTGTCCTAAGAATTTTCTTGCTTGGTTTTGATAATGTCAAAACATATATGTGTTTTTGTGGGAACTAACATTGCAGGTACTAAGAGATATGAAGAGTTCAAAAGTTGAAAGTCTACATCTGCAAATATTAGATAAAGACCCTACAACTATGATCAAGACAAGTCTACATCTGCAAAGTTGAAGACAAGTCCACAGCCGAAGAGTCTACATCTGCAGAGTCAAAGACTACAAGCTATAAACTTGAGACTAGAAGAACTAATTAAGTGTAGTACAATTTGTACACTCACTCACTTAGTTTTAAATGTCTCAGTGTTTATCAGAGCTAATTACTAGCCAGTAGAAACAAGTGCTTCAGTGATTAAAAGCTCTTTGAGCAGTCATCACTAAAAGACAACTTGTACTACGTTGAGGACATAACTACATGACAAGAAGCTTTTATTAGCTGAAGTCAAAGTTGGAGGAGAAAATATTTTAAAATTTTGAATCCCTCCAACGGCTAGAGGAACCCCCAAGACTCCTATAAATAGGAGAGGAAACCTCAGAGGACGAACAACAACAACCCCAAGCTCCCAAGCAAACCTACACAAAGTCTACAGCTCTAAAAAAAGTCTACAATTCTTCCAGAGTTAGAAGTTTTAGGACTTAGAGGCTAGGAATTTGTGTTGTATCTTTCGTTGTTGTTCCCCTCACTATACATTTATTTTTGTATTCCACTTAGTGTGGATATCATTCTTAGAGAGTGTGTTGTTCTAAGTGAAATTGAGAGTAGTTCTGAGTGACTTTATTGTTTCAACCTAGATTAGAGTATTCTGAGTGAAGATCCTAAGTCTTAGGAGGAACAACAGTGTGTCTTAGTGAACATTCTTAGTGAATTTAGCACCTTCGTGGTGTAACAGTGGACGTAGGAGGATTACAACACCTCTGAATCACTATAAACTCTCTCTACTCTCTTATATTTAAATTCTTGCATCTCATACTTATTTACTTATTGCTTAGTGCATCATTCATATCTTTCATCATTTGGTTGTTTGATTTTTCACTACACACACTTTAATTATTTCCGCTGCACAAAATGTTAAAATACTCAAAAGTATTACAACACTAACTTTGATAAGTGTTTGAAACTTACAGACTTTGTTTTTAACAAGTCTGCAGCTACAAACTTTAGTTTTCCAACTCTACAGCTGCAGAGTTTAAACTGTATAGTTTAAAAGTTTTAAAATCAGTTTTTAAGAATCAAGGTCTATTCACCCCCCCCTCTAGACCTTGACACACCTTTTGGGACCAACAAGTGGTATCAGAGCAGTTGGCTTGCCACTGCTTTTACCAAGTTTTAAAATGTTTTCAAGCCAGATCCAAAAGTGTTTTTGAAAAATCACATCTGCATTTATTTATGGCTCCTAAAATGATGAAATCTAAAGTGCCTATATTTTCCACAGATGAATATGATGATTGGAAGATCCGAATGCAAGCTCACTTATCTGCTATGAATGATGAAATGTGGTCCATAATTGAGGGTGGTCCAATTGTGATAGAAAAGGCCAACACTAAAGGAGATCAGACTGGTCTAGCTCAAATCATTCCAAAGCCCAAGAAGAAGTGGACAGATGAAGACAAGAGCAGAGCAAACCTCGACAATGTTGCAAGAAACACTATTTATCACTCTCTAGATAAAATTGTGTTCAACAAGATAAAAATTTGCAAAACTGCAAAAGAGATATGGGAGAAACTTGAGATAACCTGTGAAGGGACTGATCAAATTAAAGAGAACAAGCTCATGATAGTTGTCCAAAAATTTGATAACTTCAAGATGAAATCTGGAGAAACTCTTGAGAAGTTTGATTCAAGATTCATTGAGATACTCAATGAACTTGAACTAATAGGAAAAGAGTACTCACAAAGTAAAAAGAACATGAAAGTTCTAAGAGCCCTACCATCTGAATGGGATATGAAAGTTGTTGCTATGAGAGAATCCAAAGATTTATCCAAAGTGTCTACATTTGAATTGTTTTCTGACCTCAAAGCCTTTGAATTTGATATTGACAGGAGGAAAGACAAGGACTCAACTAGCTCAAAAGTTACAGCTCTTGTAGCTGCAGAGTCTAATCCAACTGCAGAATCAGACTCAGAAAATGATGAGATGGCTCTTCTAATTAAGCAATTCAAGAAATTTGCCAAGAGATCCAACTGGAAGAAGAATTCACCTAAACAAGAAGGTAAGTCAAGTAAACCAACTGCTAACTCCAACTATCTTTGTTATAATTGCAGGAAACCTGGACATTTCATCAAAGATTGCCCGTATCCTGAAGCAAAGAAGTATATTGAAGAGGAGAAAGCTACAAGACTGGAAAAGAAGAAAAAGTTGGATAAAGAAAGAATAAGAGCACTACTATCCGAGTTTGAAAAGACTCAGGAAGAAAGTCCCTCTTCTTCTTCTCACCCAACTGTAGAGTGTGAATCCACAGATTCTGAGGATAATGAAGCAGTAATTTGTCTTATGGAAGAGGATGAGGAGGTACAATCCTCATCCAGTTCTTTAACTGAAAAGGATTCTTCCAGTGATATGATTATCTTGCTCCAAAAAGGTTTTGAAGGACTGCTTCACATAAGAAGTGATTATGATGAACTCTTAATAGAAAATCAGAAGCTAAAGCAAAGAATTGAGAAATTGCTTGTTGAAACTTGTGAAAACAAACACAAGCTATCCTCAATGAATGATTTGCAAGAGGAATTTGATTATCTAAAGATGAGTCATGAAGAACTTTCTGAAGAAGCTACCTGCAGAATTGCTGACTGCATAGATCTCAAGAATGAAGTTGCAAAGAAAGACAACATTATTCAAAATATTGAGGCTGAGAGAGATTATTTCATAAAAAGATTGGATTGCTATGGTAAATCTTCTAGAAAGTTAAAAGCAATGCTTTTACAAGAAAGACCCTCTGGAGATATGACAGGCATTGGCTACAACCCATGTGATTAGATGGAATATCTTGAAAAATATGTTCCTACCTTTGTAAAACTACAACAAGAATTCGAGAGAGAAATTATTCTACTACAAGAACTTGAGGAACCAACTGTCCAAAGATTAGTAAAAAATCTATCTAATGAGAAACAAAAGAAGATTATTGACATTATCTATGGAAAAGTTGAAAATGAACAACATTTGGAAGAGAAGATCAATATGTACACAGACAAGATCAAATCAATCGATAAAGAAGAAACTTCAAGTCAAACTTTACAGACAACAACTGTGCAGCCGGAAGCAGCTGTAGAATTCAAAAGAAAAGAAAATTTTAACAAATTCTGGAATGGAAAGAAGTCTACAGATGACAAGAAAGTTGCTCAAGAAGTTCCATACAAGAAAGACAAAAGACCAACTATTGTAAAACCAACTTGGGTGGTTAAGAATATCACTGGAGGAGATCCAAATCTCTGGATACCTAGAAACTAATCTTTCACTTATTGCAGGGACATTTGACAACCACTCCAAAGGAGATATGATACATTGATAGTGGTTGTGCAAGACTGACAGGTAATAAAGAAGCACTTTCCAACCTTAGAGAACTAAATGGACCCAGAGTAATTTTTGGTGATAATGCCAGTGGAATTGCCAAAGGTTCAGGTTCAATAAGGAGATGAAATGTTCAGATCAATGATGTATATCTTGTGGATGGATTGAAGCATAACTTGTTTGGTGTAAGTCAATTTTGTGACAAAGGCTACATTGTAGACTTTACACCAAACTCATGTATGATCAAAGATGCTGAAACCAAACAAGTCAAACTTTGTGGTACTAGGAAAGGAAATGTGTATATAGTCGAATGGAGCTCAGCTGAAGAGAATGTTTGCTTTATTGCCAACAACTCTACAGATACAAGCTGGCTTTGGCATAAGAGACTGAATCACATAAATTTCAAAACCATGAATGATCTTGTGAAAAATTAACTTGTAAGAGGTCAACCAGAGACAAAATTTAAGAAAGTTCATCTTTGTGATGCATGCCAAAAGGGTAAGCAAACAAAGAAGACTTTTAAGAATAAGATCTTTGATGGCTCAAACAAGGTACTAGAACTGCTTCATATGGATCTATTTGGACTCATAGAACCAGTTAGCATTAGTGGGAAAAAGTATACTCTAGTAGTTGTAGATGATTACTCAAGATTCACATGGACTGTGTTCCTAAAAAAAAGAGTGAGACTCTACAGAGGCTACCTGAACTCATGAGAAAGATTCAAAATGAGAAAGATTTGAAGATTGTAAAAATCAGATCTGATAGAGGAACTGAATTTACAAACCAAGTTATTGAGGAGTTTTGTTCTCTCCATGGAATTCATCATAAAAACTCTGCAGTCAGGACACCTCAACAAAATGGTGTGGCTGAAAGAAAGAATAGAACTCTGAAAGAAGCTATTAGAACCATGTTAGTGGAAGCTCATTTACCTAAAAGGTTTTGGGCTAAAGCTACCAACACTGCTTGTTACACACAAAACAGGTGCTTAATTAACAAGACACATTCAAAGACACCTTATGAATTATGGAAAGAATTTAGTCCTAATATATCTTATTTTCATATCTTTGGATGCAAATGCTATATTTTGAATAATGGAAAAGATTATCTAAAGACATTTGACCCTAAAGCTGATGAAGGATTCTTTCTTGGATATTTAATAGTAAGCAAAGCATTTAGAGTATTTAATAAGAGGACTATGCTTGTGGAAGAGTCTACACACGTTGTGTTTGATGAACCACATATTGCAGACAGAGAAAATCAAAAGATCATTAAAGATTTACAAAAAGGAGAAAACTCTACAGATAGAACTCTACAGCCATATGTAACAGTTGAAATTCCAGTAGGAATAACTAAACAAGGCAATAGAGAATCTTCTAAAGAGTTGTCAAGGACTGAAGAACACTTGAATGAAACATGTCAAGAAAATCAATGTAGTATTCCATCAGTAGAAGAGTTGACTGAAAAATTAAATGAATCTACAGTCAATAACTCTACAGCTGAATAAAATATTATCCATGACCCTTTAAATTTGAAATGGCTTAAAAACCATCCCCCTGAACAAGTTATTGGAGAAGTTACTGATAAAGTAAAAACTAGAAGACAACAGGATGAAGTTATGTTTGCAAGCTTTCTATCACAGATAGAACCTTCAAATATAGAAGAAGCTCTTATGGATGTCAACTGGATACTTGCCATACAAGAAGAACTGAATGGATTTGAAAGAAATCAAGTTTTGGAATTGGTTCCCAGACCAAGGCTCCAAAAAGTTATTGGTACAAGATGGGTATTTAAGAACAAGCTTGATGAAGAAGGAGTTGTTACAAGAAATAAGGTCAGACTTGTAGCACAAGGATACTGTCAAGCTGAGGGAATTGATTTTGATGAATCATTTGCACCAGTAGCAAGACTAGAGGCAATTAGGATATTTTTAGTCTATGCTGCTCATATGAAGTTTACTGTATACCAAATGGATGTAACGAGTGCATTTTTAAATGGACTTTTGTCAAAAGAAGTCTATGTAGAGCAACCTCCTGGTTTTGAAGACTCTACAGACGGAGACAAAGTTTACAGACTGAGAAAAGCTTTATATGGATTAAAGCAAACCTCCAGAGCATGGTATGATACATTATGTGATCATTTGATCAAAAATGGTTTCAAGAAAGGAATGGTGGATAAGACCCTATTTAGACTCAAACATGGTGAATACATCTTACTAGTTCAGATTTATGTTGATGACATTATCTTTGGATCAACCAATGAAGAACTATGTAGGAAATTTTCACACCTTATGCAAGAAAAGTTTGAGATGAGCATGATGGGAAATCTAAATTTATTTTTGGGATTGCAAGTAAAGCAAATGGACAGGGGAATATTTATAAGTCAGACCAAATACATTCAAGAACTGATCAAAAAGTTTGGAATGAGTTGTTCAAAGCCTACATTTATTCCTATGTCCCAATCAACTCTGTTGGATAAAGATGAAAATGGAAAGAGTGTGGATGTTACATTGTATAGAAGATTGATTGGATCTTTGCTCTACCTTACAGCTAGCAGACCAGATATCATGTTTGCTATGGGTGTATGTGCTAGATTCCAAGTCAGCCCCAAGGAATCACACTTGAATGCTGTGAAAAAGATAATCAAGTACATTAAGTCTACCCAAAATCTTGGATTATGGTATTCAAAAGAGGGTGGAATAGAACTTAAAGGTTACACAGACTCAGATTTTGCTGGATGTAAAGTTGATAGAAAGAGTACAAGTGGGATATGTCAATTTCTTGGACAAAGACTAGTCTATTGGCATAGCAAGAAACAAAATTCTATTGCATTATCTACAGCTGAAGCAGAATATATTGCTGCAGGAAGTTGTTGTGCACAAATCTTGTGGATGCAATACCAATTAAAGGATTATGATATTGAGTCAAAGAACACTACTATATTTTGTGACAATACAAGTGCCATTGCCATTACACAAAATCCTGTTCTGCACTCAAGATCAAAGCATATTGATGTGAGACATCATTTTATTAGAGATCATATTGAAAAGAAAGATATCAAAATGGAAAAGATCCATACAAATCTTAATCTTGCAGATATCTTTACCAAGCCCCTATCTGAATCAAGATTTTCTACTTTGAGAGGAGAACTGGGAATGTTAGAGTTATGAGGAAATCACTCAGTAATGAAGTATACAGTTGAAAATTTTCAATAGAAAGTCAAAAAGTTATAAAAAGTTAGGGTTAATTACATATAAATACACCACTTTTTTTCCAACTTTCAATTTAATTCTGAACTTCACGATTAAATTATAAAAACCCAACCTTTTAAGGAATTTAAATCCGATACATGTTTTTGTGTCTCCGCCCGTTTCCAACCGATATCTGGTGACGTGTCTCGCCTTTTTGTGTCTCCGCCCGTCTCCGACCGATAGCTGGTCGAGACAAGTCACCAGATACCGGTTGAAAATGAGCGGAGACACAAAAATAGTTATCGGATTTAAATTCGTTAAAAGGTTGGGTTTTTATAATTTAATCGTAAAGTTCAGGATTAAATTGAAAGTTGGAAAAAATATGGTGTATTTATATGCAATTAACCCAAAAAGTTATTCAAATGTAAACTTAAAAGGATACAGATGCAGACTTAAGTTTACAGATGCAAACTTTAATTAACTGCAGATTACTCTAACTGAAGAATTCAAACTGCAAACTTCAAACTGTAGATTTAACCTTTGACTTGTACACTCTTAGTCATTAAATGCGTACACTACTAAATTCCAAATATTTGTACTTGACTGTACACAATATTATTGTTTTTATTGTTCCAGGATTTTAATTGATAAAATCGTACTGGACAGTGTACATTCATATATTGACTTTCAAAATTGGATTTTATTTATTTCACTTTTAAGCCGTTGATCTTTTAAGTGAGTAAATACTCCAAATATTTTGGACCGTTGATTTCCAAAATAATAGGAAAAACCATTTTCTCAACGTTAACTTTTTCCTTGAGCTTTGTGCAAGTATAAATACGACCCCTTAGCACAAAATTGGTTCATTTTTTGCTTGAGCCCCTTTCGCATTCTAAACTGCAAACTTTGAACCCAAAGCTTACTTCGTTTCTAAAAACACCAAATATCATGAAGATACTCTTCGGATCTTTGTTCGATTTCAATGCCTTAATCGAAGCTCTTGATAAATCCGAAGTAATGGCTCGTATTTTTCGACGCATCAAGACCCAAGGCTTAGAATATGTTCTAACCAACAGACCCGAAGGTTATGATGATGTTTTACCCCAAAATTTTTATAAAACTGCATCATACACATAAGGAAAGAACTACATCACTGCCAACATTGATGGAGTTGATGTGAAGATCACTATCAAAGTCATAAGTGAAGCTTTGAAGATACCACAAGGAGGACTCCACTTCACTGAATTTGACTTCAAGAATGAGGACATCGTCTATTACAACAAGTTCACTGGTGGATTGGATCTACCTAAGAACTGGAGTAGACATTTTAAGAAGAATCAGCTTTCAAAGGAGTACGTCTATCTTTATGAGGTAATGGACAAATCCCTTTTCAATAGGACTGGTAGCCATGATGATGGTCCTGAGATTGCCTGGGATTTAGTGATTGCATTTGATAAAGGAGAAAAGGTAGATGTAAGCTCGCTGATTTTTAATAGGATTGTCTATAATATGTCAAAACCTGGCAATACTAAAGGATTTGGACTGTTTTTTAACTATATCTTGAAACACCTGGGTATTCCATTATTTCAAACTCGAGGTCCTGTACCCATATTTGTGCACATAATTATTGGGTTAGGAAAGTTCAAAAGAGGTGCTGCAGATGCACCATTGATTGCTAAGAAGAAATAAAAGAAGTCTAAAGTTGTTGAAACCTCAAAGCCCCCTGTTGTTATTAACTACAAATCTAAAGCTAAGAGAAAGCTGGAGTTGGTTGACAAAGAAGAAGATACTGTTATCCTCAACAACAAAGAAATCTCTAAGGAGATGAGGAGGAAAATAAGACATTCAAAAGAAGCTACAAATTCTACAGCTCAGATGACTAAGTCTACAGAAGCAGACTTAGAAACTGCAGCTAAGGCTGATGGAGAAAAGGAAATTGTTCCTAAGGAGACTCAAGACATCATAATCTCTTCAACTGCAGAGTTGCCAGTAAGAGATATTGAAGAGAGAATGAAGGAGTTGGTGGATGTAGAATCTGGAGATGCTATGTTAGATGATGAACAATTATCTGCAGAGCATGTTCAACAACTGTAGAGATATGAGGAATGGAGAGATCTCAGAAATAGGCTGGATATTCTCAAGAAGAAAGAGGCAGAAGAATTTATTTAGATTCAAGAATGGAGTAATACTTCAAACATTGAGGAACTCTTGGACAACAAGTTCTTTTTCAAGAAGATAGCTGAGATGAAGAAAAAGCAGATTGAGAAAAGAAAGTTCCTAGAAGATAAAAAGGGTAAAGGGAAAGAAGTGGTATTTGAACACCCCAGAGGAAAACCTTTGAGTAAATCTGCAGCTGAGGCTCTAAGAATAGTTCTTACAAATGAGCCAGATGACAAAGCTATAATTCCTGGAGTTGAACTTTTTCCTGCAGCTGGAGATGATGAGAGCTCAGATGAGGAAGACATGCCTCATAATGAAGATTTAGGTGGAAGTTCAGCTGTGCCACCAAGTCCTCCTATGGAAGACTTATCCAACCTCAACACTTTGGTAGAAGGAGTACAAATTGCTGCTTAAGCTGGATTTCCTACTGAGAAAGAAACTGAGGAAAAAGAAGATGGAATGGATGCCAAGAAGGATCATAAGTCTCCTTGCAAACCAGATTATTCAAAGAAAGGAGATGATGATGATGATGCTGGTGATGGAGGCTTACCACCTCAAGGAGGCCAAGCTATTGCAAATGTTTCATTTGAAGCAAAAGCAAGTGAAACTGAACCTACAGACCATGTTGCTCAAGAATCTACAGATGGATCTCAGCAGTTGCTGTCTACTGGCAATTTAGGTAAGGACTTAGAGACTTTTAAAGCTCAACCCACCTTCATTGTTTTAGACTCTACTAACCCATCTACATCTTTAGGTGAAGAGACTATGACGGAGAAAGATTTTGATGATTACTTAAAGGAGTTGGCTATACCAGATGTGCCTACACCTTTAACTCTGAAAAGGAAGACTAGTGCCCCTCCCAAGACTGACCCTAAAAGACAGAAGTTAATTGAGGATGAAGGAAAATCTGAAATTGTTCTAAGAATTTCTGAAGATGAAGAGGAAGATATACTTGAAGAGGAAACTGTGAATAATGAAGAAATTCTGGAGAAAGTGACCAAGATTGAAACTATTGTGGAGGAAATGTAAAAGAACATCAAGTATGAATTAAGGAGAATTCCAGAGCACATTATTTCTAAAAAGATCAAAGAAGGAATTCAAGATATGCTGACCAAGCTCTTTGAGAAAGCAAAAGAAGAAAAACTACAGATTCAAGAGAAATTCAAAGAATCTATTGAGAATCTTGTCAGTATGCATTTGACAATGAAGAAAGAGCTACATCAGAAGGATGTGTGATTGGAGATTTGAATAAGACCCTTGGAAAGGTTTTGGATGACAACAAGCAAATCAAGGAAGCTATTGAAAGAATAAACAAAAACATGAAATCACTAGCTGTTAATTCCAGTCAGGTGGAATCTAACCTATCTGTAAAGATGGATACCCTCCTTGGATATTTTGCTGATGGCAAAAAGGGGAAAGTTGCTACTGTATCCATGGGATTAGTAGAGAAGTCTGAAGAGAAAGAGGCCTTTGATAAAGCCCTATCCAATATTCAAGATCTTCAAGGAAGCTTTGAGAAAGAGATAAATCAGGTTTTTAATGCTGGACTAAGTGGTTTTGATAAACCAGTTGGAGGTGTTTCCTTGTTTGCCAAGCCACAAGAGAAGCCTCAAGGACATAACTATACAGGAAGAATTGACAAGATCCCACAGACTAAAGATCAGAGGCATATTGGTAAATGGGAAGCCAAGTTGATTCAAAGGAGAGAGGCTAAACTTCAAGGTGCTAGAGTACAAGAGAGAAAGATACAGCCTGTCTCAGTCTTTGCTCATCAACTGTTAGGAAACATTCAGAGTCAAGACTATGAGAATCCTACAGTTGAGAAATCTTCAGATATTGTGCCTGTAGACCTGGTTTCAACAGTTGAGGTTAATCCTGCAGCTGAAGTGGTTAAGGAGTCTACAGATACAACAATTGAAGAAGATGAGAACCCGATGGAAGAGACTAAGAAGCTTATGTAGGAATTTAGGAAGATTGGTCCTCTACATTCTTTACTCAAGAAGCATGCCAGTTTGTCAGATAGACTCAGACTATTCAAGACCTTGAAAGGTCAAGGTACTCTTTATACAGGTGACAATGCTAAACTTTTAAGGAAGCTTGGAGGAGGAGCTCAGAAGAAGCAAGCTTGGAAGAAGAAGATGCCCATGACTCTATCCCCAAGATCCAGAGCAAGGAAAAAAGAAGAAGAAGCGGAGAGTGCTAGAATTGAATTTGAGATGCTAAAAGCTTATGAAAAAGAAGATTTGAAGAATGCAGCACTTATTGCACAAGGAATCATCTCTGAGACTCCTGAAAGGAATGATTCTGATGAAAATGTTGATCCTAAACACAAGAGGAGGTAAGAAGGTTGTTATCTAGTTTGATTCAGGAAGAATTGTAATAGATCACTAAATTTGTAATGAACTTGCAGATGAATACAATTCTCCCTATATCATCTAGTTTTCTTGTTTATCCCTTTATGCAATTTAGTTTTTCATTATTTTGTTTGAAGGTTTTGCCATCATCAAAATAGGGGGAAATTGTTAGGATATTTTTGTCCTAAGATTTTTTTTGCTTGATTTTGATAATGTCAAAACATATATGTGTTTTTGTGGGAACTAACATTGCAGGTACTAAGAGATATGAAGAGTTCAAAAGTTGAAAGTCTACATCTGCAAACATTAGATAAAGACCCTACAACTATGATCAAGACAAGTCTACATCTGCAAAGTTGAAGACAAGTCCACAGCCGAAGAGTCTACATCTGCAGAGTCAAAGACTACAAGCTGTAAACTTGAGACTAGAAGGACTAATTAAGTGTAGTACAATTTGTACACTCACTCACTTAGTTTTAAATGTCTCAGTGTTTATCAGAGTTAATTACTAGCCAGTAGAAACAAGTGCTTCAGTGATTAAAAGCTCTTTGAGTAGTCATCACTAAAAGACAACTTGTGCTACGTTGAGGACAGAGCTATATGACAAGAAGCTTTTATTAGCTGAAGTCAAAGCTGGAGGAGAAAATATTTCAAAATTTTGAATCCCTCCAACGGCTAGAGGAACCCCCAAGACTCCTATAAATAGGAGAGGAGACCTCAGAGGACGAACAACAACAACCCCAAGCTCCCAAGCAAACTTACACAAAGTCTACAGCTCTCAAAAAGTCTACAGTTCTTCCAGAGTTAGAAGTTTTAAGACTTAGAGGCTAGGAATTTTTGTTGTATCTTTCGTTGTCGTTCCCCTCACTATACATTTATTTTTGTATTCCACTTAGTGTGGATATCATTCTTAGTGAGTGTGTTGTTCTAAGTGAGATTGAGAGTAGTTCTGAGTGAGTTTATTGTTTCAACCTAGATTAGAGTATTCTGAGTGAAGATCCTAAGTCATAGGGGGAACAACAGTGTGTCTTAGTGAACATTCTTAGTGAATTTGGCACCTTCGTGGTGTAACAGTGGACGTAGGAAGATTACAACACCTCTGAACCACTATAAACTCTCTTTACTCCCTTATATTTAAATTCTTGCATCTCATGCTTATTTACTTATTGCTTAGTGCATCATTCATATCTTTCATCATTTGGTTGTTTGATTTTTCACTACTAAAAATATTACAACACTAACTTTGATAAGTGTTTGAAACTTACAGACTTTTTTTTTAACAAGTCTACAGCTGCAAACTTTAGTTTTCCAACTCTACAGCTGCAGAGTTTAAATTGTATAGTTTAAAAGTTTTAAAATCAGTTTTTAAGAATCAAGGTCTATTCACCCCTCCCCCCACCCCCTCTAGACCTTGACACAATTGTGTACATTTTATAGACCTCTGGTTTTGAAATTTGAACCGTGATACTTAATATTTGTTACAATTTTCTTTACTGGATTTTGATTTCAAAGTATCATTTTTTGTTCTCTATGAAAGTATAACTAGGGCATGGATTTGGTATGCTAATTTCTTTATTAATGACTTCTGCACTTCTGAGATCAGGGTCGTGCCTATTTGGAGGCAAAAGAGTCGATTGACTCGGGACCAAAAAAATTGTAACTTTCTAAGGGGCCCTGAATTATATTTACATATATATTATATACTTTATCTGCCCATTAAAACTATACTTAAATGGATGGACATAAATATTACAATTACAATTTAACAAATTTATTTACGTATGTCATGCATCCTAAATACACACATATATGTGGATATCAAAAGAGAAGGAAAACAAAAACAAAGACCGAAGATTTAACTCAAAATCAAGCTAGTGATATCAATATATATTCGGTATAAATTGTGTAGACAAAGTTCTATTTCTAACTTGTTTTGTGAGTATTAGTTGTTTCACCAATTAGTATTAGTTATTTTACAATAAGGTGTTAGGTTTGAATGATATCACTATCCACCAACAACCAACTTACTTACTGGAATTGTGAAGTACCAGTTCCTTCTTACAAACTCTTTAGATCTAACTTCGATCTAAAGATCAACAGCCTTCAACCTTATCTTGTAGATGAACAGGTTGAGGTCCAACTTCTCCTTAAGAGTGAATAAGTAATTATGAACAGAGTAAGAGTGCTATGTGCTTGACAAACAAGAGCTTGGGATGTATCTTCGTGCGCGTATGTATCTCTCTAGCCCTTTTTCTGGAGGTTGCACTCTGTATTTATAGAGGTGATTAGGGAATAGCCGTTGGAGAGCTAATCCAATCAGATCCTCTATTTAGGGAAGCTTCAATCAATCAATTCCCTAATTGATTGATTGGGTTGGTGGGATCCTTGGATTGATTGACTTCAAGACTTTCCAATCCTGATCTTGTTGACTTGATTTGAATCACCAACGGTCAATAGCTTCCAATGCCAAACTCTGATTCTCTCCAGAGAAGGCAATACCAGACACCAGGTAATCTTGATGTCTTCTGGTCCTGATCTGGTTAGAAACAGATAGCTCATCAGAATCAAGAGATGATTCTGAGCATCTTTTGTTTCACCAGACTCGTCTGGTCCGGACTCGTCTGGTCTGGGGAAAGGTTCTCTACCTCTGGTCTATCTCATTTGGTGAAGTCCTCTGGTGAGTCATCTGGTCTGTCTTCTGGTGAGGTCTTCTGGTCTGGCAGTTCCCCCTAGACTAAGTCCTAATCTAGATCATCATCTGGCTAACAGGTCCAGATGGTCCTATTACATCTTCTGGTTTGTTTTTAACTCATCAAAACTATACAATATTTATCCTAACAATTTCCCCCTTTTTGATGGAGTTAAAACAAGAACCAGAACTGATCAAAATAAATAACTTAAGCATAAAAACAGTAAAGGGATAAGACCTTAGAATAGATCTTATCAGGCAAACAATTAAGACAACAAGAGGTTGTCTTTTGAACAGAGAAGATATGATACTTTCATTAATAATAAGGATAAGAGAGATTACAGATTACAAAGCAAGTCTGGTCCTATCTAAGTATATCTTCTGTTCTCTTTAGGCACCAGGAACCAGTCAAGAAATCTATCCTGAATGGCCTTCAACTCTGCAGAAGATGTTGGAGTGAAATTGACCAACACCTTAGTCTTGTACAGTTTCTTCAATTCAGCCCAATCAACCTGGTCTCCTACCATTGGTGTGTTGAGATAATGGAATTCAGGGGCAGTGACCTCCAGGTTGAACTCAATAGTTGAATCCATCAACTGCTTGTAGAGATCTGCATCATAGGCTTTCATCCAAGTGTGGAAGGTTCTGTTGATGAGAGCATCATCCTCTGGTGGAGACCTCTGGATGTAGTGTTGAATGAACCAGAGAGTCGTTGCTTCTCTCCACTTCTCTATCAAAGGCACAGGCACAGTAGAGTCAAAGGACCCTTCTGTCCTGAGAGGCAGGATGTTCATGACTTCAACAGGTGCCTTCCTCTTCTGACTGGATCCACTGGCACCAGGAGTGATACCAGCTTCTCTGCTCTTCTTATTTTGCCTTCTAACATATCGGAGCCTCTGCTTTTCATCTATGTTCTTTCTAATCCTTGCTTGCCTCTCTTCAGGCGTTTCTTCTCTTAACCTTGTATTTCTGCCTCAAATGCTTGTCCAGAAAGCCCTTCGTCAAATTCTGGCACGAGGATCTGGCAAATAACTTAAAAGACTCAACAATTTCGTCTTCCTTGTAAGTCAAAGGATCCACCCCTACTGCCGAAATATTCTCAAATAAAGCACAGAAATCCTGCTTGGAAAACACCAAATCATCCTTGTCAATCTTTGAAGAAATGTGATCTTCATGGATCTTCATACGAACCAGAAACTGGGCCGCATAACCGTCCAGAGTGCGAAGATCTCTGGGGACTGTGGAAATCAACTTCTCTACGCCGGATCTTCTTAATATCTCCAAAATAGCCAGCGCAGAAGAGTTCTTGGTGGTGTAGAATTCAACCACCATCTCTGTCTTCAATTTCTTCATCATCAGTTCATGATCGAAGTTGCACGGAGGGGCCATTGCTGTGAGAGAGAGAGAGAGAGAGAGAGAGAGAGAGAGAGAGAGAACTTTGCAGAGAGAAAGTTAGGGCTTTGAAAAGATAGGAAACGTGAAAGGACAGATTGAATAGAATTTTGATTTAAATAGGGCAAGACGCGTGGCTTGATTAATTAATGAAGTGTGAACGCGTGTAATTTCAAAATTTAATTTAGGGAACAAAATCAATTTTTGAATTGATTGACACATTGCACATCGATTAAATCTGAAGGCCAAGATTAAAAGGCAAAATACAGATTTAATCTGGTGCGTAGGCGTGAACATTGGGACTGGGATTAAAGGGGTTTTGTGGCAGTCAAGGGAAAAAGCGAAATGATTGCCTAGGCCCTATACCCTAGTCTTAAATACACTATGAAGTTGAAACGTTTTGAGTGTATTAAGTAATTTGAAAAGTGTATCCCAATGATCAAAGGCCAGAGAAGTAAAGACATACCTGTCACCTGATATTGTAACCAGATGATACCACAGTTAGTCTGGTGTTACATCTCTTCTGATGGAACCCATCTGGTTCTGGTCAGAGAAGACTTCAAATATTTTCTGGAATCTTATACAGCACCTCATCTGGATGTACCTCATCTGGTGTGACTCTCCTCTGGAAATGTAACATCCCTGGTATATCTAGCTTGTAGGCATGTTAGTTTGAAAATAAATATTTTAAGTAAAGCAATGAAACAAAGGATACTTCTCTGATGTTCCCCCTAAAACAAATCTGTCTCTGGATCCAATAAGCCTAACTCAAATGCTAACTCTCTGAATCTGGTCTCAGCCAATGGCTTAGTCAGAATATCTGCTCTCTGCTTCTCTGTTGCAATCTTTTCCATCCTTATATCTCCCTTCTCAACATGATCTCTGATAAAGTGATGCCTTATATCAACATGTTTGCACCTGGTATGAAGAACATGATTCTGGGTGATTGCAATTCCACTATTACTATCACAAAATATAGGAATATCCTTGGCTCTAATCTGGTAGTCCCTAAGCTGAAGTCTGCTTCTTAGAAAACCAAGATACCAATTTATTCCCAAAAAATTGGCATGTTCCACTTGTAGACTTCATATCTATGCTGCATCCACCATAATCTGAATCTAAATAACCACTCAACTCTAAGTTGTCATCTGCAGGATACCATAACCCCAAATTCACTGTACCTTTGAGATACTTCAATATCTTCCTAGCTGCTTCCAAGTGACTTTTCTTTGGATTAGCTTGAAATCTGGCACACACACCTACAACAAAGGTAATATCTGGTCTGCTTGCAGTCAAATACAGAAGAGAACCAATGAGTGCTCTGTACTGAGTCTGGTCCACACTCTCTCCAGACTCATCTGGATCCATGTTGAAATTTATCATCATAGGAATCTTGGCTGCCTTGCTAGATCATATTTCAAATTTCTCTAACATGTTTCTGATGTACTTTGCCTGATTAATGAAAATTCCCTTCTCTGTTTGCTTCACTTGCAGACCTAAAAAGTAATTCATTTCACCCATCATTGACATCTCAAACTGGCTCTGCATGAGATCACCAAACTTCTCACACAGCTTCTTGTTAGGGGATCCAAATATGATGTCATCAACATATATTTGGACCAGAAGGATGTCCTTTCCTTCTTCTTTCCTAAACAAGGTCCTATCAATCTTTCCCTTAGAAAAACCATTGTCTTGAAGAAACTGAGATAGAGTGTCATACCATGTTCTGGGTGCCTGCTTCAGCCCATAAAGAGCTTTCTTAAGCTTAAACACCTTGTCACCTTGTTCAAAACCAGGAGGTTGTTCCACATACACTTCCTCAATGAGAATCCCATTAAGAAAGACAGATTTCACATCCATCTGGTATACTTTGAACTTCATGTGAGCAGCATATGCTAAGAACAATCCGATGGCTTCTAGTCTGGCAACAGGAGCAAAAGTCTCATCATAGTCTATTCCTTCAGACTGAGAATAGCCCTGAGCCACTAGCCTTGCCTTGTTCCTAGTAATGACATCATTCTCATCTTTCTTATTCTTGAAAACCCACTTAGTGCCTATCACCTTTTGATGTCTTGGTCTGTCTACCAGCTCCCAAATATCCTGTCTGGTGAATTGATTCAACTCCTCTTGCATAGCAACAATCCAATTTGAATCTGTCAGTGCTTCCTTGATGTTCTTGGGCTCAATCAAGGATACATAGCAACTGAATAAGACAGCTAAGTTAAGAGTTCTCCTAGTCTGGACACCCTTAGTTGGATCTCCAAGTATTAGGTCATTGGGGTGATCAACCAGGGTCCTCCTTCCCGTGGTCTTGCCTGGTTGATCATCCTCCGCAGTACCTTGGTGAGTATCACCAACTGCAGAAGAGCTTCCCCCTACAGGAGTTCCAACCTCCCCTGGTTCTGCTCCTTGTGAAGACTTCTCCTTCAGAGAACCAGAAGATGGGTCACCATCTGAATCTGAGTCTGAATCTAGAATAGGTGGATTGACCTTGATTACTCTGGGAGTAGTCTGATTCTGGGTCTCTCCAGAAGACTTTAATTCCTGTTGGTCCCACTAGATAGATTAATTGCGGAAGCCTTTTTAACCGATATGTCTTTAGAAGAAATCCTTTTCTAAGAGCACAAATTATAAACAAGCAAGTATTAAGGAAAGCAATAAATAAGACCGTATATATAGTGGTTCGGATCTGAATATCCTACGTCCACTCTCCCTTAATCAAAGGGGTCTCACTATCAACCAACAAACTCACTATCTCACTGGAATTTCCGAAGTACCAGCACCTTCTTACAATCTCTTTAGATCTAACTCCGATCTAAAGACTGACTTACTCCAACCTTATCTAACAAGATGAACAGGTTGAGTATATAAACTCCTTACGAGTTGGATGAGTAATTAAGAACAAATGAGTGCAAATGCGTAGTGATTAAAAGCTTAGAATGGTATGTGCGCGTGTCGAGTCTCTCTAGAGCTTTTTCTTGAACTGCACTCTTGTATATATAGAGGGGATTAGGGCTAGCCGTTGGAAGGGCTAATCCAATCATATCCTCTATATAAGGAAGCTTCAATCAATCAATTCCCTAATTGATTGATTGGGTTGGTGGAATCCTTGGATTGATTATCTTCAAATACTTTCCAATCCTGATCTTGTTGACTTGATTTGAATCACCAACGGTCAATAGCTTTCTCTGCCTAACTCTGATTCTCTCCAGAGAAGGCAGGACCAGACACCAGGCAACCTCGGTGTCTTCTGGTCCTTATCTGGTGAACAGCCAGAATACTCAGTAGAATAAGGGGATCAAACTGAGCATCTTTTGTTCCACCAGACTCGTCTGGTCCGGACTCGTCTGGTCTGGGGAAGGTCCTCTGCCTCTGGTCTGATCTCCTCTGGTGAAGTCTTCTGGTGGAGTCCTCTGGTGAAGTCCTCTGGTGACTCTTCTGGTGAAGTCTTCTGGTCTGGCAGTTCCCCCTAGACTAAGTCCTAATCTAGATCATCATCTGGCTAACAGGTCCAGATGGTCCTATTACATCTTCTGGTTTGTTTTAACTCATCAAAACTAACAATTTTTATCCTAACAATTTCCCCCTTTTTGATGGAGTTAAAACACTACCAGAACTGATCAAAAGTAAACTTAAGCAAGAAAACAATAAAGGGATGAGACCTTAGAATAGATCTCATCAGGCAAATAATAAGACAACAAGAAGTTGTCTTTAGAACAAAGAAGATATGTATTTTTCCATTAATAATCAGAGGACAAATAATTACAGATTACATTGAAGTTCATAGTCCTACTCTAGGCATATCTTCTGTTCTCTTTAGGGACAAGAAACCAGTCAAGGAACCTATCCTGGACGGCCTTCAACTCTGCAGAAGATGTTGGGGTGAAATTCACCAACACCTTGGTCTTGTAAAGCTTCTTCAGTTATGCCCAATCCACCTGGTTCCCATTCATGGGAGTGTTAAGATAAGTAAATTCAGGAGCAGTCACCTCCAGGTTGAACTCAATGGTTGAATCCATCAGCTGCTTGTACAAGTCTGCATCATAGGCTTGCATCCAAGAATGGAAGGTTCCGTTGATCAGCTCATCATCTTCTGGTGCTGGCCTCTGGATATAATGCTGAATGAACCAGAGGGTCTTGGCTTCTCTCCATCTCTCAATCAGAGGATACGGCACAGTAGAGTCAAAGGACCCTTCTGTCCTGAGTGGCAAGATGTTCATAACTTCCACAGGAGCTTTCCTCTTCTGACCTGAGCCACCTGCACCAGAAGGAATACCAGCTTCTCTGGCCTTCTTGTTCTGCCTCTTAACATATCTGAGCCTCTGCTCTTCATCTATGTTCTTCCTGATTCTGGCTTGCCTCTCTACTGGAGTCTCTTCCTTGTATCTCTTCTCTGCTTCTTCAACAACAGATTCAAGGAAACTCTTCTTTACTTTTCTAATTTTCCTCTTAGCAGGACCAGGAATGGTATAAGGATCCTGCTCAGCTTCAGATGACTCTTCTTCTGCAGCAAGTTGTTTAGCCATAGTAAGAGACTTCAACTCTTCTTTCTTCTTCTTCTGCAACTCAGCCTGGGCCAGAGTGTTCTCCAACAGGTCCAGACGAGCTCCATGGCTAAACAGAGTCTCATTGGTGGTCTTCGCCAGATCAGTTCTGGTCTTCTCTTCCCCCTTTTTAACTTCATCAAGGAGGGGCTCCACTACCTGCCTTATAAGATCAGGCAAGGCAGTGTTGGAGGAAGAGTGAAGATCACGAAGCTGCTTGGCTTCCTCCAGATAAGCTTTAGACTCTGCAACAAGTCTCTCCTGCTTCTCCAACATCTCCTGGAGGGAGTCCTTCAGCTTAGCAGTCTGAATCATCTGGCTGGCCATCTCCACCTTGAGAACAGAGACTGGCCTCAACTGCTCCAGCACGTGCTCCTGGAGCTGCTTCTGGCTGTGCATGACATCTAACTTGACAAACAAGCCATTAGCCTTGAAGGAAGCTTTTACCTCTGCCAGAGAGGACTTGATCTGCTTCAGAAAGATTCTCCTCTCATGCTTAATCTGATGCTCAATCATAGCAGGGGCCATATGTTGAATTGCTTTGGAAAAGCGCCCTATCTGCATGATCTGCTCGTTGAAGAAAGCCTTCATCTTCTGGAGCACAGCAGGAGACATCTCAAAGTCCTCCTCATCAGAGTACAACTCTGGAGGGAATGAGAAATGCGGACCAAAATTATAGGAGAAGCCCTCTGGAGCGAGCATGACACCTTTCTGGATCAAGAGGGTCTTGATGAGAATCTTGGCCGTCTCTGGTGTCTCCAACTCTGCTGGGTTTTGAATATTTAGCCTCTTCTTCAGCTCAATCTCCCAAGCAGTGAAGGCAGAAGGAGACATCTCCTCTAACAGAAGCATGAGATCTTCAACATCCTGGAGTCTTGCCATACTCCAAACCTTGGCATCAGTCAGATCTGCCAGGAGGGGTGAGTGCTCCAACAAAATTGGAAACTGCTCTCTTAGCCAGAGCTGAGCACTCACACTCATACTCTGCCTAATGGGACCCATATCATCAGAAGAGAATATAAAGGGTTTGGGCCCAGAGGCAGAGGAGGAAGGTGCTAAGTGAGCAGGCTCAAGTGAAGCTTCCTCATCTTCACTGTCATCGCTTGTTAAATAGGTTGGGGAGGGGGGAGGGCCAGGGAATCCCAGAGCCATAGCAATGGTTGGGTCCTGATCTGTATGGGTTTGGGGAGGGTTGGGGTTTTGTGAAGTAGAGGTGGTAGGAAGAGGTTGGTCTGCACCAGAAGAGGAAGGAATATCTGGGACAGAGTGTGGAGGAGGGATCTGAGAGGTGGAGGAGTTTGAAGGGGGGACTTCTGCACCAGAGGAGGTTGAGGGTACCTCTGGTCCAGAAGGTGGGGGAGAGGGGTTAGTGGGAAGATGTGTTTGGGAGTTTGGGGGAGAATGTGTATGAGCAGGAATGGTAGAGGGTGTAAAGAGAGGGGTATCTGGGATAGTCTGCTCTGGTGGAAGAGTGGGGTTACCAGAGGCAGATGGGGTTTGGGGAATGTTATCTGAGGGAGAGGTGGAAGGGGAAATAAGATTAATGGGAAAAGAAGATGGAATGGAGGGATTTACCTCTGCTGGGTCAACACCAGCAGGTATAGCCGTCCCTGGAGCATCCTCCATCAACTGGGAGGCCTCATCAATGGCCTTCTCCAAGGCCTCTCCAAGATCAGATCCAGATTCAGGATCTTGAAGAATAGCTCTCTTGGCCTTGGATTTCCTCACAAGAGGCACTTCCTCTTCTTCCTCTTCTTCTTCTGATGGCTCATCCACCAGAAGGGTTTTCATGGCCTTCCTGCTAATCTTAGACTTTTTAGCAGAGCCTCTCCTGGCCTCCTCTGGCCGCTTCCTCTTGGCTGCTCCAGCCTGCTTTACAGCTTTATCATCACCCTTCTTCTTAAGCACATCAAGAAGGGGAATCTGGTCCTCCTCTGAGGAACCAGAAAAGGCAACGGTTGAAGAACCAGTTGCTTCAGCAGCTTTCTTCTGTGTCTTCTGCTGCTGCTGCTGCTTTCTCTGCCCCTTAGGAGGTGAGGGAATAGATTGAATCGGAGGGGCAGGGATGGCTTGCTCTCCATCAGAGTCGGCATGGCCGTGGAGAGGACCATCCTTGGAGAAGAGGATCTTGGACTTGTGAAAATTGTGGCACCAAGATGACTTCCACTTCTTCTCTGGAAGGAGAGAATCCAGAATAAGAGTTAACTTAGTCCCCAAAGAGACATTTGCAGCGAAACAGAACTGCAACTCCCCTGGCCTGGAAGGACAAGGCTCCTTCTTCACCTTCAGCCTGTTCTTCCTCAGCACGTCCCAGAAGAACTCCGCCCAATTACATTGCACACCATCATATAAAGCCCTCATCACACACATCCTACCATTGAAAATGGCATCTGTGCTGTGATTCTCACACATAAGTACTTTAACCACGATATCGAACAACACCTTGAACTTCTGCCTTAAATGCTTATCCACAAAGCCCTTTGTGATGTTCTGGCAGGAAGAGCGAGCAAAAATCTTGAATGATCCAACGATATCATCCTCCTTGTACGTCAATGGATCCACTCCCGCCGCAGAAATGTTCTCGAACAAAGCGCAGAAATCGTGCTTAGAAAACACCAAATCATCTTCACCAATCTTTGAAGAGATGTAATCCTCATGAATCTTCATGCGAACCAGAAACTGGGCCGCATAACCGTCAAGGGTGCGAAAGTCCTTGGGAACAGTGGAGATCAACTTCTCCACCCCTGCATTCTGGAACATCTCCAGAACCGACAACACAACTGGATTCTTGGTGGTATAAAAGTCCACCACCATCTCCGTCTTAAGCTTTTTCATCATCAGGACATGATCGAAATTGCACGGAGGAGCCATTACTGTGAAAGAGAGAGAGAGAGAGAGAGAGAGAAAATGCTTTGCAGAGAGAGGTTAGGGTTTGAATAGTATAGAAACGTGAAAGGACAGATTGAAAACAAAATTGATCTAAATAGAGTAATACGTGTGGCTTGAAAATTAAATGAAGTGTGAACGCGTGTTGTTTCAAATTCAATTTAGGAAACAAAATCAATTTTAGCATTGATTGACATTTTGCACAGTGATTAAATCTGATGGCCACGATGAAAGGCAAGATACAGATTTAATCTGGTGCGTTGGCATATTCATTGGGACTGGGCATAAAGGGATTTTGTGGCAGTCAAGAGAAAAAGCGAAATGATTGCCTAGGCCCTATACCCTAGTCTTAAATACACTCCGAAGTTGAAAGGTTTTGAGTGTACTTACTAATTTGAAAAGTGTATCCCAATGATCAGAGGCCAAAGAAGTAAATGCATACCTGTCACCTGATATTGTAACCAGATGAAACCACAGCTACATCTCCTCTGATGGAGCTCATCTGGTTCTGGTCAGAGAAGATTTTGGACAAATGACTCAGCACCTCATCTGGGACAAGTGTCACCTGGTGCATACCTCGTCTGTTGCCTTCTCTGATATATCTAATCTGCAGGTATGTTAGCTCAAGAAAATAAATATATGAGGAAAAGTAATGAAACAAGGATACTTCTCTGATGTTCCCCCTAAAACAAATCTGTCTCTGGATCCAACAAACCTAACTCAAAAGCTAACTCTCTGAATCTGGTCTCAGCCAAAGGCTTGGTTAAAATATCTGCTCTCTGCCTCTCTGTTGCAATCTTTTCCATCCTTATATCTCCCTTCTCAACATGATCTCTGATAAAATGATGCCTTATATCAACATGTTTACACCTGGTATGAAGAACTGGATTCTAGGTAATGGCAATGGCACTATTACTATCACAGAAAATAGGAATATCCTTGGCTCTAATCTGGTAGTCCCTAAGCTGTTGACTAATCCAAAGTAGTTGAGAACAACAGCTCCCTGCAGCCATGTACTCTGCTTCTGTTGTTGATGTAGCAACTGAAGTCTGCTTCTTAGAAAACAAGGATACCAATTTATTCCCTAAAAATTGGCATGTTCCACTTGTAGATTTCCTATCTATTCTGCACCCACCATAGTCTGAATCCGAATAACCACTCAATTCTAAGTTGTCATCTGCAGGATACCATAATCCTAAATTCACAGTTCCCTTAAGATATTTCAATATCTTCCTAGCTGCTTCCAAGTGACTTTTCTTGGGATTAGCTTGAAATCTGGCACAAACTCCTACAGCAAAAGTAATATCTGGTCTGCTTGCAGTCAGATACAAAAGAGAACCAATAAGTGCTCTGTACTGAGTCTGGTCCACACTCTCTCCAGACTCATCTGGATCCATGTTGAAATTTGTCATCATAGGGATCTTGGCTGCCTTGCTAGATCCTATTCCAAATTTCTCTAACATGTTTCTGATGTACTTAGCTTGATTAATAAAAATTCCCTTCTCTGATTGCTTAACCTGCAAACCTAAAAAGTAATTCAGTTCTCCCATCATGGACATCTCAAATTGTCCCTGCATGAGCTCACCAAACTTCTCACACAGCTTCTTGTTAGGGGATCCAAATATGATGTCATCAACATATATTTGGACCAGAAGGATGTCCTTTCCTTCTTCTTTCCTAAACAAGGTCCTATCAATCTTACCTTTAGTAAAACCATTGTCCAGAAGAAATTGAGATAGAGTGTCATACCAAGCTCTGGGTGCCTGCTTCAGCCCATAAAGAGCTTTCTTAAGCTTAAACACCTTGTCACCTTGTTCAAAACCAGGAGGTTGTTCCACATACACTTCCTCAATGAGAATCTCATTAAGAAAGGCAGATTTCACATCCATCTGGTATACTTTGAACTTCATGTGAGCAGCATATGCTAAGAACAATCTGATAGCTTCTAGTCTGGCAACAGGAGCAAATGTCTCATCAGAAGACTTAGCTTCCACCTTTAACTCAAAAGCAGATTCATCAAAAACAACATGAGGTGTTTCCTCCACACAAAGTGAATTCTTATTAAAAACTCTAAAAGCTTTACTGGTGCTGGAATATCCCAAAAATATTCCATCAGCCACTTTAGCATCAAAGGTTCTTAATTTAGATTTCCCATTGTCATGGATGAAACACTTACATCCAAAAACATGAAAATATGAAACAGATGGGGTTTTACCTTTCCATACCTCATATGGGGTCTTATTGTGTCTCTGGGCAATCAGGCACCTGTTATGAGTGTAACAGGCTGTATTGATGGCCTCTGCCCAAAATCTCTGTGGAGTGCTGTACTCTGCCAGAAGTGTTCTTGCAGCTTCTTTTGAGAGTCCTATTCCTCCTTTCTGCAACTCCATTTTGTTGAGGTGTTCTGGCAGCAGATGTCTCATGAAAAATCCCATGATCCTTGCAGTAATCTGCAATATGTGAATTCAAAAACTCTGTTCCTTTGTCACTTCTGATCCTGACAATGCTCTGGTTCTGCTCATTCTGAATCTGCTTGAAGAACTCTGGCAGCTTAGTCATAGTTTCATTTTTCTTAAACAAGAACACTACCCAAGTGTATCTTGAAAAGTCATCTACTATTACTAAGGTGTACTTCCTACCACTGAAACTAAGAGGAGAAACAGGTCCAAACAGGTCCATGTGAAGTAGTTGAAGTACTCTGGTTGTGGTTGTGCTCTGGACATCCTTAAAGGAAGTCTTGGGTTGTTTACCCTTCTGGCATGAACCACAAACCTGATCCTTCTTAAACACTTCATTAGGAAGACCTCGAATGAGACCTTTTCTGGCAATCTTGTTCAATGTTTTGAAGTTAAGATGACACAATCTCTTGTGCCAAATCCAGCTGTTCTCTGCAGATCCTTTAGCAACCAGGCAAGCATTCCTTGGGCAACTGCTAAAATCTGCAAGATAAATGTTACCCTTTCTCAAGCCTATTAGCAAGATATCATTATAATCAGAAGAGAAAACAGTGCATGAATCACTAGAAAACTTCACTGAGTATCCCTTGTCACAGAATTGGGATACTGAAAGCAGATTATGCTTGAGTCCTTCTACGTAGTAGACTTCATCTACAGATACTCCATTGAAGGTCAACTTTCCAACTCCTCTGGTGACTCCATAGTTGTTGTCACCAAACATCACTCTTGGTCCATTTAATGGCTTAAAATCTTGGAGATTATCCTTCTGGAAGGTCATGTGCTTGGAACATCCACTATCAATGTACCAGACATGATTGCTTGAAAATCCTTTCTCCAATTGACTCTTATCTACCTACAGAGAAATCAATTAGGTCCCCTACTAGTGCTGGGTCCTGATTGGTTAGTTGCAAGTTTTGTAGGAATCCATAGATAAAGATCATCCCTTGATGGATGAGGAGATCTTATCTTCCTTCCAAATCTATCTACCAGTACATGTCCTCTTACTATGACATATTGAGCTACTGGTCTGATAAGGACACCTTTCTTATAAACAGGTCTGGTGTACCTTTTCTCAAATCTGGCCTTTGGAATGGCCTACCTCAAAGACATGGTCTTAAAGGTCTGGTTATAAGGGTACATCCTAGAAGAACCATCTCTGGTGTCATAACTACCCAGATCAGTTGGTTTTCTATAGATGGGTCTGGAAGACCTCCTCTGGTTCTGATAATTAGACTTGCTCTGGTGATTATAGTTCCTTTGAGTATACCTATTCTGGAATTGATTCCTCTGAGAAAATTGTCTCTGGGGTACCTGGTTCTGTTGAACATTGTTCCTTTTCTGGTAGTTGTTACTCTGATTGGTATTCCCCTTCCTTGAGTATTTCCTTTAAGGTCCCCTAATCTGTTTAGGTTCCCTTTGAGGATTTCTCTGGGGTCCTCCAATTTGAGTAATTTCTACTCCTTGGGACTCATTGTTCACAGAACCATCAATATTTAATGGTTCCCCTTTTTGACACTTATTCTCTAGCATCTTCTCTTCCAGAATAGTCAACTCTTCTGGACCATTTGTTATGTGATTAATAGAGTGATTCCTTTTCCAATCAGGATTGTGAACCACCTTGTAACCATTACCAGTTAAGTCTTTATCATTCCAGATTTCTACCAATTTACCAGCTCTTACAGACTTGTCTTTATTATAGAGGTATTTATGAGTTTTAGTGGTAATTCCAGAATATCCTAAACCACTCTTATCACAAATGCGCTGAGAAGACTCTGATATGATAGATACAACAGATGGTATCTTAGGAGCTTCTCTGGACATAGGTATCTCCTCTATGTTGTGAGCAACTTGTTTTCCCTTGATAAGAGTCTGATATTTGGCTCTGAGTTCATTGATCTCATCTTCTTGAGAGGTCCTTTCTTTCATGAGTTGATCTACCAGAGTATCTCTTTCTGTGATCTTATCCTGAAGTTCAGAGACTTCTTTGGAATGATCTTTCATGAGTTCTCTGGTGGATTTGTGCTCATGAGAGAGAGATTGAACTTCAGCTCTGAGCCTACCATTCTCTTTCTCAAGTTTTTGACAAAGTTGGACACAATTTTGGAGATCTGATAGCATTTGTTGCATATCAGACTCTCTGGAGTTACCAGATGAATTAGAGGATTCAGTACATTTGGAATTAGATAAAACTAGAGTAGTTTCATTTACCTCAGTGATGTCTGCCATGAGACACACATCATCATCTGATCCAAAGTCAGAAGAAGAAGAACTGGAACTAGTATCCTCCTCCTCTGCTTCTGCCAGCAGTGCTCTCTTATCTGCATATCTCCTATCTCTCTTGATTCTTTTCTCTTCTCTTTCTCTAGGAGTAAGCTGAGGACAATCGTAACTGTAGTGACCAATCTTGTTGCATGTGTAGCAGGCATTGTCTCCTCTGGGATTAGGACTTGGCTCTCTCCTCCTCTGGTTGTAGTCTGATCTGGCTGGACTACTTTCTCTCCTCTGGTAGTCAGGTCTGCCAGAGCTACCATCCCTCCTCTGATAATCTGATCTCCCAGAGTTGCCAGGGTTGTCATCTCTCCTCCTCTCTGGAGTTCTGAATCTGGTTTCCCTTGAGTCTCCAGATGTCTTCTCCTTCTCTGCAGACTTGAAAGAACTCTTCCTGTCTCTGGTAGACTCCTTCCAATGCCTTTTGTACCTGCCATATTTTGAACTCATTTTGTCTAATTTATGAGTTAGAAGTGCTACCTGCTCCTTGAGGCTCAAGTCATCTGCAGTAGACTCCTTTGGCTTGACATCAGGCTTGAGAGTTGAAGAGAATGCAACACCTTTCTGACCAGAAGAGGAAATGTTGGTCCCACTCGATAGATTAATTGCGGAAGCTTATGTAATAATGTCTTTCCAAAATCTTTTATAAGAGATCAATAAAACAATATTTAAAAATTAAAGCGATAAAAGACATAAGATATATAGTGGTTCGGATAAATATCCTACGTCCACTCTCCCTTATCACCAAGGGGTCTCACTAACAACCAACTCACAAACTTACTCACTGGAATTTCTGAAGTACCAGCACCTTCTTACAAACTCTTTAGATCTAACTTCGATCTAAAGATAAACTCACTCCAACCCTATCTTAACAAGATGAACAGGTTGAGTGTATTAACTCCTTACGAGTAGATAAGTAATTAAGAACAAAGTGTGAGTGCAATATGCGTAGTGATCAAAAGCTTAGTATGGCTATATGCGCGTGAATGATTCTAGGGCTTTTTCTTGATCTGCACTCAAGTATATATAGAGGGGATTAGGGACATAGCCGTTGGGAGGCTAATCCAATCAGATCCTCTATATATGGAAGCTTCAATCAATCAATTCCCTAATTGATTGATTGGGTTGGTGAGATCTTGAATGATTGTCTTCATATCTTCTTAATCCAATCTTGTTTGACTTGATTTGAATCACCAACGGTCAATGCTTCCAATTGCCTAACTCTGATTCTCTCCAGAGAAGGCAGGACCAGACACCAGGCAACCTCGGTGTCTTCTGGTCCTTATCTGGTGAATCAACCAGAATACTCAGTAGAATAAGGGGATCAAACTGAGCATCTTTTGTTCCACCAGACTCGTCTGGTCTGGGGAAGGTCATCTGCCTCTGGTCTGATCTCCTCTGGAGAAGTCCTCTGATGAAGTCCTCTGGTGACTCTTCTGGTGAGGTCTTCTGGTCTGGCAGTTCCCCCTAGACTAAGTCCTAACTAAACCTCATCTGGCTAACAGGTCCAGATGGTCCTATTACATCTTCTGGTTTGTTTTAACTCATCAAAACTAACAAATTTTTATCCTAACAATTTCCCCCTTTTTGATGGAGTTAAAACACTACCAGAACTGATCAAAAGTAAACTTAAGCAAGAAAACAATAAAGGGATGAGACCTTAGAATAGATCTCATCAGGCAAATAATAAGACAACAAGGAGTTGTCTTTAGAACAGAGAAGATATGTATTTTTTCATTAATAATCAGAGGACAAAATAATTACAGATTACATTGAAGTTCATTGTCCTATTCTAGGCATATCTTCTGTTCTCTTTAGGGACAAGAAACCAGTCAAGGAACCTATCCTGGACGGCCTTCAACTCTGCAGAAGATGTTGGAGTGAAATTCACCAACACCTTGGTCTTGTAAAGCTTCTTCAGTTCTGCCCAATCCACCTGGTTCCCAATCATGGGAGTGTTAAGATAAGTAAATTCAGGAGCAGTCACCTCCAGGTTGAACTCAATGGTTGAATCCATCAGCTGCTTGTACAAGTCTGCATCATAGGCTTGCATCCAAGAATGGAAGGTTCTGTTGATCAGCTCATCATCTTCTGGTGCTGGCCTCTGGATATAATGCTGAATGAACCAGAGGGTCTTGGCTTCTCTCCATCTCTCAATCAGAGGATAAGGCACAGTAGAGTCAAAAGACCCTTCTGTCCTTAGTGGCAAGATGTTCATAACCTCCACAGGAGCTTTCCTCTTCTGTCCTGAGCCACCTGCACCAGAAGGAATACCAGCTTCTCTGGCCTTCTTGTTCTGTCTCCTAACATATCTGAGCCTCTGCTCTTCATCTATGTTCTTCCTGATTCTGGCTTGCCTCTCCTCTGGAGTCTCTTCCTTGTATCTCTTCTCTGCTTCTTCGACAACAGATTCAAGGAAACTCTTCTTAACTTTTCTAATCTTTCTCTTAGCAGGACCAGGAATGGTAGAAGGATCCTGCTCAGCTTCAGATGACTCTTCTTCAGCAGCAAGTTGTTTAGCCATAGATAGAGATTTCAACTCTTCTTTCTTCTTCTTCTGCAACTCAGCCTGGGCCAGAGTGTTCTCCAACAAGTCCAGACGAGCTCCATGGCTAAACAGAGTCTCATTTGTGGTCTTCGCCAGATCAGTTCTGGCCTTATCTTCCCCCTTTTTAACTTCATCAAGGAGGGGCTCCACTACCTGCCTTATGAGATCAGGCAAGGCAGTGTTGGAGGAAGAGTGAAGATCACGAAGCTGCTTGGCCTCCTCCAGGTAAGCCTTAGACTCTGCAACAAGTCTCTCTTGCTTCTCCAACATCTCCTGGAGGGAGTCCTTCAGTCTAGCAGTCTGAATCATCTGGCTGGCCATTTCCACTTTGAGTACAGAAACTGGCCTCAACTGCTCCATCACATGCTCTTGGAGCTGCTTCTGGCTGTGCATAACATCTAGCTTGACAAACAAGCCATTAGCCTTGAACGAAGCTTTAACCTCTGCCAGAGAGGACTTGAGCTGCTTCATGAAGATTCTCCTCTCTTGCTTAATCTGATGCTCAATCATAGCAGGGGCCATATGTTGGATTGCTTTGGAAAAGCGCCCTATCTGCATGATCTGCTCGTTGAAGAAAACCTTCATCTTCTGGAGCACAGCAGGAGACATCTCAAAGTCCTCCTCGTCTGAATAAAGCTCTGGAGGGAAGACAAAGTGAGGACCAAACTTGTAAGTGGGGCCCTCTGGAGTGAGCATGACTCCTCTTTGGATGAGCAAGGTGCGAATCAAGACTTTGGCTGCACCAGGAGTCTCCAGCTCTGCTGGATTCTGAATGTTCATCTTCTGCTTCAGCTCAATCTCCCAAGCAGTGAAGTTGGAGGCACCCATTTCCTCAAGCAATAGCACCAGGTCCTCCACATCTTCAAGTCTGGCCTTGCTCCAGACCTTGGCATCAGTAAGCTCTGCCAGAAGTGGTAAGTGCTCCAGGAGAACTGGAAAATGCTCTCTTAGCCAGAGCTGAGCACTTACACTCATACTCTGCCTAATGGGACCCATTTCTGCAGATGAGAAAGTGAAGGGTTTGGGCCCAGAGGCAGAGGAGGAAGGGGCTAAGTCAACAGGCTCAAGTGAAGCTTCCTCATCTTCACTATCATCGCTGGATAAACAGGTTGGAGAGCGGGGAGGGCCAGCGAATCCCAGAGCCATAGAAATGGTTGGGTCCAGGTCTGAATGGGTTTGGGGAGGGTTTGGAAATTGTGAAGTAGAGGTGGTAGGGATTGGTTGCTCTGCACCAGAAGAGGAAGGGATATCTGGTACAGAGTATGTATGGGGGATTTGGAAGGTGGAAGTGTTTGAAGGGGGGACTTCTGCACCAGAGGAGGTTGAGGGTACCTCTGATACAGAAGGTGGGGGAGAGGGGTTAGTGGGGATATGTGTTTGGAAATTTGGGGGAGAAGGTGTTTGTGTAGGAATGGTAGAGGAAGTATAGACGGGTGTATCTGGAATAGTCTGCTCTGGTGGTAGAATGGGGTTACCAGAGGCAGATGGGGTTTGGGGAATGTTGTCTGGGGGAGAGGTAGAAGGGGAAACAAGATTTATGGGGGAGGAAGAGGGAAAGGAAGGGTTTACCTCTGCTGGGTCAACACCAGCAGGCAAAACAGGCTCTGGAGCAACCTCCATCATCTGGGTGGCATCCTCAATGGCCTTCTCCAAGGCCTCTCCAAGATCAGATCCAGAGTCTGAATCTTGAAGAAGGGCTCTCTTGGCCTTGGATTTCCTCACAAGAGGCACTTCATCTTCTTCCTCTTCCTCTTCTGATGGCTCATCCACCAGAAGGGTTTTCTTTGCCTTTCTGCTAGTCCTCCTCTTCTTAGCAGAACCTCTCTTGGCCTCGTCTGGCTGCTTCCTCTTGGCTGCTCCAGCCTTCTTAACAGCTTTATCATCATCAGCCTTCTTCTTAAGCACATCAAGAAGGGGAATCTGGTCCTCCTCTGAGGAACCAGAAAAGGCAACGGCTGAAGGACCAGTTGCTCCAGCAGCTTTCTTCTGAGTCTTCTGCTGCTGCTGCTGCTTTCTCTGCCCCTTAGGAGGAGAGGGAATAGATTGAATAGGAGGGGCAGGGATGGCTTGCTCTCCATCAGAGTCAGGATGGCCATGGAGAGGACCATCCTTGGAGAACATAATCTTGGACTTATGGAAACCCTTACACCAGGATTGTCTCCATTTCTTCTCTGGAAGAATCGAATCCAGAATTATAGTGAGTTTTGTGCCCAATGAGACATTAGCATTGAACACAAATTGTTGCTCTCCTGGCAACTGGGGGCATTCTTCCTTCTGTATTTTCACCTTGTTCTTCCTCAGCACCCCCCAGAAGAACTCAGCCCAGTTACATTGAACGCCATCCAGAATGGCCCTCATAACACAGAGCCTGCCAACGAAGATGGCATCTGTGCTATGGCTCTCACACATGAGAATCTTCACCACAATGTCAAAAAGCACCTTATACTTCTGCCTAAGATGCTTGTCCAAGAAACCCTTGGTAATATTCTGGCATGAATTTCTGGCAAACATCTTGAAGGATTCCAACGCCTCTCCTTCTCTGTACTTCAGTGGGTCCAATCCTTCCGCAGAAAGGTTACCAAAAAGACCACAGAAGTCTGCCTTAGAGAAAACAAGATCCTCTGAATCAATCTTGGAAGAAATATAGTCTTCATGGATCTTCATCCGGATAAGAAACTGTGCAGCATATCCATCCAAGGTACGCAGATCCTTGGGAACCTTTGAGATCAACTCCTCCAGCCCAGAACGTCGGAGAAGTTCCAAAATCTCCAAAGCGGCCGGATTCTTAGTGGAATAGAAGTCCACCACCATCTCTGACTTGAGTTTCTTGCAGACATAGTCTGGATCAAAATTGCATTTGGGTGCCATAACTGTGAGAGAGAGAGAGAGAGAGAGAAAAAAAAAATGCTTCGCAGAGAGAGGTTAGGGTTTGAATAGTATGGAAACGTGAAAGGACAAATTGAAAACAAGGGTGATTTAAATAGAGTAATACGCGTGGCTTGAAAATTAAATGAAAAGTGAACGCGTGTTGTTTCAAATTCTATTTAGGAAACAAAATCAATTTTAGAATTGATTGACATTTTGCACAGTGATTAAATCCGATGGCCATGAAGAAAGGCGAAATACAGATTTAATCTGGTGCGTTGGCATAGTCATTGGGACTGGGTAAAAAGGAGTTTTGTGGCAGTCAAGAGAAAAAGCGAAATGATTGCCTAGGCCCTATACCCTAGTCTTAAATACACTCCGAAGGTGAAAGGTTTTGAGTGTACTTATTAATTTGAAAAGTGTATCCCAATGATCAGAGGCCAGAGTAGAAGAGACATACCTGTCACCTGATATTGCAACCAGATGAAACCACAGCTAGTCTGGTGAAACTTCTCCTCTGATGAGACTTATCTGGTCCTGGTCAGTAAAGACTTTGCACATATCTCTGACTCAACACTTCATCTGGGATAAGTGTCACCAGGTGTATACCTCATCTGGAAGTATACCCTCTCTGATATATCTAATCTGCAGGTATGTTAGCATAAGGAAAATTTATGAAGAAAATTTATAAAGGATACTACTCTGATGTTCCCCCTAAATCAAATCTGTCTCTGGATCCAACAATCCTAACTCAAAAGCTAACTCTCTGAATCTGGTCTCAGCCAAAGGCTTGGTTAAAATATCTGCTCTCTGCCTCTCTGTTGCAATCTTTTCCATCCTTATGTCCCCTTTCTCAACATGATCTCTGATAAAATGATGCCTTATATCAACATGTTTGCATCTGGTATGAAGAACTGGATTCTGGGTGATTGCAATGGCACTATTACTGTCACAGAAAATAGGAATATCCTTAGCTCTAATCTGGTAATCCCTAAGCTGTTGACTAATACAAAGAAGTTGAGAACAACAACTCCCTGCAGCCATGTACTCTGCTTCTGTTGTTGATGTAGCAACTGAAGTCTGCTTCTTGGAAAACCATGATACCAATTTGTTCCCTAGAAATTGGCATGTACCACTTGTAGATTTCCTATCTATTCTGCACCCACCATAGTCTGAATCTGAATAACCACTTAATTCTAAGTTGTCATCTGCAGGATACCATAATCCTAAATTCACAGTTCCCTTAAGGTATTTCAATATTTTCTTAGCTGCTTCCAAGTGACTCTTCTTGGGGTTGGCCTGAAATCTGGCACAAACTCCTACAGCAAAAGTAATATCTGGTCTGCTTGCAGTCAGATACAAAAGAGAACCAATAAGTGCTCTGTACTGAGTCTGGTCCACACACTCTCCAGACTCATCTGGATCCATGTTGAAATTTGTCATCATATGGATCTTGGCTGCTCTGCTAGATCCTATTCCAAATTTCTCTAACATGTTTCTGGTATACTTAGCTTGATTAATAAAAATTCCCTTCTCTGATTGCTTAACCTGCAAACCCAAAAAGTAATTTAATTCTCCCATCATGGACATCTCAAACTGTCCCTGCATGAGTTCACCAAACTTCTCACACAGCTTCTTGTTAGGGGATCCAAATATGATGTCATCAACATATATTTGGACCAGAAGGATGTCCTTTCCTTCTTCTTTCCTAAACAAGGTCCTATCAATTTTACCTTTAGTAAAACCATTGTCCAGAAGAAATTGAGATAGAGTGTCATACCATGCTCTGGGTGCCTGCTTCAGCCCATAAAGAGCTTTCTTAAGCTTAAACACCTTGTCACCTTGTTCAAAACCAGGAGGTTGTTCAACATACACTTCCTCAATGAGAATCCCATTAAGAAAGGCAGATTTCACATCCATTTGGTATACTTTGAACTTCATGTGAGCAGCATATGCTAAGAACAATCTGATGGCTTCTAGTCTGGCAACAGGAGCAAAAGTCTCATCATAGTCTATTCCTTCAGACTGAGAATAACCCTGGGCCACTAGCCTTGCCTTGTTCCTAGTAATTACATCATTCTCATCTTTCTTATTTTTGAAAACCCACTTAGTGCCTATCACCTTTTGATGTCTTGGTCTGTCTACCAGCTCCCAAACATCCTGTCTGGTGAATTGATTCAATTCCTCCTGCATAGCCACAATCCAATTTGAATCTTTCAGTGCCTCCTTGATGTTCTTGGGCTCAATCAAGGACACATAGCAACTAAATAAGGCAGCTAAGTTAATAGTTCTCCTAGTCTGGACACCCTTAGTTGGATCTCCTAAGATCAGGTCATTGGGGTGATCAACCAGGGTCCTCCTTCCCGTGGTCTTGCCTGGGTGATCATCTTCTGCAGTACCTTGGTGATTATCACCACCTGCAGAAGAGCTTCCCCCTTCAGGAGTTCCAACCTCTTCTGGTTCTGCTCCTTGTGAAGACTGCTGCTTCAGAGAACCAGGAGATGGGTCCTCATCTGAATCTGAATCTGAGTCAAGAATAGGTGGATTGACCTTGATAACTCTGGGTTTAGCCTGATTCTGGGTCTCATCAGGAGACGTAGAATCCACCTTGCACTCAAAAGTAGATTCATCAAAAACAACATGAGGTGTTTCTTCCACACAAAGTGAATTCTTATTAAAAACTCTAAAAGCTTTACTGGTGCTGGAATATCCCAAAAATATTCCATCAGCCACTTTAGCATCAAAGGTTCTTAATTTAGATTTCCCATTGTCATGGATGAAACACGTACATCCAAAAACATGAAAATATGAAACAGATGGGGTTTTACCTTTCCATACCTCATATGGGGTCTTATTGTGTCTCTGGGCAATCAGGCACCTGTTCTGAGTGTAACAAGCTGTATTGATGGCCTCTGCCCAGAATCTCTGTGGAGTGTTGTACTCTGCCAGAAGCGTTCTTGCAGCTTCTTTGAGAGTTCTATTCCTCCTTTCTGCAACTCCATTTTGTTGAGGTGTTCTGGCAGCAGATGTCTCATGAAAAATCCCATGATCCTTGCAATAATCTGCAATATGTGAATTCAAAAACTCTGTTCCTTTGTCACTTCTGATCCTGACTATGCTCTGGTTCTGCTCATTCTGAATCTGCTTGAAGAACTCTGGCAGCTTAGTTATAGTTTCATTTTTCTTAAACAAGAACACTACCCAAGTGTATCTTGAAAAGTCATCTACTATTACTAAGGTGTACTTCCTTCCACTGAAACTAAGAGGAGAAACAGGTCCAAACAGGTCCATGTGAAGTAGTTGAAGTACTCTGGTTGTGGTTGTGCTCTGGACATCCTTAAAGGACGTCTTGGGTTGTTTACCCTTCTGGCATGAACCACAAACCTGATCCTTCTTAAACACTTCATTTGGAAGACCTCGAATGAGACCCTTTCTGGCAATCTTGTTCAATGTTTTGAAGTTAAGATGACACAATCTCTTGTGCCAAATCCAGCTTTTCTCTGCAGATCCTTTAGCAACCAGGCAAGTATTCCTTGGGCAACTGCTAAAATCTGCAAGATAAATGTTACCCTTCCTCAAGCCTATTAGCAAGATATCATTATAATCAGAAGAGAAAACAGTGCATGAATCACTAGAAAACTTCACTGAGTATCCCTTGTCACAGAATTGGGATACTGAAAGCAGATTATGCTTGAGTCCTTCTACGTAGTAGACTTCATCTACAGATACTCCATTGAAGGTCAACTTTCCAACTCCTCTGGTGATTCCATAGTTGTTGTCACCAAACATCACTCTTGGTCCATTCAATGGCTTGAAATCTTGGAGATTATCCTTCTGGAATGTCATGTGCTTGGACCATCCACTATCAATGTACCAGACATGGTTGCTTGATAATCCTTTCTCCAATGGACTCTTATCTACCTGCAGAGAGATTAATTAGGTCCCCTACTAGTGCTGGGTCCTGATTGGTTAGTTGCAGGTTTTGTAGGAATCCATAGATAAAGATCATCTCTTGATGGATGAGGAGATCTTATCTTCCTTCCAAATCTATCTACCAGTACATGTCCTCTTACTATGACATATTGAGCTACTGGTCTGATAAGGACACCTTTCCTATAAACAGGTCTGGTGTACCTTTTCTCAAATCTGGCCTTTGGAATGGCCTGCCTCAAAGACATGGTCTTAAAGGTCTGGTTGTAAGGGTACATCCTAGAAGAACCATCTCTGGTGTCATAACTTCCCAGATCAGTTGGTTTTCTATAGATGGGTCTGGAAGACCTCCTCTGGTTCTGATAATTAGACCTGTTCTGGTGATTATAGTTCCTTTGAGTATACCTATTCTGGAATTGATTTTTCTGAGAAAATTGTCTTTGGGGTACCTGGTTCTGTTGAACATTGTTCCTTCTCTGGTAGTTATTACTCTGATTGGTATTCCCCCTTTTTGAGTGTTTCCTTTGAGGTCCCCTAATCTGTTTAGGTTCCCTTTGAGGATTCCTCTGGGGTCCTTCAATTTGAGTAATTCCTACTCCTTGGGACTCATTGTTCACAGAACCATTAATCTTTAATGGTTCCCCTTTTTGACACTTATTCTCAAGCATCTTCTCTTCCAGAGTAGTCAACTCTTCTGGACCATTAGTTAAGTGATTAACAGAGTGATTCCTTTTCCAATCAGGATTGTGAACCACCTTGTAACCATTACCAGTTAAGTCTTTATCATTCCAGATTTCTACCACTTTACCAGCCCTTACAGACTTGTCTTTGTTATAAAAGTACTTGTGAGTTTTAGTGGTAATTCCAGAATATCCTAAACCACTCTTATCACAAATGCGCTGAGAAGACTCTGATATGATAGATACAACAGATGGTATCTTAGGAGCTTCTCTGGGCATAGGTATCTCCTCTATGTTGTGGACAACTTGTTTTCCCTTGATAAGAGTTTGGTATTTGGCTCTGAGTTCAGTGATCTCATCCTCTTGAGAATTCCTTTCTTTCATGAGTTGATCTACCAGAGTATCTCTTTCTGTGATCTTATCCTGAAGTGCAGATACTTCTTTGGAATGATCTTTCATGAGTTCTCTGGTGGATTTGTGCTCATGAGAGAGAGATTGAACTTCTGCTCTGAGCCTACCATTCTCTTTCTCAAGTTTTTGACAGAGTTGGACACAATTTTGGAGATCTGATAGCATTTGTTGCATATCAGACTCTCTGGAGTTACCAGATGAATTAGAGGATTCAGTACATTTGGAATTAGATAAAACAAGAGTAGTTTCATTTACCTCAGTGATGTCTGCCATGAGACACACATCATCATCTGATCCAAAGTCAGAAGAGGAAGAACTGGAACTAGTATCCTCCTCCTCTGCTTCTGCCAGCAGTGCTCTCTTATCTGCATATCTCCTATCTCTCTTGATTCTTTTCTCTTCTCTTTCCCTAGGAGTAAGCTGAGGACAATCATAACTGTAGTGACCAGTCTTGTTGCATGTGTAGCAGGCATTGTCTCCTCTGGGACTAGGACTTGGCTCACTCCTCCTCTGGTTGTAGTCTGACCTGGCAGGGCTACTTTCTCTCCTCTGGTAGTCAGGTCTGCCAGAGCTACCATCCCTCCTCTGATGATCTGATCTCCCAGAGCTGCCAGGATTGTCATCTCTCCTCCTCTCTGGAGTTCTGAATCTGGTCTCCCTTGAGTCTCCAGATGTCTTCTCCTTCTCTGCAGGCTTGAAAGAACTCTTCCTGTTTCTGGTAGACTCCTTCCAATGCCTTTTGTACCTGCCATATTTTGAACTCATTTTGTCTAATTTATGAGTTAGAAGTGCTACCTGCTCCTTGAGGCTCAAGTCATCTGCAGTGGACTCCTTTGGCATGGCATCAGATTTGAGAGTTGAAGAGAATGCAACTCCTTTCTGGCCAGAAGAGGAAACCTCTTCTGTTTGATCCTCCTCTTGAAGATCATATTCGTAAGCCTTGAGATCAGACAACAGAAGATGGTGATCCAGAGTGTTGAGATCCTTGTTGTCCTTGATCACAGTGACTTTAATTCTCCACCTGCTTGTTAGTGAACGTAATATTTTACTATTAATCTCTTTTTCAGAATAGGTCTTACCTAAGGCACTAGCCTTGTTCAAGAGATTCGTGAGACGCATGTCCAGCTGGTCAATGGTCTCGTCTGGTTTTATCTTGAATGTGTCAAAAGAGTGTTGAACAGCTTGGAGCTTGTTATCTTTAATCTTCTCTGTTCCTTCACAGAGCAGAGCTAACTTGTCCCACATCTCTTTTGCAGTGGTGCACGTCCTGACCTTTTCAATAACTTCTTTAGTAAGAGTGTTGATAATCTCAGTCCTCGCCACCTGGTCCAGATTATGTAGCTTTCTCTCATCGTTGTCAAGTTCGTCTTTCTTTTTGAGGATTCGTTGTCTGGGAACTCTATCCTCTGCAGCGTCGCTAGTTTCTTCTCTGGACTCAGACCTGCCACTATCAATAGGAGTCCAGTAAAATTTGATGGGGCCACTTTCAACCACATCTAACATGCGGTGGTGAATAGCTCCGAGATGATTACTCATCATGAAGCTCCAGTGGCTATAATCCTCGAACGAGAATTCTGGCAGTTTGCGACTCTTATAAGAAGATTTTGAAGACATATTGAAAAGAAGTTTAGGGAAATAACAAGAGCTTGAATAAATAGCACAAAAGAGCAATGGATCTGCCCGGTGACCACCAAAATCTTTTCAAAGCAGTGGTCGTGGACACACTGCTCTGATACCACTTGTTGGTCCCACTCGATAGATTAATTGCGGAAGCTTATGTAATAATGTCTTTCCAAAATCTTTTATAAGAGATCAATAAAACAATATTTAAAAATTAAAGCGATAAAAGACACAAGATATATAGTGGTTCGGATAAATATCCTACGTCCACTCTCCCTTATCACCAAGGGGTCTCACTAACAACCAACTCACAAACTTACTCACTGGAATTTCTGAAGTACCAGCACCTTCTTACAAACTCTTTAGATCTAACTTCGATCTAAAGATAAACTCACTCCAACCCTATCTTAACAAGATGAACAGGTTGAGTGTATTAACTCCTTACGAGTAGATAAGTAATTAAGAACAAAGTGTGAGTGCAATATGCGTAGTGATCAAAAGCTTAGTATGGCTATATGCGCGTGAATGATTCTGGGGCTTTTTCTTGATCTGCACTCAAGTATATATAGAGGGGATTAGGGACATAGCCGTTGGGAGGCTAATCCAATCAGATCCTCTATATATGGAAGCTTCAATCAATCAATTCCCTAATTGATTGATTGGGTTGGTGAGATCTTGAATGATTGTCTTCATATCTTCTTAATCCAATCTTGTTTGACTTGATTTGAATCACCAACGGTCAATGCTTCCAATTGCCTAACTCTGATTCTCTCCAGAGAAGGCAGGACCAGACACCAGGCAACCTCGGTGTCTTCTGGTCCTTATCTGGTGAATCAACCAGAATACTCAGTAGAATAAGGGGATCAAACTGAGCATCTTTTGTTCCACCAGACTCGTCTGGTCTGGGGAAGGTCATCTGCCTCTGGTCTGATCTCCTCTGGAGAAGTCCTCTGATGAAGTCCTCTGGTGACTCTTCTGGTGAGGTCTTCTGGTCTGGCAGTTCCCCCTAGACTAAGTCCTAACTAAACCTCATCTGGCTAACAGGTCCAGATGGTCCTATTACATCTTCTGGTTTGTTTTAACTCATCAAAACTAACAAATTTTTATCCTAACAGGAAACCTCTTCTGTTTGATCCTCCTCTTGAAGATCATACTCATAGGCTTTGAGATCAGACAACAGAAGATGATGATCCAAAGTATTGAGATCCTTGTTGTCCTTGATTACAGTGACTTTAATTCTCCACCTGCTTGTTAGAGAACGCAAGATTTTACTATTAATCTCTTTTTCAGAGTAGGTCTTACCTAAGGCACTAGCCTTGTTTAGAAGGTTTGTGAGACGCATGTCCAGCTGGTCAATGGTCTCGTCTGGTTTCATCTTGAAGGTGTCAAACGAGTGTTGAACAGCTTGGAGCTTGTTGTCTTTGATCTTCTCTGTTCCCTCACAGAGAAGTGCGAGTTTGTCCCACATCTCCTTGGCAGTGGCACACGTTCTGACCTTTTCAATCACCTCTTTTGTAAGTGTGTTGATGATCTCTGTTCTTGCCACCTGGTCCAGGTTATGTAGCTTTCTCTCATCGTTGTCAAGTTCGTCTTTCTTTTTTAGGATTCGTTGTCTGGGAACTCTATCCTCTGCAGCGTCGCTAGTTTCTTCTCTGGACTCAGACCTGCCACTATCAATAGGAGTCCAATAAAATTTAATGGGGCCACTTTCAACCACATCTAACATGCGGTGGTGAATAGCTCCAAGATGATTACTCATCATGAAGCTCCAGTGGCTATAATCCTCAAACGAGAATTCTGGCAGTTTGCGACTCTTATAAGAAGATTTCGAAGACATATTTACTAAAATAAGGATTTATCTAGGTTTTGAACAAAAATAATAAATGAGCAATGGATCTGCCCGGTGACCACCAAAAGCTTTTCAAAGCAGTAGTCGTTGGACACACTGCTCTGATACCACTTGTTGGTCCCACTAGATAGATTAATTGTGGAAGCCTTTTTAACCGATATGTCTTTAGAAGAAATCCTTTTCTAAGAGCACAAATTATAAACAAGCAAGTGTTAAGGAAAGCAATAAATAAGACCGTATATATAGTGGTTCGGATCTGAATATCCTACGTCCACTCTCCCTTAATCAAAGGGGTCTCACTATCAACCAACAAACTCACTATCTCACTGGAATTTCCGAAGTACCAGCACCTTCTTACAATCTCTTTAGATCTAACTCCGATCTAAAGACTGACTTACTCCAACCTTATCTAACAAGATGAACAGGTTGAGTATATAAACTCCTTACGAGTTGGATGAGTAATTAAGAACAAATTAGTGCAAATGCGTAGTGATTAAAAGCTTAGAATGGTATGTGCGCGTGTCGAGTCTCTCTAGAGCTTTTTCTTGAACTGCACTCTTGTATATATAGAGGGGATTAGGGCTAGCCGTTGGAAGGGCTAATCCAATCAGATCCTCTATATAAGGAAGCTTCAATCAATCAATTCCCTAATTGATTGATTGGGTTGGTGGAATCCTTGGATTGATTATCTTCAAATACTTTCCAATCCTGATCTTGTTGACTTGATTTGAATCACCAACGGTCAATAGTTTCCTCTGCCTAACTCTGATTCTCTCCAGAGAAGGCAGGACCAGACACCAGGCAACCTCGGTGTCTTCTGGTCCTTATCTGGTGAATAGCCAGAATACTCAGTAGAATAAGGGGATCAAACTGAGCATCTTTTGTTCCACCAGACTCGTCTGGTCCGGACTCGTCTGGTCTGGGGAAGGTCCTCTGCCTCTGGTCTGATCTCCTCTGGTGAAGTCTTCTGGTGGAGTCCTCTGGTGAAGTCCTCTGGTGGGGTCTTCTGGTGACTCTTCTGGTGAAGTCTTCTGGTCTGGCAGTTCCCCCTAGACTAAGTCCTAATCTAGATCATCATCTGGCTAACAGGTCCAGATGGTCCTATTATATCTTCTGGTTTGTTTTAACTCATCAAAACTAACAATTTTTATCCTAACAATTCCACCTTGCACTCAACAACAGATTCATCAAAAACAACATGAGGTGTTTCCTCCACACAAAGTGAATTCTTATTAAAAACTCTAAAAGCTTTACTGGTGCTGGAATATCCTAAAAATATTCCATCAGCCACTTTGGCATCAAAAGTTTTTAATTTAGATTTCCCATTGTCATGGATGAACCACTTACACCCAAAAACATGAAAATATGAAACAGATGGGGTTTTACCTTTCCATACCTCATATGGAGTCTTGTTATGTCTCTGGGCAATTAGGCATCTGTTCTGGGTATAACAAGCTGTATTAATGGCCTCTGCCCAAAACCTTTGTGGTGTGTTGTACTCTGCTAGAAGAGTCCTTGCAGCTTCTTTAAGAGTTCTATTCCTCCTTTCTGCTATTCCATTTTGTTGGGGTGTTCTGGCAGCAGATGTCTCATGTAAAATCCCATGTTCTCTGCAATACTCTGCAATGTGTGAATTCAAGAACTCTGTCCCCTTGTCACTTCTGATTCTGACTATGCTCTGGTTCTGCTCATTCTGAATCTGCTTGAAGAATTCTGGCAGCTTAGTGATAGTTTCATTTTTCTTAAACAAGAACACTACCCAAGTGTATCTTGAAAAATCATCTACTATCACCAAGGTGTACTTCCTTCCACTGAAACTAAGAGTAGAAACAGGTCCAAACAGGTCCATGTGAAGTAGTTGAAGTACTCTGGTTGTGGTTGTGCTCTGGACATCCTTGAAGAAGGTCTTGGGTTGTTTACCCTTCTGGCATGAACCACAAACCTGATCCTTCTTAAACACTTCATTAGGAAGACCTCGAATGAGACCCTTTCTGGCAATCTTATTCAGTGTTTTGAAGTTAAGGTGGCTCAATCTCTTGTGCCATAACCAGCTATCTTCTGCAGATCCTTTAGCAAACAGGCAAGCATTTCTTGGGCAACTGCTAAAATCTGCAAGATAAATGTTACCCTTCCTCAAGCCTATAAGCAAAATGTCATTATAATCAGAAGAAAAGACAGTGCATGAATCACTAGAGAACTTCACTGAGTATCCCCTGTCACAGAATTGGGATACTAAAAGCAGATTATGCTTGAGTCCTTCAACATAGTAGACTTCATCTACAGATACTCCATTGAAGGTCAACTTTCCAACTCCTCTGGTGACGCCATAGTTGTTGTCACCAAACATCACTCTTGGCCCATTCATTGGCTTGAAATCCTGGAGATGATCTTTCTGGAATGTCATATGCTTGGAACATCCACTATCAATGTACCACACATGTTTGCTTGAAAGTCCTTTCTCCAATGGGCTATTATCATCCTGCAGAGAAATCAATTAGGTCCCCTACTAGAGCTGGGTCCTGATTGGTTAGTTGCAGGTTTTGTAGGAATCCAAAGATAAAGATCATCCCTTGCTGGATGAGGAGATCTTATCTTCCTTCCAAATCTATCTACCAGCACATGTCCTCTTACAATGACATATTGAGCTACTGGTCTGATCAGAACACCTTTCCTATACATAGGTCTGGTGTATCTTTTCTCAAGTCTGGCTTTTGGAATAGCCTGCCTTAAAGACATGGTCTTAAAGGTCTGGTTGTAAGGGTACATTCTAGAAGAACCATCTCTGGTGTCATAACTTCCCAGATCAGTTGGTTTTCTATAGATGGGCCTGGAAGACCACCTCTAGTTCTGATAAGTAGACCTGTTCTGGTGGTTATGGTTCCTTTGAGTATACCTATTCTAGAATTGATTCTTCTGAGAAAATTGTCTCTGGGGTACCTGGTGCTGTTGAACATAGTTCCTTCTCTGGTAGTTCTTATTCTGATTGGTATTCCCCTTTCTTGAGTGTTTCCTTTGAGGTCCCCTAATCTGGTTAGGTTCCCTTTGAGGATTTCTCTAGGGTCCTCCAATCTGAGTAAGTTATACTCTTTGGGACTCATTGTTCACAGGACCATCAATCTTCAATGGTTCCCCTTGTTGACTCTTATTCTCTAGGATCTTCTCTTCCAGAGTAGTCAACTCTTCTGGACCATATTCGATGTGATTAGCAGAGTGATTCTTTTTCCAATCAGGATTGTGAACCACTTTGTAACCATTACCAGATGAATCTTTATCATCCCAGATTTCTACCAATTTACCAGCTCTTACAGACTTGTCTTTATTGTAAAGGTACTTATGAGTTTTAGTAGTAATTCCAGGATATCCTAAACCACTCTTATCATTAATGCGCTGAGAAGACTCTGATATGATAGATACAACAGATGGTATCTTAGGAGCTTCTCTGGGCATGGATATCTCCTCTAAGTTTTGCTCAACTTGTTTTCCCTTGATAAGAGTCTGGTATTTGGCTCTGAGTTCATTGAACTCATCTTCTTGAGAGTTCTTTTCTTTCATGAGTTGATCTACCAGAGTATCTCTTTCTGTGATCTTATCCTGAAGTTCAGAGACTTCTTTGGAATGATCTTTCATGAGTTCTCTGGTGGATTTATGCTCATGAGAGAGAGATTGAACTTCAGCTCTGAGCCTACCATTCTCTTTCTCAAGTTTTTGACATAATTGAACACAATTTTGGAGATCTGATAGCATTTGCTGCATATCAGACTCTCTGGAGTTACCAGATGAATGAGATGATTCAGTATATTTGGAATTAGATAAACATAGGGTAGTTTTATTTACCTCAGTGATGTCTGCCATAAGGCATACATCATCATCTGATCCAAAATCAGAAGAAGAAGAAGAAGAAGAAGAAGAACTGGAACTTGTATCTTCCTCCTCTGCTTCTGCCAGTAGTGCTCTCTTGTCAGCATATCTCCTATCTCTCTTGATTCTTTTCTCTTCTCTTTCTCTAGGAGTTAATTGAGGACAATCATAACTGTAGTGACCAGGCTTGTTGCAGGTGTAACAAGTGTTATCTCCTCTGGGACTGGGGCTTGGATCCCTCCTTCTCTGGTTGAACTCTGCTCTGGCCGGACTACTCTCTCTCCTCTGGTAGTCTGATCTGCCAAAACTGCCATCCCTCCTCTGGTAATCTGATCTCCCAGAGCTGCTTTCTCTTCTCCTCTCTGGAGTTCTGAATCTGGTCTCCCTTGAGTCTCCAGATTTTCTTTCTTTATTTGCAGCTTTGAAGGAACTCTTCCTGTCTCTGGTAGATTCCTTCCAGTGCCTCTTATACCTGCCATATTTTGAACTCATTTTATCCAATTTACGGGTTAGAAGTGCTACCTATTCTTTGAGACTCAGGTCATCTGCAGGAGACTCCTTTGGTTTCTCATCTGTCTTGATGGTAGAGGAGAAGGCAACTCCCTTCTGACCAGAAGAGGAAACCTCTTCTGTTTGATCCTCCTCTTGAAGATCATATTCATAGGCTTTAAGATCAGATAGCAGAAGATGATGATCCAGAGTGTTGAGATCCTTGCTATCTTTAATTACAGTCACTTTGATTCTCCACCTGCTGGTTAGTGAGCGCAATATTTTACTATTAATTTCCATTTCAGAGTAGGTCTTACCTAAGGCACTAGCCTTGTTGAGAAGATTTGTGAGATGCATATCCAGCTGGTCAATGGTCTCGTCTGGTTTCATTTTGAAGGTGTCAAATGAGTGTTGAACAGCTTGAAGTTTGTTGTCCTTGATCTTCTCTGTTCCTTCACAGAGCAGGGCAAGTTTATCCCACATCTCCTTGGCAGTTGCACAGGTTCTGACCTTCTCTATCACTTCCTTGGTGAGTGTGTTGATAATCTCAGTTCGTGCCACCTGGTCCAGATTGTAAAGTTTTCTTTCATCGTTGTCAAGCTCATCTTTCTTTTTTAGGATTCTTTTCCTGGGGACTCTGTCCTCTGCAGCTTTCTGGGCAATTTCACTAGTTTCTTCCCTGGACTCTGACCTGCCACTATCAATAGGAGTCCAGTAAAATTTAATTGGGCCACTTTCTACCACATCTAACATGCGGTGATGAATAGCTCCAAGATGATTGCTCATCAAGAAGCTCCAGTGGCTGTAATCCTCGAAAGAGAATTCTGGAAGCTTACGACTCTTGTAAGAAGATTTTGCAGACATTTTGACAAAAGAAATCTAACAAAAATTTTAACCAAAACACAAATAAGAGCAATAGATCTGCCCGGTGACCACCAAAAAGCTTTACAAAGCAGTGGTCGTTGGACACACTACTCTGATACCACTTATTGGTCCCACTAGATTAATAAATTGCGGAAGATTTAAATTAAATATCTTAGAAAACTTCTTTTTACAAGAGCAGACTATAATAAACAAGAATTTAAGTGCATAAAATAGTAAATAAGATCGGATATATAGTGGTTCGGATCTGAATATCCTACGTCCACTCTCCCTTGATCAAAGGGGTCTCACTATCCACCAACAACCAACTTACTTACTGGAATTGTGAAGTACCAGTTCCTTCTTACAAACTCTTTAGATCTAACTTCGATCTAAAGATCAACAGCCTTCAACCTTATCTTGTAGATGAACAGGTTGAGGTCGAACTTCTCCTTAAGAGTGAATAATTAATTATGAACAGAGTAAGAGTGTTATGTGCTTGACAAACAAGAGCTTGGGATGTATCTTCGTGCGCGTATGTATCTCTCTAGCCCTTTTTCTGGAGGTTGCACTCTGTATTTATAGAGGTGATTAGGGAATAGCCGTTGGAGAGCTAATCCAATCAGATCCTCTATTTAGGGAAGCTTCAATCAATCAATTCCCTAATTGATTGATTGGGTTGGTGGGATCCTTGGATTGATTGACTTCAAGACTTTCCAATCCTGATCTTGTTGACTTGATTTGAATCACCAACGGTCAATAGCTTCCAATGCTAAACTCTGATTCTCTCCAGAGAAGGCAATACCAGACACTAGGTAATCTTGATGTCTTCTGGTCCTGATTTGGTTATGAAACAGATAGCTCATCAGAATCAAGAGATGATTCTGAGCATCTTTTGTTTCACCAGACTTGTCTGATCTGGGGAAAGGTTCTCTGCCTTTGGTCTATCTCATCTGGTGAAGTCCTCTGGTCTGTCTTCTGGTGACTCTTCTGGTGAGGTCTTCTGGTCTGGCAGTTCCCCCTAGACTAAGTCCTAATCTAGATCATCATCTAGCTAACAGGTCCAGATGGTCCTATTACATCTTCTGGTTTGTTTTTAACTCATCAAAACTATACAATATTTATCCTAACAGAGAGCAAAGCTATGCTAAGGATTGGATAATCTCTTTAAGCTTAAGATAATGCTATTTAGCTCTTGGAATACAGAATAACTCTCTGTTGCTAAGAAACACTTGGGAAATTTAGATGGTTTCGAGTGCTTCTCTTAAAGGCTGAATGCTTTGAATGCTTGAGAGTTTGAGTAATTTCTGGCTTGGAAATTTCCCGTAACCTTGAATGGGCTCAAGGTCTTCTGTATTTATAGGTGATTTGAAAAACTATCCGTTGGAGAGATAGCCTTCAAGTCATCTATGTAGAGTGGCTTCAAACGGACATATCTTCATGCAGCAGCCGTCCTTGCATAGATTTGGTATTTACATTAAATGCACCTTAAATGCTTGCCCGTTGAACATGCAGTCTGAATTCAGTCAACTTGTCAGGTTCCGTACGTGCGTGTCCTTCCAGGATTGGTCCACGTCATCAGATTGGTGAGAATGTCAGAACTTATTCCTGAGCTTCAGGCTTGTCTCTTTAAGTTCATTTTATCTTGAGCTCACCGGTCTTGTCCTGACGCTGAAATTCCTTTTGCATTGCTTGGCTCTACTCCAAGTCTTCCCATAAACTCAGTGACATCCTGTTCCCTTCAGGACTGAGTTAGTGATGACCTCAGGGTCATACTCTTCATCACTGACACTTACTCAGCCAGCTTAGAGGACTGCCATAAGTTCAGGATGGTGCTCTTTGTCTTCAGGCTCTGAGTCTTGATTGTCACCTGTGAGTTCTCCTCTCACTGAGTACATGTGAAGTGTAAAATGACTAAGTATAAAACCTAACCAAAACTAGCCTGACAAAGACAGATTAAGACAAACATCTTTTCAGGGGCTTTGGGATCTTAATCAAAACTGACAATGTCCCAACAATTTCCCCCTTTTTGATGATGCCAAAACACCGAAAAGATCCTCAAAACACTTAGAGGAAATATGATAAACCTATCTATAAAATAAGACAGTGTTAGAGCAATTCTTGATAAAGTACAGAATTTAAACAAACAGCCAAAAAGACAATGAGTTTTTGTCTGTGGGCAAAAGTAATAGATTTCATTGATTGATTTGGAAATAGTTACAATGAATCTAATCTATTACAAAGAAGCCTGTGAACACCTAGACTAATCTCATTTCAGGTTCAAGTCCATATCCTGCATAGACTCTTGCCTTCAGCTCGTCAAGTCTTCTAGGTTGGTTCACGTACCCTTCAGCTTTGGCTATCTTCAAAACTTCCATCATAATGGCCTTAGAGTTGTGCTTTTGAGTTCCAGGAACTAAGGGAGGAGCTCGAATGGCGAACTCAGGAGCCTTCACTTGGACTTGAGCTGCATCAGCCTCCTCCAAGATCTTTTGGAACAACTCAGGATGACTGTCCATCATGTAGTTAGTGAAGTGGGCATTGATATCGTCAGTGTCGCCCCACTTCTTCACAACATACCACAATCTAACAAACGCATCCTTCGCATCTGACCAAAACTCCTTCAATGCCTCTGAGATGAACTCATCGACATAAGCTTCCCTTAATCCTGATTCTGGCCTACTGACTTGAAGAATTGATGATTTCCTAACTGTTGGCCTCTTTCTGTACTTCCTAGGCTCAGGCTTCGCCTTCTTCCTCCTAAGCAGACTGATCACTGCATCATCTAATTCCCTTTGTTGAAGCTCAGTGATATCAGTCAGCTTCTCAACCTTCTTTTCAAGATGCGCATCTTCTCCTTTTGAGCAATTTCAGCTCTGCGCATAGCCTCAGATTTCTCAGAGTGATCTCCCCATGCTTCAGCACATAGCTCCGCCACCAACTCCCCGGAGTAAGTGATTGGGTTCTTCCTTGAGCTCATGGGAGAAGACCTCTGAACTGGCTCAGGTTGTTTTGAAGGTTCATTAGCCTTTGCCTTTGCTGCCTCCGCCTTCAGCCTGGCAACTACCTCCTCTTCTTCCTTCTCCAAAGCCGCCAACCTTGCTGACTTCCTCACCCTTAGCACATTCCCTTCAGGATTGGCTTCAGGATCAGCTTGAACGGTTTCGCCTTGGTTGACTGCCTCCGATGCCTCAGGGCGGGATCTTTTCTTCCTTTCTCCCTTTTTGGCATCATCATTGGCCTCAGATGGGAATGCGTCAGATCCGCTGTTGATTACGAAGGAGGCTAGGGAATGGACATCATTAATTCCCTCCTTCAATAACTCAACTCCCATCGAAATACCAGTTCCTGCAAATGAGACTGAACTGATTGCAGCTTGGACCTTTTTCTCAAAGACCTCCATGGAGAGTTGGAGTCTTTGTTCAACCTTCTCAATTTTCTCCTCCACCAGAGCGGATCGCTCATCTGCTTGGGTCAGCCTTTCAGTAATGTCCTTTGAAGACTGAGCAATGCGTTCTGACTCCAGCTCAAACTTTGACGCTGAGCCAGAAATGGCCTGAGTGAATAGTGCTCCAGCCTGAGCTGCAAGCTTCTCCACAGCCTGATTGAGATCCTCCTTCCTTTGCTCATCCTTCTCAGCCAACTGCTTCAAGGTCTGCCTTAGCATCTTCTTTGTCCTCTTTCGCTCATTCCTTACTCACTTGGCCGTGTCAATCATCGTTCTCTTTAGCAAAATCAGCTCCCTATTGGCAAGGGCGTTGTATGCTGACTTTGTCCACCTGATATGTTTCGCCAGGGCCTTGGAGTCTTCTTCTTTTTCAGCTTTTAGCCTCATCACTTCCTCCTGAAGTTCAGCTAGATTTTCAGTGGTTTTCTCCCTCTTGACCTCCACTATGCTTGTGAACTCAGCACGGCCGACCCCGGTGATCATCACATCTTCATCATCATCAACGGCCTCATCAATAAGTGGTTGTTTTCCCTTGTCAGCCCCTGCGGCATCAGTCCCCTCTCCAGGGTACACTGAAGACAGTTGTTGAGTGGTCAGAGCCACCTGCTCAGGCTCAGCCCTGCCATCTCGAACCTTAGGAACTTGTCCCTCGGAACTGAGAGTCTCCTTGGATGCCTCAACATCTTCCTCTCTTGTCTCAGGGCAGGGAATCCCTTCATCGACAGATGTCTCATTGGCAGCTGAGATGTTCGAAACATCCTCAGCCACTAGTCCACCCTTGGCACCAGTGTCCCTTTCACCTTCCCCCTGAGCCTGAGGCTCAGAGTCCATCTCATCAACTTCCTTAGCAGTCTTCTCCACTGCCTTCTCCATAGCTCCACCCTGAGCAACATCATCATCCTCATCATCCTTCTCTTCATCAGACAGGATGTCAGCCTTGCTTTTGGACATCAGGCTGTTGACTAGCTCCTTCAGGTTATCGAAGTTGAGCAGTTGAAGCCAGCTAGTCAGGCCAAAATAAGAACACAGCCTGGCCTCCTCCATCTCCCAGTGCTCCCAGCCACGAGCATCTACCAACAAATATTGCTCCTGTATGTTTGATTGCTTAAATTCCAACCAAACCTTGAGCTCAACTACATTTGCCAGTAGCTCTTTGTATCTATTCAGTCCTGGCCAGCACTTGGATGCCCATTCAGTGGCATTCCCCCTGTGGGTGTTCTCAATTACTCCACCCATCAAGTGCTCATCCAACTCCTCCTCCTCCTGCATCACCAGGAAATCATCATCTCCAGCTTGGGAGGATTTGGGACAATCTTTTGGGTTGGGATATGAGGGAAAGTCTGTGGGATTTGGAAGGTTTGGCTCGGATGACTGGTCAGGCTCATTCGTTGGTAAGTTTGATGGCACTGACTCAGTAGGATGATTTGGCTATGTGGTTTGGGGTGATTGAGGTGGTTGAGGTGTAGGGTCAGGGTTGGAAAGTGTTTGGGTTTCGGGGTGGGTGGGTACTGTCTCAGGCTGCAACAACTCAGCCGTCTCGACAGATTTTCTCACTTCCTCCAAGTCAGAGGCTCCAGGTGAGCTTGACTCCTCCCTCTCACTCACTATAGGCAATTTCTTAGCCGGGGACTTTTTGGGTCCCTTCCTAAGCCTCTTCAGAGGCCTCTCTCCCTAATCACTCTCCTTCCTGACGTCATCGTCAGTTCCCTCAGCCTCAGATCCGGCCTTCTTGGGATCAAACTCAGTCCCTGACTTTGTGCTCTTCCCTGACAGCACAATTTTCACCCTCTTCATCTTCTTCTCAGCCGCGTCCACCTCAGGCTGTTCTACCTCCTCAGCTACTACCTCCTCCTCACCTTCCTTACTCCTCTCAAGGAGGTCATCTACCCTTTCAATGAGACTGGTAGCCACTCTCTTGGCCTTACCAGCTGGCTTTTTGGCCTGACCCTTTGCTTTCGCATTGGGATCAGTCAGTCCTAGCACTGAATAGGTATCACTCAGTGAGGAAAACATTACCTTCTTTGAGGAGAGACAATCCTCAAAATCGAAGGTATACCCATGGCAGGCATGAGCTATCAGGATGGACATCCTCGTTCCGAACGGCAAGATGGCACTGATAGTTTAATGCGGAAATGTTTGAGCCCTGATAGTTTAAAGTCTTGTTTAGTTTGTTTTCTGAAAAACTTGTTTTACTCAATTCTGAATAGTGTTTAGTAGGGCAGTGCTCTTTTTGAGGATCAGGCTGATTGATTCAAGCCTGATAAACCGAATGCAGTGAATGAGCAAGTAATATGTCAAGTGTGCACAATATCAAAGCAATAAGAACACAAGGAGTTTAACGTGGTTCAGAGGCTCAAGCTCCTACATCCACGGCCTGACTTAACAGGAAATCCACTCAAGGGATTCTTGTTTTTAACGTGCCAAGGTGCACCAAGACCAGCTAACCTCACTGATCTATACAAATCCTCCTACTAACACACTAACTGACTTACTCCCAACAAACCTAACTTAGAGTTTTGGTTTCAGTTTGGATTCCAACTAAGTTGAGATTATCCTTACAAGGCAAAGCTATGCTAAGGATTGGATAATCTCTTTAAGCTTAAGATAATGCTATTTAGCTCTTGGAATACAGAATAACTCTCAGTTGCTAAGAAACACTTGGGAAATTTAGATGGTTTCGAGTGCTTCTCTTAAAGGCTGAATGCTTTGAATGCTTGAGAGTTTGAGTAATTTCTGGCTTGGAAATTTCCCGTAACCTTGAATGGGTTCAAGGCCTTCTGTATTTATAGGTGATTTGAAAAACTATCCGTTGGAGAGATAGCCTTCTAGTCATCTATGTAGAGAGGCTTCAAACGGGCATATCTCCATGCAGCAGCCGTCCTTGCATGGATTTGGTATTTGCATTAAATGCACATTAAATGCTTGCCCGTTGAACATGCAGTCTGAATTCAGTCTTCATATCAGGTTCCGTACATGCGTGTCCTTCTCGGATTGGTCCACGTCATCAGGTTGGTGAGAATGTTAGAACTTACTCCTGAGCTTCAGGCTTGTCTTATTAAGTTCATTTTGTCTTGAGCCCACCGGTCTTGTCCTGACGCTGAAATTCCTTTTGCATTGCTTGGCTCTACTCCAAGTCTTCCCATAAACTCAGTGACATCTTATTCCCTTCAGGACTGAGTTAGTAATGACCTCAGGGTCATACTCTTCATCACTGACACTTACTCAGCCAGCTTAGAGGACTGCCATAAGTTCAGGATGGTGCTCTTCGTCTTCAGGCTCTTAGTCTTGATTGTCACCAGTGAGTTCTCCTCTCACTGAGTACCTGTGAAGTGTAAAATGACTAAGTACTAATCCTAACCAAGACTAGCCTGACAAAGACAGATTAAGGCAAACATCTTTTCAGGGGCTTTGGGATCTTAATCAAAACTGACAATGTCCCAACAATTTCCCCCTTTTTGATGATGCCAAAACACTAAAAAGATCCTCAAAACACTTAGAGGAAATATGATAAACCTATCTATAAGATAAGACAGTGTTAGAGCAATTCTTGATAAAGTACAGAATTTAAACAACAGCCAAAAAGACAATGAGTTTTTGTCTGTGGGCAAACGTAATAGATTTCATTGATTGATGTGGAAATGGTTACAATGAATCTAATCTATTACAAAGAAGCCTGTGAACACCTAGACTAGTCTCATTTCAGGTTCGAGTCCATATCCTGCATAGACTCTTGCCTTCAGCTCGTCAAGTCTTCTAGGTTAGTTCACGTACCCTTCAGCTTTGGCAATCTTCAACACTTCCATCATGATGGCCTTTGTGTCATGCTTTTGAGTTCCAGGAACTAAGGGAAGAGCTCGAATGGTGAACTCAGGAGCCTTCACTTGAACTTGAGCTGCATCAGCCTCCTCCAAGATCTTCTGGAATAGCTCAGGATGGTTGTCCATCATGTAGTCAGTGAAGTGGGCATTAATGTCATCAGTGTCGCCCCATTTCTTCACAACGAACCACAATCTAACAAACTCATCCCTTGCATCAATCCAAAACTCCTTCAATGCCTCTGAGACGATCTCATCGACAAACGCTTCCCTTACTCCTGATTACGGCCTACTGACTTGAAGAATTGTTGATTTCCTAACTGTTGGCTTCTTCCTGTACTTCCTAGGCTCAGGCTTCGCCTTCTTCCTCCTTAGCAAGCTGATCACTGCATCATCCAGTTCTCGTTATTGAAGCTCAATGATATCACTTAGCTTCTCAACCTTCTTTTCCAAGATGCGCATCTTCTCCTTCTGAGCAATTTCAGCTCTGCGCATAGCCTCAGTTTTCTCAGAATGATCTCCCCATGCTTCAGCACATAACTCCGCCACCAACTCCCCGGGGTAAGTGATTGGGTTCTTCCTCGAGCTCATGGGAGAAGATCTCTGAACTGGCTCAGGTTGTTGCTTGGAAGGTTCATCAGCCTTTGCCTTTGTTGCCTCCGCCCTCAGCCTGGCAACAACTTTCTCTCCTTCCTTCTCTACTGCCGCCAACCTAGCTGATTTCCTCACCCTTAGCACGTTCCCTTCAGGATTGGCTTCAGGATCAGCTTGAACGGTCTCACCTTGGTTGACTGCCTCTGATGCCTCAGGGCAGGATCTTTTCTTCTTCCTTTCCCCCTTTTTGGCATCATCATTGGCCTCTGATGGGAATGCGTCAAATCCGCTGTTGATTACGAAGGAGGCTAGGGTATGGACATCATTAATTCCCTCCTTCAATAATTCAACTCCCATCGAAATTCCTGTCCCTGCAAATGATACTGAACTGATTGCAGCTTGGACCTTCTTCTCAAAGACCTCCATGGAGAGTTGGAGTCTTTGTTCAACCTTCTCAATCTTCTCCTCCACTAGAGCGGATCGCTCATCTGCTTGAGTCAATCTCTCGGCAATGTCCTTCGAAGTCTGAGCAATGCGTTTTGACTCCAGCTCAAACTTTGACGCTGAGCCAGAAATGGCCTGAGTGAATAGTGCTCCAGCCTGAGCTGCAAGCTTCTCCACAGCCTGATTGAGATCTTCCTTCCTTTTCTCATCCTTCTCAGCCAACTGCTTCAAGGTTTGCCTTAGCATCTTTTTAGTGCGCTTCCTCTCATTCCTCACTGACTTGGCCGTGTCAGTCATCGTTCTCTTTAACAGAATCAGCTCCCTGTTGGCAAGGGTGTTGTAGGCTGACTTTGTCCACCTGATGTGTTTTGCCAGGGCCTTGGAGTCTTCTTCCTTTTCAACTCGTAGCTTCATTACTTCCTCCTGAAGTTCAGCTAGATTTTCAGTGGTTTTCTCCTGCTTGACCTCCACTATGCTCGTGAATTCAGCACGGCAGACCCTAGTTATTATCACATCTTCATCATCAACGACCTCATCAGTGATTGGCTGCTTTCCCTTGGCAACCCCTGCAGCATCAGTCCCTTCTTCAAGGTGCACTGAAGGCAGTTGTGAAGTAGTCATAGCCGCCTGCTCAGGCTCAGCTAAGCTAACTTGAACCTTAGGAACAAGTCCCTCGGAACTGAGAGTCTCCTTGGATGCCTCAACATCTTCCTCTCTTGTCTCAGGGCAGGGAATCCCTTCATCGATAGATGTCTCATTGGCAGCTGAGATGTTCAAAACATCCTCAGCCACTAGTCCACCCTTGGCACCAGTGTCTCTTTCACCTTCCCCCTGAGCCTGAGGCTCAGAGATCATATCATCAACTTCCTTCGCAGTTTCCTCCACTGCCTTCTCCATCGCTCCACCCTGAGCGTCATCATCCTCATCATCCTTCTCGTCACCAGACAGGATGTCAGCCTTGCTCTTGGACATCATATCAGCCACTAACTGCTTCAGGTTATCAAAGTTAAGAAGTTGAAGCCAGCTAGTTAGTCCAAAGAATGAGAAAATATTGGCTTTCTCAGACTCCCAGTGCTCCCAGCCACGAGCGTCCACTAGCAAATGCTGCTCCTGCATGTTTGATTGTTTGAAATCCAACCAAACCTTGAGCTCAATCACATACGCTAGCAGCTCATTGTACTTATACAGCCCAGGCCAGCACTTTCCTGCCCATTCTGTGGCATTCCCCCTGAGAGTGTTCTCCAGAATCCCTCCTGCCATATGCTCATCTAATTCCTCCTCCTCCACTTCGAGGAATTCATCCTCTTCAGTTGAAATGGATTTGGGACAGTCTTTGGGATTGGGGTATGAGGGAAAGTCTGTGGGTTTGGAAGATTTGGCTCGGCTGACTGGTCAGGCTCATTTGTTGGTGAGTTTAATGGCACTGACTCAGTAGGATGATTTGGCTCTGTGGTTTGGGGAGGGTGAGGGGGTTGAGGTGTGGGGTCAGGGATGGAAGGTGTTTGGGTTTCAGGGTGTGAAGGTGTTTGGGTGGGTACTGTCTCTCGCTGCAATAACTCAGCCGTCTCGACAGATTTTCTCATTACCTCCAAGTCAGAGGCTCTAGGAGAGCTTGACTTCTCCCTCTCACTCACCTCAGGCAGCTTCTTAGTCGGGGACCTTTTGGATCCCTTCCTAAGCCTCTTCAGGGGCCTCTCTCCCTGATCAACCTCCTTTCTGACGTCATCGTCAGTTCCCTCAGCCTCAGACCCGGCCTTCTTGGGATCAGACTCAGTCCCTGATTTCGTGCTCTTCCCTGACAGCACGACCCTTACCTTCTTCCTCTTCTCAGCCTTTTCCACCTCAGGCTGCTCCACTTCCTCAGGTACTACCTCCTCTACTTCCTTACTCCTCTCAAGGAGGTCATCTACCCTGTCAATGAGTCTGGTAGCCACTCTCTTGGCCTTACCAGCTGGCTTTTTGGCCTGACCCTTTGCTTTCGCATTGGGATCAGTCAGCCCTAGCACTGAATAGGTATCACTCAGTGAGGAAAACATTACCTTCTTTGAGGAGAGATAATCCTCAAAGTCGAAGGTATACCCATGGCAGACATGAGCTATCAGGATGGACATCCTCGTTCCGAACGGCAAGATGGCACTGGCACAAACTGAAGTGTGCTTCTTCTCCTCATCTCATTTTAGCTTGTCCAACCCGGCCTGATGGACTTGATCGAGGAAGAACTGCTCCCAGTTCGCCTCCACTCCATCAACAATTGCTCCCATGAGTCTCAGCTTGGGCAGACTCAATTGCTCGTGAGAGCCGGTTGCACCCATCACAATCTTGGACACCAAATCCACCAGAGCTCTGTATTCAGGCTTTAAAGAATTCTTGTTCTGACGAGCCTTGAACTCTGATGACCCAGACTCGGTCCATTTCCCAAGAAATTCTCCCTCCGAGTTCTCCTTGTACGTCTTTGGGTTGATACCTGATGATGGCAGTGCAAAGACTTCCCTGACCGCCCTCCTTAAGTCAATGGTGACTACCTCCGAGCTGTAAAGAGTTTTGCCATCGCTGTTCTTCTCCCCCGTCGGCTTGAGCGCCGTCACCTTGGTGAAGAGTTCCCCCTTCCGCAGGAACATGTTTAGATATGCCTCCACGACAGTCCTAGGAGGCACGGAGATGGAGCGGATGGTGAAGTATGTTTCCAACCCGGCTTTGGAAATCCATTTGAAAATGGGTTTGATTTTCTCCACCGTAAGACAAGTACCTTCCATGGAGATGACTTGCTCCATGTGTATCAACTTGTTCTCGACAACGTCTTTGATTTTGTCAGTTGTCCAGTTGGAATCAAGAAATGCCATTGAATTGAAAGGAAGAGATTTTTTTCGAAATTTCTGTGATTGAGCAAGGGAAAACTCAGTGTGCAGATGTGTTATGTTTGCGTAAAAACCTCAAATGGCACTCTTGATTGATAATATTAAGTCAGTTACTCAAATGTGGGGTTGAGATTAATTCCTGAATTTGAAAGGTTTTGAAATGGGGGGCTAGGATTAATCTCAGTTTCAATAAAAACCCCATGTCAGTCATATTTCGTATAAAACGGACACGTATATGAAAAAGTAACTGTAGTATTAAATGCTCTGTGTGCGTGGGTTTAAATATGAAAAGACGCTCTTTTAATAAAAACGGAATGCATTTAATAAAGATTTTCAGGACGAAGGACTCAGGGAGATGCTTGAAATTCACAAGAGTCAGGTTAGAATCCATACCTGCCAGGGAGACATTGTAGCACCCTGATACCTCGCTGAGTCGAGTCTGGCCTGAGTTCCCCCTAGAACCCTACACTGACTGCTCTCCTGGATCTAAGAGTCCTAACTCCACTGACAGTTCCATAAACCTTGCTTCAACCAGAGGCTTAGTCAAGATGTCAGCTCTTTGCCTGTCAGTGTGAATCTTCTCCATCCTAATATCTTTCTTCTCCACATGATCTCGAATGAAGTGATGCCTAATATCCACATGCTTGCACCTTGTGTGAAGCACTGGGTTCTGAGTAATTATTATTGCACTATTGTTGTCACAATAGATTGGAACCTGATTAGCAAATACTTGGTAGTCCCTCAACTGTTGCCTCAACCACAAAATCTGAGCACAACAACTACCTGCAGCCATATACTCAGCCTCAGTTGTGGATGTCGCCACTGAATTCTGATTCTTACTAAACCACGAGATCAACTTACTTCCCAAAAACTGACATGTCCCTGAGGTTGATTTCCTATCAATCCTACAACCTCCATAATCTGCATCTAAATACCCTGTCAGTTCTAAGTTGTCATCTGAAGGATACCATAGTCCCATATTGACTGTCCTTTTCAAATACTTAAGTATCCTCTTAGCAGCCTCCAAATGAATCCTTTTGGGATCAGACTGATACCTAGCACACACACCAACTGCAAACGTAATGTCAGGCCTACTTGCAGTCAGGTACAACAAAGAACCTATCAGCCCTCGATACTCAGTCTGATTTACTGAAGTCCTTTCAGTGTCAGGATCCATCTTCCAGTTTGTGTTCATAGGGATCCTGGCTGGATTGCTGTTCTGAACACCAAACTTTTGAATCAAGTCTCTTGTATACTTGGCCTGATTAATGAATATACCTTGATTAGTCTGCTTGACCTGCAATCATAAGAAGAAGTTCATCTCTCCCATCATGGACATCTCAAATTTACCAGTCATCAACTTAGAGAATTTCTCACAGAGCTGATGATTTGGTGATCCAAATATTATGTCATCCACATAAATCTGGACCAAGAGAATGTCATCACCTTCAGTGATCCTGAACAAAGTCCTATCCACAGTTCCCTTCTTGAACCCATGATCTGTCAGGAATTGAGAGAGGGTATCATACCAAGCTCTTGGTGCTTGCTTAAGTCCATAGAGTGCTTTCTTCAAATGGTATACTCTATCTCCAACCTCAAACCCGGGAGGTTGTTCAACATATACCTCTTCATTGAGTACACCATTCAGCAAGGCACTCTTGACATCCATTTGATACACCTTGAACTTCTTATATGTAGCATTGGCAAGGTTCAACCTGATAGCTTCCAACCTAGCCACTGGAGCAAAAGTCTCATCATAGTCTATTCCCTCAGATTGACAATACCCTTTTGCAACCAGTCTAGCCTTGTTCCTTACCACAACACCATTCTCATCCTTCTTGTTCTTAAAGACCCATTTGGTACCAATCACACCTTGATGCCTAGGTCTATCTACCAGTTCCCAAACCTGATTCCTTGTGAACTGATTCAACTCCTCTTGCATGGCAATGATCCAGTTCGAGTCAGTGAGAGCTTCTTCAATGTTCTGAGGCTCTTGCTCAAAGAGAAAGCAACAGAACAATGCACTCTCACCATGGAACCGTCTAGTCCTGACTCCCTCAGTTGGATCACCAATGATTTGATCAATGGGATGATCCTCTAGCCATGTTCTCTTGCCAGGAGTTGTTCCTGAAGTACCTGCAATGTTAGTGTCTACAGGCTCATAAAATTCAGGAAATTGAACAGAAGGGGATGATCCTGAGTCTGTACCAAAGGGATTAACAAGCTCAATGTCAGGGACATTGATTCCCCCTTGATTAGGTGACTCAGGAACCGTCTCAGCTGCAACAGCATCTTCATAGACGGTGCTTACCTCAGGTTGAGCTTGTTCCTCAGTCTGAGGCTCAACAATCCCTGATGTGCTGGGCTTAGGAGTGGCACCTGATTCATCATCCTGATCATCGTCATCATCCCACCTTGGTATTGGCACAGTTTTGACCTCTGGATCAGGTTGATTCTTTAAGCTCAGCCTTGTCACAATCTTTGTGACCTCCTCAGTATCAGGATTCAACACTTTTGCCCTGGACTCATTAGCAGATTCATGAAAGACAACATGAGGTGATTCTTCCACAACAAGGGTCCTACAATTGTAAACCCTGAAGGCTTTACTAACTTCAGAATATCCTAAGAATATTTCTTCATCGGATTTGCTATCAAAGGCTTTCAATTGGGTCTTCCCATTGTTGAGGATGAAGCACTTACAACCAAATACATGAAAATAAGAAATACGAGGTTTCCTTTTGTTCCATGTCTCATATGGGGTCTGTGCATGTTGTTTGTTCAGCATGGATCTGTTCTGAGTGTAGCATGCAGTGTTGATTGCCTCAGCCCAGAATTTCTTGGGCAATCCTGACTCAGCCAGCATGGTCCTTGCAGCTTCCTTCAGTGTCCTGTTCCTCCTTTCAGCGACACCATTCTGTTGTGGGGTTCTAGCTGCAGAAGTCTCATGAGCTATACCAAGTTCATTACAAAAGTCAGAAATATATTAATTTATAAACTCAGTGCCCTTGTCAGATCTGATCTTAGTAATGGACTGATTCTTCTCATTGCTGAGTCTCCTGAGCAACTCTGGAAGCTTCACCTGTGTTTCCATCTTATTCAACAAGAAAATAACCCAAGTATATCTAGAATAATCATCAATAACCACAAGGGTATATTTTCTACCATTCATACTCACAGGTGTTATTGGACCAAACAAATCCATGTGCAAGAGCTGAAGAATCCTGTCAGTGGAATGAGAATCTTTCTCTTTGAATGATGCTCTGACCTGCTTCCCTTCCTGACAAGCTTTGCACACATGATCTTTGCTATAAACTTCATTAGGTAGACCATCAACAAGTGACTGTCTAGAAATTTTGTTAAGAATCTTGAAGTTCAGGTGGCTTAATCTTTTATGCCATAACCAATTGCGCTCTAGAGAGCTTTTAGCAACGAGACAAGTATTAGGAATAGTGCTGCTCCAATCAGCTAGATAAACGTTACCTTTCCTGATACCTGATAGAAGCACTTGTGTTGATTTGTCCTTGACTGAACATGTATTCGATGAGAACTCAACACTGAAACCTTTGTCACAGAATTGACTTACTGACAACAGGTTATGCTTCAGTCCTTCCACAAAGGACACATTTTCCACTCTGATTGCACCTATTATTAAAACACCAAAACCTTTAGTAACACCTTTTGAGTTATCACCAAAGGTTACCTGTGGACCATCTTTAGCTTGATATTCTTGGAGAAGACTCTTCATTCCAGTCATGTGCCTTGAGCAACCACTGTCTAGGTACCAAACAGCTTTGATTGAGTCTCCTCTCCTCTTGTTGTGATCCACAGCCGCCTGCAAGCAATTCAGGCTTTAGGTACCCATTGGGTGTTGGGTCCTATCGTGTCAGTTGTACCCTTCGGGATCCAGACTTGCTTAACAACCCTGATTGCTTCAGAGTGGTAAATCTGTCTCCCTGAAACATCAACATACACAACTTTCTTCTTCTTTGCCTGAGAGGAAGATGGTGTATGAGTGCTAGACTTAGGCTTCACAGGAGCCTGAGTGGGTGCCTTTTGGGCTGGCCTCCTGTTCTTCCTAGGTCTGGGTGCAGCAGGTCTTAGGCCTTATTCTTGATAAGGACCCTGATTTCTATTCCCCCTAGGCAAGTGAGGGAATGGAAAACAGTTAAAGGCCTCAGGATGCCAAAATCACGGGGGTGTCATCATGTTTGGCCTTCCCTGTTGGTATTGCCAAGAATGATGGTACCCTCGCTGACTAGTCTGAGGGCTCTTGGCATGAGTCTTCCTCTGCTTTCGCTGAGGCTTTCCCGGGCCTGAGCTCTCAGGGGCTTCCTTAGATTGCTTTTGTTGGTCCCGGTACAAGACTGAAGAATACGTGTAGGGGGGGGGATACACGTATACCAATTTTTCAAACTTAAAACTGACTGAGTCCCCTTTACTCAGAGTGGTAAAGAACTAGGAGTTGATAACACACCTACTGACTACACTTGGTGCGGGTCAGTTGGCTAACTATCAGTTCAAGTTCAGTGTGGAAATGTTTGAGCCCTGAAAGTTTAAAGTCTTGTTTAGTTTGCTTTCTAAAAAACTTGTTTTACTCAATTCTGAATAGTGTTTAGTAGGGCAGTGTTCTTTTGAAGATCAGCCTGATTGATTCAGGCCTGATAAACTTGAATGCAATGAATGAACGAATAATATGGCAAGTATGCACAATATCAAAGTAGTAAGAACACAGGGAGTTTAACGTGGTTCAGAGTCTCAAGCTCCTACGTCTACGGCCTGACTTAACAGGAAATCCACTCAAGGGATTCTTGTTTTTAACGTGCCAAGGTGCACCAAGACCAGCTATCCTCACTGATATATACAACTCCACTTACTAACACACTAACTGACTTACTCCCAACAAGCCTAACTTAGGGTTTTGGTTTCAGTTTGGATTCCAACTAGGTTGAGATTATCCTTACAAGGCAAAGCTATGATAAGGATTGGATAATCTCTCTAAGCTTAAGATACTGCTATTTAGCTCTTGGAATACAGAGTAACTCTCAGTTGCTAAGAAACACTTGGGAAATTTGGATGTTTTCGAGTGCTTCTCTTAAAGGCTGAATGCTTTGAGTGCTTGAGAGTTTGAGTAATTTCTGGCTTGGAAATTTCCCGTAACCTTGAATAGGTTCAAGGTCTTCTGTATTTATAGGTGATTTGAAAAACTATCCGTTGGAGAGATAGCCTTCTAGTCATCTATGTAGAGAGGCTTCAAATGGACATATCTTCATGCAGCAGCCGTCGTTGCATGGATTTGGAATTTGCGTTAAATGCACATTAAATGCTTGCCCGTTGAACATGCAGTCTGAATTCAGTCTTCATGTCAGGTTCCGTACGTGCGTGTCCTTCTCGGATTGGTCCACGTCATCAAGTTGGTGAGAATGTCAGAACTTATTCCTGAGCTTCAGGCTTGTCTTATTAAGTTCATTTTGTCTTTAGCCCACCGGTCTTGTCCTGACGCTGAAATTCCTTTTGCATTGCTTGGCTCTACTCCAAGTCTTCCCATAAACTCAGTGATATCCTGTTCCCTTCAGGATTGAGTTAGTAATGACCTCAGGGTCATACTCTTCATCACTGACACTTACTCAGCCAGCTTAGAGGACTGTCATAAGTTCAGGATGGTGCTCTTCGTCTTCAGGCTCTGAGTCTTGATTGTCTCCAGTGAGTTCTCCTCTCACTGAGTACCTGTGAAGAGTAAAATGACTAAGTACTAATCCTAACCAAGACTAGCCTGACAAAGACAGATTAAGGCAAACATCTTTTCAGGGGCTTTGGGATCTTAATCAAAACTGACAATGTCCCAACAATTTCCCCCTTTTTGATGATGCCAAAACACTGAAAAGATCCTCAAAACACTTAGAGGAAATATGATAAACCTATCTATAAGATAAGACAGTGTTAGAGCAATTCTTGATAAAGTACAGAATTTAAAACAACAGCCAAAAAGACAATGATTTTTGTCTGTGGGCAAAAGTAATAGATCTCATTGATAGATGTGAAAATTATTACAATGAATCTAATCTATTACAAAGAAGCCTGTGAACACCTAGACTAATCTCATTTCAGGTTTGAGTCCATATCCTGCATAGACTCTTGCCTTCAGCTCGTCAAGTCTTCTAGATTGGTTCACGTATCCTTCAGCTTTGGCTATCTTCAACACTTCCATCATGATGGCCTTTGTGTCATGCTTTTGAGTTCCAGGAACCAAGGGAGGAGTTCGAATGGTGAACTCAGGAGCCTTCACTTGAACTTGAGCTGCATCAGCTTCCTCCAAGATCTTCTGGAATAGTTCAGGATGATTGTCCATCATGTAGTCAGTGAAGTGGGCATTGATATCCTCAGTGTCGCCCCACTTCTTCACAACATACCACAATCTAACAAATTCATCCCTTGCATCAATCCAAAACTCCTTCAATGTCTCTGAGACGAACTCATCGACAAAAGCTTCCCTTACTCCTGATTCTGGCCTACTTACTTGAAGAATTGTTGATTTCCTAACTGTTGGCTTCTTCCTGTACTTCCTAGGCTCAGGCTTCGCCTTCTTCCTCCTTAGCAAGCTGATCACTGCATCATCCAGTTCTCGTTGTTGACGCTCAGTGATATCAGTCAGCTTCTCAACCTTCTTCTCCAAGATGTGCATCTTCTCCTTCTGAGCAATTTCAGCTCTGCGCATAGCCTCAGATTTCTCAGAGTGATCTCCCCATGCTTCAGCACATAACTCCGCCACCAACTCCCCTGAGTAAGTGATGGGATTCTTCCTTGAGCTCATGGGAGACGATCTCTGAACTGGCTCAGGTTGTTGCTTGGAAGGTTCATCAGCCTTTGCCTTTGTTGCCTCCGCCCTCAGCCTGACAACAACTTCCTCTCCTTCCTTCTCCACTGCCGCTAACCTAGCTGACTTCCTCACCCTTAGTATATTCCCTTCAGGATTGGCTTCAGGGTCAGCTAGAACGGTCTCACCTTGGTTGACTGCCTCCGATGCCTCAGGGCGGGATCTTTTCTTCTTCTTTTCCCCCTTTTTGGCATCATCATTGGCCTGGGATGGGAGTGACTCAGCTCCACTGTTGATAACAAAAGTGGCTAAAGATTGAACTTCCAATACGCCCTCCTTCAGCATCTCAACTCCCGTGGCAATCCCAGTGCCTGCGTAAGAAACCGAACTGATAGCAGCATTGACTTTCTTCTCAAAGACCTCCATAGAGAGTTGGAGTCTTTGTTCAGCCTTGGTGATCCTTTCCTCCACCTTCAAGGACTCACCGCTGACTCTGCTGGCCTCAGTTAGTATCTTTGCCGACTCCTCAGTGGCCTTCACCAAAATGTCTGCCACTGACTGTGAGGTGCGATCCAACTTCCCTGACTCCAGCTCCAGTTTGGACGCTGAGTCCTTCATGGCCTGAGTGACAATAGCTCCAGTCTGAACTGCAAGCCTGTCAACTGCCTGATTCAACTTCTCATCCCTGATCGCATCCCTCTCATCAAGTTTCTTGAGAGTGTTCCTAAGCATCTTCTTGGTGCGTTGTTCTTTTCAACAAAATCAGCTCCCTGTTGGCAAGGTTGTTGTAGGCTGACTTTGTCCACCTGATGTATTTTGCCAGGGCCTTGGAGTCTTCTTCTTTTTCAGCTCGTAGCTTCATTACTTCCTCCTGAAGTTCAGCTAGATTTTCCGTGGTTTTCTCCTGCTTGACCTCCACTATGCTTGTGAATTCAGCACGGCCGACCCCAGTTATTATCACATCTGCATCATCAACGGCCTCATCAGTGATTGGTTGTTTTCCCTTGTCAGCCCCTGCAGCATCAGTCCCTTCGTCAAGGTGCACTGAAGGCAGTTGTGAAGTAGTCATAGCCGTCTCCTCAGGCTCAGCTAAGCTATCTTGAACCTTAGGAGCAAGTCCCTCGGAACTGAGAGTCTCCTTGGATGCCTCAACATCTTCCTCTCTTGTCTCAGGGCAGGGAATCCCTTCATCGACAGATGTCTCATTGGCAGCTGAGATGTTCACAACATCCTCAGCCACTGGGCCACTCTTGGCACCAGTGTCTTTTTCACCTTTCCCCTGAGCCTGAGGCTCAGAGATCATCTTATCAACCTCCTGTGCAGTCTCCTCCACTGCCTTCTCCATGTCTCCACCCTGAGCTTCATCATCATCCTCATCATCCTTCTCTCCATCAGACCGGATGTCAGCCTTGCTCTTGGACATCATATCAGCCACTAACTGCTTCAGGTTGTCAAAGTTCAAAAGTTGAAGCCAGCTAGTCAGTCCAAAGAAGGAGCAAATCTTGGCCTCCTCCGCCTCCCAGTGCTCCCAGCCACGAGCGTCCACTAGCAGATGTTGTTCCTGCATGTTTGATTGTTTGAAGTCCATCCAAACCTTGAGCTCAATCACATATGTAAGCAGCTCATTGTACTTGTACAGCCCAGGCCAGCACTTTCCTGCCCATTCTGTGGCGTTCCCCCTGAGAGTGCTCTCCAGAATCCCTCATGCCATATGTTCGTCTAATTCCTCCTCCTCCACTTCAAGGAATTCATCCTCTTCAGCTGAAATGGATTTGGGACAGTCCTTGGGATTGGGGTATGAGGGAAAGTCTGTGGGGTTTGGAAGATTTGGCTCGGCTGACTGATCAGGCTCATTCGTTGGTAAAGTTGATGGCACTGACTCAGTAGACTGATTTGGCTCTGAGGTTTGGGGTGGTTGGGGGGTTTGAGGTGTGGGGACAGGGTTGGAAGGTGTTTGGGTTTTAGGGTGTGTGGGTGTTTGGGTGGGTACTGTCTCAGGCTGCAATAACTCAGCCGTCTCGACAGATTTTCTCACTGCCTCCAAGTCAGAGGCTCCAGGAGAGCTTGACTTCTCCCTCTCACTCACCTCAGACAGCTTCTTAAAAGGGGACTTGTTGGGTCCCTTCCTAAGCCTCTTCAGGGGCCTCTCTCCCTGAGCACCCTCCTTCCTGACGTCATCGTCAGTTCCCTCAGCCTCTGACCCGGCCTTCTTGGGATCAGACTCAGTCCCTGATTTCGTGCTCTTCCCTGACAGCACGACCCTTACCTTCTTCCTCTTCTCAGCCTTTTCCTCCTCAGGCTGCTCCACCTCTTCAGCTGCAACCTCCTCACCTTCTTTACTCCTCTCAAGGAGGTCATCTACCCGTTCAATTAGACTGGTTGCCACAGCTGGCTTTTTGGCCTGACCCTTTGCTTTCGCATTGGGGTCAGTCAGCCCTAGCACTGAATAGGTATCACTCAGTGAGGAAAACATTACCTTCTTTGAGGAGAGACAATCCTCAAAGTCGAAGGTATACCCATGGCAAGCATGAGCAATCAGGATGGACATCCTCGTTCCGAATGGTAAGATGGCACTGACGGATATGTGCTTCTTCTCCTCATCTCGCTTAAGTTTGTCCAAACCAGACTGATGGAGTTGATCAAGGAAGAACTGCTCCCAGTTCGCTTCCACTCCATCAGCAATTGCTCCCATGAGTCTCAGCTTGGGCAGACTCAGTTGCTCGTGAGAGCCAGTTGCACCCATCACTATCTTGGACACCAAATCCACCAGAGCTCTGTACTCAGGCTTCAGCGTATTCTTGTTCTGACGAGCCTTGAACTCTGATGACCCAGACTTGGTCCATTTCCCAAGGAATTCTCCCTCCGAGTTTTCCTTGTACGTTTTTGGGTTGATGCCTGAGAATGGCAACTTGAAGACTTCCCTCACCGCCCTCCTGACGTCAATAGTGACCACCTCTGAGTTGTAGAGAGGTTCGTCGTTGCCGTCCTTCTCTCCCGTCGGTTTAAGCGCAGTCACCTTCGTATAAATCTCCTCCTTTCGTAAGAACATATTTAAGTAAGCTTCCACAACTGTTCTTGGGAGCACGGAAATGGGGCGGGTGGTGAAGTATGTTTCCAACCCAGCATCGGAAATCCACTTGAATACTAGTTTGATTTCCTCAACTGTGAGACAGATACCTTCCGTGGAGATGACTTGCTCCATGTGTATCAGGTTTTTTTCGACAACGTCCACGATCTTGTCGGTTGTCCAGTTGGAATCAAGAAATGCCATTGAATTGAAAGAGAGATTTTTCGAAATTTCTGTGATTGAGCAAGGGAAAACTCAGTGTGCAGATGTGTTGTGTTTGCGTAAAAACCTCAAATGGCACTCTTGATTGATAATATTAAGTCAGTTACTCAAACGTGGGGTTGAGATTAATCCCTGAATTTGAAAGGTTTTGAAATGAGGGGGCCAGGATTAATCTCAGCTTCAATCAAACCCCATGTCAGTCATAATCCGTATAAAACGGACACGTATATGAAAAAGTAACTGTAGCATTAAATGCTCCGTGTGCGTGGGTTTTAAATATGAAAAGGCGCACTTTTATTGAAAACGGAATGCATTTAATAAAGATTTTCAGGACGAAAGACTCAAGGAGACGCTTGAAATTCACACGAGTCAGGTTAGAGTTCATACCTGTCAGGGAGACTTTGTAGCACCCTGATACCTCGCTGAGTCGAGTCTGGCCTGAGTTCCCCCTAGAACCCTACACTGACTGCTCTCCCGGATCTAAGAGTCCTAACTCCACTGACAGTTCCATAAATCTTGCTTCAGCTAGAGGCTTAGTCAAGATGTCAGCTCTTTGCCTGTCAGTGTGAATCTTCTCCATCCTAATATCTTTCTTCTCCACATGATCTCGAATGAAGTGATGCCTAATATCCACATGCTTGCACCTTGTGTGAAGCACTGGGTTCTGAGTAATTTCTATTGCACTATTGTTGTCACAATAGATTGGAACCTGATTAGCAAATACTTGGTAGTCCCTCAACTGTTGCCTCAACTACAAAATCTGAGCACAACAACTACCTGCAGCCATATACTCAGCCTCAATTGTGGATGTCGCCACTGAATTCTGCTTCTTACTAAACCACGAGATCAACTTACTTCCCAAAAACTGACATGTCCCTGAGGTTGATTTCCTATCAATCCTAAAACCTCCATAATCTGCATCTGAATAACCTGTCAGTTCTAAGTTGTCATCTGAAGGATACCATAGTCCCATATTGACTGTCCTTTTCAAATACTTAAGTATCCTCTTAGCAGCCTCCAAATGACTTCTTTTGGGATCAGACTGATACCTAGCACACACACCAACTGCAAACGTATTGTCAAGTCTACTTGCAGTCAGGTACAACAACGAACCTATCAACCCTCGATACTCAGTCTGATTTACTGAAGTCCCTTCAGTGTCAGGATCCATCTTCCAATTTGTGATCATTGGGATCCTGGCTGGATTGCTGTTCTGAACACCAAACTTTTGAATCAAGTCTCTTGTATACTTGGCCTGATTTATGAAGATACCTTGATCAGTCTGCTTGACCTGCAATCCTAAGAAGAAGTTCATCTCTCCCATCATGGACATCTCAAATTTACCAGTCATCAACTTAGAGAATTTCTCACAGAGCTGATGATTTGGTGATCCAAATATTATGTCATCCACATAAATCTGGACCAAGAGAATGTCATCACCTTCAGTGATCCTGAACAATGTCCTATCCACAGTTCCCTTCTTGAACCCATGGTCTGTCAGGAATTGAGAGAGGGTATCATACCAAGCTCTTGGTGCTTGCTTAAGTCCATAGAGTGTTTTCTTCAAATGGTATACTCTATCTCCAACCTCAAACCCGGGAGGTTGTTCAACATATATCTCTTCATTGAGCACACCATTCAGGAAGGAACTCTTGACATCCATTTGATATACCTTGAACTTCTTATATGTTGCATAGGCAAGGAACAACCTGATAGCTTCCAACCTAGCCACTGGAGCAAAAGTCTCATCATAGTCTATTCCCTCAGATTGACAATACCCTTTTGCAACCAGTCTAGCCTTGTTCCTTACCACAACACCATTCTCATCCTTCTTGTTCTTGAAGACCCACTTGGTACCAATCACACCTTGATGCCTAGGTCTATCTACCAGTTCCCACACCTGATTCCTTGTGAACTGATTCAACTCCTCTTGCATGGCTATGATCCAGTTCGAGTCAGTGAGAGCTTCTTCAATGTTCTGAGGCTCTTGCTCAGAGAGAAAGCAACAGAACAATGCACTCTCACCATGGAAACGTCTGGTCCTGACTCCCTCAGTTGGATCACCAATGATTTGATCAATGGGATGATCTTCTAACCATGTTCTTTTGCCAGGAGTTGTTCCTGAAGTACCTGCAATGTTAGTGTCTACAGGCTCATAAAATTCAGCAAACTGAACAGAGGGGGATGATCCTGAGTCTATGCCAAAGGGATTAACAAGCTCAATGCCAGGGACATTGATTCCCCCTTGATTAGGTGACTCAGGAACCGTCTCGGCTGCAACAGCATCTTCATAGACGGTGCTTACCTCAGGTTGAGCCTGTTCCTCAGTCTGAGGCTCAATAATCCCTGATGTGATGGGCTTAGGAGTGGCACCTGATTCATCATCCTGATCGTCATCATCATCCTATCTCGGAATTGACACAGTCTTGATCTTGGGATCAGGTTGATTCTTCAAGCTCAGCCTTGTCACACTCCTTGTGACCTCCTCAGTGTCAGGATTCAACACCTTTGCCCTAGACTCATTAGCAGATTCATCAAAGACAACATGAGGTGATTCTTTCACAACAAGGGTCCTACAATTGTAAACCCTGAAGGCTTTACTAACTTCAGAATATCCTAAGAATATTCCTTCATCAGATTTGCTATCAAAGGCTTTCAATTGGGTCTTTCCATTGTTGAGGATGAAGCACTTACAACCAAATACATGAAAATAAGAAATACGAGGTTTCCTTTTGTTCCATGTCTTATATGGGGTCTGAGCATGTTGTTTGTTCAGCATGGATCTGTTCTGAGTGTAGCATGCTGTGTTGATTGCTTCAGCCCAGAATTTCTTGGGCAATCCTGACTCAGCTAGCATGGTCCTTGCAGCTTCCTTCAGTGTCATGTTCCTCCTTTCAGCAACACCATTCTGTTGTGGGGTTCTAGCTGCAGAAGTCTCATGAGTTATACCAAATTCATTACAAAAGTAAGAAATATATGAATTTATAAATTCAGTGCCCTTGTCAGATCTGATCTTAGTAATGGACTGATTCTTCTCATTGCTGAGTCTTCTGAGCAACTCTGGAAGCTTCACCTGTGTTTCCTTTTTATTCAACAAGAAAATAACCCAAGTATATCTAGAATAATCATCAATAACCACAAGGGTATATTTTCTACCATTCATACTCACAGGTGTTATTGGACCAAACAAATCCATGTGCAGGAGCTGAAGTATCCTGTCAGTGGAATAAGAAGCTTTCTCTTTGAATGACGCTCTGACCTGCTTCCCTTGCTGACAAGCTTTGCACACGTGATCTTTGCTAAAAACTTCATTAGGTAGACCATCAACAAGTGATTGTCTAGAAATTTTGTTAAGAATCTTGAAGTTCAGGTGGCTTAATCTTTTATGCCATAACCAACTGAGCTCTAGAGAGCTTTTAGCAACTAAACAAGTATTAGGAATAGTGCTGCTCCAATCAGCTAGATAAACATTACCTTTCCTGATACCTGATAGAAGCACTTGTGTTGATTTGTCCTTGACTGAACATATATTCGATGAGAACTCAACACTGAAACCTTTGTCACAGAATTGACTTACTGACAACAGGTTATGCTTCAGTCCTTCCACAAAGGACACATTTTCCACTCTGACTTTACCTATAATTAGAACACCAAAACCTTTAGTAACACCTTTTGAGTTATCACCAAAGGTTACCTGTGGACCATCTTTCGCTTGATATTCTTGGAGAAGACTCTTCATTCCAGTCATGTGCCTTGAGCAACCACTGTCTAGGTACCAAACAGCTTTGATTGAGTCTCCTCTCCTCTTGTTGTGATCCACAGCCGCCTGCAAGCAATTCAGGCTTTAGGTACACATTGGGTGTTGGGTCCTATCGTGTCAGCTGTACCCTTCGGGATCCAGACTTGCTTCACAACCCTGATTGCCTCAGAGTGGTAAATCTGTCTCCCTGAAACATCAACATACACACCTTTCTTCTTCTTTGCCTAAGAGGAAGATGGTGTATGAGTGCTAGACTTAGGCTTTACAGGAGCCTGAGTGGGTGCCTTTTGGGCTGGCTTCCTGTTCTTCCTAGGTCTGGGTGCAGCAGGTCTTGGACCTTGTTCTTGATAAGGACCCTGTGTTCTATTCCCCCTAGGCAAGTGAGGGAATGGAAAACAGTTAAAGGCCTCAGGATGCCAAAACCACGGGGGTGTCATCATGTTTGGCCTTCCCTGTTGGTATTGCCAAGCATGATGGTACCCTCGCTGACCAGTCTGAGGGCTCTTGGCCTGAGTCTTTCTCTGCTTTCGCTGAGGCTTTCCCTGGCCTGAGCTCTCAGGGGCTTCCTTAGATTGCTTTGCCTTTCCCTTGGGTTTTGGCTTAGCTACCTTAGGAGCAACCCTGACTGTGTCAACAGTTTCTTTGCCCTTATCAGTTTGACGGGCCTGGAGCACAACCTTAGGTGCACTCTGGCCTGCCTGAACAAAAACCCTCTCAGTGTTTCTCCCTAAAGCAACATGAGACTGACCTTGTGAGGATTTCTTAGGAACATATCCAAGTCCCTTTTTCTCATTCCCAAGCATCTGGCTGCTATTTATTTCCTCTCTAGCCACTGAGGATTTATTCATTGCTGCAACCTTTTTCTTGAGAGAGTCCTCACTCTTTTTCAGGATTTCATGTCTGGTAAAAAGGTCATCAAACTTACTCTTAAGTACTTTCAGTTCTTCCTTCCTGGCCAGCTCTTCCTCAGCCAGTTCCCTCAGAATCTTCTCTCTTGGAAGACGCTCAGCATTGATTAAATCAATCTCCTAAGTTAGTCTCACAATTTAAGCTGATTCTTTAAGATCAGACTGAGTGAGTTGTTCATTCAGGTTTTGAACTTCAGTACTCAATTTCTTGTTCTCCTCTACCAAGAATACATTAGTTTCCTGCAGTCTGGAGAAATTGACCATCAATTGATCAAGGCAGATCTGAAGGTTCATTTCTCTAACTGACTCTGGGCTAAGCTCATGATTTTGACCAGTGTACGAAGCACAAACAGAATTTGATGTTACCCCAGGCTCATCCCTAGCCATCAGACAGACATCATCGTACTCGTCATCTGAGAAGAGTTCAGGTGACCTTTCAGCAGGACCGTCACAGTCTGTTGCATCTTCAGCGACCATTGCTCTCCGATCAGCAGATCTTAGATCCCTAGTGACTCTCCTTTCCTCTCTCTCTCCCTCGCACTCAGCTCCGGGCAGTCGTACTGATAGTGACCAATCTTGTTACAGTTGTAACATGCTACCTTCTCACTTACTCTTTCTTTTCTTGGTTCAGGGTTCCTCCTTGAGTCAGGTTCCCTGGTTCTGGGTGAGCTTTCAGCCTTGGTTGGATATCTATCATTGCGAGTTGGTTCAGAATATCTCCTTTCATCACCACGTTCTCTCCTCTGGTCAGTGTTCCTTCGCTCCTCGTATCTCTTTGAGCTTTGGTGGGTTCCTTCAGGTTTCCTGTCACGTGAGTCCTGATAAAACTTTTTATAACGACCAAACCAGGAATTGAGCTTGTCAAATCGCCTGGCCATCAGGCTGTACTCCTCAGCGAGTTCTTCCCTGCTCATCTCCATCAGTGACTTTGATGAAATATTTGATGAGGGCTCAACAGGTTCAGACCTGGCCTTGAACGCCACACTTTTCTCAGGAGTTTTCTCCTTCACTTCCTCTTCTGACTGTACTTTCTTCTTTCTTTTGTTAAGATCAAATTCAAGCGCTTTGAGCTTTGAAAAAAGTAAAGCAGAAGTTATGTTACTCATATCCTGAGTGTTCTTAAGCATAATTACACTGTTATCCCATCTCTCAGGAAGGGCATTTAGGATTTTTGAAGCAACATCTCTCCTTGGGACATCCTTGTCCAACATCACCAACTCATTCATCAACTTGATGAATCTAGACTCCATTTGATCTATGCTCTCGTCAGGCAGCATCTCGAACGCCTCGAATTTCTTAATAGCAATGTTTCTCTTGTTCTCCTTGATCTTTTCAGATCCCTCACACATCCTTGTCAGCTCATCCCAAACCTCATTTGTCGTCTTTAAGTTCATCAGCCTAGCTGACTCCTCGAAGGGCACCGTATGCAGGATGATATTTCTGGCCACATTATCCAGCCCCATCATCTTGATCTCATCAGTGGTCATATCCTTCCTTTCCTTAGGAATAGGTACACCAATATCGAGATCATCATATCCTCTCCCTCTGGTATTTGGGACAGTAATTTTGATCGGTCCTTCCCTGTGTACACGCGGCATCTGATCATGGATGGCATCTAGATGTGCTTCTAATCTGAACTTCCAATATATAAAGTTAGACACAGAGAATTCAGGTAACGAAGCTTCAAGTCTCCTCGAAGTAATGTTGATGCAAGTTTTATGAAAAGCAAACTCAGATCTGTTCAGTAACCACCAACAGTTTCTCCTCTGAAACTATTAGTATTCAAAGTCAGTCGTCTTTCGAACCACTGCTCTGATACCACTTGTTGGTCCCGGTACAAGATTGAAGAATACGTGTAAGGGGGGGAATACACGTATACCAATTTTTCAAACTTAAAACTGACTGAGTCCCCTTTACTCAGAGTGGTAAAGAACTAGGAACTGATAACACACCTACTGACTACACTTGGTGCGGGTCAGTTGGCTAACTATCAGTTCAAGTTCAGTGCGGAAATGTTTGAGCCCTGAAAGTTTAAAGTCTTGTTTAGTTTGCTTTCTGAAAAACTTGTTTTACTCAATTCTGAATAGTGTTTAGTAGGGCAGTGTTCATTTGAAGATCAGCCTGATTGATTCAGGCCTAATAAACTTGAATGCAATGAATGAACGAATAATATGGCAAGTATGCACAATATCAAAGCAGTAAGAACACAGGGAGTTTAACGTGGTTCAGAGTCTCAAGCTCCTACGTCCACGGCCTGACTTAACAGGAAATCCACTCAAGGGATTCTTGTTTTAAACATGCCAAGGTGCACCAAGACCAGCTATCCTCACTGATCTATACAACTCCACTTACTAACACACTAACTGACTTACTCCCAACAAGCCTAACTTAGGGTTTTGGTTTCAGTTTGGATTCCAACTAGGTTGAGATTATCCTTACAAGGCAAAGCTATGCTAAGGATTGGATAATCTCTCTAAGCTTAAGATACTGCTATTTAGCTCTTGGAATACAGAGTAACTCTCAGTTGCTAAGAAACACTTGAGAAATTTGGATGTTTTCGAGTGCTTCTCTTAAAGGCTGAATGCTTTGAGTGCTTGAGAGTTTCAGTAATTTCTGGCTTGGAAATTTCCCGTAACCTTGAATGGGTTCAAGGTCTTCTGTATTTACGGGTGATTTGAAAAACTATCCGTTGGAGAGATAGCCTTCTAGTCATCTATGTAGAGAGGCTTCAAACGGACATATCTTCATGCAGCAGCCGTCCTTGCATGGATTTGGTATTTGCATTAAATACACATTAAATGCTTGCCCGTTGAACATGCAGTCTGAATTCAGTCTTCATGTCAGGTTTCGTACGTGCGTGTCCTTCTCGGATTGGTCCACGTCATCAGGTTGGTGAGAATGTCAGAACTTATTCCTGAGCTTCAGGTTTGTCTTATTAAGTTCATTTTGTCTTGAGCCCACCGGTCTTGTCCTGACGCTGAAATTCCTTTTGCATTGCTTGGCTCTACTCCAAGTCTTCCCATAAACTCAGTGATATCCTGTTCCCTTCAGGATTGAGTTAGTAATGACCTCAGGGTCATACTCTTCATCACTGACACTTACTCAGCCAGCTTAGAGAACTGTAATAAGTTCAGGATGGTGCTCTTCGTCTTCAGGCTCTGAGTCTTGATTGTCTCCAGTAAGTTCTCCTCTCACTGAGTACCTGTGAAGAGTAAAATGACTAAGTACTAATCCTAACCAAGACTAGCCTGACAAAGACAAATTTATGCAAAACATCTTTTCAGGGGCTTTGGGATCTTAATCAAAACTGACAATGTCCCAACGGCTTTGCCTTTCCCTTGGGTTTTGGCTTAGCTACCTTAGGAGCAATCCTCACTGTGTCAACAGTTTCTTTGCCCTTATCAGTTTGACGGGCCTGGAGCACAACCTTAGGTGCACTCTGGCCTGTCTAAACAAAAACCCTCTCAGTGTTGCTCCCTGAAGCAACATGAGATTGACCTTGTGAGGATTTCTTAGGAACATATCCAAGTCCCTTTTTCTCATTCCCAAGCATCTGGCTGCTATTTATTTCCTCTCTAGCCACTGAGGATTTATTCATTGCTGCAACCTTTTTCTTGAGAGAGTCCTCACTCTTTTTCAGGATTTCATATCTGGTAAAGAGGTCATCAAACTTACTCTTAAGTACTTTCAGTTCTTCCTTCCTGACCAGCTCTTCCTCAGCTAGTTCCCTCAGAATCTTCTCTCTTGGAAGACGCTCAGCATTGATTAAATCAATCTCCTGAGTTAGTCTCACAATTTGAGCTGATTCTTTAAGATCAGACTGAGTGAGTTGTTCGTTCAGGTTTTGAACCTCAGTACTTAATTTCTTGTTCTCCTCTACCAAGAAGACATTAGTTTCCTGCAGTCTGGAGAAATCAACCATCAATTGATCAAGGCAGATCTGAAGGTTCATTTCTCTAACTGACTCTGAGCTAAGCTCAGGATTTTGACCAGTGTACGAAGCACAAACAGAATTTGATGTTACCTCAGGCTCATCCCTAGCCATCAAACAGACATCATCATACTCGTCATCTGAGAAGAGTTCAGGTGACCGTTCAGCAGGGCCGTCAGAGTCTGTTGCATCTTCAGCGACCATTGCTCTCCGATCAGCAGATCTTAGATCCCTAGTGGCTCTCCTTTCCTCTCTCTCCCTCGCACTCAGCTCCGGGCAGTCGTACTGATAGTGACCAATCTTGTTACAGTTGTAACATGCTACCTGCTCACTTACTCTTTCTTTTCTCGGTTCAGGGTTCCTCCTTGAGTCAGGTTCCCTGGTTCTTGGTGAGCTTTCAGCCTTGGTTGGATATCTATCATCGCGAGTACATCTCTGTTCGTCTCTTCTTTCAGGCTTTGGTTCAGAATATCTCCTTTCATCACCACGTTCTCTCCTCTGGTCAGTGTTCCTTCGCTCCTCATATCTCCTTGAGCTTTGGTGGGTTCCTTCAGGTTTCCTATCACGTGAGTCCTGATAAAACTTTTTATAACGACCAAACCTGGAATTGAGCTTGACAAATCGTCTAGCCATCAGGCTGTACTCCTCAGCGAGTTCTTCCCTGCTCATCTCCATCAGTGACTTTGATGAAGAATTTGATGAGGGCTCAACAGGTTCAGACCTGGCCTTGAACGCCACTCTTTTCTCAGGAGTTTTCTCCTTCACTTCCTCTTCTGACTGAACTTTCTTCTTTCTCTTGTTAAGATCAAATTCAAGCGCTTTGAGCTCTGAAAAAAGTAAAGCAGAAGTTATGTTACTCATATCCTGAGTGTTCTTAAGCATAATTACACTGTTATCCGATCTCTCAGGAAGGGCATTCAAGATTTTTGAAGCAACATCTCTCCTTGGGACATCCTTGTCCAGCATCACCAACTCATTCATCAACTTGATGAATCTAGACTCCATTTGATCTATGCTCTCGTCAGGCAGCATCTCGAACGCCTCGAATTTCTGAATGGCAATGTTTCTCTTGTTCTCCTTGATCTTTTCAGATCCCTCACACATCCTTGTCAGCTCATCCCAAACCTCCTTTGCCGTCTTTAAGTTCATCAGCCTAGCTGACTCCTCGAAGGGCACCGTATGCAGGATGAAATTTCTCGCCACATTATCCAGCCCCATCATCTTGATCTCATCAGTGGTCATATCCTTTCTTTCCTTAGGAATAGGTACACCAATATCCAGATCATCATATCCTCTCCCTCTGGTATTTGGGACAATGATTTTGATCGGTCCTTCCCTGAGTACACGCGGCATCTGTTCATGGATGGCATCTAGATGTGCTTCTAATCTGAACTTCCAATAGATAAAGTTAGACACAGAGAATTCAGGTAACGAAGCTTCAAGTCTCCTCGAAGTCATGTTGATGCAAGTTTTATGAAAAGCAAACTCAGATCTGTTCAGTGACCACCAACAGTTTCTTCTCTGAAACTATTAGTATTCAAAGTCAGTGGTCTTTCGAACCACTGCTCTGATACCACTTGTTGGTCCCGGTACAAAACTGAGGAATACGTGTATGCGGGGAAATACACGTATACCCATTTTTCAACCTTAAAAACTGACTGAGTCCCCTTTACTCAGAGTGGTAAAGAACTAGGAGCTGATAACACACCTACTGACTACACTTGGTGCGGGTCAGTTGGCTAACTATCAGTTCAAGTTCAGTGCGGAAATGTTTGAGCCCTGATAGTTTAAAGTCTTGTTTAGTTTGCTTTCTGAAAACCTTGTTTTACTCAATTCTGAATAGTGTTTAGTAGGGCAGTGCTCTTTTTGAGAATCAGGCTGATTGATTTAGGCCTGATAAACCGAATTTTATGAATGAACAAGTAATATGGTAGGTATGCACAATATCAAAGCAATAAGAACACAGCAGGTTTAACGTGGTTCAGAGTCTCAAGCTCCTACGTCCACGGCCTGACTTAACAGGAAATCCACTCAAGGGATTCTTGTTTTTAACGTGCCAAGGTGCACCAAGACCAGCTAACCTCACTGATCTATACAAACTTCCTACTAACTCACTAACTGACTTACTCCCAACAAACCTAACTTAGGGTTTTGGTTTCAGTTTGGATTCCAACTAAGTTGAGATTATCCTTACAAGGCAAAGCTATGCTAAGGATTGGATAATCTCTCTAAGCTTAAGATAATGCTATTGAGCTCTTGGAATAAAGAATAACTCTCAGTTGCTAAGAAACACTTGGGAAATTTAGATGGTTTCGAGTGCTTCTCTTAAAGGCTGTATGTTTTGAATGCTTGAGAGTTTGAGTAATTTCTGGCTTGGAAATTTCCCGTAACCTTGAATGGGTTCAAGGCCTTCTGTATTTATAGGTGATTTGAAAAACTATCCGTTGGAGAGATAGCCTTCTAGTCATCTATGTAGAGAGGCTTCAAACGGGCATATCTCCATGCAGCAGCCGTCCTTGTATGGATTTGGTATTTGCATTAAATGCACATTAAATGCTTGCCCGTTGAACTTGCAGTCTGAATTCAGTCTTCATGTCAGGTTCCGTACGTGCGTGTCCTTCTCGAATTGGTCCACGTCATCAGGTTGGTGAGAATGTCAGAACTTATTCCTGAGCTTCAGGCTTGTCTTATTAAGTTCATTTTGTCTTGAGCCCACCGGTCTTATCCTGACGCTGAAATTCCTTTTGCATTGCTTGGCTCTACTCCAAGTTTTCCCATAAACTCAGTGACATCCTGTTCCCTTCAGGACTGAGTTAGTAATGACCTCAGGGTCATACTCTTCATCACTGACACTTACTCAACCAGCTTAGAGGACTGCCATAAGTTCAGGATGGTGATCTTCGTCTTCAGGCTCTTAGTCTTGATTGTCACCAGTGAGTTCTCCTCTCACTGAGTACCTGTGAAGTGTAAAATGACTAAGTACTAATCCTAACCAAGACTAGCCTGACAAAGACAGATTAAGGCAAACATCTTTTCAGGGGCTTTGGGATCTTAATCAAAACTGACAATGTCCCAACAAAGGGTCAGGCATTAGCCGACTTCATAGTCAAGTTAACCTTTCCCCAAAATTCGACGAGAGGGCTAAATCACCCTTGCATCTTTATGTGGACGGTTCGTCAACAAACATGGCCTCATGGGCCGGGGTAGTTCTTATCAGCCCCGACCGATAGGTATTCACCTCGGCAGTCAGATTCGAGTTTATGGCTACCAACAATGAAGCCGAATACGAAGCTCTCATCGCAGGCCTCCACTTATCACTGGCTGTCGGAGTCAGACGACTCCAGATTTTTGGAGATTCTCAACTTATAGTAATTCAAGTACGAGGTGAATATGAGGCCAGAGACGAACATATGATTGAATACCAATGAATTGTTGCTCACTCGGTATCTATGCTAGATCAAGTATATATTCAACAAGTACCTCGAACAAGTAACACGCAAGCTGATGCCCCGGCAAGATTAGCAATAAGTGATGAGCCAGCAGATCTAACAGACATCGTCATCACTAGAAAAACCCAACCTTCGACAATTGATTATGAAGTAAATCAAGTTGTTAGACAGAAAGATGATGATGATTGGCGAACTCCTATAGCCAAATACTTGAACGACGGTAAACTTCCAAGTAACTCTTTTGAAGCTGCAAGAATAACGAAACAAGCAGCCAGGTATACCCTGGTAGACGAACAGCTTTACAAAAAAGGTTTCTCAGTCCCGCTACTCAAGTGTTTGTCCAGGGGGCAAGGAAAGGCTACTTTGGAAGATATACATTCTAGAGCATATGGAAATCATGCTGGGGGCAAGCTTTGGCATACAAAACAATAAGGCAAGGCTATTACTGGCCGACCCTGCGAAAAGATACAATCCAGGTAGCCAGAGCCTGTCACCGGTGTCAAATTTTTGCCCCAAGCATCCATACACCCGCCCAAGAGCTTGTTTTGGTTTTCAGTCCTTGGCCATTTGCACGATGGGGAATGGATATTATCGAACCTTTCCCACCTAGGAAAGGAAACGTACCATTCACCATCGTGGCCGTAGACTGTTACACCAAGTGGGCATAAGCAGAAACCCTGGTTAAAGTCACTCAGAAGAAAATGATCGACTTTATTTGGAAGAACATTGTCTGCCTGTTCGGAATTCCTCAAATACTTGTGACAAACAATGGTACTCAGTTTGACGGGAAGAAGCTTCGGGACTTCTGCACTAAGTGGGGAATCAGAAAATATTATTCAACCCCCTATCATCCACAATCAAATGGCCAGGTGGAAGCCGTCAATAAGATAATCAAGCACATTCTTAAGATACGGCTAACAGAAAGTAAAGGCAAGTGGTCTATAGAACTGCCAGATGTATTATGGGCATACAGAGTTTCTCCCAGGTCTAGCACCGGAGAAACACCTTTTGCACTAGCATTTGGAACCTAAGTAGTTATCACAGTTGAGTTAAAGACCAAGACACTAAGAACTGCCAACTTTGAAGAAATGACGAACAGTTCTGCCCTATCAGTCGAGCTAGATTTGCTTGAAGAAAAAAGAATTTCTGCTGAATTAAGAAATGCAATATATAAGCAGAGAGCAGAACGTTACTATAATTCTCAAGTCAAAATAAGAGAATTCGAAGCCGGCGACCTCATTTTAAAAAAGAAGCTCGCCCCACTGCCAGGCATATTTGGCCCGACTTGGGAGGGCCCATACAGGGTAACAGACAGGTTACCCAATGGTGCATATGATATTGAAGATCTAGATGATAATTCGGCCAAATATTCCTGGAATGCAGCCAACTTGAAGAAATATTTCCAATAGGCGAGCTACTTTGCTCATGGGAAGTGGAAGTGTTGCTCCTCTATTGGGCGAGCTACTATGTCACACGGGCGAGCCAAGGCTGTACATGCGCAAGTAAGATTAAAAAACTTGCCTAATTTTTTAAAAATCTCATCAAGTGTTGGTGGTCGAGCAAAGTTTGATTGGTCGACCTGTTTGTGATCAATCACTTGTTTCATCTTGTATAGTTTTAATCTTTCGATGAATTCAAAGTTAGCTCGACGAGATGTATAGTGGTCGAGCTACTTTGACTTAGTGTGTAAATTATATGTTTTGGCAAGTTGATGATTGTTCGACAAAGTGAATAGAAGTCGAACTGCACTAGCTTATTATGAAGAAGTTTATAAATTAGGTTGTCATTCATACGTGTACTTTTGTAAAGCAAGGTTAATCACAAGTTGTTCGTTCAAAGGAGATTTGAGCTCGAGGCACAAATTTGTTATACAATCAAGCCCATTAAAGTCTGTTCATTTTTAAATGAACATAGCCTAAGGCCAAAGCCATTATTCCAATTTTTAAAGGCAAAGTTCTTAAGGAACAAAGCCCAACTACATTAAGATTGTTAAGCATGAATATAAATGTAAGAACAATTAATGTAAAGAGGATACATCGAGCAAAAGAAGACATTTCATTAATAATAAGGTTGTTCGCCCAAAATACTTACATACTCCTTCAAGGAGCGAACAACAACAAAAATTAAAGTAAAAACCTATCTAGTCCTACTTCCTAAGAGGCTTGCCCGGCAGGAGGAGGAAGGTTGTCGTCCTTGGGATCTTCTAAGGGTGCCCCTGAGATTGTTGGATCAATGGGGACGTCCTTAGTTAGCTCGGTGATCAATCCCTCAGCATCTCTTCGCTCTTGACGAGCCTTTTCACTTTGATCAGACGGCTTAATTTGTTCGCCTTCAGCAGCCTCTTCCTCCTTGTCCTCAGGAGGACTTGTTATTATGACTCCGGGGTCAATAAAATCAATTTTGACCCCATAATCGGGCAGGTCACCGATTTGAAGAGTTGTCCCTAGTGCAGGAGGATTGGACTCGACAAAGTTAGTGAATTCTTTGCCAATCTCCTCGACGATGTGAGGGACCTTGAACTCGTTCACCACTCGGATGCATTCAGCATAGGCCGTCACGAAGCCAATGATCGAGCTCACCTCCATTTTCAGAACCAGCTCTTCTTGAGTGATGGAGTTGTCGAGCTGATTCTCGAGGTCTGCAATTTTGATCGTTGCCTCTGTAGCAAAATTTTCAGCGACCTCTTTCTGCTTTTGAATCCGAGCGAGCTCGGCACAGAGCTGTTCGTTCTCGGTCATTTTAACCTTGAGCTCCTCCGAGACTTTGACATGGAGGTCGAGGGCACGTTGCTCGCTCACTTGGTGGGCCTTCACCTTGTCCTGCAGATTGGAAACCACTTTATTGGCCTCCTCTTTGGCCTCATCCCTTTCCTTAGCAATACGGCTTACAGTTGTCGTATGCTGCCGCACATCCCTTTCCAAGTCTTCGACCTGGTCGACCAGTTTCTACACGACAACCAAGGTGTTATCCGCCTCTATAATGCAAAGTCGTCCATTGTCACGAGGATTCTAAGCCTTGACGATCTCATTTAGATCCTTACTCCAAGAGCGGGCAATGGACTCGGAGGCGCGTCGGACAAAGGAGTCCGGAATTTCCCGAAAGTTGGCGGGCACCTTCGAGCAGATGTACTGGTGCACCAAGTTTGATCGCCCAGGATATTGCTCGGGCTCATAGCTGTAGCAAGCATAAGAAAAGTGTTAAAAAAATAGAAGAAAGAAAGAAACTAAAGAGTAAGTAAGGAACTTACGCATCGTGGTGACCCTTATCCCAACCTAGATAGGTCGCATCGTGAGGGTGATCGGCGACGCGCCCTTCAGGAGTAGCAGCGACCAAATGCTGCTCAGAAACTTGCTCCATGGAAGGAGTTCGCCCACCTTCAGGCTCAATTGGGCGAGCTGGGGCAGCCCCACTCCCTTGGGCGACCTTAGCTTTCTTGGCCGCCCTTTCCGCATCAGAGACGGGAGTACCATCTCCTCGAAGAAGCCTCTTCGTCTTTGGAGTAGTAGCCGTCGGTGGACTACTAGCAGGGACAGACTGTTTTGCAGAGCTGGATCTGCCCGCCTGCCTGGGATCGTCTTTGCCTGCCTTCGCCGCTAGGGCGATCATCTTGGAGATGGGGTCTCCTTTCTTCCTTCCTTGTTTGGTCGGTATTTCCCACACGTGTTGGTCTAAAATGCGGAAGGCGGGATGAATGGCGACGGTGACGAGCTGATCTGCAAATGAAGCAAACAATGAAAAGTTAAAAACTGGATATGTAAAGGAAAGAAAAACGAACAGATTTGTTCGCCAAAATTAAAGAAATTACCCTCGGGAACTTGGGCTTGAGCCTCAAGGTGATGAGGGAAGGTGGTGAAGCAAGCTACCCGACGAGTTGCCTCCGAGTAGAGATGGTTGACACTGCGATCAGCTCGGCGCCGAAGGGCAATCAGACTAACCACGAACAAGAACTGATCGTCAACACTTCCTTGGCACTTCGTCACTTGAGATTCTTGGGACCTGAAACACAAAAAGAAAAAATTAAAATTAATCTTATCACTTCAAAAGCATAGAAGGGATAAGACTCACGAATAAGGTCCCCAAACTCCGCCGGAGTGTTTATGAGCTCAGGACCACCATAAGGGCAAACAGAAGCACGCCAGTCTCCACCAATCCAGAACCAGTCGTGCTTCCAATCTCGCACCGTCCCAGGAATGTCCTCCACTAGCCTCAAGTTTGGTCGCACCTTGAGGTAGTACCAGCCCGTCTTTTCCCCAGTGCAGGCAGTAGGTGTCATGAGGTAGTTAACCTCTTCGGTAGACAGCTTGTTCGGATAACCCTCAAGGGCGCACAACACCATGAGAGACATAAGATTCATCCACCCAACGGGAGTTAGTTGGGTGATGGCCAGATTTGTTCGCTCAAGGAAGCTGCCGATCAGGGGATGTAGTGGCAGAGTCACCCCGGCATTAAGAGTGGCCAGGTTGATCGCCGTGAGACCGCTGAGTGGGAGATCAGCTCTATCATCAGTTAGAGGGGCGTACATGTGCATATCGAAAGAGATCTTGTAATCCCTCCCGATCTTGGGCAATTCCTCCTCGGTAATGGCAGACACTATGCAGCTCGCCGCGTACTCAGTAGCTTTAAGCCTTCGTTTCCCGTGAGCTGGAATGGTAAACCGGTTGGAATATTCTCTCTCGTACTCATCCCAGTCCACTTGGTGAGCTAAGGCGATCAGGAGTTGGTGCTCGATTGGGTCTGGCATGGGGAATTAGATATCTTTTAAATATCCCCAGGTCAATTCGTCCGGGTTGGCGGGCTGTTGCACCTCGGCCTCCTCCTCCTCTTCGTGGAGATCGGAGCTGGTCTCCTCTTCAACCTGGCGAGCAGGATTTGCTCGCACAACTCTCTCCCCAGACGGGCGAGCTCCCGAATTCACAGAACGTACAACAGAGGTCGCGTCAGGATCTGATTCCAAATTCACCACTGGAACCGAAGTTTCTCCGATGGGCCGTTTTCCGGGGTTGCGAGGTGGATAGGAGGACATTTGGATCGAAGTTATATAATGGAGGTGATGTTTAGAAAGCTTCAGAGGCGAAGATGGCATTTTCCGGCGAAGTAATGGAAATGGCGGTGGTGATTCGAAGGTTTAGGCGGCGGAGTGTAGGTTTTTGGGCATTTTTAACCCAGTAAATACGAAATTAAACAACAAAGAAGAAGAAAATGATAGGATTATTACCTTAAATACACAGAATCGAAGAAACCATCGTCGAAAATGATGGAAAGTCGCTGGTGAAATTTTGAAAGAAGGAAAGAGGAAATTTTGGCGCTGGGAATGTCTAAGAAGAAATGAAAAATTTGCAAAATTTTTCCTTTTATAGTATGTGGAAAAACGGGGCCCCAGGCGAATAAGATCAATAATATAAGGACTCAATTGCAAATACAAAGCGCGTGCAACCTCTCTCCAATAAAATTGGAGGCGCATTGTCTCGATTTTGTGTGTGTGTGGGCGGCGGCAATCATACCGCCCACGTCACATCTTGAACCTAACCCAGTGCCTGGGGATTCTAACCGTCGCCCATCCAAATCAACTTGTCTATGGTAGTCCGCTCCTAACAAAATCAGCTCGCCTCCATGACACCAGTTAGTTGCCAGCCCATGAGTAGTTTGCCTCACATCATCACAACACAATGGCCGACAAGGGGGCAATTGTTGATAGGCGAGCAGAAATACCATCTGGGCGAATAGAATTATAAAGTACTTACACTTGAAACAAGATTAAGTGAATTAAGCCAGACTAAGCTGGATTAGCCAGGCGAGCTATTCCAGCTCGGCGAGCTACAATATTCACACGAGCACCTTTAACACAAGGACCATATGGACCCAAGGGACACCCTGACGAGTATATCTAGCCCATAGGCGAATAAATCTAATCATAGTATCGAAGATATCAAGCCAACAAGAAGAATGACCAAAAGGACGAACAACTCTTGAATACGAGCAAATCCAGTATTAGAGGATAAGAATTAGTTTAGATAAGGTCAATAGTCAACTCTCCAAGTGTCATACATGCACACTTGGAAGACCAAAGGTTTTGTACACCTCCTGCTAGGAAAACTTGTATAAATACCCCAATTTTCAGTTAATAAAACAAGCACAAATTAATATACACGTCCAAACTTCAATTATACACCTAAAGCACCTCGATTCTCAAACATATGAATTAAATACGTAATCGATACACGTATTTATTTCTAATCTATCCAATTTTCGTATTCACTAATTACGTTAGTGATCAATCACACGTAATTGTTTGGTGATTAAATTTACAACTAAAAACAGCCACTAACCTTTGTGATCAGAAACAATCATCAACATGTTACATTTTATCTACTATTATTGAGATTAATTTACCTTTTGTTCACTTTATTTATTTTTATTGAGATTAATTTATCAATTGTTTGAGAAATAATGATTGCATTTTTTACTTTTAAGATTTTTTATTAGGTTATTAGTTTAGATTTTTATTCTTTTTCTAATCAATTTTCTAATCTTGGACTTAAAGTATTTGGCGAGAATATAGTTTCTAAAATTTTAGTTTGGGTCTTTTATTGATTTGAAATATATCAAACTCAAGCTTTCTATAGGAAGATTTTATTGAACATGCAATCTAATTGAAATTGAAAGTGTGCCTGGTGTTTTTCAAAGTAGTGTGAATTGAAATGTTGACAACATGTAAGACAACACAAGCAGTTACGAACAGTTATAATTAGCGGAAGACTTAAACACCTTGCAAACAGAATTCAAAACTTTTTCACAGACCTAATTAAGTCTATGATGTCTCATGGTGAAAACTTCAATATAACAAAGTAGTGATACAAACAAAGATCTAACATAAGATCTCAAAGTGGGTAAGGTATAAACACTCCGCCTAAACATATCTACAATGACTAGAAAACTGATCTCACTCTGATCTTAATCTAGCCTATCTTCGATCCCAATGTTGATAGGAGCGCTGCAGTTCTCGACTGATTAGGCGTGAAATTATTATGATTCGTAGCTCGTTTTGCCCGTGTTTTGAGTAAATATGATGAGTATTTAGAGTCAATTGAGTATTATCTTTACTTCCATATATTTGTGAGTTCTCACCATTCTACGTGGCACTCTATATTTCTTCTTTTTTGAAATACTGTATTTTAATGCCTCCACATATTTTACAACAGTTTCTTTATTATATTTTTCATTTGAAATTTAAAATTTAAAATTTAAAAAAACGACAGTTTCAATCTTTTTAGGCATTCGGTTAAAGTTTAAATCCAGCCATTTATTTTTATTTCTCCTTTGCCAATGCGGCATTTGAATCATTTTGGTCAAGGTACAAATTGTCTTTCTGTTTTCAGGGAGTAGATGATCACACCACAAACATTTCAAATTAATTTTTCTGGAGGAAATTGCTGCAATTAAGGTAATATTATTTGAAAATTGGATTGGTATCAAATTTGGATTTTCCGTTCGCTAGATTCTTTATAATGTCAATCACTAATGAATATCGAATGAATTTTCTTCATAATCTGAAATTACTCCAGTTTCCGTTCAAATTCATTTTCTCGGATTTCGTTATATTTACTGATTTTACTAACTTATTAAATGGTTCTTGCGGCTTCATTTGGCTACAATTCAATATGTAATTTGTCAGAGTTTACCGTTATTTTTGCAACTTTTATATGGCTTACGGTTCTGTTGTACATTTTTGTCAAGGGTAAGCATCTCATTCTTCGGGTTTGCTATACATATCTCCTACTCGCCATGTCTTCATTTTTCTTTTGATGTACACACTAACAGTTTTGTAAGTATTGCTTTAATAGAATAATAGATAAATTATCTTTACCTGCGTACCCCGCGTAAAATGGAGTCAATTGAGTATTATTTTCATACATTGATGAATTTGTCTCTTTGATGCTCATAGACGGATAGAGGGCGAAAAATGGAGTTCGTAGGACTTTGAATCGACTCAAACGGATGCCCGGATGAGAAGATACGGAAGAAATACGAATAGTATTAGTTCGAGAGAAGAAAAGTATCACTTGGTTGAAGAGGAGAGCCACTCGAGCAGTGGCAGCTCGAGCGCCCAACGCCCTTTGGTCTTTTAAACTGTTTTTTGGCCCATGAGTTCTCGATTCGACCCGTTGCCTATTTATACCCCTTCCGAGCACGATTTTGGACACCACTACACATATAGAGATAGATTTTAGAGAAAGAGAGGCACCAAGAGTTCGAGCAAACATATTTTACTTTTGATCGAGGTTTTAACATTACGAAGTCATAGTTTAGATTTGGATTTTGTTATTTAATCTTTTGTTCTTCAATACTTGACACTTGAGACTTCTTATTTTCTCCTTAATTCGATTTTATTCTCAGACTTTAATTCTTTCTTAAACCCTTGTTTATGTTCTTGAGTTTTTCGACTAGAATAATCATATTTTTGTTCGTTGCTTGTTTAATTGCTTCTGTTATCGTTAAAACCATGCTAGGCTAAAATCCTTGTATGCTTGGGGTAGGATGAACTCGTAGAAGTAGGACGTTGGTACATAATTAGGGTAACTTGTGATGTTTAGTTTTAATTCTCTTAATTAATGAATGCTTAAAATAAATCTTAGAATTATCTTTGAATTAAGTACGAAAATAGTGAGCTGAAATTAAGTATAAAGGAATATTAGCTTGTTAGTTTATCCATAAAGTATGCTTTTCATCAATTATTAAAGTAAGATGTCATTGTTTTGCTTGAAGATATTTTAGATCCAGAATTGATTTCTTTTGATGCATCATTGAACATTTGATTGTTGTATAAGAGTATTATACAACAATTTTACTATTCTTAGTTCTCTTTTTGTTCTCAATAAGAGTCCATAAAACAATTTTATTGTTCTTTACACGAAGGATGCATATGGTGACAGTTATTGAAGTCCCAGAAGTAGAGAACACAACTGCTTCATAAAAAAGGGTATACAATTCTTCTAGAACTTAATTTCTGCAATTGTATAAATTTATAGACCTCTAGTTTTGAAATTTGAACTCTGCACATTAACATTTGTGTTGGTCCCGGTACAAGACTGATGAATACGTGTATGGGGGGGAATACACGTATACCAATTTTCCAACTTAAAACCTTACTGAGTCCCCTTTACTCAGAGTGATAAAGAACTAAGAGCTGATAATCTACCCACTGACTACACTTGGTGCGGGTCAGTTGGCTGACTATCAATTCAAGTTCAGTGCGGAAATGCGTGAGCCCTGATAGTGTAAAGTCTTGTTTAGTTTGTTTTCTGAAAACTTGATTACTCAATCCTGATAGCACACGTGGTAATAATTAGTTGTTCAAAGGCACAACTAAATGCAACCTAACATTGCACGTCAGTTAATGTTGGTCCCGGTACAAGACTGAGGAATACGTGTATGGGGGGGGAATACACGTACTCCAATTTTTCAACCTTAAAAACTGACTGAGTCCCCTTTACTCAGAGTGGTAAAGAACTAGGAGCTGATAACACACCTACTGACTACACTTGGTGCGGGTCATTTGGCTAACTATCAGTTCAAGTTCAGTGCGGAAATGTTTGAGCCCTGAAAGTTTAAAGTCTTGTTTAGTTTGCTTTCTGAAAAACTTGTTTTACTCAATTCTGAATAGTGTTTAGTAGGGCAGTGCTCTTTTGAAGATCAGCCTGATTGATTCAAGCCTGATAAACTTGAATGCAATGAATGAACGAATAATATGGCAAGTATGCACAATATCAAAGCAGTAAGAACACAGGGAGTTTAACGTGGTTCAGAGTCTCAAGCTCCTACGTCCACGGCCTGACTTAACAGGAAATCCACTCAAGGGATTCTTGTTTTTAACGTGCCAAGGTGCACCAAGACCAGCTATCCTCACTGATCTATACAACTCCACTTACTAACACGCTAACTGACTTACTCCCAACAAGCCTAACTTAGGTTTTTGGTTTCAGTTTGGTTTCCAACTAAGTTGAGATTATCCTTACACGGCAAAGCTATGCTAAGGATTGGATAATCTCTCTAAGCTTAAGATAATGCTATTGAGCTCTTGGAATACAGAATAACTCTCAGTTGCTAAGAAACACTTGGGAAATTTGGATGTTTTCGAGTGCTTCTCTTAAAGGATGTATGCTTTGAATGCTTGAGGGTTTGAGTAATTTCTGGCTTGGAAATTTCCCGTAACCTTGAATGGGTTCAAGGTCTTCTGTATTTATAAGTGATTTGAAAAACTATCCGTTGGAGAGATAGCCTTCTAGTCATCTATGTAGAGAGGCTTCAAACGGACATATCTTCATGCAGCAGCCGTCCTTGCATGGATTTGGTATTTGCATTAAATGCACATTAAATGCTTGCCCATTGAACATGCAGTCTGAATTCAGTCTTCATGTCAGGTTCCGTACGTGCGTGTCCTTCTCGGATTGGTCCACATCATCAGGTTGGTGAGAATGTCAGAACTTCTTCCTGAGCTTCAGGCTTGTCTTATTAAGTTCATTTTGTCTTGAGCCCACCGGTCTTGTCCTGACGCTGAAATTCCTTTTGCATTGCTTGGCTCTACTCCAAGTCTTCCCATAAACTCAGTGACATCCTGTTCCCTTCAGGATTGAGTTAGTAATGACCTCAGGGTCATACTCTTCATCACTGACACTTACTCAGCCAGCTTAGAGGACTGCCATAAGTTCAGGATGGTGCTCTTCGTCTTCAGGCTCTGAGTCTTGATTGTCACCAGTGAGTTCTCCTCTCACTGAGTACCTGTGAAGTGTAAAATGACTAAGTATAAAACCTAACCAAGACGACAAAGACAGAATAAGGCAAACATTTTTTCAGGGGTTTTGGGATCTTAATCAAAACTGACAATGTCCCAACAGTTAAAGTTTTAAAAGTATCGTTGTTTAAAAATAACTTAAATCCAAAAAGACGAGTACTGCTTTTATTAGAAGATTTACATTTTTAACAATGATTTCAAAATGCGCATAAAAAAATCTTATATGTCATTCTAATTAAAAAATGATAACTGCAATGTGTCAATCAAAACATTTTTCCCTTTTCTTCCGCTTGAGTTACACGCCACCTCTTTCACCGCCTATGATTTGCAGTTTTTTATTTTGTTGTATGGTTTTAAAATATTTTTTTATTTACATTAATAAAGAAATTTATTAACTTAGAGCTAAGATAATTATATCAACACAATTTTAGATCCACACTACAGATTATATCCAATTCAATATACCCACTACCCACCCATTTATTGAAAAAAAATACCCACCTTTTTTTTATGATTTTATTAGCATTATTTCACTACTGTTTTTTCACTAAATAGGAGTATTTAAATATAAAAGTCCATCCTCGTACTGTGCTTCTCAATTTCCTATAGAAACGATACCATTTGCTTGCATAATGCCCCATTTTACTCCCTTCCAAAACTCCAAGTAAGTTTGTGTTCCTCATGGAGATATCCTTACCAAATTTATCTGTTGAACCCTAATTTTGTTTAATACTATGAACTTTATTCAGAAATCACTAAAGATGTCGCGTAAAAACAATTTGTATGGTTCGAAAAAGATGAAATCAGAGATGTGTGTTGAGTTCCACAAGATGGAAGATCCAGAATCTATTCCACAAGATTGGAAGACAGAGGACTTAAAAGTTTCTGTGAGGTATATCCGCCAGGCAAAAGAACACTTGATCCATATGTAGTCGAGTTTTTAGTTAGGGCAAATTTCAAAATTAAAAGTCTGACCACCAAGGTCAATCAAAATGTACTCGAACTTCATTGGGCTGATGTGAGTAAAATCTTTGGGAACCTGTCTATGGAGGGTGCGGATCCAGAAACATAAAAAAGATGATCAAGTTGAGGTATTTAAGTGTTTTGCCAAGAAGCATATAGCCACCGACTTCAAGAAAAAGCACTTAAAGAGGAAGCATCGCCTTCTGCACCATATCGTCAATAAAGTTATTTTGTGTGAAAATCATAATTAAGACTCTGTGTTTAAGAGGAGATTGTGCACGATGAAAACGATCCTTGATGGGGCTCAGTGCAACTTGGTTAGAATGTTCTTGAGCAAGATGTTCAAGGAGAAAACACGAGGCAGCTAATCCTGAGAACCTGGGGGAATGAAGATGGGAGCTAAAAACGTTATTACCCTTGAGCAACAAGATTGCTGTCATCCTTGAATCTAAGTTTCCTCGAGAGAAGTGGACAACGATTTCCCATCTCCAAGAGGTTAGTGTTGGGTTGGGTTTCCAAATATGTGGAGAAGCCCAATAGCCACAAGTTGGAAAAGCCCAAGTAGGCCCATTACTTGGTGTTATCTTGCCCTAGAAGACATTGAGGGAAGATAGAAGAAAAATAGAGAGTCTAAAAGATTATTCATGTTTTTTAGAGAGTCCAAGGAGCTGAAATCTTGCAGAAGCAATATCTGGAGTTCTAAACGTTGGATCGAGCTGAAACTTTGTCAGCACGTTCGGAAGGTGTTGTATTACATTCTGAACGGTGGAGATCGTATTTGGAGCTCTGTATTGACGGGAATAGGCCGCGAACAGAAAGTCTGTTTTTACTTTGTGGGCGATTCACTTCTGTGCAGCTGAAGTAAAAGGGTCGTTTCTCACAAACCAACCGTTGGATCGAGCTGTAATTTGGACAGCACGTTCAGGACACATAAGGGTTGATTCTGGACGGTGGAGATCGGGTTCCGTGGTTCCGGGCGTCGTGAACAGTGAACAGAAGTTGGTGTTGTTGGGTGAGCTCTTTCTAATCTCATTGTTGTTGTCAAGTATTGATTGTCTTGGCATAGTTGTGGTAGAATATCTGTTGTGACAGATTGTAATACTTGGATTTTTGCTCATAGTGAATTTTTGGGTGGACTTCGGTCCCGTGGTTTTTACTCCTCGCATTGAGGAGGTTTTCCACGTTAAAATTACTCGTGTTATTTGTGTGGTGATTACTTTCCTTGTTGTGCATTATATTCTTAGTATTGTTTCCTACTAGATTCACACAAGAGAGAGATAACTGATCATTCCGCTGCGTAGACGAATAAGTTATTTGTTAATTATTCGTGTGTTTATCCCAATAGTTATTGTACAACAATGAAAAGATCTAACATACTCCCTCCGTCCATGAGTAAACTTCCCACTTTCCTTTTCGGGCCGTCCACGAGTAAGTTTCCCATTCCATAAATGGAAATAACAACACTCTATTATATATAAACTTTAACCTTCAAACTCACACAATATTACAAAAATGACACTCATTCACTTTACTTTTCAACACTATTCATTACTTTATCCCAAAAGTCAACATGTGGCCCACCATATATTAATAAACAAATACACTTTCTTAAACCATTCAACAAAAAGAAGTGGGAAACTTACTCGTGGACGGAGGGAGTACTTGTTAATAAAAAATAAAAATAAAAATTAACCCAAAATCGAAACACAATAGAAAAAAACAGGGGATGTAATATACCTTCAAACCGATCACGAATAGAAGACGAGAAAAAACAAAGAAATGATAACTAATTGATTCCTACCGAGTGACGATTTGGCTACGGGAATGATTCACTTAAAAATAAGTTACTTGTTGATTATTCGTGTGTTTATCCCAACAAAGTGGTATCAGAGCGGGTTTCTGCTCTGTGCCTTGTGGTGAATATGGAAACGAATACTACTAGAATGGTGAATCTCAATGGTTCAAATTATCATGTGTGGAAAGGGAAGATGGAGGATCTACTATATGTGAAAGATTTCTACGTGCCTGTATTTGAGACCAACAAGCCTGATGGTAAAACAGATGGTGAATGGAACATAATGCATCGTCAAGTGTGTGGTTACATTAGGCAATGGGTGGATGATAATGTGTTGAACCATGTTAGTGGAGAAACAAATGCACGGTCATTGTGGGAAAAGCTGGAGCAATTGTATGCTAGAAAAACTGGGAACAATAAGTTGTTTCTAATCAAGCAGTTGATGAATTTGAAATTCAAAGATGGCACTCCTATGACTGATCACTTGAATTCATTACAGGGCATCATTAATCAATTGTCGGGAATGAATATCAAGTTTGAAGATGAAGTACAGGGTTTGTGGCTTCTTGGTACATTGCCAGATTCGTGGGAGACTTTCAGGACATCTTTGTCTAATTCAGCCCCCGATGGTACCATTACCATGGATTTAGTAAAGGGCAACGTTTTGAATGAGGAAATGAGAAGAAAATCGCAGGGCTCTTTTCAGCAATTAGAGGTTTTGGTCACAGAGAGGAGGGGGGGAAGTAAAAGTAGAGGTCCAAAAGGCAAACAAAAGGGCAGGAGCAAATCCAACAGATATAGCAAAGTTGAGTGTTGGAACTGTCACACTCCAGGTCACATAGCGAAGCACGGCAGAAAACCCAAACAAGATGACAAGAAAGATAAAGGAAAATAAAAGAAGTGTGGAGAAGCGAAAGAGGATGATCGAGTGTCTGCTGCAACAAGTGATTTCCTTATCTTTCGTGACTATGAAGTTGTCAATCTTGCACATAGTGAGAGTAGTTGGGTGGTTGATAGTGGTGCATCCATACATGCCACATCTCGGAGAGATATGTTCACATCCTACACGTCAGGTGACTATGGAAATGTTAGGATGGGTGATGACGGCTTAGCTAAAGTCATTAGCGTTGGAGATGTATGTTTGCAGACTAGTAATGGTGCTACTCTAGTTTTGAGAAATGTGAAGCATGTGCCTGATCTTCGGTTGAACTTGATATCCGTTGGGAGACTTGATGATGAAGGTTTTTGCAGTTTGTTCTTTGGTGGTCAGTGGAAGCTCACAAGAGGTTCTTTGGTTATTGCTAGAGGTCAAAAGCATTCCTCATTGTACCTATTGCAAGCAAAGTTAGTTGATCGCTCTATAAATGCAATAGAGAATGAGGGGATAATCGAGTTGTGGCATAGCAGACTCAGCCACATCAGTGAGAAGGGATTGAAGATTTTGGAGAAGGGAAATCTCATTCCAGACTTGAAGAACGCATCTTTGAAGAAGTGCTCTCACTGTTTGGCAGGAAAGCAAACCCGAGTTGCTTTCAAGAGCTCAACTCCTTCCAGAGCATCAGGTATACTTGATTTAATTTATTCTGATGTTTGTGGTCCTATGAAAACAAGAACTCTTGGTGGTGCTTTATATTTTGTGACTTTTATAGATGATCACTCAAGGAAGACTTGGATTTACACATTGAAGATGAAAGATCAAGTGCTCGATGTGTTCAAGCAGTTTCATGCCCTAGTTGAGAGGCAAACTGGGAAGAAGCTGAAATGCATTAGATCGGATAATGGAGGTGAGTACATCGGTCCTTTTAATGAGTATTGCAAGCACCAAGGTATCCGACATCAAAAGACTCCTCCAAAGACTCCTCAGTTGAATGGGCTTGCAGAAAGGATGAATAGAACACTGGTCGAGAGAGTAAGATGTCTGCTATCAGAAGCACGATTGTCTACATCATTTTGGGGTGAGGCTCTGAGTACTGTTGTGCATGTCTTAATACTCCATGTGTTCCTTTAGACTTTGATGTTCCAGATAGAGTTTGGCCGGAGAAAGGATGTTTCCTACAACCATTTGCGGGTCTTTGGATGTAAAGCATTTGTGCATATTCCCAAAGATGAAAGGTCTAAGCTGGACATGAAGACTCGACAGTGTGTGTTTCTTGGTTATGGCCAAGATGAGTTCGGTTATAGATTTTATGACCCCGTGGAGAAGAAGCTTGTCAGAAGTCGAGATGCTGTGTTTGTTGAGGATCAAACCATAAGAGATATCGAGAAGGTGGATAAATCAGTTTCTACACCCAGTGATGACTTGATTGACTTGGAAATAGTTCCTCATGGTCAAGGTCAAGTAGAGGCTGAAGAGGAGAATCAGGATCAACCTGATTTCGGTAATGATGATGGTCCTTTACAAGAGGGAGAGAATACCAATTAGCCACCACGACCTGAAGTTCCAGAACCAGAGGTTCAAGAACCACCTAGAAGAACCAGTAGAGCTCATATACCTTCTAGGTTGTATCCTCCTTATCAGTATGTGCTCTTGACTGACGGGGGAGAGTCTGAATGCTATGGAGAAGCAGTTCAGGGTGTACACAAGAATAAGTGGTTGGAAGCAATGCAAGATGAGATGAAGTCCTTGCATGAAAATGACACATTTGATCTGGTGAAACTACCAAAGGGGAAAAATGCTTTGAAGAACAAGTGGGTGTACAGGATAAAGCAAGATGAGCACACCTCAAAGCCACGATTCAAAGTCAGATTGGTCGTTAAAGGTTTCAGCCAGAAAGCGGGAGTTGATTTTGAAGAAATTTTCTTTCCGGTGGTCAAGATGTCTTCTATTCGTTTTGTGCTTGGTTTGGCAGCTAGCCTTGACTTGGAGGTTGAGCAGATGGATGTCAAAACCGCTTTTCTTCATGGCGAGTTAGATAAAGAAATGTACATGGTGCAACCTGAAGGGTTCAAGGTGAAGGGAAAGGAAGACCATGTGTGTAAACTGAAGAAAAGTCTCTACGGTTTGAAACAAGCACCCAGACTGTGGTATGAGAAATTTGAGTCAGTTATGGGGGAGCAAGGCTACCAGAAGACCATTTCTGATCATTGTGTGTTTGTTCAGAGGTTCTCGGATGATGATTTCATCATATTGTTGCTTTATGTTGATGACATATTGATTGTTGGCAAAAATGTTTCAAGAATTGACAAGTTGAAGAAACAGTTGAGCAAGTCCTTTGCCATGAAGGACTTGGGGCCAGCAAAGAAAATTCTTGGTATCAACATCTCCCGAGATGGAGCAAACAAGAAGTTGCACTTATCACAAGAGAAATACATTGAGAAAGTGCTTGAAAGATTCAATATGAGCAAAGCTAAAGTGGTCAGTTCTCCTCTTGCCACTCACTTTAAGCTTGGTGCAAATCATAATCCTTCAACCGATGAAGAGAAGGAAGCAATGAGGAGAGTTTCATATGCTTCAGCCGTGGGAAGTTTGATGTACGCAATGGTGTGTACGAGGCCGGACATAGCTCATGCAATTGGTGTTGTTAGCCGTTATTTGTCTAATCCGGGAAAGGAGCATTGGAATGCTGTGAAGTGGATAATGAGATATCTACGAGGTACATCCAGTTTGAGACTCACTTTTGGAGGTGGGAAGCCCGAGTTAGTTGGCTACACCGACTCAGATATGGCATCAGATGTGGACACCAGAAAGTCGATTTCAGCCTACCTGGTAACATTCTCAGGTGGCGCAATGTCATGGCAGTCAAGATTGCAAAAGTGTGTTGCACTTTCCACAACAGAATCAGAGTACATCGCTGCAACGGAAGCATGCAAAGAGGTGTTATGGTTCAAGAGGTTCATGGAGGAGATTGGACTGAAGCAAGAAAGGTACGTAGTATTTTGTGATAGTCAAAGTGCTATCCATCTCAGTAAGAATGCTGCGTTTCATTCAAGATCGAAGCATATTCATGTGAGATATCATTGAATGAGAGATGCCATCAATGATAAGTTGCTTGAGCTTGAAAAGATTCACACTAATGACAATGGTGCTGACATGATGACGAAAGCATTGCCTAGAGAGAAGCTCGAGGTGTGTCGTATGATAGCCGGAATGACTAGTCTCTCCACATAATCGGAAAGGGGGAGATTTGTTGGGTTGAGTTTCCAAATATGTGGAGAAGCCCAATAGCCAACAAGTTGGAAAAGCCCAAGTAGGCCCATTACTTGGTGTTATCTTGCCCTAGAAGACATTGAGGGAAGATAGAAGAAAAATAGAGAGTCCAAAAGACTATTCACGTTTTTTAGAGAGTCCAAGGAGCTGAAATCTTGCAGAAGCAATATCCGGAGTTCTAACTGTTGGATCGAGCTGAAACTTTTTCAGCACGTTCGGAAGGTGTTGTATTACATTCTGAACGGTGGAGATCGTATTTGGAGCTCTGTATTGACGGGAATAGGCCGCGAACAGAAAGTCTGTTTTTACTTTTTGGGCGATTCACTTCTGTGCAGCTGAGGTAAAAGGGTCATTTCTCACAAACCAACCGTTGGATCGAGCTGTAATTTGGACAGCACGTTCAGGACACATAAGGGTTGATTCTGGACGGTGGAGATCGGGTTCCGTGGTTCCGGGCGTCGTGAACAGTGAACAGAAGTTGGTGTTGTTGGGTGAGCTCTTTCTAATCTCATTGTTGTTGTCAAGTATTGATTGTCTTGGCATAGTTGTGGTAGAATATCTGTTGTGACAGATTGTAATACTTGGATTTTTGCTCATAGTGAATTTTTGGGTGGACTTCGGTCCCGTGGTTTTTACTCCTCGCATTGAGGAGGTTTTCCACGTTAAAATTACCCGTGTTATTTGTGTGGTGATTGCTTTCCTTGTTGTGCATTATATTTTTAGTATTGTTTCCTACTAGATTCACACAAGAGAGGGATAATTGATCATTCCGCTGCGTAGACGAATAAATTACTTATTAATTATTCGTGTGTTTATCCCAATAGTTACTGTACAACAATGAAAAGATCTAACATACTTGTTAATAAAAAATAAAAATTAAAATTAACCCAAAAATCGAAACACAATAGAAAAAAACAGGGGATGTAATATACCTTCAAACCGATCACGAATAGAAGACGAGAAAAAACAAAGAAATGATAACTAATTGATTCCTACCGAGTGACGATTTGGCTACGGGAATGATTCACTTAAAAATTTGATATCCAAGTGATAAGAAATGAATATTTAATATACAATGGTAAGAATTGAAATATATTTGCACGACAGAGAGGAGAGAGAGAGAGGGGAAACTGAAATAAATTTTGCCGCCATATGAATGTTATGTTTTTTGGTCATTCGGGCAGCAAGGGTGGAGAAAAAAGAGGCGTGTGAATTTTAAGTTGGGGTCAATTTGTAAAGAAAAAAACCCTAAAAAATGGATAAAGGGGTATGTTTTTGCTTTTTGGTCGACATGGCTAAAAAAAAACAAAAAACTGGAGTTTGGCCAAAATAATTCTTTTCCCAAATATTTACTCCACCAAGTTTAGGGTAAATATGTCTTTTTACCCTTAATTTAACGAAAATTTCCGATAAGACGCGGTCTTTATATTCATAGCGCTCTCCATTCAATTCAACTAATTCAAATACATTTTTGCAGCGATGGAGATACTCCACAGGGCATCATCACCCCTATATGGCATTGCATTCAAAACAACCAAAAAAAAAAAACCATTTCCCTGCGAAGATCTGAAGAGGTGAAACTTTGGATAATAATTTTCTCGCACTGTTTTGTTAAATTTGTACATGAAAACTGGTGTATTTGATTTGTTCGACGAAATGCCTGACAGAAAAGTTTAATTCGTTACCGATTGAGTTATTATTTAGGTCACATAAGGGGGGTGAAGAGATTAACCCATTTGTTTTCGCTGCAATTTTAAGTTGCTTGTGGTTATGAATTGGATGCATTCATAAGCTTGGTCATGATGCTTATACCTAATTTTGTGTGGACAGATATTACTGATGCCTATTCAGTTTATGGGTATCTTGTTTCACAGAAAAGATGATTGTTGTGAAGAGGTATTGGATCTCTTTAATCAGATGAGGATGGTGGTTTTTTTGGCTGAATAGTTTTACATGCAAGCTTGATTAAGACTATGTGGGAAAGAGTTTTCATGCATGTGTTATAACTTATAAAAAGACATGTTATGATATGGATCCTTATATGTGTTTCATTGCTTAAATTGTACACTAGATCTGGGACATTGATGATGCTAGGCAGATGCTTGAGGAAATCCCTAAAGATGAGGTTTCGTGGAGTTTCATGATTGTTAATTCACAGAGTGATTGTTGTCAGGGTACAATCCCACATCGAATTCACAAGAAATTGTGGATGGGTACTTAAGTGGGAGGAGTCTATCAAATGAGGAAAGTGTTGGTATGTCCTAACCAGTTTCACTTTAGCTACTATTCTTCAATCTTGTGAGACTTGGAAATTACTTTCGGTGGCGAAAATTTTCCTGTTTTGTGGACTAAAAAACAAGATCTTTTCAGGTAAAAGTATCAGGCGGCATTTCAATATTTTGTCGTTCAATGATCCAAGAATGTTATATTCCATTCATTTCTTTCTTAAGATTTTCATTGGCATCTTAACTTTTGCTTCAGCTTGAATGGTTAACTTTACATGTTTGTTGCTGCATTAGTCGATGGATCATGCAAGTGAGATTAAGGGAGACTCAATATTTTATGCTAAACTGATCATTCATGAATGTTAAAAATGAATATGAGGAAATTTGGTATATCGTATGTACCCATGCGATATGTGTGAGATTCTCCTTTTGCTTTTTAGTGGACTAAGTGAAATTCAACATGAACTTGGTCTAATGGACTGGTGGATCTTTGTTTCATTTGGTTCCAGCTGTAACAGTTAAGCAATTAAAATTCTTTACAACTAGAAGAGGGTCCAGCCAGTAGCTAGTTAATTGTTACAGGTCATAATATTGCACAACTAAGAATATTCCAATAATATTACATCTCTCTTTTTCACGTTATCTTTTTCGTTTCATTTTATATATATAAGTTGATCCATTTGAAATAAAAGACCATTGTGGATCTGAAGATGTATTTAACTTTCCGAAATCTCATATATCCACAAGCTCATTCACTTCCTTGAATCTAGGTGATTACGTTTGACATTACAATAATGCATCCGTTAGTTATTCACGCCTGAGGCATTAGGCACGAAGTCAGTGCCTCTACTGTCAAGAAGCACGCTCGCCTTTTTTCCTTCGCCTCCTGCACTTCAGGTGCTCATCCTTAACGCCAGCATTTTCCTACCCCCAAATCATGTTTTAAAGTTCATTTTAATTGTCTATATAATTGATTTAGTTTATAATTATATTATCTTTTTAATCAATTATTTAGTTTGTTAGCAATACATTTTTACATCTTAGCACTAATAATAAGTAGAGCAAATCAAATTATTTTTTTATTACTATCACTATATGACCACGTAAACATTTTTTTTGGTTTGCCTCGTGTTCAGGAGGTGTGCGCCTTAGGTGCCCCTCTAATAACTGTGATTGTACCGATTTTTCATAAGATTGCAGCTTACATTTAGAGTAAGATTTCAACCACTGTGGTCTTGGATCAAGTGAGTGCCTTCTTCCAGAAACTAATGTATGATGTTCCTGTTTTCAAGTGCTCAGTCCTGCCATTTTTTCGAAGTTCATCTTCAATACATTTCAGAATCTTTAATTAAGTACATACATTTATTATAGATGGATGCCAGGGAAAATATATACCAGATGGGGAAGTCAGGTAGAGTTGATGCTGAACTATGAGGTTTTGAATGTTTTGGGATAACTAATAAGAATATGCTAGTTGTGCTTTAGCTACACGGTTTGATCCTGATGAGAAAAATATCAGTGCTTGTCTTTTAGTTACATAAACTGACAACATCTTTACTCCTCTCTGACCTGGAGTTGTGCATACATCCATCTTTCCTTAATTCCTTTTCCTTTTCTCTCCTCTTTTTTGGTTGGGAAATGGAGGCTTTCTCTTTTCCATTTGTTCCTTCCCGCAAACATCTTAAATTTTCAAAATAATAAGAGCTCTATTTTCCTTTTCCAGACTTTCTAAATCTAGTTTTTCATTCTCCGTTCCATTTTTTTAAGTGATTGATTTTTTTTTTTAATGTTGGCCGTGTTAAAATGGCAAGTTCTTTGGGTAATTCAGTTGTTTATCTATTTTGAATTTGCATTTGATGAAGCACTTGTATCATCATGTAACATCTCTTTATCTTCAACTCCACAGGGGGAGGTTACTAGAAAAAATTGGTGATATTGAGGAATTATTTTGATGGCGGCTTTTAACCAAAGCAGTGGTTGCATTTTAGGTTCAGCATGTGACTAAGAGAGCAGAGCAAATGGAAAATTTTAGGTTTTCACTTTTAATAGGTTAAAATGTTAAGTGGCAGAGGTAGACTTAATAAATCTAGTTAACTTAATATATGTTAAAAACAGACTCCGTCAATTAGTAATTTATTATTATAACAACTATTTAAAGCTTCTTTTTAATTAACTAATTTTATGATCTCAGAGATATTAGTTTTGAGGTTTACTGATGTAATCTAAGAACTTGTATCTTTTATAGTCAACTTATTCCAATTGTCCATTTTATCAATGAGACTAATTGTTCCATCTCCATCGTGCTACTAATGCTAACAGGCAAGGTGGATTTCTCAGCAAATAGATCATGATCATTTATAGGGTGCATTATATTAGCCTGAATAGTTGTAGGCCTTTGTTTTCTATTTCGATCTTTAGTTGAATGGACATGAACAAGTGCTGGAGAGAGATCGATGGAAAAAGGTTTGTTTAAATTATTGCTATTCACCATGAGACCAGTAAAATGTTAAACCTAGATCTAGTTATTCTCATTTCCTTTCAATTTTTCGAAATCTATTAGTTGGGATAAATAATCCTTTTTCAAATTTAGTTTGAAAAAGAAAAACCAATATCTTGGAGCAGCTGGTAGTTGTTTCATCATTCTTATGAATTCTAAGGCCGTAATTGCTTAAGATGCTCGACTTTGAAATCATCAAATGTTTGGGTGTGAACTTTTTGGCTACTCAAATTTTAATGTCAACTTCTGAAAATCTCAGCTCATTTGTCTTTTAATGTAGAAGATATCTTTATGTGGTGGATTGGAGATGATTTCATTATATCAAGCTTATTGATCAAGACTTCTGAATATTCTATAGCAACAGTTCGTTTTTGTCACTTTTGAGGTTCAAAAACAGCCTGTCCTTATCTCTTAATTTGCAGTTTTATATCCTCATTACATGTAATTGACTCTAGGGTGGCCGTATTTCTAGTAGTGCGCAAGCAAAAGCCACAACCAATCACTGTTTATGGTGTGAAACTGTGTTTAATAATCAAAAGTTGCTGTTAAAATACTTCAACTCAAAGTAAAATCAAGATTCTTGAAGCTTATCATGTATTTTGCTTGACAAGAAGACTAATCTAATTGTCATTATTGACTAGATAGTTCACTCCACGATCAACAGGGGAATGTAGACGCAAGGCATCTGGAAGTATCGCGGATTTAGTGGATAGATCATGATTATGTTCCTTGGTCAAGCCGAATTTATTTTTCTCTAAATTTCTTGCTACTACATTATTTCCTGCATGATCGTAGATCAGTCTCTTGTTTATTGCTGTGTCTTAGTTACAGTTATTTGATCTACTGTAGTGATGATATAATGGTGACAATGGCAATAATAATAACAAAATGAGCATGGTTTAGTGTCATCTTATGCATCTCTGTTTCATTGAAAACAATATGTTAACTTACAATGTGGTTCACTGTAATAGTCTTGCTGCAGAACAAAATTGAAAGACCAACTAGAAACTTTCCTTCTTGGGTAGTCAATTAATACCATAATAAGATGCTAATCCAAAATCAATGCAATTTATTCATTAATTATGTAAAATTGAGATATTGTTCATGTGTAAAATTAAGTTTGTTTGGTATCTATAGGAGTAGCTGAAATTGTTACCCATTGTCGCTTCGACTGATACATGAATCTATTAGATAAATTTGAATTAATTATGCTGGATCCTAACCTAAATCGAAGATTTTCGCTGCTTCTTTTTCTTCCCCTTTTTGTTTCTTGTGACAGCAGAGGCTGATGAGAAGTTGGGATTAGGACTGGCCTGGATGATTTATAGATATTCACAATTTCGTAGACGATTTGAGTAAAAGGATTTGATAGTTTATCTGGGATTGTTCGTAAGATTCAAATAAGTTGTGTTAAGCACTATAAATATAGCTCAGATAGCTCTAGGTTAGATGGAACCAAAGGCTTTGTTACTTTATTAGTGATATATATCTATATCTATATATAAGTTCTTTTTTTCCTATGGTGGTTGAGTATTTTTTTTTCTGTTATAATGAATGGAAAAAATCAAACTGTTAGATGCATATTGAAGTTTGAACAACTCTGCTTATATTGCGATGATTACTTTTAAGAGATGGATGCAGCAATAGGTTAATGTAACCATGCTTCGTTTAACATCTTGTGTTCATTGAATCCTTTCTAAGTAAACGTTTTTATACGATGTTTCCATAATAGTACAGGTCGTCTGGTCTGTGCGCTTCTATAGTGTTATCCGAAAAGATGGGTGCAATCGTAGCTTCAGGTTGAGATACGACAACTGATGGATCGACATTGTAATACGGACGTGGAATTGATGGATCATAATTTTCTTCTCTACTTTTGAAGTTTAACATCAATCTTTGGACATTTAGCTGTGTGGATTTTCTGCTTAATTTTGATGTTCCAATGCTAAATTTGAATTGGGAATTCTGTAATGTAAGAGTGCAGTTTTATTATGGTGTTCTGTATCTGAGTTTATTGCCTTGGTTTTCACATCAATTTACACATTTGTCATTGGAGTAACTCTCTTTTACACTTGGTGCACTCAGTCAACAGTTGAGACTGTTTACACCGAAAAGTATGATTTGATTACACTGAAAAGTGTGGTTAGATTATTTTTTTACATTGAAAACCGATTTTCAGTATAAACAACCTCAATTGTTGAGTGAGTGCACCGTGCACTTGGTGAATATGAGACTTTCACTTGTCGTTTTGGTTTGTTTCACATCAATTTGCACACTAACAAAATATAAAATATTGATTTACGTGCACACTTACAAATATATACACATAATTATTCATATGTCACTACTTTAAAAAAATACACATCTTTTTTTTTTTTTTTTTTTTGAAAATGTATAACTTCTTAAGATGTAAATTGATGTGGGATGAAGTGAGTATTATTGTAATTACCAGCTAGGCTATTTATGTGAAAATCACTTTTATGCAAATAGTTAAGTGATTTTCACGCAAATCGCTAACCTTCTTTCTGTTAAAGTTGAGTAACTATATAATGTAAAATGAGGTATGATATAAAACAAGTAAACTATTATTAACATAATAATATGAAAATAATGGGTGGCCTATATATATATTAGTCGTGCCAAATTTTAATTTGGTCTTTCTTCGTGCAGTTGATCTCGACACACTACCACCTTAAAAATAAAAAACCAAAAACATGATAGTGTATATATTTGTTATAATGTAAACGATGATCATGAAAATAGGCTCTAAATATATTTTTTTTTACTGTAGAAATTCGTCGATAATTAATCCAAAGGCAAAGTATAGAATGAAAAATGGTTAATACATGAATTATTGAAGGGACTTAGTTATTTTCACTAAAGTTTATTAGTTATTTTCACTAAAGTTTATTAGTTGTTTTCATTGAATGATATTAGTTGCTTTAACTGGATAATATTAATTATCTATTGAAAACAAACTAAGACTCTTCAGTAAAGAGAACTAATACTGTTCAATGCAAACAATTAATATTTTTTAGTGAAAACAACTATTACCCTTCAATGATCATGTGTGAACCAATTTTATCCTAAATATATTCCTAACCCAATAGTATATATTTGGTTGTATATGTAATCTATCTGTTGTTAGAGTTGTCGAGACAAATCTATTAGATCGGCAGACAAAATTTGCAAAAACTCGTCTTTTGGTGGGGTAGGACTGTAGGAGCAGGGCAAGCTGAAAATTCAACTAGCTACTAAACTCTCAATCCAACTCACTTATCAGCGAGTTGCGAGTTCGAGTTAACCCACCTTTATTTTGTTAATATTTCTTTTATATTTATAAATTTAAAAAATCTAATTTAAAAACTCTAATGCATTAAAATAATATTTATCAAATATTTTATCTTGGTGATCATCATTATAAAAATACAGAATGTAAAATTTATCTTCACAAATAAAGTTCATCATTTACTAATCACAAAAATATATTTTCTATAAATTGAAATTCACCATTCATTAATCATAGCAATTCATTCATATGTTCTCCAAAAACTAATTTCATCATATATAAATATAAACTTTACAAAATATCTTTAAAAATAATATTATAATTCTTAACAGCGTAAAAGAAAATCAAACCCTAACCTTTTTGGCAAAGCCTTTAGTCCAAACAGGTCAGTTCATTTCAGCTGCCTCCAACCAAATTAAGAGAAACTGTTTCTAGGATATAAATAAATTTCATAATTCGATTCTCTATAACGAGTTATAAATATTTAATAGAAATTTCAAGGCGTAATACGTTGCTATAAATATTTAATAGAAAATTTAATTAGGTTTTAGATAATTAATTACTCCCTCCGTCCCGGTATAACGTTACTTTTTGGCACAAGATTTAAGATAGATAATAAAATATAGATATAGTACAAATGATGTGATGGAGAGAGAAGAGAATAAAGTGGAATGTGGTTAAATGAGTGGATATGAATAAAGTAGATGAATATAATAATATTATTTAATTTTCAAATAAGGTATAGGAAATTTATAGTGGGACTGACCAAAATGGCAAAAGGAGAACATTATAGCGGGACGGAGGGAGTACATGAATATTGAAAGCCTGAAAATTCGATATCCAACGTACGGACTCAAAAGGTCCAGCACAGGGATGAATAAATTAAGAGTATAAAATGTTCCACTGTTACAATGAGTTTCCAATATTCCACTTTTGTGTACTTCAAAAGTGATAAAAATACATAACAATTGTAATGATTATAAACAAAAGAAAAGAAATTCCATGTCCCACACCCCACAACGTAAAAAAGTCATTTAAAGAAAAAATATTAGTACTATATAAAAAGTGACTAATTTCTTTGTAAACCAGTTTAATCGTATACCTATTTTACAACTACTAATATTTTAGTAGACCTTTTGTGAATCTTATTCGTAAGTATAAAACTGATATTATTAAATGTACTTATTGCTACCTTTATATCCTTTCACTGATATCATAATAATTCACAGTGCAATTTCAGTTTACAAGTCTTATAGTATCAGTAGATGCATGCAATGGTATAAATTTCATACTATGAAACTTATTAATAGTAAAATTTGCAGTGATATAATATAGTTAAACAAAAGATACATGTTAACGAGATAATTAATATTATTTATAAAAAAAACACATAATATACAAAATGGTTGCACGACTAAGCTAATTTAGTGCCAAATTTGAATAAAATTGTGTGGCGAGCATGTGAATAAAATAGTACTGCTACAACTATGATTAAAGCGTAGATAATTAATGAAGATTAAGATTAGTAAAAGAAGGTAATGATGTTGAGAGGAATATTATGTACGTGGGTGAGAAAACGGGGTTGGGGTAGGGCCCGCAGAGGAGAGCCCCCATGAAGGCCGGGTTTGCACGCGTTGTCAGGTGAAGCGGGCCCACACGTCCATGCAGGCGTGGAATTTTATGGCCCCCTGCATTGTCGGGTTGTACGCCGTTTTCTATATATGCTTCCGCATGACTCTTTTCTACCTTAATTGCCATCTACGAGGCAACCCTTGTAATGCTTGAATCAAAGAGGGTAAAAGTTTATGTAAGAAAGTTTATTTTATGTTCAATTTATATTTCATTTTCCTGTTCTATAACAGGAAACAGTTTCACACAAAACTCTTCCCATAAAAGAATTTCATTTCGTTTAAAAGTTTGAACTTGTTGAGGGGGAAAATTGATTTCGATGTAAATCAAACCTGGAATCTTTTGATTTGGACGTGAACTTTATGTCTCTGATACTATGAAGTAATTTTATCTGATCTAAATACCGAAAGTTATAGAGATGTGTGGAATCAATTCGTTTACTCCCGTCATCCCAAAACTTTCTTCACACTACCTTTTTTCTCGTGTTTTAACGAGCGAATTTTTTATTCGCATTTGAAATTATAAAGTGACTTCAAGAAATGGTATGATAGATAAATGTCTTATTTATTATAAAGTGGCTTAAAAATTATTTTATCGTTTTAAATAGTATTAAAAAAATTGTTCACTAAAACACCTGAAAACAATAAATGTGAAGAAAGATGTAGAACGAAGGTAGTGTTTAATTTCCACAACACTAAACCTCTCTAATCATGCTCAATCACTTGTTATTTTTTTATTTGTTACCCCTGTTGGAGTTATACGTGAACGTATGCTTTTACTTTGTATAACTCATATATTAAACACTTGTTTTATGAGAATAATTCTTTTATCACATTTGCTTTAGATATGAATAAATGTTAAATATTTATTGCAACCCGTTCTATTTATAGTATGTATTACATTTTAGTTAATGTGGTGATATCAGATCACGGAAGATCACATTAACGAGTTCCTTGTAACTGAACATACAAATTCACGGCTCAGGTGGAATTGAACAATCCGCCGCGAAAGGTCGATGTGTATATCTCAGATTAGTATGTCTTGACCAAAAGACTGCACTAGCACATTTAGTACGTGTTGAAGAGGACCTACAGCGAGGACAAATTCTTCTATTCTGAAATGTGAAGAATTAGACCTCAGTGGTTATTGATTTCTTAATCTCCGTCACATAAATAGGACCGTGTGTGGTTAATAGTTATTGTTTTTATTCATGTTGGGTGAGAATCATCGTGACTTCGAACCTTGTGTTTTGGGCAATAATATTAATCATACGACAGTTGCTAAGTTTTAATACGAAGAAACGTGTGTGAGTACGGTTCGTGTGATTTGTCCCCTTGGTGGACTCAGAAGTTTTATCGTACCAAATCTTGCAAGTGAAGAATTAGTTTCTTCGGTATGGATAATAATGTTGAGTTGTTTTTACTCCAAGGTAAAAGATATTAATTAATTTAGATCCATTCAGAAGCTCTATTAATTAATGGACTAGATAATCTTAAACATGGGAAATAATAACCGGGAGCCCATAATATCGTAATATGGATTAAGATGGATAGTGCAATATTAATTTTATTGTGATATTAATTAATATTAATGGGCTGAATAATATTGAGGCTCAATATTGTAATTCAGTAGCCCATTGGAGGTCCAATCTTAATTCTCCTAAAGGCCCCTCAAGTAGCCCAATAAGTAGCCCGATAATAATAAGGTGATTAAAATAAAAGAAAATATAAATTGTTGATTGTTTCTTCTAATTTTCGAAAATTATAGTGTGGAGAGGGAAAAGATTTTGTTGTTTTCTTGGAAAAATATTATGGAAGATATGTATTCTTGGAATACAAGATTATCTCATAAATTCAAGAAAATCCAAATCTAGTAATTTTAATCTCATAATTTCGAAAATTACCATATACTTGAGAAGGTGAGATTAGACTTGTCCAAATGAACCGGAACCATCGGTTCTAACCGACGGTTTGCTGGTTCTAACCGGAACCTTAACCGGTAATAGTGGAACCGTCACTAAATCGAAACTGAAACCGTGTATTACGAGGTTCGGTTTCGGTTCTACTAAATCGAGAACCATAACCGCCGGTTCGGAACCGACGGTTCCATGGTTCAAACCGGCGAGCTAATAATATATATAATTTTAATACCTATAATAATATTAATACTTTATAAAAAATAATTCATTATTGTATTTTTTTTTTAATTGTAATGTAGGTTGTAAGTACTAAATATTTAGTTATTTTCATGTAAAAATTTAAATTGTAATTTGTAAACTTTGAATTACATATTATTTAAATTTATAAACCTTAGTTATTATTTATTTATATTGTAATTGTAATTTTGTTTTGTATGTTGAATGTTGAATACAATAAATATTATTTGTTTAAATCCATTTTTTTATTTTTTTTGTACTTGAATTAATAAAAAAGTTACACGTTATTTATTAAAAAAGGAAAGAAAGGTTCGGAACCATGAACCGTCGGTTTGGAACTGGAACAGTCAGAATCGAAATCGGAACTAGAACCGACAAAACCAGAACCGCCCATCCATATTTAGCGGTTTGGTTTAGGTTCCACTAAATTGGAACCGGGAACCGGCGGTTCTGAATCGGAACCGGCGGTTTGGAACCGTTGGGCAACTCTAGGTGAGATTTATGTGGAATATTTTACTATGGAGAAAAGAATATATGAGATATATTCAAGATTTCTTGGAGATCAAGATAAAGATTTATTCCTTCCCCATATTCCATGAAAAAATCGGCCAACTGATTAGTGTGATAATTTCTTGAAATTCGTGCATTTATTTTGCCTATTTTATTGAATTTCGTGTGATTATGTACATTAATTTATCCCATTTGTGCTTAATTGTCGAAAAAGGTATTTTTGTTCATTGTGTAGGAAAATGAGTGAAATATGGCAAAGACCAAAGATTAGTCGAGCAAGGACATCCAAAGGAAGAAGAATCGAGTCGAAACACAAGTTGGAAAACAAAGAAGGAGCAAAACAAGCCAAGAAGCAAGTGCATACCGGTTAGTAACTTGTGTACCGGCCGAGACAATTGGCCTTAACCGAGATTTTGGCTTCTACTTCAAAATACCAGTTAGTAAGAGTTGTGCCGGCCGAGATGGATGCTGTTATCCGAGATGGAGTTCCTCTACTCACGAAAAATCTGAAATTTCAACTTTCGGAGGACTTAAATGCAATTTCGGCCAAGGGCTTTCTAACCTACATATAAATATTTTTCTTCCTGATTTTACACTCAATTTTTCAAGGGCTTTAGAACCTTATTTCCCTAGATTAGTTTTCTTCTTTTCTTTTTATTTTTCTTTTACATTTTCTTCAATCTCTAGTACATATTAGCTTAGATTATGCTTTCAATTAGTAGTTTCTTTCAATTCAAGCAAGGATTCTCAAGTTTTGTAGCTAAATCAACTCTATAGAGGTGACTTCTTTCCTTAATTTTATTTCTTTTGGTTTAATTTCAATGTTCATGGATTGTTTTTTCTTTATTTCATATGAGTTTATTTGTTATTATGCTTAGCTAATTGCCTTGTGTTTGGGTGTTTGGATTTACATGGGTAATTGAGTATTTGATTTAATTTGTGATATCTATTCTAGTTGAAGGTCAATCTATTAGGATTATGGACTTTGATTGTTCGATTTCATGATTGCTCTTGTAATTCGTATTTAGATTGTGTGTTTATCGCAACGAGAGTTGGGTATGTGCATGATCTATTATGGGTGTGAGTGATTTATGAAATTTGAGTGGATATTGGAGTATCGCAACGAGAGTTGGGTATTTTTATTAGAGCCCCATATTTTCTACACTTGTTGATTAATTGAAAAATTAGTGATAAGTGAGAAGATTAACGATTCGCTGTTTTCATTTGACGTGTTACCTAGGCTTATCCAGTACGGTGAATACGTGATATTTAGTGATTGCTTCTATAGTTGATCGGGAACTTGAATAGTTATTACTTATTGATCGTGTACTTGATTCTCATGTGATGATGAACACCCGAACACGTATCTTTTGTTTGTTAGAAAATCCTAGAATTTCTTATTTATTTCACCTAGTTAATTGTTTTAATTTGTTTAGTTGCTTTCATTTGTGTTTTAATTTCGAGAAAACCCCATTCCTAAAACATTGATCCGCACTACAATTACGTGCCGATGCATAGCATTAAGGTTATACTAGCCACTAGTCCTGTGGTTCGATATTTAACTTGGTCAATTGCCTTACTATAACAACGATCTCGTACACTTGCGAGTGAGTTCGAATTTGTGTTTTAACAAATTTGGCAAACAAGTTTTTGGTGCCGTTGCCGGGGACTAGTTGGTTTTGGTGTAACTTAGTGCTAGTTGAACGTGATTGATAGTGCATTTTCTTTTATTTTGTTTGAATTTGATACTCTTCCCTTGGTGTAGGTGTGCTTCATTAGATAGATGGACGGATATTATCAAGACCCTTGGAATCCATATTTTGATCAAGATGGTATGATATATCTTCCACAACAAGAAGAAGTTGGGTACAATAATGGAGAGGATTTCGACTATGAGTGGCAAATGCAACAATTTCCTTCATCTTATCAAGATTCGAGACTCCTTGAAACGTTGTCTACTTTTAATGATACATGTGTGGCCTACATGGAGTGTATTCGACAAGCCGGGGAAAGGATGATGAAGTTAGAAGAGATAACACCCTCCAATATTGTCCCCGATCTTGCAAAACAAATGCATGATTTGAAATGTAAAGTTGGTCAACTTTGCTCTGGTGTGAATTATAAAAGTAAATAAAGTGGATTTCCACCCGAATCAAATATTAACCGGGAAGAGTTGGATCACAACCTTATTAGGAGTTGCATTGTGCAAGAAAAAGAGGAAGAAGAGAAAGAAGAAGAAGAAGTAGTCAAGGAAGTTGAAGAGAAAGTTGGGAGAATGGAAGTAGAAGAGGAAGAGAAAGAAGGGGAAGAGTTGAGCTACGCCCATATTTGGAATTTTCGTGAAGAAGAAGATAAAGATGAAGATTATATTCGTATTTTGAGATACCTTCAAGGAAAACATATTGAAGAAGAAGAAGAGAAAGAAAAGGATGAGCAAGAAGAGGATGAAAAGGAGAAAGATGGAGCCGAAAATTCCTTGGTTGAAAGTGAAGAAGAGGATGTTGGTTTATAGGTGCACCAACGATGGCTTACAGATGACAGGAAAAAATAATAAATAAATTAAATAATTGAAATATAAGAGAATTACAATTATTTAATAAATTGGAAATAAAATAATATTTCCTTCCTCTTTGAATCACACACCGGACAGGAACTCGAGCAACCACGAACCCGGCCGCTAGTTCACCGAACACGAACTCAAACGAACCGTAACCACGAATAAATAATTATTCACGATCAGAACGAGTAAAGTCGAGTCAAGGGAAAACCCTTTTCCCGCAAAACAATTACGGCCCGGCTAGTGCACATGATTTGACGTATTGTTCCAAGAGGTAAAACGACTTTCCCCCTTTACACGAGTTGCACCACAGCGTGTAAAGGTACCGGCGAACAAAAGTAGAACGTTGAAAACTGGACTGATTTCTATATGCACTTTTGATAAAAACATGCAAAGTTTGTGGAAATCATGTATGCATGCTAGGGACAAGAGTATTTGGTTGGATTTTCAGGTTGTTGTCAAATGAAATGTGACACCCTATTTATAGGCTTTCAAGCCACTTCATTCGGGAAAGTGGAGTTAACAACCAAATAAATTGAGGTGTAATTCACTCTGGTAACCGCCCACCGTTTTGAGTCGAAACGTACGTCTAGATTCGTTCTCAAGCATTCCACATGCTTCTATTTCGATGCCACAAATCACGCCACCAAATATGTCAAGTCAGATAGCTTATCTGATACATTCGATATGCTATCATCGATAAACACATTGACTTATTCAGGCAACTGGGCCACAACATCAATTGGGCTAGATTTTTAAAAGCCCAAAAGAAATAATATTAAACCTTTAGCACTTTAATACCATTAAAATGCTTACGACGTTTCAACTCCGTATATTAATTTTTCACTCACCGAAATTCGGTTTAGAGATTTCAAATATACCACGATCATCTACTCCGTGAGTAGATCGATCCTACGATGTTTAATTTTCCAAAAATTAAACTTTTATTAATTATTTTATTTATCAAAATTGAGCGTTACTCAACCTCAATTAAAGATAAATTAAATAATTAAACCAATTTCTCCAACAGAGGATTGTCCTTTGGTGGACAAGAGCGACAACGAACAAGAAAATTAAGAAGCATTGGAGGACGAATTGAAGATCGAAATGAGCATTTCTAAACCTTTAATCTCTTCAATTTGTACTTTAGATGTTATTTCTTCTATTGATTTCATTTTACCTCTTGAGAACTTTGACCAAAGGATTGAAATGAAAAAGGTCTTGGGCATCCTTGGAAAAGAAGAGAAGGAATGGAAGGAGATGATCGTGAAAGAGGAGGAGAGGCATTCATTCTTGAAAACATGCAAGAGGAAGATTGGTGATTGGTCCTCTCACATCAAAAGCCTCCTTGATTTCGAAGCTCAAAGGATGAGATACAATGACAAGGAGGATCGATATCCTTGGCCATTCCGATAGGAAGTTTGATTTCAATAAATAAGTCCGGCATAGGACATTAAACCTAGCGCTAAATGGGAGGCAACCCATTATTTTACCGTTTTTAAGTGTTTTTTATTTTTATGTTAGTTTGTGTTTGATCTTTTCTTGCTTTGTCTTATTTTGTAGGGGATTGGGTATACTTTGAGATGAATGTTGGAGGTATTTCGAGCTCAATTGCAAAAAGTGGGAGAACTTTAGAAGAAGATGAGCTAGAATCGAGGGTGACATTGGTGCTAATTGTGTGAGGTACAATCGGACCCCGGGCTCGAACTTAGACTTGCTTGGAAATGTCTAAGTTTGGGGGGGGAAGGGTATTTACTTGTTGTTTCAATGCACCGGCGCACTATTTGTAGATGATTGCATGTGAATACATATAGAGAGCACTTGGTTGTACATTTTGATTGATCGTATCATGGGCCCAAACTTCGAATTGCTTAGCAATGTCGAAGTTTGGGGGGATTGTTTTTGTGATTTGTTATTCATTTTAAACCAAGATGTTCTTGGAAATTGCATGCATGTGTGATTTGTTTGATTGAATTTTTTTGTGATTTGTTTGATTGAATTTTTTAGTAGCTTGCTTAATGTGGTGAATTGCTTGGTGAGTAGTTGGTTGCAAATCTCATTGTGGCATTATTTTTCCAAACTTTTAATTGCTTAGCAGTGAAAAAGTTTGGGGGGTATGCTCGTTTTATAATTCCATTTGCACCAACTTACTTTGCTCAATTTTGAAAAAATTGTGTTTAATTGTGGGCTCATTGTATATTTTTTTTAGTATATTCTTTGGAGTTGAGATTATGTGGCTTGGTGTTGGAGAATTTAGTTGAGCTTGATGGTATTGATTGAGACTTGCTTGTTTATTCGTTTATGTGACGATTATTCTTGATTTTGTGCTCGATCCATGATTAGACAAGCCCGTGAGCTTTAGAGCCTTTAGACTTGCATATATTTTGGTCTAATTTCTTTCTTGTGAGTATCGTTCATGCTTGTGTGCTCTAGAACTTGCCAATTGTCTTGTTTGAGGCTACATTAAGTGTGAAATTTTTGAAAGTGATATGAGGTCATCTTTGATTTGAATAGTCACTTACCCAAATTTTCCATACCAAATGAAAAATTTCGTAGTTAGCCCGTTTGAGCCTATTGACCTATTTTCTTGGCAATCTACAAATTTAGCCAAATTTTCCCTTCTTGTGAGCCTAATTTTTCCTATGAGCTAGTGGAGCTTGAAGGTGGATAGTGAGGTTAAGTTGAGCTTTAATGTGAATTTGGTGGATGAGTTTGAGTGAAAGTGAAAAGTTTGAAAAAGAGAAAGAAAAAAAGATGAGTGAAAAAGTTGTACAAGAAAAAGATTGAGTTGGTTTGAAAAAGAGAAAAAAATTGAGAAGGAAACTCTCTCTTGTATAGCTATTTGGTTGAGTTTCAAATTCAAAATGTGCTTGATAGTTGATGGTGAAGAATATGCTTGAAAAATGAGACAAGTAAATTGTTGGAGTTTGGAATTTTGAGTTGTAACTTGATCACTTGCGACTTATTCTTTGAGAGTTTAGAGATGTACCATGACACTTTGACCTCCCGCTCCACTAGTTTACGAGTCACTTTATCTAAATTTTTCCCACCTTGACCAAAGAGTCCAACATTACAACCAAATGCAAAGTCCTCATTGATTCTTAGATTGATCACTTAGCAAGTGGTGGAGAACTTAGATGATTGGCAAGCCTATGGTAGTGCATTTGTGTGAATTGATTGTTGAGAGCACACAATCCTTGATACACTTTTGAGTGATGAGTGATACACTTACTTGAGAGGAAATTGTGGATTGAGCCTTGATCTTGCAATGATTTGAACATAACTTGTGAACTTGCTAGTTGATTTTTGTACTTAAAGGCTTGACAAGATTGAAGGAACTTGACAATTGCTACTTATTGCTTTGACACTCATTTCTTCGCAATCCTCCCACTTGTTCTATTGTCTTTCATTACTCGGGGACGAGCAACACTTTAAGTTTGGGGGGGGGGGGGGGGGTTGATTAGTGTGATAATTGCTTGAAATTCGTGCATTTATTTTGCCTATTTTATTGGATTCCGTGTGATTATGTACATTAATTTATCCCATTTGTGCTTAATTGTCGAAAAATGTATTTTTGTTCATTGTGTAGGACATCGAGTGAAATATGGCAAAGACCAAAGATTAGTCGAGCAAGGACATCCAAAGGAAGAAGAATCGAGTCGAAACACAAGTTGGAAAACAAAGAGGGAGCAAAACAAGCCAAGAAGCAAGTCCATACCGGTTAGTAACTTGTGTACCGGCCGAGACAACTGGCCTTGACCGAGATTTTGGCTTCGGCTTTAAAATACCGGTTAGTAAGAGTTGTACCGGCCGAGATGGATGCTGTTATCCGAGATGGAGCTCCTCTGCTCACGAAAAATCTGAAATTTCAACTTTCGGAGGACTTAAATGCAATTTCGGCCAAGGGCTTTCTAACCCACATATAAATACCTTTCTTCCTGATTTTACACTCAGTTTTTCAAGGGCTTTAGAACCCTATTTCCCTAGATTAGTTTTCTTCTTTTCTTTTTATTTTTCTTTTACATTTTCTTCAATTTCTAGTATAGATTAGCTTAGATTGTGCTTTCAATTAGTAGTTTCTTTCAATTCAAGCAAGAATTCTCAAGTTTTGTAGCTAAATCAACTCCATAGAGGTGACTTCTTTCCTTAATTTCATTTCTTTTGGTTTAATTTCAATGTTCATGGATTGTTTTTCTTTATTTCATATGAGTTTATTTGTTATTATGCTCAGCTAATTGCCTTGTGTTTGGGTGTTTGGATTTACATGGGTAATTGAGTATTTGATTTGATTTGTGATATCTATTCTAGTTGAAGGTCAATCTATTAGGATTATGGACTTTGATTGTTCGATTTCATGATTGCTCTTGTAATTCGTATTTAGATTGTGTGTTTATCGCAACGAGAGTTGGGTACACTACAAGAAAATGCACTTTACGTAACGAAAAAATTGGTTACAAAAAATCCTTTTTTGGTTACAAAATCTTTTTGTAACGAATATTTTGTTACAAAAGTTGGTCCTTTAAAGTCCGTCGCAAAAAGTTTTTGTAACGGAAAAAAAAAAGCAGTTTCGTTACTAATACAATTGTAACGAAATATTTTTTGGTTACAAAAAATTTAGTAGGGATAACAAAAGTTTCGTTACAAAAATCAATTTTGTTACCAATAAATTTTTACATTGAATCATATTTTTTATATTTAAATATTTGATTTATCACTGATGTTTCGTTACATTTAATATCTCATTTCGTTGAAAAAAAAATTGTTGCAAATAACTTAATACAAAGAGAAACCTTAAAAGTAAATGGTCATAATGCAATAATTTCATTTCAAGAAAATTACAATACTCCAAATACATTTAAGTCAACAATGTCATCAAACTCATAAGAAAAACTAACAATGTGTTTAAACACTTCAATGTACATAATAACATGAATAGAAAAATAATATCAATCAAAAGTGTTAAGTTGAACTTGAAGTCCTGATTTGTCTTCGTATCCACAATCAAGTTGAAACTTTGTTATCCTATAAAAAATACACAACAAAATACCATAAGATAAAAAAAATTACATGATATCCAACTTATCAATTAAACACAACAATTATGCTGCGGGTTTGAGACTGTATTATCCAAATGCAATTATGCAAGAAATATATAGCATATTAAAGCCATAAGCATGTAGTGACACACCACCAATTAAGCTAAAGATCACAAGTGAAAATTCTATCATCCAAATGCAATTATGCTAGCAATTATAAACCTTTGAAATACAATCATGCAAACTGTTCGAAATCAAATTATTAATTGTTAAAATCAAGAAAACACATTTTAAATGGAACCAACACTAAAACTTCATCAATCAATAAGCTCATATAAATCTAAAGTATCATAAGAATATTATAATCTATATTATAAATCTAAGAATACCTTGAGACATGTTCTCCTTTGCCAATGTTGTTTTGCTTTGATGAAGCTGCTAGTTGTTCATTTGCTAGCTTGCAAACATCATCATAAAGCTCATATAAATCTATAAATATTATACGTATTCATAAATAATTCGAGAGCAAGTGAAATTAATTGGTAGAGCAATTCAAGAGCTTCTTAGCTCATATAAATATATGTACATTATAAGTATTGATAAAAAAATTCGAGAGCAAATGAAATTAATTGATAGAGCAATACAAGAGCTTCTTAGCTCATATAAATATATGTACATTATAAGTATTGATAAAAAATTCGAGAGCAAATGAAATTAATTGATAGAGCAATACAAGAGCTTCTTAGCTCATATAAATTTATCTAATATCTATCCCTAAATCAACTCTTATCCACGGATGTAACATTTAATTATAAAGAAACCAGTTATTATGATCCATTTATATATGAAATATGATCATATGATAAAAAAATAAAAAGTACATAAAATTAAAGGGCCCCAGCAGAAGCATGACAGAGAACCAACCACCATAAGAGCAGCAAGTTGAACATAGGTTCAGTTGATATCCTAACTCATAAATCTTCAAGTATCGACCCTCAAATCAGAATCGATATGGATCTCTGTAAAATATGAAATGTGGAATATGTATCTCAGGTCATTGATTATGTGTATTATATATAGATACATAAATTGAAGATCAAAGCGCCACTAAGAGAACATAGTTTGCTAAAAACAAAACTTTAAAAATCCTGAAAACAAACCCAGAAAATGATAACAAGAATTCGGATGATAAATTGAATCTGGAACTATAAAAATAATAGTCACCAGCAGCAAGCACCTGACTTTCAAAGCAACGCCAATGATATTGTAGTAAATCAATGCCTAACAGGGCTACCGAAGCCAGAAAATAGAGCAATCAGACTTAATTGAAACCAACTGTAGGATTACTCGAATCAAAACACTGAGAATAAAAAAACTGAGGAACAAAGTAATCATCCCAATCTAGAAAATGAAAACTGATAAATTTGAGATCAAATCACTATTGAACGGACGTTGCTCGCAATTATAAATGAAATTGTTTAGAACATCAGGGAAAATCATTAAAAAATTCTTATTGTTTCAAATATAAAAAAAATACAGAGATAGATAATTCCAGAGATTGCAGATACAAGCGGGATCAGGAATAGGAGAAAACCGTACCTGTAAATCAAAATTCTCCTTAGTTTCATCCAGAAATACTCCCCAATTTGAACTCTGAAATACTTTATCCCACAAATGCTCCACAATTTCGTTCAGCATTTGGTAGTGTTTCGCGATTATTTTCCCTAAAACTGAAGAATTTCGTTTTGGATTTGAAAGATTTCGAAATTGAAAAAAAAGGGGGTTTCTACTTAATTGACCGCCATCTCTCTGCCCTAATCTCCCAAAATTCACGAAGTATAGTAATCAATAAGATAAATCTTTCCCAAATTATTTTCCCATATTATATTTACAAATCATTATTATATGTATTTATAGATAAGTATATGCTTTTCTTTTTGCATTTAAAATAAAATCGTAAACATATATTTTTTGAAGAACCAATTGTATCTTGGCTATGATATAAATATATTATTTTAATGATAACAAGATACACAAAATATTTTTAAAAATAAAATTAATATTTTTTGTCATTAATGGTTATATTTATATATTTTTAATTAGAATATTTTTCTATTTTACTAGATTTCACAAAAATATTTTTTTAAATTTTTTTTTTTTACAAATTCTTGTATGCACTTAGATTTTAAACTCAATTTGAAATTTAATTTTGAGGTTTCCAATTAGAAATATATAATTAAAAAAATTGGGTATTATTTTTTACTGTTTGGGGTAATACCACTTGGGGTATTACTTACTGCTACTTCGGGTATTGTTGATTTTTGCTCGTGATACATGCTGAACCATGTATTTTTTAGTGCACATAAGAATCACACAATATGTTTTATTAATTAGATTATTAGTTTACTCTCACAAAAGTCATGTAAATATTATTAAGGTATTTATAAAAATATATATTTTAGATGTTTGTTATAATAAATTATTTTTACTATTTGTAACCAACATTTTATTATTTGTAACGAAATAATACTTAATGTTATTTAAAAAAATATTTTGTAACGAAGACAAAAAGATCGTTACAATAACTCATCTTTTTGTAACCATTTATATATTGGTTACAAATAATTTCGTTACAAAAAATACATTTTTTTGTAGTGGTATGTGCATGATCTATTATGGGTGTGAGTGATTTATGAAATTTGAGTGGATATTGGAGTATCGCAACGAGAGTTGGGTATTTTCATTAGAGCCCCATATTTCCTACACTTGTTGCTTAATTGAGAAATTGGTGATAAGTGAGAAGATTAACGATCCGTTGTTTTTATTTGACGTGTTACCTAGGCTTATCCAGTACGGTGAATACGTGATGTTTAGTGATTGCTTCTATAGTTGATCGGGAACTTGAATAGTTATTACTTATCGATCGTGTACTTGATTCTCATGTGATGATGAACACCCGAACACGTCTCTTTTGTTTGTTAGAAAATTCTAGAATTACTTATTTCTTTCACCTAGTTAATTGTTTTAATTTGTTTAGTTGCTTTCATTTGTGTTTTAATTTCGAGAAAACCTCATTCCTAAAATATTGATCGGCACTATAATTACGTGCCGACGCATAGCATTGAGGCTATACTAGCCACTAGTCCTGTGGTTCGATATTTAACTTGGTCAACTGCCTTACTATAACAACGATCTCGTACACTTGCGAGTGAGTTCGAATTTGTACTTTAACAAATTTGGCAAACACCAACCCCCTCCTATATATAGGGCATGATTATTTCATCTCCAGCTGATAGTTTTCGTGATTCCATGAGTTGGAAAAATCGAAACCAATAAATATTTTCTTTCTTCCTTATTATATTAAATTGTTCGTGAGAGCTTCCCACCGGTGAACGAATAAGGCGAAGAGGGAATACTTGAGAAGGTTTTTTCGGTTGATAGGATCGTTGCGCTTGTCCCATTTATCTCGGTTGGACGTCGCTTCAAGAGGTACGTATTCACACAAAATTCTTTATTTTCCGCCGTAGAATTTTATGTGATTATATTCATTGACATGAAATCTTTTGTTGTTGGTTTATTATTATTTAAATTAATTTAGGATTAATTCATGCTAGTAATAATTAAATTTAAATTCGTATTTAAATTTTATCCCGAATATATTCGGGCACCCCAATTTTTCCAACAACCCCACGAGTTGAGAGATCTTTTTAAGCTCCAATTTTACACCATTTATATTTCATTTTGTAGAGATGTTTCAATTTTCTTTTGGAAAAAATGGGAAATGTTACTGAGATTTGAATTTATAAATGATAAAATTTTATATGAAACATGTTTCAATTTTCTTTTGGAAAAAATTGGGATTTATAAATGACAAAATTTCATATGAAACAAATTTATATATAAGTTGAATCTCATTTACTTATATGATCTATAATTTAATAGAGTCTAATCTTAATCATGATTTAAAGGTTATAATAACCTAGATCTTAAAAATAGTGATATATATATATATATATATCTCATGTATGAATGAAATCGTCCCGTACAAAGACATTTTTTAAACATAATTAATTTTATTGACCTCCAGTTGATTCACAGATAACTTCTACCAAAAGATCATATTTCAAAATTTTAAGATTAGCGTTCAGTTTTTTTATAAACTCAAGTTCAAGTGAACACTCTACTTCAAAATATCATCATTTAGTATATGTAGAATATTAATGTTTAGTAATTTTGAAAAGAACACACAAAATCACACCTTTTTTATATAGTGACTTGCTAAATAATGATAATTGAAAAAAAAATCACGTGAATCCAAATTCACTAAACACTACAAGAAAATAAGGAATTGACTATGAAATATTATGTAGGCAATGACAACAAGTTTGTAGGCATTTATATTTACCTATGGAATACCAACAAAAAAATTTTGTAGGCAATACGCTCGTAGGTAATTTATTTACCTACAAAAAAATAATTCGTAGGTAATAACCTACCAAAATTCCGTAGTAAACCCATATCACTGTTGTAGGTAATGTAGTTGCATGAATAAATGGAATTCGGTAGGCAAATTATCAACTAGGAAAATTTTTATAGGCATTCTATAGGAACCTTTAGCAACATAACTTTTATGTCGGCAAATTGTGAATTCAATTTTAAAGTGTGCCTATTGAAACATTATGTAGCAAATTTGGAGAATGGCCTGGTGTTAGGAAATTCTGTAGGTAATACTTTTTTAATTAATAACATTATAGTTATTGCTTTTGAAAAATCAATACTTTTATTGCTTCTGAAAAATCATTTATATTTCCAATTGTTTTTAACAATAATTTTCTATAAGCATAAAAATAATTCCACAATAAACATAAAAGTGACAAAACATATTATGCATATACTATTAAAAAAATATCAAATTTTCATGCTAAAAGACAATCTCCAAAATAATAGAGTATTCCCACATAATATGTTCTCATCTGAAAGATGCTCAAAAGTATTTCCATAGACAAGTGAAAGGTAAACAACTTCAGTACACCTTGCTCCAATTGAATAAACATCTCCACATCTTGTTCCATTCTCAACACTAAAAACGCAAATAATATGATTTAGATCAAATATGACCCCAAATTAATAACAATAGAGATATTAGCAGCACAATTTTCAAACTCTAATTTCATGAAAATTTGCAACATGCATGCATAATGCATTCCTCACTTGAATATGCAGCTGGAGGTTTAGGGCAAGTATATGCAACAAAAGCTGAAATACAAACCATGTATAGAATATCAGAAATAGAAAAACTGAAAACATAGGTTTAACTTGCTTACCATGTAATTTTTTTATTGATGGTATGTCATGAGGCTCCAATCATTGCACGTATACGCTCATCTATTTGACATTGCATGTCCTCAGCATTTTTTTCTGAATCTCTAATGACACTGTAATTTCTCGATAAGTTTATCCTGTTGATCAAGTCGATATTTCAACTCACGAATAATCTGCTGACCCTCAAGTTCATGCGTAACATATGAAGCTGTATTTATCTTGAAATATTCACAAGCTACGGAGCCAAGCCCATATATGACCTTTTTACGACTCACTCCACCAATAGTATCAAAATACAATTTATCTTCATCAATCTCTTCAGTATTTTGTATCACTCGCACTCTCTTCGCCTCAATAGTATCCTTGATATCATTTGCAAGATAAGAAAGATTATAAATTTGAATACATATATAATATGTAAAAATAATAATTATAATTATAATTTAGAATCTTTTTTAATCAATTGAATAATTTACATTTATTTTCTTGGACTTCTCGTTGATAAAAGTCATTCCATCACCTTTCTTTGTATGGGTTTTAACGTACACCTCTCGGTGGATAGGCTTTCGTCCCAATACCACAGCCTGGAAAACATATACAAAATCTTGATCAAGTTTATATGACCTCCAGATCAATGCAAAAGCTGATGATTATATTATAATAAAACTATATAAACTGAAATTCATATAAAATTTTACAAGTTTTTGTGCAGCCTTGAAATGGGTGATAGAACCCGCATTATGGGTGGAAGGTACTGGGTCACTCGCACTAATGGTCACTTCTTCTATTTTTTTAGCTTTATTCATATTTTTTTAGCCTCCGTTGAGTCCCAATATTTTTGCCAACATTCATACGTATCTTCTTTCATGTATTTTGTCTTGGCCCCTGTATCCTTAATATCCCTTAGCATGTCAGTATAGCGACGTCTGGCTTTCTTATTCCAAGCTTTATGAACTTGATTTTGGGTATATATTTCATCATCCCAGTAGACATGTTTCTGCAATTCCAAACATGATTATCACTTCCTTTGTTACATAGCAGGGTTGTTGGGAAAATTAATCAAGAACTCAAGCAAAAAAAAAGATTAGTCATATTCATCCAAAACCATCTTAAATATATGGTTTTGCAGCGATTTCAAAGTATGTTCCAACTTTCAAAGTGACAACATTTAATCTCTCAGAAACAAACTGATTATTCATAACAAACAAACAAAATAATTATGTTTTTGGTTCTTTTAACAATCAAGGGGCAGTATTATCATCCCATTAATGCATGCATACATGATCAAGAAGAATGTGGACTAAGGTACAACTAGGACATCAACATTAAATTCTTAAACTACCAATAATAAAACACATATTTTATATTAAAACTTTCAAATATACAACATCAAACTTAATCAGTAAAATATATCAATTGCCATATCTTGGACCAAAAAATAGGTGTGTATACTGATTTTTAATTCTAATGAATACACAGATTTGATGGAAGTTTAACAACTGAGTAAATTAAATGCAATGAAGAGTAGATTCAATTCATTTTTTCTTACCTCAAACTCTGAGAAATAAAAAGATTTTGTCTCTTCAGAAACTTTCTTCCATGTAAACCCCTCGTAATCTTGTTTTTTCTAAAAAAAAAGTCCCCCTTATAACCCGAGAGCAGTCTTCAGATGACCCTATACTACACAATCAAAATTTTACCAAAACATTGTAATTCAATGACAGTCACTATAATATGCAATTTCATCTAAGTTAAGTGTACTTACATGCCTCCACGTAAATACACATATATATGCTCCATGGATGTCCTAGAACTTGTCGAAGGTGCAGGGATTTGAGATGATCTCGAAGAATCTGTTGGTAGTGTTGTCGATTGTCTTGGTGCAACATGATCTAGTGTCTCCGGGACATTTGTATCATCTACTAGACTTTGCTCAGAATTTGCAGAAATCCTAACACCATTTCTTCTTCTAGTCATTTCTACAATAAAAATTGAACAAAAAATGCATCCACAATGAAAAATGTCAATATTTAATGAATATGGTATCTAATATGTTAATGAAAGATTCGTATATAAACAAGAGATATGAGTTCAATCCATAACAACCAATATGAAAGCCTCTCCAATGTGGGTAAAGCAAAAACAACAATCTGTATATCACAACACACTCATCCTCAGTAAACACTACCAATTAAAAAAAAGAAGCAAACTCCAATTAAATTAGCAGACATCAAAACAGATTTCATTAGCAAACATCATACAAAAACCCAAAAAAATATCCTCGCACTCAGGGTAAGGAGCTTTTTCCTTGGGGCTCTTTCTCCCTTTCCTTTGCTTGATCAATTATATTTCATCTTCACTCTCATATTGATCTGAGTTTTCTGAATCTGACTCAAGTATTGGCTCATCTGAAACTTCTTCTACATCTCCACCCAAATCTATAAATTCACCACTATGATCATTTAAAGGATTTGAATCATCAACATATGTTGATGCCTCAATGAATTCCAAATTAACAGACTCATCTTCTTGGAATGTTTTGTCAATTGTAAGAACATCCACCATTTGTCTAGCTTTCACCTTAAATATAGCCAACCAATCAGACTTATCGCTTCTAGAGCTTGGATATGGGACATAATATACTTGTGCAGCTTGCATAGCAAGAATGAAAGGCTCATACTTTTTTAGTTTTAGTCTATGGTTAATATCAACTAAACCATATCGTTTATGCACCTTCATACCAATATTATTTGTTGGATCAAACCATTCACACTTAAACAATACCGTACCCTTAATAGGTAGCCCAGTGTACTCCACCTGTAAAACCTCAGACAAACGACCGTAGTAATCACTTTCTGCATTACTATAATTTATGCCCTTAATATAAACTCCACTGTTTGATGTTGTCCTTTACGAACCATGTGATTTCGTATGAAATTTATATCCATTAATGAAATAGACAGGAAACATCTTCACAGTTCTTAAAAGGCCTTGTGCAAGTGCTTTGTTAAAACTTTTGTCAATCACATTTTGAAAAGCCCATAAAAAAAAAGTAATTAACATTAAAATATACATTAAAAAAGTAGAATTAAATATTTCTACATAAGAAATTCAGAGATTTACATAATTTTGAAACCATTTAGCAAAATGTATACCAAGTTGAGCGTCTAGAGCGTCATTGTTGATGCCCGACGGTTCTTTTAGTAACTCATCAATAAACATGCTATGCATATTGTTGAATACATTAGAAAGTTGTACAACATTTGTTGAAAATAGAATGAGAATCGGTAATGAAAATACTTACTTGGTATAAGGTTCAACCTCCTTGCAATTTAGCAATATATAAGTTTGAGCAGCATAATATTTCATGGCGGTCAACATCCTTGATTTTTCTTTTTTAATATGGTCATCCAGAATGTTCAAAGATTGACAAATTTCCAGGAATATGTTCAAGATCACCACCATCATCATTGCGGGCAGCTTTTCGCAAACTAGTGTAAACATGAGGCTCAAAATAGTACGAACAAAATGTAGAAGCTTCTTCCACCAAGTATGCATTACAAATTGAGCCTTCTGCTTTTTCTTTACTATTCACATTCCTCTTCAAGCGTCATAAGAATCTATACATATATAACACATATAAACAAGTATATACAAGAATTCAACTACTTTTTAAAATAAAATATTATTTTTACCTTTCAAAAGGATACATCCAATGATATTGTACTGGATCAGCTATTCTTGCTTCATATGGTAAGTGTATTGGAAGATGTTCCATGGAGTCAAAGAAACTAGGAGGAAATATACGCTCCAATTTGCAAAGGATGACCGAAATTTCTTTCTCGAGTTTAGACATGTCTTCGACTCTAATAGAGGTAGATGTAATTTCTTTGAAAAATATACTTAACTCTGTCATGGCCAGCCACACATTAGGTCGAAGTAGCTCACAAAAAGCAACAGGTATCAACCTCTGCATAAAAATATGGCAATCGTGGCTTTTCATACCAAATAACTTATACTTTTTCATATCAACACATCGCCCCATATTTGAAACATAATCATCCGGGGAAATAAGATTTTTAACCCATTGACACAATATCTTCTTTTGATTTGTATCTAAAGTGTAGCATGCTTTTGGATATCTCTCGGTAGCTTCATTCTTTTCCAATTCAGGCCTTTGACATAAGTTCTTCAAATCTACTCTTGACTTGTCATTGTCTTTAATTTTTTCCTCAATATTCAATGTAGTATTGAAGATATTGTCAAAGACGTTCTTCTTGATATGCATCACATCTAGATTATGCCTTATTAGATTTGTTCTCCAATAAGGTAAATCCAAAAATATGATGCATTTTTTCCATCCACGTGTCTTGCAAATTTGACTATTGACCACTTCACCATCAATTTCAGTTACTTTCCTCAATCACAACTCTTTTATCTCAATGAATATTTGATCACTGCTCTTCAAAGAAGGTACTGGAGATATCTCAACTTTATCTTTGAGAAAGTCAGTTTTGTTACGCCTAAAGGATGGCTCAGGTGGGAGAAATTTTTGGTGATTATCAAACCATGATGTTTTTCTACCAAAAGCGTGAATGCATCAGAATGTTCCATACAATATGGACAGACAATTTTTCTAGCTGTACTCCAACCTGATAACATTGAGTATGCTGGAAAATCATTGATTGTCCACATTAGTGTTGCTTTCATAGTAAAATTCTTTTTTTTTTGCTACATCATACGTAAGCACACCCATATCACATAGTTGCTTCAATTCTGCAATGGTTGAAGAAACCCATCGATTCTTTGTTTAGGATTGCAGGGTCCCGGAATAATAACAGATAAGAACATGTACGCCTCCTTCATGCACATCCAGGGTGGCAGGTTGTACGGAGTGACTATAACTGGTCATGAGGAATATTGTTGGCCCGATTGACCAAAAGGCTGAAAACCATCAATACACAAGTCTAATATAACATTGTGACTCTCAGAAAAAAAGGTCGGATGTGTGCGATTAAAATAATTCCATGTCTCATAATCAAATGGATGGCACATCTTTCCATCTTCTTGTAGATGTTCTTCTTGCCATCGCATGTGAGGTGCTGTTACTTCTGAAGCATATAGACGTTGTAATCTAGGTGTTAAAGGAAAGTAATACATCATCTTGTATGGTACATCTTTTTTGTGATTCAACTTTTGCGTCCTATTCTTGAATCTTATGTGGTTACAAAATTTGCAGCTGCTTAAGGTACTATCACAAAAAATATATGTAGATATCAGCCTAAACAATTTTTTTTAAACGGTCCGAATGAGAACCTAAACCTAATTGACCCGGAATAAACATGCCACTAACAAATTTTGCAATAAAAAAATTAAAATAAATTTATAAGTGAAAATAACTAAGTATACATAACATGATGTTAATTTAAATTTTTCATAAAAAATTAAACATGCATAAGAATATAATTCATGTGCTATCAATTGAATCCAATTACATCATGAATCAAATATAAAATAAAATTAAACCTTCCTGAAGGGATAACAACTACTCCATCCATCCAATTTAATTTGCTAGTTTTGTTATTTGGACAATTATATTTTGTCATATATTGAAGAGTATTATGGGATATTGTGAGGTCCATTTATAAATAAAATGATTGTTTATAATCTTTTACTTTTTGCAATGTCCCTTTTCTGAGAAAAGAGCATAGAAACGAACTAAAATCCAAACGAGAATTGCAAAATATGATGTTTATATTTTCTATAAACAATTAATTTATTTATAAATGGACTACACAATACCCCATAATACCCTTCAACATATGATAAAAAATAATAGTCCAAAAAACAGGACTAGTAAAATTGGAGGGGGTGAGTATTTTATATTCAACATCATTACCAATCTAATACTCAAAATATTACCCCTATTTGAACAAAATATGAGTATCTTCTAACTCATTCGATCTAGAATATGTACAATAATAAAAATAAATTATAATATTAAACGGACTAGTGGACTAACTTTTACCCAGTAAGGCCTGAATTAAAATGGCTAAGAAAAAAGGTGGTTTAATCATAAAATTTTCAGTTAATTCAAACGGGTCGGACTAATGGGTCATGACCATTTCTACACTTTCTAAGTTCGAGAATTTGCTTTGTGAAGCTTGTCTAATGTGTGGATATTATTTTTTTGAGTTATTTTATATATGAGAATATAGTCTATTTCGTATGCATTTGTAATAATTACCATGAGTGTGTGTGTGTATTCATATAAGTTTTGCATTAGATATTTTGATCGCATTGCATGAGAATTAGGATTTGGTGCTTAATTGAGTTATATTTGCATGGCTGTAACTAATGATTGTTAAGTCATGAAATTATGACTTCTCAGTAAAAATTGATCTATTTTATATTTAATTTTATTTAATTTTATAAGTTACAATAAATGGTGTACGTGTTGTTGCATAATTCCATAGGGCCCATCACTCTTTCATGCATTGGTGGTAGGGTTGAAGTGATCCCTATATATGGTTGACAAAGCAAGAATAAACACACAATGATGGTGCTAACATGTAATAATGTCATGGTAACCTAAAAGAAGAAATTGGGAATTGACACAAAGTAGAAAAAGATTCACAAATATATTTATGGTTTTATACATATAAATATTATAAGGACAATTTTGGATGTGCTGAAAGGATTTCATTTTATTTAAAAGTTTGAACTTGTAGAGAGTTGTGTGGAATTAATTCATTGAATTTTAAAATGTGTGAGCGAGAACTTTTTTACTCTAATACAATGAACATTTTATTTAAAAGTTCGAATTTATAGAGTGTTGTGGAATTAAATAATTATTTCTCTTGCATGTGCTTGGAAAAAAAAAGCTAGAGAAGAAGTAGATTGTAATTATATATTTCAAAATATGAGCTATATATATAATATCATAATTGTGTGTGTATTACATTATTTTTATCACGTGTATATTACATTTTCACTGAACTATGATAATTGTTTGGGGCAACTACACTCTAATTCATTCTATCCGACATGGCACAAACAAGTGTAAGAAAAGGCATAAATAGATCCAAAGTTTATTATACTATAGAACAATTTTTTATTATACTATAGAGCAATTCGTTACTTATACTTTGATGGATATGTATGTGTCATTTATTATTTTTTTACACTTGTTTGTGTCATGCCTTAAAATTAAGGACTAGAATATGTCTATTATTCCTAATTGTTACTCAAAAGATATATGTATATACTTCCTCCGTCCACAAAAATAGATTTGTTGTCATTTTTACGGTTATTAAGAAAGAGGATATAATATGTAAAAAATAAGAGTATTGTGTCAAATCAAGTACAAAGTCAATTATTTTTAAAATATTACGTGTGTATGTTGAGAAATGTAGATAAAATTTATTTTTTATTTTAGAAAACATGACTTTTTTTTTTTTTAAGGACAAATAAAAAATCAAAACCATTTTTTTTCATGTTGGAGTACTTAATTATAATAGTAATTTAGTTAAAAGGAAAATAATTTGGAAAGAAAGTATTTTGACCTTTCTGAAGGGGTATCATCACTAGTTATATATTTTAGAGCTGGACCAGTTTCAGATTCAAACGACTCGACACTCGAACTCTTTGGGACCATTACGCCCTTACGCATGCATGAATCATATATATATATATATAGTCATATTGTGCGTCTTTAATTTGTGTGAGCATGCATGGGAAATAAGTGGATTTCAAAGAGAGACAAATGGCAAGATTGATGATTTCCCAAGTCAAATTTGAGGCAATAATGTGGCTACTAATATAAATATTTGATCGACCTTCAACACATTTAAAAAAAACAAAGTTCACGTAGACTCTCTCGTTAAAATATCGTTGTTTCGTATACAAAATATTATTATTAGTATACATAGTGTTACTGTTTAGTAATTTTAAGAAGAACAACACGTAAAATCAGGAATTTATTAAACAGTGATACTTCATATGCTGAACAATGTTACTTCGTATACTAAATGTTTTTACTTGTAAAAGACGGTTCAAGTGAGCTTGAGTTCATAGGAGACCAATCCTTAACCCATACAAAGTTCTATTACAAATTCTATATTTTGCCATTTGGATTGGAGGATTTCCTTTGACAACATATATAAGGAAGATTCTAAATTAATGAAGCTATTTAAAATGAGATTCAAATCCACAATGAGAATTTTGAACGTATCGTTATAATTTCATAGCAATCATAGCAAATTTTCATTGTAGTTGAGAGACAGAATTTACAATATTATTTTCCCAACATGAACTAAAAGTAAATGATGTCATAACAATATACTTCCTCTGTTCAACTTTGGTAGGCATAATTTTTTTTAGTCCGTTCAATTTTAATAGACATAAACTAAAATAGAATGCAATAATTTATCTTCACTATCTAAACAACACTTTAATTACTCTAAATATCATTGACATTAATATTCATAAACAATCATTATATTCATAAATATGGCTTCCACAATACTACTCAATACCGTCTAACATATCTACTGCTATTAGCTAGGGAGAAGGAATTAATTCTTAATGCTCCTAATTTACTGATCGAAATAGCGGCTTATATAATTGTTCTTTAAATCTATTATAAGGGTTGGAGTACCCCTTGTACGCCCTTTGCAATATATTTCTCTTTTACTTTTCAAAAAAAAAAATTACTCTCCATCTCACTACAATTTGCAAGCAAATAGTGGCACACGCTTTAAGAATAAAGTATAATGGAAAGAGTATTGAGGGGTAATTTTGTAAGATTTTATATATAAAGTAAATAAATTGGTTGGACTGAGTGTACCCAAAAAATAATAACATTTTATATAAATATTGTGAGGAAGAAGTTTACGAAATTATTTTTTTATTTGAATTTGTAAATAATTGTGGGATATTTAAAAAAAAAATTCCAAATAATAAGTAAAATGGAGGGAGTAATGTGTCTTAAAACTTGTGACAAAAGTGGAAGTATATTTTTAAGGAAAAAGTCCCAACTCTTTTAGAAATCATTCAATAAATTGAGAAAGCTACAGTTTGTATATATATAATGTAAATAAAATTATTTTTTAAAAAAATTGAAATAAAATATTAGGGATGGGAAATAACTGGGTTGCGGTAATGATGGGAAGTGGGGTTATCTATGAGCAAACGAAGAAGAGTATAAAATAATGGAATATTTGGGGGTCTGCGACATGCAAGGTGTACTTCATTTATAAATTAATTTACATATTAATTATAAATATTATATCTCTATATTCGAAATGCATGTCATATTTCAGTTTTAGTGATTCAAGCGTGCCTGCTATTTCTGCAATCAATTACCACACCCCCTTAAATTTTGTCTTACCAAATTCACCAAGCCATCAACGTGTACAGTTCCTTCAAAGTTATATATATACATATAATCATAAGACAAAATATTATATGAAAAATAGTTCATGATAAACTCATCATGAAGTTGGTGAAATTATCGATACACTTGATTAAATATTTAATATTTTAAAATAGTTTTATAATAAGTTTATCATGAACTATTTTCATATAAAATTTACTCTAATTGTAATATAGTACACCCTTCGTCCCGATTTTATTTTTCTGTTTGACCTTACACAAGGTTTAATGCGAGGGTTGAATTGAAGCATTTAAATGAATAAAATAGTTTTATGTGGGTGAAGTTTAAAAAGGTGAGTGCACTTTATTTCTATTTTGGGAAATGGAAAAATATAATTGGGACATACCTTTTTGACAAATAAAAAAATAAAATTGGGACGGAGGAGTACTTGTTAGGACCCTGCGTATGGACATCGATCTCCTATTAATATGATATTGTGCGCTTTAGATCGAGTCCGCATGGATTTATTTTTGGGTTTCCCCAAAAGATATAGTACCATTCGAGATATTTTTCTATCCTTATTAACTTCATGTCCTTCCTTGTAAATTCGATGTGGGATATTATGTATCCCTAACAATTCTCCACTTAAACAAAAACCATTAAACCGACTTCTTTCAATCTGAAAAGAACTATGACGTTTTCATCATAATCACATCGAAAATTTACATAATGATAAATTAATATAGATTAATATAGGTAGTTTATAATGAATAGAGATAGTGTGGTTAGCACTAATTAATTAGGAGTGACAATGTGACCCGAATACGATGAGAAATTCGATATCCTACCCGGGTGATAATCAGGCACAATATGTATAAGACTATATATCCTACCTGCACCTGATTACAATATTAAATTATAAGATAATATCTTTATTTGTTATTTATTTTAAAAGTAATACTCTCTCTTTAATTTACATAATACGTAACAGATATTTTTGTTTATTTAATGTTGTTTCAATTGTATATTTTGGATGATCATGATTTTTAGGTTTGACTGCGTACATTAAAACTAGCTAATTAATTCTAATTTATTTCTACTCGATAAATGACGTTTCAATAATGAATTACTTCCAAACTATTTCTGTTGAATGATGATGCTTGGATTAGAAGTATATATTTGTTGATAGGACACTTACCTCTCAAAGAATTTCATCACACCTCATCTAAAAATTTAAACTTTAGAGAAATATAAAATTAATACATTTAATTATTTTTCTTATACTCTCCCTCACTTATAGATCGAATGCTCAACTTTTCAATCTAGAAAGGAGACTCAATAAGTGGACAATTCAATATGAGTGCAATGACTCTCAATGAAAATTGAACTCAAGATATTTGTCTGAGCGTGAATCTTTTGGCTGTAATACCAAGAAACAATTTCATCTCATTTAAAATTTTCAATTTATAGAGAGGTGTGAAATTAATTCATTTATATATTTCCCTAATATTATCCCTTACTTGTGTGTTGGATTGTTATCAACTCCCTAATAAATATATTTTGGGTAAATTTTGTTTTAATAGATACCATGCAAAGCCACGAGAGAGAAATTTAATTCTCATCCTACAAATTATCTTGTGAAGATAAATGATCATGAAACTTCATCTTACAAAGGTGAACACTTGAAATCGCCAGATCATTCAAGGTTTTTTTTTTTTTTTAGATATGTATATATATAAGATAACATCACTAGTTATATACATATTCATGTATTAACAATTATTTTAATAAAATGTGAAAAAATGTGTAAACCCAACTCGAAAACAATGATTAGGTTTAAATGAAAGCAATTCCAAATATAGAAATGAGAAAATGTGTAATGAAAGATGATTTATAGTGGTGTGCATTGGAGAATGAGTGGGTGCCACGAGGCGTGATTTTGGGGTGGCTATTTATTCAGTGTTTGATGAAGAAAAGAAAAGAAAAGTAGGGGCTGGATATTTACTCCATGTTTGAAGAAATAAAAGTAGTAGATTGCTTGGACGTGAGACATATTCTTGTTCACAAAGCCAACATGCAATGCAAAAGTGACTTTATTGTATAGTTTTTACAATTAATCACCTCTCTTTTTTTCCCATCCCTCTCTATCTTTCTCTCGAATTTTGAAATTAGAGCACATCTCTTGTGAAATTTTTTCGTAATATTAAATTGATATCATTATATATATTTATTGATATCATTAGATGCATTTACTGATATTAAGACAATTTACATTGTGATTTCAGTTTATAAGTCTTATACATGATATCAATAAATATATGTAATGATATCAATAAATACATCTAATGGTATTTATTTCATATAATACAAATATTTGCCAACAATTGATATAACAATTTCTTTTACTTACAATTAATGTTTGAGTTAATTTTCTCAATGCAACAATTTATGACCAAAGATGTACACATGACCATGATCTACTGATACAAAACATAAAAGTACAATTTATTAAGCCTAAACATATTATTAAATTTGAAGTTATACGTTATAGTTAATTCTTTTAATGGTCTTTCCAACTCTAAAGCTCCGTGATTTTTGAATAACCAATTGAAATTTTGTTTAATAGAATGTCCCCACAATTTTCCCCCTAACAAATGACATTTGAACCCTTTAGTTGATCTTTGATAATCCATATTGTACTCCCTCCGCCCGTACCAATTTTATTTTTCCATTCCCAAAATTGAAAAAATCTACATTCAACTATTTTATTCATTTAAATACTACTTTATTCACCATTCACCATTATCAAAACTATTTTATTCATTTAAATACTACATTTCAACTGTAGCATTAAACTTCGTGTAAAGTCAAATGGAAAAATAAAATTGGGACGGAGGGAATATTGTTTTAGCACATTGACAACTTCAATAATCACCCTCTCAAATTAATGATTTATGAACCCTTCACTTCCACACCCTCACCTCACGGTACAGGTAGTGGGGCTAGAACTACTTTAATTATTCCATTTCTTAGAAGATATTACATCATTGTTTTTTTTTTATCGGTAAAAAAATTCACTGATTCATCAAAATTACAAAATACAAGGCATTAAAGGTGCCTAATACTCATTTTGATGAACTCAGAACCAAAAGACTATTACACTCCAAGAGCTAATCTAGGATTGACAAACCACTCTAGAAAATTTAAATCACAAAATTTTCTTTCCTTACAAACAATCCAACTCCACGTTCTAGTCTTCATTTCTTCCACTGCCTTCTTCCCCGAGAACTCCTGGTTATTGAATAATTTATTGTTTCTCCCCTTCCAAATCAACCAAGTAATACATTCCCAAATGCAGATAGCCACCATCTTCCCTTTGTTCCCCTTGAGAAGTCTACTAAAATGAAGTAGATTCAACAAAGGGTTCGAAGAGAGGACTGACTCTATTCCCATCCACCTCAATACCTCCATCCACACCGAATAAGAATGCTTACATTCGAACAAAACGTGCTTCACCGATTCAGAATTCTCCTCACAGAAGATATTACATCATTGTGTTATATATATATATATATATATATATATATATATATATGACATCCCGATAGTAAATGGAGCTTCATCTAATGGAATGAAATTTACGACACGGTCTTACACAAACTTTTGTTAACATTTATGATTTAAATTTTTTCATCAAACGTTTTTGCATAGCATACCACAAGTGTGAAACTTCTTTGAAAGAAAATTAAAACATATATACATGTACCCGGATTCAACGGGGAACCCTAAAATAGAGATTTGGATCATGCGCATACAGGACCCTTCCGTGTTGCACAAATACCCGTAGAATTTGTGTTGCATAAGAGGGTCTTGTACAACACAGGATCCAAATCTCTAAAATAGGAATGGAAAAAATATATACTCCCCCACCCTTGAGGAATTTGCAAACTTTTATGTGGACGTTTCACAACAATTTGCACATTACTTAAAAATGAAATATTAATTTGTGTACACACTCACATAAATATGCACATATTTACCTATATACCATTATTTTATTCATTTTTTTAAATTTACATACAATTCTAGGAGCGCAAATTCTCTTAGAACAGGAGTATATAGGTAAGGCATGATGAATAATATTTGGGGCAAAACAAGAGAAGGTTTTTGACTTTTTATTGGGATCGCACTATGCATTTTTAAAAATGTAATTAATAATTATGATATTGGAGGAGGGATGATGATGATGGTACTTATGATGCCATCATGACGACACATTAAAGCAGCAGCCCTTTTTATCCTCAATTGCTCTCAACTATGTAAAAAAAGTGGGAACCACACTTTCTCACCTCTATAAATTGACATGCATATTTGAGAAAAAACCAAAAGAAGAAAAGCATCATAAAATAATTGAGACTTCCTTTTTTATAATTTCTGGTCCACTCCCAATTGAATGAAATTGAATAAATGCATAGTGGATATGTATATATGAATGAAACCAAATTAATTAAGCACCCCATGCATTATGATTACGTATATATAGCCACCCGTACGTGCTCTCAAGTTTGCTTCTCCATAGAGGCCATATGTGGATCGTTGATGATGATGATGATGGCATTCATGATCATGATGCAGGGTAGGGTGGGGTTTGGTTTGGTTTTATTTCGTTTGTATATATGGTTACATATTTACTAGGGGTGGTAATTTCGGATATATAATACATGATGATACAATATAAAATTGATATGAAAATTACGGGTTAATTAAATACAATTTTATCGTGTATATGTTCTTATCATGTTGACACGATAAAGACACAATTTATATGTGTCAAGTCGTGTTCCCATCAACCAGTTAAAATTTGAGAAAAAAAAATATGGTTGTATATATTACTTGGTATTTGGTAATATTATTAAAATTTTATGTAGTAAATTTTTTCGTGTCCATTTCAAATATTATGCTATAAATTTTTCTTTTAAAATTTATTTATTTTTCTTATCATGTCAATCGTGTCATGTCAAATATTAATATAATATAACTTCTATTTTTTTTTTTTTTCGTGTTATGTTAACATGGATTCTTATTGTGTTGTATTTGTATTTAATTTTATCGTGTCGACACGAAACATGACACAGAAACATGTCTACCCTCTAATATTTATTGAACATCTCACTCTGTTAATTCTAATAAAATAAAGGATAGGTCTTGTATGAGACCGTCCCATGGCATGAGACAATGGAAATTGGTTTAATTAAGGCATTGACTCATTAACACTTTGGTATGGGTAGGTGTTAATTTGTGTTTTCTCATGCCATGAGACGCTCTCATACAAGTTTTTGCCTAAAATAAAATACATTACAAAATTATTTGTATGACATCGTAGAGAAATGATGTCATTTCATATAGTAAAAAAAAAGTATCAATTATACTTTCTCACCACAATAAGTGTGCTATCTTTCCTTATTTGTCTCTTCACTAAAAGTGTGTTCTTTCTTTATTTGTTAACAATCACTTCTTTACATTCACAAATAATTATTTTATTCTTATTTTATCTAAAAAAAATTAAAACATATATCCAAACAATGGGACATAATTTTTGTGGACGGTGAAAGTATATACAGAGAGGGGTTATATTGAAAGCATAGTTGTGACACACGGAATTCAGGTCTCAAGTAGTGTCTTATTTTATATTTTTAATCACTCAGCTCACAACTCCGTTAATGGATGAATGATTGTCTCCATAATGCTTCTGGATATATTGGATGAATGATTGTCTCTATAATAGTTACATTACATCATTAGTGTTGTGCTTTAAATTTTAAAAAAAAATGGCACAAGAAAAAAGGTTGGTAGTGAGACGGGAGAATAATTGAGAGGATGATTATATAAGGGAGTGAGATAATGAAATGAGGTAATGATTACCTTATTTAGGAAGAAGAATAATATTTTAAATCATTTATTAATTTCATTAACGGCTATAATTACTAGTATATATTCATTTACATTCTCATTGGACCACATCAGTATACATATATTGTATTGTGTGTAAAACCTGCGGGCAAAGTATTATATAGAAATAGTTTATGATAAGTTTATTATAAAATTGTTTTAAACTATTGAATATTTGTCCAGAAGTATCGATAATCCCATCAGGAGTATCATTAATCTGGGCCAGTGGTATTATATTGTAATTATTGTAAATTTTCTTGAATCCAAATTAACAATACTCCTGATGGAATTATCTATACTCCTAATCAATTATTTGATATTTTAAAATAATTTTATAATAAAGTTATTATAAACTATTTTCATATAAAATCTACTTTTCGATTTCAGTTTGAGTTTAATTTTTTTTCCACTTTTGGAGGAATCTTAAGAGAAAATATTGGGGTGGTAGAAAAATTATATCTCCATCATATTTAGAGAGACACAGCTTTAGATGCTTTTATCCCAAGGCTAATATAAGTCATTCCATGCACACTATCCCACCAAATTAAGGCCATGCCTCCTTTCCAATTAATGCTACTTTACATGGAAATTCACATAACAAATGCTACCTCTTTTTCACAGCAACTAAATTTACTTTTTCTTCGTTACAAATGGAAAACCATTATGTCAAACCTGCAGTACATCCTCATCATTATTTACTATATATATGTATATGAATAATGTAACCTAATATATAGATACATGTGTGCCTCAAATTATTATTTCATCACTTTATAATGTTTCTTTTCTCTTAGTTTTGTCAAATTCATACCGACACCTGCACAAAATTGAAGCAAAAATATTCATTGACTTAGAAGAATTCAAATATGTTTGTATTTATATTTATAAATTAGAATGAGTTACACACAATTCGAATTTAGACAATGACATAATTTGATCATATACATGAGTTAGATTTCTTTTTTTCTATGATTCGATATTTGGCCTAAGGAACAACTAATTAACAAATCATACCGTCAACTAGTGGGGGCCTCAATTGAAGCCAAAACACAATTCTGTATGGACCGTCTCATATTAGGAATTGATCGTTCTTTGAATTTCAAATCTAAAAGTATACTCATAAATATCAAGCCTACACTGTAGGTCAACACATGAGTTAGTTCTTAATTAACATTGTATTAACTATTTAAGTGTAGGTGTTTTGTTAGTTGTTTACATATTTTTACTTATTAATCATAATATTATTCATTATCACATATATATTATGTATAATATTATATTAATTTATTTTAAGTACTGAATAATAATCTCACACAAAAATTAAAAATAATGCATTCAACTTATTGTTAAATTGTCGCAATCAATTATCTCAATTTAATGTTAAAATATGAATAATTATCTAAAATCATTATTATATTATTATTATTATTATTTCATTAATTATTGTTATTGATATCATTATAAAATGAAAAAGAGGGAAATTTAACGGGACCATAATTTCACATTTCTTGCATGCAAAACCCCCTATGATATTAAGCATACCCCTATCTTTAAGGTGGGCTTGGAGATTTCTTGGACTATTTGGGGACTTGGTGAACTAATATAACTACTAACAACTAACATTTATCGATAAAAAAAAATATTATTATTATTATTACTTTAAAATACATACTAATAAATCACTTGGGAGTTTCCTACCCCAAAAGGGAATAGCCGAATAGGTAGAGACCACATGTGATGGGGAGGATATCAGCTTTTGAGAACGAGAGGCAAGGCAAGCTATGTATAACACGCTCTGCCTCCCTCCTACGTACAAATAATATGTATCGATCTTAAAAATAAAAATAAAAAATAGAGTATGTCTGTATATCCATGTTTACGTGAACTTCTTTTTCCGAGTATCATTAATATTCTATAAAGTGTTATTGTTATGTATACAAAGTGTCACTGCTTAAAAAAATGCATATTTTTTAAACAATGACACTTTATCTTACCAAATAGCAGGGCTTACGAGATGTTTCAGATAATGAAATGGGTTGCAAGTCTTGACAACTTTCTTCGGAACTCAGTTTCTGTTTTTCTAGATGTCATACAGACATGTTTAATTGAACTTACTAGGAAAAAAAAGAGAGACTTGAGAACCAGAGTCAGGCCTTGAAACTAAATTAATATGCAAATTTCGAGGAATTTATTAATAATAAAATGAAAATAATATAAGAGAAAATAGAAATGGGAGTGGAGTCAACTGTGGAGAATGTTGCAGGGAGGGTGGGGGGCACATGCCTGTAAAACCGACGTCTTATAATTAATAACAACACAAACACCACGTCCCTCTGTTCAATTTATTCATTGGCTAAGCTTTCCAGGAAACACAATCATGCATGCCTAAACCCCATTTATTTCTTTATAATTGTCCTCCCTTTCCCTTAATTATTATTCTTACTACCAATCTTATGATACTCTCATCATATCTTAATCCCCTCATCTATCCACCCTTATCATTATGTTATATATATATGCCCCAATACATCACATTTACATCTCATTATTTATATCCAATACACATACATATATGCTAGCTGCAAATTGTGTGTTCTATTCCACTCTTGTTGAAATTAATATATACTTCCTCTATTTTATTATGTTAATTTGTTGCTTTTTTTTGTAATTTTATAAACATAAATATTTATTGGCCCAATTATCAAAAGAGAGAAAGATGAAGGAGGATACATGTATGAATGCAACATTAAGGATAGATTTTAGAGGGACATATAAGGGTAAAATAGAGAGGATTGTGGGAAAATACCTAAAAAATGGTAAAAGAAAAATAAACAAAATATAATTTCAGAAGGAGTAAAAATTGTGTTACATGCATGCAGATATATGTTGGATATGTATTAATTAAATTAATTAATTTTACACAAATTGTTATATGAAATAATTTACGGATATAAGATATGTAGAATAACTCATATTAAAAAAAAATCGCGGATGTTGGCCGGGTCGAGTCGGATTTGGTTAATTTTTTCCAAAGCCTCAGTCAAGTTTCATAATTTTCGCTCATAGTTTGTGTACTATATGGGCAAGTGTGTGTTATTATTAGACTAAATGTTGTTTTTCCATTAATATTTGTGTGTTTTTACTGAAACAAATATTTTTTCATACAATAAGAGCAAAATGTGTGTTATTATCTATTCAAGTATTGGTTTTCATAAATATTTATTTAATTTTACAAAAAAATAATTATTTTTCCATACAATAACACATGTAAGGTAGTGAAAAATGTATTATTGTAATAACACTAATGTCTTGCTTAATGGATAAAGATGTGTTTGCACATCTCACAGGTTATATTACCATAACGACAATCATATGTTACCATAAAAGTAAATGTATGTTACTGTTGGAACAAATATGTGTTAATGTTAGAGCAAATGTGTATAACTGGTGAAGGACATGTGTGTTGATGTTAGAGTAAATACGTGTTACTGCAAATGCGTGTTAATGTTAGAGTAAATTGTGTTACTTCAAATATGTATTACTATTGGAGCAAATGTATGTTAATGTTAGAGTAGATATGTGTTATATCAAATGTGTGCTAATGTTAGAGTAAATGTGTGTTACTATTGGAGCAAATGTGTGTTAATGTTAGATGAAATGTGTGTTACTATTGGAGTGAAGTGTGTTAATGTTAGAGTAAATGTGTGTTACTGCAAATGTGTATTAATATTGGAGCAAAAGTGTATTAATGTTAGAGTAAATGTGTATTATTGTTAGAGCAAAAATGTGTTAATGTATAAAATAAGGGATAAAAATAAACTAAAAAGCACATATTTGTTCTTATAAAAATATACATTTGTCCTTATTGTTATTTTAAAGCACAAAAATCTGTTTTTAAGGACTAGTAACACACATTTTGTCTTACAGTAATACACATTTGCTCATATAGTAACACAACATGGGAGCGAAAATCCTGAAACAAGCCTTGTGCGATTTTTTTTTTTAAATTAGTTTGACCCGCTTAGGATTTGCGAATTTTGACCTGGAGCGACCCGACCCGCGAATTTTTTAATATTTGTTTATTTTAGGTATATTTTACATATGAAATATTTTACAAGAGAGAGTCTCTTAATTTCACGTCTCTCTACAAGTTTGAACTTTTAGATGAGGTGAAATTTTTTCATGGTATTAGAGCCAAAAGGCTCACGCCCACACAAAGATCCTGATTCGATTTCCGATGAAAGTAATTTCACCCATATTATCGAACCATGAATGAAGGAGATTGTAAAAAAAATTAAATAAATTAATTTCACACATCTCATATAACGAGCTAAAATGACATATCATTTTGGTGCAAGGCCATGTTGTAAAGAAATTTAAATATGAATTTAGTGATAAATAAAAGTATATATCAATATATTAATTTCTTATAGGATTGTCTCATGGCGACACCCAATTTTTTTTGGCAAAATATATTGTGAATAAACTTTATTTACATTTTGTATGGTTTTTTAACGGTATTAATTGTTTCATTAAATCGTATTAATTTAATTATAATAATTGTATAATAAAAATAACTAATACGACTTATTATTGATTTATCCATCTTTTTAACATAACAAGATACCACTTGTTATATTTAATAGTAATATGATCTCAATATTTAAAAAAAAAAACAGTAATATGATCTCAATATGTGATTACCACGTAAGAATGTACTCCCTCCGTCCCTGAATAAATTTTTCACTTTTCTTTTTGGGTCGTCCCCTAGTAAACTTCTCATTCCATAAATGGTAAAAATAATATTTTACTACATATAAACTTTAACCTTCAAGTTCACACAATATTACCAAAAGTATCACTCATTCAATTCACTTTTCAACACTATCCATTACTTTATCTCAAAAGTCAACATGTGTCCACCATATATTAATAAACAAATACACTTTCTTAAATCATATTCAACAAAAAGAAATGAAAAGAAAGTTCGGGGACGGAGGGGGTATTTATTTATTTATTCATTTAATATTAATTATATCATTATTATGGAGAAGATCATATCTAAAACATGCAAATTTGTAACGTGAACTATTCTCATTATTATTACTAAAATTAATCATGATCTAAGGTTATCATTAATTACTATAAATAACTACTTAATCTCGTGAAATTGTCGCTTATTCAAAGACGACTTTAAACAAAAAAAAAAAAAAAAATTATTGCTAGAATGGAATACAAATGATGCAATTCATACAACAAAACAAATTTGAAACGAAGTCAATTAATTTTGAAAAAAACTTGTATGAGACCGTCTTATGGCATGAGACCACACAAATTAATATTTACCCCTACCAAAGTGTTAATGAGTCAATGTCCTAGTTACACTCATTTTCATTGTCTCATGCCATGAGACGGTCTCATACAAGACCTACTCATTAATTTTATTATGATATACGGGGTATGTAGTGAAAATGTTATACTTAAACTAATAGTTTAAGGCCTTATTTGGTAAGGGATTGCCGTGGATGAGATGGAGATGGGGATGTCAGTTCAACGAATAGTAGATTTGTGTTTGGTTAAAGATAAAAAAATGAGTTTGATAGAATTTTATGTTAAATCAAAATTAATATTGTACAAATATATTATTATTGTTAATTAGTGAAATAAAAGAGGTAATAAGGAAAATTAGGAAAGATGATATAAAAAAGTAGGAGAGAGAATAAATTTGTAGGAAAAAGTAAGATAAAAGATACGTGTTTGTGAAAAAATGAGTGAGTGTGATTAAAGTAATGTAATTACATAAAGTAGAGTGAAAATAGGTGTATACTAGGGATGGGTGATTATTTGGATGGGGATAGAGTGTATCAATTCAAAATGGAATGGACATAGGAGTGTTATCTTCATCTAAATGACCTTTATCTCTAATCAGTCTAAGCAATTAGAATTTTACTATTTATGACCTTGAAATTATGAATTTGAGTCATATTTTTGTTATTAAAAAAGGAAATTGGTGCAAGGGGAAGAGAAAAGAAAAGAAAGTGGAAATGTTGTACATGCATGTCTGTTACCTGAACTGAATACGAGGAGGCGTGGAAACATTGACGGAGGGAGGGAGTGCCACTGCCAGGCGCACTGGGCCCCATCCAATTCCATTTTTTTATTAAATTTAAAATAAAAGATAAAAAGAGAAATAATTCTAATTAATACTTATGTATTTTCTTTATAAAAAAAAAAGCAAATTTAAAATCATGATGAATTGAGGAAAGATAAAATAAAATTATATATATATATATATATATATATATATATTTTTTTTTAAATAGACAATATCAATGTTATTGTGTACGTTACGAGAGGAATGATTCAAAAAGCTATTTGATCGGTTAATAATTATTATATATTTTGAGAAAATACTTGTATCAGATGAAATTAAAACTTTATTTTTAATGAGTTTCACTAATTTAATTTTTGGCTCCATCCCGACGTCGAAATAAGTAAAAATATATCTATGTCCACCCAATAATAACCCACCATGCCATAATTGTCGTTCATTATTTCATTTGACATCTGTACATTTTCATCTTCATTTAGATATATTTTGTAGTCCCCCAATCCCTTCAGACAAATTTGCATACTTTTTTTTTTCAATATACTATATTAATTTGTACTCTACTCAAAAAAAAAAAAAATCGATTTGTTTGTATATTTATACATATATTTATCTATATATCACTATTTTATTTTTATTTTTAATTCACGTGAAATCTCATAATAACAAATTCTTTTGAATGGAAGAAGTACTTTTGTTACTTTATTACAACAGGAATGTAACTTACATGGATTTACAAAAGATCTTCTCATATTCAGATAAAATTTAGTAAACATCTTAGTTTGTTTATGAAATACTTATGTCCAAATACAAAAATACAAATAGTTGTATTTTTAATTTTTTTAATTTTCCACTATACATATAACAATTTTATTAGATTTTTAAAAGTTAGCCACTTAAATTTTAATTATGCACAATATTATAAAAATTCTAGATCTGTTGATTTCAACCATTGGCCCCTATTAATTAAAAAGCAATGTGATATTATTAATTCCCAACAACTTTTTTTTAAAAGAAAAACCACAAAAATAAACAAATGAAAATTACCTTTTTAGCGTAGATGTAGAATATATTAACTCGAATTATCCAAAAAAGAATATATTAACTCGACGTGCTTCAACACAAAAAGAAAAAAGAAAACAGAACACTCCACCTGAATTTACAACATTGCCCTAAAGCTGTACAATTGAACAGAATTATTATGTGTTTATCAAACTTAAGTTGCTCCTAACACGTTTCTACTATCTAATTTGGTTTAACTTAATTTGTATTCCAAAAGGTGGAATCAATTTTTTTGTTTCGAAAATGTAAAAACCTTTTAAAAAGCGTGCTTTATGTAAGTGAAGTAATCAACTTATATATAATTAATCGAGATAAAAATAATTAATTACTTTTTAGCATATCCAGATGAAAACCAAAAGAAATGAATTCCGTTCCTAGTATCCAATGCCCCTAAAGGACCTAAAAAGGGCCTTTTGTGATATCCTAAAGAGAGACTACTAACTTGTATTGCAATTCTTGATTCTTGGAAACTCATTTTAAAATCAAATTAATTAATCACAACATATGAATTCTATCTTATTAATAGAGTCAAGAAAATTTAACAATCAGTTTCACAAACATTTATACACCCACATATTAAGATTTCATATGCACCTGGTGCACGCGCACGCATTCAACAGTTAAGGTTGTTTACACACAAAAATGTAACAAATAATCACTGAAAAGTGCGGATTGACTACACTGTAAAATCTACATTAAAATTGATAACATTGAAATCAATACACATATTTTAATGTATACAGTCTTAACTGGTTGAGTGAGTGCACCTGGTTGAGTGAGTGCACCGTGCACCAGATATACAAAAGATATTAATAAAGTCAAGAATTTAACAATCAATTTCACAAACATTTATATATATATAGGTTCAAGTGTTGGCCCTCTAATATAGATACACATATACATACATGTAATATTCCCATGACATTATAGCAATATATAAATAACACATAACTGACTGACCACCATCCCCCTGCTACAACTATTCCATCCCCTCTCCCCCCACCCCACCCCACCCCACAAGCTTCCAAACAAAGAGAATTAATGGAAAGTGAGATTTGTAAGTTTCATTCTCTACCCATATTTTCCCACTGATTAAATTTCCCAACCCTATATATAAATTAAACACCAAAAAATAATTACTCATAAAAAAAAATCCGGTCAATATATGGGTATCTTGGGTGCTTCCCTAGCGCCATATTGTTCATGGATCTCCCTTTCCTAATTACCATCGATTCATGGATTTCGTGATCGGTTCAAACCGGGTCGGGTCGTCGAGATGACCATGTTCACGGCTGAGAAGCGGCGGCACTGCGGCGGTTATGGCGAGGGTTTCGGTGTCATGAGGGGTAATTATGGTTTTTCAGGTGGGGGCGTAGGATCGGATCTAATGGCGGAGGATGATAGTAGCGTTAACGAGGAATCCAGCCCTAAAGATGATCAGGGGTGGCTGCAGCTCAGCATCGGCGGGCCGGGTCGGGGGACCAACGGGTCGGCGCCCGTCGAGCTCGACCTCATGCCCCGGCCCGAACTACGGCCCCCGAGGCCCGTCGCGTACGGGCCGACGTCGTTTTATAACTTGCAACATCATCATCATGGGAGTAGTAGTTCGGGTTTTCATCCTCATCCTCAGGAAATTAATTGGGCATTTAGGCCCATGATTCCGATTACTATAGGGACCGCTTCTTCTTCTTTAATCGGGTCGGGCTCTTACTTCCCCCGCCCGTTTCAAATCTACGACGGGCCGGGGGTCGATTTTAGAGTCATTCAGCCTCCCAGAAGACCACATTCTGGGATATGGTTCATGCTACAAGCGTCACAAAATCAGTAAGTGGCATGGATTAATTAATTATGAGGGTTTGTTTATAAATTTAAATCATCAAAAAAAATATCTTGATTATGCTTCTTTTTTTTTTTTTTGGTGTCCCTACAATTTTGTGATGACATTATGATCGTGTGTGATTTAATTTGCAGGGAAAAAGAGCCGTTTTTGCCGCAGATATCCAAGAGCTACTTGAGAATCAAGTAATTAATTAATGTGACAAAATATATTTGATTCTATTTCCTTACTATTGAACTCAAACTAGGTAAATATTTCATCTTTGTGACCATTCTTTTTATTTTATTTTTAGGGATGGGAAGATGACAATTCGAGTGGTTATAAAGTACCTCGTTAACAAGCTTAGCTTGGAAAATGAATCCGAGGTATGTACAAAAAACCAATCTATCTCATCTCATCTCATTCATTCTTTTAGTTAAAATTTGCAATGCTATGTGACTTTATTTCACTCCTCTCTACAATTTTCAAACGTTTAGACGAGATGAAATTCTTCCACACACATACATATGCGTCGTACCATTTTGCTTGATTATCGCTCATTTTCTGCGAAAACGCAAAAATCACACCAAAATGACATGCTAGTAATATAGAAAGGTTGGTGATGAGAAACATGATGTGAACATAAGAACCATAAGGGCTTTAATTTTGTTCTAAACTAAGATAACATCATAAGTAGGTATGATGTACCTTTGTGTAGCTATCTTTTTGTTTGTATTATAGCTTAATATCTTGTGCAATTAGGGTGGGTCAATTGCTAATATGCAATTTTGGCGGCACTTTTAGAGTCAGTTATTATCAAAGTGATTAAGGATTAAGGTTTAGTGACGAAACGTAGAAGAAATGTTCTACTTGTCAACTTAAATGGGGCTAATTTGCTTATCTAATATTTCATTTTGTTATCAAGAAAGTGATGCCTCAATTATCCCTCCGATAATTTAGTTGCCTTTCCAACATACTAAGATAGTTATATTTTTGTTGTAGTTTGAAATGAAGTAATTATCAAGTATAATAAAACCCGAGCTAAATGTGTGCATGTGTGTGTATATATATATATATACTTAGATAGTGGGAATTGATAAATTATTGATGAGTACCTGGGCAAATAAAGGAATTAGTGGTTATAATATCACCCTCAATGCATTTATTAATTTATTTTAAGACATGATAAGAAAGCTTTTTATCACAAGAAAACTAAGGGTGTGTTTGCGAAAAATTCTAGCAATTATAATCACATTTCTTACTTTTCCGAATCAATTTATAGTGTTGTGTATCTCTTTTATCAGATTAAATAAGTTGTCAAAAGCTATATATAATCCAAAAGTCAGCAATGGGGTGGTTTTGACATATTATAAGCTTTATTTTAAATTCTATCAACTTTTTTTTGCAAACACTATCAATTTTTATTTTGATTTTTTTTTGTAACCATTATCAACTTTTATTGTTAAGCACTTTCTTCATAATCACTAATTTTAATCAATTCTTCAAAAGTATAATTTTTTTCACACACCCTAAGCAGCACTATATGGTATTAATCTTATCATTGACTCCCACTTTTGTTCACATCGTTTTTGAGTTTTTTTTTTCTAGGGCTTTTAATTAAGAAGGAAAAAATCATCTAATTTTCATATATATTGTATAATATAATTACCTCAATTTTCAATAATATATATATTATTACAAAGAAACATGCATAAATTCCTCAATTTTATTTGCATATTTTTTTAATGAGTTTTTTAGGATGTGGTTCTATCACTCTAGTTAGTTGTTTATATAGTGCATCTTTAGGAATTGAAAGTTCTTACTCATGCATAATTTTGTCAAAGAGTAATTCTACGTACAAAAGCTTAGTTTTAGAAGGTATAGTATTTGCATGTTTTCGATCGGTTCATAAATATTAAGTGATGTTTTAAGTTTTTTTGGGTAGAATTAAAAAGTATAATATATAATGACATATTTGTCTTTAATTAAATGCTCTCTTTTACCATATTTTTATGATCTTAGCAGTTCGTTCATAAAATTCTATATTTCCTACATCTTTATACATTATCATTTCATTTTTATATTTTCTAATATTAATGTAAGAGGGGTAAATTGAAAGAAATGGTGCAAAAAAAGCTAAAGGAATATTAATTGTGAAAAATAATGTAATATTAAAATATCACTTATTTATGAAAAAGGGGGTATTATATATACTTTAGAATATTGTTCCATGACAAATGTGGAAAAAAAGTTCTTATACGTCGTGGTGCGTGATTGACTATAGCATCACAGGTAATTAATTAGATAAAATTGTATATATAGGTTCATTGATAATCTTGTTTTTCTATATATGAAAAGGAAAATTCATCCTCAAATACTTTTGCAAACAAGCCGTTTTTTGGGACTATAATTAAGTAATACACAATTTTGCCCTAAATTTGACCCCCAAATTTTCAGTTTAACTGTTTTCTTTCTTTCTTTCTTTCTTTTTTTTTAAATCACGGACACAACTTGTATACATAAAAGTACTAATACCGTTAAACAACAAAACTAATATTTTTTTTATATATATAAAAATGTTATTTTTCTTTAGATGTACCACAACCTATGCCGTGATCAAAAAAAGTTTTTTTTTTTTTTGTATAAATTAATACTCTTTAATTATTTCGTTCTAATGGGGTCTTACGACCCATTAAAATTAATCGCAATTACACTAGTTACGGTAAAATTGGTTCGTAAAAGTTTTTGCATGTTGTTTTTATTACAACACGCTTATAATCGTTTAATTTAACATTATATACATCAATATAATCTTATAAATTATCACGTAGTGCCTTATTTTAAGTAAGAATAAATATTTGTTCTGAAAAAATAAAAACAAAAGAATTTAATAGTAATAAAAATTTAATTTCCTGAGAGCACAATTATAGTTGATAGAACTATCAATTGTTGAAGAAGATAGCGTGTGTGTATATATGTTTATTTAAGCTACATATATTATTTCCAGAATGTGGGATAAGGCCAATGTGACTTGACCAATTATATATAGAGTGTGTATAGAGTGAAATTGGTTTATATATGAATCACTGAAGGGTATTAGTTGTTTACATTGAAGAGTATTAGTTATTAATTTTAATGAAGAGTATTACTGGTTTACACTGAAGAGTCTTAGTTCATTTTCACCTTTAGTGTAAATCAGTAATACACTTTAGTAAATATAACTAATACTTTTCAATGAAAATAACTAATTCCCTTCGGTGATTCATGTATAAACCAATTTCACTCTATACTTTGTCTTATATATTGATTTCTGGCAAAACAATCCTTAAAATCCTCAAATTAAAAAAAAATATATCCTTCATGTAATGTTTGCTGCAGTAATTAGTCGAGATTCTTCATGCATGATTAATTTCATATAGTAATAATTTACAATTGCATCTTCCTACACTAAACAAAGATATATTGATTGGGGCAAATTAATATTAACAATGAGACAAAATATCCAATTGCTAGCTAATAATGAAAACGATGAGACAAAAATTATTTATGAACCTAGCTTACGAAAATTTTATGGTGAACTCAGTAATATTATTTAGTATATAAAGTAATTGTTTTGCATACGATGTCTGTAGGCTGAATAGTGCAGTCTCCCTTTGAGTAGAAACAGAAGATTAAAAAAATATTAAAAGGCATTATTTTTTCTGGCTTCCATTTCTTAATTATCTTAAGAAAAGATATATGAAGAATATATACCTTCTATATATGGAGTGTCGGGAGACATTATATATATTTAGGTATCGATCGAATAAATTTATACAAGACCTATCATATATATTTAGGTATCGATGGATAAAAATTATATCATATATATCGCGAATTAGTAAGATAAAAATTCCATTTTGCTCTTAAAATATTTAAATTATATACTTCCAAAAATCAATCTAACTTGCTAAGCATAAATCAAGGAATAATCCTGCCTGCCTTATAAATTCCTAACATAGTACAACAACATTCTGCTATCCAAAATTCCAAAGTTTTTTATTTGATTATATTATTAATAGATTATTAGGTCAACCCTTTTAATGATTAGGATGCATGTAACCCTGTTTTGATTGCGATCGTATTTCATATCTTTAAGTAAGAGGAAAACGTCTTATTTTAACTTAATCCATCATCTTATAAAACAGCTAAGTGTTACCTCAAAATTATTATAAATAAATCAAATTTAAAACAGCTATATATGTACAACCAACGAAAGTCCAAAATATGCTTTCTAAAATAAAATAGACATACATTAGGTAGTGTTATACGTGCGACTCTTGAATACACTATATATATTAGTAGTTAAGTAATTAAGAAATATATATATATATATATATATGTTTGACATATTTGGTTATAGAATTATTCTAAATGATATATATTAGGATTTATGTATGTCACTCAACATTCTCTTTTGATACCATGCATGTTTTTTCTTAAGTCAACCTCTTGACTAATTCCCATTAATTTTTTTTCTTAATTAGGTTTAATTAGCTAATTAAATTAGACGTTCATCAAATTAATTATAGCCAAATGCATCGCATGGAATTGACTTAATAATTAATGTGTCCATGAAATAAATAAAGTGAGGCCCAGAATGCAAAAACTTTCTTAGACACGGCATGCAACTTAGTGGCTAATCATTGAGATTATAAGTGGGTAGGAATATATAAAATCTCACCAATTAATTAGGGATTTCTCTCTCTCCCTCTCTCTCTATCACATAGGAAAAGCATGAAAGGGGGGGAAATCTTGAGGTGATATTATATGATGAGGAAGCTACTTTTTTAAGGCTTAGGATCTTTGTTTTCATATCATAGTGTTACTAGCGTTGATAATGGAATATATGTCTCATAATGATTAATTATTACTACATACAATACGTGACAACCATTGATATAAATGATCAATTAATGGGAATAAGCTTTAAAAGGTTGATATAATTTCATTGGATGCATTAAAATATTTATATATATGATCATTAGTACATTAATCATTGAACTTATCCCTACGTCTTATAATTATAACTAATTCCTATTTGATTTGATACGTGTAATATTGTTAGCGATCAGGTTAATATATAACTAATTTAAAAATTATTTCATTCAAGGAAAATTAATAAAAAAAAATTAAAAAAAATATTGGCATGGAGTTGACAAAATCACACGTGGACATGTCGTTCTCAAAACTAGCCTTGGTGCATGGTTTGAAATCGTCATGCTTTCGTTGGTTTCAGCTCAGCTGATTTGAAGCCCTTAATTGTCTTTTCACCTCTTCTATTGTGCTTAAAAAAGAGCCCTCAATTTTCTTAAGTGGTGCACTGCCATGGTAATAAACAAATGATAAAGACCATTTTTAAGTCAATTATGCATAAATGTTTGTGGCTTCTTTAATTTAAAAAAAAAAAAAAAAATTGGTTCTAGTGTGAAATAATTATTTTGTACTTTTCTTCTATTAGAGCGTGAGAGTTATGGGACCATTTTAAAAGGTTCAAAAACTATATTATCCTGTTTTGTTTGACTAATTGCTTATTTGATTTTATTCTCAATTTAATAGTAAGAAATTTTCCTATAATATATGTCCCAAAAAAAAAAAAGGACGTGGAGCCTTATGATGAGCATGACCATCAATGAAAGGAAAAGAATTCTGAGCCTTTACTCATGAAGACAACTCATATATATATAAATACTAGAGAGAGATTGGTAGATATATATATATAGAAGAGGGAGAGAGAGGATGGGTAGATATAGAGAGAGAAGTGAATGGATGTTTTACGTTGGGGGAAAGCAATGCATGATAGATAATGCATAGCAGAATGATTTGGTGTTGTTGACAAGAAACAAACAAGTGAGCGTGATATGGATTGACGTGATCATATAATAATAATATAATGAACAAAAAATTAATAATTCTAGTCGTATATTCCTTCCTTCTCTAGTACTCCCTCCGTCCACGAGTAAGTTTCCCACTTCTTTTTGTTGAATGGTTTAAGAAAGTGTATTTGTTTATTAATATATGGTGGGCCACATGTTGACTTTTGGGATAAAGTAATGAATAGTGTTGAAAAGTAAATTGAATGAGTGGCATATTTGGTAATATTGTGTGAGTTTGAAGGTTAAAGTTTATAAATAGTAGAGTGTTGCTTTTTCCATTTATGGAATGAGAAACTTACTTGTGGACGGCCCGAAAAGGAAAGTGGGAAGTTTACTCATGGACGGAGGGAGTAATTTTTACACTTTTCTTTTTAAAATATTTCACAATAATTTTCACTGTCTTAAAATTAAAAATAAAACACTTTTACATTAATCACTTTATTTTAAAATATTATTATTATTATTACTTCCACTACGTAACACAATAGTGAATGTTAGGAATCAGAATTAAAATTAAGAATGATCGAGGAGAAGTGTTAAGAAAATTAAATAAATTAATTGAAATTATCCTAGTAAAAATATGAAGTGGAGACCGACTCTAAGGTTTGAATTGGGTTCAATAAGTGTAAGTTTTATATGAAAATGGTTTAAGGTAAAATTAACATGAAATTATTTTAAGTTATCGAATATTTGATCAGGAGTATCGATAATCTCATCAGGAGTATCAATAATGTGGTTTAAGAAAATTTACAACAATTACAATATAACACCACTTATCCAAATTAATGATACTCCTGATGAGATTATCGATACTCCTGGTCAAATGTTCAATATCTTAAAATAATTTTATGATAAATTTATCGTGAATTATTTTTATATAATATTTTGCCGCTAAATAATACTTCTGGCCCTTCATTATTTACCTATATAATTAGGGTTATAGCCGAAATTAAGATATTAAAATATAGATATTTTGACTTTTATATAATAAACTAAGAAATTATATATAAATATCTGATCGGGCGGCCACGCAAAAGTCTAACCCCTTTGTTTATATAGACACACACTAATACACACGCATGTGTGTGCTACGTGTCTAGGGTTTTCGTAAGAGAAGAAATAAACGTGAATGTGACTTGCATGAAAGATGATATAGTAGTATGTATGCAGATAATGGATATCACATACACAAGTTAGGTAAACTATTTAATTATTTAGACAGAGAGAGAGAAGAATGAAAAAGTGCATATTGCTCGGCGTACTTTCTGGATCCATCCACCTTTATATTTGTATAAAATTCTAGTTTAACATATTCGTCCCAACAACTTTTATAATATGAAATTAATATTATTAAATGTATTAATGAATACATTTAATTGTATCAGTTATATACGATGAAAAAATTTCACATGAGACCTACTCTTCTTGTTAGTGTTATTTTATTCTAAGTAATAATCTTTAATTAAAGAACATCAAGTCCCAAGTATTTAGATTAGTGCATTTATTATATTTCGGATATATTAGTCTGCACATTTCAATGTACATTTTCAGTCAAATATAATCGGCATATTTTAATTATGTAAATCTTCACTTAAATTTTATATCTGGTTACACTGTACAACTGATGCACAGAGTATTCACTCGTTATATCAAAGAAACACACATGTTGATGGCTCAACTTTCCAAAATTTTAAATACATACAGTACCTATGATGTAATCAAATAATACGAAGCAATAATAAAAGAGTGGAATGAATAAATATTAAATAGATTGTATTCCAACATCAAATAACATGAAGTCTAAAGTATAATGATTTAGGCTTAGGAGCAAAGTCTGAACGGGTCCCTTTGAAAATGATTAAAGTGTAGAATGGGATATGGACGGCCTCTCAATATTGGTTAGGTATTACTATTTAAACAATACGCAATATTATATTATTCAATTTGAGATATAGTATCATTAGTTTATCGCTGCTTGAAGGTACATATGATGCATACGTGAGTGGAATAGTTAAATGAAAGAAAATAGTATTACTTTTAAGATAGGAAAGTATTTGATTTAACAGTTTTAATTCTTATGGGTCACATCAAATAGGAAGATCGTGAGCATATGTGTGACAATAGCGTGACTTCACAATGATACATATATATATATACTCCACAATTTAATATGCCATCTTAGTGATTTACCTTTATTCTAAAATTGAAATTAATAAGCACAACAAATAACAATAGGTTTAACCTTTTTTATAGAATTAGACCCTTGCTTAATTATATTAATGGTATCTATTTGAATGATCTAATTACACCTACTCCCAATGCATTAACCAACCAAATATGATGTAGATATATCTAGATGGTGAGTAACTACCCACACGTTTGCATGGCACTAAGATTTTTGTTGCATCACTTTCACATATGACATATTATGTTTGGTAAATTATGATGACAATACTATTAATGTAGATCATGATTATTATGATAAAGAAACAAATTAACATTACAAGTTGTAATAACATAAAACTTGTCGTTATAGTTTCCAAACTAAAGTCTTTAATGATAGAAAAGGGGTATTTGTTTTTTATCATTCAACACTTTTACCTAGAGTAAATATAATTGCAGAATTTTTGTCAGATCAATTTTTTTATTTTTTTTTTTTTTTGTAATGTAGCAAATAATTAATTAAGAGTATGTATATAGAGTGAACCATGGGAGGATATTAGTTGTTTTCATTAAAAAATATTAGTTGTTTTTATTGAAGAGCTTTAATTTGTTTTTAGTAAACAACTAATACACTTCAGTCAAAACAACTAATACACTTCAGTCAAAACAACTAATACCCTTTAGTGAAAGCATGTTAATACTCTTCAGTGAAAATAACTAATATTTTTCGATGATTCATGTATGAACCATTTTCACTCTATACTTTGTGAATAATCGATTAATGAAGGGGGTATTTGATTTGATTGCATTGAACAATTATTAATATTTGATTTTGCAGATAGAGATAAGATGCAAAGGGCAAAGGCTTCTACCTTTCTTGACATTGCAGCATGTGAGAGATAACATATGGAGTAGCCCAAGAGATTTCATCACTTTGCTTCCCAATTCCTCAACTACTCATCACATTATGGTGCTTCACTATGCTAGAACTACTTCCTCATCATCTAATTAATTTACCCCACCCTACTCATCACCAAAAAAATTAACTTTTTTTTTTAAATTATCCAAACTTTTCCCTTATTTTTCTTTGTGGTCTTTTGATTTTCCTTTTCTTTTTTCATTTTGATACTTTTAGGTAGTCGGTTTGTTTTTTTTTTTTATTTCTAAATTATTATTTCCTCTTTGCAATTATACTTATGTGGATTAGCTTCACTAATCATGAATAATAGTTTGAAGTACTAAACCCCCATGCATGTAAAAGGTGTTTGGTATCCCATGGCATGCATAGCCTATGTTGGCTTGGATTTTCATTTAATCTATAAGCCAATTTGATTATAAATTTGTGTGCATATCAATGTAAGTTCTTTTATTTATGCTCTTTATTTAATTTATAGTCTTTTTCTTGATTTAGTTCTCAACATATGTATTAATACAAGTTGGAGAAAAGAAGAAAATTCAGGCTCCATTCTCGACCCAAATATAAAAGGGTAAGGATATTTTCACCCCCAAAATTTAGTACTTCACCCCCCAAAGTTTTGTTCGAGAATTTTTTTAGAACATTTGTCATTTATTCGAAAAAATGATTAGAACATTATTCAATTTTAGACATTTTTGTGGGGGTGAACTGAAAATTTGGGTGGTGAACTGAACCGTGCGGTGAACAATCAAATTTTTGGGATGAAAAGATCCGTTCCCAAAAATTCAATACCTTTGTTTGTGCCAATTTGTAGCCCAATATGTTAAATATTTATTCTAGCCCATCTAGAATCATTCACAAATGGCCCAGAGAGAATTCTGCAGCCCAAGTCCTACGGAATTAATTTGATAAACTTATTTCGTGTCCGTAAAAAATTAAACCAAACTTGGTAAACATGATTCACTCAATTTTTTTTTTTTTTTTACTTTACTTTTGGCTATTGGCTTAACCAAATCCTTTCTAAAGATTAGACAAAGTTAAAACCAAAAAAAAATATTCAGATCTTTCAAATTTTTTATTTATTATGAAATAATATTCTTGAATGAAAAAATCTAAAGAGGCAATAAACGTATATACAAAACCAGTCACCCCAGCAACATATATGTTGACAAAATTTCTATGTGAAACAGTGTTACTACACGATAATAAGATAAATCCAAGTGAAATTAGAGATACGAAGTGCAATAATAATTATTTCCGAGGTACAAAAATGCAATTTTTTTGTCGAACTTATATTGTATTTATTGTTGAACTTATGTATATTATTATTATTGCACTTTGTACTTGACGGTAATTATAAATTTGAACTTGTTTTTCTCTATAACATTTTATTCCATTTTGCCCCCTACACAACTCACCCTAAATCCAAATTAAATTTATTTCATTTGATTAGTTGCTAAGTCTATTTATTTATTCGCTATAAATATAATTAGGAAAACAAAACACCAACAGAGCCATCATGAGTAGGGGAGAGCAGAGTTCGGTTAAAACCGAGCCGAACCTAACCGAAATATCAATTCGGTTCGGTTATTTCGGTTCGGTATCGGTTTTAAATTTTAGAAATTTTGGCTTTCGGTTTCGATTTCGGTTATTTAGGTAAAAATACCAAAATAACCGAAACCGAAATGAGAGAATATATATAAGTATCTAATTTCTAACTCTAGTTACATCTTTGTCTCTTCTGGTTTTCCCTTCCCATTCTTTAATTTTTTATTGTGGCCTTTTGTTTTGGTTGCAATCTATTAATACATATGGATTTGGGTTGTTAGCAGGTTATAAGTGTAAAAATATGGTCTAATTTAAAAGTCCATTATATTTTGATTTTTCGGTTATTAACCGAAACCGAACCGAAATTTTTGGTTTCGGTATTTTCAGTTTTAAGAAATTTTGGTTCGATTTCGGTTAGTTTTATATATAATTCGGTTTATTTCGGTTATGACTTTTCGGTTTGGTTCGGTAACCGAACCGAGCCATACTCTGCCCTAATCATGAGCATCATATGACACATTTTGGAGTAGATAAAATCTATGTGTGAGACGATACAAAAAAAATGAATAAGATGAATCCAAATTTGGTATATTTAATTCATCAAATGTCGAGTTAAACTCAGGAAATATATATCTTTAAAAAGTTCTCCGGTAAATTTTGGTTAATGCAAATTCTATTTTTCAAATATCACTGTTTAAGCATATAAAAGTATCAGTCTAAAAAATAGTTAAGTTTTATGTGTTTGTTTTCACAAAATTATTAAATGATGGCACTTTGTATACCAGTGACATTTCGCATACCAAACAATTATATATACTTTCTAATTCACGTAATCCTGAATTCAGCTGAAAGAACGATTTTTAGAGATGATTGTTGTTGTAGAGTAATATTGGGCCAGATTTCTGGGCCCAATAGATTTGGATCAAATCTCAAGTTGAGGGATATTGGGCCATTGTTATGGGCTCAATAGATTTGGATGAAATCTTAACTTCAAACCCATTTTGTCAATGGCCAAGATTAAATACAGTCCCATGATTTGTGAATACAACCCCATCAAAAAAAGTGTTCGAAAATTTTTTCCGAAAAATGTAAAAATTTTCGAAAAAAAGTTCCGAAATTTCATATGTTCAGTGTTTTTTTTTTTTTTACATTTTCGGAAAAAAATTCCGAAAATTGTCAAAATTTTCGGATTTTTTTTCCGAACACTTTTTGGTGGAGTTGTATTAATAAAAGATAGGACTGTATATAACATTGGCCTTTGTCAATTTCTATAGGTGAGGTTACCTACGGTCCTGTTAATACAAACAACTAAAACATGTTTGGGAAAAAAATACGAAAAACTTAACAATTTTTGAAAAAATAATTCCGAAAATATGTTTTTTTTTTTTGTCTTTTTCTTGAACTTTTAAAAAAATTAAAAAATTTGTAAAAAATTTCAAAAAAAAAATCCAAACATTTTTTTGTTGGAGTGTATTAACAAAAGAAGAGATTGTATTTAACATTGGCCTTCCTCATAATAATTGCCACAAATCTACTCATCATTATCACTACCATGGGATGTTTCCAAGGCAGAGCAGTCAATAGGTAGGTAAAAATATATGATCAAACGTAAGCCAAAATAATCAATTAAACAAGTTATAATTGATGGGGTTCAGAACTAATTTCAACAAATCGTTGACAAACATTGTGGAGTTGGGAAATAGATGGCCATACAAATTCATGATGAAATTGCTGATGCAGAAAATGTGTGGAGGCAAGTTTTGATGAATCTTAATCAACACAAATGACTAGTTCAAACTAATATCCTAGTCCCACACTTTGTGAGACGAATGTAAATTTAGGGTGTGCTAGATCGGGAATGATGATTATAGGGTATTAAAAATTAAAGTCATTGAGTAGTTATTCAAGTAGAGAGTAATATGAATGGGGAGTCATTTGATAGGTAAATTATACACATTTTCAATCTTATTATAATATATTGAAGCACTACTAATAGAATCATTTCTATTGCCCTATAATCATCACCCCCAACCAAAGGGGCCGGGATAGAAACCAATTTAGTCCCATAACTTATTACATTTTTTGATTTGGTCCCAAAAAAGTATAATGTACGAATATAGTCCCAATTTTTTTCAAATTGTACAATTTTCATCCTAAAATTTACCGAAAATAAGAAAAACATTGTTTTTTTGTCATGACCGGGAACGTGAGGTTCCTTCTTAGACGGAAATATCGATTCTATTAAGAAGAGATAATTTTGAATTATTTTTAAAGCTTATTACCATTATTAATATTCCACATCATTAATTTCTTTAAAATACTTTTTACCAACAATATAATCCCTAATATCATAAAATTATCTTATATTTTTTTAAACTCCCAATGCTAACCTCATGTGACTGGCGCGTGATAGAAAAACGATCTTGTTTTTCATTTTCGGTGAATTTTGGGACGAAAATTGTACACTTATAAAAAAATTGAGACTAAATTCGTACATTATACTTTTTTGGGATCAAATCGAAAAAAGTGATAACTAATGGGACCAAATTGAACTCTATCCCCAAAGGGGCCCTTCAGACTCCTTATCTAATTACCATCATTAATCCTTAATATATCCCCCCCCCCCCCCCCCAATCATTTGACTAAGAGGAATTTTCCTATTAAATATTTCACATTTAAAATATACCTAAAATAGGCAAATATTAAAAAACATCATGTGTCGGCTAGGTCAAATCGAATTTGGTGATTTTTTTTCCAAAATCTCGCGCAAGTCAAGTTTCAGAATTTTCGCTCTCATTTTGTATTATTATATGGCCAGATGGATGTTACTGAAGGGAAAAAAAATGTATTACCAATCCTTAGAAAGCATATTTTTGTACTTTAAAATGACAATAAGGACAAATAATGTTTTTACAAAAACAAATATGTACTTTTTAATTTATTCTCCATCCCTTTAAATCTAAACTTATTGTTTCATACATTAACACACATTTGCTCCAACATTAACATACATTTGCTCCAAGATTAACACAAATTTGCAGTAACACATATTTACTCTAACATTAACACATATTTACTTTAATATTAACACACTTTACTCCAATAGTAACGCACATTTCCTCTAACACACATTTGTTTCAACAGTAACACACATTTACTCTAAACATTAACACACATTTGATACAATAATAACACATATTTTAGTAACACACATTTGCTCTAACATTAATACACATTTGCAGTAACACATATTTACTCTAACATCAACACACATTAACTCTAATAGTAACTTATATTTATAGTAACACACATTTACTCTAATATTAACAATCCTCGTTTTCGCGAAATTGGGGAATCCCTTTCCCCTCCCCGCGAAGTAAATGAGATTTTTTTCCCTCTCCATCCCGTCCTCGCCTTATGCTTATGTTTAAATTACTTATTTTTAGTTTTTTACTTAAACTTTTTTATTAAATTATTAAAATTAGTTTAAAATATAATAAATTATACTCCCTCCATTTCAAAATAAATGTCTTTTTAGCATTTTTCATCTTTTACAAAATAAATATCTTTTTAGCCTTTACAAAATAAATGTCTTTTACATTATTATAAAGACACATACTATATTAAGTGATATAATATAATTAATATATATAGGAACAAGGCGGGGAGTATGATTCCCGTCCCAGTCCTAGCCAATGTGGGATAAATTTTCCCCATCCTCGTCCCACCGGAAACCATTCGGGACAGATCCCCATGGGGAACCCACCGCAGCAATAACAAACAACTCGCCGTCTCTGTTTTTGTCTTTTTTGTGTGTGGACATTATAACAGCAATTGACTTCTTCTTAACATGGGATGCGTCAAGTCAAAAAAATAAAACAGGACTAACAAAATAATCTGAATACTGAGGAGTAAAATGCATAAAACCCCCTAAATGTTTCCTTAATGGCATAAAATCTCCCACCTACTACAACACTACTCAAAAATTAAAAAACAAACACTCAACTTGTTATTTATAAATATTTCAAAGTCCCCTAGATTTTTTGGTTTTAAAAACCATTTAAAACCCAAAAGGAACAATTGATAAAAGTGTGTACAAATTCACACTTTCATTCAATTAACGCTACAATTAAAATTGAAGTGTGAACTTACATTGTCATCGTCTGTATAAATAAAAAAAACACACACAACAAAAAGACGGAAATGCATAGATGCAAAACATGCATATCAAAAGTCTTAAGAAGTGGATGGTGGAGATTTTGTGCAGTAGTTTTATCACACTCAATGAATTTTATTCATTTAATGGAACATAAAGAGGATTTGTGCATACTCTTACCAAAAACATACATTTAATAAAAAAACAAGAGGGTTTTGTGCATATTTTATCAGTTTTAAGTCTTTTACCCTAACAAGGCCCACCAATATCCTTGTAACAACACTAGAGAAACGTGTGTGGTAGAAATTTATCCAACAAAACAAAAACAAAAACAAAAACAAAAACAAAAATAATAATAATAATAATCTAATATACACTACTATTATTATTAGACATACTTTGTGATGAAATTTGAAATTTGACATAAAAAGCAAGCAAAAGACAGAGATGTAATAATATTATTTCTTCAAAATACTCTGTGTTGTTGATTGGCCATATGCCTATACCAGCAATAGGTCCATATTTCTCATTTGATGCAATTAAAATCCATATAAATTCACTTAACTGATGTTAGAACAATCTTAAACCAGCTTAAGAAAAACAAATATCAAATAGTAGGGGATTTAATTGCAATCTGTACAGAAAAACAATCTGGATAGCACTGTGAAATGAAAACTTTACTTGAATTTGTGGACGATATAAGATATTCATAAAGCAATGCAGTAAAGGTGAAAAGTAGCAGCATCATCCTTCTATGTTTTCACCTCCAAAACTTAGCATAAGCAGAAAAATGGTTTAATAAATATTTAATGAAAACCGAAAGGGATATCTTTTTAAAAAGGGAATAATACTAACATGTGGTATAACACTATGACACACAAATTCTAGTCTGCACTCAAATGCATGATGGCATACACTTGGATTTTAAGCTCAATTTTGACTTGAATTTTAATTTTTTTCAAAACACACACTAACACGCAGAACTTTTTTTTTTTTTTTTTTTTTGCAATTAGGGTATTATTGATTACTTCTTGGGGTATTATTGATTTTTGTTTGGGGTATTTTTTTCAAAATTCAAGTGCACACTAGAACTACTACACTAGATATGCCATATGCAGGATCTCAGGTGTTTTATAAATTAGATGTAAAAATACCAGTCTTTAAATTAGTATATCATCACTTCAAGTCACTAAATTAAACTAGTACATTTGATACGAGCAATGCTCATCTTGGAGATGAATAATCTCCATAAAAGAGCACTAATACAACAATACAGATTACACTGAGCCATCTAAACATGGTCTAGGCTACTTAATCGGGGCTTGGATCTTATTATACCTTATGCATCTACACTAAAATTGTAATCAATTATATCTCTTGGCTCTTAATAGAACCCATAATTTAGACCTGGTTACGCCTGAACTGATATTGTTAAAAGGCTCCACCTGTCTACATTATCTACAAGAGTTTTATAGCGTCCTTCACATAGAAAAGTTTTTCCAGCAAACGACTTAAAACGGAGCCTGCTAAGCTTAAGTACTAAAAATGTGATTGAATTAAATAAGTGAAATCTAAACTATCTATTTCAACCCACTTAATTATAGGTACTTTGGCTTCTAAAACAAAATGAACTTCATTCAAATCTGTCCCTCTTCACTAATGGAGTTGGTTGAATTTTCACATAAGCTAACAACGAAGACATCGTGTATATGACAAAGACATGAGAAATTCTATATTAAGATAAATTCTACCTGCAATCTTAAAATGAATCATCTAAAGCTCTACCTTTAATATGAATCTCGTGTGTAAGCTCCCACCAATCAATTTGTACCTTTTCAAGAATCAATTGTGATGTTACATCGTTCGCCAACCAAATAACATAATGAGCGAGACATTACCAAACTATAGTTTGAGAAACGAGAACTACTTAAAAATCTGAAATTAACAGAGGAAAAGGTGCAAAAAACTTCATCTTTGCTTATGGTAACCTAAACAAAAATCTCAAATTACCCTCAAGGATAGATACTATATCCCAAGTTCTAATATCTTTGCTTCCCATCTTTTGTACAGTAAAACAGATATAGTATTCCACAAACACTATGAAGCATCAAGAAAAAAAAACTAAGTAACCACAACAAAATTATATCATATTTATTACTCAAGTTGTTGATATGAAAAGTGAAGGAAAGGGCAAAACTACTAAACCAATTGGTACAGAAGATAAAAAAAAAACTCACGAGAAGCCTTTTTGTAGTTTGAGAATGGAAGAATACATTTTCCTCCGCGACCCAACAGCGTTGATTCCCATATCCTTGAGATCCTCCAATGTCAACATTGGTAAAACCTCATCGTCAACCTCATGAATCTCGAAAACGGGGGCGTATCTTTCTAACCCTAATCCAATTAACCAGTCCCTTACCCCCAAATTCCCCTCATTAAGCTTCTCCGGCGAATTGACCTCGTTATGATGCGCACCGTTAGTGCCGGAAAAGCGGAATCGATTACGAGTTCGCCCTCTCTGTTCATCCCAAAAGTGTAACCCCATATTCTCCACGGAATTAATTGGGCTTTGATGCTCTTTTAATGAAGGGCTTTCGGAACCCTCGGGCTCGAACTCTCTCAATTCTTCATTATTATTGTCGTTCTCTTCATGTAAATGGCTAGCGCTCTCAATTACCCCTCCTGCGCCGCCGACGGCGGCGTTACTAACGGCAGCGGAGTCGAATTTATTCCAATTGGTGCGAGCCTTTTTAGTAGGCTTCTTGATTTTCGGCTTCCGGTGACTAAAATCGGCGTAATTCTCAACGAGTTCGACCGAATCCTGGAAATTGGAGTCCCCTGCGCCGCCTCCGCCGCCGTTGACGAGGTTAGTTAGTGGGCGGGTTTTTGAGGTTTTGGCGGCATAGGTGGGGTCTTTGTGGAAGCGCCAGGACTTATTGGTGCGTCTATTGTGAGCTTCGTAGGGTGGGTCGCCTCCGATCTCGCCGAGGCGGACGCTGGGGCGGCGCTGGCGTTTGGGGGGGTTCGGGGCGGCGTTAGTGGCGGTGGTGGGGTTTTCGAGTGGCGGCGGGTCTGGAGGGTGAGCAGCGGCGGCGGTGGGTGGTGGAGAAATCGAGATTTGGGCGTCCGGCAGGTCATGCTGTGTTGCCATGTGTTAGTGTGTTTGTGCGAGAGTGAGGGGGTGTGTGTTTTTTTTTAGAGAGAGAAAGAAGTGAGAGAGAGAGAGAGAGTAGTTTTGTGGGCGTGAGATAAGGAGAAATGGAGATGGGATGTGGTGGGAACGGGTGTAGGGATTTTTGGTGGAAGCTAGACTAGATTCTTTATTGGGCTTCTGTTTGGGCCTGATTTTAAAGCCCAAAGATTCATTAAAGGGCCCGACTAAATAACTCTCCATTAATTTTAAATACACCCACAAACATTATAAAATATCTTTTATACCCTTTACTAATAACCTTAATTTCTCTAAGAGTCCCACTACTCAAACCTCAAAATCCTCTAAACCCACCTCACCTACTAAATATACCCCAATAAAATTTAAAAATTAACATATATTACTAAACATACCCCATTTTATTCCAATAATATCCTCCTTATCAAAATATAAAATAACACTTTCATATTTCATATTCTCTTACTTAACTCTTTTCTCAAAAAAAAAAAAATTACTCCTTCTTATTCTTTAACTTTTGATCGAAAGTTAAAAAAAATCTTAAAAAATTAAATGTATTTTAAAAAATATTATAAAAACCAACCAAATTTAAGAAATATATAAATTACAAAAATTAATTAAATTGAAAACAAAAATTAATAAAAAATAATAAAATAAATTATAAATTTTTAATTAAGTAAGAAAATAAAATTAATCTTCAAAAAATCAGATAAAAAATAAATAAAAAACAAAAGAAAAAGATTATAGTAGAAATAAATCAGAAAAATATTATATAAAAGTAACTTCATTCATCGTAAATAATTAACTAAAAAATTAATTAATTTTTATATAGTTTTGAAGGTTTTTTAATTTAATTATTTTTGAAAATTTAGTTGGTTTCTAATTTTTTTTCAAAATCGAATTCTATTTTTGATTTAATTATTTAGAAGATATAGTTTTAAAAAAAAATCAGTTTTTAAATAATTTTTTAAATTGAATTTTTAAATTTCATATAATTTTATTATTTAAATATTTAGTCGATTTTTTAAAATATTTTTCAGATTTTTTTTAAATTTTCAAATATTTAAAGGAAAATAAAAAATTAATTAATTTAAACTTAATATGCTGATTTTAAAATTAAATAATTTATAAAACTAAAGTTAAAGTCAACAAAACCTAGAAGATAATTTATCCATATATATATAAGGATAACTTAGTCATTTTATATATGTCTATTATTGTTTTTAATATAATGGGGTATGTTTAGTGGATTTTGGGGTTTAAATAATGGGACTCTTTCTCTAATCCTATGCTTTTCGTGCCCTATCTCTCACCTTCTCTCTGTGTAAAAAAAAATGATAACAAAAAATGGCAACCCACCGCCACTGTCACCCCTATATCCACCGTTCCCCTGTCGAGACCTTTCTCATGTGGCATCGCCCCCACCGCCGCCCCTCTGTGTCGTTGCATCGTCGCCCCCTTTTGGCTCCGTCCTTCCGCTGCTTTTGGCGCTGCATTACCGCCGTAGCCCGATCGCTGCGCTGTACAACCGCCGTCACTGTCGCCGCCCCACGCCACCAGTGCATCTCCTCCTCCACACACAAATTTTGAGAAGAAATTCTTAGATAGAAAAGGTAGATTGAGTGTTATTTTATTTTGTTTGTTCTTTCTTTCTCCTCAGCTTTCTTTTCTTTCAAAATTTCAGAAATTTCGGAGAAGAATCGTCGTTGAATCAAAGCCTTCACCACCATTTTTCATCTCCAGATTTTTTATCAATTCTATATGAAAACTGTGAAATATCACTTCTCCTCTTTGATTTGTGAGAATGGAGAATTGTTAGGGTAAACTGAGTTGAATCACACGGCGGACGGTGGCGGGTGTCGGTGGACGGCTGAGGTAGGTGGCGGACGGCCGGTGATGTCAATATTAGGGTTGGAGTTTGGAGATGTATTTACTACATTAAAGTGATAAGGGTAGTTTAGGATTTTTATAAATTATTTTCTATTTAGGAGGTGGATCTCCTAAAAATGGAGGGGTATATAGTCTGACCCTTCATTAAATTGAAGCTAGGGGTGAGCATTTTATTTTGGGTATCGTGTACTTAATTCGACCCGATCCGGTGGATATTTATTAAATTTTTTGGTATAAAAAACCCAAATTCGGATTCGAAATTATGATATTGGGTTTCAGGTATTCGATCGAATACCCGATTTGTTTCATGTTAAGATTATGACATTGGGTTTCTTGTCAAGCCATCAGCTGAGGTTGACGTCGTAGTCAACCTCCAAATCCCGAACTCGGACATAGAACGCCTCGTGGAGGGGGAGAGACTCCACAAACTCCTTGAAATATTTCTCCAGCTCCTCGAAAAGTTGTTTCGTCTTCTTCATCACCTGAATCGTGTTAGGGAAGGCGAGATAATAAGCATTATTGGTCAGTTGTCGAGGATCCAATTATGGATCATATTCTTCCAGAGTGGAGGCAGCTGAGAGCTCCTAGATATTGGCACTTTGCCCAGGCTAGCTCCTCCTCAACCCTTTTTGCTACCTCTTTGGCCGAACGCGCCTCTTCCACGGCTATGTTTTTCTCCTTCTCAACCAGGTCATTTTCTTAGGTCACTTGGTCTAAGCATTGGCCTCCCTCTGGAGCTTCTCTTCAATGATCTAGTCTTCTCTTCCCCAACCCTTAGACGGACATGGAGTTGGGCTGCCTCATCTGCCGAATCTTGAGCCAAGGTCTTCTGGTCCTCCACCATGCCTTTGAGCCTCTCAATCTCCTGCTCATAGGACAAGCAGGTTTGTTCATGTTCCCTTTGTAAGATTTTGTGGCCCACATGCCACATAATGAATTAATTAAATATTTAATTATTAACTTAAATATCTAATATTGGGGTTTAAATAATATGTGATTTGGTCAATTTGAAAAAGATCAGAAAGAATCCCTCACGTTGATAGACTGTGTGATTAAGTTATCATATGAGCAGTTTCTTGGAGAATACATACATGTTATGTATGATGAATTGTAGCATGAGAGAATTGTAGTTATTTTAAACTTCCGTCTTAAGTTACATTGCATATGGATTGTATGCATGTATATATGATGAATTAATAGAGGGCTTAACCACAAATTAAATTCACATGCATGTGCTCTCTCCAAATATGTATATTTTACATTAATCTATTATGTTTTTTAGGTTAAAATACTACGTATACATACATGTTAGAACCTGTACGAATTAATGGTTTCTGCTAATATATATGTTGCATGTATGCTTAAGTGATCTCACAGTATTAATTTAATGCTCATGGGTATTGACTAAATAAATTTGAGTAAGGCTTTATATTTGAGTATTGAGAAATATATATTCAATTAAAGATGAATTGAATATTATGAAGTTTAAAGGTAATTGAAAATATGTTGTTAGCCCACTAATATGGTTGAGAATTCTTTTGAATTTTTGAACCGTGATTACGTTATGCCGAATATTTAGTAGTCAAATTTTATTATTTGTATGGACGGTTGTCCACCAGTTTTGACTAAGAGTTCGGCTAAAGTTTATGATGAAATTAATTTTATAAATTCTGCTTAATCTTTAAGACTATATAAAATATAACGCCCTGAATCCAAAACACATAAATATCTCAGATTCGAGGTGCCACTTGTGACTAAAATCCAAACTATAAAAATTTTTATATAAAAAAGGATAACAAAATGAGAGATGAGTTTTATGCAGCGGAATAAATGAGTATATTATTTAAATAAGTATCTCAGACACACACATATATATATGAATATAAAGTTTAGTATTTAACAGTAATATTTTATTTAAGTGGGGAACTCTGTGTCGTCCCTATTACTGTCCTTGCTCCACGAAATCATAATCTGCAATGGGTTGTAAAAAGGGGGGTGTGAGATTTGAATGCTCACGTATGGGTGATTTGCAACGTCATGGGATTGGTAAATCCGAAGTATATCAAATTGTACTCATTGATAAAGTATATAATTTATTTAAGCAGTTGACATATAAATATGAATAACATATATCACAGAAGTAACAAGCTCACTTAATAATTAATTGAGCATGATAGGTTGAACATTCACATAATTGATATATCACAAGTTGATTCACATTAAGGGGAAAGCCCAAAACCATTTTCACGTATCGGCCCAATCTGCCAAAATCACTTTCCACATATTGTAAATCTCTTCCAAACCATTTTCGTACGACCATACTCGACTTGTTCCACTTCCAAAAACCTTACTCCTTCCAACCACTGAAAAATAGAATAACGCAAACCATCAATGGCCTTATTCCCAGTGCGCAATGTAGGCGTCTGACCCGTGGACCAGATCTGTTTGAATCAATAACCTTGATTATGGGGGCGTCCCCGACAGCTCCCCGGAGGTTGGATTTAATACCCGAACCACAACTCCGTACTTACTGACTTTCCGTCCTTTTATAAAAACTGAAATTTTGAACTGAGGAGAGAAATTTACTCGGTTTGAAATTAAATTGATTCATGCTCACATAATGCCCTTAATCACACAATGGTGATTGATTTGAATAAAACAACAGGCATTTCGTATCATATATAAGTATATCACATAGTTCAAACAGTTATATAATAGGGATACATTTACGTTGGATTAGTTGTTTTAGATTGATTTAGTCGAGTTCAGAGTATACCAGCACAACGTATTATAAGCAGATCAATCAACAGATCATCACCCACCTGTTAACTTTATTGCTAAGTTACAACTGTCTTGAAATTCCTTTGGAAGATAACTCGCGTTGTAGAGACGTCCCGAGAGTGATATACAAATAGAATGTCGGATCCCTCGTGCGTATTCCGATTAGCACAGAATCCTAATACGAAATCATTTTATTAAATAAAAGGGCTTTGGATAATCGAAAGGCTTAGAATTCGTGTTATGAAAACAAGGAAGTTGTTGTCTTATAGACCTATTGAAATAGACTTACTTAAAAACACACACTATCTTGATAAATACACCACTTCTAAAAGGTTGGTGTATTGGGGGTGTACTTACTAACTCTCTTGTTGTATGACTATTTCGATTTCTATAAAAACAATCTTTTAATTTCCTTTGTCCTTTTATAAAAGCCTTTTATAATTTTAAAAGTATATCCATAATTATTTTTCTTGAAAATAGTTAAAAGAATAAGAAATTTATTTAGATAATATAATATAATAAAAGATAGGTTTTTCTTTCTAACATTTCTATTTCATATTTTAAAAGAGCTCTTGAAATATAATTTATATTTTATAAATAAAATTCTCTTTAATAAATTTATTAATAAACTTTGACTTTAACAAGTTTGTATTATAAACTAAAAATGATATATAAATATATTTTTTTTTTCCTAATACGAATAATACTTCCAAAGTTGATTAGTGACACTTTCAAAACAATAGAATAATACTATTTTCCAAAAATACTCTTTTTTTCATTGGTTACTAATTTTGTATATTAAAAACTTATCTTTTTGTTCCTTTTTCTAAACTTGATTAATATGATATTTTTGATAATCAGAGGTACTACTTTTGAAATCCAAAGGTACTAGTCTTTTTCTCAAATAATAAGAACAAGGTTTTAAAGAAAAGAAATGCTTCCCCTGCTCCTATTCGAGTAGTAGGCAGGGATAATGAAGAATTGCCAAGACCTTAACCAACAATACTCAACGACTAACTCAAACAATACTACACTACAAAACCAACAATACTACACCCACCAAACTAACAAAATTAAATAACAATAATACTTACCAACTAACTCAGTAATACCAATAACACTAAACTCCTATTTCATCACCATTCAACTAAAATCATTCGACTAAACTATTCAGTTAAACAACCGAGTATATGAACAAAATAAACGGTACAACGGTAAAGGATCCAACCACATCAAAACCTCATCCATCTTACAGTCTCTAAATAGAACATAATTCCAATATCTACAAAACTCTTAACAGTGCTTATTTCCTATTCTAACTAGTACAAAAAATAGAGGAGGGGCTAGTAATTCTTACGAGTCCCAAATCGGGCAGCCTAACGGCGTTCGATTGGTGGCTCGTCGGATAAATTCGGCGGCCTAACGGAGTCGTTCGGTTTCCCCAAAAAAGAACGAACAACAGTTTCACCTAGTATTCACTGGGCTCTTCATCGAAACAATAGAGAGGACTACGAGCCCCGATTAAATACGAAAAGGACAAAATTGAGATTAAACAAAGAAAGGTTGAAACGAAAGGATATTTAATTGAGGAAATTGAAGTTGAAATTGAAATTGAGACTCACTAAAAGAGAGGTGGGCGATGGCTGGTGGATCCGATGAAGAGGACGGCGGCGCTGGTGGTTTGAGACGGCGATTTTGAGGTAGGGAGGAGGAAGGGCGACGACGGCTAGCGATGTTGTGCGAAGGACAGAGGCGCGAAGGCCTTAGGCTGGAGGTGGACGGTGGTCGGATTCTGGAAGGAGGAGAGAGGCGTGGCGCGGTGGCGGCGCAACTGGCAGAGAAGCGAAGAGGCGGCGGCTGGGCTGAGGCGCAACGGCGGCGGCTGGGCTGAGGCGCAACGGCGGCGCTGGGCTTGAGGCGCGACAGCTGGGCGCGGCGGCGATCGTTCCGCCGGAGAAGGAAGAGAGGCGGAGGACGTGGTTTCTCTTTGATGAGAGAGAAACTAATTTCTGAGGAAGAGATATAAGCGTACGCGGTTTGGCTTCTTAGAGGAGAGAAGAAGATATTTGTGGGGAAAATTAATTTCTTAATTTATTATTTTAAAAGGATGGAAATAAGTATGTGGGTGGGGTTATTTCTCAAATGAATTTAATTCAAAAAAAGGAAAGTAAATTATGTGGGTAGGGATTAACCCCCTTTAATTCGGATATTTTCGTTCCCACTTGATACGGTTTAATTATTGTTTGGTTCACGACTTTAACCCCTATTTAATAATTAATACAGTTTTAAAAACTCAATTAATATTTTATTGTATTTGAATTATATTTGTATAATTTTATCAATAAAAATATACGGATCGAAAATCCTTAAATTAAACTTGAATATTTAATTTCTCGTAGTCCTTTATTCGTTTGAAAGATTCGATTCCTTTCTTCGAATTTCGAATTTATAAAAGGGTATATATTTAAATTACACAATAGCACACAAAAATAATAAAATTAAAAGAAACAAAGATAATAATATAAAATAAGGGTTCTAGGAATATAAAAGGTATAAAACGGGATGGGGTATTACATCCTCACCCCCTTAACAGAAATTTCGTCCCCGAAATTCAGCTTCTAGGTATTGCTTAGGTATTAATGGTACTTGATTAGGACTTCATCTTCTCTTTCGCATGTTTCTTCTTCCTTCCCGTGTCGGCTCCACTGGACTAGAACCAATGGTATTTCTTGATTTCTTAACAAGTGTAACTTCCTTCCCAGGATAGTCACTGTAACTTCTTCATAATTCAGGTCACTGCTTAGACCCAATCCTATGTGACTAATAACATGGTTTGGATCGCTCATGTATTTCCTGAGTGTAGATATGTGGAACATATTATGTACTCGTGACAACTCTGGTGGTAGTGCTAAACGATAAGCCGCATCCCCGACTCTGTTTAGGATGCCAAGTGGCCCGATATATCGCGACTTTAGCTTACCTCTTTTCCTAAAACGAATTAGGCCTTTCATTGGTGCACTCTGAAAAATACTTTCTTGCCAATGTTGAATTGTAAATCTCTTCTCCGAGTGTCAGTATATGACTTCTGACTGTCCTGTGCCGTCTTGATTCTCTCTTTAATCTTTGTGACTATCTCAGTCGATCTTTCGACTAGTTCGGGTCCGAGAATCTTTCGAATCCCAACTTCATCCCAACAAACTAGTGATCTACACCTCTTCCCGTAGAGTGCTACGGTGTCATTTGTATTGTCGCCTGATAAGTATTGTTATAAGCAAACTCTACCAATGGTAGACAGCTTTCCCAACTTCCTTCAAGATCTAAAGCGCAAGCTCTCGACATATCTTCGAGTGTCTGGATAGCTCTTTTTGATTGTCCGTCAGTCTGTGGGTGGTATGCGGTGCTGAATTTCAATTCAGTCTCCAAGGCTCGTTGTAGACTTCTCCAAAAATTTGAGGCAAAACGGGGGTCTCTACCGGATATTATCGAGACTGGTACACCGTGCAGTTTGACTATCTCTGCTATGTATAGTTGGGCGAGCCTATCCAACGTATACGTCATTCTAACAGGGATAAAGTGGGCAGTCTTCGTAAGTCTATCTACGATAACCCAGACGGCATCGTGATTCTTCACCATTTCTGGAAATTCGGTGACAAAATCCATAGTGATGCCCTCCCATTTCCACTCTGGCATCTCCAGAGGGTGTAAAAACCCTGAAGGTCGTTGATGACCTGCTTTAACCCGTGACAGGTTAAACATCTTTTGACGAATTGAGCTATCGTCCTCTTCATACCCCTCCACCAAAAGTTCTCTTTCAGTCCCCGGTACATCTTCGTCTCTCCGGGCTGAACGGTGTAAGGAGTGCTATGTGCCTCTTTCAGGATTTTGTTTCTCATTCCTTCATCCTTAGGCACGCAGATTTTATTATCGAACATTAGAGCTCCATCAGTGCTCAATACGAACCTCTGAATGGTTCCTCTTTCAGCGCGCTTACGTATTCCTCTCAAGAATTTATCGTTCTGTTGTGCTCCTAGGATCCTTTCTCGTAAGGTCGGTTTTATGGTGAACGCGTAAACCATGGAATCTGCACAACACTGTGTGGAAAATTCTAGGTTTAAATCAAGAGAGTTTCTCCTATTAGTGGTAACTGTGTGGTCAGAACAACACATAGCTTCATATCTTCCTTTCTACTCAAAGCGTCTGCCACTACGTTTGCCTTTCCATGGTGATAGTGGATAGTGCAATCATAATCTTTTACCAATTCGAGTCATCTTCTCTGACGCATGTTCAATTCCTTCTGCATGAAGAAGTATTTTAGGCTTTTATGGTCAGTGTAGATCTCACACTTCCCCCATACAAGTAGTGTCTCCAAATCTTCAATGTGTGAACCACTGCAGCCAGTTCTAAGTCGTGTGTTGGGTAGTTCTGTTCGTGGTCCTTAAATTATCGGGACGCGTAAGCCACAACTTTCTTATTTTGCATTAGAACACAACCCAAGCCTGACAATGAAGTGTCTATGTAAGTGACGAATCCTTCTGACCCGTCTGGGATGGTTAACACAGGCGACGTGGTTAGTCTCTTCTTTAGCTCTTGGAAGCTTCCCTCACAAGTCGAATCCTGAACAAACTTCTCAGTCTTCTTGGTCAGTTTCGTCAGTGCTTTCGCAATGCTGGAAAAGTCTTGTATGAACCTTCGGTAGTATCCTGCTAACCCAAAAAAGCTTCAAATTTCATTGACGTTAGTAGGCGCCTTCCAATTCATGATGGCTTCTACCTTTGTTGGGTCCACTTCAATCCCTTTTGCGGAGATTATATTCTCTATGAACATAACTCAGTAGATCTAAAATTCGCACTTGCTGAATTTGGCATACAACTTCTCTCGTCTCATTGTTTCTAAGACTGCCTTGAGATGTTCTTCGTGTTGCTCTTTATTCTTAGAGTACACAAGTACGTCGTCGATGAAGACGATGATGAATTGGTCCAGGTACGGATGAAACACTCTATTCATCAGATCTATGAAAATTGCCGGAGCGTTTGTTACTCCGAAAGGCATCATGCTGAATTCGTAATGTCCATACCAAGTTCGGAAAGTTGTTTTTGGGATATCCTCGCTCTTGACCTTTAGCTGGTGGTAACCAGGTCTCAGATCGATCTTTGAGAATATGGTAGCATTCTTCAACTGGTCGAACAAGTCTTCTATCCTTGGAAGAGGATATTTGTCCTTGATGGTCAGTTGATTGAGACCTCGGTAGTCTAAGCACATACGGAAAGTCCCATCTTTCTTCTTCACGAACAACACGAGTGCTCCCCATGGTGATGCACTAGGCTTGATGAACTTCCTTTCAAGTAGGTCTTGCAATTGTTCCTTCAGTTCTTCTAATTCCTTTGGCACCATTCGATAGGGTGCTTTAGATACTGGTGCTGACCCAGGTATCAAGTCGATGGAGAACTCTATTTGACGATCTGGTGGTAACCCGATTAATTCCTCGGGAAACACGTCAAGATATTCATCCATGATTGGCACCTTGATGCGCAACTTGTCATCTTTCTCTCCTGCTGAGATGGCTCAGGTTTGGCCTGAGAAGGTGGGTCCTGTCCTATAGGATCTATTGGTATTGGGATAGGGTTAGCACAAGGTCGTCCACGTCTATAGCACGGTGCTATCCTAGTGGTGGTTCTCAAAAATAAAAGAATAATATTGCTAAGTTTATATAGGTATGGGAAAATTACAAAAACAAAATCGAATTACGTAATTAACACAACGCTAGTACTGAGATACGCGTGAGTATGTAGTTCACCGCAACGAACTGCGGCCGTCAATGGTACAATGATCACATTCGCACCGTATAATAGAAACCAGTGATATGTCCAAAACAGTAATTGGATAAAATATAACAGTTAATATGGAGCAAGTAGCACACATTGCCAAGTAGCAATTTCACAACACATATATATATAAAGGTCACAGGTCCTATGAGGTTAGTCTTCTTACTTCTTATCCCAAAAGAAACTAAGGCTTCCAGATGTAAAGTTAACGCATCACATCTTCTCTTTATTACGGATTGCGAGTGACAAAAGGAGTCGGGGTTAAGACTATGTTGTTATGGCCTAAGTAAAACAATCATGCATCTGACTACTACTATATGTCAGGAAAGGGTGGCACACCTATGTTGTATGTATTTGTGTCTACATTAAAAGGATAATTGTTTAAAAGGTTTTGATCATTCTGACTGATCGGTACTATCATACGGAAATCTCCGTCGTTGACTTCTACCAGGCATGTCTCCAAGTGGATGTGGGGCCCTTGAACTGGGTCTTCTATTCTCATGCGTTCGAATAGTCTTACAGAGATAAGACTAAGAATAACTCAGTAATCCTTCTGGAAAAATGAATCACGACCTTTAAATATATCTTCGTCATTGGGTATATGAGCGACTCTTGCTTTTGAATACAGTCTCGTGAACTAGGTTATAAACACACTGATAGATTCTAAGGTTATCTAAGTGGTTTCTAGTTATCGGGATATAACTATCTTAGGTGGATTCTTATATGGAAAGGAAAACCCTAGTCAAAATTTTAGTTATGAAGAAACATAATCTTAACATTTAAAGCACAAAATTTAAACAATTATAGTATATAGTTTAAACAATTAAAGCATATAATTTAAATTGTTGATCCCGAAACGAGTAAGCAGGTGTATGGGGGGAGGGGGAATACACCTGAGGTTACAAAATTAAACTTCTTTAAAACTTATCAGGTTACTTCAGATAGTAACTCGTCAGTGGACTTTAGGTCTGCTGAGAATTACTTGTGAAAGCTTACTGAGATAATACCTCCACTGAAAGCTCAAGACTTTCAGTTGAACTACTATCTAATTAGCTTTCAAGTGCGGATTAGTGAACCCTTTAGAAAACTCGTTTTACTTGATAAACTTTGAGTGAATAACACACACTTAAGAAATAGCAGAAAGTAAGTACACAAGATATAAAGTGGTTCAGAGAAGAATCTCCTACGTCCACTGTCCTGATTAAACAGGAGAATTCCTTTCACTTGGAATTCCTTATGTTATAGTGCCAAGGTGCACTGATCAATTAATCCTCTCTTAGGATGATTGATCACTAGGATAATTCCAGGTCCTAGTTCCCACACAAACCAGCTTGCAGACTGGTACGAATAATCAGCTTACTAACACCAATTAACACTAACCCTCAACCTAACAACTGAGTAGGGTTTTGGTTCCAACTGTTGTGAGATGATCCTTACAGTTTAGCTCAAGGCTTAGGATGGATTATCTTTTTCTAAGGTTTGGATATAGCTTTTAGGCTTGGTTACAGAAGGCTTGTTTTGCTCTCTACAAATGTGAAACACTTGGGAAACAAAGGTAATTTCGAGTGCTTCTAAAAGGTTATGAATGTAGAGATAGCTTTGATCTTGTGAGTTTCCCGTGCATAGAAATGAGCACGTCCTTCTGTATTTATAGGCTTCCTTGAAAATCTTCCCGTTGGATTTGAATCTTCTCAAGTAAGTCTTCTTGTATCTGATTGGTTTAAACGGCTCTATTTGAAGCTTTAAGTCTTGTCAAGAAACGGCTGAAAGACCATGCCTTGTTCACCAAATTTCTGTAGAATGCTAGGGAAAGACTTTTGGTACTTGTCAGTTTGGGACAGGTAGGCTGTCAGTAGAGTACACCTACGTGTCATCTTCTTATTGGGCCTTCAGTCTGCTTGCTCAGAATCCTGTCCTGCTTTAAGGTAGAATCCTCTGAGAGAACCTTCTTAATTCTTCATTAATTGTAAGCTTCACTGAAATTCGTTTTGCCTTGTTTCAATCAGATTAACTAACAGTTTTTAATGTGTTTAGTATTTAATGTGCTTTGTTAGTTCTCATCAGTGGACCTTGGTCCTCACCTGATGGTTTTAGTCTTAGTGAGAATGCACTTAGAAAACATTCAAGACTTAGACTAATCTTCAGATCACTCGTTCTCAGCGGACTTCGACTTCAGGAGACTTCAATCTTCAATACACCCTAGAAATTTATAAATGCACTCCAGTTCCTTAACATTTGAACTGAATTAACTAAGTACTAACTCTACTGAACATTTTACTTACAATTAACCTAGGAGGAATATTTTGGCATCTTAATCAAAACTTAAGTCTATATAATTTCCCAACAATTTCTCCCTTTTTGATTATGCTGGAACCTATCTTATTACATATCTTCTTTCAGATGAGGTTCTTCAGATGACATAAAAAGTTCAAGGATTTTGTAAGTAAAAACATTCAAGTACATAAGCCTAAATGATAATGAGATATTATCTTGGGCAAAGACATCAGTAGAGTTTCATTCCATGAAAAAATAAGAGTACAGTTTACATGAAGTCTACTATAAAAAATTCAAACTTAAAACATCTGGGACTTATAAACAAATGCCCAGCAAAACACTTAACTTCTTCAAATAGTTTCAAACAAAGGTTCCAGTCCATATTGTTTGAAGACTCTGATCTTCAGCTCATTTTTCCTCTCCATCACCTCTTTTGTATGTCCTTTGAGACCAAGATGCTCACATAAGGACAACCACTCTTCTGTAATCCACTCTCTGTCCACAGCTCCAGTTGCATCTTGAGGAGGCCAGTAGATGATTGGCTCAGGAGCCTTCAGGGCATGATCTGGGAATTTATCATTTCAGGCTTCACTTATGTCAGGATAGAGTTTTGGGTAGGATTCAAAGAGTCAATCATTGAATAAGTCCTGAGCGTTTTCTTTCCCCAATTCTATACTGACATAATATGCATATACGAATTCCCTCTTGGCAGTTTCCCAAGCATCATTCAGCTTCTTGGGAACCCAAGTGTCAAGATGAGGGAATTGGGCCTTTGCAAGTGCCACCTTCTCCTTCTTCAACTTTGCAGCCCACCTTTGATAGTCATTTCTGAATTTCTTTGTCGTGGACTTGTCGAAAGTAGCTAGCCTCTCCTGCCTCTTCCTTTCTGCCAACTCAGCAATGGACTCCATCTTTCCTACAACCTTATCTCTCCTCTCTTGCTGTTGAGCAGTTAGCTTTTTGGCTCTTTCATTCATACCCCCAGCCGCCTTGATTAGCTCAGTGAGCTCTGTAACTCTGGTGGGGGCAGATTTTGGAGTTTCAGAAGAGATAGGATCATGATTCAAAATAGGAAGTACCTCAACTGACTCGGTTGAGCCAGTGGACTTAACAACCAATCTCCCTGAGGTTCTGGTCTTCTTGGCCACTTCTGCTGAGAGGACATCAGTTGCCTTCCTCTTGGTAGATTCCCCCTTCTTAGCAGCTCTTTCTTCTTTCTTCTCTAGGTGAGCTTCCTTGAACTTTGATAAGTCTTCTGATGAGGTCTCCTTGCCTTTCTTGGCTTCAGTATTCTTCTGGGCCTCAACATCTACCTTCTTTAAGGTGCTCTTTACTTGTTGGCCTCTTTCAAACTCAGGGGTTTCAAGAATAATGTTCATCTTGTTCTTAGGGTCCAGCTTCATGTCCTTGGCACTTATCCTCTTTTCCCCCTTTCCGGCATTAATCATGCATTCGGCCACAATTATGTTTAGCTTCATTTGATCATGGGCAAGGGCCTTCACCTCAGTGGAGCAATGGTCAACTTCATCCTCCAGCCTCTCTAGGGTTTCTCCAGCTGTTTGCCCAAAGTGCACAAACTGGGCCAGCTTTTCATCAATTAAGACATTGGTCTTCTCCTGGGTGGGGAAGTCCTCTGTCGCCTTCTTCAGTACATCACTTAGCTTGGCTCTCAGCTCCTCATGTTTGGCCTCAAACTCCAGTATCTTTTGGTTCCATAACCCTTCAACCTTCCCAATAAGGTCAGCTGAGAAAGCCTCAACAGAGGACTTTAGGTTAATGGACACGTTCTCCACAGAGTCCTTCAGAAATTGAGCTTTGGCTTCTTCTTCTTTTTGTTCCAGCTTCTTCAGGCCCTCAATAACCAGCACACTCTGACCTTCAACCACATCCAGCACCATCTGTTGTGAGTCTTCAATCTTTAGGGTCAGGTTCTAAAGTGATTTGGTTGTGGACTCCATCATTTCATCTACATGGTCTGAGAGAATGACCATCTCATCCACTTCTTCTTGTACAATTTCTTGTACATCCCTCAGTTGAGCTTGAAGAGAGGGAAGCCTTTCATTTTGAAGGGAGTGAACAACATCTCTCAGTGGAGTTAGGTTGACTTGGACTGGGGGAACTTCATCAGTTTGTACACCTGCATGACAAACAATGTTAGCCCTTTCCCCCTCTTACTCACAACCTAAGTCTCTTGGCTCATCTATCTCCATTTGGGCTCCCTCTCCCTCACTCTTCTCACTTGTCTCACTCTTTTTTTCGACTAAGTTCTTTCCAGCCAATTCATCCTTTACATGAATGATTGCTCTAATCTCACCACTCACAACATTTGTTATTTCGACCTCATTTTCTTTCTCTTCTCATTTTCAACTCCTTCTTTTCCAGACACCTCAGCTGACTCCGTAGTCACCACTGAGGGTTGTTGTGGGAGAACTTCAGTAGACACCTCTACTGAGCTCTTCTGTGGCAAATTATGTGCCTCAGTATCTCTTGCCAAAGATACATCCTTGGCTACTTCACCACCACCTTGCTGTGGTGAAGTACCTTCTCCTTTTTCAGTCTCCTTCTCCTCCTCTTTCTCTTCCTCTCTCTCTCTCTCCTCTTTTCACAGCTTCTTTCTCCTCAGGTACCTTCTCTGCCTCCTCTATCTTCTCCTTCTCTCCTCCATCAACCTCCTCAGCATTTGCCTCAGCTAGTTTGTCAAAAACCAGACTTTGAAAGATCTTCTCATCACAGAGAAGTCTAGTTTTGGTCATTCCAGCAAACTTCATCATCTCCACCTCCTTCTTCTTCCATTCATCAGTATTGCTGCCTCTGACAGACATCATGATTTCACCTAATCTCCTGTCTTTTAGCTGGACAAGGATGTTGGTCCCACTAGTTAGATTGATTGCGGAAGCTTAAGTTAAATGTATTTCAAATTCTTTTTACAAGAGAACAATAATCAATAGGACAATAAGTAAATGAAAGCAATAAAGAACACAAGATATATAGTGGTTCGGATTTGAATATCCTATGTCCACTCTCCCTTATATCCAAGGGGTCTCACTATCAACCAACTTACTTACTTACTCACTGGAATTGTGAAGTACCAGTTCCTTCTTACAACCTCTTTAGATTTGACTTCAATCTAAAGATCAAACAGCCAACAACCTTGTCTGATGGATGAACAGGTTGTGGTTTTAATAACTCCTTAAGAGTAGATAAATATTATGAACAATAAGAGTGTTTGGTATGAATATCAAAAGTTTGGATCAACTTATGCGCGTGTGTAGTCTCTCTAGAGCTTTTTCTTGAACTGCACTCTTGTATTTATAGAGGAGATTTGGGCTAGCCGTTGGAGAGCTAATCCAATCAGATCCTCTATTTAAGGAAGCTTCAATCAATCAATTCCCTAGTTGATTGATTGGGTTGGTGGGATCCTTGGATTGATTTCTTCAAAACTTTCCAATCCTGATCTTGTTGACTTGATTTGAATCACCAACGGTCAAATGCTTCCTCTGCCTAACTCTGATTCTCTCCAGAGAAGGCAAGACCAGACACCAGGCAACCTCGGTGTCTTCTGGTCCTAATCTGGTGAACAACCAGAATACTCAGTAGAAACAAGAGATCAAAACTGAGCATATTTTGTTCCACCAGACTCGTCTGGTCCGGACTCATCTGGTCTGGGGAAGGTCCTCTGCCTCTAGTCAGATCTCATCTGGTGAAGTCTTCTGGTGGAGTCCTCTGGTGACGTCCTCTGGTGGGGTCTTCTGGTGAAGTCTTCTGGTCTGGCAGTTCCCCCTAGACTAAGTCCTAATCTAGATCATCATCTGGCTAACAGGTCCAGATGGTCCTATTACATCTTCTGGTTTGTTTTAACTCATCAAAACTAACAATTTTTATCCTAACAAAGGAGTCTTAGCCTAAAAAACATTGTTTTTAGGGTGGGGTACCCATCAAGCTTAGGATATTTAGACTCCAAGGAGTAGGCTACCTCATCTTTCAGAGTATCCAGGAAGGAGTACTCCTCCTCATCGTCTAAGGGTAGGGAAGGGGTAAGGGATCTGAGATCGGTAGGCTCTTCTGGAATGGATTCCGGGTGAGTTGAATGAGTCTCAGGAGGGTTAGGTTCAAAGGGGGTTTGGGGTTGGGGCTCAGATGGGGTTTGTTCAGTAGGGTTAGAGGGAATGGGTTCAGATGGGGTTGAGGATACCTTAGCAGATGCCTCAGAGATGGTAGTAGTTTGGAATCCACTTTTAGGCTGTTGAGAGCCTTCAGTGGTGGTTTTGGTAATTTTGGAGATTTTCTTCGTTCTAACAGGGGTTCTGGGTTTGGTTTTGGTTTTGATGGGGGAAGGGGCAGGTACACCTGAGTCAGACTCAGTTGAAATCACATTCGGAGAAGAGTCAGGGTTACCTGATGAAGACTCATCACTAGAGTTTGTGACTCTGGCCTTCTTTGAGGCACTCTCCTTCTCAGCCTCAGTAGACCTCTTCTTTTCTTTCTTTAAGGCTTTTTTAGCCTCCTCTTCCTTGTGAAGGGCCATTTTATCACTCAGCTTGACCAGCCTCCTCTTTAGCTTGGTCTTCTTTCCCTCAGCAGACCCAGCTTCCACCTCCTCTTCTGCCGCTTCAGGGCTCTCTACTGCTGCCTTGATCATCCTCGTCTCTAAGGCCTTTCCAGATTTGAACAAGGCCTTCAAGTTACTCCACTTCCTATCCCTTATCCAATCTACTCCCACATCCACATTTTCTATCATGTAAGAGATTTTGGTGGCAAAATTTAGCTTACTTGCCAACTGGGGAGTTTTGTCAGGTTGGAATTTAGAGTGCTCTTTATTCAGCGCTCTCAAGAAAAATTGCTGCCAGTTGTATGTCCTCTCCTTGCTCTTAATAATAGTTTTCATCAGTCTCAGCTTGGGCTTGCTCACTTGCTCAGTGCTTCCTTGATTTCCCAATATACATTTCCCAACAATCTCACACAGGACATTGTATACGGGAAGAAGTACACTTCTGTTCATGGTGGGGCTGTACTTTGTCTTCTTCTGCATAATAGTGTATACCCAGTCCTCCTCTTTGTCAGCAATGCAGGTATCTGGGTTTGGACCTTCAGAGGAGAGGTCAAATAATTTCTTCAAATCATCACCACTGATCCTAATCTCCTTCCCGATCTTTTGGTGCTCAACAACTTCCATATCATCTCTTACCACCTTTTTCTTCCTTTGGAGGAATAGACATGACTTGATTCTGGAGTCAGAGTTGGATATATTGTAGAAGAACTCAAGAACATGCCTATCGAAATAGTTCTCAGGATGAACTGATAAGAACTTTTCCAACCCAGCAGCTTTGACCATCTCCAAAGCTTCTTTAATGTGTGCAAACTCCGGTCTTGATTTAATTTCTGGGTTATCGAAAACCACTATGGGTTCATACCAGAAATTGTCTTTATTTGTAAAAAATCCAAGATTTACTTTGGCCATTGAAAAAATATGAAGAGAAAGTTTGCAGAGAGTGTTTAGAAGGATAGTAGGTGTTTGGTTGAAAGTGTGTTCGAAAAGGTTCTTTTGCTGATTTTGGGGGGTTTTATATGAGAAATGAACAGTGAGATCTAATTCCGCAATCAATGTCTGAGATTGATTGGATGTAAGGTCGTGGATAGTTAAAAGGGTTAGTGGGGAGTATTTGAGAGATCTTGACGGTTAGAAAAGAATCACCTAAAATGAAAGGTATGGATTAAAGGAGTTGGTAGCCGGAAGGTCACATCATCCGACTTTTAAGGCGCATGAGATAGGTAACTGTAAAAAGCAAAACTGACTTGTAAAACGCACATTAAATGTTTGTCATAATGAGATCTTTTTGAAACAGAGTAAAAAGATTTAATTTCCAAGAAAATACTCATTAGCTATTTTTTATAAGAGTTTTATGATATAAAACTAATAGCCTTCAGACTTGGAAAGATAGCAGGGTTAAAACTTTGACCTCTACTGAGGTGGAACCTCTTCTGAGTGACATAAGCTCTTCTGTGATCAGTGACTCTACTGAGGTTGATCCTCTTCTGAGGTTGAACCTCTGCTGACTCGAATTCACCTCATCTGAGATTGGCTTCCTCATTTTACTCTCCTGGGTCTAGAAGTCCAAGCTCTACTGACAGTTCTTGAAACCTTGCTTCAGCCAGAGGTTTAGTAAATATGTCAGCCTTTTGTTTGTCAGTATGAATCTTGAGCATTTTGATATCCTTCTTCTCCACATGATCTCTGATGAAATGATGCCTTATATCCATATGTTTGCATCTTGTGTGGAGAACTGGATTTTCTGAAATAGCAATTGCACTATTGTTGTCACAGAAACTAGGAACTTCATTAGCAAAGATATTGTAATCTCTCAGTTGTTGTCTTAGCCAAATAATTTGAGCACAACAACTTCCAGCTGCCATATATTCAGCTTCAGTAGTGCTTGTAGCTACTGAATTTTGTTTCTTGGAAAACCAAGAGATCAGCTTACTTCCCAAGAATTGACAAGTGCCTGAAGTTGATTTCCTGTCAATTCTACATCCTCCATAGTCAGCATCTGAGTATCTTGTGAGTTCCAGATTGTCATATGAAGGATACCATAATCCCATATTCACAGTACCCTTGAGATATTTAAGAATCCTCTTAGCAGCTTCCAGATGACTTTTCTTAGGATTTGCTTGACATCTTGCACATATCCCAACTGCAAATGTGATATCAGGCCTGCTTGTTGTGAGATACAGTAGAGATCCAATGATAGCTCTGTAATGAGTCTAGTCTACTGATTCACCATCTTCATCAGGTTCCATTTTGGTGTTGGTGTTGAGTGGAACCCTTGCAATTTTGCTAGTCTGGCATCCAAACTTGTTGATCAGCTCCCTTGTATATTTGGCTTGGTTGATAAAGATTCCTTCAGGAGACTACTTGACTTGAAGTCTTAAGAAGAAGTTCATTTCTCCCATCATTGACATCTCAAACTTCCCTTTCATCAGCTGAGAAAATTTCTCACAGAGGACTTGGTTAGGACAACCAAAAATGATATCATCCACATAGATTTGAACTAGCAAGGTGTCCTCTCCTTTTGTGATTCTGAAGAGAGTTCTATCTACTCTTCCTTTGATAAAACCATGATCCAAAAGAAATTGTGACAAAGTATCATACCAAGCTCTTTGAGCCTATTTCAGTCCATATAGAGCTTTCCTCAGTCTATATACTTTGTGACTTTCTTCAAAGCCTGGGGGTTGCTCCACATAGACTTCCTCATTGAGTATTCCATTCAAGAATGCACTCTTAACATCCATTTGATACACCTTGAATTTCTTGTGAGCAGCATAAGCAAAAAATAACCTTATTGCCTCCAATCTGGCTACTGGAGCAAAGGTTTCATCATAGTCAAAGCCTTCAACTTGTGAATAGCCCTTTTGCAACTAGTCTGGCCTTGTTTCTGACTATGACATCATTTTCATCCTTCTTGTTCTTGAATACCCACTTGGTTCCTATCACATTGCAGTGATATGGCCTGTCAACCAACTCTCATACTTGATTTCTTGTAAATTGGTTGAGCTCTTCTTGCATGGCAATGATCCAATTTGAATCTTGAAGTGCTTCTCCAATGGAACCTGGTTCCTGGTTAGATAAGAAACAACAAAACAAAGCATTTTCTCCATGAAAACTTCTAGTTTTGACTCCTGAGGTAGGATCACCTAGGATTTGCTCAACATGGTGATCTGAAAGCCATGTCCTCCTAGGCTGATGTCCTTCAGTAGAGTTTAACTCTTCTGAAGTTGAGTCACTAGATATAGGAATGAAATCAAATTCAGGAAATAAAACAGAGGGTTGAAGTCCTGAGTCATCATTCAAGGTATTCTCATTCTCAATGGTAATATCATTGGTTCCCCCTTGAGTGATGGGCTCAGTGGATGTCTCAGCTGTGACCACATCTTCATTGACATCTCTTACCTCTTGAACTGGGATTGTGTTCATCAGTTCAGTTACTTGTTCAGGAGAGCTCTCAGGTAAGCTTTGAGGAGTGGTTTGACTTTGGGTGACCTCTTTGAATTGTTGATCATTGAAGTTATCCCAATTCTTAGGATAGCCTTTAGACTTGATACTCAATCTAGTTAGCCTTTTGCTTATCACTTCCTCATTCTCCTTACTCCTGGACTCAAAAGTAGATTCATCAAAGACCACATGAGGTATTTCTTCCACAACAAGAGTTCTACAATTGTAGACTCTGAAAGCTCTACTGATTTGAGAATATCCTAAGAAGATTCCTTCATCAGCTTTGCTATCAAAAGCTTTCAGTTGAGTTTTCCCATTGTTGTGAATGAAACACTTGCAACCAAAAATATAAAAGTAAGATACATGTGGCTTTCTGCCATTCCATAACTCATATGGAGTTTTTCCTTGATGCTTGGTTACCATGGATCTATTTTGAGTGTGGCAGGCAGTGTTAATAGCTTCAGCCCAAAATCTTTTAGGAACTTGAGCTTCTGCAAGCATTGTCCTTGCTGCCTCCTTAAGGGTCTTATTTCTTCTTTCAGCTACTCTATTTTGTTGTGGAGTTCTTGCAGCTGAGGTCTCATGAGAAATACCTAACTCTTTGCAGAAGTTAGATATTATAGAATTAATAAACTCAGTACCCTTGTCTGATCTTATCTTTACAATGTTCAGACTCTTTTCATTGCCAACTTTCTTCAGGAGCTCTGGTAGCCTGAGTTGAGTTTCCTTCTTGCTTACTAGGAATATCACCCACGTGTACCTGGAGAAATCATCAACAACAACAAGTGCATATTTTCTCCCATTGATACTTACAGGGGTTACAGGACCAAAGAGATTCATATGTAGCAGTTGAAGTACTCTGTCAGTAGAGGTTGCTACTTTGCTTTTGAGGGATGCTTTCACCTGATTTCCCTCCTGACAGGCTTTGCAGATATGTTCCTTGTTGTATACTTCATTTGGCATTCCTTCCACCAGTCCATGTCTTGCAATTATGTTCATCATCTTGAAGTTCAGATGACTTAGTCTTTTGTGCCATAGCCAATTAGTATCAGTTGAGCTCTTTGCAATGAGACATGCATCTGGTGTGCAAGACTTCCAATCTGCAAGATAGACATTTCCTTTCCTTGACCCAGTTAGTAGTACCTGTTGTGAAGATATATTCTTGACAAAACACAGGTTACAAGAAAATTCAACATTATATCCTTTATCACAAAACTGACTTATGGACAACAGATTGTGCTTAAGTCCACTGACATAGGATACATTGCTTACTCTTATTGAGCCAATTATTAAGATAACATAACCTTTAGTGGCTCCTTGTGAATTGTCACCAAAAGTGACTTGTGGACCTTCTTTCTCAACAAACTCTGTCAGGAGATCTTTGTTGTCTGTCATGTGCCTGGAACATCCACTGTCCAAGTACTAGACTGAAGATTTCAGAGCTTCTCCTTTGTTGAGGTCCACTGAGCCCTGTAATCAAAATCAAGCTTTAGGTACCCATTTTATGTTGGGTCATACCAGGTTAGATGTACCTTTCGGAATCCAAATTTGCCTTACAGTTCTAATCACTTTAGAATGGCTAATTTGTCTTCCATAAACATCTACATAGATTGTTATCTCCCTATGTGCCTTGGGAGTAAACTTTCTATGGGTGTCAGCCTTTGAAGGAACAAGAACCTTCTTTACATTCTTTCTTTTAGGCTTGGGTGCACCTGGCCTAAGTTTTTGTTGATAAAGGTATGAAGAGCCTTTTCCTTTAGTCACAAAAGGAATAGGTCTTGTGTATGAGTCATTCCTTGAGGAGTGCTCATGCCTGGGTGCTTTCAGCTGAGGTTGCTTCATCTGTGAAGACCTCGGCTGATAGTACCTCTGCTGAGATCTATTCTAATTAGTCAACTGAGCCTTTCCATTTGGTTTTGGCTGAGTTTGACTTCTCTTTTGTTGGACCTCAGCTGGTCTTTTACCTTTATCTAAAATCTGTGGTTGAAAGGTCACAGACTTAACAAAAACTCTCTTTGTGCCACTTGAAGAAGCAACACTCAGAGGACCTTCTGAAGGTTTTGGAATAAAGCCTATTCCATACTTGTTATTTGGATTGATCTGAAAGTTTTGAATCTCCTCTATGGCAAGAGAGGGTTTGTTAAGAGCATCAATCCTTTTTAACAAGGCCTCTTCAGATTTATGTAAGACATCAATTTTCAGGAGAGAATCCTTTACTTGGCTTACCAATTTTAAGTTTTCTTTAGTTAATTTTATCTTAGATTCAGTAAGATCTTTTATCAGTTGATCTTTGCCATTCCCTTGACTCTTGAGGGTTTCCACCTCTTTTGTCAATTCAATGGTAGACTGAGCTGAGTTAAGATCTGCCTGATTTCCAGACTCAATTAACTTAGAGTTTTCTCTCAGGAGATTTTTGTTTTCATCTTGGAGACAAAAACTTGCTTCTTGCAACCTTGAGAAATCAATCATCAATTGTTCCAAAGCGGACTGAAGATTGAGTTCCTCAGTTGACTTTGAGCTCAGCTCAGGTGAGTGTTATAGAGAAATGGATGGTTTAGATTGTACCTATGGTTCTTCTATTGCCACGAGGCACATGTCATCATCACTGTTGTCTGAGAACAGTCCATCAGATGACTCCAGATCTTCATCAACATCCTCAGCCACCATGGCTTTCCTTTCTCCATATCTCCTGTCTCTTTTGGCTTGTCTTTCCTTCCTTTCCTTGGTGCTCAGTTGGGACAATCATATTGAAAGTGCCCAACCTTCTTGCATTGGAAACATCTATTGGCATCATCATTCTTTTCCTCAGTAGACTCCTTGGTCTTTGATGATGAACCTTCACCTCTAGTATAGTTCTTGTAATCATTCCTCTTTTCCAGCTCAGTTGAGCTTTTCTCTCCTTCTCTGGTGTCTTTTTGTGGATAACTTCTTCCTTTTCTGTTATCCCTGTAAAATCTTCTATACTTGTCAAACCGACTGTTAAGTTTCTCAAACCTTCTAGCCATCAGGCTGAGTTCCTCCTGCATCTCAGCATTGCTTTGAGATTTGCTTGCCTTTGTACTCTTCTGTAGCTTTGGGGATTTTGGCTCAGTTTCCTTAGCTTTGAAGGCAACTCCCTTCTCAGTTGAGGTCTCATCAGGAGCCAAGATCAAACTCATAAGCCTTAAGTTCTGAGAATACCTGTTGCATAGACATGCTGGACAAATCCTTGGTATTCTGCATCATCACAGAGTACACATCCCATCTTGAGGTTAACCCTCTCAGGATTTTTAAGGCAACTTCTCTTTTGGTGTATACTTTTCCCAGAGAATTTATCTCATTTATGATGTCGGTGAACCTCCCATCAAGCTGGTCAATGGGCTCCATGGTGAATTGCTCATACTTTTGAACAGCTACAGAAAGCTTGTTCTCCTTTATCTTGTCAGTTTCTTCACACATGAGAGCAAGAGTGTCCCATAGTTCTTTTGCAGTCTTGCAATGGATCACTCTTCCCATTACAGAATCTGGAATGGTGGTGTAGAGAATATTCATGGCTATGAAGTTGAGGCTGTTTCTCCTCCTTTCATCTGCAGTAAAGTTATCTTCATCCTTGGGCCATTCTTCTCTTGGATCTGCAATAGTCTCAGTTGTGGTTCTAGGGTTAGGGGTCATAAAAATAAATGGGCCTTTAGTAATTACCCTTAACATTTCATCATGTACACAGGCAAGATGAGCTCTCATTCTGATCTTCCAGAAGTCATAATTTTCCACTGAGAATTGTGGAAGTTTGTGATGAGACATGTGGTTCAAGGGATTAACTCTCATATTGTTCTCTGCTGGTGGTGCTACCCTAGCTGCATTGTCAGCCATAATATCTAATCAAGTTTATCAATAAGATCAATTCAGAGGACCAAATAGAGAATACCTTTAACACAAGATATACTTAGAACAATTGTCTTTTGAACCACCGCTCTGATACCAATTGTTGGTCCCGAAACGAGTAAACAGGTGTATGGGGGGAATACACTTGAGGTTACAAAATTAAACTTCTTTAAAACTTATCAGGTTACTTCAGATAGTAACTCGTCAGTGGACTTTAGGTCTGCTGAGAATTACTTGTGAAAGCTTACTGAGATAATACCTCCACTGAAAGCTCAAGACTTTCAGTTGAACTACTATCTAATTAGCTTTCAAGTGCGGATTAGTGAACCCTTTAGAAAACTCGTTTTACTTGATAAACTTTGAGTGAATAACACACACTTAAGAAATAGCAGAAAGTAAGTACACAAGATATAAAGTGGTTCAGAGAAGAATCTTCTACGTCCACTGTCCTGATTAAACAGGAGAATTCCTTTCACTTGGAATTCCTTGTGTTATAGTGCCAAGGTGCACTGATCAATTAATCCTCTCTTAGGATGATTGATCACTAGGATAATTTCAGGTCCTAGTTCCCACACAAACCAGCTTTCAGACTGATACGAATAATCAGCTTACTAACACCACTTAACACTAACTCTCAACCTAACAACTGAGTAGGGTTTTGAGTAGGGTTTTGGTTCCAACTGTTGTGAGATAATCCTTACAGTTTAGCTCAAGGCTTAGGATGGATTATCTCTTTCTAAGGTTTGGATATAGCTTTTAGGCTTGGTTACAGAAGGCTTATTTTGCTCTCTACAAATGTGAAACACTTGGGAAGCAAAGGTAATTTCGAGTGCTTCTAAAAGGTTATGAATGTAGAGATAGCTTTGATCTTATGAGTTTCTCGTGCATAGAAATGAGCACGTCCTTCTGTATTTATAGGCTTTCTTGAAAATCTTCCCGTTGGATTTGAATCTTCTCAAGCAAGTCTTCTTGTATTTGATTGGTTTAAACGACTCTATTTGAAGCTTTAAGTCTTGTCAAGAAACGGCTGAAAGACCATGCCTTGTTCACCAACTTTCTGTAGAATGCTAGGGAAAGACTTTTGGTACTTGTCAGTCTGGGACATGTAGGCTGTCAGTAGAGTACACCTACGTGTCATCTTCTTATTGGGCCTTCAGTCTGCTTGCTCAGAATCCTGTCCTGCTTTAAGGTGGAACTCCTCTGAGAGAACCTTCTTAATTCTTCATTAATTGTAAGTTTCCCTGAAATTCGTTTTGTCTTGTTTCAACCAGATTAACTAACAGCTTTTAATGTGTTTATCATTTAATGTGCTTTGTTAGTTCTCATCAGTGGACCTTGGTCCTCACCTGATGGTTTTAGTCTTAGTGAGAATGCACTTAGAAAACATTCAAGACTTAGACTAATCTTCAGATCACTCGTTCTCAGTGGACTTCGACTTCAGGAGACTTCAATCTTCAATACACTCTAGAAATTTATAAATGCACTCCAGTTCCTTAACATTTGAACTGAATTAACTAAGTACTAGCTCTACTGAACATTTTACTTACAATTAACCTAGGAAGAATATTTTGGAATCTTAATCAAAACTTAAGTCTATATAATTTCCCAACATAAACAATTAAAGCATATAATTTAAATAGTCATATAACACCATTTATGAAATTTATAAACTTACACGAAATATATTTGTTTCTATCATTTATTAATTATCCGCATTTCAATAGTAATATAAACAATATTTATGGTTCTTTCTACACCTCGTAGGCGTTGTTTCGAGTTCTCAATCTTTTGATTAGAGTTTTGTTATGAAAGTCAATTCGTCACAATGTCATAAGCTTTTGGCACTTTTAAAATAAAATAAGAACATACCTTCGAGGAGCTTCTGACGGTAATAAGAGACACATTTCCCTTCAAATGATTTAATTAGTGATCTAACTTAAATGATAATAATATTTTAATTAAAGAAAAAGAATTTTGGTTTGATGAAAATAATGATTTGGGTTTTGGTCCGAAAGTTTTGAACCTAAGCTCTGATACCACCTGTAACGCCCCGAATCCAAAACACATAAATATCTCAGATTCGAGGTGCCACTTGTGACTAAAATCCAAACTATAAAATTTTTTATATAAAAAGGGATAACAAAATGAGAGATGAGTTTTATGCAGCGGAAGAAATGAGTATATTATTTAAATAAGTATCTCAGACACACACATATATATATGTATATGAATATAAAGCTTAGTATTTAACAGTAACATTTTATTTAAGTGGGGAACTCCGTGTCGTCCCTATTACTGTCCTTGCTCCACGAAATCATAATCTGCAATGGGTTGTAAAAAGGGGGGCGTGAGATTTGAATTCTCACGTATGGGTGATTTGCAACGTCATGGGATTGGTAAATCCGAAGTATATCAAATTGTACTCATTGATAAAGTATATAATTTATTTAAGCAGATGACATATAAATATGAATAACATATATCACAGAAGTAACAAGCTCACGTAATAATTAATTGGGCATGACAGGTTTCATATTCACATAATTGATATATCACAAGTTGATTCACATTAAGGGGCAAAGACCAAAACCATTTTTACGTATCGGCCCAATCTGCCAAAATCACTTTCCACATATTGTAAATCTCTTCCAAACCATTTTCGAACGACCATACTCGACTTGTTCCACTTCCAAAAACCTTACTCCTTCCAACCACTGAAAAAATAGAATAACGCAAACCATCAATGGCCTTTTTCCCAGTGCGCAGCGTAGGCGTCTGGCCCGGGGACCAGATCTGTTTGAATCAACAACCTTGATTCTGGGGGCGTCCCCGACAGCTCCCCGGAGGTTGGATTTAATACCCGAACCACAACTCCGTACTTACTGACTGTCCGTCCTTTTATAAAAACTGACATTTTGAACTGAGGAGAGAAATTTACTCGGTTTGAAATTGAATTGATTCATGCTCACATAATGCCCTTAATCATGCAATGGTGATTGATTTAAATAAAACAATAGGTATTTCGTATCATATACAAGTATATCACATAGTTCAAACAGTTATATAATAGGGATACATTTACGTTGGATTAGTTGTTTTAGATTGATTTAGTCGAGTTCAGAGTATACCAGCACAAAGTATTATAAGCAGATCAATCAACATATCATCACCCACCTGTTAACTTTATAGCTAAGTTACAACTGTCTTGAAATTCCTTTGGAAGATAACTCGCGTTGTAGAGACGTCCCGAGAGTAATATACAAATAAAATATCGGATCCCTCGTGCGTATTCCGATTAGCACAGAATACTAATACGAAATCATTTGATTAAATAAAAGGGCTTTGGATAATCGAAAGGCTTAGAAGGTCTTGTTACAAATGTAACGCCCCGAACCCAATATATATTAATTATATCGAATTCGAAGTGTTATTGTGATCAAAAGCCCGAACTATAAATTTTTTGAAGGAAATATAACGGAAATGAGAGATGATGAGTTTTATGCAGCGGAAGAAATGAATAGAATAAATTTAATAAGTATCTCATACACATATATGTGTACATAAAACATAGTATCAACAGTAATATTTTATTTAAGTGGGGAACTCCGTGTCGTCTCTATTACTGTCCTTGCTCCACGAAATCATAATCTGCAAGGGGTTAGGAAAATGGGGCGTGAGAATTGAATTCTCACATATGGGTGATTTGCAACATCATGGGATTGGTAAATCCGAAATACATTAAGTTATACTCATTAATAAAGTAATTAATTTATTTAAGCAGTTGACATATAAGTATGAAATACATATATCACAGAAATAACAAGTTCACATAATAATCAGTTGGGCACAACAAGTTTCACATCATATAATTGAAATATCACAAGTTGGTTCACGTTAAGGGGCAAAGCCCACAATCAATTTCACATATAATCACAACTATCAAACCATAAACGTACAACCATTCCACTTCCAACAAAGTTACTCTTTTCAACTCCAACCATCAACAGCCTTGATTCCGAGGGCGTCCAACGACAGCTGTCCCCGGAGACCGGAAAAATAATCAACGACCTTGATTCCGAGGGCGTCCAACGACAGCTGTCCCCGGAGGCCGGAAATCAATACCCAAATCACAACTCCGTACTTACTGATTTTCCATAAAACTGACACAACAACTTCACTGAGAAAATACTTGACTGGTAACTGAACTGGTTCATGCTCACGTAAGGTGTTTACTCATGCAGTGGTGATCGATTCACAAAACAACAGGCTAATATATAACATATATAGTTATATCACATAATCCAAACAGTTATATAGATAGGTGTTACATTTATGTTGGATTAGATACTTTTGATTTGATTTAGTCGAGTTCAGAAAATACCGGCACGACGTTATTAATAGCAGATCAATCAACGGATCATCACCCACCTGATTGTTTCGAGTCCCGAGAATAATGTGTAGGAAGAGGGTCGAGTCCTCGGTGCGCGTTCCAACTAGTATCGAATCCTAGTAGGAAGATATTTAATTAAAAGTTGACCTTTGAAAACGTTTAGGAAAACTTGAGAGTTTGTGTTACGAGAATCGAGAGAGTTGTGGTCTTATAAACTCAAAAAGGACTTGCTTAAGGGTCACACCTTATTTTGGTAAGTACACTAGTTCTAAAAAGGTGAGTGTATTTACTAGTATACTTGTGGTATGACTATCTCGATTACTACAAAAACAACCTTTTGATAAGTACACCCCTTTTTAAGAGGAGGTGTATTAGGGGGGTGTATTTACTAAAAGCAGTAGTGTAACAGGGGGTGTATTTAATGAAAGCAATGGTGTAACAGGACGGTGTATTTACTGATTTCTGTGGTGTAACAGGGGGGTGTATTTACTGATAGCAGTGTGTAACAGGACGGTGTATTTACTGATTTCTGTGGTGTAACAGGGGGTGTATTTACTGAATTTAGGGGTGTCCTTAATAAAGGCCCTTTAAGGAAGAAAATATAAGAATTCATTTTGGAATTACTTAGAAAAATATTAATAAAATTAAAGAAAAGGTTTTTCTTTCTTAAGAATTCTATTTCTCATTTTAAAAGAAATCTTGAATATAAATAATCATATTTTATAAATAAATTTCCTTTAATAAACTTAGACTTTCTAAGAAGTTTATAAAAAGTACTTTTCTTTTCTAATATTAATAACACTTCTAAAATTGATTAGTGACACTTTCCAAACAAAAGAATAATACCATTTTCTACCTTTTTCATTTGTTTACTAATTTTTTAATATAAAACGACTTATATTTTCGTTCCTAATTTTCTAACAGTCGCACAAGGGGAAGACGAGTTTCCCTTTGTCTCCAAAACTCAACTAATATTACTAAAAACTAATTTCATCACCATATCAACAGCTAACCAAACCAAACTAATTCAATAATATTAAACAACTAAATACAATAATACCAAACTACAATACCAACCATACTAAACCCACCAAACTAACAATACTAAATACCAAATTCAATAATACTAACCAAGTAATCCAATATTACTCTTCAGCTATTCTAATAACACTAATAAGAAAATCATCAATAATAAAATTCCATCTACACTAATATGAATCAAAATAACCAGTACTCTAAAACACTACAATACATAGCTAATTCAATACTCACCAAAACAACAAAATCAAAGTCCATCTACAAGTCTCAAATCCAAAACAATTCTTAAAAACTTACGACGACTCAACGGGGATTCAACTAAATTCCTAATCCAATTATTACGAGAAAAAGAAAAGGTAGCAATTCTTACGAGTCCCAAAACGGGTAGCCTAACGGCGTAGTTCGGAGACTCGTCGGGTTATTTGGACAGCCTAACGGCGTCGTTTTGGTGATTCGAAAATAAACGGGCAGCGGTTCGTCTTTCGGGCTTCACCGGAAAGGTCGGAAAGGGCGGAGGAGACGACAACATCTCGATTATACAAAAGAGGCAAAACATGAATTCTTATTCATAAGTGAATTAATTCGAAGGACTGTGAAATCGAAACGAATTGGAAACGAACGAAAAGAGGCTTACTCAAAGGAACAAAGACCAACGGCAGCGACGCGGAGGGCATCGCACGGCGGCGCGGCTTCGACGGAGAGCAGAGAGGCGGCGCTCGCGCGTGGAGGCGGTGACGCGGAGGCATCGCTCGCAACGGCGGCGCTGTGCGACGCGAAGGGCGACGCGACGGTGCTGAGAGGCGCGACGGCCGGGGATGACGGCAGCGTGACGCTGCGTCTGGCGGCGGGAGTCGGTGGCGGAGAGGCGCTCGCGGCGGAGCTCGAAGGTGGGGCTCGAGCGGCGACGGCGCTCGCCCGATTGGTGGAGGAAGGAGGCGGCGCGACGGGGCGATGGTGGAGGAGGCTGGAGGCGGAGCTACGGCGCTTGAGTCGATGGCGTCGCGGCGCTCCGTTTGAAGCTGGGGAAAAGCGCGGCGGCGCTGCTTCGCCGGAAGGAGGAGGGCGGCGCTGGAGGGTTGGGCCGTGGAAGAGGAGGCGGATGGCGGTGGTTGTTGAGCACGGCGGTCGTCCGCCGGAAATGAAGAAGAGGCGAGAGGAGAGAGAGCCGAGAGAGAAAATTGAGAGTGAAATTTGGGAATTTTGGGAGGAGAGTATGTTTTGTGCGTGAATGAAGACAAATGGAGAGAGAAAGAGATATTTTGATTTTAAATTTCTTAATTAATTATTTTAAAAAGGGATAATGAGTATGTGGATGAGATTTAATGTTCTAATTAAAATTAATTAAAAAGAAAAGTATATTATGTGGATGAACTTAATCCACTCCAATACATGATATTTTCGATCCCACTTTATACGGTTTAGGGATCGTTTGGTTCACGAGATTAACCCCAATTTGAAAATTAATACAGTTTTAAGATTCGAATAATATTTTATTGTATTTTAATTATTCTCAAATAAAATAAACGGATCGAAATCCTAATTTTTAAACTTGAATATTAAATTTCTCGTAGTCCTTTATTCGCTTTGAAAGATTTAATTCTTTCCACGAATTTAGGAATTTGTAAAAAGGGTATAAATTTAAATTACACAAAAGCACACAAAATAATTAAAATAAAAAGAAACAAAGATAATAAGTATAAAATAAGGGTTCTAGTAATATAAAAGGTATAAAACGGGACGGGGTATTACATCCTCACCCCCTTAACAGAATTTCGCCCCCGAAATTCAGCTTCTAGGTACTGCTTAAGCATTGAGGGCATTTGGTTAGGACTTCATCCTCTATTTCCCAAGTTGTTTCTTCCTTCTCGTGTCGGCTCCACTAGACAAGAACTAATGGTATCTCTTGATTCCTTAATAAGTGTAACTTCCTTCCTAGGATAGTAACTGGAACTTCTTCATAAGTCAGGTCACAACTTAAACTTAAATCTATACGACTAAAAACAGGGTTTGGATCGCTTATGTACTTCCTGAGTGTAGATATGTGGAATACATCATGCACTCGTGATAACTCTGGTGGTAGTGCTAAGCGATAAGCCACATCCCCGATTCTATTCAGGATGTCAAATGGCCCATTGTATCGCGACTTTAGCTTACCTCTTTTACCAAAACGGATTAGACCTTTCATTGGTGCCACTCGGAGAAATACTTTATCGCTAATGTCGAATTGTAAATCTCTTCTCCTAGCGTCCGCATATGACTTCTGACGGTCTTGAGCCGCTTTGATTCTTCTTTTAATCTTTGCGACTATCTCAACCGATCTTTCAACTAGTTCGGGTTTGAGAATCTTTCGAATTCCGACTTCATCCCAACAAACTAGTGATCTACACATTTTCCCGTAACGTTCTTCGTACGGTGCCGTTTGTATTGTCGCCTGATAACTATTGTTATATGCAAACTCTACAAATGGCAGGTGGCTCTTCCAACTTCCTGCAAGATCTAGAGCGCAAGCTCTCAGCATACCTTCGAGTGTCTGGATAGTTCTTTCCGATTGTCCGTCAGTCTGCGGGTGGTATGCGGTGCTGAATTTCAATTCAGTCCCTAAGGCTCATTGCAGACTTCCCCAGAACTTAGAGGTAAAACGGGATCTCTATTGGACACTATCGAGACTGGTACACCGTGCAGTCTAACTACTTCTGCTATGTATAGTTGGATGAGTTTGTCCAACGTATAAGTCATTATAACAGAGATAGAGTGGGTAGTTTTCGTAAGTCTGTCTACGATAACCTAAATGGCATCGTGATTTTTCACCATTTTCGGAAATGCGGTGACAAAATCCATAGTGATGTTCTCCCATTTCCACTCTGGCATCTCCAGAGGATGCAACAACTCGAGAGGTCATTGGTGATCTGCTTTAACTCGTTGGCAGGTTAAACAGCTCCTGACGAATTGAGCTATCGATCTCTTCATACCCTTCACCAAAAGTTTCCTTCTAGTCCCCGATACATCATCGTCTATCCGGGGTGAATGGTATATGGAGTGTTATGTGCCTCTTTCAGAATTTCATTCCTCATTCCTTCATCCTTAGGCACACAGATTTTGTTATCGAACATCAAAGCTCACTCAGTGCTCAATACGAACCTCTAAATGGTTCCTTCCTCAGCGCGCTTACGTATTCTTCTCAAGAATTTATCGTTCTTTTGTGCTCCTAGGATCCTTTCTCGTAAGGTCGGTTATAGGGTGAACGCGTAAACCATGGTATCTGCACAATACTGTGTGGAGAATTCTAGGTTTAGGATGAACTGGTACTATATCTTACTCCACCCAAAATAGTTTTGTCTAACTACTTACTATAAAACTTCTGGTCCAAAAGGGGTGGTAAACCTTAGTGGGGAGGTTTGATTTCTGAAGGTCCTCCATTAGTTAAAACCAAAATAACTTCTCGGTTTTCTTGGTCGACTAAGCTTGTTGTCACTCTACCTGATTTAAGACTTAGAAGGTCTTCTAGTCCTCAAACATGCAAACTTTTCTTCCTACATAGTTGCAAATTTTCCTCTACTTCGAAGTCCACTATGTATCCCATAGATAAAAAAAATCAATCGTCCTTTCTTTTTTAACTAAAGTATTCCCATAACATATAAATGTTAATCTTAACATGTAAGACTTAAGATCCCATCTAGCTTACTCATTCCACAAAAAGGTTCTACTTAAGCTTAAAATCTTACGTTATCCCAAAAGAAAGTAACTATGTCCATGTTTCATATTCCTTCTTATGCATAAAACTAGTTCGTTTTCAATAATATCTAACTACTCAACTCAAGAATGTGCAGTTCAGTTTCTATTTGATGTTCATCCAAGTCTATCTCCAATCAATTCACTCGGCTTATGTTCTCATTGTACTCCTCAAAAGTTCACTTTCACTTAAGGTCTATTCTTCTATACTCTATATCCTCAAATTTTCTTAAATTCTTAGACACAAGGGAGTGAGATACTCTAGTACTAATCGATACATAAGCAGTTGATCCAAAATTCACACTTGTTGAATTTTGCATACAACTTCTCTCGTCTCATTGTCCTTAAGACTGCTTTGAGATGTTCTTCGTGTTGCTCTTTGCTCTTAGAGTACACAAGATGATGACGAATTGGTCCAGGTACGGATGAAACACTCTATTCATCAGATCCATGAAAATCGTCGGAGCATTCGTTACTCCAAAAGGCATCACGATTAACTCAAAATGTCCATATCAAGTCCGAAATGATGTCTTCGGGATATTCCCGCTCTTGACCTTTAGCTGGTGGTAACCAGACATTAGATCGATCTTTGAGAATACCGTAGCATTCTTCAACTGGTCGAACAAGTCTCCTATCCTCGGAAGAGGATATTTGTTCTTAATGGTCAGTTGATTGAGACCTCGATAGTCTATGTACATACGGAAAGTTCCATCTTTCTTCTTTACGAACAACAAGGGTGTTCCCCATGGTGATGCACTAGGCCTGATGAACTTCTTTTCAAGCAAGCATTGCAGTTGTTCCTTCAGTTCTTCTAATGCCTTTGGCGCCATTCAATAGGGTGCTTTAGATACTGGTGCTGCCCCAGGTATCAAGTCGATGGAGAACTCTATCTTACGATCAGGAGGTAACCCGATTAATTCCTCGGGAAACACGTCAAGATATCCATCCACAATTGGCACCTTGATGCGCAACTTGTCGTCTTTCTCTCCTGCTGAGATGTGGACGAGGTAAGCTTGGCATTTCTCCTTTCGTAATATTACTGCAGCTTGGGTTGCTGATATTACTCGGGTTTCCTTTTTGGTCCTAATTTCATGAAATGTGAAGCATTGAACATTTCGGGTTTCGAGGTTGATCTCTCATTCTGCACATTCTATTATCGCTTCGTCCTTTGTTAACTAGTCAAAGCCTAAGATTACGCCAACGATTTTCATCTTAAGGATGTGGAGGTCGAACTCTACTAAGTAATCGCTTAGCGTTAGGGGTAAATCTCAAATTCGGTCCTTAATTTCCATAGTAGTTCCAGACATTTCTTAGCGCGGCCTGCTGAGGTGGCTTAGGTTCAGTCTGAGAAGGTAGGTTCTGTCCTATAGGATTCATTGGTACAGGAATGGGGTTAACGCGGGGTCGTCCACGTCTACGTTCTGGTGCAATTCTAAAGGTGGTTCTGATCGGAAAAGAATAATATTTTTACGATATGTATAGGTGTGAGAAAGTTATAAAAACATAATCGGACTAACCAAAATTAACACACAACGTTCACTGAAAACACGTGTGGTACATAATTCACCAGCTGCGCATTGGGGCCCCAATGGTACAGTGCTCACATTCGCACAGTATTCTAGGAACAACTAATGTGTCATTAAGTGATAATCAGATAAAATATGACATTTAATATATAAAGCAAGTAAAACATATTGACAAGTAGTGAGCACATAATAAACATATATATATCTAAAAAGTTTTGGTTCTACGGAGTCAGTCCCCTTACATTACGTCATAGAATACAAAAGGGTTCTAGGTAATGCTATAGCATCGTATCCTCACATCAATACGGACCACGAGCGACAAAAGGAGTGAGTCAAAGCTATGCTATTATGATCTAAGTAAAACAGTCATACGTCTGACTACTACTATATGTCAGGAAAGGGTGGCACATCTAGGGTGTACATATTTGTGACTACACCAAAAGGATAACTGTTTAAAAGGGTTTGATCACTCTGACTGATCACTACTATCATACGGAAATACCCATCGCCGACTTCTTTCTAGGTATGTCTCCAAGTGAATGTGGGGCCTTTGTACTGGGTCTTCTATTCTCGTCCGTTCGAGTAGTCTTACAGCGATAGGATGGAGAACAACTCAGTAACCCTTATGGCAAAACGAATCACGTCTGTCAAAATATGTCTCCTCTGGGATATTGGAGTGGCTATTGTCTTTGCACGCAGTCTCGTGAACTGGGTTATAAACACACTTATAGATTCTAAGGTTAGCTAAGTGTCTTCTAATTATCGGGATATAACTATCTTAGGTGGATTCTTATATGGAAAGGAAATTCCTAGTCAGAATTTTAGTTATTCAGAAACATTATTTAAACAATTAAGGCACATAGTTCAAATAATCATATAACATCATTTATGAAGTTTATAAATTTACACAAATATATTTGTTTCTATCATTCACTAATTATCTGCATTTCAATAGTAATATAAACGACATTTCGGGGTTCGTTCTACACCTCGTAGGTGTTGTTTCGAGTTCGCGATCTTTTGATTGGAGTTTTGTTATGAAAGTCAAGTTGTCGCAATTCTATAAACTTTTAGGCAATAAAATAAGAACATACCTTCGAGGAGCTTCTGACGGTAATAGGAGACACATTTCCCCTCAAGTGATTTAATTAGTGATCTATACTTACATGATAAGAAACTTTTGATTAAAGAAAAAGAATTTTGGTTTGATGAAGACAATGATTTGGGTTTTGGTCCGAAAGTTTTGAACATAAGCTCTGATACCACCTGTAACGCCCCAAACCCAATATATATTAATTATATCGAATTCGAAGTGTTATTGTGATCAAAAGCCCGAACTATAAATTTTTTGAAGGAAATATAACGGAAATGAGAGATGATGAGTTTTATGCAGCGGAAGAAATGAATAGAATAACTTTAATAAGTATCTCATACACATATATGTGTACATAAAACATAGTATCAACAGTAATATTTTATTTAAGTGGGGAACTCCGTGTCGTCTCTATTACTGTCCTTGCTCCACGAAATCATAATCTGCAAGGGGTTAGGAAAATGGGGCGTGAGAATTGAATTCTCACATATGGGTGATTTGCAACATCATGGGATTGGTAAATCCGAAATACATTAAGTTATACTCATTAATAAAGTAATTAATTTATTTAAGCAGTTGACATATAAGTATGAAATACATATATCACAGAAATAACAAGTTCACATAATAATCAGTTGGGCACAACAAGTTTCACATCATATAATTGAAATATCACAAGTTGGTTCACGTTAAGGGGCAAAGCCCACAATCAATTTCACATATAATCACAACTATCAAACCATAAACGTACAACCATTCCACTTCCAACAAAGTTACTCTTTTCAACTCCAACCATCAACAGCCTTGATTCCGAGGGCGTCCAACGACAGCTGTCCCCGGAGACCGGAAAAATAATCAACGACCTTGATTCCGAGGGCGTCCAACGACAGCTGTCCCCGGAGGCCGGAAATCAATACCCAAATCACAACTCCGTACTTACTGATTTTCCATAAAACTGACACAACAACTTCACTGAGAAAATACTTGACTGGTAACTGAACTGGTTCATGCTCACGTAAGGTGTTTACTCATGCAGTGGTGATCGATTCACAAAACAACAGGCTAATATATAACATATATAGTTATATCACATAATCCAAACAGTTATATAGATAGGTGTTACATTTATGTTGGATTAGATACTTTTGATTTGATTTAGTCGAGTTCAGAAAATACCGGCACGACGTTATTAATAGCAGATCAATCAACGGATCATCACCCACCTGATTGTTTCGAGTCCCGAGAATAATGTGTAGGAAGAGGGTCGAGTCCTCGGTGCGCGTTCCAACTAGTATCGAATCCTAGTAGGAAGATATTTAATTAAAAGTTGACCTTTGAAAACGTTTAGGAAAACTTGAGAGTTTGTGTTACGAGAATCGAGAGAGTTGTGGTCTTATAAACTCAAAAAGGACTTGCTTAAGGGTCACACCTTATTTTGGTAAGTACACTAGTTCTAAAAAGGTGAGTGTATTTACTAGTATACTTGTGGTATGACTATCTCGATTACTACAAAAACAACCTTTTGATAAGTACACCCCTTTTTAAGAGGAGGTGTATTAGGGGGGTGTATTTACTAAAAGCAGTAGTGTAACAGGGGGTGTATTTAATGAAAGCAATGGTGTAACAGGACGGTGTATTTACTGATTTCTGTGGTGTAACAGGGGGGTGTATTTACTGATAGCAGTGTGTAACAGGACGGTGTATTTACTGATTTCTGTGGTGTAACAGGGGGTGTATTTACTGAATTTAGGGGTGTCCTTAATAAAGGCCCTTTAAGGAAGAAAATATAAGAATTCATTTTGGAATTACTTAGAAAAATATTAATAAAATTAAAGAAAAGGTTTTTCTTTCTTAAGAATTCTATTTCTCATTTTAAAAGAAATCTTGAATATAAATAATCATATTTTATAAATAAATTTCCTTTAATAAAACTTATTAATAAACTTAGACTTTCTAAGAAGTTTATAAAAAGTACTTTTCTTTTCTAATATTAATAACACTTCTAAAATTGATTAGTGACACTTTCTAAACAAAAGAATAATACCATTTTCTACCTTTTTCATTTGTTTACTAATTTTTTAATATAAAACGACTTATATTTTCGTTCCTAATTTTCTAACAGTCGCACAAGGGGAAGACGAGTTTCCCTTTGTCTCCAAAACTCAACTAATATTACTAAAAACTAATTTCATCACCATATCAACAGCTAACCAAACCAAACTAATTCAATAATATTAAACAACTAAATACAATAATACCAAACTACAATACCAACCATACTAAACCCACCAAACTAACAATACTAAATACCAAATTCAATAATACTAACCAACTAATCCAATATTACTCTTCAACTATTCTAATAACACTAATAAGAAAATCATCAATAATACAATTCCATCTACACTAATATGAATCAAAATAACCAGTACTCTAAAACACTACAATACATAGCTAATTCAATACTCACCAAAACAACAAAATCAAAGTCCATCTACAAGTCTCAAATCCAAAACAATTCTTAAAAACTTACGACGACTCAACGGGGATTCAACTAAATTCCTAATCCAACTATTACGAGAAAAAGAAAAGGTAGCAATTCTTACGAGTCCCAAAACGGGTAGCCTAACGGCGTAGTTCGGAGACTCGTCGGGTTATTTGGACAGCCTAACGGCGTCGTTTTGGTGATTCGAAAATAAACGGGCAGCGGTTCGTCTTTCGGGCTTCACCGGAAAGGTCGGAAAGGGCGGAGGAGACGACAACATCTCGATTATACAAAAGAGGCAAAACATGAATTCTTATTCATAAGTGAATTAATTCGAAGGACTGTGAAATCGAAACGAATTGGAAACGAACGAAAAGAGGCTTACTCAAAGGAACAAAGACCAACGGCAGCGACGCGGAGGGCATCGCACGACGGCGCGGCTTCGACGGAGAGCAGAGAGGCGGCGCTCGCGCGTGGAGGCGGTGACGCGGAGGCGTCGCTCGCAACGGTGGCGCTGTGCGACGCGAAGGGCGACGCGACGGTGCTGAGAGGTGCGACGGCCGGGGACGACGGCAGCGTGACGCTGCGTCTGGCGGCGGGAGTCGGTGGCGGAGAGGCGCTCGCGGCGGAGCTCGAAGGCGGGGCTCGAGCGGCGACGGCGCTCGCCCGATTGGTGGAGGAAGGAGGCGGCGCGACGGGGCGATGGTGGAGGAGGCTGGAGGCGGAGCTACGACGCTGGAGTCGATGGCGTCGCGGCGCTCCGTTTGAAGCTGGGGAAAAGCGCGGCGGCGCTGCTTCGCCGGAAGGAGGAGGGCGGCGCTGGAGGGCTGGGCCGTGGAAGAGGAGGCGGATGGCGGTGGTTGTTGAGCACGGCGGTCGTCCGCCGGAAATGAAGAAGAGGCGAGAGGAGAGAGAGCCGAGAGAGAAAATTGAGAGTGAAATTTGGGAATTTTGGGAGGAGAGTATGTTTTGTGCGTGAATGAAGACGAATGGAGAGAGAAAGAGATATTTTGATTTTAAATTTCTTAATTAATTATTTTAAAAAGGGATAATGAGTATGGGGATGAGATTTAATGTTCTAATTAAAATTAATTAAAAAGAAAAGTATATTATGTGGATGAACTTAATCCACTCCAATACATGATATTTTCGATCCCACTTTATACGGTTTAGGGATCGTTTGGTTCACGAGATTAACCCCAATTTGAAAATTAATACAGTTTTAAGATTCGAATAATATTTTATTGTATTTTAATTATTCTCAAATAAAATAAACGGATCGAAATCCTAATTTTTAAACTTGAATATTAAATTTCTCGTAGTCCTTTATTCGCTTTGAAAGATTTAATTCTTTCCACGAATTTAGGAATTTGTAAAAAGGGTATAAATTTAAATTACACAAAAGCACACAAAATAATTAAAATAAAAAGAAACAAAGATAATAAGTATAAAATAAGGGTTCTAGTAATATAAAAGGTATAAAACGGGACGGGGTATTACAACGAAAACAAGGAAGTTGTTGTCTTATAGACCTATTGAAATAGACTTACTTAAAAACACACACTATCTTGATAAATACACCACTTCTAAAAGGTTGGTGTATTGGGGGTGTACTTACTAACTCTCTTGTTGTATGACTATTTCGATTTCTATAAAAATAATCTTTTAATTTCCTTTGTCCTTTTATAAAAGCCTTTTATAATTTTAAAAGTATATCCATAATTATTTTTCTTGAAAATAGTTAAAAGAATAAGAAATTTATTTAGATAATATAATATAATGAAAGATAGGTTTTTCTTTCTAACATTTCTATTTCATAATTTAAAAGAGCTCTTGAAATATAATTTATATTTTATAAATAAAATTCTCTTTAATAAACTTATTAATAAACTTTGACTTTAACAAGTTTGTATTATAAACTAAAAATGATATATAAATATATTCTTCTTTTCCTAATATGAATAATACTTCCAAAGTTGATAGTGACACTTTCAAAACAATAGAATAATACTATTTTTCAAAAATACTCTTTTTTTCATTTGTTACTAATTTTGTATATTAAAAACTTATCTTTTTGTTCCTTTTTCTAAACTTGATTAATATGATATTTTTGATAATCAGAGGTACTACTTTTGAAATCCAAAGGTACTAGTCTTTTTCTCAAATAATAAGAACAAGGTTTTAAATAAAAGAAATGCTTCTCCTGCCCCTATTCGAGTAGTAGGCAGGGATAATGAAGAAATGCCAAGACCTTAACCAAGAGTACTCAACGACTAACCCAAACAATACTACACTACAAAACCAACAATACTAAACCCACCAAACTAACAATACTAAATAACAAATTCAATAATACTTACCAACTACCTCAGTAATACCAATAACACTAAACTGCTATTTCATCACCATTCAACTAAAATCATTCGACTAAACCATTCAGCTAAACAACCGAGTATATGAACAAAATTAATGATACAACGGTAAAGGATCCAACCACATCAAAACCTCATCCATCTTACAGTCTCTAAATAGAACATAATTCCAATATCTACAAAACTTTTAACAGTGTTTATTTCCTATTCTAACTAGTACAAGAAATAGAGGAGGGGCTAGTAATTCTTACGAGTCCCAAATCGGGCAGCCTAACGGCGTTCGATTGGTGGCTCGTCGGATAATTTCGGCGGCCTAACGGAGTCGTTCGGTTTCTCCAAAAAAGAACGAACAACAGTTTCACCTAGTATTCACCGGGCTCTTCATCGAAACAGTAGAGAGGACTACGAGCCCCGATTAAATACGAAAAGGCTAAAATTGAGATTAAACAAAGAAAGGTTGAAATGAAAGGATATTTAATTGAGGAAATTGAAGTTGAAATTGAAATCGAGTCTCACTAAAAGAGAGGCGGACGTCGGCTGGTGGCATCCGACAAAGAGGACGACGGCGCTGGTGGTTTGAGGTGGCGATTTCGAGGCAGGGAGGAGGAAGGGCGACAGCGGCTGGCGATGCTGTGCGAAGGACAGAGGCGCGATGACCTTAGGTTGGAGGCGGCCGGTGGTCGGATTTTGGAAGGAGGAGAGAGGCGTGGTGCGGCGGTGGCGCAACTGGCAGAGAAACGAAGAGGCGGCGACTGGGCTGAGGCGCAACGGCGGCGCTGGGCTTGAGGCGCGGCGACGATCTATCCGACGGAGAAGGAAGAGAGGCGGAGGACGCGGTTTCTCTTTGATGAGAGAGAAACTAATTTCTGAGGAAGAGATATAAGCGTACGCGGTTTGGCTTCTTAGAGGAGAGAAGAATATATTTGTGGGGAAAATTAATTTCTTAATTTATTATTTTAAAAGGATGGAAATAAGTATGTGGGTGGGGTTATTTCTCAAATGAATTTAATTCAAAAAAAAGGAAAGTAAATTATGTGGGTAGGGATTAACCCCCTTTAATTCGAATATTTTCGTTCCCACTTGATACGGTTTAATTATTGTTTGGTTCACGACTTTAATCCGTATTTAATAATCAATACAGTTTTAAAAACTCAATTAATATTTTATTGTATTTGAATTATATTTGTATAATTTTATCAATAAAAATATACGGATCGAAAATCCTTAAATTAAACTTGAATATTTAATTTCTCGTAGTCCTTTATTCGTTTGAAAGATTCGATTCCTTTCTTCGAATTTAGGAATTTATAAAAGGGTATATATTTAAATTACACAATAGCACACAAAAATAATAAAATTAAAAGAAACAAAGATAATAATATAAAATAAGGGTTCTAGGAATATAAAAGATATAAAACGGGACGGGGTATTACATAAAAAGATTTTACATCTCATTTTATGTGTTTTATGTTATGGAATATTTTATGTTAATCTTATAAAATAATGATGATTATTATTATTATGCGATTTTAATTTATTTAACATTGATTTGTTAATCACCAAAGTGGGCTGACCTGAAAGTCTAATAAATTTGAAATCGTATAATCAATTTTAATTATCCATAATAAGGTGATGCTTGATTTAAATAATTTATGGGCAATTAAATTTCATAATTATAAGGCACTACGAATCACCCAAAGACTATTCACTTGTCCTTATAAATTATGAAAATAAATGTAATAATTGGTATTATTATGTGCGCTCTTTTGTATATCCAAAGATAACAAAAGAATTTAAGATGATCATATGCAATTATCAAATTATCAAATATTTTCAAGCATCATTATATTTATGATTGTATATTGATGTATCGCCCCATCATTTTACATTTATTGTTATGCGATCCTGAATCTGCTTTAAGTGTTTTAAAGCATTAATGTGAATTAATTAAATTATTTTGTTGTCGCTCTTCATTCGCTCACTCCGTTTGTTGAATGGACTACACTTATTTCACCTTGGTGTTTTGGATTATGATTCAAAAACCTGTTATTGGTGATACTAGCAGTGATGATGAAATGTTTGTCCATGATGCTTGGGTAAAACTAAACAAACTGAGTCTTGTGTTTATGCGAATGAGTGTACTTGACAATATTAAGTCTATCATTCCTCAAATTGAAAATGCTAAATATATATTTTTTGCACTTGTAAAAGAATATTTTTGGGTTGCTGATAACTCTCTTAATGTGAAATTAATTGATACGTCAACCACCATAAAGTTTTATGGTTCTCGTAGCACTCATGAACATGAATTGATCAAAAAGTTTGTAAGAAAGTCATAAGAAAGGGGCAAGGGGCCGCTTAAGATAAATGAGTCATATGTCCAAAGGAACATGACAATATCTAGTGTCAATTTTGTAAGAAGTCTGAACACCTTGAGAGAAATTTTAAGAAACATAAGGCCTCATTCGAAAAATAAATATATACTTAATGTCTTAGTATCTTTTATATCTAATTTGGCCGGAATTCCTAATAAATATATGGTTGCTTGATTCTCACTATACCAATCATGTTTCAGAATATGATGCAGGGATTCATTACGACCTAAATCATAAATTCTTTATGGGTAATCGAGTCTTAACTTTAGTTGTAGTCATTGGAATTTATGATTTGATTATAAAAAATCGGGCATCATCTAGATTTATTTGAAACCTAATATGTTCATTCTATTTCTCTTAATTTATTTTCCTTTTTCAAACTTAATTATGTTGGATATTGTTTGAAATTTAAGTTTGTTTAAACAGAATCTGCTTATCAGCTCCGATATCCTTAATGATAGCTTCTATAGGTTTAAGTTTAATTATCTTTGTTGAGACCTTTTTGACCCTGCATCATAATGTTGGAACTAAACACGGTTTTGTCACTGAAAGTTTTGTATATGGCATAAACGTTTGGGGTATATCTCCAAAGAAAGACTGCAAAGTTTAGTAAAGAATGAAATCCTTCACGATTTGGATTTTACTAACCTTGGTCTTTTGTGTGGAATGTATTTGTGGAAAGCAAACAACACACACACACATAATGGAGCCACAAGAAGCACACGACTTCTTGAAATATTACACACCTATATATGTAGGTCCTTTTTGTGCTTTCTTTAAGAAGTAAAGATATTACATCACCTTTATCGATAATTTTCATGGTATGGTTATTTCTATCCATTGCAAGAAGTGACTCAATCTTTAAATGCTTTAGAAATATTTATTACTGAGGTTGAAAGACAATTGGATAGAAAAGTGAAAAATTATTAGGTTTAATAGGGGTGTTGAGTTTTATGGAAACTACGATGAATTGGGATATTTCTCATACTTGTTCACAAAATTCCTTAAAAAGTGTGGTATTTGTGCTCAATACATTATGCCAGATACACCATAACAATCTGGTGTAGCAGAAAGACTTAATGATACTCTAATGGATATGGTTAGGAGTATGCTAAGTAATTCCTTCCTATTAGGTTCTTGGAGGATGCACGCAGTGAAAAATGTTGTGTGTGTTAAATAAGGTTCCTAAAAAAGCAGTACTTAAAGACTCATTTTAACTGTGGACGAGTAGGAAACCTAATTTAAGACACCTGCATATTTGGGGTTGCCCAACAGAATTAAAAATTTATAATCCACATGAGAATGAATTGGATCCAATGACCATAAGTAGTTTCGGTTATCTAGAAAAGTCTGAAGGGTATAGGTTTTATTGTTTTAATCATAGTGCGAGAATTGTTGAAACTGGATATGTCAGTTTCATTAAAAATGGTGAAAACAGTGGGATTATAGATCCATGAAAAGGTGGTCATTGAAGAAGTAAAGGGTTGATACTTCTCTGCCCAATACTTCTCCTCATGTTGTTGTACTTGTTGTTGTTGAACTGCTAGACAACTTACAAGAACAACATATAAATGACAACACTTTGAATAATGAATTTATGGTAGATGAACCACAACAAATAACATTAAGAAGGTCATAAAGATAACTCTGCTATTTTGAAGAGCATGTGGTTTATCTACGAGAATCTGAAATTGACATAAGAGTTAATGATAATGATCTAGTTTATTTTCACAAGCCATGGAAACCAATATTTCTATTAAGTAGTTAAACGCTATGAAAGAAGAGTTGAAATTAATGGATCATAATGAAGTCTGGAATCTTATTGAATTGCCAGAAGGTTGCAAAAGAGTCGGATGTAAATGAGTCTTTAAGATTAAACGAGACTCAAATGGTAATATCGAAAGATATAAAGTTAGACTTATTGCCAAATATTTTACTTATAAATGTGGCATTGATTATAAAGAGATATTTTCAATGTTGTCTCGGAAGGAATCCTTTGAATTTTTATGGCTTTGGTGGCTCATTATGATTTAGAGTTACATCAAATTGATGTTATAACGACTTTTTTTAATGAGAATTTAGTGAACGAAATGTATAGATCAACCTGAAGGTTTTTTCCACTGAAGTAAATGAACATATGGTGTGTAAATTACAGAAATCAATGTACGGACTTAAGCAAGCTTCCCATCAATGGTACCTCAAGTGCAATGATATCATTACTTCATTTGGATTTAAGAAGATCACTGTTAATCGGTGTATATATCTTAAGGTCAGTAGGAGTAAGCTAACTTTTATTTTTATATTGATTTAACGAATAATCTTTTTTTAACCGGATTTAATGAATAATCTTAGTATCATGTATGAAACCAAGAAAGACCTCTCTAAGAACTTTAAAATGAAAAATATGAGAGACAATCTATGTGATCGAAATGAAAATGCTTCGGGATAGATCACACTGAATGTTAGGGCTATCTCAAGAGATACTCACAAATAAAGTTATCGAGAGATTTAGGATGAAAAAGTGTTCAGCAAGCATCGTTCCAATCCAGAAGACAGATAAATTAAGCCTTGGGTAATTTCCAAATAATGAATTAGAACTTGAACAAATGAAAGATATTCATTATGTTTATTTATTGGAGATCTGATAATATAGAGTTGATTAGATATCCAGATTCAGATTATGATGGATGTGTTGACATCTGAAAGTCCATGTTTAGCCGTTTACTCCTATTAGGCGAAGGTTCAATCGCAATAAGAATGCAAAGCAGTTAGTAATTGTTGCACTAAAGTTGAATTTGTGGCATATTATTTAAGTCACAATTCAAGGAATTGACTATAGAATTTTATTTCAGGACTTGGAATGGTCAACAATATTATCAAGCCGCTGAAAACTTATTGTGATGATTCTGTAGTAGTATTCTCCTCTAAAAATGACAAATATTCCAAATATGTTAAACATATGGAATTTAAGTATTTTTTGTCATCAAAGAAGAAGTTCAGAAACAAAATGTGTTGATTTAGATTCATTAACAAATGGACTGCCTCCAAATACATTTATTGGACATGTCGAAAGAAAGAGCATTATTGAAAATTTTAATGAATCTGTGATATGTACTGGACATTTTGAGCTCTTTTATGTTTTATTTTTTTATATTGAATAATATCTCATTTTGTCATTAATGTATACATGAATGTTTGACATAAAGTTTCATAGGATTTGGTCTCTAATCGAGACACTTAAATGATCTACTATTTTCTATTTATGAGTCATATTAAGTAAAAAACTAACATTGTGGTACATGAAAGGGACCATGTCGAGTAAATGATTTAGAACCGTCATGACTCATGTTAGTATATACTTAATGATTTGACCAATGAAGATATCATATGACGTGCACATTATGTTATTATTTAAACCATAAAAATGTATTATGCCACATGGGCCAAGTGGGAGAATGTAAGATTTTGTGGCCTACGTACCACATAATGAATTAATTAGATATTTAATTATTAACTTAAATATCTAATATTGAAGTTTAAATAATATTTGATTTTTTCAATTAGGAAAATATCAGAACGAATCTCTCACGTTGATTGACCGTGTGATTAAGTTACCATATGAGCAGTTTCTTGCAAGATAAGAAACTAATTCTTGGAGAATAAGAAACTACCCCTCTCTCTACCTATAAAAGACACAAAGTATTCCTACAATTCATGAATTAATTATATCACTTAAGTTTTATATCCTATGATTAATGGAAACTAAGAGAGAGAAATATAATTTCATCAGAAGAATTATTATTGCTGCTCAAGGTTAGTACTCTAATTATTTAATTTATGATTTATAGATTTATGAATGTGAAAATCATGAAGTTTAATGATCCATGCACAAATTAAATTTATGCTTGCGCCCTATGCTTCTTTTGGTAGCTCAAGTAGTTAAGCACCCCAATGTCGTGCTGGTGCAGAGCCCTTGACATAACCCCATCAGCTTTGAGGATGAGGGCTTGACCCAAGTAGAGGTTAGTAGGGATAGATCCAAGATTTCGTACCAAGGGGGCGAAAAATGTCACGTTCCAATATAACATATAATGTTATTAAAAAGTGTCATTCAAAAAATAATTCATTAATGTAAAAATTAGCATTTATAGCTAAAACAGTATATTAACATAAACCTCCACAAAAAGTTGAACACATATAAACCATAATCTATATTCCGAAATTGGCCATCTTAAATTGTACACTACGAGTTTTCAAGAGATCGGAGTCATCAATGATAGAATCTGTCGAAAATTCTCGAGCTATCTCCCTCTCAATATATGTGATCAAGTAGGTAGAAATCAACCTCCATTTTGTTACGAAGTCGTGTCTTCACAATCTTCATAACTGAAAATGCTCATTCTGTTGTTGCTTTTGATATGGGAAGAGTTAGAATGAGGCGAATAGTTCTATCAACAAGAGGATAAACCTAGACTTTTGTGTCTCTGCCAAAAATTGACACAACTCTAGAATTGTTGATACTTGCAACATTGAGTTTACCTGAGCATCATTTCAAAATGCAACAATTGATTTTTCAAGCGCTCCTTTTTCTGGTGTTGTAAAATCATCTGAATAAAAGGTATGCACAAGCTTGCATATATCTTCAACTAAAAAAGATTTATAACCATCTCGTGGATCCAAGGTTAAGCTAAGGACAAGCAACTCCACAATATCATCATTGAAGCGAAAATCCATTTCTTTCATTAACCTATCCACAACAAAGTTGAATACATTAAACTTGTAGTGATGCTCAATTGTTAAATTGCCTCCTTGAACGAGGTCGACCCCGGCCTGCTTTGTATAGGTAACTCAATTTTGGAATCTCCACATCATATTTTACACAAAACATTTTACTTTCTCAAGTAAAGAATCCCATCCGTTTTCTCTATATTTTTTAAGATGTGCTTTTGTTGAAGACACCAATTGTGTCGCATTGACTATATCCTAAAATTTGCGTTGCAAAGCTTGACTCAAATTATCAGTAATTCCAAATAATTCAATCACAGCGTGTGAGATAAATACAAACTCAAATGATGTCATCACATCAAATACTCCATCGGCTTCACTTTTTTGAGTTAGATTCCAGTTTCAATTATGTCTCGTAGTACATCACAGATGGAAATATACATTCTTATCAAATTATGAACAAAAGTTAATGTGAACCCCATCAAGTACATCCTGAACGTTGAAGAGTGTCAACTTGATTTTTCCCTTTGCCCGTCTCAATTTCATCGGTACTTATTAATTCTTCAATATATGATGCTTCAATATCTCGTAATTGATCATGTCTTTTGCTCGAACAAGGAACCAAGTTGATAATAGTAGTTAACTATGAAAAGAATTGACTAACCGAGATAACCTCCTTGGATGTAGTGACTAAAGCTAACTGAAGTCGGTGAGCAAGACAATGAACATAATATGCATATGGACATTTTTTGGCAATTAAAGCTTGCAATTCCTTCCACCCACCACTCATACTACTCGCAACATCATATCCTTGGCCTCGTATGTCCTTCACATTAAGACAATAACGTGAAAGGACCTCAGAAATTGCTTTCTCCAAAGCTAATGACGTGGTCTCCTTTACATGAACTATATCAAAGAATCTTTCTCGTATGAAACCTTTTTGATCCACAAATCTCAATACAATTGTCATTTGTTCTTTTTTTGACTCGTCACGAGATTCATCCACTAGTATGCAAAATTTTGCATCCCAAATCTCTTCCCCTTATACGTTTTTGGACTTTAGTTGCAACAACCGAGAGAATATCCTTTTGAACAGTGTGACAAACATATAATGCATTTTTTGAAGCATTCTCTAAGACAACCACCCTTACATCCTCATTGTAAGATGCTATGAGGTTTATCAATTCAAGAAAATTACCTCGATTTCTTGATTCCTCGGTTTCATCTCGCCCCCTAAAGGCACAACCTTGAAATGTGAGCCACTTGACAATATTTATAGACACCTTGAGCTGTAATCGATTTCTTGCAACTTGTGCTGACGTTTGCTTCTCAATAACCCTCTCAATATGTTGCAAAGAATTCTCAAGATCAAGATAATATTTCACTGCATTCTTATATAAAGTATTTACCTCTGTGCCCACATGAGTGACAAAAGGGCATTTAGATCCTTCATCAACTTTTTTCCATGACCGAAATCCCTCAACTGTAAAAGTACTTCCATGACGACCATGTGGTTTGTTAAAAAGAAAACATGGTAAGCAAAACACAACGTTTTTTGTTGGGGAAAACTCAAGCCAATTCGGGAATAACTTGTACCAAGAAGAAAAAAACCTACGTCCATTCTTATCAACATATTTTTGCAATTTTTGAGGAATGGGTTGACATGGCCCGAACATGATGTAACTTCGATGAATCTCATCTTGTTGATTAGGAGGATACTCCTAAATTGATTTGCGTAATCCCGGATCACGCTCTAATAAGAAATTTTCAAAACTTTCTTCAACTCGAGAGCCTTATGCGAGAGCTCACATATTTGCAAAGAATCAACATCAGTTGTTTCACCATCTATATTAGGAGTAGAAGATTCTGAAATTTGAGCATCATTATTATTTTCTAGACTCCTTTTCTTGAAGAAAGATTCAATCTTTTTGTTACTTATTATTACTTAATAGCACAGTATATCCTGAAATTAATAGTGAAATAACATGAGTCATAAAATACACTACACATTGAACTTTGACACTTAAAACATCATAAATAAAAAATAGGTTTGCTCACTCTGTTTATTTGAAATTCATACAATTGAAAATGCATCTACTATTCAATAACACAATAAATTAAGAATTCATGTCACATTCACAATTCACTAACAAATATAATGTTCAATCCAATTTATATTCACAATAGATAATGTGATATCTTCAAATTAAAACATATAAATATCACAATAAATGTAAAAAAGAAATTGAAAAATACTCAAAGGTAGGTGCCAATAGGAATTCCACACAAGGACTACCCAAGCTGCAAAGTGGCAAAGTCCAAGAAATTGAATCAAAGAAGAACCAAAATATTATAATGTAAAAAGGGAGGAGTTATGATTTTCGCTAAACTAGGAACTCATTTGAAAAATTTTGGAAAGTAATTTTTTATTTGGGATACTGTGAATGTATTGCTTTGAGATTGAGGATATTATTTTAACTTTTTCCTTTCTACTAACTTTTATATTAGTTTTACTTTTGTTTTATCTATTAATATTATTTTGGAAAGTAGGCCTGATGGTGACATTGGTGATCCGTAGGAAATTGGGCAATGGACATTGTCATTTATAAGTTTTAATTGTCTAACTATTATATATTTATAATTAAAAAAATTAAAAATATGTTAATAAAATTTATTTTTAATCTTACTATTCCCTTATATAAATATTTAAATTTGACAGTAAAATTTTAAATTATGCAAGGGGGCGAGATTTTATAGAACAAGGGGGGCAAAATTATGCAAATTAAAGATATAAATAAAAATTTATGTATATATAATAAGAAAATTCAAAATCTCAAGGGGGGCGACCGCCCCTCTCCCCCAAATACATCCCTGGAGGTTAGCATCAATGTGGTTTCAGCGGTCAACATCCTCCATGTCTAAGTCACAAACCTGGTGGACATCTTTCAACATCCAACAAAGATAAGGTGGGGTTTGGCAAATCTGTCGCGTGACAAGATGCCACAAAATTGATCACGACTGACGTAGGGAGAGGGTCAACATGCAGGCTACAAAAGGAACACAAAATGTTAGCAAAATCTATCTTTACGAGATGTACACCAAAAAGTTTAGTAGATGGACTCCTACCTCTCCAGTCTCTATGTGTCTCGCCCTAGGAAGGACATATCGAGTGGGTCTTGAGGCTTGGAGGTCTCCGTGGCCGTTTCATCTTGGAAACCTTGAGCCAGATCAACATCGGCCAGATGAGGGAATTTCGACTCGGAGGAGGGGTCAACCTCAATAGCATTCGAGGTGTTATCTCATCTCCCTTTATTTTAGGTGAGGCCGAGGATGATGACTCAACCTCGACCGTAGGCTCGACCTTCTCTCCCTCCATGGCGACAGTTACCTGGGGGATGACCTCGGGGATCGTGGTCAGGGTAGGTTTGGGTGTTGGGACTAGTGACTTGATCAGAGTTTTTCAAAAAATATATTTCTACTCCCCCGCAAGAGTACGAGATCGTCGTAGTAGTGAAAGTAGACATTGACCAAGTAGTTATCGAACCCAAAAGATTTAGGAATGCAGTGGAGCCCCAAAATTTTGTGTCGGCATGGTACTATAGTGACAAGCAAGTAGGCATTTGAAAATTAGTCTAAGCAAAAATTAAATCTAGAAAACAATTAAACAATTAATCTACCTTTCAATTAAGAAAGTGCAAGAGAGAGAAATGCTTCGAGTGTCTTCACAATATAATCCACTAGTGCGTGTGATAAATCTACAACCTATCATTGCCTTTTTCTAGATGTTTGCTAAGAGCAATCACGAAAATGTGTATACCAATCCCTTTTGAGGCCTACGTGAACAACGTGGACTAACTAGCTACTCCTAATTATGCCCCATAAGCTCCTAAGATCGTGAATATCTAGAAACACGCGATGCATCTCTAGTATTCCCCCTTCACTAAGTACCCGAATATTCAAATTAAGATATCTAATGTCTAATGATGGGGGATCTAGCAACTGACCCTCTCTCGGTTAAGCCGATTATTATTTAACTCAAATTAATTAGCCAAAACTTTCACCTAAATACCAATCATGCATACCCAACTCTCGTTGCAATACACAAAATTAAATACCCAAGCGAATAAAACTAACTAACTAATTGAAACATACAAAGTCCGCCAATAGAAACATTCACATCAAGAAACAGACATAATCAAAGCTATAAATCCATCAACACACTAATTTCATACTCAACATTCAAAACAAAGAAAATTAGCTCATGGTTCTATAAGAGACACCCATGACTAAAAAGTTAAAATAACAAATAAAAATGAAATTAACCATCAAAGCTTGAAATCAAAGAAAGATAACACCTCAAATGATCTTCAAAGTATAAATCCTTACAAGAAATTGAAATTACCCACTAATTCTAATCTAAGAAAACATTAAAATTATGTAATGTGTGAAGGAGTGTGTGTGTGGGGAGAGGGGCTCTCCCCAATAGAATTCTCTAGAAATTATGTGTGCCCCCTCCTTCTAAAATCTGATAAAAGAGGTATTTAAAGTGTAAGATGAGGGCTAGAGACAAATTGCAATGAAACCCCTGAAAAATGGTGAAATTATCGAATTTTTAAGCATTTGACGAGTAAATCGCGATATCTCGCAATAGCTCGCGAGATATTCAATGTCTCGCGAGAAATTGAAATTCTTGAAAAGGGCATTTGAACTCCCTGAACGGGGGCTTCATCTTCCTCGCACGACCGTGTTCCTTAATACCAAGTCGTGCGTCGATTTTCAGGCACGAACCGTAGCCAAATGGCACGACCGTGCTCAGTTCTTCAAGTCGTGCGGCTTTTGATTTTGAATTCCGGTGAATTTAGGCTTCTTTCTCCAGCGACGCGGCACTGCTTATTTCCGGCTCTGTGGCTCTCAGGCGTGGCTAACTTTCCGGTGACGCGAGCTTTGAATTCCGGCATGAGCTTCTCGCTATTCTGGCCATACTCGATTTTCCGGTGAATTTGCTTTCTTCTTCAATTAATGGCAGCCTGATTCTCTTTCTTCGTATTGATTTATGCTTCTTTTCTTCTTTAAAAAGTGATGTGGGCCAATGCTTGCTTCCTTTCTTTTCTATTTGCTAAAATGGACGTGGGACCCTCTCCTCCTTTCCTTCTCTTTAATTCACGTGAGTGCTGAATGTTTGCAGCCTCAACCTCCTAAATAGAATACCAAATGGGCCTATATCCAAATGGGCCATAACTTAAATTCCTAAAGGAGTCCGACTATATACCCCTCCATATTTATTTGATACACCCACCCACTTAATCTACTCACTTAAATTTACATAGTTATTAAATACACCATTCACAATATACCTAAATTACCCCCCTAATATTATTCAAAACTGGCATACACCCACAAACCCTTCAGTTTTCATTCGTTCGTCTTCGTCCTCTTTACCACAGCGCGCAATCCGTGGGACTCAGCGGCGCCGAACCGTGGCACCACCGCCAGCACCCGGAGGCCTCACGACCGCCACCGCCACGAAGGCTCGCGACCGCCAGGGCACTTTCCTCTTTCTCGAGACCGCCGTCGCCGACCGCCACTGACCGCCACCGCTCACGCGTCGCCGACCGCCTCCATTGTTGTTTGCCCTTACCTATGAAGCACCGAAAAAGGCCACGTTCTTCCGGCAATGTCTCGGTGGAGAAAAGTGACGAAGGTTAGTGTTGTTAATGGTTAGAATATGCCTTGATTGAAAATGTAATCAAATTTCGCTTACCAGGATTTCGAATACTCATAGTCGAAAATGTAATCAAATTTTGAAAACTTCGTGTCGAAAACGGCTTCCAGAAACTTTTGCATATACTTTCGAACACATTTTGTCGAAATAACCTGTCATTTTCGAAAACTTATTATCGAAAACGAGTTCCAGAAACTTTTGAAATTTCGCTTACCAGGATTTCGAATACTCATAGTCAAAATACTAACTATTTTTCAACGAACCAGGTTCGAAAATTGGTGTCGTGATTTTTTTCAAAAAACGCGGGAATCACAAACTTGGTACACAATATACGAAAATTGTAGGCTAAAATACGAAATTCTTGGTACACAATACTCATTTAATAAACAAAAAACAACATTCAAAGAAAAAACAAGATTATACTTCATCAAAAAAAATTCAAACAAATACACTTACACACATAGCGTAAGACTCCTGAGTGTACACCATCTTTGTAACAAAATAACGAACTAATGTTGCATCACCGCCGTAAACATGCTAAAATGGTGGACAATATCGATTTTCTCCTCTTTTCTTCCTGGATTGATGCTTTTCTTTGTATTTATGTTCTTGTGACTTTTGGTATTCCAGTGGGTGTATCAAGCATTCAACTTTTTCTTTTTTTTATTATAAGGACACAAAAGTCATTCAAAAAGTATATTATAATAAATCAAAAATAGGGTGGGGGTATCAAATAAAAATGGAGGGGTATATAGCAGGACCCTTCCTAAAGGGCCGAAAATATTGAATTAAAATGATCACAATTCGTTTCTTTCTTGATTTTTCTCTTTACTCACCTCAATATATTAAAGGCTTGTATTTCTTTCTAAAATTCTCAAATTTCCTGCAAAATAAACACAAAAGTCTTTCTCGACAATTAAGCACAAATAATCAAATTAATGTAAATAAATGCAAGAAACTCTATAAAATTAGGCGAATTAAACACACGAATTTCAAACAATTTTCACACTAATCAACTAGCAGTAATTTGTTGGAAAAATTGGGGTGCCCGGAATCTATTCGGGATGAAATTTAAATACGAATTTAAATACAATTATTACTAGCATGAATTAATCCTAATTAATTCAAATAATAATTCCAACAACCAATTTAACATCATGCATGTTGAATTAATTCACATATAATCTATGGCGGAATAAACAAGAAAATATGTGACTTACGTACCTCTTGTAGAACTTGGTCTTTGAATAAAACGGGACAAACACGAATGCGCTCTATCAACCCAAAAGCCTTCTCAAGTATTTCCCTTTCGTCTTACTTGATCACCGGTGAGAGATGCTTTCAAGTAATTTAAATAACTAAGGAAAAAGAAAAATATCTATGCTCTTGATTTTTCCAACACATGGAATTATGTACTTGGGGATGAAATAATCATCCCCTATTTATAATTAGGAGTGACCGAATTTTGTAATACCCCGTCCCATTTTATACCTTTTATATTCTTAGAACCCTTATTTTATTTTATTATCTTTGTTTCTTTTTATTTTATTTATTTTGTGTGCTTTGGTGTAATTTAAATATATATACCCTTTTACAAATTCCTAAATTCGTAGAAAGAATCGAATCTTTCAAAGCGAATAAAGGACCACGAGAAATTAATTATTTAAAGTTTAAAATTATGTTTTTGTTCCGTATAATTTATTGAGAATAATTAAAATACAATAAAATATTAATTGAGTTTTAAAACTGTATAAATTTTTGAATCAGGGTTTAACTCGTGAACCAAACGATCCCTAAACCGTATCAAGTGGGATCGAAAATATCATGTATTAGAGTGGATTAAGTTCATCCACATAATATACCTTCTTTTTTGAATTAAATTAATTGAAGAATTTATCTCATCCACATACTTATTCTTCATTTTAAAATTAATTAATTAAAAAATTAAATTTCCTAACAATTATCCCTTTCTCTCTCCTCCAAGAAATAAAAACGCATACATCTTATCTTCCTCTCCCTTCCCTCTTACTTCTCTCTTTCGATTCCTCCCTCCCCTACCGATCGGCGACCGCCGCCTCAGCCACAGCCACCACGCCTCTCGTCGCCTTTTCCCTCCAGCCGTGCGACGCCTCCCCTCTCAGCCAAATCGCCGCCGCCGTTGCGCCGCCCTCCCCGCCGATCGACGCCCTCCGCCGTCGCCTCAGCTTCGAACACGCCGCCGTGCCCAGACGACAAGTGCCGCCCACCACTGCTCCAATCGATCGCCGATCGACGCCCAGCCGTCGCGCCTCAGTATCAAGCGCCGCCGTGCTCAGCCCAGCCGCGAACGCCGTCGCCGCTGTCGCTCCTCACGGTAGCGCCGCCTCCGGCCGACGACCCCCTCCTTCTTTGGGTGAGTCCCCTTCTGTGATTCGTTTCCAAATTCATTCAATCTCACAATTTTCCCTCAATTAAATCCCTCAGTTCTTAATTTCAATTCCTGGAATTTCGATTCTCACAATTTTCTCTTGTCTCGTTTCAACTCCGATCAAGATGACGCCTCCTTGGATAGCTGCTGTCCGTTTGATTTTTGGAAAAACCAAAACGATGCCGTTAGGCCGTCCATTTTATTTGACGAGTCACCGAACTACGCCGTTAGGCTGCTCGGTTTGGACTCGTAAGATTTCTAGTTTTCTCCCTATTTTCTCTTGTAAATTCTGGTTTGGGAATAAGATTATTCGAGCAGTGGATATGGTTTAGTATTACTGTTTTAACGGTTTCGTATTAGTTATTTAGAAGTATGGTATTCTTTGTTGTGTAGTACCTTTGAATTAGTTGGTTAGTATTATGGGGTTAACTGTTTTGTATTACTGTTATAGCTGGTTAGTATTATTGAAATTGTTATTTAGTGTTAATTGTTAGGCTTGGTAGTATTGGGTTTGTTGATTAATATTATTGAATTAGTTGTTTAGTATTGTTGGTTTAGCTGTTTAGTATTGTTGTTTTAGTTGGAGGGTATTAGTGAATGGATGAATTAGTTTGTTTTGGTTAGCTGATGATATGGTGATGAAATTAGTTGTTAATAATATTAGTTGAGTTTTTGGAGACAAATGGAAACTCGTCTTCCCCTTGTGCGACTGTTAGAAAATTAGGAACGAAAAAATAAGTAGTTTAATATTCAAAATTTAGTAAACAAATGAAAAAGGTAGAAAATAGTATTATTCTTTTGTTTAGAAAGTGTCACTAATCAATTTTAGAAGTGTTACTAAAGTTAGAAAAGAAAAATACTTTTTATAAACTATATTAGTTTATAATATAATTTGTCTTAGAAAAGTCAAAGTCTATAATAAGTTTAATAAAGGGTTTTATTTATAAAGTATGATTAATTATATTCAAGATTTCTTTTAAAATGAGAAATAGAATTCTTAAGAAAGAAAAACCTTTTCTTTAATTTTATTCATATTTTTCTAAGTAATTCCAAGGTTAATAAGTTTGTTTTTCCTTAAAAGGCTTTTGTTAAGGACACAACATAAATTAGTAAATACACCCCCCTTGTTACACCACTGAATTTAGTAAATACACCCCCCTGATGCACCTCCTCTTAAAAAGGGGTGTACTTATCAATTGGAAATCAACCTTTGAAAACTTTAGTTTTCAATAGTTTTCTAAAGACAACAATCTTCTCAATCCTCGAGTTTCACACTCTTAAGCTTTTCAAATTTCAAAAGTCAATCTTTTGATCAAAATACTCCTTATTAGGATTCTGTACTATTCGGGACACGCACGGAGGACTCGACCTCTGCCTACACACCATTCTCGGGACTCGAAACAATCAGGTGGGTGATGATTTGTTAATCGATCTGCTTATAATACGTTGTGCTGGTATACTCTGAACTCGACTAAATCAATTTAAAACAACTAATCAAACATAAATGTACACCTATTATATAGATATTTAAATTACGTGATATATTTATATATGATACAAATATCTATTGTTTCTATTCAAATGAATCACGACTGCACGATTAAGGGCATTATCTGAGCATGAACCAATTTAAGTGTGAACTATGTGAATTCTCCCCACAATTTGAAATGACAGTTTTTATGAGAATGAGGAAAGCGAGTAATCATTGAGCAGTTATGTTTGTGGATTGACACGTACGGCCATGAGTGATAATAGATCAGATTCATGGTCGCTGATATTATTTGTGGTGACCATGAGTGATAATAATTATTCAGATTCATGGTCACATGATTTGTTGGTGAGAAACGGTTTGGGGGAGATTCACAATGTGTTGGAAATGATTTTTGGCAGATTCGGTCGTTACTTGAAAATGACTTTGGGCTTTGCCCCTTACTGTGAATCAATTTGTGATGTATCAATTATGTGAATGTGAAACCTGTCATGCCCAATTAATTATTACGTGAACTTGTTACTTCTGTGATATATGTTATTCATATTTATATGGCAACTGCTTAAATAAATTATATACTTTCTCAACGAGTATAATTTAATATACTTCGGATTTACCAATCTCATAACGTTGCAAATCACCCATACGTGAGAATTCAAATCTCACGCCCCCTTTTTACAACCCTTGCAGATTATGATTTCGTGGAGCAAGGACAGTAATAGAGACGACACGGAGTTCCCCACTTAAATAAAACATTATTGTTGATACTATGTTTTATGCACACATATATGTGTGTAAGATACTTATTAAAATTATTCTACCCATTTCTTCCGCTGCATAAAAACTCATCATCTCTCATTTCCGTTATATTTCCTTCAAAAATTTTATAGTTCGGACTTTTGATCACAATAACACTTCGAATTCGATATAATTAATATATATTGGGTTCGGGGCGTTACAAATTTTTATGGTTATTTGGGCCTTGGAGAAATTTTTTTTTTTAGGCTCTAAGAAATCTTGAATATATCTCATATATTCGTTTCTCCATAATAAAATATTCCACAAAAATCTCACTCTCCTCACAAAGAGGTAAATTTCGAAAATCATAGGGTAGAAATATAAAATTTGGATCTTCTTGAATATATGAGATAATCTTGTATTCCAAGAATACTTATCTTCCATAATATCTTTCCAAGAAAATCAACAAAATCTTTTCTTCCCTAATTCTCTAATTTTCGAAATTATCAAAGAAAAATCAGCATAATATATTCTTTTTATTTTAATCACCTTATCATTATTGGGCTACTTAATGGGCTACTTGAGGGGCCTTTAAGGAGAATTAAGATTGGACCTCCTAATGGACTTCTGAATTTCAATATTGAGCCCCAATATAATTCAAACCATTAATATTAATTATTACCACTAATAAATTAATATTGCACTATCCATCTTAATCCATATTACGATAATATGGGCTCCCGGTTATTATTTTCCGCGTTTAAGATTATCAAGTCCATTAATTAATTAAGCTTCTGAATAGCACTAAATTAATTAATATATTTCACCTTGGAGTAAAGACAGATCAACATTATTATCCGTACCGAAGAAACTGATTCTTCATTTGCAAGATTTGGTACGATAAAACTTCTGAGCCCACCAAGGGGACTAATCACACGAGCCGTACTCGCACGCGTTTCTCCGTATTAAATCTTAGCAACCGTCGTATGATTAATATTACTACCCAAAGCACAAGGTTCGAAGTCACAATGATTCTCACCCAACATGAATCAAAGCAGTAACCATCAAGCACACACGGTCCTATTTAAGTGACGAAGATTAAGAAATCAACAACCACTGAGGTCTAATTCTTCACATTTTAGAACATAAGAATTCATCCTCGCTGTAGGTCCACTTCAACACATACTAAATGTGCTAGTGCAATCTCTAAGTCAAGACAGACCAATCTGAGACTTACACATCGACCTTTCACGATGGATTGTTCAATTCCACCTAGGTCGTGAAAATGTACGTTTAGTTACAAGGATACTGTTAATGTTGTCTTCCGTGATCGGGTATCACCACATTAACTACAATGTAACTAGTACCATTATGAACTGTTTGCAATAAATATTCAATATTCAATCATATCTAAAGCATATGCGACAAAAGAATTATCCTCATAAAACAAGTGTTTGATACACGAGTTATACAAAGTAAAAGCATACTTTCACGTATAACTCCAACATAATTTGGCTCCTCGAAATGACCCCCAACTAGATAAAAGTGTTCAATATTTCCAACATTATCTATTGAGGACAGGAATGGTACATGGGTAAGTTGTTTTCAACAAGCAAAAAGGTATATTAGAACGCCATCAAGAAAAGTATGGAGAATACCAAGGCAAAGTTACTTACAAACGTCGAGGTCTAGGTGCCAAGGATAGAAAAATAAGCGAGATTTAAGTTTTTTCGCCTCGGTGATGGTCAATATACAGTCATGGTCCTCAGGCGTAGCAAGAAGAAACTTCTCGAACACAACTCTGAAGTCAAAATGGAGTTCTTCCTTGCTTGGGGGATGGTAGACTGCAAGCAAACACAAGCATTAGATCAGTACGAGATAAAGTACACGAATGTAAAAAATTACTGTCTTTTTTCTCCTGAATTCTTCCATCGCAAAAGTATACAATCTCTCTTCCCCCCTCCATGGCAAAAAAATACGATTGAAGATGGCCCTCCAACCAAGATGGGCTAGAGGCCCAAAAAATACTGGCACCCTACCAGATCTGGATCGTGATGGAACATCGTCGGATCGAACATTCTTTCCATTCAAAGAAAAGAAAAGAAGTAAAGTTCTTAGGAGGAGAATTCTACCTCTATATTTAGCATGGACGCAAGAATAGTCGCCGGAGAAGATGCTAGAAATCGCTAAAAAATGGAAGCTCTTACAAAACTCACGAAACTTTTGAAAATTGAATTGGGAAGGTAAAAATATGAATATGGGGAGATAATCCCTATATAAAGACTTGAGGAAAGGAATGATGTGCAATTTCTCCAACCACTTTCGGGGTTCCATATGAAGATTCCCAAAAAATAGGGGGCAACTCTGCAAGTGCGTGCATTACCCCAAAGCGCGTCGTGACCAGTCGTGCACATTGTGACCCAGACGCGGTGCTTCCCGAGTAAAGCACAATCATTAATTCGGAGCATGTATGATAATGGCGCTGACGTGGCACCCCTTTTCGAGGGTACTTAATAATTTGTTCACCTTTTCATGCAAATATCTTTTTGTACGAGCAAGATCTATTGCACATATGGGATTTGAAAGACCACGTCCCACTTGGATCATCGATGTTCCATGAGCCTCCACCATGATCGACCTCAACAGTCATCCAGCTAATCTCCGGGGGCACCCTAGAGAACAAACCGAGGGGTAATTGTTGTGATACTAACTATCATTATGGGACCAAGACATTCCCGTGCGACATCAGTCAGCCCCTAAGTCGACCTCGTCCGAGGGACTGGACCTCGGTGAGGTCTGAAAATCACCTCGCTCGGATACCAGGACCTCGGTGAGGTCTCGAGACGACCTCGTTCAAACATCAATACCTCAGCGATACGCAGGATCAACGTACCTCAGTCATCGCAACTGTGTTGAAGACCTAAGACAACATCGAGATCAACATGCCATTGGGATCTCGTTAGAGGAGATATGGACTTGGGGAGTTGAGCCCAATAAGATCAAAACTCTTTAGGAGTGGACTCAGAGAATCGACACTTAGGGTGGCTCCCTGACCCTAGAGTAGAAAATAAATCTCATCCAAAAAGAGATCTTGTACTATAAGAACATGTGTCAAACTTGCATAAAGCCGATATGACAAAGAGGATTTAGTGCAGTCCTTGTAAATGGCGTAAATCCATGCATTAAATGCATGAATTACCCAAAATACTAGAAATATTTCTTGTGTTATAAATACAGCCTTAATGACTCATAATAAGGGATCTGAAACCTTCAATTAACAAATCTCTGAGTATTTATTACTTCATCTATTATTTTTCTTCAACATTAATAGCTTCATTAACATTTAGTACTCCATTAGTTGTAGTTGTTTATCAAGTCACATCCACATATATAATTCAAGAGATTACTAACGACTATCAACACATTTTATGTATATTTTATGTAGTATTAGTTATTTTATTAAAATGTATTAGTTTAATAGTAATAACTTGTAACGAAATCAATAACTTTTGATGAAACAATTAACTGGTAATGAAATGACTTGATGAAATCAATAACCAAGATGGGTTGGAGGCCCAAAAAAACACTGCCACCCTACCGGATCTGGATCGTGATCGAACATCGTCAGATTGAACCATCCTTTCCATTCAAAGAAAATAAAATAAGTAAAGTTCTTAGAAGGATAATTCTACCTCTATATTCAGCATGGTCGCCAGAACAATCACTAGAGAAGATGTTGGAAATCGCTCGAAAATGGAAGCTCTCACAAAACTCACGAAACTTTTGAAAATCGAATCGGGAAGGCAAAGATATGAATGTGGGGAGACAATCCCTATATAAAGACTTGAGGGAAGGAATGATGTGCAATTTCTCCAACCACTTTCTGGGTTCCATACGAAGATTCCCAAAAAATACGGGGGCAACTCCGCAAGCGCGTGCATTACCCCAAAGCGCGTCATGACCAGTCGCGCACGTCGTGACCCAGATGCGGTGCTTCCCGATTAAAGCACAATCATTAATTCAAAGCATGTATGATAATGGCGCTGACGTGGCACCCCTTTTCGAGGGTACTTAATAATTTGTTCACCTTTTCATACGAGTAAGATCTATTGCACATATGGAATTTGAAAGCCCACGTCCCCCTTGAATCATCGATGTTCCATGAGCCTCCACCTTGATCGACCTCAACAGTCATCCAGCTAATCCCCTGGGGCACCCTAGAGAACGAACCGATGGGCAATTGTTGTGACACTAACTATCATTATGGGACCAAGACATTCCCGCACGACATTAGTCAGCCCCTAAGTCGACCTCGTCCGAGGGTTTGGACCTCGACGAGGTTTAAAAATCATCTTGCTCGAATACCAGGACCTCGGTGAGGTCTCGAGACAACCTCGTTCGACCATCAACACCTCGGCGATGCGCAGGATCCACATACCTTGGCCATCGCAATTGTGTTGAAGACCAAAGACGACATCGCGATCAACACGTCCTCAGGATCTCGTTAGTGGAGATATGGACTTGGAGAGTTGAGCCCGATAACATCAAAACTCTTTAGGAGTGGACTCAGAGAAGCGACGCTTAGGGTGTCTCTCTTAGCTCTAGAGTAGAAAATGAGTCTCATCCAAAAAAATGATCTCGTACTATAAGAACATGTGTCAAGCTTGCATAAAACCGAAATGACAAAGGGGATTCAGTTCAATCCTTGTAAAGTGCATAAATCCATGCATTAAATGCATGAATTGTCCAAAATACTAGGGCAACACAAGAAATATTTCCTGTGTTATAAATATAGCCTTAATGACTCATAATAAAGGATATGAAACCTTCAATCGACAAATCTATGAGTATTTATTACTTCATCTATTATTGTTCTTCAACATTAATAGCTTCATTAACATTCAATACTCAAATCATTTACATTTATTAATTGTAGTCGTTCATTAAGTCACATCCACATATATAATTCAAGAGATTACTAACGACTATTGACATATTTTATGAGTATTTTAAGTAATATTAGTTATTTTATTAAAATGTATTAATTTAATAGTAAGTAGTAATAACTTATAATGAAATTAATAACTTTTGATAAAACAATTAATATTATTTTAAATTGAAAAAAATAGTTTATGAAAAATATTTGTAGATGAACCACTAATTCGCTTTTGTTAAACTAGCCAATTGTAACGTGCGTTGCACGTTGTTATTTACTTTGCTCGTTTAGTAGACATGGATTTTTTTTAGACTTGTGTGTCAAGTTGAATTGAAAGAATGATGAAATATAAAAAGAAGGTTCTCTTATATGATTTCTGAAAACTTCTTATTTTTTATTTACATTAGAATCTCCTTGTATGTAATATTTTATGCTAAATGTTTCTCCTTTGAGTTGATCGAGACTATCATATCCATATTTGGAAATTTTATTTTAAATCGTGACATATAATTGCCCATGAGAGAAGTCATATTTTGAGAAGTACACTCCAACCTTCTCGATCCTTGTACCTTGCTTATTTTCATTGCAAAGCAAATACAAAGGGGGAATTATTTCCTAATGAACTTGAAAGGGTACCCCTTGTTATTTGTTGGGCTCAATGTAATGCGCAAAATGAATATGTTGTTTCAGATATGTTCCCCATCATAGTGAATCCTCCAACAAATTAAGCGGCTTTTGTTGCAAAGTTTGTTTGCTTGGTCCAAATTTCTCAGCAACATGATCAAACAATTTTCTTCAAGTATCAAACGATGAGGAGGAATTCCATTTGGCAGTAAATAAATCTGAAATTCTTTTTGGATTAAAGAAGTGAAATTAATATATTTACTGACAATCTTAAAAAAATCAACATCTAAATAGAAATATTTTATGACCACCTCACAGCCGGCGCTATTGTTGGTAGAGTCAAGGGCTTTCTCATCCTCCTCTCGTAGTTGAGAAGCTCCTCCTTGTACATTTCATTGTCTTTTACTTCACTTATTTTTTGCTTTAACTAAAACAAATGCCTCGAAAATTTAGCAAAAATGAAAACTTGATAATTTTAAATTTTGAAGACGTAATAGATATAAGTGAGATAATTGCAGTAATGGAGTTTCGATGTGTATGTTGAGCTTAAAATTTTTGTCAATATAGTCCCGTGTACTTGAATCCTTTGTAATCGAGTTTCAATGGAATTTGATAATGAAAAATAAGGCTACTTATTTTTAAGGGTTAAATGCAAATAAAATCATAACATTATCGCAAATTGCAATATAATCTAAACATTTGAATCTTTGAAAAAAAAAAAACTCAACTTATCATTTTATTGCAACTCTAACCAAAAGATGAATTCAATTAGCCTGAAAATTATGATTATTTATGTGTTGTCATTCGAACCAACCTAAACATATTAATACAATTAAATTATTCATTGTTAGATAAGTCGAACGTCATTTTCGAACAATAAAAAAATTGTTTGATTGTTTTAATCGCCACAAAATGTTAAGTTTGGAGTTTTGTTTGTAAAATTTCATAAGTAGAGATTAAATTGCAATTTGCAAAAAAGTTGTGATTTTATTTACCATAAATACCTTTTTCAATGAAAATGAAGGTATTAAAATGAATTGCAAGCATAAACTTCTAAGGTAAAAATGAAAGAAAATGTAATCTTGGTCAATACTTGCTTGTTACTGTAATGTTAGTCAAAATGAAAGATTTCACTCTTAATATTTTTTTTTAGACGAACATGAAAAACTATTATTTATCCTTGTTGAAACCAAGAAATCTACTCTCAACCTTTTTAAATAATAATTGCAATATATCCTAATCAAACAGTTTTGATATATAAACTTAAAAGGAAAAATCATGTTGAATGTGTAGCGATGCATAAGGTATGATTCACACATTTAATCTGACACACATATATATCAAAATTAGTGAAAATTTTGTTTTTTTTAGTATACTCCTGAAGATGCAAGACACATATCAGTTTTACGGATCAGACAAATTAAAGCATATTTGAAGACGATAAGACATTTTTCAAATTAACAAAGCATGCATATTTTATGAGCCCGGGACCATTTACACAATCAAAAGCATCAATTGTTCATTCCATAAACCAAATAAAATATGGGATACTTGTAGCTACTTGTAGCATAAAACATTAAGGGGTCGTTGGCTTGAGAGATTGCCTGAAATTGTCTTTATAATCTCAGGTAATCTCATGTTTTATTTGAGAAATTACACAGGACCATGTCACTGGATTATATTAAATTTTAGACATAATTCAATCCTACAATCCAAAAATACATTCACACTCAAATAATTCCATCTAATCTAATCCCTTCAGCCTAATCCCATCTAATCCAATCATGTCCCGTGAACCAAACGGTCCCTCATAGTTTAGATATAAATGCCTAAAGCATAACTGAAGAGGGACAAAACAAACAATTAAGCCAAGAATGAATTAAGTTACTATTTACCTTGGCTACCCATTGTCAAAACAAAACAACATTTACAAAATCAGCTCCAACAACCAATCTATAATTTCTTGTTTCCTTAATGGCATAAAGGGTAAACAATTAAAAACCATTATATATTAGGGAAAATTGTACATTCGATCCCAAAAGAATTGATGCAAAACACTTTTTGTACCTTTGTGCAAAAGCGATTCCTTTTTTTTTTTGCAGTTTTGGTCCCATCCGTTAATTTTCAGGACCAAAACTGCAAATTTTTTTTATTCTCTTGGGACCAAAATTTCAATTTATCAATACTCTTGGGATCAAATCTATAATTTATCCTAGTCTCTTGAGACAGGAAAAAAATTACGGGACTAAAAGTGTTAAAAAAATGACCATTTTGAAATAGACTCATTCTCTTAGAACCAAAAGTGAAATTAATTCCCTTTCATATTATAAAGCATCGACCGAGTATATAAGAATTATAGCATGATAACAAAGTAATAATTAGAACATACATGGTATATTAACAAAGTATAGATATTCATCTCAACCTCTTCTATTGGTTTTGGACCTTTGAATTTTTGGCATTATTATTTCTCTATTACCTTTACCTTTTCTAGTTCTACCACACATCCAACAAAGAGTGCACATCTCTCCGTCACACTCATTTTGTGATGTGAGTTCTTTTCGGTGCCCAACATTATAATAAAGATGGTCTTATGATAGTCCAGTAGAACTCTCATTTCAGAAATAGTGGCATGTTATGATCTCATAACACCCCTGTGGTGTTTCTCCACTTCAACCAACCAACTTGCTTTTTGTATTGACGTTACTATCCAGACCTTCTAAATAAGCGAACAAAATATTTAATTGGCTACCCATAGGAATTTCATGTCCATAAAGCGAAATGGTATCAAAATCTTAGTGTCGACGACTGCTAAACTTACACTCCATGTTTTCCATCTTTGATCTGCTCACCTCAAAACCCTTTGATTTTAATGTTCCACTTATGTAAAAACACTTCTTTTGTATGCAAATTTTCCGTTAAACTTTGGGCTTTTATTGTTCTCTTATGCATGATTTTAGCATTATTATTGTAGCAAGAAAGTTTATGAATTGCAAATCTACCACAACTTTACGCAAAAATAAACAAACAATCTAAAGGAAAACATAATCATTTTAAACATACAAAAATTATGTCACAAAATGGAAACAAAATGTGATAAAAATGTTTCACAGATTACCTTCAATAAAATCTGTAAGAAGCTCAATGAACTCTTCCAATCCAGCATCCCCATGATGGTCTGTACTATACGTTTTTCTCTGGAAGGCCACAGTGAAATAAGGGGGTTAAATAACAATTTGCATAAATATGACAATGAAAGATTGTGTCAAAATGTTACATCATAGACAAATAAGAGAGTGGAATATATAGAGACAGATTTTGTCTTTCTCTTGGAGTGCAAGCAATGCCAGAGCTTTCAATCCCGATGTTAAGTCACTCTTTGGTCCATCCTTTTATTGTTCTAATATAGGAGTAAAGTTGCACAAGACAACAGCTAAAGAAATGATAAATTTGTGTTTACAATTCATTTTATTTTCAACAATTTCTGAATAGTGGTAACACACATTTCGCAAAATCATTTTTTATTATGCATTGCCTGTTAATGGATAAAATATATCAGTTGCTTTAATGAAATTAACCTACAATGTTAGCTAGAGATAATCTAATCTTAAGTCCATAAATTCCTTAAATGTAACTGGCGAGTCATCTAATCTAAACCTTAAAAACATACTTTTCACATCACAAAATAAAATCCAGAGCAAAATATCATGGAATTCATACGTCATTCCTACAGGTAGTAATAAATAGGATGTGTCAACTTGAGTAGAAATTAGGATTTTTGTCGAAAATTATCAGTGAAGGCGGAGTGAAGGAAAATAATATCAATAAAATAAACATAAGAGTAGTACATTTGTGATGGGAAATTCACTCATTTCAAAGTGATTAAATGACGCTGAGAAACGATACAAAGATGCTATCTTTCCGAGGCCATAAGGAAATCTAGTGGTGAAACTATTGTTATCAATCTGAACATGCTCTAATTGGAAAGCTTCTGCTATTGAATTCGGTATTTCGCCACTAAACATGTTGTTTTCGCCTCTAATAAGCTTAATTCTAGGCAATGTCCAAAGGTTAGAAGGAAAATCCCCACTAAAACCATTGTTTTGGACCTCGAAACTCTCAAGATTCAAGCATTCACTAATGGAAGTATTCAAAATCATGCCTTTAAAGAAATCTGTATGCAAACTCAAACTTACAAACCCTTTAGCTGCACAAACCCCACCAGGAAAACCCCCAGAAATCTTGTTTTGAGAAACATCAAAAGAAATTTACTTTGGGAGAAAACCCTTAACTAAAACAAACTACCAGTAAGATTATTCTGAGAAAAGTCTAGAATCATCAAGCTACTCAAACCATTAAAGAAATCAGGAATTTCACCATAAAAACCAGAGCATTGCAATAAAAGGTGCTCAACTTTACCAAGTGCACCAAAATCAACAGGAACCTCACTAACCAAGAATGGATTATTGGACAAATCAAGAACCCTAAGCTGAGTAAAATTACCAAACACTACCTGAAAGCAAGTTGCTCCCCAAGTTAAGAACTTTAAGTTGCCTCAATGAGCCAATGCTTTCTGGGATTTTGCCCTCAATGTGATTCCTGCTGAAACCAATAACCTCCAATGGCTTAAACAGATAGATTTGGTCCGGGATTGTGCCCCAAATTAGGTTATTGCTGAGGTTTAATGTGACCAGAGATTCACATTCGGAGAGATGAAGAGGGATAGGCTGTTTAAAGAGATTATCAGCAAGGTTAAAAAGGACAAGATTGGAAAGCTGGCATATGGAAGCAGAGATTTCGCCAAAAATATTCAAGCTTTGGAGAGAGATGTAAGCAACCAGAATTGGGGTTTTTTTCATTTGTGCAGGAAATTCCAGTCCACTTACAGTGATGAAGAGATGTGGAGTTCAAACAACCGGAGAGAATGTTCATGGGGTCTTTAATGGAGTTCTTGAATTGAAGCAAGATTTCAGCTTCGGAAAATGCGGAGCTTGTGAGGAGAAGTGAGGAGGAGAGTGAGTGTGAGTGAGAGAAACAGGGTGTTTTTGCAGGTTGCCGCCGTTGGAGGGCAGAGTGAAGGGTTTTTTTAACACACAAAATCTAATCTTAGATCCAGAAATTCCCTAAATCTAACCGATAAATCATCAAAACTAAACCTTAAAAATATACTTTTCACATCACAAAATAAAACCCAAAGCATAATATCACGAATTTCATACAAAATCAAGATTTATTCTTTTGCAACAAATTTACAAGTAGATAAAGGAATTATGGGATATTATTTGGTTACATGATTTTTTTAAGATCTGATTTTGCCGAATTTCGGAGAAGCAGTGAATCAACACAGACACTTTCCTTGCGGTTCCCCTGCCTCTCCCTACCATTCTGCCCCCTCCTCCCAGAATAATCGCAGCCTGTGCCTGGTAAGAATAAGGAACTACCTGCGGAAATTGAACTTGAAAAGACAATATATATGTCAAACATAAACCGAGAATTGGAGCAAGATAATCCTAGTCAGAATTAACTTACAAAAGAATGTAGCTCTCTCACACGGTTCTAAAGGGGAGTACCACTTAAAGCCCATTTATTTTAAACGATTAATTGCACAACGTCGACGTTAACAACAAAGAGGAAAAAAAGAACAAATTATAGAGGCGGGTGAAGCAATACCTGAAATTTCATGGGAGAGCAGAGACATTGGGACTCCAGGATGCGGTTAGATAGATTCGAAGGTAGAATGGATCGAGATAGGGCAGGGGTGAGAATAAAATGAACAGTATAAATCGAAGATGGTATAAGAAAAAGATCAGAAGCATACCTTAAGCGAAAGTTTTTGGTTCGTTGGTTCTGTCATACCTCTTGCTCTGATCCATTGATTCACCCTACCGGAAGATTAGTAGATGTGACAATGAAAACATGTGGATTTTGGAATTTATTCCGCCGCGTAAAACTGCAATTGGGAAGGGGTGAAGAAGTGGAGATTGGGTAGTGTAGCGGCGGCGGAACTGCAACATTAAAAGGTTGGGGAAGCGCCATAAAATTTGGGATGGAGTAGCGTAGCAGTCGTTCGACTTCCGAGATCAAATGTTGACGTTTGGTTTGGAGTTACTGAGGAAGGCGGGGGGTTGGGAAGAGAGCCTGGGAGTGGTTAAAATGACCGGATAAAACAAAGTAAAGGGCATCTATTATTGTTCTTCAACATTAATAGCTTCATTAACATTCAATACTCAAATAATTTACACTTATTAATTGTAGTCGTTCATTAAGGCACATCCACATATATAATTCAAGAGATTACTAACGACTATTGACATATTTTATGAGTATTTTAAGTAATATTATTTATTTTATTAAAATATATTAATTTAATAGTAAATAGTAATAACTTATAATGAAATTAATAACTTTTGATAAAACAATTAATATTATTTTAAATTGAAAAAAAAATAGTTTATGAAAAATATTTGTAGATGAACCACTAATTCGCTTTTGTTAAATACATGAGGTTGACCGCTGATCATTTTAGAAAACCTTGGATATTTTAGTTTACACATTCTCTCTTTTGAAGTTTTGATTTAGTAATTTTTATTTTTATTTTTTGGGAGTTGAAAATGGATAATACTAATAGCATGAACAAGTGAAAAGTCAATTATTAAATAATAAAAACCAACAAATCATTAGAGAGGCCATTAACCTTAATTATCAGATTAATGCAATTAACGACGATGTGCAGTTAAAAAATGGCAGCAATACAAAATTATACCATATCTGAAATCCCCCGTAAATCCCTCCTTCACCAAGAAAAACATCGCCATTTTTAACTCGAAGATCTAGGCACGCACAACAGTCTCTCCTCTTTCTCATATCTTCAACTCACATTTATCTATTTTGATCCTTTTTATTTAATCCAACATTTTTTCAGCACAGAAATGGAGAAAATGCGGCAGTGGAGCAGTGAGTCCGGCGGCGGGTCGCCCGCGCGTGGGAATCACGGCCGTTCGTCGTCCGTGAGCGGCATGTCGAGCATCAAGCGCACTCAGAACTTCGCTGCTAAAGCGGCGGCTCAGCGCCTGGCTCAGGTCATGGCCTCGCAATCTGCTGCAGCCGCCGATGACGACGACGACGACGACGACGATGTTGGCAATGGCGACAATGACGGAGATTTAGGACTCCGATTTAACCCTCCCCTTCCGCTGTCATTCTCCAGGCCGTCTGTCAAGACTAACGGAGCTAGTAACGGCAGTGGTGCCGGCAAAACTGCGTTTCCGGCTACTAAGATTAGTAGATCTTCTTCCGATGCGGTAATTTTAAGTAGCTTTTTGTTAGTTTAATCCGAATTGGATTTGATTTGTCGTTTTAATTTGAAATTATAAAGTTCTTTCAGCTGCACATTGTGTATTTAGCCACATTCGAAGTAAATCATCGTGCTAACAATGTCGGCTTTGATCTTACAGTTCAATTACAAGGATCGTTGAATTTTAATTACTCTGGATATGAGAAGTTTTTAGTTGAATTATGTGATTTTCTGGAAACAAAAAAATGGAAATTTGACCTTGTAATTAGATATGTTAAATTTGATGTACAATTTTTGCAGGGGAAGTTAATTTTGTTATGAAGGAAGCATATTTTGAATGCTAATTGGGATTATCTGTCTTTGATTTCTGCTATATCTACTTATTAGGTCACTCGCAACCTAACAGACGAGGTTCAATCAGCTCGGTCGACCTCAACAGGAAGACCGTCAATGTCAATCAGAACAACACCAGCCGTACCTCCTAGTAGGACTTCAGTAAAGACTCCTGCGCCTATTCCACCAATTGATCCTCCTAGCCACCGGCAAAGAGAAAAGAAGTACTTAAAATCTCTTCTTTGGCACTTTCAATCTTTCCAAGTTTCTTAGCATCCAATTGGAAAATGTTCTCTTTCAGAAAAGTTTTATATCATTAGCTTTGTCCTTGAATTCCAATAGTTTGGTTCTTGGCGGTTGAAGTAGTAACTTTCCTCTGAATCTTACTGCTTATGCATGAACTGTCTAATATCTTACAGCCTTGTGCCAGTTTAACCTTAAGGCTCTTTTATGCCATGTGATGGCTCATTATATGATTACATTTTTTATTTTTCTTTTGCAGTTCTTTTTATCTAATATGTGTGACTGTTACCTATGTGCGGTGCAGGTTCTCACCAGATTTAGGAAAGTTAAATTTAAAAGATGGAGGAGATGGGCTTTCGTCTTCTGCACTTCGTGATGAAGTATGTTTCATGACGTGTTTGAACATTTTGATGTTCAGATCTTAAAGAAGCTGGAGTTGTTTTGCTTGTCTATTATCAAACTAATATCTGCTTTGTTAACAGCTTGATATGCTGCAAGATGAAAATGAGAATATTCTTGAAAAGGTGCATTGCCTTGTATCCCTTGCGTCGTTCTTCATTCCTATTGCATGACCTGCTAATTATTGCCTATTCGTCTGTCTGATTCTGATCTTGCAGTTGCGACGTGCAGAGGAGACTCGTGAAGCAACTGAAGCAAGAATTAAGGAGCTTGAGAAACAGGTCATCCACTTATTCTCTTTGCTGTATATCTTCTCCATTGATCTCTAATGGATATGCTATAAATTGTATGCCACATGAATTTGCAAGTCTTTTTTGTAGTTCTGATATGCTGCGTGTGCACACAACCCACCCTGCTGAACCAAACCTGCTAAGTTTTCAACTAATTCACATGATAAATTTTCATGACTTAAAATCACTTGTGTAGGAACTGAGTAAGAAAATGTTACATATTTCAGCCTTGAAACAAAATTCTCTGCATTTTGAATCTCTTTGCTTTTAAATTAATAGTGTTATTTTATCATAATGGAATTATTATGACCCTTATGAATTGTGAGTTAGTCATACAAGATGTACACCAAATTGGCATATATGGCTTCCTCTAAAAGATTATGAAATGACCTGTGTTTGCTAATCACTTCTCTATATTATCACCTCTTATATTTATAAGCAAACTTATTGCAACTTTCAGCATGATTTAGATTGCTTTTGACTTTGGATGCAAAATCTATTTGGCTCAGATAGATGACCATGGGGGACCAATACAATGTTATTCAGTTTGGAGCAGACATATTCATTTAGATTGTAGATTTTGTTTTTGATAGAGTGAAGACAATCTCCTGTGAAAATTATGTGTAAACAACAATGAAATCCTCAAAGTGAGGCCCCAGAGAAGTTCTCTGCCACAACCGTGGTTGAGAAAAGGATAAATGTTCTCATAACCGTCATTGGAATACAAATTACATATATATAATTAATTACCAAGCCCACAAACTAAAGCCCAAAATATTATTAAAATTACAATAATAATTATTCTAATAATTCCATAAGTCACATTTTCTTCTTTGGTCGTCTTCTGTAAACTTGATTCACTGGTGGACGTGCTCTATCAACTGCTCTCTCCGGCGGAACAGCCTTGTCCTCAAGGCTGAATTCCGGAAATTGGCCCTTCAAATCCACCACATCCATCCATGTATCATCTTCCACTCCACAATCTAACCAGCGAATTAAAACCTGGTCGACCCTCTCCCCATCATGATCCAACTGTCTACGTCCCAGAACTTCCGAAGGCAGGAACGGAATGTCTACGGACAATAAATCATTCGGCAAAATAGGAGAAGCTGTAGCCAAACCAATTGCCGCCTTAAGTAACGAAGCGTGAAATATTGGATGAATATGTGACCCCATCGGCAACTGAAGGTGATAAGCCACTGAACCTACACATTCCAGCACAGCAAAGGGCCCAAAATAACGAGGGGCAAGCTTTGCATTCACCCCCACGAAAAGAGACCTTTGGCAGTATGGCCGAAACTTAATGAAAACCATATCGCCAACTGAAAATTCCACTTGTCGATGATGTTTGTTGGCCTCCCGAACCATTCTTTGCTGAGCTCTTTCTAAATGGACCCTCAAATCACACAGAATCTCAAGTTGCTCATGGAGTATTAGCTAATAAATGTACTCGAACTTCCCCCCGGCATAAAAGGAACCACAGGTGGTGGTGTTCTGCCATAAACCACTTCAAACGGGGTTGTCCCTGCACCCGACTGAAAACCCGTATTATAGCTGAATTCTGCCCATTCCAGCCATTTCCCCCAAGTTTTTGGTTGCTCGGATGCAAAACAACGAAGATAAGTTTCCAAACAACGATTTAGAATTAGAAACTCAGACTGACCATCAGATTTCGGGATGATCAGCTTAGTCCCCATAGCCTTAAATAGTTCCTTCCAAAAAGAACTTATGAAAATTGGATCACGATCAGATACCATAGAAGCCGGAACCCCATGCAATTGAACAATCTCCTTTGCAAAAACATCAGCGACTACACGAGCTGTAAATGAGTGTTTTAACCCAATAAAATGTCCATATTTCGAAAATCGATCAATGACCACCAAAATACAATCAATACCACCTGATCTTGGAAGACCCGAATAAAATCGAGACTAATATATTCCCAAACACGTGTAGGAATCAGTAAGGGTGAGAGAAGACCCGCCAGAGATTTTGTTTCATATTTGTTTCTTTGACAAACATCACACCCCACAACAAATTTCAACACTGATTTCATCATGCCCGACAAATATAAATTTGATGCCAATTGTCGATAAGTCCTAAATGCTCCTGAATGACCTCCTGAAGAGGAAGAATGAAATTCCTGTAACAGAGCAGTTGCCCAACGTGAATCCCGTGGCAATACTAAACAACCATTGTAATAAAGCACCCCTTGCGTAAGAGTATAGTGTTTCGGCACTGGTCTAACAGCTGTAATATCCGAAATTATAGCATACAAATCGGGGTCAGCTCGCACAGCTGCTTGCAAATCAGCCCAATTCAACCACCGAGGCACTGAAATAGCTGAACATTCAATATCATCATGGCAGCGTGATAAAGCATCTGCTGCCTGGTTAAGCGCACCTTCCTTATAAACAACTTCAAAATCAAATCCCAATAACTTAGCCGCCCAATTTTGCTGAGCAGGAGTTGTAAGAGGCTGCGAAATTAGTTGGCGAAGACTTCGTTGGTCAGTGCGAATCACAAAACGTCTTCCCAACAGATACGGTCGCCAATGTTGCACCGCCAACATCAAAGCCATTAATTTTTTCTCATAAGCTGTTTTAGCCAACAAATGCCCCTTCAACTGTTTACTGAAATATGCAACAGGCTGTTTACCCTGCATCAAAACTGCCCCCAAACCATGACCCAAAGCGTCACACTCCACCACAAAAGGTTTAGAAAAATCGGGCATGAGAGGAATGGGGGCTGACGTTAAGGCTGATTTTAATGCCTGAAACGCCGCCTCCGCTTCCTTCCCCAACACCGCTTAGCAAGTCCCTCCTTCTTTAACATCGTAGTAAGAGGTGAAGCCAATTTTCCATGATCTCGTATAAAACAACGGTAGTATCCAGTAAGTCCCAAAAATCCCCTCAAACTTCGAGGTGATGTTGGAGTTGGCCAAGCAACTACTGCGGATACCTTTTCGGGATCCATTCTCACCCCATCACTCGAAACTACATGACCCAAGTACTCTACCTATGGAGTGCCCAACATACACTCTTTGGATTAATAAACAGTGAGTGAAGTTGCAAAATTAGAAACACTTGATAGAGTGAAAACAATCTCCTGTGATATTTATGTGTAAACAACAATGGAATCCTCAAAGTGAGGCCCCAGAGAAGTTCTCTGCCACAACTGTAGGTGAGAAGAGGATAAATGCTTTCATAACCGTCACTAGAATACAAATTACATATATATAATTAACTACCAAGCCCACAAACTAAAGCCCAAAATATAATTATTAAAATTACAATAAAAATTATTCTAATAATTCCATAAGTAACGTTTTGTTCTTTGGTTGCCTTCTGTAAACTTGATTCACCTATGGACGTGCCCTATCAGTTTTGCTTTGCAAAATGTTTTAGTTGGTCGTTTTCTGAAACAACCTATAAAGGCGACATGGGTTCTTAAACAGTTAAACTTGGGTTTATTGTGTTTTATAGTTACTACAGAAACAATGATACATTGTGTTTTATACTTTTATTGGGTTCCGAACTCTCTCATCATTAATTTTGAATATTAAAACTCCTGGGCATTGGCATTTTCAGGTTATGGCTACTCATTTGAAATGCACCCTAATGTTCCAAATCCATTGTATTTTGCTTGATACAGACAGCAAAACCCATACCATTCATCATCTCTCCCTTTATCCCCCACAACAAGTTTATATCTATTTCAATCCATTGAATCTGGGTGCAACTTTGTGTTAGGCTTGCTTATTCACTCTGTTAACAATTTTTATGATTTACTCTTCAGGTAGCTGCTCTTGGAGAAGGAGTTTCTTTGGAAGCAAAACTCTTGAGCAGGTATATAGTTGTAACAATGACCTCCATTCTGGCTCATTTTTCCCAATTCTTCATATGCTCATATTGGACATAAATCATTTGCAGGAAGGAAGCTGCACTGCGTCAAAGAGAGGTAATTCTTGTTCCTATTTTCTTTACTGGATTTCAATTTCATAAGTAGCTGTTTTGTTTTCCATGTCAGAATTAGTAGGAGATGAATCTGAAAAGTTGGTTGCTTTATTAATGCCTTTTCCACTTTCGTGACTGTTGTGAAATTGGTATAGGCCGCACTTAAAGATGCTAACCTCACTAAAGAAGGGGTGGATGTGGAGAAGTCATCATTGCAATTTGATATTAAGGTGAGCAAGATCGACGTAGATGTGTACTTGCCATCATACGGCTATTAATGGTCATATTTCTGCTGAATCAGCTTGCCAAAAAAAAGGCTGCAACTGTTGTTGAGCAACTGCGTGAAACTGACTCTGAAGTTAAAGCTCTTCGCTCTATGACACAAAGAATGGTGTTAACCCAACATGAAATGGTGAGTCACAGCTATTGCATGAAATGTTCCATTGGCTTATTGTTCATTTGCTGCTAATGTTACCTATAGTTTCTTTTCTGAAAAACTTACATTTGCAGGAAGAAGTTGTTCTTAAGAGGTGCTGGCTTGCTAGATACTGGGGTTTGGCTGTTCAATATGGTAATTGATTCATTACATATTTGTTCCTCTCTTTTTGTATGGAAAAAACCTTTTTGTTAAAATTTCGAAAGCATGCAATCAAATTTGGCCTTCAAACTTATAAAAGGATCTGTCAAAGTTCCTGCATCCTTCTGTATTTAATATAGTTTCTCAAATTTTGAAACCCAGTGTTATTAGCTTAAAGTGTTTTCTCTGTCCATGCCTCATCACAACAAATGGCTAACTTGAATTTGGAACTTAAATAATTTGGATTTAATGGGTAGAATATCCCCTGATTATGTTTTGTTATTTCAGCCAGTGCACGTGTTATAGAGTATTATTCCCTTACTGGCAAGTTATACTTATATCTAATTGCTCAAGGGCCAAATATCCTCGTATTGTTTTTAGGTTGTCCAGGAATATTTCATCTTTACCTTTTTTTTTTCCAGAAGTAGCCATCCTTGGCATAATTTGATGTACACACTTCGTAGCTGACACTTGGTGGGTGGAAATTTAATTCACAATTTATAATTGTTAAATCCTTTTTTCCTTCTTCATCGCAATCAGGCATCTGTGCGGATGTTGCTGCTTCGAAGCACGAACACTGGTCATCTTTGGCGCCTCTTCCATTGGAGGTTGTTCTATCGGCTGGACAGAAGGCTAAGGAAGACCGCTGGGAAAGAGGTAGTTATATGTTTGCTGATTTCCACCTTCTGACCTTTAAAAGCAATTCAACCTGAGTTTTTTTATGCCTTGTAGTGTACATTGAAATTCAAACAATGGTCTTCCTGTGCGATGTCGTGCAGGTGGTAACAACCTACATAGGAGCAAACTTGTTGAGGACTTTAGTGATCTCACTGCAGAAGGAAACATTGAGAGCACGCTAGCAGTTGAAATGGGATTAAATGAATTAGCTTCCTTAAAGGTTTGCCTTTCAGACATGTGCCAGAACTTTCATTTTTATTGCTTACTGAAGTCCTGTTAGTTCCTTGAAATGTTTTTCAAAGCTCCCAGTTTACTCTTCTTATATCCTTTTTTAGCACCTTAAAAAAAAACCCTTGTTTAGCATGTTTCAGAATAAGTCTTTCGTGAAATGAAAATTGTTTCCCCAAAAGTGCTCTCTCATTTACTTGAGGTAATGATCTAAAGCACCACACTCAGAACAACTTTTGAGGATGATATAGCAAAAAATGCTGAAAATTTTGCACGCTTAAACTATTCTGCGATCTCTGACTCTCCATCTCAAGTCAAATGGGGGTAATAGTGGGCAATAGAAGTACGTTTTTATCAAGTATAATTTCTTAAAGGAGTATTCTGCCCTTCCCTTCCAAATGTAAATCATGCATAATTATGAAATGAAGATTCTTGCAGTTTCATGCTCTGGGTGATTAGCTGGCTAATTTGATCCGTTCTATCTCATTATATAGGTTGAAGATTCTATTGTTCTTGCATTCGCTCAACAAAGACGTCCAAACTCCACTAGGACTTCAATACCAGGTTTGCTCTATTAGATCTTTCAGCCATAATTTTATAAAAATGAAATTTCTCTATCAATGAGAAATTTTATTTGTCGAGTACAGCTGAGTATTTCAAAGCATCTTAATTGGTCAGATCCCTATCCCTCAGCAAGGTTTTCTAATGGTTAAACTGCTGAAATATTATTATCATTTTGGAAGATTATAATCAACTTAATGGATTTAATTGTTTAGATACTCGGAATTTAAAGCGCTTGTGCTTCTCTATCGATTGCCTGCCTCTTTAATCTTCAAACCCAATATTTCATTCAAGGCCTTTTTTCTGTCTTCCAGAAATCTAAATCTGATGTGTAACTTTTCCAGATAATGACACATTCTGTTGTTTTGATGTGTTTAATGCCAAGGCAGACATCCAAACTGGAAGTATTGCTTTTTTCTTCCAGAAAACTAGATTTGGTGTGTGTAATTTTTACAATAATAAAACCTATTATTGTATCTTTGGACATGTTAAATTCCAAGGCAGATATCCAAACCGGAAGGCGGAAGTATTGCTTTTGAATGATATTTGTGTAAAAACTAGCCCATAACTTGTTCTATTTTGCATCATTGCTTTCTGAACTTTGTGAAGCATGCAACATTTTCCTTTCTGAGTTATTGCAATCATACATCATAGAACAAGTGCATTAACTTTTTATTTTTCTACTGACTTTGTTCCATGTCTTAAATCTATAAAATTTGGCAGATTTAAGGTCATCCATTGATCCAAAGTATATGGAAGCATTTGGTAAGCTGCTACATTCCCTTGTTCTGCATTTTCTTTTGATCTTACCTAACCATAAACTTTTCTTCAATATATCATGGGACTTTTACATTACCTCCATGAGATATAATGATAAAGATATTACAAGTCTGCCTTTGTGTTGACTGATCCAGGGGTTTGGCCCTCTGTTTGTCCAAGTTATCTTAAACAACCTAAACCTTTTATGAGATTTGGTCTAAATATAGGTAGCCTAAGGTTTTTAGAAGCATTCATGTTACTTAACTTTTGTTGACATCTGATGTATAACCCTGCCCAGTTGTTGCACCATGTTCATCACTTGTTTGTCCTATATATACACACACTCAAATTTTCGCAGCTGCACAAGTTCCTTTATAATTTTATTTTATTTATATTAAGTTATCCTTTTAGCAAGTAGACTCCAAATCACTTTTTTCAAAATCATTGATATTTTGTTAAATTGATTCCAGTTCTCTTATCATTTTTTCTGTCAATTTATGCAACAGTCATTGAAGTGCATATGTTGAGATCCTCAGTTTTTAATGCTAATTTGAATTCTGTAGTCTTGGCAGGAGTACAATCTTTGCAAGTGAGAATGATAGCTTATCCTAAATTTACTCGTACAGTGAAGAATAGTTTATGACCTGAATTAGGAAATGGACATATTTACCCTTTAGCCTAGTGATTAAAAGATGCCTCATATGTTTATAAATATTTACTAGTTTGTTAAAACAGTAACCACAGGGGTTATTGGAATCTAAAATTGAAAAAAAAGTCAATGGGATGTAATTTTAATATATGACATCTTGGGGAAAGTTTATTATAATTGGATGGACCTGAAGGAATCGATATGTAAAGAATCAGTTGCTATTGCTTTGGACACTACCACTTTAGATTTTCTCAAATGACTTGGTGCGTGTTCTGAAACTCTACAAAACAACTTCTAGAATCACTTTTTTTTCAAAAGCTGTGAGAGATAGCTTTGAAAAAATTGATTCAAAAAGCTGTTTTTAGTATTTCAAAACACACCCTTATAACTCTAAGCCATGCACTTAGTTTCTGATGATTGAAAGTTTATTTACATAACTTTTAATGTTTTACAGATCTCAGCCCTGAGGAATCTGAGGATGTCCTTTTCAAAGAGGTTTGTCTATCTGCCTTAGTTCCTCTTTTTGAAGTCATATCATGATCTACGCATACACTTGTATGAGACGGTCTCATACATGAGACACAATACTTTTGCATGTTTTTATTTTACTTTTAGAACTTGAGTATTATAGTTTTTTTTTTTTTTTTTTTTTTATCGGTAAAGGTGTGACTTGAACCCATGACCTCTCGGTTATAGGTAATGGAGCTCTAACCATTTTGCTGCTCCCGATGATATGTTTAATAATGACTATTGCTGATTAGAAATCAAACATTGTACTATATTATAATTACTACTTTTTTAACTTGAAACAATCCTGTGGGGAAGGGCGATTATCTATGGGATTTGACTTCTGATGACCAAATAGGAAAAGATGAAATATTGAGGTAAGGTATTAGAAATGGGGAATGGGAATGAGGGAGGGATGATTACTATTGAGTTTTAACTCACCTCTCATTAATCACACTCCACAATCCAAACCCATTATCATTGTCATGCAAGAATTTCAACCAAACGCCCTCTAACATCTAATGCTACACCTGTCTGCAAAATGAGGATAGTTTACTTTTCACCGATGAATACGCCAATAATTCTGCGTTTTACTTTTCTGCATATGTTCAGTATACTTTGCTAATTGAATCCCATTTTATTTTGTCAAAATTACAATGGTGTAACATAGGCTTGGCTTACATACTACTGGAGAAGAGCTAAAGCTTATGGTATAGAGGAAGAAATTGCAGATAAGAGACTGAAATTTTGGATCAGTCGTAGTGGGCAATCACCAACTTCTCACGATGCTGTTGATGGTGAGTTCAATCGTGTTCTGCATAACCCCAAGTAAATTGCAAAATTGGTCTCATACCTATTGCGTGCTGGCTATTTTTGACCCATACGAACTGATATTTTCAATTAATCCCATAACCTTATAAAATGATGCAATTTTAGTCTCGTATTAGTAAGATTGCAGCTTTTTGCATGTGCTGGACACATGAGCTGCCGGAATTTCATGTAGCAAACAGACTAATGACTTGGCGTCATTAATGAGACCCAAACATATTAATTTCAATTTGAAAAAGCCACAAGTTAATTATCATCCTAAAACAAAAAAATTGTCAGTTTAGGATTAAAATTGCATCCTTTTACCAGTTCCGAGATTTAATTGGAAAAAATGATTCGTACGAGACTAAAATTTCCAACACTCAATAGATATAGGACGGATTTTACAATTTACTCGCATAACCACCCTCCCCCGCCCCCCAATCTTAGATGCTAAAGAGATTGCTTACCTTGCAGTTGAGCAAGGTTTAATGGAGCTCCGGAAACTGGGAATCGAGCCCAGACTCTGGGAAGTATCGCGTAAAGAAATCGACCACGACTCTTCCATTAATGAACGGAAATCTGCTGCTTAGTCTGAGCTACTTCTCTATGGAGATTGCTGTTAATATATATACAAGTTATTATCATAATTAAGTTTTTAACCTCATTTTGTAAGTGGTTATTACTCCTTGACTACACCGCACTATATGGTATAAACTACCTATCTTTTTGTACCCACAAAATTGCCATTGCTTTTTCTAGGTGTAATGTAAATATTTATTGGAGCTTTTTGGAGATTGTGTTCTTACCCAAAATATGTCCAATTTGTTTCCATTTAATTAAATCAAGCAATATCTTCATTCTGGTTCCCTGATTTTTTTTTTATATTTATCGGATAAATGTTGATTCGAACCCATAATTCTAATCACTTGAATTATTCTACTTTGTCAGTTCTGGTATTGGAGTTCTAATCACTTGAATTATTCTACTTTGTCGGTTTAATCTTGTGACCTGTACTGCATCTCCATAGAGGATGGTCATGTTGATTCAATTTTGTGGACGTTAACTGGAAATAAATTGAGTTGCTAGGGTTCATAAAGTCTGTCATTGTACTTTGGCTGGGGCACTAAACCGAAGGATACATCACAGTGGTCTCAGATTTATGTTTGAGATCTCCTACATCCCGAGCACGAGCAAAAAGTGCTGTACATCATAAGCATTTCTAGCAAGTGTAGTCTTACCTACTCCACCCATAACCTACTCTGGGGATCGATATGTCTAGTAATAAAATGTTAACAAATGAAACTCTAATATGAAATACTAAACTTATATCAAATGAAGTAAATGTAGCAAGGTTCAAAAGAAGCCAATACGTACGTAAAATGCAAAGGTAGCCAAATCGTTGTAAAATAAAATTGAAGCATGCAAAGAAATGCAATCACTGGGTCACTACAGGTTCCCTACTTTCACCTGTTGGTTCCATGAATTCCTCATGTTGTTATTTGTCATGCTGAAAATCAACTTTAACTCGGAGGTCTTGATTTGCGAGGCTCTCCTGTTCCTCTATTCACAGTTAATAACACTAATAACAAACACTTCTTTATCTTAGCTACCATAATATTGGATCATGCATGCAACATGTTTTAACTTTCCCATTCCATCTCTGCCAACAAGATCATGCATGCAACTTTGGTCTTTATTTGGTTTTATGAATCCCAAAGCTTGGTAAGTCTGGACACCATCGATTGTCCCCAGTTGTATTCAGTATGTCCCTTTCCACACTTCCCATTGATCTTATGTCCTAGATGAAGCCCACCAATCACAAAGATTGATATGGGAAGTCCTTTCCACTTTTTAACAATCTTCATTCCCATTTCTTTTAATTTACAAGGGCAAGCTTCTCACTTTGTCACAAAATAGCCCCTAGCTTAGATCATCATCTAGGAAATCCAATGCAAGTCCTATGGAGCATCAAACATCAAAGTGTTGCACTGAGAGCAAACTATCATAAGCACTTCGTGTGAGAGTAGTCTTACCTATTCCCTCCGTAATAGTGATGGCAGAGGCGTATCCTTCCTATGTCTTGTGGGGGCTTTAGTTCCCCCAACCTTCCAAAAAAATTCTAGTTAATAATAGTCCTACTTATCATGTTGAAAATTAAGGACTGCGGAAATAATAATTTAAAAAAAAAAAGGAAAAGAAAAAATTACAACTCGACAAACGTATTACACAGAAAAGAAGAAAAAGACAGCAGCTTGTGACGAGTCGAGGAAGCCCTCTTCCCGCAAGATAAAATTTCCCCGGTAGTGCTTTTCGGTCTTGGAAATTTGCCCCCAAAGGTAAAACGTCACTATCGTCTCCAAGAGTGTAGCACACAGGTCTTGGAGCTCCGGCGAACAGAACGAGCGCTTCGAACTGGACTGGCTCTTAAGACTCTATATGCAGAGAGACAGAGGGAGAAGAGAAAATTTCTGAATGCGTGGCCAGACAAATGCATGAGGACGCTATTTATAGGCGAACTTCCACTCAATGCAGAAGAAAAAACCGCGTGGGCATTAAATGCAGACGCGTTTTCGTTGGTGGCAAGTCTGTAACAGAAGTTGACCCAAAACGCGTTTCCTTAAATCACGCTGGTAACGTCCCACGAATTTAGCACACGTGATTTATGTGCTCTTATGAAGTATCTGCCGATTAGATTTGACCTCTCTAACCGGGTGGGTCCTGAACCGAATCGACCCAAAATCTGTGGACCCGATATCCTAATTTTTGTTCTCCAAATAATTAGATACCCACTGGCCCAAGACCCAAAGTTCAATGGCCAAGAACCAAGTCCAAGTACAAGTCCAAGTCCGCGGGCGCGGCTCGGCTCGGCGCGCGCGCGTGTGGCAACTTTGATTGACTAGCTATCAACTACTCCCTCCGTCCACGAGTAAGTTTCCCACTTCTTTTTGTTGAATGGTTTAAGAAAGTGTATTTGTTTATTAATATATGGTGTGCCACATGTTGACTTTTGGGATAAAGTAATGAATAGTGTTGAAAAGTAAAGTGAATGAGTGACATTTTTGTAATATTGTGTGAGTTTGAAGGTTAAAGTTTATATATAATAGAGTGTTATTTCCATTTATGGAATGGGAAACTTACTCGTGGACGGCCCGAAAAGGAAAGTGGGAAGTTTACTCATGGACGGAGGGAGTATAATTTATTATACTTCATTATTCCCATACTAATATCATGTATATTAGTATTCTAAAATTCCAATGTGGGATGAATTAAATGATTCATTTAATTCTCAAAATTAGGTGTTGTACCTTTCGACTTTCGATTCAATTTTTCACTCACCGAAAATCGGTTTTGCGAGTATGAATACACCATTCTCATCTACTCCGAGAGTAGAACGCTCATGTAACAATTAATTTCCGAGAAATTAATTTCAACACCCAAAATTAATTGGTCAACTATTAAAGTCTCAAATAAACTTTAATACCAATTAATTATAAAATAATACCACCAACCAATTTTCTCTAACAATCCCCTACATGAGTGGAAATGAACCTATAGACATGCAGACTCACAGTCCAGTTCAAACACAAAATATTATTGCATTTGGATAGTTAGTTTGTGGCTTTGAACCTTCCATAGTCAAGCATTACCGAGTACACCGGCAGCCTGGTGGACACATTGCCTTGAACCATTCAGCCTTGGTGTGTACTTAGACAGTAATACTGACACAATAATATCTCTACGCTCATTTTTTGTTCTCAAGTTTTTGTCCGTTTCGGCCATGGACACCCTTTGGATTCATAAATGTTTAATATCCACTGATATTTAAGGCGGCCTCTCACCTCACACTTACATAGGTGAACTCCTCTTGAGTATCCCGCAATACTCCGTCCCCCATATGGACTTAGGATTCATTAAAAGTCGTATAGACTTAGCCTGTACCACATACGGGTTCTCACTTGGTGTACTGTCCTATAAGGAATGGTCGGGTTACCAAGTGCATTCTCTAACTTCCACAACTTAGTTTTCTCGTTGAACCAAGATTTTGGGATCTCCAGTCAACTTGGTTGGGTTACCACTGCTTTAGTTTACTTTGTGGATTTTAGACCCATTCCTTCTGACAGTTTAGACAATTGATCTCGATTTATACTCTTAGTTAACGGATCCACAAGATTGTCCTTAGACCTCACATAGTCTATTGACATCACACCACTTGAGATCAATTGTCTCACGGAATTATGTCTACGACGAATGTGTCTAGACTTTCTGTTATACATGTCACTTAAAGCCCTACCAATTGTGGCTTGACAGTCGCAATGTACCATTATCGTAGGTACGAGTTTATCCCAACATGGAATATCCTCGAGGAAATTTCGAAGCCACTCTGCTTCTTCACCAGCTATATCTAATGCTATGAATTCTAATTCCATGGTGGACCGCACTATGAATGTTTGCTTAGTTGATCTCCAGGACACAACCGCTCCTCCTATAGTGAATACAAATCCACTAGTGGAGAATGACTCTTTAGTGTCTGAGATCCAATTAGCATCGCAGTACCCTTCAAGTACAGCAGGATACCTAGTGTACTGTAGCCCAAAGTCGAGAGTATACTTTAAGTACCTCAAGACTCTCCTGAGTGCATTCCAATGCTCATTGCTTGGATTGCTTGTGAATCTACTAAGTTTATTCACCGCACATGCTATATAGGGACGCGTACAATTCGAAATGTACATTATGCTACTGATAACTCTAGCATATTCTTGTTGAGCTACATGACTACCTCTGTTTTTGCTCAAATGCACACTCATGTCCAATGGGGGACTTAGCAGGTGGATCATCAAAGGCATTGAACTTCTTTAGCACTTTCTCTACATAGTGAGATTGTGTTAAAGATATGCCATTTGATGTCCTGCTGATCTTGATTCCTAGAATCACGTCAGCAACACCCAAATCTTTCATGTCGAAGTTTCGACTCAACATGCATTTCGTACTACTGAGTAAATCATGATCATTACTCATAATGAGCATGTCATCAACGTATAGACACAATATGACAAATCCTTTCGGTGTACTTTTCACGTACACACATTTGTCACACTCATTAATACGAAAGCCATTTGATAACATAGTGCTATCAAATTTTAAATGCCATTGTTTTGGAGCTTGCTTAAGCCCATACAACGACCTCACTAGTTTGCACACCTTTTTCTCATTTCCAGGTGCTACAAACCCCTCTGGTTGATCCGTATATATATCTGTATCCATTTCACCATTTAGAAATGCAGTTTTAACATCCATTTGGTGAATTTCGAGATTGTGCAAAGCAGCGATTGCGATTAGCACCCTAATGGAAGTAATCCTCGTTACAGGTGAATAGGTATCAAAGAAATCTACCCTTCGATTTGTTTGAACCCTTTTGCCACTAAGCGGGCATTGTATTTTTCAACTGACCCATCCGCTTTATACTTTCTTTTAAGGATCCATTTGCATCCTAAGGGCTTGCAACCTTGTGGGAGATCAACCAACTCCCACGTGTGGTTTTGAATGATAGAGTCGATTTCACTGTTAATCACCTCTTGCCAGAGCGGAGCGCCTGGCCTAGATAGAGCATCTTTGATAGTCCTCGGTTTCTCTTCTAATACGTAAGTGATGAAATCGGGACCAAAGGTTTTAACTCTCTTAGCTCTCTTGCTGCGTCGTAACTCGCCACTATCTTGAGTGGACGGACCAACATCCTCATTAACCTCCTCATTTCGAGGTCTTTTGGTTGATACTTCATCTTCCTTGGTCTTGCAAGGAAAGATGTTTTCGAAAAATACAGCGTTTCTCGATTCTATAAAAGTGTCTTCTGTCATATCAGGAACTTCTGATTTGTGAATCAGAAACCGATAGGTACTACTATTTAGTGCATACCCAACAAATATGCAATCAACCGTTTTAGGGCTGATTTTAACTTGTTTAGGTAGAGACACTTCAACCTTTGCTAAAAACCCCCAAACTTTGAGGTATTTATACGACGATTTCCGCTCCTTCCACAATTCATAAGGAGTCGTATCTTTACTCTTATGTGGAATTTTGTTCAAAATGTGGTTAGCCGACAGAATGGCTTCCCCCCACAAGTTTTGCGGTAAACCCGAGCTAATAAGCATAGCATTCATCATCTCTTTGAGTGTTCGGTTCTTTCGTTCCGCAACACCATTAGATTGAGGCGAGTAAGGAGCAGTAGTTTGATGTATGATTTCGGATTCGGAGCATATCTTCTCAAACGGTGCTACATACTCTCCTCCTCTATCACTACGAACCATTTTGATTCGTCTATTTAACTGGTTTTCTACTTCACTTTTGTACAGTTTAAAAGCGTCTAACGCTTCATCCTTAAACATGGCAAAACCTCGTACTGTCATCTATGAAAGTGATGAAGTACTTCTTCCCTCCTCTAGTACAAATTTTAAGTCACACACATCAGTGTGAATTAATTCTAGAGGTTCTGAGTTCCTTTCAAACAAAGGGAAAGACAACTTTGTCATCTTAGCTTCTACACAAATTTCGCTTTTGTTATTTAAATCGACATTTTTTATATCTAGTAAATTTAAACTTACTAGTATTTTTATCGATTTAACATTTACATGTCCCAATCTGCAGTGCCATAAATCTGAAAACTCAGCGATATAAGAAGAAGTAGAAGCTTCTTTATTCATAACAGATTTCCCCTTGGGGTGTACAACAATGGCACCCATCTTAAACAGACCATCGTGGACATATCCACGACCTAGGTACACTGAAAACTTGCTAAGAACAACCCTATTAGAATTAAATACAAGTTTGAAATTATTCTTCACTAGTACAGACCGGAGATGAGGTTCTTGCGAATGTCCGGGACATGCAGGACATCTCTCAGTGTGATGTTCTTCTCACTGGTCAGCTTCAGAACAACGTTGCCAACCCCAGCCACCTCAGACGTGGCTTGATTCCCCATGTGCAGCTTTCTCCCATTGGCTGGCTCATAGGTCGAGAAAGCATTCCTGTCAGAACAGACATGACAGGTAGTCCCTGTGTCAATGAACCACTCATTTGAGTTGCCCATGAGGTTCACTTCAGTGGTTACTGCAGCAAGGTCCTCTTCAGTGAACTCCCCTTCAACCACGTTCACATTGAACTACTTGCCCTTGCCTTTGTCATCTTTCTTCGGGGCCTTGCAGAATCTTGCAATGTGGTTCGGCTTTCCACAGTTGTAATAATCACCAGTAAATTTGGGTCGAGTTACAACTGGTTGTTTGCCTTTGTCGGAATTTGGCCTCTTGCGCTTCTTTGATTCCATCAAATTAGCTTTGGCCTCTTCCTGACCTTTGTTCCTTTCCAGCCCACCCTCGCGAATCTGATGTTTGCCTATGACCTCTTGCAAGGCCATACTCTTCTTCTTCAGCTTCAAGTGGCTTTGAAACTCCTTCCAGCTTGGAGGCAGTTTCTCAATTACTGCAGCGGCTTGGAAAACGTCTGGCAGTATCATTCCTTCTGCAGCAATGTCATGCAGAATCAACTGGAATTCTTGAACTTGTTCGACGACAGACTTCGAGTCCACCATCTTGAAGTTCAAGAACTTCCCAACCAAGTACTTCTTAGTACCGGCATCCTCGGCGACATATTTGGCCTCCAATGAATTCCACATTTCCTTGGCCGTTTTGCACTTCTGGTAGACACTGTACAAAGCATCTGCCAGATCACTCAGAATGTAATTCTGAGCATAGAAGTCGTGTTCCCACCAGCGGGCACAAACTTCCTCATTCTGCGCATCGTTCTCAACGACCGCAGATGGGTCCTCAGTAAGGAACCTCGCCAACCTCAAGGTGGTAAAAAAGAACAGCATACGCTGTTGCCACCTCTTGAAGTTCTTACCCGAAAATTTTTCGGGTCTCTCACTTTGGACCACAAAAGGTCTCGAATTGTCAAAGGGGAAAGAGCTCACCACAGAGGGATTAGAAGTTTGTCCATAATGGACAGTTACAGGGGGAACGGGGGGAGTGGTGCCCTGGGAAGTGAGGTTACCAGGAGGAACAACAGTGTTTCCCTGGTTAGCAGACCCCGAATTGTTATTTTCCTCAGTCATTTTGAAAACAGAACTTTTGTCTTGCGATTATTGTTGAAAATTAAGGACTGCGGAAATAATAATTCAACAAAAAAAAAAGAAAAAGAAAAAATTACAACTCGATAAACGTATTACACAGAAAAGAAGAAAAAGACAGCAGCTTGTGACGAGTCGAGGAAGCCCTCTTCCCGCAAGACAAAATTTGCCCGGTAGTGCTCTTCGGTCTTGGAAATTTGCTACCCACTGGGCCCAAGGCCCAAAGTCCACCTAAAGTCCAATTACCAAGACCAAGACCAAGTCCACGGGCTCGGGCACGGCTCGGCGCACGCGTGTGGCAACTTTGATTGACTAGCAATCAACTATAATTTATTATACTTCATTATTCCCATACAAATATTATGTATATTATTATTCTAAAATTCCAATGTGGGATGAATTAAATGATTCATTTAATTCCCAAAATTAGGTGTTGTACCTTTCGACTTCCGATTCAATTTCTCACTCACAGAAAATCAGTTTTGCGAGTATGAATACACCATTCTCATCTACTCCGAGAGTAGAACGGTCATGTAACAATTAATTTTCGAGAAATTAATTTCAACACCCAAAATTAATTGGTCAACTATTAAAGTCTCAAATAAACTTTAATACCAATTAATTATAAAATAATACCACCAACCAATTTTCTCTAACATATCATTTATTATCATTTGTTCAATTTCTAATACTTTAATTGAAATTGCATGTTGTACAATAATTATGATTAGTATTAGAATACAAAAGGATAGATAAATATACAATTTATCAAATTATCCATTGAAATTATTTTTGTAAGAAGTAAGAACTTTGATTTACATTATTCATAATCCCAAAATCTTTAGTATTAAAAATTTGTGGCGAAATAGTAGTAATTTGTTTTTCATGAGTTTATGATTTTTTCTTCTATAATATCACACATTTTTTTCTCTTATATCTTGACTAATTAATTGTTTGATTTCGATTTAATAGTCCAGTAGTATAATAATCTCGAATATTTTAAAATAATTTGATAGTAAAGTACATTTCTACCTGTAATTTGATCTTTTAATAATAAGTTTGTAGTCATATACATTATAAATCATTAAAGCTATGTTAACGTGTGAATAAATTTTACCGTGAAACTGATTTTCATGTTATTAATTGTATAGTTAAAGGATATTGATTATTTTCGCTATAAGATTTAGTTTTAAATGATATTCGATGTTTAATTAAAGAGTATTAGTTATTTTACTACTTGTAAATCAATTTTACGATGAAATTAGTTCATATAAGACCAACTCCTCAATTTTGATTCTCAAAACCCCCCCCCCCCTAATATTGATCCAGCACCTCCCTAAAGGTATGCATTATTATGTTTGTCCATTTGACTCTCTAAATTTAACACTCTCCCTCGTCTTTGGTTAGATTTCCCTTTTACTTAACAAAAGAGCTTAATAAGGGACCGAGGGGGAGTATTAAATATTACGCATGATGAAGAAATTCAAGATTTAATTCTTGTATCTGCACTATACCAGTTTCTATCAGCGTTTTAGAATATGGTTTAACAGTCATTCAGCAACTAAACGGTCCATTATAGAGGCACAATTTCACAAAGAAAAGTATAAACTGCACATTTTGGAGTCTTTTATTATTATTATTATTTATTTGGCAAAAACTTGTATGAACCAATGCTTTAGTTACACTCATTCTCATTGTCTCATGCCATGAGACGGTCTCATACAAAACCTACTCTATTTATTTTTATATTTTGTTTCTAGGGATTTGAACAACAATTTCTGTGCGTAGTACAACCTGAATAAGGAACACTTAAAATTTTCAATGGGACCATAATAATCGAAATCATCAATTAGATCATTACAATGATGAGAATGATGAAATAATTACAATGAAAAATGATTGCATATTGCTCTAATTTATAAATAAATTGTGATACAAAATGATTATTCAAATAATAACGGAACAATTTGAATTTCGTTCCGTGGGTATTTTTATAACTCTGTCAACCTAATAGACGGGATGTCATGCAACACAATAGTAAAACATCCTTTGTTACACCACTTAGGGCTCGTTTGCTTTGAAGTTTGGATTGATTATTTTATATTGTTTAATTCAGTGTTTACTTTATAGGTTTATGGCCCAGGACTCGAGGTTGACCCGAGACTATTTTTTGAAAAAGTTATGCCATCACAGGACAAATAATCCGGGCTAAGTGGGTGAAATTATTTAATCCAATTTGTCATGAATCATGATTATATAAAAACAATCAACTCATCGAATCAAACATATCCATCCTTAAGGTAGTGTTGATTAAGGATGGGGCCATCCCCCATTCCATCCGATTTTGGATGAGCACATCTCATTCTCCATTCATCCCTATTATACACCTACACACCTATTTTAATTATATTTTATATAATCACATCACTTTGAACTCATTCATTCATTTTCTCTCCTACTTTTTCCATATTTATTCATTCCCTCTCCTACTTTTTCTTACACATTTATTCTCTCTCATACCTTTTTTTTATCATCTTTCCTACTTTTCTCTCACCCAATCATTACCTCACTAAGTAACAATAATAAAATATTTCAACATCAACTCTAATTCACCATTCCTAAACAAACACAAATTTACTATTAATTGGATTACCCCCATCCCTCTTTTCCCATCTCCATCCTCATCCCATCCACCACCATCCCTAATCAAACAGAGCCTAAAGGATTACCATCCTAACAATATAATCCTACATAATCCTATCCATATGTATCAATTTCATCCTATAAAGCAAATATCTCCTTAAAAGATTGTCTCCTCTATGACGCGTCGTAATAGAAGATGTTATACCTACCTTATTGGACATCCTGACCGGTCAAATAAAATTTATTGAATAGCAAGACATTTGGGTGTTTTCATTTGGATTAAATGTCTGATTGGTGTTCGTTGACTCTGAAGGTGCAAATTTGAATTGGTAAATCTGGATAAAGACAAAAGAAAATAAAGATTTAATAGGACGTTAGAGAAAACGATTTTTTTATAAAAACGTTGTAATGTCGAACGATTCAAATTAATTGAAATTCATAGCTGGTGAAGTACTTTTCAATGTCTGATTGTAAATGAATACATAAAGTCAAGTGAAGTTAGTCTAGAGTTAAACAAATGTTGCAAATATGTAGAGATGGAAATGTAGGTAGAAGCTACCTCATTTTCTTTTCTCTGTTTCATTGTTTGGTCATCAATTCAGTTCAGCCTACTCGAAATGCCAAGAATCCTTCGAGTGTGGCAAACTTGGGTCCCTTGCTTTTCCTCTCTCACCTGTTAATGATTCAGCATGTGGGATTTTCATGGTTGATGGTTGTGATTCTGATACTCCGAGGATCCAGCTCGAAGCAGGAGGGCGTCGGTACCATATTATGCGTAACGTATCGCCAAATAGTCTCTTCATTCGAGACCCCGAGATTGATAGGCTCTCGAATGAAGAAAACTGTTATTCTTTCCTAAATATCTCTCTGCCTAAATCTCCTCACAGTTCATTTATAGTCTCCCCTAATATCACATGCTCGACTCAATCTTCTTTGCAAGAATATCAATTCTACAGCAGTCAAATTTGTCCACCATTCACCCTATATTTTCCCAACACAACGTCGGGTGATCCTGCTCAGATTCCATTGCCTCCGCAGTGTTCTTTAAGTCGAGCACCTTCGAGACCTAACCAAGATTCGGATGACCCATCTGCTGAATTTACGCTAGAGTGGAATGTTCATCATGATTGTTCTAATTGTCAAAATAGAGGAGGCCGGTGTCTTACTAATACCAGGAATGAGTTTGTCTGCAGAGGAGGTATCATGCTAGTTAACTGTTATTACAATTTTTAATAATAACTAGAATTTCTGTTGATTAATTTTTTCACTCACAATAATCAATTCTAAAAAATGGAGTGTCCTGAACAACTTTACGGACCAAAAAAATGTACACTTGTGCTTCAATACTTCAAATCATGCTATATTCATATCTTAGAGATTTTAATTTTTTTTTTATATATAAAAATTATGAACATCAAATTAAAGATAGTGAAAAATGTTTAATTTGATATACTAATTGACTTGAAATGAAAATACTAATTTTCTAGAATAGGTCATTTAGTGAGATTGATCATAAATTAGACATCATAATGCATAAACACTTTGAAAGGGATGAGACGTTTTTGCCAAATTCTATTTTAAAATTTTGATTTTGACATGAAAAATGGAAACAGAACATTCTAACTTGAATTTCACAATTGAGTAAATTGTTACAAATCTAGTTGGGAGACTATATTGCTAAATTAAATTGAATTTTGGATGTTGAGGAAGAATCAGTTGCTAAAAATTTAATGTTGAACCTGTTTTCAGGTAGCAATGGATCGGAACTTAAATTGGGTGTTTTTATAGGTGCGTCTCCATCAATATTCATTATATATTGTTCAAGAATCTCTAATCAATTTTATATGCATCTCATTACAGGTTGCTTTCTTGCTGCAATTATATTCACCATTATAATCTTGATCCTTTTCATCCAGAAGAAAAACACTGTGCTTAGAGTGTTTGGATTTCAGGCGAACGAAAAGGATATGGAACTCTTGTTGAAGAACAATGGGTATCGAGGTACACGTATTCCGACATTAAGAAAATGACCAAGTCATTCAGTGAAAAATTGGGACAAGGAGGCTATGGTAGTGTTTATAAGGGAAAATTACCCGATAGTCGTCTTGAATCCAAAGGAAACGGGGAAGAATTCATGAATGAGGTTGCAAGTATTAGTAGAACATCTCACATCAACATTGTCACACTTTTGGGATTTTGCTTCGAGGGTCATTTATGAGTTCATGCCGAATGCTTCTCTTGAAAAACACGTGCACAAACCTGACTCTGCATTCATACAAGTTGAAGCTGAATTGGGATGGCAAAAATTGTTGGAGATTTCACTTGGCATCGCTCGAGGATTTTGCACCTTGACATAAAACCTCACAACATTCTTTTGGACAAGGATTTCAATCCAAGAATTTCTGATTTTGGACTTGCTAAATTATGTCCCAACAGATCAAGTATAGTGTCAATGTTTGTGGCAAGAGGAACAATAGGGTACATTGCTCCTCAAGTATTTTCTAGAAGCTTCGGAGAAGTTTCTCACAAATCCGATGTCTATAGTTATGGAATGATGATTCTTGAAATAGCGGGAGGAAGGAAGAACATTGATCGAACAGACGTTGATCGCACGAGCGAAATATATATATCTACAAGCAACTTGAAATGGAAGCCGGAAGAGATGATCGTAGTCTTCTTTCTGGAATAATGTATGGGAATGAAATTCAATTATTAGAGAGGAAACTACTAATTGTGGGGTTGTGGTGCATACAGACAAATCCTAGGGACAGGCCTTCTATGACTAAGGTGGTGGCAAATGGCAATGTTGGAGGGACAACTCAAATCATTGGATATTCCTCCCAAACCTTACCTTCATTCAACCCCAATAGTAGCATCAAAATTTTCATCTTCAGAATCCACTAATTAATTAGCATTATTCTTTGATGTATCAAATAAGATATGTGAAATTTCAGCCCATATATGTTCCACGGACTTTTGTTCCAAATTTGAGCAACCTGCAAATGCAGTGTTGTAATATAAAATAAAAAAATATGACAAATGCAATTTTATTTTTAGGCATGCAAATGGGTTTTATAACATTTTATTATTGCCCCAACTGTCCTTTCAAGACGCTTTACCATTTGATTTTGAATTGATTCTACGAAACAATTCCATCTTATGCCATAAAATTCCGATCTTGTAGAAATATATAGAATTTAAAGTAAATTTATATTAATTATTTCATTAACATACTTTACAAGTTTCCTGTTATTGATTGCTTACCCGTTGAAATGATTGAATTTACGTAAAATTAAATGACTAAGAGGTCACTTGGTTAAGAGTAATAAAAATTATTCTATTAGTAGTGTTTGATATTATCAATATATTGTAATAAAATTAAAAATATATTATAATTTACCTATCAAATGACTCCTCGATCAGGGGCTTATGCTCCCCCCAGTTTCCAATAAATTTATATTACTACTACTTAATATAAAGTCCTTAGAATGATAATGGTGGTAATAAATAGCTATCATAAACTCCTCAATTTGATAATATAGTAGATTTGTACTTTAATTTGATTTTTTTTTTTAAATAAAGATTGGAAGTTATAGCTAGCCTTGTAATTTGGTGTTGTAGTAATGGTATATTTTTTAGTTGTCCCCATCCAATCATATTTCATAAAAATAATTTTTTTTTATTATGGATTTTTCGGCTTGATATACATTGTACATGATTTATACTTACTTTTCTAATTAAATTCTTGGTAACAAAATTTTCATAAATTATTTATGAGTAAGTCTCTTGTGCATTTGGTGTATGATGCACTCACTCAACAGTTGATAACGTATACACTGAAAAGTTAGTTTCAATTACACTGAAAAGTTAGTCTCAATTACACTGAAAAGTTTACACTGAAAATCAGTTTTCAATGTAAACTGTTAAGTGTAATTGAGACTAACTTTTCAGTGTATACAATATCAACTGTTGAGTGAGTGCACCGTGCACTTGGTGCATATGAGACTTTGCCATTATTTATTACAATACAATTTATATATGTATTGTTGAATATTTAGTACACACTTCATCCCATAAAAAATGTATAAGAGGAAGAACACACAAAATAAGAAAAGTGGGTAATGATTGAATATTGAGGGAAATTTTTAAAAATCATTATGTATAAATTTATGTGTATGTGTAGGCTCAATAGTAATGACATTTTGTGTAAATTTATGGATATTATAAGTATGAAGTTTATGAAGAGTTTTCTATTTCAAGAGTGTGGAAACTTTTATAAAAAGATGGGAGTATGAATTATATATAATCAATGTGTTAAGGGGGCGCTTGGTTAACAATTCTTCAATGATAATGAGAATGAAAATTTATATTCATTTATGCCCTCATAAGAAAAATGATATGTTAGGGGAAGAAGTGTTCCAATGGTGACACTATTGCACAACAAATAATTGTTGGTGGAGGAATGGGGGAGTGATTGAGGAGGAGGATTGTAGGAAGAAAATATGGTAATCAAAATGGAGTAGTGATTACCTTATTTAGGAGGAGAGGTAGTGATTTTGTTCTCATGAACCATGTTACTATTGAAGAGTTGTTAACCAAGCGCCCCCTAATTTTTTTCTATAACTTGGTAATTCAATCCATATCTTTCATAATTATCCGTAGATCGACCTTTACTAGATGTATGTTGAACTCCACATGTTGCACAACTTCTTTGTTTATATTATCATTACTGGTAACAGTCCTACTCGTGCTTCGCACGGAAGTAATTTTTTTTTTCTATTTTTATTATATATATATATATATATATATAATACTTTGAAAATTGATTTTTTTATCTAATAAAAATAATTAAAACTAATAGTTACAGAAAAATCATTTATATTCACAAAAATAAATGAAATGTTGTCATTCATTTTTTTAATTATAATAAATAAATTACTAATACATTTACAGGGTTGCTTTAATTTTTTTTAACACAATAACATTAAAAAATTAAATTTGTTAATTTTTTATTTAAAAAGTAGTCATTTTGATAAGATTTAAATTATATATGGCAAATATAATGCACAAATTATTCTTTACTATTAAAAAGTAAAAATTTAAGGATTTATTAGGTTTTTTTTATTAAATAAATTTAAGTTAATTGATAAAGAGTTTATTCAAAAATACCGTGCAATAAAATATAAATAAATGTTGTTTGGAAGATATTGCTTTTTCCGTCTCTTGATTACTTTGATATTTACCTAATTAAGACATTTCACAAATATTTTCATGCCACATAAAAAGAAATAATTCTGCATAAAAAATAAATAAAATATAAAATTATTATTATTATTATTATTATTTTTATTTTTATTTTATTCGACTCTACACTCACATAACACATTTTTTCTTAAACAACGTGACACTTTCAAATGTGAAAGAAACAGTGAGATGAAGGGGGTATTTTTCAAATAAATTACAGTCCTCATTTTGCCCCCCTATTTGGGTTATTAGGGTCGATTGTGCCTAAATTCACGACTCTTAAAAATTACAGTCCTTAAATTGTTAGCACAAAAAGTAATTGTCATCATTTTGTCCGCCAAAAGTTACGATCCTTAAAAGTATTTTAAAAAATAAATTATTTTATATTAATAAATGAACAAACACACAAATAAAATTAAAAATCAAATATTTAAGTAAACTATAAAGAAAACTTCAAATCATAAGAAAAATCACTAAATTCGAATCTCTATAACCCGACAATCAACTATTTTTAAACATTAACATTCATATAATATAATAATTTTTCTATATAATTAAAAAAATTTATATTGTTGTTAAAATATTGCAATACAAATAAAATAATCAACGAATGAACTTAATTAAAAATAAAAACCAATATAAAATATTCAACCTTTGTATACATACAATGGAAATTAATTTTGCTCTAACATCAAAACAATTAAATTTTTTCAAAAAAAAAAAAACCATATCTACAAAGTCTAACATTTCTAATAAATTTATACCAAGTTTTAGCTAGACAAAAAAAAAGTGATAATCCGTATCAACAATAAACCTGGATTTATAATAAATTGGTAACAAATCTTAAGTTCTAACACACTTCAATATAATATAACTCAAGTCCTTTTAAATTTACACTTGACACTGGTATGTACTAAGAAAACAACAAAAAGATGATAAACATATTAAATTTACAATTTCGGTAAGGAAAAAAAAGCATCCAAATAAATATAACTATCACCAGACAACGTTTAAATTTAAAATTATTGCATTTGACAGAAAGCTCAAATTATTTCACCAACATTCGTTGGTTCTAATTTTCCTTCAAAACAATCTTTAAAATGATCAATTTGACTTTCAACTGAAACATTTGAAGGAAAACTTAAATTTTCTTTAAATGGTTCAATTATATTTTTCATTGTTCAAACAGAAAGTGACAAAAAAGAAAAGAAAAAAATATAATACAATTAAAGATTATTACATTTCCTTAAAAATTTGTTTTTTTTTTTGTTAGTTTCTTTCATACTCAATTCTAAGTCTCCCCGACTTATAAAGACTCATGTACAGTGACCTTAATCATGTTTTCCACCATTGGGTGACTTGATTTTACCAAAGATGATGAAAACGTGAACTCCCAGCCATTTATGTTTTAAAGAGGTGAGAGAGTCGGTATGTTTGATGGTATTGAAATTGAATTAGATTAATTTCAGCAAAAATATTTCGAGAAAAACTTAAATTGCCAATAGATGATCCAATTGAATTTTTCATCACTGTTCAAATACTCCCTCCGTCCACGAGTAAGTTTCCCACTTCTTTTTATTGAATGGTTTAAGAAAGTGTATTTGTTTATTAATATATGGTGGGCCACATGTTGACTCTTGGGATAAAGTAATGAATAGTGTTGAAAAGTAAAGTGAATGAGTGGCATTTTTGTAATATTGTGTGAGTTTGAAGGTTAAAGTTTATATATAATAGAGTGTTGTTATTTCCATTTATGGAATGAGAAACTTACTCGTGGACGGCCCGAAAAGGAAAATGAGAAGTTTACTCATGGACGGAGGGAGTATAAGATAATAAAATATATAATATAATACAAAGAACAAAAGTTTATAACACTAACATTAAAAACACATATTACATATCAACAAATTATCTTGTTTTGTTGGTTTATCTCATACCAAATTCTCAATTTCTTTGCCTAAGTCTATTATTGTGCAAGACGCTAATAATTTTTTCCCTTGTTAGAGTAGAAAGTTGAGGGAGTAAGTATATTTGGTAGTTGTATTAAAATTAAAGAAGATTGACGAGTGAGTATCTTTAAAGACGTAGGTAAAAATATTATATGTTGGATAAAATTATAATTTTAAAGTGGTATATTTAGTAAAAAAAAAAAAGGTGAGTAAGTTAAGAAATGTGTGAACTTATTAAAATAGAGTGGTAAGATAACTACATTCTATAAAAAAAATCTACAAAAAAATATCGCATTTGTCTCTGCATTAATAATTAACACATAATTAACACATAAGATTGACGAGTGAGTATCTTTAAAGACATAGGTAAAAATATTATATCTATAAATGATTTTTCTGTAACTATTAGTTTTAATTATTTTTATTAGATAAAAAAATCAATTTTCAAAGTATTATATATATATATATATATATATATATATATATATATATATAATAAAAATAGAAAAAAAAATGACTTCCGTGCGAAACACGAGTAGGACTGTTACCAGTAATGATAATATAAACAAAGAAGTTGTGCAACATGTGGAGTTCAACATACATCTAGTAAAGGTCGATCTATGGATAATTATGAAAGATATGGATTGAATTACCAAGTTATAGAAAAAAATTTAGGGGGCGCTTGGTTAACAACTCTTCAATAGTAACATGGTTCATGAGAACAAAATCACTACCTCTCCTCCTAAATAAGGTAATCACTACTCCATTTTGATTACCCTATTTTCTTCCTACAATCATCCTCCTCAATCACTCCCCCATTCCTCCACCAACAATTATTTGTTGTGCAATAGTGTCACCATTGGAACACTTCTTCCCCTAACATATCATTTTTCTTATGAGGGCATAAATGAAAATAAATTTTCATTCTCATTATCATTGAAGAATTGTTAACCAAGCGCCCCCTTAACACATTGATTATATATAATTCATACTCCCATCTTTTTATAAAAGTTTCCACACTCTTGAAATAGAAAACCCTTCATAAACTTCATACTTATAATATCCATAAATTTACACAAAATGTCATTACTATTGAGCCTACACATACACATAAATTTATACATAATGATTTTTAAAAATTTCCCTCAATATTCAATCATTACCCACTTTTCTTATTTTGTGTGTTCTTCCTCTTATACATTTTTTATGGGATGAAGTGTGTACTAAATATTCAACAATACATATATGAATTGTATTGTAATAAATAATTTATGAAAAATTATTAATTATTATATACTAACAAATAAATATAAGGGACAATTGTTATTTACTACAATTTTATAAGCCTAAATGCACTATACAACATAAAAAATCCCATGGTATCAATTCATACAATTTGGGGGTCCCCACAATTAATCAAAACTACAAATTCATACAATTTGATGGGCCCATGTTCAAAATCTGATTCTTACAAAATCTGACACATTATTGACTGATTGATGTCCTTTTGCATAGTGCCCGAGGAAAAATATTGACCAGTAAGTTTTGTTATTTTCGGCTGTTCATTAATTTTGAACATCAACATAAATTTTATGAACACAAGTATAAAATAATTTTTGAACATATAAATAAATATTTGAGAATTCTAGCAAATTTAATTTCAAATTCAAATACATTTATTTTATTATTAATTTGAGAATTACATATAAAAAATTGTAAAAGTATTACACATATAAAATTAGGCACAAATAACCCAAAAAATTATGAACTGACTACTAAAAAAAAATGTGAACAGACGCACAAAAATTATGAACAAACACTTTAAAATTATGAACAAATGCCAAGACAATTGTGAACAGAAGGTGTTTTACGTTTTTTTTTCCCCATTAACTTGCCTGAAATCAACAACAACAGAAATTAGAGCAATTGAATCAGTTTAAGAGAAAAATTCATCCACAAAAATTCACAATCAAAACACTTAATCCCATTAATACCTCATCCTCCAACACCGCTCCAATACAAATCAAGAAATCCTCAATAAAGAATGGAATAAAAGCAGCAAAAATAAACTGAAAAGCTCCAACTATAAAATTACATATTTGGTGGTTGTGATTTTGGAAGATTTATTATAAACAACAACTTGATTTTGAGTTGAGGCGGATGCTCCGAGGGTAAATCCAGATCTTGAAGGCCCTAAAAATTTGATTTTGAACCAGGTTGAATTTTGAATGATAATTCTCTGTGCAGGTTCTTCCAATAACAGTTAATGCTTGATGCCACACCATTAATGGGGGTTAATTAATTCATCACCGAATTTATTTCACCGCCAAACAAAATAGTAAAAACCAAGACGACATAACGAAAGAAAAGCTCTGAAACACAAAACTCAATGAATTTTCGTAGCCATTTCTGCAAGGATTTGATGCCTAGAATCAAAATACAGAAATTGATCTGTAATACCAATGAAAATATCAATTCAAAAAGAAAAATAATCAACAACGCAATAATAACCTAAATCATTACATCAGAAATCTACTGCACAGAGAATTTATTGTCAATAACAGTTGGAGAAGACGCTAATGGAAGAACCTGCGCTGATTGGCTACTGAATTTACCAAAACTACCTCCGATCTGAGCCCACGGCGCCGCCACGGTCTCACCCCACCCGTATCGCCGCCGCTTCGTCTCACCCCCACCCGCATCACTGCAGCCTTGATCTCACCCCACACGCATAACCGCTGCCCCGTATCCTGAGTTGTTTGTGCAGGCGCTCTTCCTCCAATTCTCCCCGGCGGCAGAGCTGCTCTTCTCACGGCTAGTGCGGTGGCGGCCTGTAATCATCTCTCGGCTTAGAGAGAGATGAATTTGAGAGGGGGAGAGAGAAATTTGATTTTTTTTTAATTGTGTGGCAGCATTAGAGGGGAGAGAGACGAGAGAGAGGGAGTGGTGGGACCTACTTAGGGGAGAGAGACGTGAGAGAGAGGGAGTGGTGGGACCTCCTTTTAAAATTGCTAAACAATAGTCAATTGTAGTAATTTGTGTCATGGGGTTTCTCATGTTTAATTTTGCATTTAAGAGGTTAGGATTGTAGTATGGTGTGTATTTCCCTAAATATAACTATCACCAGACAACGTTTAAATTTAAAATTATTGCATTTGACAGAAAGCTCAAATTATTTCACCAACATTCGCTGGTTCTAATTTTCCTTCAAAACAATCTTTAAAATGATCAATTTGACTTTCAACTGAAACATTTGAAGGAAAACTTAAATTTTCTTTAAATGGTTCAATTATATTTTTCATTGTTCAAACAGAAAGTGACAAAAAAGAAAAGAAAAAAATATAATACAATTAAAGATTATTACATTTCCTTAAAAATTTGTTTTTTTTTTTTTGTTAGTTTCTTTCATACTCAATTCTAAGTCTCCCCGACTTATAAAAACTCATGTACAGTGACCTTAATCATGTTTTCCACCATTGGGTGACTTGATTTTACCAAAGATGATGAAAATGTGAACTCCCAGCCATTTATGTTTTAAAGAGGTGAGAGAGTCGATATGTTTGATGGTATTGAAATTGAATTAGATTAATTTCAGCAAAAATATTTCGAGAAAAACTTAAATTGCCAATAGATGATCCAATTGAATTTTTCATCACTGTTCAAATATAAGATAATAAAATATATAATATAATACAAAGAACAAAAGTTTATAACACTAACATTAAAAACACATATTACATATCAACAAATTATCTTGTTTTGTTGGTTTATCTCATACCAAATTCTCAATTTCTTTGCCTAAGTCTATTATTGTGCAAGACACTAATAAATTTTTCCCTTGTTAGAGTAGAAACTTGAGGGAGTAAGTATATTTGGTAGTTGTATTAAAATTAAAGAAGATTGACGAGTGAGTATCTTTAAAGACGTAGGTAAAAATATTATATGTTGGATAAAATTATAATTTTAAAGTGGTATATTTAGTAAAAAAAAAAAGGGTGAGTAAGTTAAGAAATGTGTGAACTTATTAAAATAGAGTGGTAAGATAACTACATTCTATAAAAAAATCTATAAAAAATATCGTATTTGTCTCTGCATTAATAATTAACAATTTTTCATATGTGATTTTTGATATACAAAACAAAAACATTGCTATTTATTTTTATGACGTTTAAATAATAACAATTTTAATGTTACTTATAAGCAAAAATTAATTTTACAATATAATCGTGAAAACACTCAGATGAAGATAAAAACAAATGATTAAGACAAATTTAACAAAAATTGGTATCTCAAATCATGGAAAAACATATATTTTAAGGACGGTAACTTAGTGGGTGGCAAAATGGGGAATATTGTAATTGTGGACAATAATTTTTAAAATTCATAAGTTGAGGTTAAACCATCTCAAATAAATCCAAATCGGACTGTGCTACATGCCCGATTGGGCTAATTAACATGGTTTGGCCTGAATGGGGGCTGAATTTGGGCCCAATTTGGGTTTATTAGGCTAATTGTGCCTAAATTTACAACTCTTAGAAATTATAGTCCTTAAATTATCAACCCCAAAGTTACGGTCCTTAAAAAAATATTTTCAAAATATTAACTTTCACCTTGAAGATTGAATGATAGACATTAACTCTTTGGGGTGTTATTTAGTTGGGGTAAAGGGAAAAATGAGGACAAAAACTCTTCGGGCTAGAAAAATGAGGACACAAACTCTTTGGGCTAGAAAAATGAGGACCGTAGATTTTCGAGCTGACAATTTAAGGAAATTAACTTTTAAAAGAAATGAATTTTTGGGTTAATTAAGGCTAATTGTGGATAAATTCGCAACTCGTAGAAATTATAGTCCTTAAATTGTCAACCCCAAAGTTACGGTCCTTAAAAAATATATTTAAAATATTAACTTTCACTTTGAGGATTGAGTGTAAGCATTAACTCTTCGAGGTATTATTTAGTTGGGGAAGGGGTAAAATAAGGACAAAAACTCTTCAAACTGAAAAATGAGGATCATAACTCTCCGAACTAATAATTTAAAGACATTAACTTTTAAAAGTAGTGATTTTTTTTGGGTTTATTGGGCTAATTGTGCCTAAATTTGCAACTCCTAGAAATTACAGTCCTTAAATTGCCAACCCCAAAGTTACGGTCCTTAAAAAATTTCAAAATATTTCACCTAGAGGATTGAGTGATAGACATTAACTCTTCGAGTTGTTATTGAGTTGGGAGAAGGGGCAAAATAAGGACAAAAACTCTTCGGGCTTAGAAAATTTGTATCGTAACCCTCTGAGCTAACAATCTAAGGACAATAACTTTTAAAAAGTATTGTATTTTTATCATATCAGCCCAAATCAGTTAGAATTGGATACAAATTCAATCTAAATTCAAGCCAAATCACGCCAATAACCTCGAATTTCAAGCCAAGTCAAGCCAATAATCTGACTTGCTTTGATTCAGGCTGATTTGGACTCAAATCTCGACTTTTAAAAGTTAATTTCTTTAAATTGTACAACCAAAGATTTAAAGTCCTAATTTTCCTATAACACCTAGTTATAATCCTTACGGAAATCATTCTTGCTCTAGCATTAAATACCATTGTACTTCTTTAAAAAATAAGTTTTTTATTTGGCATTTTTATGGTGAAGAAAATAATAATTTAGGGCCATTTTTAAAATCCAAAATTATTAGATGAAGACAAAATAGAATCATGAAATTAAGTTAGGGGAAATGACAGAATAACGAACAAATTCATATAGAGCTTGGCTTGTGGTCGTCGGGAAATAACCGAAAATGACAGAATAACGAACAAATTCAATATATCCATAAAAAGTGATATATCAATGTTAGTACATTGCACACAATTATTTTTTTCACTTTTTCGTGACAGTAAAAAATGCAACCAATAATTGAATATATTATACTTTGCATGATACATGTGAAACAATAACATTATATATATATATATATATATATATATATATATATATATATATATGCTAAAACTAATATAATATAATAATGTACAATTTATTTTAATTTTTTTTAAAGCATAAACTTTTATTTTGAAAGATTTTTAAAATAAAATAATAAACCTTTAATACAATAAGAACATATTATATCGTCGTTAAAACTGAGCAATACAAATTAAAGAATAAACAATGTGACTTAATTTAAACGATCAATATCAAGTATTCAATCTTGGTGCATAGACAACCAAAGTCATTCTTGCTCCAAAAACAACCAAAATAATTGTATCATTTATACGGAATCCAACACTTCTAACAAAGTTAAAACAATCTTTAGTGAGACGAAACATGCGATAATCGGTGTCATCAATAAACTCATAATCATAATAAAAACCGGAGATAATTATTTGGTTGTGACATACTTTAATATAACAAAACCTGATATTTCTCAAAAAAAAAAAAAAACACAACCGACATTGGTATGTGCTAAACATATAGAACTCACAATTTCAATAAGAAATTTAAAAAATTGATGTGCATCCAATTAAATATAAATCCCACCAAACGACATTTAAGTTAAACATAATTAATTTCACATAAAACTCAATGATTTCAACAACATTCACTAATTTTAATTTTCCTTCAAAATAATCTTCCAAATAATCAATTTTCCTTCAACATAATCTTTAATTTATATACTATTAATTTATCTCATGCATAATAATAAACTATCTTTATTCGTTACATAATATTACTTTAAAAATCAATAACATTTACTGAAGTTAATTTATTTATAAGAATTTTTTTATATATATATATATATTTATCATTCCTTAGTTAATAATTTATGGCTAAATATATTTATCATTACAATTAAATTTATTTAATGATAAACTCTCATATAAAAATTTCAGGGATCAAGGATCCATTAATTGTAGCCCAAATTAAAATATTTCACAAATCTTAATTGGGTCAAACCGGGTCAAGTGAATCTTTCTAAAAAAACTCGCGCAAACATAAAATGTAGAAGTTCGCTCCCAGGTTGTGTTACTATAAGCGCACACTTGTTGTAGTATAAGGACACATATTTGAACATATTTTAACACATATAAGGTATTTAAAAATGTGTTATTATATGAACAAAAGTATGTTATTGTATGAACAAAACCTGTACAAATTCACGAAAACAAAACCTAGAATTAAAGAGATAAATAATAGATCAGAAATTCACATATTTGTCCTTATATAAACACATATTTGTTTTAAAAGTTACTGTATGTACATATATTTATTTTTGTAAAGGCTAGTAACATATAATTGTTGTTAAAGTAACATATATTTGCTTTTATAGTAACACACATGGGAGCAAGATTTCTATTTTGATTGGTGTAATTTTTTTCTTAGGATTATTTATTTGACCTGGTACGACACACTTAAAATACATATTGCATATTCTTTAAATGAGCTATAATCTAACTTAAAATATTTTAAATGAGTGTTACTATTATTTAATTGAATGTAAAAATTAAACATTAAAGTGTATGAACTATTGTAAATAAAGATTTTATTATATTTCAAATCGATGACAATATTGTTTAAAAATAAGGATTAGAGAACTTTTAAATATAATAACTTTGTAAGATATATTAGACAATAAACAACTAGAGATAGTACTATGCTCAAACGGAAAACACTTTTGTTCTTAAAAAAACACCCTCTAATATAGTCTTTTATATTTTTTTTACTAAAAAAATAAATTAGTATTATAACTACTCATTATTACATTTTTTTGTTTTTTTGCTTTTGGTAGGAAAGATAGATAACATTATATTTGGGTATAACACAACACCCTTTCAAAGGACAAAATATTGGAAATATTTAATATATTTGGGCTTCCACGTTAAAAAAATTGTCAATTTGCAACTCTTAGAAATTTCAGTCATTAAATTGTCAGCCCCAAAGTTACGGTCCTTAAAAAAAAATCAGAATATTAACTTTCACTTTGAGGATTGAGTGATAAACATTAACTCTTCTAAGTAATATTTACTTAGTTGGGGAAATGGGTAAAATGAGGACAATAACTCTCCAGGTTGAAAAAATGAGGATCATAACTTTTGGAGCTGACAATTTAAGGACAATAACTTTTAAAAGTAGTTAATCATCCAACATATCAACCCAAATTAGTTAGAATTGGGTACAAATTCAACCCGAATTCAAGCCAAATCACACAAATAAGTGAAAATTTTAAGCCAAGTCGAGTCAATTAGTCCAATTTGCTTTGATTCAGGTGATTTGGCCTCAAATCTTGACTTTTAAAAGTTAATGTCCTTAAATTATCCGTCCAAAGGTTTAGAATCCTAATTTTCCTATTAACCCTTTGTTACGGTCCTTACGAAAATCATTCTTGCTCCGAAATGAATATCATTATACTTCTTAAAAAATTAATCATTTTTATGCAATACAACACTTATAACAAATATAAACGAAACTTTAGTGAGACGAATTATGCGATGATTTTTGCCACCAATAAACTTGTATTCATACTAAATAGAGGAAATTATTTTGTTCTGAAATACTTCAAATATAATAAAATATGATTCGTCATCAAAAAGTTTACACCCGACTTTATTATGCGCTAAAAAAAAAAAAGAAAAACAATCATAATATTATTTAGGGTATAAATAATTATATGATTATCATCATAAATACAACCAAATTTAAAAATTAATTTGTTTATACATAGTCGATTAACATTTTGGAGGAAAACTTAAATAATTTATATATGGTTGGGTCGGATTTTTTTTATTATTAAAAGTTAAATTATAAAAAAAAATAAGAGTTTGTATAGAGTGAAATTTGTTTCATACATGAACCACTTTACAATACTTTTTAGTGTAACCAAATAATACTCTTTAGTGTAATCAACTAATACCTCAACGAAAATAATTAATACCCTCCAATATTAATATCTTTAGTGAAAACAACTAAGACCTGTCAAATGGTTCATGTATGAACCATTTTCGCTCTATAATTTATAGATTTAAAATAAAATTATAGATAATAAAATACATTAATATTGAAAAAGTATATAATATTTTTCATTAGAACAACTAATACTCTGTAGTCTAAACAACTAATACCCTTTAGTGAAACAACTCATACTCTTTGTACCTCTCAATCCATATTTTTTAGTGAAAACAACTTGTCCATTCCAGAACTAATATCATTTACTTAAAATAACTAATACCCTTTAGTGAAAAAACTAATATCATTCAAAGTGATTCATATGTGATTTATTAATCAATTTCTCTCTATAATTTGCCCTGTATTAATTAATGTACCACAATACAAAAATATAAAATATTAAAATATTATTCATACATGAATTATTGAAGGGTATTAGTTGTTTTTACTAAAGAGTATTAATTATTCTCACTGAAGGGTATGAGTATTAATTGTTCTAACATAGGCAGAGTTTACTAATTTTTTTTTTAATTTTATTAATTGACATTTAAATATTTTAAATGTTTAATTTATTTTTATGTGAAATTTGAATGGTTACTTATGTGGGTTATAACATAATATAAACTTACTAAAGATGTAAACTAATTTTAAAAAAATTATAGAAATTAATATATACTAACGTAAAATAATTTTTCTTAAAAATAATTCTATTACATGAAGTTTAATTACGTGAAATTTTAAATTTAATTTTATACTATATATATCTCTAGCATAATTTACGTGAGAGTTTAGTTTAATTCTAATTTAAGTTCCGTGGAATGCTCTAACATAATTGAACATAAAATTTTCGAATTTAACATAATTACAAATTCAATATATTTATAATTGTGGTTTAATTATGTGAAATGTTCAATTCAATTTAATATGTATATGCTAATGCGGCTAATTTTAAGTAAATACTTTGGAAAGATTTGAAGAAACCATTTTAAAATCTAATAATGTGACTAATTTCAGTGTGCCTATACAAATTAAAATACAATTATATAAATTTTGCAATCAATTTATATAATTTAAATTCCGTAACAAACTTAAATTGAAAATCTAATGATACTGTTGAAACTAAAAATAAAAATCCTGGTAATAAGACCACCATCAATATCAGAGTTATTTAAGGATAAGAATTTGATATTTTATCCTTCACCAATCACAATCCTTATAATTATCAATTCCATAACTAAAATAGAGCGATTAATAGTAATAAAGCTTACTGCTTTTCAGGAAATTCCGTGGTTTCCAACTCTTAAATCTTCCAATGAACACTTAATTTTTTAGCATTGAAAATAACAGTTTTTTTTTATCAAAAAACACCAAATATCAGAAATTGATGTTTTTAAACAAACAAATTCAATAGCAAATAGATAAAACAATCCAACGGCTAATATTTCATAAACCACAATCCCTATAAAATATAGAATCCGTCAACAAATAAAGGATTATATATTTAGCATATATAAAATTATATATTTAGCTCAAATTCAATGAATGTAGTTTATAAATACTGTAAACTCCTTAACATAGATCATTCCTTAACTATTGACCAAAATATAGAGTCCATTAACAAATATAATACGATCCCACGTATTTAGCGAAAATTTATTAAATGTAGTTCAAAAATATTATAGACTTTTTTTTCGAGTTAAATTTGCATTGTGATATAACTAACATAATTCATATGGACAAATGTGTTAAAAAGCTAACTACATACAACAGTTTCAAGAAAATACAATTCAAACCAAGATAAAATTTCCTCACACCAACAATACATTATATATACAACACATCAAAAGTGGATACAAAAACCTAAACACACCCTAAGAACGTAACAAAAACACCCACAACCACGCACATGTAGTTACAAATCATCTTAACGACAATGTCATAAGTGTCTACAAAAACCTAATCAGATAATTCAATCCAAAGAAAAAATACAACCCCGAAATTATGTGACTATAAATACATATCATCCTAATTATTTATCACCAACAAAGTCGATGAAGGGCAACATAACCATCACCATCTACCTTCACAAATATTCCAAATATATTCTATAGAAACAATCATCCTGCAAAAAAAGAAAAAAAGAAAAAAAAATGTAAACAATGATGCATATGAACAGTAAACATATACACACACATATATGTATATAGGTGAGTTAAATGTAACGGCTCCACTCATCAAGAAACAATCTAAATGAAAAAAGGGATGACAACCATTGTATACAAATGATGTAAATGACACAATTAAAACAATACCATATCAAACAGAGAAATGAATCCAATGACCAATATGAAAAGAATAAAAAACGATCAACGGCCAAATATAACATTTCCATAACTAATTTTAAATATAATTCTTTTGTTTTATATTGTACAAATATCACAATTTCTTTATACCACGGTTTATAACAAAATTTTAATAAAATAATTTTCTAATTATACGTAAGTGTAACATGAAAAATTGTATGTTCTATTATAAAATAGATATTTATAACGAATAATGAATTATTTTACAATTCTTACCATCAACTCATCTTAGTTAAATGGTGTGCTTGATATAATTGCAAATATAATCTAAACTTGTACATTTTAAAATCATATCTATAATATTGGATAACCACCGAAAGCATTAGAACATGACTCTTCTATATTCTATGTTCCCTTCGCCCCACAATTACTTTCACACTTGTCTTATTTGGACGTCCCAAAATTACTTTCACACCTAAATTATGAATAACACTCTCTCACAAAAGTCAATAAAGCATAAACATATTATTATTTTATTCAACCCTACACTCACATACTCTATTTTTTCTTAAAAACTGTGCAACTTCCACATGTGAAAGTAAAGGTGGGACGGAGAGAGTATTTACCAAGATATTGGAGTAGAGAACTATTGGATATTGGACTATATTCGCATTATTGGAGGCCGGATACTAACGGGAAATTTCCTGTAAAATGTGGATGTAATTTTTTGTAGGAAAAAAGTCAACCAACACAAGGAGGAAAATACTTCTAACAAAGAGTTAGAAACAACGTAGCTGTAAAAAATTTGGTCTCTCAATATTCCCCCTAAAGTCCATACTTTTTTGTGGAAAATTATTGATGATTTCATCGCCACAAAAGGTAATTGTCTAAGGACTATGCAATTTCTCACCAAAATATCCGATAATAGCAAAAACGTGATCCACAAGGAAATTAAAATGGCGATGGGGAATCTAGAAGAAGTGTTGTGATGTGAAACATGGAAAAAACACAGTTTGCCTGAGGTTGGAGTATCGTGGTGACTTCAAAGTTAAATGGGCACTTAATTATCTACAAAGTTCCCAGCGAGCTCAAATTTCCCTTCGTGGGTGCATAGCTTCCCCAAGGAACTCCCAAGAAGTAAAGTCAATTGATGAACCTTTTGAAGGTCTTAATTTGTGCACGAATGTTGAGTTCAATGAGAATAAAATGGACTTCTCTATAGGCTTCGCTGTTATTAGTCCGGGGGAAGGGATGATAACTGCAGGATGCAAAAGTATTAATCATCCATGATCAATTTTAGTGGTGGAACTACACGCTACCTTAGAAGGTCTCAAGAAATGCAGACACTACAACTTCAATAATGTTAGATAATGGTCTGATTCCCTAGAAGCGGTAAGAGCAATCTAAAAAAGAGAAATATTTTATGGCCCAGAAGATGCAATACTGGAGGATATTTGGGAGGAATTTAAAGATGGCTTATCGCGAAACATTAATCTTATTCCTAGAACACATTATGTTGCTCACAAACATGCGTGATTTGCCGTTAGCTCCTCTCTTCCTCATGATTGGAGTGGGGTAAATGTTTCTCGTATCATAATAAAAATCACCGAGCTCAACCTTTGTAACCAGACAAAGAAATGTTTATAAACATTAACAACCAGATAAAATTATTCAATACAATTAACAAAATATAATTTCATCTTTAAAATTAAATAATACTAAAATAAAAGATTCAAAATCAAGTACATGAATAAATTTTTAAAGAGCCGTAACTTGGAGGGGGGCAAAAATGACAACTATAACACTTCGGGCTAGCAAAAATGTGGATTGTAATTCTCCGAACTGATAATTTAAGGACAATAACTTTGAAAAGTAGCAAATTTAGGCCATATTAGCCCAGATCAACCCAAATTTGATCCAAATTTTACCTGAATCCATGCCAAATGCCACTAAGCCCCAATTGCAAGCTAAATCGGGCCTGCTTTAGGCTAATTTGACCTCAATTTGTGACTTCTATAATAGTTTTGTCCTTAAAATGCCTGCCTGGAGATTTAAAGTTCTAATTTTCAAGTCACCTCTAAGTTACAGTCCTAAAAAATATAATTACTATCAAGTACTCAACCTTGGTACACATAAACTTTTTTTTGCTCCGACATCAATACCATTATACTTCTTTTAAAAAATTAATCATTTCTATGCAATTCAACAATTATAATAAATTTAAATCAAACTTTAGTGACACGAACCTTGAGGTGATCCATGTCACCAATAAACTTGTATTCATAATAAATTGGGGAATTATTTAGTTATGAAATACTTCAGTATAATAAAATAAGATTTTGCACAAAAAAATTTTACACCCGACATTGATATGCACTAAAAACCCAAAAAAAATGAAAAACATAATAAATATCTAGTAAGATTTGTTTTAATATGCATCCAAAGAAGAGTATGTATAGGGTGAAATTGGTTATACATGAATCATTGAAGGATATCAGTTGTTCTCACTGAATAGTATTTGTTGTTTCCACTAAAGAGTATTAGTTATTTTTACCGAAGAGTCTTAGTTTGTTTTCACTGAGCAACTAAGACTCTTCGGTAATAAAAACTAATACTCTTCAGTGAAAATAACTAATACTCTTTATTGATAACAACTAATACCCTTCATTGGTTTATGTATAACCCATTTTCACTTTATACTTTTTCTTTAAGAAAATAGTTGTTTATTAGTATTTAAAGTGATAAAGTAGATATATTTGTTTAGGATTGTATGGATAATACAATAATGAAAAGTATTGTTATTGTGTTTTTGATAAAAATAGATGTAGCAATTGAGTATGTGACGAATCTTTTTGACAATGTAGCAAACAACTTTGGAACGGAAGGAATATATAATTTCAGCATTATTGCATTTCGTCGAAAGTTCAAGTATTTCACCAACATTTTTTTTAAGTCATGTAACTCTTAAAATATGGTGAAAATAGAATATGTACTCAAAATTGATTGATAATCTCGAGAGTTTTCATCTATTCCAATACTAATGAAATATTGACATTTTTGTCCAACCATCCAAATAATATTAGTCTAGATTTACCCAAAAAAAATCATCTTTTTTATTAAATCCTCACGATATGACCGAATTAAATATGAGTAGATTTTATATTAAAATATTTCATGATAAGTTTATCATTAATTAAATTATTTTAAGGTATTTAATATTTGATCAGAGGTATCAAAGATCTCACCAGGAGTATTAAAAATTGGGGTAGAAAAGAATTACAATATAATACCACTGACCCTGATTTATAGTAGGGGGGTTACAAGTAGGTCCTCCTCTTAAGAGTTTATTAACCTTTAGTCACCCACCTTTTGTAAAATACAAGTAGGTTAATTTTCTGGTGGTCCCTACTCCGTTTACCATCGGTCCCAGGCAACACCCTCCCCCTCGCTCACCCACCTCCCCCATCCGGCCTTTTCGTATTCTCCGTACAGTAAGATTACCTACACCGCCGCTCCAAACGCTGCAACTGATAGGACAGGGCCATCAATCAACAAAATTGGGGTGTGAATTCTTAGTCTTAAGCCCTCACGCTCTCTTTCCACCACCATTCTGCAACATTAAAAAAATTGTCCAAATTCCTCTCCCGAGGGGCCGAAAAAACTCCATTGGGGCGCTGGCCAAGATTTTGGATTGCGAAGCTCACTCAAAACTTCCACTCTGAAAAGGGTGAGATGAAATTCCTAAATAATTAGGGTTTCGATTTTTTCTGGATATATAATGCTTTTTTTTGTTCCAGTGAAAAAAGTGTTGTTGCTATGGCGCGAGATATGGATGGATACGAAAATCGGTGGAAAAGAAAGCACAAAGATGAAGATCAACGTAGGATTCAGACGAGGGGTCAGTGAAATGTGGATTTTTTTGGGTTATTATTTTATTCTGTGATTGCGCGCATGCACTTCCATTAAAAAAATTATTGGAGAAATTGTTATGCCTTATGCACATTTGGGTCTGTGTATTTGACTTGAAGCGACTACACTAGCTTCTACTAGTAGCTACCCCGCAAGAGTACGGGTTCACTGTAGTATGGGCAAGTATAGGGACCAAGTATTATCGAACCCAAGGAATGATGTATATGCGAATAGATCCCTGAAGATCTACGCGTCGTAGTTAATATGAGTGTAATGTTTTTGGGTTTTTGAAAGATTAATTAAAAGACTAAAATAAACTAATTAAACTAAAAATACTAAAGCAGACGAATTAACTAAGGGTTGGATTCAAATAAGAGATGGTGATGCTTAGGATAGGAATCCCTACGTATACTAACGGAGCAGGTACATAATCAAAATAACTGTGACACACAAGAATTAACCTAAGTCTAAGAATGCAAGGTGAAAGCTCAAGATTCTAAACCCTAATACTTTACCCTAACACTCGACTTCACGAATCTACTAACAAGTTACTAGATTGTGCTCAATTAATGAGACCCTAATTTAACTAAGGTGATGCGGTCGTCCTCCTTCGCTAAACCGGTAAATGAATTAACCTTTCCTAAACCTTCTCGTTAAGACTACTAGTTGTTATTGAGTGATGCGGTCGTCCTCTCTCTAACACTTTCGTACTAAATTTAAAGGTAAAGTTCAGATTAATTATAAGAATTCATTAACTAAGAGAATTAAAACTAACGTCACAAATTACCCTAATTACGTACCCACATCCTACTTCTACGAGTTCATCCTAACCTAAGCATGCAAGGGTTTTAGCTGGACATGGTTTTAACAAAACTAAAAGCAATTAAAGAAACAACGAACATAAACATATTGAATTGAACGAAGAAAATAAGAAACATGAACTAGGGTTGTAAAAGAAAATAAATATGAAGAACTGAAATTGAATTGATAAAAACGAAATTTAAACGTGTTCAAAGTAACGAACTAATGAAAAGAAACTAAGAATTGAAAAGAAACTAGAATTCGTATGCAAAACCTCAACAAAACGTAAAATAAAGCTTGCTCGTTCTTCTCCTCTTCAAAAACTAAGTCTAAAATTATTTCTAAAAGTCGGGGATTCCCTCAAAACGTGTTTGGAAGAGGTATATATATGCACGGGTCGAAACGGGAGTTAATGGGCCGAAAATACGCATCCGGAGGCAAAAATCCATGGGCGCTCGAGCGGTCCCGCTCGAGCAGTGTAGCTCGAATGACACAATCGCTCGAGCGGTTCCGCTCGAGCTGGTCGAGCGATGAAATAATTCTGCATGTTTTGGGCGCTCGAGCGATTCGCTCGAGCGGTGGCGCTCGAGCAATTCGCTCGAGCGGTGGCGCTCGAGCTGCTCGAGCGCAAGAAAGTTTCTGTACGTTTAGGCGCTCGAGCAATGCGCTCGAGCGGGGGCGCTCGACCTAGTCACTCGAGTGACTTCTAACTCCTCCCAAGTGATACTTTTCCTCGTCCGCACTAATACCACTCGTATTTCTTCAATATCTTCTCATCCGGGCATCCGTTTGAGTCGATTCAAAATCCTACGAACTCCGTTTTTCGTCCTCTATTCACCTATGAGCATCAAAGAGACAAATTCATCAATGTTTAGAAATAATGCTCAATTGACTCTAAATACTCTATAAACTCGACCAAAACTAGGGCGTTTCTAGCTACGAATCATGACAATTTCACGCCTAATCAACCCCCCCAAACTTACCATATTGCTTGTCCTCAAGCAATGAAATAATAAGTCAAGTGAAATTGTTAGGAATGAGTAAAACAAATTCAATCATGCAAGCTAATGAACTCAAGCTTCAAAAGTCAATCACCCGTATACTCACTTACTTTCTTTTATCGTACTCATGCAACAATAATAAGAAACACCAAGATCAAGCATGGATGTGCACTCAACGATGTGTTTCACTCCCTCACAAGTGTATATCAATGATTAAGGGACTCACTCAAACAATCAATCACACAAATTGGCAGCCATAGGCTTGTAAGCACTCTCAAATCCGACCATACTCTAGAAATCAATGCCGAATCAAAAAGGACTTTTCTCAAGGTTGTAATGTAGGCTCTTTGGACAGGTGGGATAACAATATAAGGTAAAGTGACTAAAGTGAATGAAGAATAGAAAATCAAACTTTGGCACTTCGAGATTAGGAACATACTACTTCAAACATATTCAATCAACACTCTTTCAATTCCACTTCTCTCAACACTTCATTTTTTTTCTTTCTCACTCTTTTCACTTTTTTCAATCACTTCACTTTTTTTTCTTTTTCGCACAAACACATGAGCTCAATTTTTCTTTTGCTCATTCTCAATTTTTTTTCTTTCCCACATCTCAAAACTTCATCACACCTTCTTCTCATATTCACTCAACAAACAACCTTTTCCTTTTTCAACTCAATTCACTCCCTTCACATTCACACTTTTCCTATTCTCCACTCAAATTTGGACAAAAAGGCTTAGGAATTGGAATAGTGTTCATATGTGCTAGCAAATAAAATAGGCTTTAGGCTCAAAGGGGCTAGCAAGGGATCAATGTCATTGGTAAGGAAAATTTTTGGCTAAGTGACTCAATAAAAACAAAGATGGCCTAAGATCACATTCGGCATATCAAACTAGACACAATCAAGAAGCAAGAGCACACACAAGTTCTAGCATCCTCTGAGGTGACGATTCACTCACAAACGAAGAGATCAATTTATGCATTTAAATCTCATAAGGTTCAAATCTCACAGCTTTCACATCCATGCTAGTCCTAGTGAATTCTCACTCTCATCACACAAGCACTCAAAAGAAAACTCATAAGCATACGAGTTCTTTCTCAAATCAGCTCAAACTCAAACACTCACACAAAAGAATTTCTAACTCACCCTTACCACTCACTCTACTCATCAAATCATACTCAAAGATAGCAATCAACAAGCATAAGATGATTGATAGGCATGAAATATGCAATAGGTAGTCAAATCAAAATCACCCCAAGGAGTATCTCAACAATCAATAATCAATCAAACTCAACTCAAAGATAAGGGCGTGCATGCATGTGCAATGTAACAAGAAACATAAAAAAAACTCCACCCCCCCCCCCCCCCAAACTTCGACCTTGCTAGAGGTCTAAGTTTGGGGTTGTGGGTTACCTCAACCAAATAATTCCGTTTCTCTCACTAGCTTTGCACATTCCCTTGTCTCAAGTTGGTTCCTTCAATCTCCACTTCTTTGATACCTTTACTCCTTTAGAGACAAGCCTACAAGCAACTTACTCAAATACGAGGTTAAACATCCGACTCAAAATACTCCCTAATAATATAAAACGACACTAAAAATAAATGAAAGCAAATAAAAATGGGTTGCCTCCCATTCAGCGCTATTTTTAAGGTCCTCATGCCGGACCAAGCTCAAAGGAGCTTATGGGACATCATACTCAAATTTACCTCCCCCACTCTCATAAGAGTGGTGTTTGAACTCCTTTCCTTGATGCCCCACCATCATGAGCCCTTTTGCTTCCTTCCCCACCTCAAGTGGTATAGGTCTCAACTCCTTCTCACCTTTATCTGGAGGAGTCTTACTAAACAATTTCTTGAGTTTGGACTTTTTCTTCTTAACTCCTCCTTTCCCTTCTAACTGGACCACGTCCACTTTCTTCACCTCTTCATCCTTCAACTTCTTCACTTTATCCCTATCAACATAATCAAGATCATAATGCTCATGGGTTAAATAATCAAGTGAAGGACTAACAAAATCATGAATATCAGAAGGATTAGGGATAGAAGGCGTGTCTTCAACACGAGGATCAATTGCATCCATGCAATACAAGCTCTCATCCTCCTTCGGGTGCTTCATGGCTTCATATAGGGAGATCTTCACTTCTTGATCATCGACCTTCAACGTACTCTTCCCATTTGCCACGTCTAGCACCATCCCCGCCGTAGCTAAGAACGGTCTTCCCAAGATCAGGGGCACATGCTCATCTTCCTCCATCTCTAGCACTACAAAGTCGGTTGGAAAAATGTGATCTCCAACTCTCACTAGGACGTCTTCAACCACACCTTGAGGTCTAGTAATAGACCGGTCGGCAAGTTGAAGCGTCATCATTGTGGGTTGAAGTTCAACACCTTCCAACTTCTTGAAAAGCGACAGTGGCATCAAATTAATGCTCGCCCCTAGGTCGCACAACGCTCCCTTCTTGATCCCGTTCCCAATATCACATAGGATCGTGAAGCTCCCGGGATCCTTTAGCTTCGGTGGAAGCGCCTTGTGCACTAATGCACTCACCTCGTGGTTCAGCTGCACCAACTTCGGCTCATCCACTCGCCGCCTTTTCGCGATCAAGTCCTTCAAAAACTTCGCATAGTGCGGCATCTGTTCCAAAGCATCATAAAAAGGAATATTAATATGCAATTGTTTAAAAACATCAAGAAATTTTGCAAATTTTTCATCAAGCTTCTTTTTCATTAAGCGCTGTGGATATGGGACGGGTATCACAGATTTGGGTACCCCCCATTCATCTCTTTCTGTTTCTTTCACTTTCTCCCTTGCTTCCTTTGCCTTTTTCCACTTAGGAACTCTCTCAACCTCCTCACTTTCCTTGCCCTTCTGGGACTCATCTATATCTTCATGCTTCTCAATTCCTTCACTTTCAATCCCCTTCTCAACTTCATCTCCTTTAGGCTCAATCTCTTCTTGGGGCGTCTCAGAATCAGCAGGCATCTGAGGACCTTCGTAGTTGGTTCCACTTCTTAGCTGGATCGCCTTGCATTGCTCTTTCGGGTTCCCCTCCGGCATTCTATTCACTGATTTTGCAATCTGGCTCATCTGGAGCTCTAAAGAGGTGAACCTTCGATTGTTCTCTTGTTGAGTTCTAGTCCACTCAACGTTCATCTTCTGGAGCTCTTGATCTCGATGATCGCCCTTCTTGTGCAGCTCCTTCACATCGTACTCCAAGGATGACAACCGCTTGCTCCCTTCCTCCACCTTCTGAAGGATCGCTCTCAACATCTCCTCGGTTGATGCACCGCCTTCTCCACCAGGAGGTTTAGACCCCGGATCAACACCTGCAGGAACAGTAACACCAGCTTTTGGGTTAGCATAAGAAAAATTATCATTCTTCCTCCATGTGTTTTGAGGAGGTTGCTGGCCTCCTTGATACCCTTGTGTGTTCCTCCATTGATTTTGAGGTGGCTGAGGGCCTGGAAGTAAAAATGGTTGGCCATAAGAAGGCCTTCCACACTGATTTCCACCTTGGTAGCCATTCTGATTGTAATATGGACCTCCCATGTAATTGGCTACCTCTTGCTGCCCACTTGGTTGGTCTACTCTCTCATTCTCTACTGCATGCTCTCCACCCAAACTCTTTCCCAACTCGAGGTTGTTTATCTTCTCCATCATGGCCATCAATAGCCTTCTCGTTCCTTCTCCCTCTTCAACCTGATGCACCTTCTGAAAATCTGCATCTCCACTCCAAGCACCGGCATTCGTGACAATGTTGTCAACGATCTCTCTACACCTCTCTATGCCTTGATTGAGGAATGCTCCACCCGCACAGGCGTCTAAATGGTCTTGCCCCGCCTTGTTGGCACCACTGTAGAAGAACGCCATAATGTCTCCCTCATTGTACCCGTGCTACGGGCACTCAATCAGCATGTTTGAGTATCTCTCCCACGTTTGGCGTAAATCCTCTCCAGACTTCTGGCGAAAGGATAAGATCTCAATTCTAGCCTTGATCGTCCTAGATGGAGGGTAGAATCGCTCGAGGAACAGACGCTCGAGCTCGGCCCAAGTGGTAATACCTCCCCGCGGGAGCGTATTATCGTACCACTCCTTGGCTATTCCCGTCAATGAGAATGGGAACAGCCTAAGCCTCTTGGTATCTTCAGACATGCCATTGTAATTGAAGGTGGAGGCTATCATTAGAAAGCTCCTCAGATGTATGTGAGGATTCTCCTTCCCGATCACCCCTTTGAACTGATTCTCGGTCAGCAGCTTTAAAATCCCCGGTGATATCGAGAAGTTGTTCGCCTCAACAGGAGGCAAAGCCACTCCATCATAGTACCGCTGTGGCTGCGCTGCAAACCTCCCTCGAATCGCCATATTATGATCTACGTTCTGAGGAACGTGTTGAGGATTAGCAGCTGGTACGGGTACTTGTTGGGGTGGTGGTTGGTAAACAGGTGGTTGGTTGTAGACTGGGGGTGGAGGATATGGATATGGTGGGTAAGGATAAGGTGGGTATGGGTAATGTTGGTATACTGGGTTGTTAAAAGGGTTATTTGGGTTTTGTGGGTAAGCAGGGTTGTTATGAGGATTATGGACAAGGTTCTGAGCTGGATTCCCTACGTTTCGTGTATCCGGGTTTAGACTCTGGCTATCCCCTAATGGAATTTGATTCTGGCTACCACTAACTCCAGTGCCTTCAACTCGGTCTACTGCCTGATTGAAATCGTTGGCAGCATCGTCCAACTCATTATTGATATCCATTGGTTCCTTCCCTAAGTCGGCTGCGTTCATTCTTCTCAAGTAAGCTCGGTTCCTTCTGGCTATTGTCTCAGGGTCCAACGGTATTCTCTCTTCGCTCGTATTACCTTGTGAGCGTGTTTTCATAAACCTGACACACTAGCAGAAGGGTCAAAACGCAACTGCCGATTGAATACAAATAAAAAAAATAAAAACAGAAAATAAATCACCCACTACTAACTACTAAGCTATCTACAAGTCCTATTCAAAAGGCATATAACGCCATCCCCGGCAACGGCGCCATTGACTTGAAGCGACTACACTAGCTTCTACTAGTAGCTACCCCGCAAGAGTACGGGTTCACTGTAGTATGGGCAAGTATAGGGACCAAGTATTATCGAACCCAAGGAATGATGTATATGCGAATAGATCCCTGAAGATCTACGCGTCGTAGTTAATATGAGTGTAATGTTTTTGGGTTTTTGAAAGATTAATTAAAAGACTAAAATAAACTAATTAAACTAAAAATACTAAAGCAGACGAATTAACTAAGGGTTGGATTCAAATAAGAGATGGTGATGCTTAGGATAGGAATCCCTACGTATACTAACGGAGCAGGTACATAATCAAAATAACTGTGACACACAAGAATTAACCTAAGTCTAAGAATGCAAGGTGAAAGCTCAAGATTCTAAACCCTAATACTTTACCCTAACACTCGACTTCACGAATCTACTAACAAGTTACTAGATTGTGCTCAATTAATGAGACCCTAATTTAACTAAGGTGATGCGGTCGTCCTCCTTCGCTAAACCGGTAAATGAATTAACCTTTCCTAAACCTTCTCGTTAAGACTACTAGTTGTTATTGAGTGATGCGGTCGTCCTCTCTCTAACACTTTCGTACTAAATTTAAAGGTAAAGTTCAGATTAATTATAAGAATTCATTAACTAAGAGAATTAAAACTAACGTCACAAATTACCCTAATTACGTACCCACATCCTACTTCTACGAGTTCATCCTAACCTAAGCATGCAAGGGTTTTAGCTGGACATGGTTTTAACAAAACTAAAAGCAATTAAAGAAACAACGAACATAAACATATTGAATTGAACGAAGAAAATAAGAAACATGAACTAGGGTTGTAAAAGAAAATAAATATGAAGAACTGAAATTGAATTGATAAAAACGAAATTTAAACGTGTTCAAAGTAACGAACTAATGAAAAGAAACTAAGAATTGAAAAGAAACTAGAATTCGTATGCAAAACCTCAACAAAACGTAAAATAAAGCTTGCTCGTTCTTCTCCTCTTCAAAAACTAAGTCTAAAATTATTTCTAAAAGTCGGGGATTCCCTCAAAACGTGTTTGGAAGAGGTATATATATGCACGGGTCGAAACGGGAGTTAATGGGCCGAAAATACGCATCCTGAGGTAAAAATCCATGGGCGCTCGAGCAAAACGCTCGAGCGGTCCCGCTCGAGCAGTGTAGCTCGAATGACACAATCGCTCGAGCGGTTCCGCTCAAGCTGGTCGAGCGATGAAATCATTCTGCATGTTTTGGGCGCTCGAGCGATTCGCTCGAGCGGTGGCGCTCGAGCTGCTCGAGCGCAAGAAAGTTTCTGTACGTTTAGGCGCTCGAGCACTGCGCTCGAGCGGGGGCGCTCGACCTAGTCACTCGAGTGACTTCTAACTCCTCCCAAGTGATACTTTTCCTCGTCCGCACTAATACAACTCGTATTTCTTCAATATCTTCTCATCCGGGCATCCGTTTGAGTCGATTCAAAGTCCTACGAACTCCGTTTTTCGTCCTCTATTCACCTATGAGCATCAAAGAGACAAATTCATCAATGTTTAGAAATAATGCTCAATTGACTCTAAATACTCTATAAACTCGACCAAAACTAGGGCGTTTCTAGCTACGAATCATGACAATTTCACGCCTAATCAGTATTTACTCTCTGATAAATATGTTAATTTTACCCCTGTAACTTTTGAATCATATTATTTCTGTATCTTCCACCATAGAAGTGGGGTTGTTGTGATAAAATCATGTTGAGCGCGTAAGGCTAGCATGCAGAGTTGATGGTGCAAATTTATGATATAGATTTCGTGGTTCAGATTTTTTGTGCATATATTTAACCATGGGGGCTGTGGTGTGGGGATATTGTGGGTTTATGATGCCGTGATAATCTTTGATGTTTTACCCCCTATAGTATTGTTGTGTATATGCATCCTATGTTGCAGAAAAAAAATGAAATTTAGCACCTAGCCCCCCGTTGTTTGTGTTCATCTTTATCTATTATTATATTATTTGTATCAATGTTCAGAAAACATTTGATTTCATACCCTTGTTTTTTTTTCACTTATTGAAGGAAGCACAAGCTCCAATAAGGGGGATGAGAGTAATAAGTGTCGTCGTTATGGTAATCTTATTCATGACTGACTCTCTATTTGCTGCCTCTACTTTTGATTAAGCGCTTATAGTAATCTTACTCATCACATGCTTACAGAAAAGAGTGAAAGATCTGACCATAAACGACCCCAAGTGGATGATGACAATCCCAGAGTGAGCCCTTCTATGGAAAAATCTGAAGGTGCAGTAATGTTTAATCTAAAAAATGATTGACAACAATTTGTTTTTTTTTGGGGATAACTGGTAACTAAATGATGCACAGGTCAACGGAGCGAGCAGAAGAATGGTGATGCTGACAATCGGAATTGAAGGGCTGGTACAAGGAAGAGTGGTGTTGACAGAAAGGTTCGTGGTGGCGGGCCATCTGTATTGAAGCCTGATAATCTATTTGGTACATTTTTTTAATAGTCCATCTTCGACCCTTTAGTATTTTAGGTATATCATTTTTTATTCCTGTCTGGTTATGTTGGTAGGTGATATGGAGTTGGTGAAAAATGAAACTTATTATCGATCTAACATGCGAACTGCAATTAAGGAGATTAATGGGCTGTCATTCTCAAAGAAACACATAATAGCATTAAAACGTACCACATTCTGGTTTTTATTTGAATCTATTTATGTGAAGGATCATGGTTCATTGTTGAAAAGTTGTCGTAAGTACGAGGATGACATACAGATGATTATACAGACTTTTAATAGGAAAACTAGTAGTTTTGTGATTGGAAATAATTATCTAAAATTGGATAGTTTAGATGTTGATTTGATCTTTGGAGTTACAAGTGGGACTAGGAAGGTAAAAACAAGGTCGGAAGGTCATCGTATAACTAATTGGGTTAGGCGTTATTTTAAAGATCAGATTCGAAAACATAGTACACATATAGTATTGTACAATGCACAGATACTACAGAGGCTTAAGGATACTCTGGTAAGTGAGAACGAACACAGTGTGGAAGACACTGCGAGACTGGTCCACTGCTATCTTTTAGCATCGTTCCTCGCACCGAACAAGAATGGGGGCATTGCTTGCTCTTTGACAACTTGCTTGGAAGACATTAGTGAAATGTGCAGTTACGATTGGAGTGGGTTCATTGTTGATCTGCTTAAATCCCAGCTGGGTTCCAGTACAACCATGAAATCGGGGGTTGCACGATGTTGCTTCCGGTGAGATATTCTTATAAAGTATTTTCCCCGTTCATAGTTGTACTATAACATGCAATATTCTGAATTTGGTTGATAATAACTTTTAATTTGTGTTCAGTTTTGGCTTTGTGAACATACGAAGTTGGTGGAGCCCTTAGGAGAATACTTTCCGCGATACCTGAAATGGGATACATGTGATGTGCACTATGCAATAGCTGGTGTCAGCTTGTTGAAGTTGGGTGATGTATGTGCTTACAATGGATTTTTTTTTTAAATCACTGCATTTGGAAATTTTTTTTAAACATGAATACTGATCTTTTTTTTATGCTTCTCTAATAGGTGTCTAGGGTGAGTCTTCGCAGAACACCAGACGAGTTGAGATGAATGCAGGTTATAAAGGACTTAAGACAGGGGGAGTTCGGCAGAAATCGGGCTGTTGTTTTATTTACTGGTGAACGGATTGACAAGGGATCAAGTGATGAGAGTGATAGACCGACGGATGTGAATGATGAAGCTGAGGAAGGTGCCGATGGTGCAGAGGCATCTAACATTGCTGATTGTGTTGGAGATGGCCTAGAAGAAATTAATTTAGGGGGCATCGACTGGATAGACGACTGCTTTCGCACACCTGCCAGACAAAGCCCCAATACATCTTCAAAGTTTGCAAGTGGGATTAATAGAGGTTCAACTCCTTCACATCCATTTCATTTTACCACTCCAACTTTTAGTCTGGGGCTTACACAAGTTTTGGGCTCGATCGACGCTGCAGGTCGCACTATAAGAAGGGTGCTCACTGAGTTGGATGTTGAAGGAAATGATACATCCGGTATAGTGGAAGATGATGCACACTGTGATGGGCGCGTGCCAGAAGATGTTGACAAAGATGGGGCGAAGGTGAACAATTTGAAAGAGACTTGCCAAACAATACCTGGTGATATTGGTGTTTCAACAAACAAACACAAGTTGGGATGCAGCGACGGTGTGAGTGCAGATCAACATTTATCAGAGGAGTTGGATCAATTGAAAAAAATGTTGGAGGCTGAACGGGTAAAATCTGGTGAGGATGCGCGATTGCTGAATGAGAAAATAAGAGAGTTGCAGCGGGAGAATGAGGAATTGGAAGAAAAGTTGGGGGAGATTATGGTTCCAACTGCAACACAGGTGTATTCCAACCCCACTAACATAGCTTACATGGAGGCAATCGAGACAATCCACATGCTGCGAAGGGAAAACGAGGAACTTGTTTGTAGAAACGAGTATATCAACCGATAGCTCGAGAAGGTGGTTTCCAGAATTGAAGTGGACGGTTCGGTTGAAAAGACCCCGTTAGTTGAGGGGTCCCGCATAACGAACTATCCAACACCGCGAGACCTGTCATGTACACTGATGATGATACCAGAGGGTGCTGAGGGAGCAGCAAACGAAGGGGACAAGGCTCGGGGTGGTGATGAGTGATAGATGGGACTGAAAACGATGATATCAAGACGTGTGCGGGGAAAGAGGTGGTGATGGCCCCAACTGATGTTGAAGTGACTGAACAAGAACAGAGCAAGCCACGTAGTGATGAGGAGAGGGTGGCAAAGTACCCATCCCCGAGCACCCTTACAAAATGAGTCAAGGCAAGAACAAAGGACGATGATCGAAAGGGTGTAGATATCACTCCACAGCTGCCAACCAAGGAGCTATTGAAGCAACACGAGGAAATTTTAGACTTGGACGATGTTGATAATGATATGAAAAAGGATGCTAAGACAGTTAGAGAGAATAACAGATTCAAATTTAAAAAATCCTGCGTGGCGGTGAAGCGAACAGATTCTGATACGATAGGGGTAATTGAGTATTTGTTGCATACCGAAGGCAAGGGGTACGTGTTTCTCTTATTATATTGAATAACATTGAATTATTAGTGTCCTGGTTTTTGTTTAATGAATCGAATTTTCTGTTGGTAGACATGTTGTTTGGGGGGGCGAGAGGATGTTTTCGGTGGTAACAATATGGCGCATACTGGATATTCTTCATAACGAAAGACTATCAAATTGGGTAAGATGTGCTAATGTTGAGTGAAATCTGAACATTATACAGTTTAATGTAAATGAATGGTGTAATTGTAATCTGATATATAATGTTTGATTGACTCAGGTTATTGATGCTTGGTCTGATGTAATGCATAAGGTCTATTGTGAACACAAACCTTCCTCGAAATACACAATGGTGTTCACCGCTTCTTGCTGGGTAATATGTCGAGCTTTGCACCTACCAGACACAAACACACTTTTTGCCACCCCCCTCCCCCCTGAGATGGTTAGAATTTTTAAATGATTAGTTTTTTTTATTATTGTTTTGATACAGGGGTTGATTAAAGATGGTAGCAGGAAGAACGATAAAGTGTTTCGAAGTTTGATTACTAATGTTCTGGATAAGTGCCTGGACATGGACGTATTGTTGTTCCCGGTCCTGGCTGGTGGGTCTGATCGCACCACGAGAGGGATCGGAGATCATTGGACTATGCTGAAGCTTGACATGCGCAAGTTCACGTGGAGTTTCTACAATCCAATGAGACCGAGACCTGGGGTGGTTGATCCACACTATGACTCTTCAATGATAGTGGTGAGATTTTGATAAAGCCTATTGAAATGGAATATAGACATATTATGGAGCACTAAAATGTGCTGATATATTGTTTTATGCTTGACCATTGTTTCAGGTCAATTATGTTGATGTGGAGCTGCGAAAACTATTCAAGAAATTTAGGCCCTCTCACAGCTTCTTGAAAACCCCCTTGGTTAAGCCAAACTCTGAAGAATGTTTGCAGCAGGCTGACAATTCGGTCGACTGCGGCGTGGTGGTCTGTTACATGATTGAGAAATTTATGACGAAGCAAAAATTAAGGAAGGGGGATTACAGTGAGGTTTCGTCGGGTACATATCGTGCAAAGATGGTTAAATGGTTTCTGGATCCTAAGAAAGTAATGGTTTGAGGCAGGGCAATGTATTATTTTTTGGTAAACTGCTTGGGTTGTATTTTGACAGTTTATAACTGTAGGATTTAGTTAACCAAATAGTCCTTGTTTTGTAATATTTATTTTCTGGGCACTGAGATGCTTTGGTACACTGATCAGAAGTTCATTGTTTTTTGAACTCAAAAGCTTCTGGTATCTGGTTTTGTTGCATAGTGGGCTTTGGGTTTTGTTTTGCTATCACAGACACTACTGATAAAATATATACTATTTTGGTCTTTTTTCTTTTTTTTTGGCAGTTGTTTTGAATTTTATAAAAATTTGTAGGAGATGAGAATTTTAATGGAGCCATTCGGCCCATTGGGTCTGGGGGCATTTTATATTACAAGTTGCCCATAAAAAAAAAGTCAGTTAAAAAAATAGAACAATGTTCAATATTATTTAGACTTTTGATATGCTTTGGACAGATTATTCAAAAAATATGAAAAATGGGGGTTTGATTTTTTGAAGGCCCATAAAAAAGAATATTTGTATCAGAATTAATATTCAGAATCTGTATCAAGTTCCAAAAACACATTTTTTTTTCCTTTTGCTTTAACGGGCCTGGTAGAGTTTTTACATGTTTGGGCCCAACGTTTTACATGTTTGGGCCCGCCCCCTATATAAAAATGCCCAACAAAAATATTCAGAATTTGTATTAAAATGTTCAAAAAAAATATTCAATTTTTTTTCCTTTTGCGTCGAATGGGCATGGATAGGTTTTACATGTTTGGCCCTCCCAATTTTTTTTTCATAGCCCCCTGGATTGTATTATTTTTAAACACGAAAATATTAAATGGGCCCATTGTTCAAAAATAATATTCAGAATTTGTATTAAATGTTCAAAAAAAATATTTTCGTGGCCTGTGGTCATTTAATATTCAATATTCAATATATTCAGAATTTCATGGCCCCCCGGATTGTATTATTTTTAAACACGAAAATATTAAATGGGCCCATTGTTCAGAAATAATATTCAGATTTTGAATACTCTTCATTTAATATGTTCAGAAAATAATATGTTTGTACCCTCTCCTCCTCTGGGCTTCGAATGGGCCTGTGGTCATTTAATATGTTTGGGCCAATGTTCAGAGAAAATATTCAATTTTATTTTTTCTTTTCATTGTGCTTCGAATCAAAAAATAAATTATTCAATTTTTTTTTCTTTTCATGGGCCCCTGGATTATATTATTTTCAAAAAAAAAATATTAAATGGGCCCCCCTAAAAATATTTTTTTCATGGCCCCCTGAATTGTATTATTTTTAAACACGAAAATATTAAATGGGCCCATTGTTCAAAAATAATATTCAGAATTTGTATCCTCTCATCCTTGGGCTTCGAATGGGCCTGTGGTCATTTAATATTAAACGCGAAATATTAAATGGGTCCAGTGTTCAGAAATAATATTCAGAAGTTGTGTCAAATGTTCAAAAAAAATATTCAAATATTTTTTCATGGCCCCCCCGGATTGTATTATTTTTAAACACGAAAATATTAAATGGGCCCATTGTTCAGAAATAATATTCAGATTTTGAATACTCTTCATTTAATATGTTCAGAAAATAATATGTTTGTACCCTCTCCTCCTCTGGGCTTCGAATGGGCCTGTGGTCATTTAATATGTTTGGGCCAATGTTCAGAGAAAATATTCAATTTTATTTTTTCTTTTCATTGTGCTTCGAATCAAAAAATAAATTATTCATTTTTTTTTTCTTTTCATGGGCCCCTGGATTATATTATTTTAAAAAAAAAAAATTAATGGGCCCCCCTAAAAATATTTTTTTCATGGCCCCCTGGATTGTATTATTTTTAAACACGAAAATATTAAATGGGTCCATTGTTCAAAAATAATATTCAGAATTTGTATCCTCTCGTCCTTGGGCTTCGAATGGGCCTGTGGTCATTTAATATTAAACGCGAAATATTAAATGGGTCCAGTGTTCAGAAATAATATTCAGAAATTGTGTTAAATGTTCAAAAAAAATATTCAAATTTTTTTGCCCACGATATTGGTGTCTTCTTATGCTTCGAATGGGGCTTGATTGAATTATTTTCCTTATGGGCCTGCATTGATGTTTTACATGTTTGGCCCCAAAAGTTATTTTTCATGGGGCTTGATTGGATTATTTTAAAAACAAAATATTAACAAGGCCCATTGTTCAGAAAAAAAAAATCAGAATTTGAAGAAAATGATCCGAAAGATATTCAGTATATTCAGAAGTAGAATTCTTTTATTTATATTCTCTCTTCCTTAGGCTTCAAATGGGCCTGTGGCTGTAATACCCCGTCCCGTTCTGTACCTTTTTCTCTTCTTAATTAGAAGCCTTATTTTATTTTCTTTCTTTGTTTCTTTTAATTTTAATTATTTTGTGTGTTATTTGTGTATTTAAATATACATACCCTTTTTATAAAATTCCTAAATTCGAAGAAAGAAATCGAATTCTTTCAAACGAATAAAGGACTACGAGAAATTAATTATTCAAATTAAATTAAGGATTTCGATCCGTTTACTTTTTTGAGAAAAATCAAAATACAATAAAATATTAATTGAGTTTAAAAACTGTATTAATTTCTGAATCGGGGTTACACTCGTGAACCAAACGACCCCTAAACCGTATCAGTTGGGAACGAAAATACCAAATTCTTGGATAAGATTAAAGGGAATAGATAAGTTTGGAAAATGAGGAGTATAAAAGAAGAATTGTCTCTCTCTCTCCTCATTTGTTTTTTCCTTCACGCACAAATTTTCTCTCTCAAAAATCCTTCCTCCTCCTTCGGCCTCCCTCCTTCCGCCTCCTTCCTCCCCTCCGGCGAACAGCCGCCGCCGCGCCACTCTCCCTCTCTCTCCGTCGCGACGAGCGATACCTCCCCTGCAACGGCCGTCGCCCCTCGCGCCTCTTCGCCGACGTCTCGCCGTCGCCGCCCAGGCCCCAGGCCACCGCGACGCCCCTCGCTCGCGAAGAAGACCCAGCGCCGCCTCCCACCGCCGAAGATCCTCCGCCGCCGCGACGAAGCCACGACCGCCTCCTCCTCCTCCGTTCGAAGTCACGGAGTCTCTCCCCTGCTCTCCCGTCGCTCTCGCTCTTCCTCCGTACGAAGCGCCGCCGCCTCAGCCGTAGCTCCGCCGCACCGCCGCCGAAGCTAGCTCCGCCGCCGCCGCCTCCTCCTCAATCTCCAGTGAGTTGAATTCTCTCCTCTATCGTTCGAATTTCATTCCATTTAAATTCGTTTTCGAACATCGGTTTATTCCAATTTCTAACCGAAACCTTATTTTCGTTAATTTTCTGTTCGATTTTGACGCCGTTGAACCGATTGCTATTGCCGAATTTCTGGAATTTCCAACCGACGCCGTTAGGTTGTCCAATTTCGTTTTCCGAATTCCCGAACAACGCCGTTAGGCTGCCCAATTTTCGTGAGCGAATTCCGAGTTTCAAAACAACGCCGTTAGGCCGCCCGTTTAACACCTCGAACCGAAGCTCGTAAGGTTTCTACCTTCGTTTTTCATCTTGGGTAGATTTTGGGTTAGGTTGTTAATTGTTAGAAGCTTGGGACAAGAAAGGAGAAAAACTCACTGTTAAATTGTAGTTAGATGATTAGTATTAATTGTTAACTTATTTAGTATTATTGTTTTGTCCACTTGTATCACTCTTTAGAAGTAAGATTTTGGATAGTTGTTTTTCTTTATTTTTATCTCCTTCACAAACCATGAGATTGGAATTTTTAGTTTAGTGTTTTAGTAATAGTGGTTGAATGTTGAAATATTATTGTTTTAGATGTATGGTATTAATGACTTAGTGGACTAGTATTATTCTTATGAATGTTTAGTGTCATTGTTTTAGTATTATGATGATATTAGCAAAATCCTTTAGTGTCCTTGTTTTGATGTTTTTCAAGGGTAAAAACACTTTTGAGTAAATTTCGTAAGACAAAGGGAAACTCGTCTTCACCTCGTACCTCTGTTAGAATTTTAGAAAACACAAAATAAAGCCTTTTAATATAATTTTCTTAGAAAAGTCCAAGTCTTTTAATAAGTTTAGAAAAGAGAAGTTTTATATTCAAGTTTTCGTTTAAAAACAAGAAATAGAATTCTTAAGAAAGAAAAACCTTTTCTTTAATTTTATTAAGTAATAATCTTATTTTTTCTAAGTATTTTCCAAGTTTAATAATTATATTTTCCTTAAAAGACCTTTATTGAGAACACCACTAAATTCAGTAAATACACCCCCTGTTACACCACTGAATTCAGTAAATACACCCCCTGTTACACCCCTGAATTCAGTAAATACACCCCCTGTTACACCACTAAATTCAGTAAATACACCCCCCTGTTACACCATCGAGTTTAGTAGATACACCCCTGATACATCTCCTCTTAAAAAAGGGGTGTACTTATCAATTAAAAATCAACCTTTGAAAACTTTAGTTTTCAATAGTTTTCTGAATACAACAATCTACTCAATCCTCGAGTTTTACACTCTTAAGCTTTTCAAATTCAAAAGTCAATCTTTTAATCGGAATACTCCTTATTAGGATTCTGTACTTTTCGGAACACGCACGAAGGATTCGACTGTCTGCCTACACAATATTCCCGGAACTCAGAACAATCAGGTGGGTGATGATCTGTTGATTGATCTGCTATTAATAACGTCGTGCCGGTATTTCCTGAACTCGACTAAATCAAATAAAAAATATCTAATCCAACATAAATGTAACACCTATCTATATAACTGTTTGAATTATGTGATATAACTATATGTTGTATAATGCCTGTTGTTTTGTGAATCGATCATCACTGCATGAGTAAACACCTTTTATGAGCATGAATCAGTTCAGTTGTCAGTCAAGTATTTATTCTTTGTAAAGTTTATTGAGTCAGTTTTGTGGAGAGTCAGTATGTACGAAGTTGGGATCGAGTTTTAAATCCGACCTCCGGGGCTGCTGTCGGGGACGCCCTCGGAATCAAGGTTGTTGATCAAGTAGATCTGGTCCTCGGTCAGCTGTCGTTTGACGCACTGGGAAGAAGGCCATTGATACTTGCTTATTTTGAGGGATGTTATAAGGTTGGATGATGTGAGCTTGTGTGGTTGGATGAAGTAAGTTTTGGTTGGAGTTGAAAAGAGTAACTTTGTTGATTGGTTGGAGTTGAAAAGAGTAACTTTGTTGGAAGTGGAACGATCGAACGTTTATGGTTTGTCAGTTTGTGATAATATGTGATATGACTTTGGGCTTTGTCCTAATGTGAACCAACTTGTGCTATTTCAATTATATCATGCGAGATATGCTTAATTACCGTTTAAAACTTTATAATCTTTTATATACGTCAACTGTTTAAATAAAATAAACACTTTATTAATAAGTATAACTTAATATATATTTCGGATTTACCAATCCCATGATGTTGCAATCACCCATAAGTGAGAATTCAATTCTCACGCCCCTTTTTCCTAACCCCTTGCAGATTTCAATTACGGGGAGCAAGGACAGTGACACAGAAAACACAAAGTCTCCCATTTGTTTAAAATATTATTACTAATACAATGATGCCTAATATTTCTATTTCCCAATAAATGTTATCGCTACTGCCATGAAAGACGATATTTTTTCCGTGTGTTTCAATTATCCAAACTCAGTGTGTATTAACCTGAAGATACAGAACCCTCTATCTATCTTTATATATATATATACATAAATACACTTACGTTATAATATTTCTTCCCACTTATCCGCTGCATGAAACTTCTCTCTCTCAATTTAGTTATATTCCCTTCAAAAAAATTTATAGTTCGGACTTTTGATCACAATAACACTTCGAATCCGATATAATTAATATATTCTGGGTTCGGGGCGTTACAGTGGTCATTTAATATGTTTGGGCCAATGTTCAGAGAAAATATTCAATTTTTTTTTTCATTGTGCGTCGAATCAAAAAAATAAATTATTCATTTTTATTTTTTCTTTTCATGGGCCCCTGGATTATATTATTTTAAAAACAAAATATTAAATGGGCCCCCCCGTCAAATATTTTTTTCATGGCCCCCTGGATTGTATTATTTTTAAACACGAAAATATTATTCAGAATTTTTATCCCAGCAAAAATATTCATTCATCTTTTTTTTCTTTTTCTTGTGCTTCAAATGGTCCTGGGGGCATTTCATGTGTTTTTCCCAATGTATGGAGCATTTAATATTCAATAAAAACAAAATTCAAACTTTTTTTCTTTTCCTTGGGCTTCACCAGGTTCTGGGGGGGCGTTTTGCATGTTTGGCCCAAATTATTTTTCACGGGCCCCTTTATTTTTCCATTTTTAAACCCCAAATTCGATGAAATAAAAAAGTTGGCCAGTGTTCATAAATATATTTCATATATTTGTTCATGTGTCCGAAAAGTGTTCAGTGTTCAGAAAAACTTTGGACATGATACTTCAAGCAAAAAAAAAATATTCGTTGGTCCATGTGGCCGTTGGGGGTACAGTACCCCAAACCCCAACCTAACCCACTATAAAAACACACCCAGAACCACTCCAAAAAAACATAAAGCTCATTCATACCAAAACATAAGCTCATACAGAAAAATCTCAGAGTTTTTGTGCATATCTCCTGCTAGCACCAACACAGAAATGTCACAAAAAAGCAATTACTCGACTGGTGAGACGTATCTGAAATACTCTTGATCAGTCTGCCGTGAATGTGGGCTCCCGACCACGATATTGGTCTCTTCTTCAAGAAACAATCCGGACCGTTTGTACTACGGCTGCATTTCTCATGGCTTCTCGCACTGGTGCGAACCAACCCACTGGACCAACGCACGAAGTGTAACAAATGAAGTTACGAGTCCTGCATCTGGAAGGGGCAACTACAATGACAGGCGCCCCAACCACGCTTACGAGATAACACTGGCCAACTTGATTATTGGGAATGTGGTCACAGTAGTGGCATTGGGCGTCTTGAGCTTGTTAGTAGCTCACATTCTTAATTGGTAGGTGATATATATATAAGAAGACAACTTGGTTATGTAATGCAATATTTTCAATGTGTGTAATGCAACTTAATCAAATGTATGTTATGGTTTGTTAGAACCTGTTTGATATACAGAATATATTTTCAGCATACATTCAATGAACCAAGATATATCTACAACTATATTCCAACATTCAACCAGAGTTGTGTAAAAAAGGGTAGCACAACATTAACCATTCACCATTCAACCAAAATATATTCAATCGGCACAAAAAAAATATCATATTCATTACACATGAGCTCATCCACTCCGACCACCCCCCACCCCCTCCCCCCACGGGATTGACAAAAAAACGGACATTCTACACAGCAAAACGCATCACCCCAAGTAAAACTTGGAACATATCATGTACTACCAAGTTTCACTAGACTGATACTAACCCCAAATCTAATATTAGATGCAGCAAAATAAAATACATTTTACCTCTTGCAAAATAGATGTGCACATCCACCATACCGACTATACTATATACGTTGTCCTATTTTACTCCCATTGCTGCAAAAAAATTTGAAGAAATACAAAATAGATTAGAGCTGGTCATGAGGATAAAAAACACAGAACAAAATATTCTAAAAAAAAACATTCTGTTAAAATGGGTGATGGATTTGGGTTGGAACGACATAAATGAAGGAATGTACGGTTCACTAGTACATCAAACAGCCTTGGTGCACGTAGGATCGTGTTTGCCCCTCCGGCCACACAATCCACAAAGTGGCAGTTTCTATTTTGGGTATTCACCGTATGATGGAACTCGGAGTTTCTTTGGCCGACCAGACTTCCGCTTGAGGATAGGGGGAGCACTTTGTGTTTTCCACACTTTGATTGCATTTCAAATTGTAGGGTGTCGGGTACTGGGTTGATGTTTTCCTGGTATGCTTGAGTATAGCTGGCTGTGTAAAAACATTGTTCCACGTACGTGTAGACCGACCCACCGTTCCTTTCTATAACAGCGACGGTGTGAGCACATGGGAAGCCAGTAATCGCCCATTGTTGGCAAGAACATGACCTATCCCTAAGGTCTACAGTGCACGAAAGATCGCAGTGAACTTCGTACTGGCCACCGGGGGAAATTTGCACAATCCACGACCTGCCCATGTCGTACATGACATTCCAATCCACTTGCCTTTTGAGTACCAATGCAGTAGCCCATTTTTTAGATGCTTCCCTCCTTTCAACGAACCACCGAGCAATATTTTGCTGAATCCAATCTAACATCTTTGTGACTGGAAGAGACCTTGCTTCTAGAATCCAGGAGTTGAATGATTCCGCCGCATTGGATGTCATCTCTCCGTACCGAGATATGTGCGGAGAATGTGCCACAGCCCACTTCTCGAAGGGTAGATCGGATAACCGTTCAACAACAATTGGCCCCCCCACAAGTTTAAAATCCTGAACTTTCTAGTTGAATATTCGCTCATCGGGTGCCTATGCGCATGCTTTGAACCGGGCTTTAAGATCATCCCGCTAAATATTCGTCCACCCGGTCGAAAACTGACCTTTTAGATTGGCTAAAAGATGGAAGAGACAATAAAAATGCATGGGTTTTTCAAAGACGGATTCCATCGCTGAGAGAATGTCGGCATGCCTGTCGGATATGTAAAATATTTCACGCTCATGTATGACATTGTCTTTGATCTTCCGAATAAACCACTCCCAATTGCCCAAGTTTTCGGCGGACACCAGTGCAAAAGAAACTGGGAACAAGCCTGTTTTCGTATTCCAGAAGAACATAAAATGTGTGTCACAACAAAGGGCAGTGCAAAAACAGAAAATGTGTATCACAAACAAAGATACTAACAAGAAAAAACCAAACAAAAAAGCTATGTACTGTATTCCAGTGGAGAAATTAAAATGCATGACTGAAATTAAAAGCTATGGTTACCGTTGTTGCTGTCTTTTGCTGTAGCTGATAACAATGTTCCTTTTGCACGACCTTTAAGGAACGTGCCATCGAGGAATATCATTGGTCGACAACTTTTGAACCCGGAAACACACGCATGTAATGCCACAAACACCCGTTCAAATCGATTTGTATCGCTGCAGCACTCCAGCGAAACGACACTACCCGGGTTTGTATTTACTAATGCAGCATAATACCATCTAAGGTGATCGTACGATTCATCGAACCTTCCAAAAAATTTTGGTACAAAAGATCAAATTTTTAAGGAACGTGCCATCGAGGAATATCATTGGTCGATAACTTTTGAACCCGGAAACACACGCATGTAATGCCACAAACACCCGTTCAAATCGATTTGTATCGCTGCAGCACTCCAGTGAAACGACACTACCCGGGTTTGTATTTACTAATGCAACATAATACCATCTAAGGTGATCGTACGATTCATCGAACCTTCCAAAAATTTCATCGAACCTAAAACCCAACTTGGTTGCGTACTTTCTAATTTTTTCTCTAAACTCAACACAACCGCCCGGAAACACAGCACCAACACCCCCCTCCATAAAATCTGCCCAGTGATCCGAAAGATAGGAATTTTTCGGCAAACTAGGACAAACATCATAACATGGTAGGGAAAAATCGCCCCCGAATTCTTCCATTTCCCCACTATTTATCGATGAATGAAGAATAGTAGAATCCCATTCGTTCGTTTGCACAGATGAATTACCAATTCCCTGAATAAGGCCCTTATTGCACAAAGATGATATGACTAGTTTTGTTGATGAATGATTGCATATTACAAAAATATTCCTAAGATCATTGTCGGATTCTAGACAACAATTCGAAATACAACCAACAGAGCAACTAAATGCTAAACAACAAGACTCTAATTCAGACCACTTTGCCCTAACCTGATTCAGTAAGTGGGGATAAGAATCGCGGTCGCGTAGAGATACCAGCTTGCATTCACCATCGAAATTGATCGCGAAAACTACTTCATCTTGGTGTTGGCCTGGCGATGGGGGTTGTACCATTTGATGAAGAAGGGAATGGCCGAAAATTTGGGGTGTTCGATCTTCCTGGGAGGAATTGGGTATAATGAGGATAAAAGTGAAGCTGGTCTCTGTGTGTTTTTTTAATTTGAAATTTGAAATGAAAGACCTCCTCGCCAAACTGTGATTTGACGACATGTAAGACCTCCTCGCCGTCCTCGCCGTTTTTCGATGGGGGTGACGATCTGGGGGATGGGATGGGGTAGATTCAAGCTGAGGGGTGGGTTTGAAAGCATCAGACTAAAGTGGGGCCCTATTTTTTAACCTAGATGTATTTAATAAAAAGTGAGTGACCATTCTGTTTTTACAGCATTAATTGAGAACCATTCTGTAATAATTCCTTTATAGTACCCCTAATGCGATTTTTGATACTTATGTTCAATTGTTAGATACTTTAAAATTATTTCATAACAAACTTATCATGAAATATTGTCATATTATACACTGCCATTAAACATTCCCTTAATTTTCTCCCACCCTTTCGTTCATGTTTCTAATTCTGACCATTTTTTTCGCTGTTTTAATAATTAATTTACTCAATTAATTTCAATAGTAAATCAATTTTTTTTTTACGTAATTTAATGAGTCAACGTATCTTCTATAACATTTGATACGGATATTTCCATTCTTAATACCCACTTCACATTAAATTCGGAAAAAAAGTCCTATAATCTCTATATCATTTAACTTATATATTAATTAAATTATTAATAAAAAACTTTCATTATAAGAAATCAATTACTCCCATGATTTGTCATTACCCCATTTTTGTACCACAATCCATGATCTGTGTATTATGAAAATTATAACTAACACTATAAAATATAATAAATTTGTAGTTATCTTTTTTAAATTTAATATACAAACAACTTAAATGAAGACTTCACAACATAAATAATAAAGATAATATCACTTGATTAAGTCAATCAAGATAATACCATTATTAAAGGCTGCTTACATTTCAAATATTTGTAAACACTATAACAAATTTGTATAGCTTTATTCCTGGTTTATAGGCATAATCTTCTGTAATATAGCCACAAAAATTATTATCAACCAGTTAAAAAGGAAAGGATGAAAAAAAAATTATTATTTGCCAAAATCCACAAAATCAGTATATATAGCCACGAAAATTGGAAAAAAAAGGATTCATATCTTTATATATATATATATATATACTAGTTATAGACCCGCGATGTTTCGCGGGCTGGAATACTTATTGAGTATTACTTCTTCCGTTTAAATTGTAATTTATCAATTGTTTTTTAGATGTTTTAGTACATACGAATACACATATATGTTACGTTAATCAATGGATATTTTTTAAATATTTTGATGATATAATCATGAAACAACATTCAAAATAATTCGTAGTAAAAACAACCGTCCACGTTTACAATCAAAACACATGTCAGACTATCCAATTGAATGTGACAAAGCAATTGTAAAATACTTTCCATCATGGGTAAAATATATAGCATCACCAAATATGATCTCAATCTTCATCACTACATCTTCCCAGAATGTAGTCAAATAAACCACTGTTGATGTAGATTCATCATAATTAAGTTTACGTTCATACCTAACAATAAATATCTACCCATCAAGTGTAGTCCAATGCAACAAACTTTGTCTTGAGACCGAAAAATAGAGTAGTTAATGAAGATAATTTCTACATTCAACATCAAAAAATACGCTTATTCATTATAGTAATTCGCTAAGTAGATAAAAAATAACCATTTTCTAATTATTATGTTACAATGCTAGTATAGTTGCATACCAATTTTTTTCGCCACTCAAGCGAGTCACATCTGGTGTGAATCCTAAACTCATTGGAAATTGGGCGAAGCTTAAAAAATATTTTTTTATGTATATATTTAAGACAATATAACATGACTGGATATCTTATTATGTTCATAACTACTACAGTGAATATACCTCAAGATTTGTAACCAAATGAGGTGGGGCCAAACAGTATGTAGTGATAGCGCAGTGCTCATGGTATAATGCTCTATACTTATCTACAAAATTTTCAAATTCAATAGCCATAAAAATAATATCACAAGTAGAAATCAATAATACTACCACGCTAATCAAATAATTAGAATCTATATGAATAACGTTACATCCAAAGTGTTAAATATAATTATATGCATAAAACATATAATTACTATTTTGACAATCAACAATATCATATAATTGACATGCAAAAAAGTAGCCTATATTTTTTTTTAGAAATATTGAAATACAATAAGGAACACAAAATATTCAAATTTACCTAGATACAATAATTAACATACATGACTAAAATACTACGAATAAAAAATATGCTCGAAAAAATACCTCAAAAAGTAATCAGTAATACCCCAACTTAAAAAAAAATACACCGTTCGGTGTGTTAGTGTGTTTAAAAAAAATTAAGTCAAAATTGAGCTTAAAAATCATGTGCATGCTATTCACTTGCGTACATGCTACAATTTGTATTTTTTTAATAATTGCATTAATCATGCTACTTAATCATCTAAATAATTTGAATGTATAATTACACAACTAATTTAGAGAATATATAAAAAATGAATGCAAAATGAAAGGCACAAAGGTAAAAGTTTAAATTCATTAAAAAAATATTAAATAATAAAATATATTTGATAACAATAAAAAATATTGATTCTCTCCTATCATCTAAAATATATGTTCATTTAAATAATTTCTTCCAATTAAAAAATATTAATTATCCAAAAATTATTTATAAATATTATACTAATTCTAATTGGTTAACTTATTAATGATAAAATGTTATACATTATTGATTAAGTAAAAGCATTAAAAAAATAGTAAGAACAAATTTTGAAAAAAATCAAAACTTTGGAAAATGCACAATATTAGGAGAAAAGACGTGTAATTGGTAATTTTGTTATTGATTATCATAGATTATTTTTGGAGGTGCACAATATATATTAGGAGGAAAAACATGTAATTAGCTTAGCAATTCTATTATTGATTATAATATCTTTACATTTATTATGAACATCTTTCGAGATCAAGAGTTTGGAAAATGCATAATATTAGGAATTTTCTTTTATATTGAATAATTTTTTTATACTATAATTATAATAAATATGAATCGATCAAGAGTATCCATGATTAGCATAATTTCTATTCATAATTAATAAATATATCATTATAGTTTTCAATACTTTCTTTATTTATATAATTATATGATTAGTTAGATAAAAAAAGTATAGTGCCTTTTTTAATGAACGAAAAAAATTAACACAATACACAGTCAATCCACGACTATTACGATTAATAAAGATCAATAAATGCAGATTCGTGCAATTTTTTTTGACAACAAATTCTTTTATATAATATAAAATAGATTAATATCATAAAAAAATTAGTCAACTATACCGTATATACTTGTTATGAAAAAGTTTATATATATTGTGGACAATTTTTTCAAATCAGATTAACATAATTGAAGCTATCCAATCAAGTGCCATAAAAAATAATTTTTTTATATGTTTGTTGGTTTTAATGAGTTATATATAAATTGATTATTTAAAGTAATGTTACCTTACCAAAAAAAAAAGTTCAACTCAATACAAATTAAAAAAATGAATCGAATAATTATAATCATGAACACTGATTAGAATTAATTAATGAACAAATCCTTACTCATTCAAATTATGTCAACTAATCAATAGGCGGATTTTACTGCTGGAAGAGTGCAAATTTAAATGCTCAACATAGGTGAACTATAGATTACAATAAAATCGAACAGATCGTTTTATTATAAAATATAACCAATTCTTACAAACATTGATACAAAAAGAAAAGAAACGAACATGTCATTTTACTATAAAATAACCAATCCGTACAAAAACTGATACAAAAAGAATTACGTTCAAACGGACAAAAATTGTCTGCAACATACAACAGAGATCAGCAATAACTGAAAAACTTAGATAAAAAAACAAACAATAGAAGATCACTAAACGCCACAAAGAGAATAAAGTTCACGCCCAACCCGGTACGACTGAATCAATCACGAACCAATCATACCCTGAATAAGAACAAAAGAAGAAGAAACAAATAGCCAAAAAAAAACCAAAGGATAGCTAAATTAACAAAAAAAAATTATTCAATTGGAACATGCAAATATATATATTTTTTACAAACATAAATATATGAGTATAAGACTATATAATTAATAAATATTATATTGTATTTTACAATATCCAAAAATTTTAAAAATATATTTGTTTCTAAGCTTTATACTCAATAAATAAAATTGAACCAAATATTTTTGTGAGACTAATAATTAATAGCAATTATTAAAAATTTGATTATTGAATAGATATTTTGAATCTTATCCAGTAAAAATAAAAATTCAACCGACTAAAAAAAAGTTCGATCTATATATTTTATTTAACATAATTTCCACAACATTATAATGTATCTTACAAAATCATGATTGTACAATATCATAATGTATCTTATAAATTTCCAAGTATAAAATTTCCTTGAATATTACTTATACCAACCAATCAACAACCAAGTCAAAATATAATTTAGGAAATCACGTAGATTTAGCAATGAATAATTAACAACAAAGTTAGAATTAGAATTTAATCATCATTGTTAATTAAATGAAAAAAAAGCTGCAATGTTCCAAGGGAGAGAAGAAAGTATTCTCGCCGGAAAGCTTCGTGGCCGGAGTAGCAGGAATTCGTACCAGAAACTGTAGGAGAAATAGAAGCTGTCACCGAAAGAAGAAGCCGTTGTGCCGGGGTTCGAAGCTCCTTGTTGCCGCCACAACATTTCGACACCGGAATTAACAGGTAATCGCCGAAAATCTAAGCTTCGCCACCAGAAATCGGAGAAGAAAGAAGCAGTAGCGGACCTCGAAAATAGCAGAGGTCCACACCGGAGTTGCAGAGCTCCGAGCCGGAATTAATGGGTATCTCATGCCTGAAATTTGTGGTCAGAAAATAGAGTAAAAGACCAAGGAGACGACGCCGTTTCGAACCAAGAATCACAAGACTGTGCCACCCAAGGCACGACTTCACTTTCGAACCAGATACAGCAGCACACAAAGTGTTACCGCTACACAATTTACAAATATTACTACACAATTTACAAATCTCGACAACATGTACAACTAAAAAAACTACACACTCGACACACTGATAATGAAAAACCCAAAGAACAGAAGCTCTAATGTCCTAGAAATTATAATATAGTTCGAATATCAAAATTCAACTACTGTTCGACCGAATATATCTCGGCTGCAAGAACAAAAAAAATAGAACGATACAATGACAAACTAACCTACGATGCAGTATAGAACAATAGAGACATCCATATATACAGGGGCAGATCTAGGATTTTGTAATGGGGTGGGCTGAAAAGTGAACATAAAACACTTTGTCACATTAAAAATTTATACATAACAAAATATTTCGATTTTCACTTAAGTTGTGCCCTACGAGACTTCAAAATATAAAATTCATCAATAATTGAGTCTATGTCTATATCATTAACAAAATCTCTTTCAATATAAAGCATTAGACAATCACCAAGGAAACCATCTTCCATCTTGTTTTGAAGTGTCGTCTTCACATGTTTCATTGCTGAGAATGCTCGTTCAATTGTAGCAGTGGAAATAGGTAATGTCAAAATAAGATGAATCAATCTAGTTAACGTAATGTAGACCTCCGACCTTCCACTCTCATAAAGTAGTTGACTCAACTCAACAAGTGTAGAAACTTGATACTCTTGGTTTATTACCACATCATGCTTATAATGAATCAACTTATACTCCAAACTTGTAAAATTTTTGACCTGTGAAATCTTCAGGATAGAATTTTCTCGCCAACTTGCAAATATCATCACTATTGAATGATTCAAAAGAATTTTTAGGATCTAAGGCAACACTAAGAAAAAGCAATTCAGCAGATGCATCATTAAATCTTGTATCCAACTCCATCAAGATATAATCTATTGCTTCATTGAAAACATCAAAATGATAATGATGCTCAATTGTAGTTTGCCCACGAGAACGACCAACCTTATACGGATAATCCAAATTGGGGACATCAATACCAATCCTCAAGCAAAAAACTTTGACTTCTTCAAGGAATCTCTCCCAACCACATTCTCTCAACTCTCGAAGAATGGTTTTAGTAGTAGAGACAAACACAATATCAACTAAAATATCTTGAGTTTTTCTTTGAAAAATTTGACAAAGAGAATCAGTAACTCTCATAATTCTATGCATCAGTACCAAATATTTTTGTAAATCATTTGAATTTCAGCCTTAGATCTTCCATTTTGAGAATGTTCAATAAGATATTCAAACACTTTGCACGTTGCAGCATACATGTCGATCAAACTCTTCACAGAGTTATAGTGTGAACTCCAACGAGTAGCTCTAGCTCTTTGCAAATTACCCACAATTGCTTTCTTTTTCCCGGATCACGCTCAATACACGTATTTGGTTGTAAATCTGAAATTGAGGGATTTTGCTCTACCGGTGTTGAAGGAGATTGATTGCTTTGATTTTGTGTGGTCGTAGATGTAGGTTCTGAGCTACCTTCACATTCTTGACGATCACGTTTCTTAAAGAAAGACGATATAAGTTCCTTTCCTTTTTTTTTGCAAAATGTTGGTTCTCCATTTAAAATTCTGAATAAAACACATGACAATATGATAAATTAATTCTCTATTAATAAAAAAAAGTGAAACTAAATTCATTTGCTAATTAACAAATTAAAATTGAAAAAATATTTTTGTAGCATATGTCTAATACCGTAATTCGATTATTATTTGCATTACTAATTGAATTCAAAGTTTAATTACATATTTACATTAATTCCCTATATAAGACACACATTGAAAAATTCACTAGATACAAATTTCATCCTCAACAAGCAAAATGATAACCATAACATGATAAATAAAAATATATACTAAATAAATTAAAAAAGTTCTAACCTTGAATAATGTGGTGGAAGATTTCAAGAAACCCTAAGTCCCAAAATTCCAAATAGGTTGCACCTTGTTGTTAATGACCTTCAATACTTTATATCCTAAATTAAAGTAAAATATATTTGGACAAAAAAAAGAAAAGAAAAGGGACCACCGTCCAAGCAGCATACGATACAGAACACTGAGAGCAGAAGAAAAATGATATACGCCAGTAAGAAAGAAAGAATGTTTGGCTTGTTGGCTACTGCTGCCATATTGAAATACTCCTTTAAAATTAATGTATTGGGCTGATTAATTCATTTGAGCTGTTGTTGGGCTTTATTTAATTTATTTGGGCTGCTCCTCTTATTAATGATATGATAGGCCATTGAGCTTTAATTAACTATTTGAATTCTGGGAGGAACCTTGAATTAGTATTTTTAAGTGGGCTGAAAGTTTTTTTTTTTTTTTTTTTGGCTGGGCTAGCTTTAATAAATTTTAGTTATAAGTAATAAAAAATAAGGGGTGATTTTGGGCTTGCAATGTGCTTGAGCCTAGTGCAGCCCACTGGTAGATACGCCCATGCATATATAGATGAACAAAAAATAACGGCAGCATAATCCAACGCACAATAACAAATGAAAAGATATAAGTGAGGAATTAGATGAAAACAATAAATTCAAACATTACAAACCTTACCATATATAACACAGAGACCTTTGGCGCCGAAACTATATATGAACATCCTGGTGCTATTATATGGAGTATGTATGATTATGAATTAGAAGAACGATGTTGGATTCAATCACATCTTCAACTTCTCCAAAATTTCAGCTTCTTCCTTGCGAGTATTATTATAACTTTCTATAAAATGTAGAAAGAATTTCATTTCCTTATCATTTCATTTCTGTCTGTTATGGGGTGCTAATAGATAGTGTCACAATAGCATATAACAAAAATATGCATTTAAAATACAAAATATTCCACTCAATACACAATCCCACAAGTGATACACTAGTTTTTTCTTCACAATATCTTCTATGAACCCATATCATAGTATAAAATTTATAGATTTACATTTATTTTTTTTTGATACCGTTACATATATTTACTGGTACCATTAAAACTATACTTTGAAATTACCAAAATCTCTAAAATACCTTCTCTCTCCCCCTCCTCAACTCTAGGGATGTTTGAGACGTGTTTGATCAATTTCAGGATCTGTCCCGCCAGAATTTTAGCGGACCCGCGTCCTATTTAATTTTATATTAATTTTTAAATATAAAATATATATTTTTTGCATTCAAAAAATTAATTTTAAACATATATTTAATTTAAATAATTTTTAATATTCTTCCAAATTTCCAATACTTAAAAATAATATATATAATCAATATAATAATAAATTTATATAAAATAATTGGAATTTAAGTACATATATGTCTCTATATATATATATATATATATATATATATATATATATATATAATAATAATAATAATAACGCTAACCGGCCTACTTTTAGAAATCATTGAATTTTCCCTCCAAAATTATTGCTAAATTGAGTAATATTCGTTTAAAAATATCTTTTTATATATTTGATATATATCTTTAAAATATATTTTATTGTAATCTTTATTTTAAATATTGACTAATAATTGTTTACAAAATATATTGGATGTATATTTGAAATATAACTTATAATAAATATTGAGAAATAATATAAATATATTGAATATATCTTTGAAATATATATATATTATGATAAATCCCTTTATTTTGTAGTATAAAAGATATTTCGATTATTTTAAAATAATAGTTATTAATTATTTTTTAAAATGATCAATGTATAGAAATAATTTAATATATAGTTTGTGGAAGTTATTAAAATAAATATTTATGAATAAAAAAAAAGAATAAGATCACTCTTTATTTTTTGGCAATGTATAGAATGAAAATGGTTCATACATGAACCATTTAAAATGTATTAATTATTTTCACTATAGGGTATTAGCTATTTTCACTAAATGATATTAATTGTTTTAACTCGAGGGTATTAGGTTTTGGAGGGTATTACTTCCCCCGTTCCACAACAATTTGCACCAAAATTGGTTGCACTTTTTTTTTTTTTAAGAAAGATGTGTTTTTAGAATAAAATAGTGGCATCTGGGTAAATATATATATATATATATATATATATATATATATATATATATATTTGTGAGTGTACACGTAAATCAATATTTTTTTGGTATTTTATAAATTGGTGTAGGACGGACCAAAATGACAAGTGTACAAACTGATGTGGCAAGGAAGGAGTAGTTACTTTCACTGAAGAGTATTAATTTTGGATGATATTAATTATTTTCACCGAAGGGAATTAAGTGTATTGAATCATTTGAAGTGTATTAGTATAAAAGACATTTTAATTATAATAATAGTTATTAAATATTTTTTAGAATGATCAATGTATAAAAATAATTCGATGTATAGTTTGTAAAAGTATTTTTTTATAGTAGTTATTAAAATATATATTTATTAATCTAAAAAAAGTAATAAGACCACTCTTTAATTTTTGACAAATAGAATGAAAATGGTGTATATTAGTGTTTTCATTGAAAGGTATTAGTTCTTGAGGATATTAGTTATTTTCACTGAAGAGTATTAGTTCTGGAGGGTATTAGTTGTTTTTACTGAAGGGTATTAGTTGAAGGGTACAAAGAGTATTAGTTGTTTAACTAAAGAGTATTAGTTGATTACACTAGGATATTACTGGTTATACTAAAAAATATTGCAAAGTGGTTTGTGCATAAACCAATTTCACTCGATACATACTTTTAATTTTTTGTAGAAGAGAGATTGTCTAGATTATTTACTTCAAAAAAAATATTATAGTAGACATATAACAATTAATATATCAATATATTATATTGGGTAAACCACCAAATACATATGAACATTAAATAACTAAAGGAGTGTATTATGGGTTATACTAAAAAGTATTGTAAAGTGGTTTTTATATGAACCAATTTTACTCTATATACTCTTATTTTATTTTTTGTAGAAGGGAGAGCGATTATCTATCTAGACAATTAATTACTTCGGAGAAAGATTATAGTAGACATACAATAATTCACATATCAATATATTTTATTGGACAAGCCACTAAATATATATGAACATATTTATCATATTGGAATAAGTTTAGGAAATATCTTTGGGTTAATTATTTTACAAGCAATGCATAAATTAATGAAATTTATTGTCTACAAAGCAAAAAAAAAAAGAGTAAGATCTCTAACAAATTCTCTATACCTCAATATTTTTGCCTCTAGATTCGGGATAATTTCACGGGATAATGATATGAATAATGTATTCCAATTGAAGACAGAGCAAAAATCTAAATTGACAGACCCAACACAGGAATGGATAGAAATTAAGGGTTTCAAACTTCAAACCTAGATTAAATTTGGAGGATGTAGAATAAAAATATATAAAAATATATGTGAAATGTATACATTCTTAAATTGCATAATTACTTTAATGCAATTATTTTTCTCAATATTATAAAAATAAATCTCAACAAACTAATATGTACAAGTAACCGTATGAACCAGAAGACTTTGTAAATGAATTTTCTAATTGAAAAAAGAAAGAAGTGCAAAGACTCGGTCCATTGATAATTTTACAAATGTTTCGTTCAAAGCTACAGTTGAAGAATATTGTGGACAAGTTTGATTATTTAAATGACAGACTAATACTTGCACCTACACTAGAATAACTTGAAGTGTTATGGTTTGTCGAATTATGATTTGAATTTGAAAGTTGCGACTTCAAAGATGTTGCTCAGAAATATAGATAATTCAAGAGGACTGTGCAACATAACTAGAATGACACTAATAAGATTAGGCTGTGTTTACTTTCACAGATAAACCCCTCTTGATATTATAGTAGAGGTTTGCAAGCTGTTTACTTTGCAAGTTAATATATCCGGGTAAACCTTTCGACCCGGATCAAACCCCTGCTATTTCCTATATTTAAACCAGCTTGAAGTGGTCAGTTAAAATAAACATGAGTACTGTTCCTAAGCAGAATTACCTAATTGCCCCAAAATAATATGTGAAATTACATCAGTGAGTTGAGAGAGTTGTGTGAATTCCAGACAAAAGAACTTTCTTCAATTCCATCTTCATCATCGATGTCACATTTTTTTTTGTCTATTCCAAACATAAGAATTATTATGAATTCTTAGCCCCTATCTCTCACTCTAAAGAGACCCAGAAAGACCAAATTTTATCCTCAACAATGCATCAATTCCTTCACTTCAAAATAACAAAATTGAATTTCAGATTAGATTGAAGGAGAGAATGAGAATGAATAAATTAGCGAAAAAAATTAAAGAGAATGATAAATAGAGGAAATGGAGAAGAGAAATAGAGGATACCGTTTTGGGTGAAAGAAATAGGCTTATAGTGAAGAGGGGAAGAACAAAAAGAGGAGAGAAAATAGATGTTTATGTGAGAAGAAAGAGAAAATTTGATGGAAAGAGGGGAAGACAAAAGGAGACTAACAGAGGAAAAGAAAGGAAACCGAAAATGGAGGAGAGAGAGGAAGATCATGGAAAAATGGAGAGAGAATGGGATGGGGCATTTTAGTGGAAGCCAAAAAACAAAAGGTGAAATGTGGGAGAGGGAGAGGGAGAGAGAGACACGTGTGGGTGTGAAATAATAAAAATTAATCAGTTATTTTAAATATGAATATTTAGTAATATTCTACTTTTTTTTTAACTCAGTTATCTTTTTAACAAGTAAACACTTGTTAACTTGCATAAAATTATTTTTATCCCTCTGATAACATAAACCTCCGAAAACCATACCATCCAAGTAAACACACCATTAGGTCATAATGTTCTGGAAGATACATACATAACCAGAAACAATACACATGCAATGGTGTCGACCCCTAAATTTTCACTGACTCCATTCGATTTGAGACTTACTGTCAAGTTTCAGAAAAGACAATTCTCATTAGCTATCTCATATGAAATGTCAATAAGAGTCAATGACAATCGCTCGCTAATATTGACACATTTTTTTAAGAATCAATTTTCAGCCACAGTCAGTCATATGTGTATGTTTTGAGAGCCACTAATCGCAATAATTTGAAGATTTTGATGTGTAGTGACTGAAGATGAACGCTAATCGGAAATGGAAAAATATGTAATTTTTAGAGAGATGTTTTGAAATCTAATGTCCTCGCTTTTTCTTTTTTCTTAGATCCTGTTTAATATGGATTCGTAGCTATTACCAAAATTTATTACTGCGTAAAACATAAAAAAATTATATGGTGAAACACAAATAATATTAATATTTTCTTTTATAAATAAACTAGTATATTTATTACACTTTATTTTCACAAAAGGATATCAGACATCTGCATTACGTTCTCTTTAAAAATAAACCTTCAAATAGAAGAATTAATAAATACTTCTAAACCTAAACAAACATACTACAATATAAATTGAAGATACATAAATGAATTGAACAATTATAGTCTGCATCACACGGGTTTAATTACTAGTAATATTAATATATTCTAGTTCTATAAAAACCATGACCTGCCCCGAACCCGTTTGATCGGGTCCAAACCAAACCCACCTTATACGGGGTGGGTTAAGTTCGGGTTTGGAACTAGGAATGACAATGGGGCGGGTTCAAATCCGAACCCGCATTTTTAATTTAATTAAACGCGGCGGGGTGGGTCCGGGATCGCTAAATTTCTGGCGGGGCGGGTCCTGATATTGGACCCATCCCTATTTGAAACGGCCCGCCATCCCTACTCTACTCTCCCGCTCCCGCGCCCGCGCCCGCGCCACTCTTGTCTCCTACGTCGTCACCTTCGTCTCCGTCCATCCCATCGGAGGCCGAAAATCGAGGACCTATCCCGCCTCCGACGTCATCTCCGACGCGCTGTTTAACGTTGGGTTCTCGTCGCGCCATCGCCGCCCTCTTCTCCGTTTGTGTTCCGCCGCCGTTCTCTGCCGCCGCTGCTCCTGCTCCCCGCCACCATTTTCTTTTGTTATTGTAAGATTTTTGAATTAACGTTTGATTACAGATTTTCAAGTGAATCATTGTTTTCTGGTTTCAGTAGCACAGTTGATTTTCAGAATTTGGATTAGGGTTCTTGAACTAATGTTTAATTTTGATTCAATTGGGAGTTTCTGCAATTGAAACCGATGCCTTATCTGTTAGCAGTGCATCATTTTTGCAATTTCATCTCTGTTTTCATCGCCTTCAATTGCTTCATTTCGATTTAAATTGTTTAATCTCTGTTTAGGAGCCTCCTCTCCTCTTTTTGGCTTTTGGAGACTAAGAATCAACATTTTTTTCAGGAGCTTTACCAAAACTAGAAACTTGAGTTGCTGCGCCTCCTCCGCCGCCATTCATAAGGTCAATCCGGTGGCGAGGTTTTGGCTGGTCCCTTATAAAGTCTGCAGTATTATTTTGGCTGGGATAATTAGTACATTGGTCTTCAGATTCAGAGTGTGGTATCCCTCTGTTAGAACTCATCGAATGATCATATTCAAATGCCATAGAGTTTTGCAGCCATGGAGATACTTCGCAGAGCATCACCCACTCATCACCGTTTCTTCCATTTTACAGTATGGCCTCTCATCATTGTCAGCTCAATCGTGCCGAGACCAGCCAACGAGCAACGAAGCATTGCAATCGACAACTATGGAGTTCGATTCTCATATATACGCGAGAATGCTGCAGCATTGTATTAGAAACAACCCCGCGAAAGGGAGAGTCATACATTGCCATTCTTTGAAGAGAGGTAACTGTTTGGACCTATTTGCTCGCAATATTCTGTTAAATTTATACTTGAAAACTGGGCATTTATCCGATGGCCTTAAATTGTTCGACGAAATGTCCGACAGAAATGTTGTTTCTTTTGTTACGATGATTCAGGGTTATTCGCAATTCGAAGAATACGATAAAGCGGTTAAGTTATTCCTTAGGTTACACAAGGAAGGTCATGAGTTCAACCCATATGTTTTCACTGCAATTTTGAAGCTGATTGGGAGCATGAATTGCATGGAGTTGGGATGGTGCATTCACGCTTGTATTCACAAGCTTGGTCTCGATTCCAATGCCTTTGTTGGGACAGCTCTTATTGATGCTTATTCAGTTAATGGATACACGAATGTTGCTAAGGAAGTGTTTAAGGGTATTGTTGAGAAGGATATGGTTTGTTGGACCGGGATGGTTTCTTGCTATGCTGAAAATGATTGTTTTGGAGACGCAGTCGATCTTTTCAATCAAATGAGGATTGAAGGATTTATGCCTAATAATTTTACTTTCGCTAGCGTGATTAAGGCTTGCCTTGGACTCAAAGCTTTTGATGTTGGAAAGAGTGTTCATGGATGTATTATAAAGACGTGCTATGAGATGGATCAATACGTCGGTGTTTCTTTGCTTGATTTGTACACCACATGCGGGGACATTGATGACGCTAGGCTTGTGTTTGAGGAGATCCCGAAAGACAACGTTGTTCCATGGAGTTTCATGATTGCTCGATACTCACAAAGTGATCGTTGTCAGGAGGCGTTGGATTTGTTTCTTAAAATGAGGACAGCATTGGTAAGTCCTAACCAGTTCACTTTAGCTAGTGTTCTTCAAGCTTGTGCAACAATGGAGGATCTAGAATTGGGAACACAGATTCATTCCCATATGCTCAAGGTTGGTCTTCATTTAAATGTATTTGCTTTAAATGCTCTCATGGATGTGTATGCTAAATGTGGAAAGATGGAGTCTTCCATGGATTTGTTTGTGGAGTCCGAAAATATAAACGAGGTTTCATGGAACACAGTGATAGTAGGATTTGTCCAATTAGGAGATCCAGAGAAAGCCTTCCACTTGTTCGTAAATATGTGTGAGAAGAAAGTGCAAGCAACTGAGGTAACATACTCCAGCCTGCTTCGTGCTTCTGCCAGTTTGGCATCTTTGGAGGCTGGCATTCAGATTCACTCGCTGACTATCAAAACAATGTATGATAAAGATTATGCTGTCAGCAATGCTCTTATTGATATGTATGCCAAGTGTGGACGAATTAAGGATGCTCGTTCAGTTTTTGACACTATGAGTGATCATAATCAAGATGTTGTTTCATGGAACTCAATTATCTCAGCATACTCGATGCACGGTCTTGGTGATGAAGCTTTGAAAATCTTTGCGACAATGCGAAAAACCAATATTAGCCCTAATCACTTGACCTTTGTTGCTGTGCTTTCAGCCTGCAGCAACACGGGATCGTTAGATGAAGGACAATCTTATTTCACTTCCATGAAAGAGGACTATGGTATTGAGCCATGCATGGAGCATTATACGTGCATGGTATCACTTCTTGCGCGATTGGGTCATTTTGACATGGCTGTAAAGATGATAGAAGAGATTCCAGATGTCCCAAGTGTTATGATATGGCGTGCATTACTCGGGGCTTGTGTTATGCGCAATAATGTTGAGCTTGGGAAATTTGCAGCTGAGCATGTTCTTGAGATTGAACCTAAGGATGAATCGACATATGTTTTACTGTCTAACATTTATGCAAATGCAAAGAGATGGGATAATGTGGCTGCAGTGAGGAAAAACATGAAGAAAAAACGAGTGAAAAAGGAACCAGGGCTTAGTTGGGTTGAAAACCAGGGCATGGTTCATTATTTTGCTGTTGGAGATGATTCACACCAAGATATTAAATTAATCAGGGGAATGTTAGAATGGTTGAACTTCAAAACCAAATCAGTTGGGTATGCTCCAGATTGTAATGCAATTTTGCTTGATGTGGAAGAGGATGAAAAATCACGTCTTTTGTGGCTACACAGTGAGAGAATAGCTTTAGCTTTTGCTCTTGTTAGAATGCCTCCTGGAAGCCCTATTTGTATAATCAAGAATCTTCGTATATGTGCTGACTGTCATATTGCTATTAAGTTTGTATCGAAGTTGGTGAAGAGAGAAATTGTGATTAGAGATGTAAACCGTTTTCACCACTTCTGTGACGGTATTTGCTCTTGCAATGATTATTGGTGATAGTTTAATTCTTAAGTTGTTCATTGATTGGTGGTAAAACAACTTCATGATGGTATTTGCTCTTGCAATGATTAAACAAACTTGTCTGTTATGCACTAGCAATTCGACGTTTCTTGCCTTAGCGTCTTCACTCACTGCAGCTCAGGTGTGGTTGAAACCTGGATTCACGCCTTCTCTATTTCAGGTTAGAGTTTTATTTTGGTAAAAGTTTTTGTGGGCGCGTTAAATCTGGTCTTTATTTTCATTGTTTCATTACTGATTCCACTTTCATGTTTCCTTCCTGAGGTCTTGTAGGTCTTGCTAGTGCGGCGGCTTCTCAGGCAAACAAGGAGAATGCAGGTGCACGATTTGTGTTTTTGTTGGCAATGTGAGTACATCATTAAACTTATACTCTCTCCATTCCAGTTTTATTTTCTCAGTTGCCAAAAAGGTCCGTCCCAATTTTATTTTCCATTCCTATAATAGAAATAAAGTGCATTCACCTTTTTTAAACTTTACCCCTACAGTTCAACTACTTTATTCACCATTCCTAAAGACTACTTTATTAATTTAAATACTACAATTCAACTCTCGCATTAAACTTCGTGTAAAGTCAAACGGGAAAATAAAATTGGGACGGAGGGAGTACTTGATTTTACTTTAGTTATAGTATTAAGTAACTTTTTAAATTAGCAGAATAATATTTTGTCAAGTGTGAATGTTATGCATTTCATGTTTATGAATTTGAGTATGAAATCAAGTAATTTTCTGTTAGGCATTTCTTTGCCATTGACATCCTGAGTTCACTTCTGAGATTTTCTACGTTGTTACTATGCCTGGGATTAGAGGGATAAGATATCGTGGGTTTGTGCACTGTTTTGCTCCAAAGTAAAAGTAGAGCTTTGAGATATTTCATGCGGAATTCCTGTTCTTGCATCAATTACTGGCTTGGGATTAGCTATACTCTTTCCCATCATTTTCCTTGTATTTTTATTACTTTGATTCTGATAGCACTTTGAGGAAGTCTAGGTTGTGGAATATCGAAGGCATCAAAAAGTGAAAGCAACTTTAAAATACTGCATAGGAAATATCTGCACCTTTATTTACTGTCTTGGGAATATCCTTTTGTGTTTTTGTGGAAATATGACATGGAATCTCTTGCAATAGTCTGCGTCTGATTTACAAATCTCCTATCTACTACTGATTTTATTTTGTCATCACAAGTGTCATAGTTCTTTATTCCATATGAATGATGGTATAAGGAGTAGTGTAGAGGTTCCTTCAGTAGTCATTGGTTGTATAACATATTCTGCTGAGAAATAGTAACTTAGGTGTCATGATTTACTCTATACTAATTGCACTTGTACAACTCTTAGTCCTAGATTCGATTTATATTGTTCATTGCCTTGTCCTCTTGCTTTACGCTTTTGGCTCCTGATCGTATGAGCTATAATTCTTGGTTATGAATCATTATTTAAGCTATGGCCACTATTCTCATTAAAACCTGCTAGAAGCGCGTGCTCTGTAGTAATAGTTTCAATGTTTTTACAGTTTGTGGTTGGAGCAAGTGCATTTTTTTTTTTGGCACCCAGCCTTGAAGATCCAACATTGAATTCATTTCTGCAGCTCAATGTAAGATGATCAGAGTTCATTTTTGGTCTGGTTTTTAGCAGTTTATTTGAGGACTATATTACTATTTTTGGTTGATTATTCTTAACAGTTGGTATAGCATTTTATGGCTGGAGTTAACATCATTCATTGACTTTATTTCTACTTAGAGAAAAACATCCCAATAGTGAATCCATGATATTAAAAGATCTGAGTCACCAACTTTACTTAAAAAAAGAAAAAGAAAAAAGAAGATCTTAATTTAAACTGAAATCGCCTATCAATAGAATTTATGTGCATTACTAGAACTGATCACTTTATGTTGAGCACCTACTGTCCCACTTGGTGAGTTGATTTTTACAAAAAAAGAAGAAGAAATAAATGGAAAAGTCAGTTCTATTCTCTTTACACAGAAAATAGTTATTCCTATAGTATGAATCTGTACTTGGTTTCTTATGTTATCTTATCCAATTTAGGAACAAAATGATATTAATTATTTTAATTGTTCAATATTAGTATCAAATCAACACTCCCTCTGTTTTTTTATTTACTTTCTATTTTGTCATTTTCGTACGTTCCTCTATTTACTTTCCTTTATTATATTTTTTGAAACGAAATATAATATTATATTCCCACACTTTACTTCTTCTTACACATCAATAATAATTTATCTATACAATATCATATATTCAATCATCTTTTCATAACATCACTTATGTTATATCTATATTATACTACTTACCTTAATATTTGTGCCCAAAAGTTATGGGAAACAAATAGGTGAACGGAGGGAGTTTCTTTTAATGAAACAACTAATATTGTTAAAAAATACAAACTAAATGCAAATAAGTTAAACGATATTACTAGTTCACAATACACTTTGTCATGTTAGAAAAGATACAAGACAAATAGAAAATGATGATTTGTAATCCCTTCGTCCCATTATAAACTTCCAATTTTTCCATTTTAATTTGTCACCGTGTAAAATTCTCATTTTCTTTTTAGCAACTTACTTTTTACTTCTCATTTCCATTACATTTTGCATCAATATATTAGTTTTTCTTCTTTCCTATCACATTACTTGTAATACAACTACTCCATCGTTCCGGAAAACATTGTGGGGATTTTTGGGCACGCAGTTTAAGAAAAAGGTGATATGAGTACATTTTTATGAATATTATATGTGTATTGTGAAAATGAAATTTAATAAATAATTTCCGGTTTTAGGCGTACTAAATTTTTATGGGAAGAATCTAAATAGAAAGTGTGAAGTATCTTTTAGAATGGAAAAAATATTATTTCAACATTTGTTTTAATCTAGTGCCAAGAATATGAAGGAAATAAATTGCAGCTAGTGTTTTAAATCCAGTAAAGATGCCTTTTTCTTGAGAATCATGAAAGGATGAAATTCATACTTGTCAAAAATCAATCAGTGCTTTGGTGAAGCAACGCTGCTGACTTGTCTCCATTATATGTACTGGTTCAAGTCTGTCACATTCTGAATGTATAGAAACTGTAGAGGAATTATATCCATTGATTAGTGTCCGTCTTATTCCTGCAATATTTTTATTTCTTTGTTTCTTGTTGCTCCATTCGTTTTAATTTCGATTGTCCCTTTGTTTTTAGTACGAGTTTTAATGGAAAAATTGTTTATTAATATTTGTTAGAGTTATCAAAATGAGTTGGCGGAACGAGCTAAACCCCATAAATTAACCCCAAACTCTAAAACCCGCAAAAGCTCGTTACAAACTAGCCCAACATAGTTTGAGCACAAATTTAGAAAGCTTGTTAAAAATTTAAACAATTTGGCTCGATAAGCTCGTTTAAAATTTTAAAAGCACACAAATAAGTCATGGCCCATTATATGATTATTATAGATAATATGTTGTACAATATAGATGATGACATAGTGGTAGATGGTTGTTTATATCTATGTAACAAACCAGACTCGATCAGTGGAGAGAGGGGGAATTTGAGAGAGAAATTATAGAGTGAATATGCTTCATACAATTAATTATCTTCACTAAAATGTATTAGTAGTTTTCACTGAAAAATATTAGTTTTGGAGAGTATTAATTGTTTTTATTGAATGATGTTAGTTGTAGAGTATGAAGAGTATTAATGGTTTAAAGGATATTGGTTGATTACACGGAAGAGTATTATTTGGTACACTAAAAAATATTGCAAAGTAATTTATGTACGAACCAATTTCACTCTTATATACTTATATATATATATATATATATTGATATAATAATAAAAAAATGGAACTAATCGACTCTGGCTCAAGCTTAGTCACGAATATGCTTACGATGCGAGTTTATTAACAAGTCCATTTTTAGAATTCATTAACGAGCTTATTCGTAAACTTCATAAATGAGCTTTCGAGTGGAATACCATCAAGTTTGAGTTCGATTTGATAAAACAATAGAGCTAGAAATTGGGGTTGAGTTCGGCTCGTGAAATTTGACGAACGAATTCGAATTAATATTTTTTAATCAAAATCTGAATAGTTTGCAGACGACTTTGACTCATTTATATCAATCCCTACAGCTGTCTATCAACAAATTTGACATAGTGACAGGTTTTCATTTTATTTCCTACTGCATATATTGAGTTCCATTCTATAGGGTGTCACATATACTCCCTCCGTCCACGAAATACGGTCCTGTTACTTTTTGCACGGTTATTAAGAAAGTTGATATAATATGTAAAAAATAAGAATATTGTGTCAAATCAAGTACAAAATAAATTATTTTAAAAATGTTATGTGTGTATGTTGAAAAAGTAGATAAAGTTTATTCTTTCCATTTTAGGCAACAAGACTATTTTTTGTGGACAGCCAAATAAGGCAACCAGGACTATATTTAATGGACGGAGGGAGTATAAAATTAGAGTGAGTTATTGGGAGGAACTAAATTGAACAACATATTATCGGGAGAAAAAAAGTTAAAATTTTAATTACTTTCGGGTACAAAACGTAATAATGATATTCATAAGTTCAATTTTAACATAATTTAAGTTAAAAAAAAAATTATGTCTCAGAGTGAGCTGAGAAAATTTAACTATCTTAAAGTAAATTGTTTTAAAAATATGTATTCATAGCTAATTTCTCCGTAAATTACGAATTAACTCTCAACATCTTTTTTGTATTTAATGCATATACTCCCTCCATCCCGGATTTTATTTCATGGGTGACTTTGCACAATATTTAAGAAAAAGTGGAGTGTGTGAGTGTAAAATTAAATAATAAAAGGTGTTTTATTGAATTTTGTAAGTGTAGATTATTTCCTTTTTAAGAGTGTGAAAAAATAGTTGGGACGTTCCGAAAAGAAAAATGTGAAAAAAGATTCGGGACAGAGGTAGTATGTTACAGTGATTTAACTTTTTGTAAAATAATATGGCAGAGTCATAAAATTTGGGGTCGTCTCATGAAATGTATTGGAGGATAAAATATTACTTTTAAAAGTGATGCATCACAAAATAATTTGCTCTTAGATGAAGTGGTATAGATCAATTGGTTAGAGTTCCACCATCTATAATTAAAGAGCAGTTCTAGTGTGCATTTGAATGCATGAAATGCACTTGAATTTTGAAAAAAAAAATATTAAGCAGAAATTTCCAACAAGTAACTAGTAATACTCCAATTGCAAAAAAATACACAGTTCGACATATTTAGTGTGTGTTTTGAAAAGATCAAAATTAAAGTCAAAATTGAACTTAAAATCCAAATACACTCGAGTGCATGCTAGAATTGTGATAATCAAAAGGTTATGAGTCCGAGTAAAAATAAAAAAACAGAACAGTTGCTTTTTGTGAATCATTATGCGTTATCTTACAAAAAAACTGAAACGCTGGGTTATAATTGTTGAGACATAAAGATACAATTGTATATTTTTATGGGATAAAACAAATATAGAAATTGCAAATTAGAGACTGAGATTGCAGGGCGTGGGCAGTGTTTTCTTCTCTCTTTTTATTTAGTGGTGTGCACTGGATAACGCACTTGTGTTATGTTGATTAGTTGTAGTACTAAACTATACATAACCTCATTTCAACTAATCGCATTTCTTATTTAATTAGTCACACAACATCATAAGCAATTAAATAATAAAAACGATCTTCTGGAGATTCTTCATGTTAATTAATTTCCTATTAGATTCTGTCTTTTAACTTATATATCCGTTGAGCAAGTTTGGAATGCAGCTAGCGCACTCAGTTATATTTCAGTTATACTTTTTTTTTTTTTTTTATCGGTAAATGTTAGTTGTTAATAATTAGATTAGTTCACCAAGTCTCCAAACACTCCAAGAAATCTCCAACTCCAAACCCACCTTATAACTCTCATAATTCGTTTCCAAAATGAATCGAACCTGAGTCGCTCACTACAGTGAGAAACCCGGTGGCCAGGTGGGCTAAGCTAACATGCGCATTTCACTTATATCAGCTTACACGCATGTCATTTCACGTTTTTAGATAAATATAATTTGCACGTTGTAATTACTATAAGAAAATAAACAATTGTTTATAAAATTAGAATTATCTACGAAATTTTCTAATAAATTTTTTTTTTAGTGAAACTGCCTACAATTAGCCTATAATATTTATAAATCGTGTAGGTACCTTCATTCTTCGACCTACAAATAATTTGCTTACGCAATGAAATTTCTAGGTATTAATTACCTACGTACAAGCAATTTACCTATGAAATTTTTTGTAGATAAGGAATGAAAATACCTATATAATTAGACAATTTTGTAGGCAGTCTCCAGTACGAATTCTTTTGTTAAAAATTTCGTAGTCATAAGTTGACAATTTCCGTAGACAGTTTTATATTTTCTTGTAATGAATTATATTTGCTTGCACGTTTCACTCGTATGTAGTTGCACGGTGCAATTGGTGCACAGGAAACCAACTCTTTATATTACCCAACTATATAAAGTAGAAATAATTAAAATGAATTAATTGTGGGGGTATATGTATAATAAAACCTAGCCTAGTTCATTTACTACTCAGAAGCAACAAGAGCTATAAAGTGGAAATAATTAAAATTAATTAATTGTGGGGGTAAATGTATAATAAAACCTAGGTAGCCTAGTTCATTTCATTAATTCTATACTACTCAGAAGCAACAAGAGGAAAAATAGAATTGGAAAAGGAATAGTCGGAAAAGGGATGTAACATTAATCTCATTTGTCATATTACGAATGGAAGGTAGTTGTGATAGGCACTTGAGGTAAAGAATTTGCAGACAACTTTTTGTTAAAAAAACAAATGGAAGAAGCGTGTTTTAGTGTTGTTTTATGTTGTGGGTCTAATCACGCGTCTGCTTGTGGAATATTGCATGCGTTAGAGGGGTTTTGTATGTATTCACTATTCATAACTTATTGCTTGCTTCCACTCTATATATATATATATATGTATATGCTAGTTTTAAAAATTGCCCTAAACGGTATTCAGTAAAAAAGGAGACATAACTAAACGAAGCATGTGTCTCTTATTTTAAAATAGTATTAGTGGGCACGCACCAAAAGGAAGAGAGAGAGAGGGAGGGGTTTAAGAGAGAGAGAGCGAGGGGGTTTAAAGGCAAATTTGGTCTAATATCAATATTAACAGCTAAACACTTTCTCCCACTACTTTTCTTCATTTCATTACTATTTCTTTTCCTTGCCATTCACTATATAAATGGATTTAAAGTGGAGGAGTAATACATCGCTTCTATATGAAACCTTTTTCTGTCTACATGACTTTTGCTTAATTTTCCCCACCCAACTTAACCAACCATACATATAATGGTGGGAATAGTTCTTTTATGATGGTAGTTATTGAGTTTTTATTTGATCAGCCAACGAAACAACTTTATTAAAAATAAAAGAAGGAACATGATACAAGAAATACCCACCAGTACAATATTTACAAACTCAGCAATCTAAAATCATTCTTGAATTTGTTAACCAATCGAAAAAAGAAAAATTTGAGCATTCTATCTCTTTCACATAAAACCAACTCTATAATCTAGCCTTTATTTCATCAACAACCTTAGCACTAGAGAAAGAACTATTCCTAAAAATCAGCGCATTTATTTCTTTCCAGAGCGTCCATACGTACTACACAAAGCCAAATAGCAATTGCAACAGTACTCACTTTCTTTCCTCTTAAAACCCGTTTGTGGCCAATTAGGTTTAGAAGAGGGTTAGAATGAAAAACAGTAGCGATTCCCAACCAATTAAAACATTCTATTCATACCTGGTGAGACACATTACATTCAAAGAAGATGTGAGTCTCTGTCTCCTCAACAGGTGCACAGAAAATACAATTCACGTCGTTGTTTTGGGTTAGTGCATAGCAATGGGACAATATGTTTACGAGTTTATTAGACTATTAACATTTTAATTTAACACATTAGGTCAATTTGGATGCAATAAGTGACAAATGAGCTCGGAATGGATCAAACATGTGAGCAATACGTGATAAATTAGTTTGAGTTAGTGTTTCGGGTCAATTTAACCTAAATGTGTTAAAAATTAACCTACGTGTGTTAAAATAAAAATATAATGGTCTAAATATACCAACTCAATTAACACTATAAGAAAATTGATCTTTAGTGACAAGAATTTTGTCATAACCTGATATTATTGCTTCTCTAGTTAAAATTTTTTAGTGACATGAAACAATATTTAACGAAAGGATCCTTTCGTTAAAGATTGTTTCATGACATTAAAGATTTTTAACTAGAGAAGCAACAATGACATGAATAATGTGGTAATTTTTTTGGTAGTGAAACATAATATATATCCTACAATTACTGCTCTTTAAAACTAAGGTTCATAAAAATAAATATTCCTATATAGTGCCTTAATTTCAATTGACAAATTCACGAGTTAAATAATTTGTGAGATTGATCCAAATTAAAAGTATCCTATTCATTTACTCCATAATTTTTTAATTAATAAATGAAGTTAACCAGGTGGCTTAGCCCACCTGGCCACCGGGTTCCTCACTCTAGTGAGTGACCTGGGTTCGATTCCCTTTGGGAACGAATTGAGAGGGAGTTATAAGGTAGGCTTGGAGATTTCTGGGAGTGTATGGAGACTTGGTGAACTAATCTAACTACTAGTAACAACTAACATTTACCGATAAAAAAAATAAATAAAAAAATAAATGAAGTTAAAATAGTGAAATGTGATATCCAATTCAACATGCTGAAACGCACATCATTGCCTTGTTGACAACATCATGGCAATGATTTAATCTTATCATCCCCATTATATTTTATAAATATTAAGTTAATGATTAGCTAGGGTGAGCTAACTAGAGGGACACTTGGAAAATGAAATGAATTATGTAAATGAAAACTTGTGATTACTTAAATATCAAGACTCAATTTAATGTAAGTAATATATACGGAGAATCAATTTTACCGTGAAACTTATTTGTATTTTATATCATTTTTAACAATATTAATTATTTCATTAAAAAATATAGTTTAATAGTAATATTATACATTACAAACAACTATTACTCCCTCCGTTCATGAAATATAGTCATGTTGTTTTATGCACGGTTATTAAGAAAGTGATATAATATGTAAAAAGTAAGAATATTGTGTCACATCAAGTACAAAATAAATTATTTTAAAAATGTTATGTGCGTATATTGGAAAGTGTAGATAAAGTTTATTATTTCTATTTTAGGCAACAAAACTATTTTTCGTAGACAGTCAAATAAAGCAACCAGAACTATATTTCATGGACGGAGGGAAGACACAATTTCCAAACCAATACAGGCCTATAGCTGATCAAATCTCCCCTCTTTTTCATTTTCAGCATTAGTCTTTCAACTTGATGGCCAGGAATTGAAGTGCTCTAGCAATGATCACAAAACATTTATGACCCTTTTTGTGAAAATTTAAATAATATATAAAAACATATGTGAAGCTGGGATTTCTGGATTTAAATAAAGATTTGATCTTCTAGAAATAAAAACTTTTTAGATCAAAGTATTTTGCAAGATTTTGTCAAAAAGTAAAACCCCACCCCACACCCCCTATTGACAAGTTTCACACCAACTTAGACAAGATTAATCAAATTATAATGTAAGAGTGGTTATGCAATAATTTCCAATGGTCAAAAGTTAATTTGAAATGAGGTAAGTAAACAAGAAGATGTGTTTATTTTTTATTTAAATTGATGACTAGACCTGGTCGTGGTGCGACAATTGGAGTGGGTAGATATGATTGAAATATGACATAATTATTTTGTTCCAAGGGTAGGTTTCGATCTCCTTAAACCCTGGGTGACTGTGTAGTGTACTGCACAAGTTTCAAATTGAAATGCTATTTTTTATTTTGGTAGGATGTATTTTATATATAATCTTGTTTTTAACTCAATTTTGAGTAAGTTTTATATAAAAATAGGTTATGATATGTTTACTATAAAATTGTTTTAAAGTATTAAATATTTAATTAAAAGTATCAAATATTTCATAAAAAATATAGGTTCGTGGTATTATATAGTACTCTGTTTGTCCCCTATTAATTTTCAAATGTGGGGAGACACAATTTTTTTTTTTAAAACTGTTTTATTAATTTTTTTTATCAATGAATGAAAAATAGTTTGAAATAAAGTGAGTAATGTGAAAGTGTTTTATTTTTATTTTTGGGGTGTGAAAATTATAATGGGACGTTCCAAAAAAAAAAAGTGTGAAGATTATTAGGGGACGGAGAGAGTAACTGTTACTGATTTTTTTTTACCTCAACTTTTAATACTCCAAATGAGATTTTTTATACTCTTAATTAAATATTTGATACTTTAAAATAATTTTATAATAAGTTTATTTTGAACTATTTTCATACAAATAAACGTATAAAGTAATAATAAATTAACAATAAGGTATATACAAAATTAAATGTTGCTTCAAATCGATAAAACATTTGTTTTAATTGGAGTTCAAAATTAATATTGCAACAACTAACAAAGAGAAAAAAAAAAAAGACAAAAAGTTCCCAAATTGAAGAAATGGCTAGATTTGAGAAAATAAGTATATAAGTAAAAACTCATTAGACGCTCATAATAACTATTGCAAGAAAGCTCATTTGTGTGGGGAACCAATTCATCATTCTGGACTACGAGTTTACCGTGGACTTGTGTATGTTCATGTAAAACTTTATAAAAGTATGTATTTTTATAAAGTTGTGGTACTATATATTGTCTAAATATGTATTTTACACTTTTCTTATGGTGTGTCTTAAAATTTGATAAAATCGTCATGTAATCATTTGAAAAAGTTAGTGCACTGAAATTTTGGGATATAATACAATATTCATGGATGTTACCTCTATATGGAATTATATTTCCATGATTTTCGAATAGTTTAATTTCTCTTTGTTTTTTTTTTAATTTTTTTTAACTATGGTTTTGAAGAGTTATATTCGAAATAGTGTAGGCCCATCATTTTTCTTCTAATACTTCTAAACTACTCTTGGTTTAGGAGAAGCTGCAGAAAAGATGGCCTAAAAAGGATGGGAAAATATATTAATTATTTGTGAGTGTAAGCTTGTATTTCAAGAAAAGACAGAGTGTAAAGTCCAAATGGAGCACTACATACAAAAAGATTTGGGTGACTAAACAAAAAAAAATAATACAAATATAAGAAACACACAATAGCATCTTTATCTTGCCATATAATGTGATAGCAAAAAAAAGAAAGAAAAGAAAAGAAAAGAAAAGAAAAGGTGTGAATACTTCAATATTTTTATATCTTTCTCTCTACTTCTTTTAAATTGAAAAGGGAAATTGTCTTTTAAGATTCGAAATGCAAAACATGATTCAGTAAAGTTACATTTTATTTTTATTGAATTTGGGCTAATAACCACATGTTGTTGTCCACATTCATGTATACTTATGAAAGAGAGATGATGAAAAATAAGCATGATCGAATTGTAAATTAAAAAAAAAAAATCATGTGATTTTTCTTTATTATAACATGTATTTTTTTATTTTCAATTTAATGTACTACCTTTTTAAATTTTACAATTTGAAACATTTAATAATTTTTCGTCAGCAGTTAAATGACACAATTGCAGAATTTGTCACATAAAGTCCATTTAAATGCAAACATATAAAATTATAGTTTTTTTTTATAATGAGAATAACGTCTTTAAAACATATTTTTAACTTTTGAAACATAACTTTAAACATATATTTTAAAAGACATTATTTATGTTTTTTAAATTATTTTATTTGTTGGTGTTTACATAATTATCTATGTGATATTTCCAGAAACTACATCATTTAATAGTTGACGAAAAATTATCAAGTGTCTCAAATTGTAAAACTTAAAAAGATGATGCATTAAATTAAAAAAAAAAATACACATTTCAGTTGATTAATCATAAAGTTCCTAATTTTTTTTACAATTAACCTGACAATATATTAGTAATAGATATCATAAAAAAATAAATATGACCATTTATCCACTTATTCAAGTTGCTTTTTGTTCTAACTAAATTGTAAATTTTAATTAACATGAGATAATCTGATAAAGACCATCTTAATGTAGAAATGTTTGAGATTAGATTAAAAAAAGTCAAGAAAATCAGGGAGTAGTTTGAAGGATTTAAAAAAAAAAAAGACCAAGTATGAATGAATCCTAGAATAGAGTTTTTCTTCCAAAAGAACAAAGAAAGGAAGTTATCCAGTTAAGTGAAAAGTGAAAGTAGATTTAATTTTCCAATGCAAAAATTTGCATCTTCCAAACAAACAAACAATGAAAAGTTCTTTTTATTCTCTGAATACCTGCCAATAGTGAAAGCAACAAATGAAGGTTTTTCTTTCTCGGGGGAAATGATGAAAGATTTGTTTATTACATAAGCAAACCCATGTCTTTTCTTGAATGAAATAATTACCCCAGCTGTCACATGCATCATTTTTCTAAAAAAAAATAAAAATTCAAAAGATCCTTTTTATGCCTACTACAGTTGTTATTGGGACTACTGCAAGTGTGGAAAGTCTTTGGAAAAATTATTAACTTTTTTAATTTCTTTTTTGTTTCAAGATTGAATCTTTTTCACAAGACAACAACAGAACAAGGAGGAAGGGGGACTACCATTGCACTCTGCAAAAAATTCAGAGGCCAGTTTTCCATTCTCTTTATCACATTTCTTCAACAGGCCTTGGACCCCACCCTAAAGAAGTAGGGATATTCATTATTAGGATAAAATTGAACAAATCCAATTGAATTAATAATTTTGGTTTGGTCATTTATAGTTTGATTTTTTTTTTACTCAGTATTTTGTAACTAATTAATGGGGAGCTCTTATTGAACAAAGTTGTGTAAGATTGATTTTGAACCTAAAATTTGGAGAGATGATATTCCAAATTTTAGGTCTATACCACTAGACACTTTGTTAAGGTTCATTTCAGGTTTGACTTGAATTTGATTAGTGATTCTCTCTAGAAAAAATTAAATTTTGGTTCGATTTTGCGAAAATCGAAAAAGCAATATCGATCTTGTGTATATAAGAAATGTATCTTCCTTCAAATCGTATAATTATAAATGTAATAATGTGAAATTAAATGTATGTTCGCTCAAATTTTGACCTTCACCCCAATAGAAATACGTTACTCTATATATATATATATATATATATTTTTTTTTTTTTGATATTATAGAGTAATTTAATTATGGGGGTGACTAATGACAGCACATATCTTTACTCAATACATCAATTTTATAGGAGTAAGTCTCTTATAAATCAGTTTTATCGTGCAATTCAAAACGATTCTCATTCCATTCCATTTTCGATTATCCATTTACTTTTGACACAAGTTTTAAGATGACATTTGTTCATTACTCACTTCATGTTGAGGACACGAGTTTTAAGAAAAATGAGATAAAATAGATAAATAATAGTAGTATGAGATTCATTTATAAATAAAATGATTGTTTGTAAAAATGATAATAATATAGTTATTTCTAAAAATGGAATGAGAATAGATTTGAAAGTGAACAAAAAAGGAAACCTGGAATAAATGTGGGTGATAGATGAAGTAAGGGATAGAAACATTTTTAATCCCATAACTTTTTACCTTTTTTGAAATGGCCCCAAAAAAGATAAATGTACAAGTTTAGTCCCAATTTTTTGTAAATTGTACAATTTATATCCCAAATTCGCCGGAAGCGACAAAAAAATCATCGTTTTTTGACATGTGCCGTGCACGTGAGCGTTCAACTTAGACAAACATGTTGATTAGGTTATTAATAAATAATTTTTATGTTTTGGAAGATTGTATTTGGGAAGGATTTTGACGTTATGGCAAAAAAAAAAAAAATGGAGAAGGATTTCTAGGGTTATTCAAGTTCGATTTCCATTTTTAAAATGAATATTCACCGAAAATCTTAAAATTGAACATGCATGTGCCGGGCTCATGTTAAAATACTATAGTATTTTATCAATTCGGCGAAATTTGGGATGTAAATTGTACATTACAGAAAAAATTGGGATCAAATTTGTACATTTATCTTTTTCGGGACCATTTAAAAAAAAGGTAAAAAGTTGTGGGACTAAATATATTTTTATCCCGATGAAGTAATATTTGTAGTGCTAAAGTTGTTATTTAATGACAATGTGGTAAATAGAAAATGTAAAAAATAGAGTAAAGTTGTTTTTAATGACATTATGATAAATTAAAATTGACTATTTATGAAAGTAATAATCAGAAAAAAATTGGGATTTTTTTGAGAGGGGAGCAATCGAAAATTAGACGGATGGAGCATTATTTATTTTTATTCTACAATGTTACTATTAAACTGTATATTTTAACGAAACAACTAATACTATTAAAAATACACACAAATTTCAATAAATTTTAGTTGAAACTAATTCACATGATACTTTATTATTTGGTAAATCTTTTATAAATACAATTCAAATACACATTATAGTACATAAACAAATTTCATCATACAACTCGAATACACGTTTCACCATACGGGATGACATATAAACACAGCATTTCTTGATTCAGGCATCAGCTTACTACTTATTCACACAACAGCTCACAAACACAGAGAGATCTTGGCCTATCCCATCTTCCATCACAATCATCTCCAAAACGACAAAACCTATTTTCATAATCACGACAAAACGACACACCCCTCCTCTCCTTTAAATAATGCCTTCCATCTTTCTCCCATAGCCCCTGAAATTGAATCCCATGGAAGCTATTGTAAAGATTGTAGCTTTTGCTTTACTAGCCCAACTCTGCCTTTCCACAAAGCGGGATCATGTTTCTCTCTCATCTCCTGACAGAATCTCTCTCTTACCTGGCCAACCCCAGGTCAACTTCCACCATTTTTCTGGCTATGTTTCTGTCCATCATAAAGAGGATAGAGCCCTCTTCTACTACTTTGTTGAAGCTGAAACTGACCCTGCCTCTAAGCCCCTTGTTCTCTGGTTGAATGGAGGTTAATTTTGGGAGAATGTATTGTTTTTTTCTTTGGAAATGGAATTAAACTTCAAGAATTTGATGGGTTTTTGTTGTTTGTTTGAAGGGCCTGGCTGTTCATCTCTGGGAGTTGGGGCATTTTCTGAGAATGGACCATTTAGACCCAGTGGGAATGGGCTTGTGAGGAATGAATACAGCTGGAACAGGGGTAATTTGTGGAAAAAATTTGAATCTTGAAATTGTTTGCTTGATGTAAAAATTGAATCTCGATGATCAATTTTGTGGCATTGGTTTTGCAGAAGCAAATGTGTTGTATTTGGAGTCACCAATTGGGGTGGGGTTTTCTTATTCTGCAAATTCTTCATCTTATGAAGGTGTGAGTGACAAAATCACAGGTATGTATATATATGTTTCCCATTTTGAAATTTTATTTTTCTGATTCCTTTTGTTGGATTAGTAAAAGAATTTACACTTTCTTGACCATGCATGTGCAATTTTAAACTATTTTTAGAGATTCACTATTGTTTATATTCTCTCTTTTGAAGTTTGTTATTCATTCTTCATGCTTTAATTATTTCTTAAAATTCTATGTTGTAGCCCAAGACAACTTGGTGTTCTTGCAAAATTGGTTCCTAAAGTTCCCACAGTATAAAGACAGAAGCTTGTACATTACAGGAGAGAGCTATGCTGGTAAGTTTATTTCTTTCAATAGAGAGAGGAAAAACATTTTGCCAAGTGAAATTTGTTTGTATTTTGTGTATAATTTTTAATGGTATTAATTATTTCATTAAAATGTATTCCCTCTGTCCTAGAGGAATTTGCACTTTCTTTTTAGTCTGTCTCAAAGTAACTTGTACACTCCATAAAAAAAAAATTTGATTTGCGTGTTTACTTAAAAAAATATACATATATTTATCCATACTTCACTATTTTATTCAAAAAGTGATTTTTTTTAAAGTGTTCTCAAAGAGATGTGCAAGTTCCTCCTAGATAGAGGAAATACTCCCTAAGTCTGCACAATTTTTAAGATTTTTTTAAAAAATAAAATAATGATATATAAGTTAATATGCATATATTTTTGTATGTGAGCTCGCAAATCAATATTTTTTTTTGTGGCATATAAATTCTTATGGAACGGATGGAGTATTAATTGATAGTAATACTGTGTAATGAAAATAACTATACTCCCTCCATCCACTATTAATTTTCATATATGTGGTGACACAATTTTTAAGAAATAATGTTATATTGAATTTTTTGGCTCAATGAACAAAGAGTATTTTAAAATAAGGTGAGTAGCGTGAGATTGTTTTATTTCCATTTTGGTATGTGAAAGGTTATATTGTTGGACAAAAAAAAAAGGAGTACTATTTTGAATTGCACTGTGAAACTGATATACAAGGGACTTATCAATTGTTAGCTAAAATAACGCCTAACATGTTTATGTAATTTATAGGCCACTATATTCCTCAGCTGGCAGAGCTAATGATCCAATTCAACAGCAAACAAAAACAAAAGATGTTCAACTTGAAAGGAATTGCAGTGAGTTTTCACTTTTTATTACACCATTTCTTCTGCATTATAAATTGTAGACATTTTTTTTTTTTAATTCAAATTTTACATTTTGTTACTTCAGCTTGGAAATCCAGTACTGGAATTTGCAACAGATTTCAATTCAAGGGCTGAATTCTTTTGGTCCCATGGACTAATATCAGACACAACGTACACAATGTTCACTTCTGCTTGCAATTATTCAAGATATGTTAGTGAATATTACAGAGGTTCTTTGTCCCCAATTTGCTCCAAAGTGATGAACCTTATCACTACAGAAACGAGCAAATTCGTCGACAAATACGACGTCACTTTGGATGTTTGTATCCCATCTGTGCTTTCCCAATCTAAAATCATCTCTCCTCAGGTATTGAACATTTTATTATTATTTTCAATCTCACATAGTTCAAAATTATTTTGAATGTTTAAGCGTATTGTCATTGTTCTCCATTTTGATTTTGAGGATTTTAAAGTTCAAATGTGGAGGCTATGATGTATTTTCTTGATTATACATCTACGAACAATCCAATTTTAAAATGTTGATGATAAAGAATAACTTTTAAAATAAAAATACATAAATAATATTTCAGCTATTTTGACTACTAATCTAACAGAAAACCAAAATATTTTGATTTTAGAAACCAGACTGAATTTTTATTAAAATATAACCCAACCTAATTAATAAAAAAAAAATTATGCTCATTTTGACTGTCCTTATTAGAAAAAATACAAAATAGTTCAAAAAATTGACCATAATTACAAAATGGTTCAAAAAATTTTTGTTATGTTTTTTGTGCAAAAAAATAATTTATGTTTCTGTGCATATATTTTTATATGTTTGTGCAAATCAGTTCAACCAATTTGTAATTAGGATCCTTTTTTTGAACCAATATGTAAAAATGCCCCATCTTTATTTGATTGAGTTAGTATTTTGCAGCAAGTCAACGATAAGGTAGACGTGTGCGTGGAGGACAAGACCGTAAATTACTTGAACAGACGAGATGTTCGAAAGGCTCTCCACGCTCGTCTCGTGGGGCTCAACCGATGGCTCGTTTGCAGCAAGTAAATCATCAACTTCATCATCTCTCAATCTTGATCCTCTTGTTATGGATATTAACATTTGTTATGACACTTTCCTTCAGCATTTTGGACTATCAACTACTTGATATAGAGATTCCTACAATCAACGTTGTTGGTAGAATCATCAGGGCTGGGATCCCAGTTCTAGTGTACAGTGGTGATCAAGATTCAGTCATACCCTTGACCGGCAGTCGAAAATTGGTTCATCGGCTAGCACGACAGTTAAGGTTGCCGACTACTACGCCTTATAGAGTTTGGTTCTCCGGGATGCAGGTAAAATTGAGTCACATTTATAAAATAGGGACTTGTATTTAGACTCATCCTAAAAACTAAGTCTTTTGATATGAAATTCTTCCATTAATTTTTATTCTGGACTTTCTTCAGAAAATCCGGTGTGAGAAATTTTGAGAAAAGTGCACAACTTTTACTTCCTCTTTCTAATGCTTGTTTGTTACTTGCCACAATGCGACGTTTTCATAAATGACAATAAAACAATATTGTTTATTTACAATTACATAATTTTATATTAACATACTAATTCATCTTTTATAAACTAAACTTGAATTAGTTTAGAAGACAAACAGTAAAGTAGCAAATGAGTTTGAGACAAATGGAGTATCTTTTTGTGAAACAACAAATACTTTTTAATATAATAAGTACTATTTTTAGTGAAATAACTAATACTATTGGAAAATATACAGGTAGGAGGATGGACGCAGGTGTACGGTGATATCCTTTCGTTTGCGACGATAAGAGGGGCGTCGCACGAAGCTCCGTTTTCGCAGCCGGAGAGATCGCTTGTGCTATTCAGGGCATTTTTGCAGGGCAAGCCTTTACCACAAGAATTTTAATTCATCTTCCAAAATTAATTGTAAGTAAAATGTGAAGGTGTACATCACTGTTTCCTCGTGATGATTACAAAGAAATGCATTTGTTTGTTTTTTGATCTTCTGGAAATAATCAGAAATTTTGTAAGAATTATTTGTTTTCTGGAGCATTGTGTCATTTGAGATTTGATTACTTTAGAAACTACTTTCCCATCAATTGTTTTGATGTATACATACATACATACTGTTCCATTTATTTTTATTTTTTAAGGTTGAATTAAAAGTAAAATAATGATTAAAAAAACATAACGGACTCGGATGAATTCTAAAATGTAGATTCATAGGTATATATATATATTCATAGGTATATATATATATATATATATATATATATATATATATATATATATGAGTTCTATATACATATCTAATTTTCTAATGAATGAATAAAAAAATATATGTAAATTAATATTTTATTAACATTATGTCATGTTAAATGAATGCATGCAGATTTTTTCTAATTATAACTTGATATCAAATTGACATGAAAGGAAAAAGTGAAAAATGTTTAGATAAAATGTAGTGAAAAAAGCTTGAGAAAAATTGATATGCTCTACCCACTTTTTTTAGAGTAGACTATAGATCTTGCTTTAGAAATTACAATTGTGCAAAGGGTGGGGGATCAGATGCTCTGTATTTATCATTTTCTGAACTTGTTAATAAATTAAAATTAATTGTTTTAATTTATGAGTTTCCTTTTCCTGTGAAAAAATAATATATGTCTATATATATAATTATTCTATAGTGCATGCAAGTGAATATTATGCACTTGAAATTAATTTTGATTCTTCGCGGGTCTGTTTAACTTACGGATTTGACAATAAACTAGATCATAAACGGGTCGAACACACTTTATACCAATACCTGAAATTATAATTACCAATACCCCAAGTTAATGAGTTATAATCACCAACTCCCAAGAATTACTCAACAATACATTGAACAATGATATCCAAAGAATAATTCGGTAATACTCCAAGAATTACTCACTAATACCCCAAATTATAATCATCAATGTCCCAAAAATTACTCAGCAATATATCAAGTTATAATCACAAATATCCCAATAATTATTCAACAGTACATTGAACAGTGATATCTCCAAGAATTATTGAGTAGTACCCGAAGACTTAATGACCAATATCCCAAGTTATAATTATCAATACGCCAAGAAATAGTCAACAATACCCCAAGTTATTTACCAACGACATGAAGTAGAGCAACAAAAGCTAAGAAACCGATGCTCATTGCAAGAAATTTTTAGAGATTTTAAGTTCTGGGAATCAATTGTATAAAATTGGAGCATGGACCATTTGCTCCACCAACAGCACACCGGTTGCTCCACCTCCTGCAGTTCATTTCTGACGAAGATTAGCCGCAGAAGGCACGAGAGTAGGAGCGAAAGTTGTTGTAGTTAAACATATGCTTTGACCTATATAGAGAGGAAGAGAGGAAGATAAACTGGACACTAAAAGAACTGAATTTCTGAATTGGGTATAACAAAACCAGTTGTAAGATATTCAGGCGACGAAGCGTCACATCACCGTCGATATCTCTGTTTCCATTAATTTCTGAGAACCTGTCATAGAAGGGAAAGAACATTTGGGGGTGAGAATATAGAGGGAAAAATGAATCCTACGCAATGGTGATTTTGAGATTGAGAAGGGGAGAGAACGCAAAAAACAAAAGAGAAAAAAAGATCCGCATCTAAATGAACATACCCGCGGATTTTAGTTGGGTCATAAATTGGGTCAAATATTTTAATTGGATAGTTGATATGCTTGACAGAGATAGTGTATATACATAATAGTGATATTTGAAAAGGAAAATTCATATAAATTCGAGTTAACAAGAGATTACTCTACTTATAGGGTAAATATTTTATGAAAATTTAAGATTCACATAAATCGTCAAATCACTGCAGATCTTATCCAAATACGTTCAAATCTTATTTTTTCTTAAGTGCCATCGTTTTTTCTATCTGTAATAAAGTTCAACACAAGACATAGTAGTATCTTATAAAAGATAATATAATATTGTATTATATACATCTCTAAAACATATTTTGAATGCTAATCAACATTACCTTATAAATTAAACATTATTCACAGACTACTTTTTTTTTTTTTTTTTTTTTTATGTATGTTAGACATTATTATTGTGTACTAAGCAATATAACACTTTAAGTCAAATAATAGTACATTTGAATGTAATATGATACAGGTAAATAAGTTATATTGTTAGCCTAAACACGTAACATTAATGACCAAAATCATTTATATCCATTTTTTGGTATTAAACATAATAATGAGCATATGAGGATTAATTTATGAATGATGCATATCTAGTCGTTTGTGTTCATTACGACACTCGAACCGTTATTATGTTCTCTAATGATTTCAGGTCCTTATTTATATTTTTATTCATATATATATATTTTTTTTTATCTTAAGCTTAATAATGATTGCATGACTATGGACGAGTAATGCATACTCAGTCTATTGTGTCCATAACGATGTTGTTATAAGTTATAAGTTATACATGTGTCATTATATAAATGTCGAATGATTTAACCGCATTGTTTCTCTCCGATGCCCCATTTTTACTATTATACTTATAAACACGTGATGATTAGTAGGGATGAATTTAACATTGTTTGGATTTATAATAGCACACGTTCCGTTATAACGACACACATGTCATTCTAATTTTTAGTGAATTCTAAGACCTATGTATTTTTATTTGATCATTCAAAGTTACAGAATCTTTATTTCTCATAATATACCTAAAGTATTTGAAGTCAAAATGTAAAAGTAGTGAAGGCAAATACACAATTCATAATAAGAGAGTAAAAAGTCAACACCTCGTTCAAAATGAGAGGAATAATTAGAGAATATACCACTACTATGATATCCGTGAATTTAGTGGGCTTAAAGTAAGAATAAAATTAATTATAAATAATAACATTGTAACAACAAAATTTGAATTTAAAATTAGTAAAAATAAAATTGCAATACAAAGAAATTTTTTATTGCATCAAATGCGAAAGTCGAGTACAATCTCTAGAATTCCTCTGATTCTTCTCTTTTTCTTCATTCTTTTTGTTATGTTTGAAGTGTAGAGGAGAACTCTATTTATAGGGGAGGAAATGAAGACCTTCTTTCTTCGCATTGCCACGTGACATAATTTGATTGGCCGGTGCCGATTTGATTGACTTGATTTGACAAATCAATTTGATTTGATTTGATCTTCTTTATTCTCTTCCAATTTGATGAGATATAAATAACATATGATTTAATTATCTTAATTTTCCTCCATTTTGGTAGATATTATTTGATATCTTCAAAACACGGTAAGTCACAATTTAATGTTCTTACAAATGCCCCCTCGTGTTTTGTTCACGGACATTTCTGTCTTGAAGTGAATGAAGCACGAAAAATACCTCGATATCGAACTTTCGATTTAAGGGACTTAGATAGTTTTCACTCGTATCAAAGAATCTTAATTTAAAAGATCCAATTTGGGAGTCATAGATAGTTTAGTCTCGTATCGAGAAGATTTGATTTAAGGGACTTTAGATAATTTTGGCTCGTATCAAGGAGCTTTGATTTGAATTTGATAGATAGTTTATACTCGTATCAAGGAGTCTTCAATTTCAAATTTGTAGATAGTTTTGGCTCGTATCAAGGAGCTTTGATTTGAATTTGATAGATAGTTTATACTCGTATCAAGGAGTCTTCAATTTCAAATTTGAAGATAGTTTTGGCTCGTATCAAGGAGATTTGATTTGAGTTTGATATATAGTTTATACTCATATCAGAGAGTTTTCAATCTAATCTTTGGCTTGAGAGCTTCAGAAAAATTTGATTTGTAAAAGGATAGTTTTGGCTCGTATCAAGGAGCATCATAGACAGTTTATGCTCTTGTCAATGAGCTTTTTTATTTGGAAGATAAGATAAGAGATAAGAGGTAGAGATGTCGCTCGACAACTTTGAGCAGGTTGGCAATCCTGGCATTGACAGTTGGGACATCCCCTATTATGACTGTTGGTATGCTTGAGGTTGATGAGGTGTTTGACAATGAGCGTGGAGTAGAGCCTGCAGAGTCACTCTCTTCAACTTTGCTTGAGAAGAGAAGATATGAGAGGTAGAGTCGGTCCCACTGGGCGTGCCAAATTTGTAACAACAAGTTTTGAATTTAAAATTAGTAAAAATAAAATTGCAATACAAAGAAATTTTTTATTGCATCAAATGCGAAAGTCGAGTAAAATCTCTAGAATTCTTCTGATTCTTCTCTTTTTCTTTATTTTTTCTTGTTACGTTTGAAGTGTAGAGAAGAACTCTATTTATAGGGGAGGAAATGAAAACCTCTTTCTTCGCATTGCCACGTGACATAATTTGATTGGCCGATGCCGATTTGATTGACTTGATTTGACAAATCAATCCGATTTGATTTGATCTTCTTTATTTTCTTCCAATTTGATGAGATATCAATCACATATGATTTGATTGATTATCTTAATTTTCCTCCATTTTGGTAGATATTATTTGATATCTTCAAAATACGGTAAGTCGCAATTTTAATATGCTTAGAACATATATATATATTTTTTTAATAAAACTAATTATTTTTAAGCACAATCAAAATGTATTAAAGTGAAAATAAAATTTATTATTTGGGTACGAAACACCAACACTATATTAATTATTATAAATTTTAAAAAAATTCTCTATAAACAATATTTGTCGTATACTTGCATGCTATCCCTCATAATCAAGACACAATTTTTTTTAATTCATTTCTGCTCCTAACTTTGGATACCGCAACGTATAGTTGACCGTGAGTGAATACATGCTTCAGAAGGTACAAACCAACAGTAGAAAGAGATTGCTCTTGACTTTTATTAATAATCATTGCAAAGCAGAGTAAGATGGGAAACTGTCTTCTCGTAAAATTAACTGGCATGATTATGTCTGAATTGGTCAGCGTCGTTCATGGAATGAAAACCGTATTCTCAATCTTTCTTCCAGAGATGATTTCCGCTTCAATTATATGATCTCCCAACCTAGTAACAACCAATCTTGTACCATTACACAAACCCGACCTCATATCACTAATTATTAGAAGAACAATTGATATACCTTCCTTCAGAACCAAGTGAGTTTTAAAAATCAACTGAAATTAACTCTCCTTGGCCTCCTTCTCGAAACTATGTTTTGCAAATACTATCATAGCTCAAATAAACTTTCTGGTCTCCTGAAATAATCGAAAGAATCTTCTCATTAATAGAATCAACATCTCTATGCGTAGGTGCAAGTATGACTCTATCTTCAAAGTACTTATCAGTGTGTAGATTGAGTTCCACAGAAGGATAAATACTCTCAATAATAGCCATAACAGGATCCACATCATCATAAATTAAGTTTTTAGATGGAATCTCAATTTTAGCAAAACCACTCCTGCTATCTCCAAGTTTCCCATCACCAACCTGAAAAATTGTACCTTGTAAAATCTCTCCAAATTTAAATCTATTATAAATTTAATTAAATTGAACAATAATTTGAAATATACATCTAATGCACATACAACGAAACTAAAAAATAATTAATTAAAAATATATAATCATTAATATGACTAAAAAGTGATTAAATTACCCATTTCAATCGATCTACCAGGTTTTCTTGCAATGATAGATGATGTAAATGCTTCCATGCAAGAAAGGTAGATCTTTTAATAGTTCAAGATGGACCAATTACAAGGGCAGGAGCTAAGAAGATAAAAGAAGCTATGATGATTCTTGTTGCTGAAATCAAAGACAAAGCCCAAGTTGATTTTTCAATGAACCAAATGGTGAATATTATTCAAGTTGATGGGCTGGTTATACCATGAAGAGTTGGGCTTACATCATATCAAAATTGAAGGTCCAACATGGAGGAAAATAAGTCAATTTTCGTCATAATGCTCAAGGGCTAAAATAATGACCTTTTATTTTGGTCAATATAAGCTATTTAAGTGTTTTAAAAGTCCAAGAGTCATTACCTACCATCAAATATCTTTTATCAGTCCTTATGGGGGTTATATTCTTATTTTAAATGTCCTTTTTCCCCACATGTTGTAGGTTACTAGTTGTTACAATAGGTTACTAGTTTTATTGCCTTTATTTGTATTCAAAAGGCCAATTAAGTGTCATGAAGGTGGCAGCCACCTAAAGAGACATGTGTAGGCTATAAATAGGTCATTTTGATCACTTTGTAAACACACATTTGATTACATACGAAATTAAACATATTATTTGTGTTTTTGAGATACGCTTATTGTGAGTGTATCAACTATTTAAGAACTTATCAAGATTTTGAGCAAGAACTTGTGGCGTTCAATTATACCGAGGTTCTTGGCTCATTCTATAGCCAACGGGTCGAGGTTTTCTAGCTCTAAGTATGATCAAACTAGATATACAATTTGGGTAGATCCGTTGCTTATTTATTTATATCCACATCAGTTTGATATCAGAGCAATCTGGTATTGATCTGATTATCTTTATATTCATTATTTTCTTCTTCGTTCGAAAAAAAAAATTGTACCAAGAGGAAAAAAAATCAAAGGTACAAAGAAAGTGTAAAAAAAAAGCAGTACCAAGGAAAAAAATATCAAAGGTACAAAAAAGAAAATTAAAAAAAAAAGTACACAAAAAAAAGAGGAAATAATTATTTTGTGTTTTAAAAGTTATTAGAATTCCTCGTCTCTTCTTCCTTTTAAAAGGACTAAGGGATAGTTGAACGCTACTTGAAATTGTTCAGCTTGGTTAGTACTTGAATTTGAGTGGTAAAAGGCTAGAGTGGTTAGTTCATTAGAGGGGAGGTAAAAGCCAAACGAGTTATACATGAGAGAATTGTGAGAAATTTTTATTTTGAGTGATATACGAGTGATTGCGAGGAACATGAAAGAAAACCAACAAGAAGCTTTCACTTTACAAGCCATGCAACAACATTTTGTAAGGTTTGGAGCAGTTCTTCAATCCATCACAGATCGGTTGGAAGTATTGGAATAACCTACTCCAACTGAAGGAAGAAACCCTGTTGCCAATCGACGTAATGCGGAGTGGAATCGGAAGAGGGCGATGATAATTTGATGGCTCTTCACCAAGTTGATCGAAGGAGAGGTAGGAGGCAAATTGATGAAGTGGATCAAAATTTGGGGAGCATTAAAATGCACATCCCTTCGTTCTAAGGAAGGAGTGATCCAGTGGCTTATTTGGAGTGGGAAAAGAAGGTAGATCGTATCTTTGACTGTCATAACTACTCGGAGGAAAAGAAAGTTAAGCTTGCGGTTGTTGAGTTCACCAACTATGCTATAGTTTGGTGGGATCAACTCATTACAAATCGAAGGCGTAATGGAGAAAGACCGATTGCTACATGGGCTGAAAAGAAAGCTGTTGGTCCCGTTACAAGACTGAGGAATACGTGTATGTGGGGGGGGGGGGGGGGAAATACACGTATACCGATTTTTCAAACTTAAAACCTTACTGAGTCCTCTTTACTCAGAGTGATAAAGAACTAGGAACTGATAATACACCTACTGATTACACTTAGTGCGGGTCAGTTGGCTAACTATCAGTTTAAGTTCAGTGCAGAAATGCGTGAGCCCTGATAGTTTAAAGTCTTGTTTAGTTCGCTTTCTGAAAACCTTGATTACTCAAATGAATAGTGTTTAGTAAGGGCAATGCTCTTGTTTAATAGATCAGGCTGATTGATTCAAGCCTGATAAATCTTATGCAATGAATGAACAGTTAATATGGCAGGTATGCAATATATCAAAGCAATAAGAACACAGCAAGTTTAACGTGGTTCAGAGTCTCAAGCTCCTACGTCCACGACCTGATTTAACAGGAAATCCACTCAAGGGATTCTTGTTTTTAACGTGCCAAGGTGCACCAAGATCAGCTACCTCACTGACCTATACAAACTCCCTTACTAACTTACTAACTTAACTTAATTCCAACAAACCTAACTTTAGGGTTTTGGTTTCAGTTTGGATTCCAACTAGGTTGAGATTATCCTTACAAGACAAAGCTATGCTAAGGGTTGGATAATCTCTCTAAGCTTAAGATATTGTTTGAACGCTCTTGGAATACAGATTAACTCTCAGTTACTAAGAAACACTTGGGAAATTTAAAGGGTTTCGAGTGCTTCTTCTAAAAGACTGAATGCTTTGAGTGCTTGAGAGTTTGAGTAATTTCTGGCTTGAAAATTTCCCGTAACCTTGAATGGGTTCAAGGCCTTCTGTATTTATAGGTGATTTGAAAAACTATCCGTTGGAGAGATAGCCTTTCTTGTCATCTATGTAGAGTGGCTCGAACGGACATATCTTCATGCAGCAGCCGTCCTTGCATGGAATTAGGTATTTGCATTAAATGCACATTAAATGCTTGCCCATTGAATATGCAGTCTGAAGTCAGTCTTCTGTCAGGTTCCATACGTGCGTGTCCTTCCCGGATTGGTCCACATCATCAGGTTGGTGAGAATGTCAGAACTTATTCCTGGGCTTCAGACTTGTCTTATTAAGTTCTTTTTGTCTCGAGCTCACCGGTCTTGTCCTGACATTGACATTCCTTTTGCATTGCTTGGCTCTACTCCAAGTCTTCCCATAAACTCAGTATCATCCTGTTCCCTTAAGGACTGAGTTAGTAATGATCTCAGGGTCATACTCTTCATCACTGAGACTTACTCAGCTAGCTTAGAAGACTGCCATAAGTTCAGGATGGTAAACTTCGTCTTGAGGCTCATGTCTTGATTGTCATCAGTAAGTGCTCCTCTTACTGAGTACCTGTGAAGTGTAAAATGACTAAGTACAAATCCTAACCAAGACTAGCCTGACAAACAAATGCAAATATCTTTTCAGGGGCTTTGGGATCTAATCAAAACTGACATTGTCCCAACAATTTCCCCCTTTTTGATGATGCCAAAACACTGAAAAGATCCTCAAAACACTTAGAGGAAATATGAATCCCATCTATAAGATAAGTCAGTGTTAGAGCAATTCTTGATAAAGTACAGAATTTAAATAACAACCAAAAAGACAATGAGTTTTTGTCTGTGGGCAAAAGTAATAGATTTCATTGATGAATATGATCAGGGTTACAATGAATCTTAATCTATTACATCAAAAGGAGAGTGAACACCTAGACTAATCTCATTTTAGGTTTAAGTCCATAGCCTGCATAGATTCTTGCCTTCAGCTCGTCAAGTCTTCTAGGTTGGTTCACGAATCCTTCAGCCTTCGCAATCTTCAACACCTCAGTCATAATGGTCTTAGTATCATGCTTTCCAGTTCCAGGTATAAGAGGGGGTGGTCGTGTAACGAACCCAGGAGCCTTAACTTGAACTTGAGCTGCTTCAGCCTCCTCCAAGATCTTTTGGATCAGCTCAGGATGATTGTCCATCATGTAGTCAGTGAAGTGGGCATTGATGTCTTCAGAGTCGCCCCACTTCTTCACAACGTACCATAACTTCACAAATTCATCCCTTGCGTCAGCCCAGAACTCCTTTAATGCCTCTGAGATGAACTCATCGACATAGGCTTCCCTGTGACCTGATTCTGGCCTTCTGACCTGAAGAATTGTTGACTTCCTTGCGGTTGGCCTCTTCCTGTACTTCCTAGGCTTAGGCTTCGCCTTCTTCCTCCTAAGCAGACTGATCACTGTATCATCGAGTTCCCTTTGTTGAAGCTCATTGATATCAGTCAGCTTTTCAATCTTCTTCTCCAAGATGCGCATTTTCTCTTTTTGTGCAATCTCAGCCCTGCGCTCAGCCTCAGTCTTTTCAGAAGGTGTCCCCCACGCTTCAACGCATAGCTCCATCACGGTCTCCGCAGAGTAAGTGATGTGATTCTTCCTTGTGCTCATGGGAGAAGACTTCTGAACTGGCTGAGGTTGCTTTGAAGGTTCATCAGCCCTTGCCTTCTTTACTGCCTCGGCCCTCAGCCTTGCAGCAACCTCCTCATCTTCCTTCTCAGCTGCCGCCAACCTCGCTGATTTCCTCACCCTCAGCATGTTCCCTTCATGATTGGCTTCAGGATCAGCTTGAATGGTTTCGCCTTGGTTGACTGCCTCCGATGCCTCAGGGCGGGATCTTTTCTTCTTCTTTTCCCACTTTTTGGCATCATCATCGGCCTGCGACGAGAACGCGTCAAATCCGCTGTTGATCACGAAGGAGGTTAGGGATTGAACTTCAGTGATTCCCTCCTTCAGTATTTCAACTCCCGTCGAGATACCAGTCCTTGCAAAAGATACAGAACTGATTGCAGCATTTACCTTCTTCTCAAAGTTCTCCATGGAAAGCTGGAGTCTTTGTTCAGCCTTTTCGATCCTCTCCTCCACCTTAGCGGATTGATCATTTGCTTGGGTCAGCCTTTCAGCAATGGACTTTGAAGTCTGACCAATACGATCTGACTCCAGCTCCAATTTGGACACTGAGTCTTGAATGACCTGAGTGAATAGGGCCCCAGCCTGAGCTGCAAGCTTCTCCACCGCCTGATTGAGTTCCTCCTTCCTTTGCTCATCCTTCTCAGCCAGCTGCTCCAAGGTTTGCCTTAGCATTTTCTTTGTTCGTTTCCTCTCGCTCCTCACTGACTTGGCGGTATTAGTCATCGTCCTCTTAAGCAAAATCAACTCCCTCTTTCTCAGCTCGTAGCCTCATCACTTCTTCCTGAAGTTCAGCTAGATTTTCAGTGGTTTTCTCCTTCTTCACCTCCATAATGGAATTGAACTCAGCGTGTCCGACCCCGGTGATAATAACATCTTCTTCCTCATTGACGGCCTCCTCAGAGATTGACTGCTTTCCCTTGTCAGCCCCTGCGGCATCAGTCCCCACTTCAGGGTGCACTGAAGGCAGTTGTTGAGTGGTCGTGGCCGCCAGCTCAGGCTCAGCCATGCCATCTCGAACCTTAGGAACTTGTCCTTCGGAACTGGGAGTCTCCTTTGACGCCTCAACATCTTTCTCCATTGTCTCAGGGCAGGGAATCCCGTCATCGACAGATGTCTCATCGGCGGCTGAGATGTTCACAACATCCTCAGCCACTGGTCCACCCTTGGACCCAGTGTCTTTCACACCTTCCCCCTGAGTCTGAGACTCAGGGACCATGCCATCAACTTCCTTAGCTGTCTCCTCTACAACTTTCTCCAGTACTCCTCCTTGAGCCTCATCATCCTCCTCCTTCTCATCCTTATCCTCTTCTCCGTCTGAGTGGATGTCAGCCTTCGTTTTGGTCATCATGTCAGCCACCAGCTGCTTCAGGTTATCAAAGTTGAGCAATTGAAGCCAGCTAGTCAGTCCAAAGAAGGTACACAACCTTGCTTCCTCAGTCTCCCAATGCTCCCAGCCACGAGCATCCACCAACATGTGTTGTTCTTGCATATTTGACTGTTTAAATTCCAGCCATACTTTCAGCTCAACAACATGCGCTAGCAACTCCTTATACCTGTTCAGCCCGGGCCAACACTTGGATGCCTACTCAGTAGCATTCCCCTTAGGGTATTCTCCAGAATGCCTCCAGCCATGTGCTCATCCAATTCCTCCTCCTCCTGCATCTCGAGGAAATCATCCTCCTCAGTTAGAAGGTCCTTTGGGCAGTCCTTGGGATTGGGATAGGAAGGGAATTCATCGGGAGTAGGGGTGGAATCTGAGGGTTGGTCAGGCCTTTGAGGAGATGGCACTAACTCTGGGATGTTTGGCTCTGAGGTGATGGGTGATTGGGTGGGTTGAGGTGAGGGATAAGGGTTGGTTTGGGGTTGGGGGTCAGGGTGAGTAGGGGATGTATGGGCTGCTATCTCAGGCTGCAACAACTCAGCCGTCTCGATAGACTTTCTCACTTCCTCCAAGTCAGAGGCTCTAGGAGAGCTTGACTTCTCCCTTTCTGTGATCTCAGGAAGGCTCTTAGCTGGGGACTTTTTGGGTCCCTTCCTAAGTCTTTTATAAGGCCTCTTCCCTTGATCCTTACTGAAGCCATCGTCAGTTTCCTCAGCCTCAGAAACGGCCATCTTGGGATTTGACTCAGTCCCTGAACTCGTGCTCTTCCCTGACAGCACAATCTTTACCCTCTTCTTCTCAACTTTCTCCACCACAGGCTGCGCCTCCTCTTCCTCAGGCTCCACAGCCGTCTCAGCCTCCTCCCTCCTTTCGAAGAGCTCATCTACCTGCTCGATGAGACTGGTAGCCACCTTCTTGGCCTTACCAGCTGGCTTTTTGGCCTGACCCTTTGCCTTGGCATTGGGATCAGTCAGCCCTAGCATCGCGTATGTATCACTCAGCGAGGTGAACATCACCTTCTTGGAAGATAGGGTGTCTTCCAAGTCGAACGTGTACCCATGGCAGGCATGGGCAGTCAGGATTGACAGGCACGTGCCAAAGGCCAGGATAGCTTTGACAGAGATGTGTTTCTTGTCTTCGTCCTTCTTAAGCTTGTCCAGCGCCGCCTGACTGATCTGGTCAAGGAAGAACTGCTCCCAGTTGGCTTCCACTCCATCCACGATTGCCCCCATGATCCTCAGTTTGGGCAGGCTCAACTGTTCATGCGAGCCAGTGGACCCCATGACCACCTTGGATACAAGATCCACAAGAGCCCTGTACTCCGGCTTCAGGGTGCTCTTGTTCCGACGGGCCTTAAACTCACCTGACCCCGTCTTAGTCCATTTAGCAAGGAGTTCTCCTTCACCGTTCTCCTTGTACACCCTGGGGTTGACGCCTGATGACGGCAGAATGAACACTTCCCTTATTGCTCTTCTGAGGTCGATCTCCACCTCCGTCGGTTCGTAGAAAGGCTCGCCATCAACGTCCTTCTCTCCGGTGGGCTTTAGAGCGGTCACCCGTGTGAACATCTCTCCCCTCCTAACGAAAAGGTTGAAGTAGGCTTCAACCACTGCTTTGGGTAGCATGGAGACGGGTCGTTTGGTGAAATATGTCTCAAGACCGACTCCGGAAATCCAGTTGAAGACTGGACGGATTTCCTCCACATTCAAGAAAATGCCATCCATGGAGATGATTTGCTCCATGTGCACAAGCTTATTGTTGACGACATCATCGATACTGTCTGTGGACCAGGTTGATTTGAGGAACGCTATTGATTGAGAGTAAGAGGTTTTTGAAAAACTGAAATTGAGTGCTTGAGGAAGAGAATACTCAGTGTGCAAGTGCTTTAGTGTTTGCGTAAAAACCTCAATGGCATTCTTTGATTGATAAGACTGAATCAGTTACTCAGACGTGGGGTTGAGATTAATTCCGGAATTTGAAAATTTTTGAAATGAAGGGCCAGGATTAATCTCGGTATCAATTATTTACCCATGTCAGTCATATTCCGTATAAAATGGACACGTATACGAAAAAGTAACTGAAGCATTAAATGCTCCGTTGCGCGTGGGTTTAAATATGAAAAGGCGTGCTTTTAATGAAAATGAAATGTATTTAATAAAGATTTTCAGGACGAAGGACTCAGGGAGACGTTTGAAATTCACAACAGACCAGGTTAGAACTCATACCTGTCAGGGAGACATTGTAGCACCCTGATACCTCGCTGAGTCGAGTCTGGCCTGAGTTCCCCCTAAACCCTAAACTGACTGCTCTCCCGGATCTAAAAGCCCTAACTCCACTGACAGATCCATAAACCTTGCTTCAGCCAAAGGCTTAGTCAAGATGTCAGCTCTCTGCCTGTCAGTGTGAATCTTCTCCATCCTAATATCTTTCTTTTCCACATGATCTCGAATGAAATGATGCCTAATATCCACATGCTTGCACCTTGTGTGAAGCACTGGGTTCTGAGTAATTGCTATAGCACTATTGTTGTCACAATAGATTGGAACCTCATTAGCAAATACCTGGTAGTCCCTCAACTGTTGCCTTAACCATAAAATCTGAGCACAACAACTACCAGCAGCCATATACTCAGCCTCAGTTGTGGATGTTGCAACTGAATTCTGCTTCTTACTAAACCACTAGATCAACTTGCTCCCCAAAAACTGACATGTCCCTGAGGTTGATTTCCTATCAATCCTACAACCTCCAAAATCTGCATCTGAATAACCTGTCAGTTCTAAGTTGTCATCTGAAGAATACCATAGTCCCTTATTGACTGTCCTCTTCAAATACTTGAGTATCCTCTTAGCAGCCTCCAAATGACTTCTCTTGAGATCAGACTGATACCTAGCACATACACCAACTGCAAACGTAATGTCAGGCCTACTTGCAGTCAGGTATAACAAAGAACCTATCAGCCCTCGATACTCAGTCTGATTTACTGAAGTCCCTTCAGTGTCAGGATCCATCTTCCAATTTGTGTTCATAGGGATCCTGACTGGATTGCTTTTCTGAACACCAAACTTATGAATCAAGTCCCTTGTATACTTGGCCTGATTAATGAAGATACCTTGATCAGTTTGCTTGACCTGCAATCCTAAAAAGAAGTTCATCTCTCCCATCATAGACATCTCAAATTACCAGTCATCAACTTAGAGAATTTCTCACATAGTTGATGATTTGGTGATCCAAATATTATGTCATCCACATAAATCTGGACCAAGAGAATGTCATCACCTTCAGTGATCCTGAACAATGTCCTATCCACAGTTCCCTTCTTGAATCCATGGTCTGTCAGGAATTGAGAGAGGGTATCATACCAAGCTCTTGGTTCTTGCTTGAGTCCATAGAGTGCTTTCTTCAAATGGTATACTCTATCTCCAACCTCAAACCCGGGAGGTTGTTCAACATATACCTCTTCATTGAGTACACCATTCAGGAAGGCACTCTTGACATCCATTTGATACACCTTAAACTTCGTGTATGTTGCATATGCAAGGAACAACCTGATAGCTTCCAATCTAGCCACTGGAGCGAAAGTCTCATCATAGTCTATTCCTTCAGACTGACAATACCCCTTTGCAACCAGTCTAGCCTTGTTCCTTACTACAACACCATTCTCATCCTTCTTGTTCTTAAAGACCCACTTGGTACCAATAACACCTTGATGCCTGGGTCTATCAACCAGTTCCCAAACCTGATTCCTTGTGAACTGATTCAACTCCTCTTGCATGGCAATGATCCAGTTCGAGTTAGTGAGAGCTTCTTCAATGTTCTGAGGCTCTTGCTCAGAGAGAAAGCAACAGAACAATGCACTCTCACCATGAAACCGTCTGGTCCTGACTCCCTCAGTTTGATCACCAATGACTTGATCAATAGGATGATCCTCTATCCATGTTCTTTTGCCAGGAGTTGTTCCTGAAGTACCTGCAATGTTAGTGTCTACAAGCTCATAGAATTCAGGAAATTGAACAGAAGGGGATGATCCTGAGTCTATTCTAAAGGGATTAACAAGCTCAATGTCAGGGACATTGATTCCCCCTTGGTGAGGTGACTCAGGAACCGTCTCAGCTGCGACCACATCTTCGTAGACGGTGCTTACCTCAGGTTGAGCCTGTTCCTCAGTCTGAGGCTCAACAATCCCCGATGTGCTGGGCTTAATTGTGGCACTTGGTTCATCATCCTGATCATCGTCATCATCCCATTTAGGAATTGGCACAGTTTTGACCTTTGGGTCAGGTTGATTCTTTAAGCTCAGCCTTGTCACTCTCCTTGTGACCTCCTCAGTGTCAGGATTCAACATTTTTATCCTAGACTCATTAGAAGATTCATCAAACACAACATGTGGTGATTCTTCCACAACAAGGGTCCTACAATTGTAAACTCTGAATGCTTTACTAACTTCAGAATATCCTAAGAATATTCCTTCATAAGATTTGCTATCGAAGGCTTTCAATTGGGTCTTCCCATTGTTGAGGATGAAGCACTTACAACCAAATATATGAAAGTAAGAAATACGAGGTTTCCTCTTATTCCATGTCTCATATGGGGTATGTGCATGTTGTTTGTTCAACATGGATCTGTTCTGAGTGTAGCATGCAGTGTTGATTGCCTCAGCCCAGAATTTCTTGGGCAATCCTGACTCAGCCAGCATGGTCCTATCAGCTTTCTTCAGTGTCCTGTTCCTTCTTTCAGCAACACCGTTTTGTTGTGGGGTTCTAGCTGCAGAAGTCTCATGAGCTATACCAAGTTCATTACAAAAGTCAGAAATATATGAATTTATAAATTCAGTGCCCTTGTCAGATCTGATCTTAGTAATGGACTGATTCTTCTCATTGCTGAGCCTCCTGAGCAACTCTGGAAACTTCACCTGTGTTTCTTTCTTATTCAACAAGAAAATAACCCAAGTATATCTAGAATAATCATCAATAACCACAAGGGTATATTTCCTGTCATTCATACTCACAGGTGTTATGGGACCAAATAAATCCATGTGCAAGAGCTGAAGTATCCTGTCAGTGGAATAAGAAGCTTTCTCTTTAAATGACGATCTGACCTGCTTCCCTTCCTGACAAGCTTTGCACACATGATCTTTGCTAAAAACTTCATTAGGTAGACCTTCAACAAGTGGCTGTCTAGAAATTTTGTTAAGAATCTTGAAGTTCAGGTGGCTTAATCTTTTATGCCATAGCCAACTGAGCTCTAGAGAGCTTTTAGCAACAAAACAAGTATTAGGAATAATGCTGCTCTAATCAGCGAGATAAACGTTACCTTTCCTGATACCTGATAGAAGCACTTGTGTTGATTTGTCCTTGACTGAACATATATTCGATGAGAACTCAACACTGAAACCTTTGTCACAGAATTGGCTTACTGACAATAGGTTATGCTTCAGTCCTTCCACAAAGGACACGTTTCCACTCTAACTGTACCTATTATCAAGACACCAAAACCTTTAGTAACACCTTTTGAGTTATCACCAAAGGTTACCTGTGGACCATCTTTAGCCTGAAACTCTTGGAGAAGACTCTTCATTCCAGTCATATGCCTTGAGCATCCACTGTCTAGGTACCAAACAACTTTGTTTGAGTCTCCTCTCCTTTTGTTGTGATCCACAGCCGCCTGCAAGTAAATCAGGCTTTAGGTACCCATTGGGTGTTGGGTCCTATAGTGTCAGCTGTACCCTTCGGGATCCAGACTTGCTTAACTACCCTGATTGCCTCAGAGTGGTAAATCTGTCTCCCTGAAACATAAACATACACAACTTTCTTCTTCTTTGCCTGAGAGGAAGATGGTGTATGAGTGCTGGACTTAGGCTTCACAGGAGCCTGAGTGGGTGCCTTTTGGGCTGGCTTCCTGTTCTTCCTAGGTTTGGGTGCAGCCTTGTTCTTGATAAGGACCCCGTGTTCTATTCCCCCTAGGCAAGTGAGGGAATGGAAAACAGTTAAAGGCCTCAGGATGCCAAAACCATGGGGGTGTCATCTGTTTGGCCTTCCCTATTGGTATTGCCAAGCATGATGGTACCCTCGCTGACCAGTCTGAGGGCTCTTGGCCTGAGTCTTCCTCTGCTTTTGCTGAGGCTTTCTCTGGCCTGAGCTCTCAGGGACCTCCTTTGGATGCTTCGCCTTCCCCTTGGGTTTTGGCTTAGCAACCTTGGGGGCAACCCTGACCGAGTCAACAGTTTCCTTGCCCTTATCAGTTTGATGGGCCTGAAGTACAACCTTGGGTGCACTCTGACCTTGTGAGGATTTCTTAGGAACATATCCAAGTCCATTTTTCTCGTTCCCAAGCATCTTGCTGCTATTTATTTCCTCTCTAGCCACTGAGGATTTATTCATTGCTGCAACCTTTTGCTTGAGTGAGTCATCACTCTTTTTCAGGATTTCATGTCTGGCAAAGAGGTCATCAAACTTACTTTTGTGTGCTTTCAGTTCTTCCTTCCTGACCAACTCTTCCTCATCCAATTCCTTCAGAACCTTCTCTCTTGGGAGACGCTCAGCATTGATTAAATCAATCTCCTGAGTTAGTCTCACAATCTGAGTTGATTCTTTAAGATCAGACTGAGTGAGTTGATCATTCAGTTTCTGAACCTCAGTACTCAATTTCTTGTTCTCCTCTACCAAGCAGATATTAGTTTCCTGCAATCTGGAGAAATCAACCATCAATTGATCCAGGCAGGTCTGAAGGTTCATTTCTCTGACTGACTCTGAGCTAAGCTCAGGATTTTGACCAGTGTAGGAACCACATACAGAGTTAGATGTTACCTCAGGTTCCTCCCTTGCCATCAGACAGACATCATCGTACTCATCATCAAAAAAGAGTTCAGGCGACCTCTCCTCAGGACCATCAGAGTCAGTTGCTTCCTCAGCGAGCATCGCTCTCCGGTCAGCAAGTCTCTGGTCTCTGTTGGCCCTCCTGTCCTCTCTTTCCCTTGCACTCAGCTTTGGACAATTATACTGATAGTGCCCGCTCTTGTTACAGTTGTAACATGTTGGTTGCTCATCTCCTCTTTCTCTCCTTGGTTCAAGGATCCTCCTTGAGTCAGGTTCCCTCTGTCTTAATGAGCTTTCAGTCTTCCCTGAGTGTTTGTCATCATGAGTACGTCTCTGTTCATCTCTGCGATCGGACTTTGGGTCTGAATATCTTCTTTCATCGCCACGATCTCTCCTCTGGTTAGTGTTTCTCCTTTCCTCATATCTCCTTGAGCTTTGGTGGGTTTCTTCAGGTTTCCTGTCACGTGAGTCCTGATAAAATTTCTTATAACGACCAAACCTGGAATTAAGCTTATCAAAGCATCTGGCCATCAGGCTGTACTCCTCAGCAAGCTCTTCCTTGCTCATCTCCATCAGTGACTTTGATGAAGATTCAACAGGTTCAGACCTGGCCTTGAACGCCACACTTTTCTCAGGAGTTTTCTCCTTTTCTTCCTCTTCTGGCTAAACTTTCTTCTTTCTTTTGTTAAGATCAAATTCCAGTGCCTTAAGCTCTGAAAAAAGTAAAGCAGAAGTTATGTTACTCATATCCTGAGTGTTTTTAAGCATAATTACACTGTTTTCCCATCTCTCAGGAAGGGCATTCAGGATCTTTGAAGCAACATCTCTCTTTGGGACATCTTTGTCCAGCATCACCAGCTCATTCATCAACTTGATGAACCTTGACTCCATCAGATCGATTGTCTCATCAGGCAACATCTCGAATGCTTCGAATTTCTGAATAACAATGTTTCTCTTGTTCTCCTTTATCTTTTCTGACCCCTCGCACATCCTAGTCAGCTCATTCCAAACCTCCTTTGCCGTTTTTAAGTTCATCAGCCTGGCTGACTCCTCGAAGGGCACCGTATACATAATGATGTTTCTGACAATGTTGTCCAGTCCCACCATCTTGATTTCATCGTTGGTCATGTCTTTCCTTTCTTTCGGAACCTGCACGCCAATCTCAAGATGCTCATATCCCAGTCCTCTGACATTAGGAATAGTGATCTTGATCGGTCCCTCACTGAGAACACGCGGCATCTGGTCATGGATGGCATTAAGATGCGCTTCTAATTTGAACTTCCAATAGACAAAGTTAGATACAGAGAATTCAGGTAACGAAGCTTCAAGTCTCCTCGAAGTTATGATGTTGCGAGTTTTATGAAAAGCAAACTCAGATCTGTTCAGTGACCACTAACAGCTTCTCCTCTGAAACTATTAGTATTCAAAGTCAGTGGTCTTTTGAACCACTGCTCTGATACCACTTGTTGGTCCCGTTACAAGACTGAGGAATATGTGTATGGGGGGAGGGGGGAATACACGTATACCAATTTTTCAAACTTAAAACCTTACTGAGTCCCCTTTACTCAGAGTGATAAAGAACTAGGAACTGATAATACACCTACTGACTACACTTAGTGCGGGTCAGTTGGCTAACTATCAGTTTAAGTTCAGTGCGGAAATGCGTGAGCCCTGATAGTTTAAAGTCTAATTTAGTTCGCTTTCTGAAAACCTTGATTACTCAAATGACTAGTGTTTAGTAAGGGCAGTGCTCTTGTTTAATAGATCAGGCTGATTGATTCAAGCCTGATAAATCTTATGCAATGAATGAACAGTTAATATGGCAAGTATGCAATATATCAAAGCAATAAGAACACATCAAGTTTAACGTGGTTCAGAGTCTCAAGCTCCTACGTCCACGGCCCGATTTAACAAGAAATCCACTCAAGGGATTCTTATTTTTAACGTGCCAAGGTGCACCAAGATCAGCTACCTCACTGACCTATACAAACTCCCTTACTAACTTACTAACTTAACTTACTTCCAACAAACCTAACTTTAGGGTTTTGGTTTCAATTTGGATTCCAACTAGGTTGAGATTATCCTTACAAGACAAAGCTATGCTAAGGGTTGGATAATCTCTCTAAGCTTAAGATATTGCTTGAACGCTCTTGGAATACAGATTAACTCTCAGTTGCTAAGAAACACTTGGGAAATTTAAAGGGTTTCGAGTGCTTCTTCTAAAAGACTGAATGCTTTGAGTGCTTCAGAGTTTGAGTAATTTCTGGCTTGGAAATTTCCCGTAACCTTGAATGGGTTCAAGGCCTTCTGTATTTATAGGTGATTTGAAAAACTATCCATTGGAGAGATAGCCTTTCTTGTCATCTATGTAGAGTGGCTCGAACGGACATATCATCATGCAGCAGCCGTCCTTGCATGGAATTAGGTATTTGCATTAAATGCACATTAAATGCTTGCCCGTTGAATATGCAGTCTGAAATCAGTCTTCTGTCAGGTTCCGTACGTGCGTGTCCTTCCCAGATTGGTCCACATCATCAGGTTGGTGAGAATGTCAGAACTTATTCCTGGGCTTCAGGCTTGTCTTATTAAGTTCTCTTTGTCTCGAGCTCACCGGTCTTGTCCTGATGCTGACATTCATTTTGCATTGCTTGGCTCTACTCTAAGTCTTCCCATAATCTCAATATCATCCTGTTCCCTTCAGGACTGAGTTAGTAATGAGCTCAGGGTCATACTCTTCATCACTGAGACTTACTCAACCAACTTAGAAGACTGCCATAAGTTCAGGATGGTAAACTTCGTCTTCAGGCTCTTGTCTTGATTGTCATCAGTAAGTGCTCCTCTTACTGAGTACCTGTGAAGTGTAAAATGACTAAGTACAAATCCTAACCAAGACTAGCCTGACAAACAAATGCAAACATCTTTTCAGGGGCTTTGGGATCTAATCAAAACTGACATTATCCCAACAAAAGCAATTATGCGTAAGAGATTTGTACCCTCTCATTATTTTTGTAAATTATATAAAAAACTCCAATCTATGATTCAAGGTACTAAATCCGTGGATGAGTACTATAAGGAGATGGAGATTGTCATGACTAGGGCAAATGTTGAGGAAGATCGCAAGGCAACCGTGACTCATTTCTTAAATAGGCTGAATAGAGAGATTGCTAATGTTGTAGAGCTTCAACATTATGTGGAGCTTGAAGACATTGTAAATACATCCATCAAAGTGGAGAGACAACTAAAAAGGAAGGGTTCATTTCAAAGGAGTTACCCACGTAACTTTCAATCTTCAAACAAGGTGAAAGATGGGACGTCCAAGACGGCTTTTGGAAGTTCTTCAAAGCCACAAGGTGAGGTGTCAAAGGCTAAGTCTAGTGAGGTTTATAAGGGAAAAGGTATTATTTTCACACCTTCTCGAAGTCGTGATATCAAATACTTTTGTTGTCATGGATATGGACATATTGCATCCGAATGTCCAAACAAGAAAGTGATGATCCTAATAGATAATGGGGAGATTGAGTCGGAAGGTGAGAGTGACGAAGATAGTGAAGAGCAAGTTAAGTCTTTCCCCATTGAGTCAAGTGAATTTTGGGGAGAACTTTTGGTGGTGAGAAGAGCTTTAAACATGCAAGCAAAGATGGATGAAGCGGAACAACAACAGAAAAACATCTTTCACACAAGGTGTTTGGTTCAAGAAAAGGTATGCATGTTAATTATTGATGGTGGTAGTTGTACTAATGTTGCTAGTACGGAAATGGTGGAGAAACTTGGTTTAATTACCTTGAAACATCATAATCCATATAGGCTTCAATGGCTTAATGAATGTGGAGAAATTCGAGTGACTAATCAAGTTTTGGTATCTTTTTCTATTGGAAAATATAATGATGAAGTTTTATGTGATGTGGTACCCATGCATGCGAGTCATATTCTTTTGGGAAGACCATGACAATTTGATAGGTGAGTGATGTATGATGGATATCTTAATCGGTTCACCTTGAAGCATCAAAATAAGACCATCATGTGTGTACCTTTAACTCCACAACAGGTTCTTGATGATCAAATCAAGATGTCTCAAGCAAGGAGAGCACGTGAGGTTGAGGAAAAAATATGAAAATGTGCAACAAAATGTGAGCAAAAAAAAGAGTGGAGAGAAAAATAAGAGGGTTGATTTGAGTGTTTCCGAAGGAGAAAATAAATTGGATGGAAGTGAGGACACAAAAAAAGTGAATTTCTTTGCAAGTGGGAGTGAAATAAAGAGAGCTATTTTTGGAAAAAAAAAGTGTATTGGTGATGGTACTTAAAGAATCCTTCTTGAGCACTAATGACCTAACATCTTCTTTCCCTAGTTCTTTTGTATCTCTTTTGCAGGAATATGATGATGTCTTTCCGGAGGAAGAACCACATGGTTTACCACCGTTAAGAAGCATTGAACATCAAATTGATTTTACTCCCGTAGCAACGTTTCCAAACTGACCAGCTTATAGAGCTAATCCGGAGGAAATAAGAGAAATCCAAAGACAAGTGGAAGAGTTAATGACTAAAGGTAAGGTTCGAGAAAGCATGAGTCCTTGCGCTGTTCTGGTGATCTTGGTTCCAAAGATGGATAGAACATGGAGAATATGCACAGGTTGTCGTGTCATCAATAAAATCACGGTGAAGTATCGCTATCCCATTCCTAGGTTAGATGATATGCTTGATGAATTGTATGGTGTTGTATTGTTTTCTAAAATTGATTTGAAAAGTGGTTATCATCAAATAAAGATCAAAGAAGGAGACGAATGGAAAACTGCTTTCAAAATAAAATTTGGTTTATATGAATGGTTGGTAATGTCTGTTGGGATATGGTTTAGTTTTGATGATTTTCCAAAATAACATGTAATAGGTTTGAAAGCAGTCAGGATAATATCTTTTGTTCAGGTCAGACTAGGTCATTTCTCAGTAAGAATAGGCTGTCAGTTGAGAAGAACTCAGTTGAGGGAACACTCAGTTGAGGGGGAACTCAGTGAGGGGGAACTCAGCAACACAGCCTGAGGATATCAAGATGACATCAAGAAGAACTGACTGAAGCCATGCCAGAGACCTGAATCAGAAGAGAAGCCTGAAGGATGTCCCACTGAGTGTAAACCGGGCTGATCTAAGCTAAGTCAGGTGGACCACTCAGTGAAGAGCATGATCAAGAGGATCAGTGCTGCACCAAGTAGGTCCTGAAGGTGTCAGGCTGCTGTGGTCAGGGAAGTTTGTCATTCAGCCTTATGACAAACTTCTTGGAATGATCTTCAACCAGTCTCTGAAGGACAACTATACTGAAGACTTTCAGTCCACTGAAGATCATCAGTCAGTGAAGGAGGAAGCTACCTAAAGTCAGTGGGTCTTGGTCAACCCACTGAGTCAAAGATCCGTGAATCCAGGCCACGTGGACCAATCAGCACGAGGCAGCAACTCTGACACTGACAAAGGCCGCATTCCAAGAAAAGTGGTTGAAACCATTAATTGTATGGATTCAAATGTAATTTCCTCCAACGGTTACATTTGAATCCACACTATAAATACAAGCTCATAGCTGCGTATTCAAGTGTGTTGTATTGTGTGTGAAGAAAGAAAAATAAACACCTACAAGTTATAAGAGTGTGTGAGTTGTTAGGGAGTCATAAGGAAGAGTTGCTCACACCCACGAGACTGACCTTTAGGGTTATCACTTATATTCATTGAGTGTCAAACTTGTAACTCATAGCTTAGAGAGGTTTTCCTAACCTTAGCTTAAGGCTAACACATTGTAAAGGAAAACCTCACATAGTTGGAGAAACCAAACTGAAACCAAAACCCTTTAGTTAGGTTTGTTGGTGAAAGTTAGTCAGGAAGGAGAGGCAGCCCAGGGAGTGGCGTGAGTCCAGTTGTAAGCGCACCTTGGCACATTAAAAACAAGAATCCCAGTTAGTGGATTTCCTGTTAAATCAGGCCCGTGGATGTAAGAGCCTGAGTCTCTGAACCACGTTAAACTGAGCGTACTTATCTTTCAAAGTATCTACCAAAGGGTTGTGAAAATCTGCTCACTGAGATCATTGTTTATAAGAAAACTTTGGTTAAGCAATCAGGTCAGGGAGATTCCTCTCACTGACCAGATCAGGCAACGCACTCGAGTGTTCAGTCTCTCGAGTCACTGTGTTGCTAAGAGCATGAGCCTTCAAGTCTCACTGACTTGGTAGCTCAGCCTCTTAGCAACACAGTGACTTGAAGTGAAACCTCTCGAGTCAGTGCCTTGTTACGAGACTGAGCTCGCAGGTCAGTTGCACTGACTTGAGTGCTCTGACTCGTAGCAATGCAGTGACTTGAGTATTATTCACTCCTGCTGAGCTCTCTGAGGAATTGGTTTAAAAAAAATTTTTGCTCCTGAATTCCCATTTTGCCCTTCGAAAACGGGACCATCAATACCATTTGGCTTAACTAATGCACCAAGTACTTTCATGAGATTATGAACCATGTTTTGCGTAATTTCATAGGAAAGTTTGCTGTTGTCTACTTTGATGATATCCTTATTTATAGCAAAAGCATGGAAGAACATCTTGATCATTTGCGATTTGCATTAGACACCTTAAGGAAAGAATCTTTGTATGCTAATCTTAAGAAGTGTTCTTTTTGCCTAGATAAAGTTATTTTTCTTGGTTTTGTTGTTAGGGCTAATGAGATTGAAATGTTTAAGGATAAAGTCCAAGCTATTTTAGATTGGCCGGTTCCTACTAACATTGCACAAGTAAGAAGTTTGCATGGTCTTGCTAGTTTCTATCGAAGATTTGTTAGAGACTTTAGCACCATTGCTGCACCATTAAATGAAATTGTGAAAAAGGATGTGGGTTTTCATTGGGGAGAAAAACAAGAACATGCATTCAATCTTTTGAATGAAAAACTCACTACTGCTCCAATTCTTGCATTGCCTAACTTTAACAAAAACTTTGAACTTGAATGTGATGCATCTGGAGTAGGTATAAGAGCTGTTTTGATGCAGGATGGAAAACCAATTGCGTACTTTAGTGAGAAGTTGAAGGGAACTCAATTGAACTATCCAACGTACGACAAGGAGTTGTATGCTTTGGTGAGAACAATGGAAACGTGGCATCATTAATTGTGGTCTGGGGAGTTCGTTATTCACACGGACCATGAATCTCTCAAATACCTCAAGGGGCAACGTAAGCTTAGTAAGAGGCATGCTAAGTGGGTAGAATCCATTGAATCATTTCCATATGTGATTAAGTATAAAAGGGGTAAAGAAAACATTGTTGCCGATGCATTGTCTTGAAGACATACTTTGATCACTACATTGAGTTCTAAGCTGCTTGGTTTTGAGTCAATTGAGGGAATGTATGTTGATAATTCTGATTTTGGTTCTATTTATTTGGCTTGTGAGCATGCTGCATTTAAGAATTTTGTAGGCATGAGGAATTTTTGTTTCGTGAAAATAAGTTATGCATTCCTAAATGTTCTATGCATGAATTACTTGTTAGGGAAGCACATGGGGGGGGGGGGGGGGGGGGGGACTAATGAGACATTTTGGAGTACATAAAACTTTGAGTATTTTGAGTGATCATTTTTATTGGCCTAAAATGAGTGTTGACGTTGAAAGAATTTGTGAAATGTGTATAACTTGTAAGCATGCCAAATCAAAAGTGCATCCTCATAGATACCTATACCAAATGAACCTTGGGTAGACATATCCATGGACTTTGTTTTGGGGCTTCCAAGAACGAAGAGAGGTAAAGATTCAATGTTTGTGGTGGTTGATAGATTTTAAAAAATAGCACACTTTATTCCTTATCATAAGACTAATGATGCAACTCATATTGCTGATTTATTCTTTAAGGAAATTGTCCGTTGACATGGAATTCCAAAAACCATTGTGAGTGATAGAGATGCAAAAAAATTTAGTTATTTTTGGCGTGTATTGTGGAATAAATTGGGAACTAAACTTCTATTTTCTACTACATGTCATCCACAAACGGATGGACAAACTGAAGTTGTTAATAATATTTTATCTCAATTTCTTAGAGTTTTGATTCAAAAGAACTTGAAAAATTGGGAAGATTGTTTGTCATTTGCTGAATTTGCATATAATAGGAGTGTTCATTCTGCTACTAACCACTCTCCTTTTGAGGTTGTTTACGGTTTTAATCCGAGTCCACTTGATCTTGTACCAATACCTATTGAAGAACGTACGAGTCTTGATGGTAAAGCAAAAGCTGAGATGATTAAGAAGTTGCAAGAAAGAGTGAGACTTAATATTGAGAAGAGAACCGAGCAATATACCAAACAAGCCAACAAGGGTCGAAAGCAGGTCATCTTTGAACCTGGAGATTGGGTATGGTTACACATGAGAAATGAAAGATTTCCAAGTAAAAGGAAATCCAAATTGCAGCCACGAGGAGATGGACCATTTCAAGTGATTTCACGAATCAATGGCAATGCTTATGAACTTGACCTTCCAAGTGAGTATAAATGTGAGTGCAACTTTTAATGTTGCTAATCTTTCTCCTTATGTTGGTGATGCAGATTCGAGGTCGAATCCTTTTGAAGAGGAAGTGAATGATGTAAATGCGTCCATGCAATGTAATGCAAGAAAGGTGGATCCTTTAATAGTTCAAGATGGACTAATTACAAGAGCAAGAGCTAAGAAGATAAAAGAAGTAATGATGATTCTTGTTGCTGAAATTAAAGACAAAGCCCAAGTTGATTTTTCAATGGACCAAATGGTGAATATTATTCAAGTTGATGGGCTGGTTATACCATGAAGAGTTGAGCTTACATCATATCAAAATTGAAGGTCCAACATGGAGGAAAATAAGTCAATTTTCGTCATAATGCTCAAGGCCTAAAATAATGACCTTTTATTTTGGTCAATATAAGTTATTTAGGTGTTTTAAAAGTCCAAGAGTCAAATATATTCCCTTATGGGGGCTATATTTTATTAATACATTTTATTAAATATTTTATAAATCCTTATGGGGGCTATATTCTTATTTCAAATATATTTTATTAATATACTATCAAATATATTTTATTAATCCTTATGGGGGCTATATTCTTATTTCAAATATATTTTATTAATATACTATCAAATATATTTTATTAATCCTTATGGGGGCTATATTCTTATTTCAAATGTTCTTTTTCCCCACATGCGGGCTAGCCCTAACCCTACAGGGTCGGCCCTAACGGGCTTCGGGTTAAACGGGGTAGGGCCTTATCCGGTTCACTCTTAACGGGCCTCTAATAATTAAGATCTAACCCTAACCCTAGCGGGCCTCGGGCTAAACGGGTCACAAACGTGTTATATCGAAAAAAATAAAATTCAACACAAAATTTAAAATAGTGGCAATAAAATATTAATGAATTTAAACATTGCTCATAAATTCATTAAAATTACATAAAAATAATTCAATATAATTATAAAAATTCAAACATCAATACTTAAAAAGTACAAAACTATATTAACACTTATTGTATATATTAATACTTTAAAAAATACTTATTAACACTTATGTGAGTATATATATATGTGTGTGTGTGTGTGTGAGAGAGAGAGAGAGAGAGTATTATATATATATATATTCAAACATAAAGAAAAATGTGAGTGATGGTCCCGTTTTCAAAGGGCAAAATGGGAATTCAGGAGCAAATATTTTTTTTAAAACCTTCGCGCCGCACCCTGACTTAGTTCAGTGACGGAATACTCAAGTCACTGCGTTACTCAGAGTCAGAGCTATCAAGTCAGTGATGAGACTTGAAAGCTCAGGCTCTGAACAAGGCAGTGACTCGAGAGACTGAACTCTCGAGTGCCTTGCCTGATTTAGTCAGTGAGTTGGATCTCCCTGACAAATGCTTAACTAAAGTTTTCTTAACAAAGCTCTCAGTGAGCTGATTTTACAATACTTTAGTAAATACTTTGAAAGATAAGTACGCTCAGTTTAACGTGGTTCAGAGACTCAAGCTCTTACATCCACGGCCTGATTTAACAGGAAATCCACTAACTTGGATTCTTGTTTTTAACGTGCCAAGGTGCACTTACAACTGGACTCACGCCACTCCCTGGGCTGCCTCTCCTCACCTCACTACAAACCTAACATTCTCTGAAAGGGTTTAGTTTGGTTTGGTTTTCTCCAACTAGGTGAGGTTTTCCTTTACAATGTGTTAGCCTTATAGCTAAGATTAGGAAAACCTCTCTAAGCTAAGAGTTACAAGCTTGACACTCAATGAATATAAGTGAAAACCCTAATGGTCAGTGTCGTGGGTGTGAGTAACACTTCCTTATGACTCCCTAACAACTCACACACTCTTATAGCTTGTAGGTGTTGATTTTTCCCTCTTTTCACACAATACAACACTTCAACACACTTTACAACGAAGCTATGAGCTTGTATTTATAATGGGGATTCAAATGTATCCGTTGGAGGGAAGATACATTTGAATCCAGCATTTAATGGTTTTAACCACTTTTCTTGGAATTCGGCCTTTGTCAGTGTCAGAGTTGCTGCCTCGTGCTGATTGGTCCACGTGGCCTGGATTCACGGATCTTTGACTCAGTGGGTTGACCAAGACCCACTGACTTTAGGTAGCTTCCTCCTTCACTGACTGATGATCTTCAGTGGACTGAACGTCTTCAGTTTGGTTGTCCTTCAGAGACTGTTTGAAGATCACTCCAAGAAGTTTGTCATAAGGCTAAAAGACAAACTTCCCTGACCACAGTAGCCTGACACCTTCAGGGCCTACTTGGTGCAGCACTGATCCTCCTGATCATGCTCTTCACTGAGTGGTCCACCTGACTTAGCTTAGATCAGCCTGGTTTACACTCAGTGGGACATCCTTCAGGCTTTTCTTCTAGTTCAGGTTTCTGGCATGGCTTCAGTCAGTTCTTCTTGGTGTTATCTTGATATCTTCAGGCTGTGTTGCTGAGTTCCCCCTCGCTGAGTTCCCCCTCAACTGAGTTCTTCTCAACTGACAACCTATTCTACTGAGAACTAACCTAGCCTGACCTGAAATAAAAGATACTATCCTGACTGCTTTCAAACCTATTACATGTTGTTTTGGAAAATCATCAAAACTAAAACATATCCCAACAGTGAGTATATTAATACTTTAAAAAAATATATTAACACTTATTATATATATAAATAATTAAATATATATATATATATATATATATATATATATATATATATAACCCGGGCTAGCGGGCTAGCCCATTTAGCCCGCGAGCTAATAGGGCCGGGCCAAAAAGACTCGGATTTAAACGGGCCTCTTAAACCATGGCCCTGACCCTGCATTTTTTAGCGGCCCCCGTTTAACCCCGTTTAACCCGACCCGGATTAACATATCTAGTTGTAGGTTACTAGTTGTTACAATATGTTACTAGTTTTATTGTCTTTATTTGTATTCAAAAGGTCAATTAAGTGTCATGAAGGTGGCAGCCACCTAAAGAGACATTTGTAGGCTATAAATAGGTCATTTTGATCACCTTGTAAGCACACCTTTGATTGCATACAAAATTAAGCATATTATTTGTGTTTTTTTGATATTCTTATTGTGAGTGTATCAAATATTCAAGAACTTATCAAGATTTTGAGCACGATCTTGTGGCGTTCAATTGTACCGAGGTTCTTGGCTCATTCTATAGCCAACAGGACGAGGTTTTCTAGCTCTAAGTAAGATCAAACCAGATATACAATTTGGGTAGATCCACTGCTTATTTATACGTTAGGTTCTTAGATTAATATATTTAACGGGTCTTTCTTTTCTATCCACATCAATTGATCTTCTAACCATTCGAGCATGCTTTGCACAATTTTTTGAAAATGTACTCATAGTTTTACTAAAAACAGATAATATTTATAAAACTAAAAAATATACACCCTGTAACTAAATTATTTATTCACAAATAGAGAAGAAAAATATAATTTATAGTTAAAAACTTAGGAATTAAAAATACAGAAATAAATATATTTTCTTATAAAAGAATTAGGAATTCGTATATCTCATGCAAATCTTAATATTTGATTTTAAATTATCAAAAATACCTTTTAGTAGATAAAATTAAATTTGAAAGATATCATTTGATAAAACTTGTAACATATGAGAAATCTATAATTTTAACAAAACTTGATATTTGGGAATAATGAGAATAAAATAATAATTAACTAAAAATTTCGGGTTGTTACATTCTCCACCACTAATAATAATTTAGTTCTCGAAATTCATTAATTTACCAACTCTTATAACTACATGGGTACTTCGCTAAATTCTTAATCAACTAGTTTAACCAAAATAATAACAAGGTCTCTGACTTCATCAAATGCGAATCCTCAAAGTTATTTCCATCAATATCCATAACATTTACAAATTGAACTAATGAAATAAAGATCTATAAATTATTTTTAAAAACTTACTATTGTGTATCTTTCTTGCCGACTGGACGCTAAAACAAACTGTGACATACAAATTGTTAGAATATAATCAAACAAACATATATTGTCACGACTTTCACTTTTTTAACAACGATTATTATACTTAATATTAAATAAGTATTAAATATACCCAATGAGGTATTCTGATTCTCAACAACTGAGTAATCATTATCACCCATTTGCATTCGCAGAGTAAATGTTAAACTAATAATAGTATTTAAGAGGTTTTCTGCAAAAAAAAAAAAAAAAAAGAATTTTTATCTAATGTAAAATTTTAGATTAAAAAAATGATTATCTTAATTTAAACTATAATCAAAGTGATAATATATATATATTGCATAATGTTATTATACAACAATTACGTAATAATCTAAACTACCTGTAATAATCATAAACCAAATTATGAACTGCTGAGTAGAAATGTCTGAGTTAATTCAATTGCTACTCTTAGCTCGATAAATAATCAGTGCTAATCAGTACTATTTAAATTGGAGAAGACTATTCTATTTTGGGATATAAATAATTTTCATTGAAATTATAATTATACATTAATATCATATTCCATGTAATTAATACATAATATTATAATAATTAATCACAATGACGTAGATCAAGTAATGATATTTTTCATAAATTTATATTTGATTAACACGGAATTGATCACATGCCCACAGTGGGTATAATATTATATATCTACCACGAATGTATTAATGACACATAAGCAGATATAAATAATTAATTAAAATAATAGTGGACCCCCTGCTTATGTGTCATTAACACATTCGCGGTTGAATATATAATATTATGTCCATCGGTGGACATGTGATCATTTCCGTTGATTAACAATATACATTTATGTAAAGAATAGATTAACCCGATCTGCTCCCATTATAAAAAATTTACTTTTATTTATGCAACATAATATATAGTTCATATTTTGAATAATTTCCATTGATATCAACAGTTTATCTCAATGTTTAGTGGGTTTGTTTAATATTATTTACAACAAACAATGAATATGCATAGTAAATAACTAGGTATATGGTTATACATTCGTTGAATAATTATAACTAAATATTATCAAATTTAATAGAATTAAATTAAAAAAAACAGTATTCATAAAAAATAACAATTCACCGAAAAATTGCAACATGATACAATCATACGTTTAAAGATCCAAAAACAATATCCGAAAATATAAGTTCATATAATTTTATTAATACATAATTAAATTATATAATATAATATATTTGAACAGACTAATTATTATAAGCAACATTCTTCAAAATTTCTAATTCTTCCTTCACACCCTCTAGCTCATATAAATTATCATCGTTGACACTAACATTATAAATACCCTTAACATGAATAAGTGCAAAATATGAAGCATCGTCATCGGCTTCATTAAGTGTTGAACGAACACGGCCTTCTATCATGTGTGAATGCTTATCATGATCTATGGTTACAATTGATCTAAAAAAATAGAACACGATCACGTAACATTATATCATGTATAAATTTTGGCAGGTCCATGTTGAGGTTTTTTTTAGAATTTTCTTCAATAATAATTTGAAAGAGATAGATACTACAATCTCATTCTTTCTGAAATCCCTGCAAGGAATTAATCACACAATTTGTCAAGACACTTAACATTTACATGTATTATTAAAAATACAAATAAGAAACAAGAAAAGAAAAAAAGATTTAAAAATGAAAAATACCAAATTCTAAAATTCTAAAAAATGCAAAAATATATATGTATATATAGATATCCAAACAAAATGGACACCTGTAGTTTTTTTTAAATCGATTCAAAATCAAAGACAATAATCAATGTAATATACCATACAAATCAAGAAAATATATGTAATCCAATAAATTTCACAACTAACACTTGAAAAATAGATCACCGCACGTTGATAACCGCATAGCATGCACTCATAGTCTTGTGTACTTTTTTTTTAATTCAGAACAAAAAAAAAGTTAAAAAGAAAAAGTAATTATGCCTGACTACAAAATTTTGACGACCAAAATATAGGAAGGTATATCTTACGTACATCAAAATAGACAGAGGTTGAGGGAAATCGAGAGTAAGCGATAGCGAGAAAAATTGAAAGAGTGTGCGGGAATTAAGTTAAAAAAACCCGAGTGGATATTGTTGGGATATATTTTAGTTTTGATGATTTTCCAAAACCACATGTAATAGTTTTGAAAGCAGTCAGGATAGTATCTTTAGTTTCAGGTCAGGCTAGGCTATTTTTCAGTAGAATAGGTTTTCAGTTGAGAAGAACTCAGTTGAGGAAGCACTCAGTTGAGGTGGAACTCAGCGAGGGGGAACTCAGCAACACAGCCTGAGGAAGTCAAGATGACATCAAGAAGAACTGACTGAAGCCATGGCAGAAGACCTGAACCTGGAGAGAAGCCTGAAGGATGTCTCACTGAGTGTAAACCGGACTGATCTAAGCTAAGTCAGCTGGACCACTCAGTGAAGAGCATGATCAGGAGGATCAGTGCTGCACCAGGTAGGCCCTGAAGGAGTCAGGCTACTGTGGTCAGGGAAGTTTGTCATTCAGCCTTATGACAAACTTCTTGGAGAGATCTTCAAACTGTCCCTGAAGGAAAACATCACTGAAGACAAGTATGTCTACTGAAGATCATCAGTCAGTGGAGGATGTTGCTATCTGAAGTCAGTACGCCCTGATCAAGCTCACTGAATCAAAGATCCATTGGATTCAATCCACGTGGATTGTTGGTCCCGAAACGAGTAAACAGGTGTATGGGGGGGGGGGGGAAATACACCTGTGATTACAAATTAAAACTTCTTGTAAAACTTATCAGGTTACTTAAGACAGTAGCTCGTCAGTGGACTTGAGGTCTGCTGAGAGTTACTTGTGAAAGCTTACTGAGATAATACGTCCACTGAAAGCTCAAGACTTTCAGTTGAACTACTATCTAATTAGCTTTTAGATGCGGATTAGTGAGCCCTTAGAAAACTCGTTTTACTTTGATAAACTTTGAGATTAACACACACTTAGGAAATAACAGATAATAGGAACACAAGGTATAAAGTGGTTCAGAGAAGAATCTCCTACGTCCACTGTCCTGATCAAACAGGAGAATTCCTTTCACTTGGAATTCCTTGTGTTATAGTGCCAAGGTGCACTGATCAACTAATTCTCTCTTAGGATGATTGATCACTAGGAAATTCCAGGTCCTAGTTCCCAAAATAAACCAGCTTTCAGACTGATACAACAATCAGCTTACTAACACCACTTAACACTAGCTCTCAACCTAAACACTGAGTAGGGTTTTGAGTAGGGTTTTGGATCCAACTAATTTGAGATAATCCTTCCAAGCATCACTGATCTCAGGGTAGAGTTTGGGATAGGCATCAAACAACCATGAGTTGAAAACTTCTTGAACATTGTCTCTTCCTAACTCTCCACTGACATAAAAGGAATACACAAATTCCCTTTTAGCAGTCTCCCAAGCATCATTGAGCTTCTTAGGAACCCAAGAGTCGAGATGAGGGAATTTGGCTTTTGAGAAAGTCAATTTGTCCTTTTTAAGCTTAGTAGCCCATCTTTGATAACCACTCCTGAACTTCTTTGAAGTAGTTTTATCAAATGTGGCTAGCCTCTCCTTTCTTTTCCTCTCAGCTAACTCAGCAATTGTCTCTATCTTCCCAACCACCTTATCTCTCCTGTCCTGCTGCTGAGCTGTTAGCTTCCTTGTTCTTTCATTCATTCCTCCAGCCTCTTTGATTAGCTCAGTGAGCTCTGTGACTCTTGTGGGTGCAGACTTAGGAGGTTCAGAAGACAAAGGTTCAGGGTTGAGAATAGGGAGTACCTGAACTTCATCAGTAGAGGTTGTTGACTTAGCTGCCAACCTCCCTGAGGTTCTTGTCTTTTTGGCAACCTCTTCTGAGAGGGCATCAGATGCCTTTCTCTTTGTGGTTTCCCCCTTCTTTGCAGATCTTTCCTCCTTCTCCTTCATATGCTCTTCTTTGAACTTTGATAGGTCAGCTGAGAAGGTTTCCTTGCCCTTCTTGGCTTCTGCAATCTTCTGTGCTTCAACATCAACCTTCTTCAAAGTGCTCTTCACCTGTTGGCCTTTCTCGAAGTCAGGGGTTTCAAGGATAATATTCATCTTGTTCTTTGGATCAAGCTTCATGTCCTTAGCACTTATCCTCTTTTCCCCCTTTCCGGCATTAATCATGCATTCAGCTACAGTGATGTTGAGCTTCAGTTGGTCATGGGCTAATGCTTTCAGCTCAGTTGAGCAATGATCTACCTCATCTTCAAGCCTCTCCAGGGTCGCTCCAGCTGTCTGCCCAAATTGAACAAATTGTGCCAGCTTCTCATCGATCAGCACATTTGTTTTCTCTTGAGTTGGGAAGTCTTCAGCTGCCTTCTTCAGTACTTCTCCCAGTTTAGCTCCTAACTCAGCATGTTTGGCCTCGAATTCAGTCAGCTTAGAATTCCATAACCCTTCAATCTTCCCAAGTAGGTCAGCTGAGAAAGCCTCTACTGAGGACTTTAGGTTGATGGATACGTTCTCCACTGACTCTTTGAGAAACTTGGTTCTGGCCTCTTCTTCAGTCTTCTCCAGCTTCTTCAGGGCATCAATGACCAGCACACTTTGTCCTTCAACTACATCAATCACCATCTGCTGAGAGTCTTCAACTTTTAGAGTGAGATTCTGAAGTGATGTTGTTGTGGATTCCATGAGTTCATCAATGTGGTCTGAGAGGATAACCATCTCATCCACTTCTTCTTGAACAATCTCCTGGACATCCCTTAGCTGTGCTTGAAGAGATGGAAGGCTTTCTTCTTTGAGTGAGTGAACAGCATCACTCAGAGGAGTTAGGTTGACCACAGCTGGGGGAATTTCAAGAGTTTGAGTACCTGCATGGCAAATAGTGTTAGTTCTAACTCCCCCAGCCTCTCCACCTAGGTCTCCTGATGCCTCTATCTCCATAGGGACTCCCTCCTCCTCACTCTTCTTTCTTTTCTCTTCCCCACTCTCTTTTTCAACTGCATTTTTTTCAGCCAATTCACCCTTTACAGGGATGATTGCTCTTATCTCTCCACTCTTTACAGCAGTGATCTCCACCTCATTTTCTTTTTCATTAGATTTTTCAACTACTCCAGAACCAGACACCTCAGTTAACTCCTTAGCCACCACTGAGGGCTGTTGTGGGAGAGCTTCAGTAGACACCTCTACTGAGCTCTCCTGTGGCAAGTTTTGTGCCTCAGTATCCCTTGCCATGGATACATCCTTGGCTGCTTCACCATCACCTTGCTTTGGTGAAGCATCTCCTCCTTGTACAGCTACTTCTTCCTTCTCCTCCTCATTCTTCTCCTTCTCTTCCACCTTCTCCTTCTCAGCTGTCTCAATATTTTGCTCAATATTAGCTCCTCCTTCAGCTATGGGCTCAGCTGGCTTCTCTTTCTCTCCTTCAGCAGCCTCTTCCACCTCTGCTTCCTTCCTTGCCTCAAAAATCTTCTCCAAAACCAGACTTTCAAAGATCTTCTCATCACAGAGAAGTCTGGTCTTGTGCATCCCAGCAAACTGCAGTACTTCCACTTCCTCCTTTTTCCATTCCTCTGCATTGCTGCCTCTTACAGCCAGAAGGATTTCACCAAGTCTTCTATCTTTGAGCTGGACAACGAGTCTCAGTCTCAAGAAAATGGCTTTGAGTGTGGGAAAGTTGTCAAGTTCATGGTATTTAGACTCTAAAGAGTAAGCTACCTCATCCTTGAGAGTATCTAGGAATGAGTACTCTTCTTCATCGTCTGGAGGAAGGGAAGGGGTAGGGGATCTGCTTTCAGTTGGCTCCTCTGGGATAGACTCCAGGTGAGTTGAGTGTGAATCAGGAGCATTTGGTTCAGTGGAGGTTTGGTTTTGAGTATCAGTGGATGTTGGGTTTTCATCAGTGGGGGTTGATGATATAGGTTCAGAAGGGGTTGAGGGGATGGGTTCAGTAGGGTTTGATGGAATGTTTACAGTAGGGATTGAGATAGGTTCAGTGGGGGTTGTTTGGGATTCACTTTCTGGCTGTTGAGAGCCATCAGTGGGGGTTTTGGTTATTTTGGAGATGCATTTGGTTTTTGGCAGGAGTGCGTGGTTTAGTTGTTTTGGATTTGATGGGGGTGGGTGCAGGGACATCTGAGTCAGACTCAGTTGAGATAATGTTGGGAGAAGAGTCTGGGTTACCTGATGAAGATTCATCAGTAGAGTTGGTGACTCTGACTTTCTTGGAGGCACTGTCCTTCTCTGCCTCAGTAGACCTCTTCTTCTCCTTCTTAGAAGCTTTCTCTGCCTCTGCTTCTTTGTGCTGTGCCATCTTGTCACTCAACTTAACCAGCCTCCTTTTCAGCTTGGTTTTCTTCCCTTCAGTAGGGTTAGTTTCCTCTTCCTCCACTGCCTCTGGGCTCTCCTCAGCAGGCTTGATCATTCTAGTCTCCAGAGCCTTTCCAGATTTGAACAAGGCTTTGAGATTGCTCCACTTCCTATCTGGAATCCAGTCCACTCCCAGATCTACGTTCTCTATCAGATAGGAGATTTTTGTTGCAAAATTGAGCTTACTAGATAGTTGGGGAGTTTTGTCAGGTTGGAGTTTTGAGTGCTCCTTGTTCAATGCCCTAAAAAAGAACTGTTGCCAGTTGTATGGCTTCTCCTTGCTTTCCACAATTGCCTTCATCAGCCTGAGCTTGGGCTTGCTCACTTGCTCTGTGCTTCCTTGGTTTCCCAGTATACATTTTCCAACAACTTCACAGAGAACATTATATACTGGTAAAAGTACATTTATGTTCATTGTTGGACTGTATTTGACCTTCCTCTGCATAATGGTATTGACCCATTCTTTCTCTTCATCCGCGATGCAAGTATCTGGATTCGGACCTTCAGATGGGAGATCAAACAACTCCTTCAGATCATCACCACTGACACGGATCTCCTTCTTTATCTTCTGGTGTTCAACTATTTCCATATCGTCCCTCATCACCTTCTTCTTTCTCTGGAGTATTAGATGAGACTTGATCCTCGAATCAGAGTTGGATATATTATTGAAAAACTCAAGTACCTGCCTGTCAAAGCAGTTCTTAGGATGAACAGATAGAAACTTCTCTAACCCAGCAGATTTAAGCATTTCTAGGGCTTCTTTGATATGGGCAAATTCTGGTTTGGTTTCTATCTCAGGATTATCAAAAACCACAATGGGTTCATACCAGAAGTTTTCCTTATTGGTAAGGAAACTAAGATTTAGTTTTGCCATTTGAACAAAAGGGGTTTGAGAGAAAATTTGCAGAGTGTATAGGATAGATAGAAATTGTTTGCTTGAGAGTGTGTTCGAAAAGGTTCTTAGGCTGAAATTTGGGGCTTTTATATGAGAAATGAGCGGTTAGATTGATCGGAAAAAAAAATCAACGTCTGAGATTGATCTGGTTTGAGATCGTGGATAGTCCAAGAGTTTAGTGGGGAGTTTTTAAGATATCTTAACGGTTAGGAAAGAACCGCCTAAAATGAATGGTATGGATTGGAAGGGTTGGTAGCCGAAAGGTCACATCGTCCAGGTTTTAAGGCGCGTGAGATAGGTAACTGTAAAAGTAAACCTGACTTGTACAACGCGCATTAAATGCTTGCCATACCAAAATCTCTTCGAAAAAGTATAAGAAAGATTTAATTTTCAGAAAGCACTCATTAGTAATTTTATTGAATCAAAAAATATATATTTTAAAAACTAAGAGGCTTTAAATTTGAAAAACACTAAGTATAAACTTTTGACCTCCACTGAGGTTCGACCTCTTCTGATATTCAGACCTCTTCTTAGATGAAGAGCTTCTTCTGAGAAAGATCCTCTTCTGAATATGAAACTCCACTGAGTTGAAGGTAACTCTTCTGAGATTCAATCCTTTCTTTACTCTCCTGGATCTAGGAGTCCAAGCTCCACTGACAACTCTTGAAACCTTGCTTCAGCCAAGGGTTTTGTGAAGATATCTGCCTTCTGCTTGTCAGTGTGGATTTTGAGCATTTTGATGTCCTTCTTCTCCACATGATCTCTGATGAAATGATGCCTTATATCCATATGTTTGCATCTTGTGTGGAGAACTGGATTTTCTGAAATAGCAATTGCACTATTGTTGTCACAGAAAATAGGGACTTCATTGGCAAAGATATTGTAATCTCTTAGTTGTTGTCTTAGCCAAAGAATTTGAGCACAACAACTTCCAACTGCCATGTACTCAGCTTCAGTAGTGCTTGTGGCTACTGAATTTTGTTTCTTGGAGAACCAAGAAATCAGCTTACTTCCCAAGAATTGACAAGTGCCTGAGGTTGATTTCCTGTCAATTCTACATCCTCCATATTCAGCATCTGAGTATCCTGTGAGTTCCAGATTATCATCTGAGGGATACCACAATCCCATATTCACAGTACCCTTAAGATATTTGAGAATCCTCTTAGCAGCTTCCAGATGACTTTTCTTGGGGTTGGCTTGATATCTTGCACAAATCCCAACTGCAAAAGTGATATCAGGCCTGCTTGCTGTGAGATACAGTAGAGATCCAATGATAGCTCTGTAATGAGTCTGGTCTACTGATTCACCATCTTCATCTGGTTCCATCTTGGTGTTGGTGTTGAGTGGAACTCTTGCTACTTTGCTGGTCTGGCATCCAAAATTGTTGATCAGCTCCCTTGTATATTTGGCTTGATTGATGAAGATTCCTTCAGGGGACTGCTTAACTTGAAGTCCTAGGAAGAAACTCATTTCTCCCATCATAGACATCTCAAATTTTCCTTTCATCAGTTGAAAAAACTTTTCACAGATGACTTGGTTGGGACAACCCAAAATGATATCATCCACATAGATTTGTACAAGCAAAGTGTCCTCTCCTTTTGTGATCCTGAATAGAGTTCTATCAACTCTCCCTTTGATGAAACCATGATCCAAAAGGAATTGTGACAAAGTATCATACCAAGCTCTTGGAGTCTGTTTCAGTCCATATAGAGCTTTTCTCAATTTATATACTTTGTGACTTTCTTCAAAACCTGGGGGTTGCTCCACATAGACTTCTTCATTGAGTACTCCATTCAAGAATGCACTTTTAACATCCATCTGGTACACCTTGAATTTCTTGTGAGCAACATATGCAAGAAATAACCTTATTGCCTCCAATCTGGCTACTGGGGCAAATGTTTCATCATAGCCAAAACCTTCAACTTGAGAATAGCCCTTTGCAACAAGCCTGGCTTTGTTTCTGACTATGATATCATTCTCATCCTTCTTGTTCTTGAATACCCACTTGGTTCCTATCACAACTCCCAAACTTGATTCCTTGTGAACTTGTTGAGCTCTTCTTGCATGGCAATGATCCAGTTGGAATCTTGAAGTGCTTCCGCTATGGAACTTGGTTCCTGGTTTGATAAGAAACAACAAAACAAAGCACTTTCTCCATGAAAACTTCTAGTTTCGACTCCTGAGGAAGGATCACCTAGGATTTGCTCAACAGGGTGATTTGAGAGCCAAGTTCTCCTAGGCCGATGCCCTTCAGTAGAGTTTAACTCATCTGAAGTTGAGTCACTAGATATAGGAATGAAATTGAATTCAGGAAATAAAACAGAGGGTTGAAGTCCTGAGTCATCATTCAAGGTATTCTCATTCTCAATGGTAATCTCATTGGTTCCCCCTTGAATGATGGGTTCAGTGGATGTCTCAGCTGTGACCACATCTTCATTGACATTACTTACCTCTTGAACTGGGATAGTGTTCATCAGTTCAGTTGCTTGTTCAGGAGAGCTCTCAGGTGAGCTTTGAGGGGTGGTTTGACTTTGGGTGACCTCCTTGAATTGTTGATCTTCTAAATTGTCCCATGTTGGGATGTATGTATCAACACAATTCTCAGGATAGCCTTTAGACTTGATACTCAGTCTGGTTAGTCTTTTGCTAATTACCTCCTCATTCTCCTTACTCCTAGACTCAAAAGTAGATTCATCAAAGACCACATGAGGTGTTTCTTCCACAACAAGAGTTCTACAGTTGTAAACTCTAAAGGCTCTACTGATTTGGGAATATCCTAAGAAAATTCCTTCATCAGCTTTGCTATCAAAAGCTTTCAGTTGAGTTTTCCCATTGTTGTGAATGACAAACTTGCAACCAAAAATATGAAAATAGGATACCTGTGGCTTTCTGTCATTCCATAATTCATATGGAGTTTTTCCTTGATGTTTGGTTACCATGGATCTATTTTGAGTGTGGCAGGCAGTGTTGATAGCTTCAGCCCAAAATCTTTTAGGAACTTGAGCTTCTGCAAGCATTGTCCTTGCTGCCTCCTTGAGAGTTCTATTTCTTCTTTCAGCTACTCTATTTTGTTGTGGAGTTCTTGCAGCTGATGTCTCATGTGAAATACCTAATTCTTTGCAATAATCAGATATAATATAATTAATGAATTCAGTGCCCTTATCTGATCTTATCTTTACAATGTTTAGGCTCTTCTCATTGCTAACTTTCTTCAGGAGCTCTGGCAGCCTCAGTTGAGTCTCCTTTTTGCTTGCAAGGAATATCACCCATGTGTACCTGGAGAAATCATCAACAACAACAAGTGTATATTTTCTCCCATTGATACTTACAGGGGTTACTGGACCAAAGAGATTCATATGTAACAGTTGAAGTACTCTGTCAGTAGAGGTTGCTACTTTGCTCTTGAAAGATGCCTTTACTTGCTTTCCCTCCTGACAGGCTTTGCAGATATGTTCTTTGTTGTATACTTCATTTGGCATTCCTTCTACTAGTCCATGTCTTGCTATCCTGTTCATCATCTTGAAGTTCAGATGACTTAGCCTTTTGTGCCATAACCAATTAGTGGCAGTTGAGCTCTTAGCAATAAGACATGCATTGGGTGTGCAAGACTTCCAATCTGCAAGATAGACATTTCCCTTTCTTGACCCAGTTAGTAGTACCTGTTGTGAAGATATATTCTTAACAAAACACAGGTTACATGAAAATTCAACACTGTATCCTTTATCACAGAATTGACTTATGGATAGAAGATTATGCTTAAGTCCACTGACAAAGGATACATTGCTTACCCTTACTGAGCCAATGATTAAAGTACCATAACCTTTAGTGGCTCCTTGTGAGTTGTCACCAAAGGTGACTTGTGGACCTTCTTTCTCAACAAATTCTGTCAGGAGATCTTCGTTGCCAGTCATGTGCCTAGAACATCCACTGTCCAAGTACCAGACTGAAGATTTAAGAGCATCTCCTGTGTTGAGGTCCACTGAGCCCTGTAATCACAAATCAAGCTTTAGGTACCCATTTGGTGTTGGGTCCTACCAGGTTAGCTGTACCTTTCGGAATCCAAATTTGCCTCACAGTTCTAATCACTTTAGATTGGCTAATTTGTCTTCCATAAACATCTACATAGATTGTTATCTCCCTAGGTGCCTTGGGAGTAAACTTTCTATGGGTGTCAGCCTTTGAAGGAACAAAAACCTTCTTTACATTCTTTCTCTTCGGCTTGGGTGCACATGATCTTGGTTTTTGTTGATAAAGGTATGAAGGACATTTTCCTTTAGGCACAAAAGGAATAGGTCTTCCATATGAGTCATTCCTTGAGGACTGCTCATGCCTGGGTGCTTTAAGCTAAGGTTGCTTCATCTGTGAAGACCTCGGCTGATAGTACCTCTGTTGAGATCTAGTTTGATAAGCCACCTGAGCCTTTCCATTTGGTTTTGGCTTAGATTGACTTTTCTTTTGAGTGATCTCAGCTGGTCTTTTTCCTTTATCCATAGTCTGTGGTTGAAATGTCACAGACTTGACAAAAACTCTCTTTGTGCCACTTGAAGAAGCAACACTCAGAGGACCTTCTGAAGGTTTTGGAATAAAGCCTATTCCACACTTGTTATTAGGATTGATTTGAAAATTTTGAATTTCCTCTATGGCAAGAGAGGGTTTGTTTGGAGCATCAATCCTTTTTAACAAGGTCTCTTCAGATTTTTGTAAGACATCAATTTTCAGGAGAGATTCCTTTATTTGGCTTACCAATTTTAAATTCTCTTCAGTTAACTTTGTCTTAGATTCATTGAGATCTTTTATCAGTTGATTTCTACCATTTCCTTGACTCCTGAGGGTTTCAACCTCTTTTGTCAGTTCAATGGTAGATATGGCAGAGTTCAGATCTGCTTGATTCCCAGATTCAATTAACTTGGAGTTTTCACTCAAGAGTTGTTTGTTTTCATCTTGAAGACAGAAACTTGCTTCTTGCAACCTTGAGAAATCAATCATCAATTGTTCCAAAGCAGACTGAAGATTGAGTTCCTCAGTTGACTCTGAGCTTAGCTCAGGTGTGTGTTCTAGAGAAATGGATAATTTAGATTGTACCTCTGGTTCTTCTCTTGCCATGAGGCACATGTCATCATCACTGCTGTCAGAGAACAGTCCATCAGAAGACTCCAGATTTTCATCCACATCCTCAGCCACCATGGCTTTCCTTTCTCCATATCTTCTGTCTCTTTTGGCTTGCCTTTCCTTTCTTTCTTTTGTGCTCAGTTGAGGACAATCATATTGAAAGTGCCCAATCTTCTTGCACTGAAAACACCGGTTGGCATCATTATTCTTTTCCTCAGTGGACTATCTGGTCTTTGATGATGATCCTTCAGCCTTGGTGTAATTCTTGTATTCCTTCTTCTTTTCCAGCTCAGATGAGCTTTTCTCTCCTTCTCTGGTGGTCTTTTGTGGATAACTTCTACCTTCCCTGTTATCCCTGTAAAATCTTTTATACTTGCCAAAGCGGTTGTTAAGTTGTTCAAACCTTCTAGCCATCAGGATGAGTTCCTCCTGCATCCCAGCCTTGCTTTGAGACTTGCTTGCCTTTGTACTCTTCTGAGGCTTTGGGGATTTTGGCTCAGACTCCTTGGCTTTGAAGGCTACTCCCTTCTCAGCTGAGGTTTCATCAGGAGCCCTTTTCCTGTTCAGATCAAACTCATAAGCCTTGAGTTCAAAGAATACCTGTTGCATAGACATGCTGGATAGATCCTTGGTATTCTGCATCATAACAGAGTACACATCCCATCTTGAGGTTAGACCTCTCAGGATCTTTAAGGCAACTTCCCTTTTGGTATAGACTTTTCCCAGAGAATTTATCTCATTCATGATGTCTGTGAACCTCCCATCAAGCTGGTCAATGGTCTCAGTGGGCTCCATGGTGAACTGCTCATACTTTTGAACAGCTACTGAAAGCTTGTTCTCCTTTATCTTGTCAGTTCATTCATACATGAGAGCAAGAGTGTCCCATAGTTCCTTTGCAGTTTTGCAGTGGATCACTCTTCCCATTACAGAATCTGGAATGGGGGTGTAGAGAATGTTCATGGCTATGAAGTTGAGGTTGTTTCTCCTCCTCTCATCTGCAGTGAAGTTATCTTCATCCTTTGGCCATTCTTCTCTAGGATCTGCAATAGTTTCAGCTGTAGTTCTGGGGTTAGGTGTCATAAAAACAAATGGACCTTTAGTAATAACCCTCAACATTTCATCATGCACACAGGCAAGATGAGCTCTCATTCTGATCTTCCAGAAGTCATAGTTTTCCACTGAGAATTGTGGAAGCTTGTGATGAGACATATGGTTCAAGGGATTAACTCCCATGTTGTTCTCTGCTGGTGGTGCTACCCTAGCTGCATTGTCAGCCATAGTATATAAACAAATTTATCAAAATATCAATTCAGGTGACCTTGAAAAATACCTTTAAGCACAAGGTATACTTAGAACAATGGTCTTTTGAACCACTGCTCTGATACCAATTGTTGGTCCCGAAATGAGTAAACAGGTGTATGGGGGGGGGGGGGGGAATACACATGTGATTACAAATTAAAACTTCTTGTAAAACTTATCAGGTTACTTAAGACAGTAGCTCGTCAGTGGACTTGAGGTCTGCTGAGATTTACTTGTGAAAGCTTACTGAGATAATACCTCCACTGAAAGCTCAAGACTTTCAGTTGAACTACTATCTAATTAGCTTTCAGATGCGGATTAGTGAGCCCTTAGAAAACTCATTTTACTTTGATAAACTTTGAGATTAACACACACTTAGGAAATAACAGATAATAGGAACACAATGTATAAAGTGGTTCAGAGAAGAATCTCCTACGTCCACTGTCCTGATCAAACAGGAGAATTCCTTTCACTTGGAATTCCTTGTGTTATAGTGCCAAGGTGCACTGATCAACTAATCCTCTCTTAGGATGATTGATCACTAGGAAATTCCAGGTCCTAGTTCCCAAAATAAACCAGCTTTCAGACTGATACAACAATCAGCTTACTAACACCACTTAACACTAGCTCTCAACCTAAACACTGAGTAGGGTTTTGAGTAGGGTTTTGGATCCAACTAATTTGAGATAATCCTTACAAGTTTAGCTCAAGGCTTAGGATTGAATTATCTCTTTCTAAGATTTGAATATAGTTTTTAAGCTTGGTTACAGAAGGTTTGTTTGGCTCTCTACAAATGTGAAACACTTGGGAAACAAAGGTAATTTCAAGTGCTTCTAGTTGTTATGAGTGTAGAGATAGCTTTGATCTTGTGAGTTTCCCGTGCATAGAAATGAGCACGTCCTTCTGTATTTATAGGCTTCCTTGAAAAACATTCCCGTTGGATTTGAATCTTCTCAAGTAAGTCTTCTTGTATCTGATTGGCTCAAACGGCTCTATTTGAAGCTTTAAGTCTTGTCAAGAAATAGCTGAAAGACCATGCCTGATCACCAACTTTCTGTAGATTGCTAGAGAAAGACTTTTGGTACTTGTCAGGCTGGGGCAGGTCGGCTGTCAGTAAAGTACACTGACGTGTCATCTTCTCATTGGACCTTTAGTCTGCATGCCCAGATTCTTGTCTTGCTTTAAGGTGGAACTCCTCTGAGAGAACCTTCTTATTCCTTCATTTATTGTAAGCTTCACTAAAATTCATTTTGCCTTGTTCCAACCAGATTAACTAACAGCTTTTAATATGTTTAGCTTTGAATGTGCATTGTTAGATACCATCAGTGGACCTTGGTCCTCTCCTGATAGTTTCAGTCTTAGTGAGAATGTACTTAGAAAATATTCAAGACTTAGACTTCTTCTCAGATCACTTGTCTTCAGCGGACTTCACTTCAGTGGACTTCATCTTCAGCAGACTTCATTCTTAAATACACTCTAACAATTACTAATTGTACTTCAGTTCCTTAACAGTTGAACTTTTTAACTAAACACTAACTCTACTGAATAATTTACTTACAAAACAACTTAGGAGGAACATTTTGGCATCTAATCAAAACATAAGTCTTATACATTTTCCCAACATGGACCAATCAAGTCAAGACATTATATCTGACACTAACAATGCCGCATTCCAAGAAAAGTGGTTGAAACCATTAAATGTTGGATTCAAATGTAATTCCCTCCAACGGTTACATGTGAATCCACATTATAAATACAAGCTCATAGCTGCTGTTTGAAGTGTGTGATAGGAGAAAATCAACACCTACGAGCTGTGAAGGTGTGAGTGTTTAGTGCATTGTATGAGAGTCATAAGGAGGCACGATTCACACCTTGTACACTGACCATTAGGGTTCACATATATACACAAATGAGTGTTCAGCTTGTAACTCTTAGCTTAGAGAGGTTTTCCCAATCTTAGCTTTAGGCTAACACATTGTAAAGGAAAACCTCACCTAGTTGGAGAAAACCCAACTGAAACCAAAACCCTCTTGTCAGGTTTGTTGGTAGTAAGTTGTTTTGTGAGTTAGGAAGGAAGTAAGCAAGATCTGGAGTTATAGATCTGGGTGCACCTTGGCACGTTAAAAACAAGAATCCCAGTTAGTGGATTTCCTGTTAAATCAGGCCGTGGATGTAAGAGCTTGAGTCTCTAAACCGCGTTAAACTAAGCGTCCTGTTGTCTTAAGTATTTACTAAAATATTGTGAAAATCTGCTCACTGAGAGCATTGTTAAGAAAACTTTGGTTAAGTATTTAGGTCAGGGAGAATCCTTCTCACTGACCAGTTCAGGCAACGCACTCGAGAGTTTAGCATCTCGAGTCATTGTGTTGCTTAGAGCATGAGTCTCCAAGTCTTCGCACTGACTTGGTAACTCAGCCTCTAAGCAGCGCAGTGACTTGAAGTGTAATCTCTCGAGTCACTGCCTTGTTAAGAGCCTGAGCTCACAAGTCAGTTGCACTGACTTGAGTGCTCTGACTCTTAGCAATGTAGTGACTTGAGTTTCCATCACTCTTGCTGAACTCCCTGAGCAAAAGGTTTAAAAAAAATTGCTCCTGAATTCCCATTTTGGCCTTCGAAAATGGGACCTTCAGATATAGCATTATAACGGAAGTTTGGTAAAATAAAAAAAATCTAAAAATTATGATAATATATTTAAAATTACATAGATTGTTGTACGGATTTGATATTAAATAAAAAACTTTTGATACAATTTTTTCTTAAGTATTGATATATATATATATATATATATATATATAATTAAGCAAAGTTGACTAATTAATTAAAAAATTCCACTCTTTCTAAAACTATAGAGAATGTTGCACGGATTTGATAATTAATGAATCGATTCAATATAATTTTTTCTTAATTATTGAATAATATAATTAAATAAAGTTGCGTAATTAATTTAAAAATTACACTACCACCATTAAGTATTCTCATATAACTATAAAAAATATTTGATATAAATATAAGTATTCTTTAAGTTTTAATATCAAATTCAATAAAGTTGACTAACTAATTTCAATAGTCTGATAATTCGGAATAAAATTTCTCCAAGTAATTAAATTACAAATTAAAGATTGCAAAATTATATTTGTATCTGGATTATTTGTTATACATGATATCTAATTCCATATTAAATGATTGGTTTTTATTATAGTCAATATTAAAATGATGAATCTGGACAAAATGATAGAATAAGATAATTAAGCAAACAATTCAATATAATTTTTCCTTAATTATTGAATAATATAATTAAGCAAAGTTGACTAATTAATTTTAAAATTATACTACCACCATTAAGTATTCTCACATAACTACAAAAAAAAGTTGATATAAGTATTCCTTAATTTTTTAATATTATTTTCAATAATCTGATAATTCGATATAAAAATTCTCCAAGTAATTAAATTACAAAAAATTGTAAAATTATAATGGTTTCTGAATTATTTGTTATACATGATATCTAATTCCACATTATATGATTTACTTTTATTATAATCAATAATAAAATGATGAATCTAGAAAAATGATAGAATACATTAGACAAAATTATACACAATAATTACCAAATATAACCAGGTAGGTTAGCCCACCTAGCCACTAGGTTCCCCACTTTAGTGAGTGACCCAGGTTCGATTTCCTTTGGGAACAAATTAAAGGAGTTATAAGGTGACTTGGAGAATTCTTAGAGTACTTGGGGACTTGGTGAACTAACTTCTAACTACTAACAATTAACATTTACCGATATAAAAAAATAATTATTGAATATCATTAATTATTCTCATATAACTACCGAAACAGTTGATATAAATATTCCTATATTTTTTTATATCTGATAAAGTAAAGTTGGCTAATTAGATATCAAAAATTCGGTAATTAACAAATATGATGGTCGATAGTAAAATGATGAATTTGGACAAATTGAGAGAATACATTAGACAAAATTATATCGAATAATTATACCGAATACCATTAATTATCCTCATATAACTACAAAAAATAATTGGTATAATAATTCCTTAACTTTTTATATCTAATTAAGTAAAATTCAATAATTATTTTTAATAATTAGATAATTAATAAAAAATCCTCTAAGTCACTAAATTGAGAGAATACATTCGACGAAATTATAAAGAATAATTATAACGAATATCATTAATTACTCCCATATCACTATCGAAAATAGTTGATACAATTAGTCCTTAATTTTTTTAGACAAAGTATAGAGTAAAACTGGTTTATACATGAATCACTGAAGGGTATTAGTTATTTTCATTGAAGAGTATTAGTTGTATTTAGTGAAGAGTATTACTGATTTACACTAAAAAGTCTTAGTTGTTCAGTGGAAATGAACTAAGACTCTTCAGTGTAAACCTTAATACTCTTCAGTAAAAACAACTAATACTCTTCAGTGAAAACAACTAATACCCTTCAGTGATTCATATATAAACCAATTTCACTCTATACATACTCATTTTTTATATCTATTTAAGTAAAGTTGATTATTTAGATATCAAAATTTGATAATTAATTAATATTATGATCAATAGCAAAATGATTATTCTGAACGAATTGGAAGAATTGATTAGACGAAATTTATTGAACAGTGATGTAAAAATCCCTCTAGGCGGCCGCCTAGGCAGCGCCTAGGCACTAGGCGGTCATTAATCGACCCAATTTTAGTAAAATCCGCCTAGGCAGGCTAGACGTTCATTGTTTTATTTATTTTCCGCCTTGAAACGACGCCGTTTAGAGAATTTCACTTAATTTTATGTAAATTATTATATATTTTTGTTTGTCATTTTTTTTTATCAATTTGTAGTTTATATATGTATTGATTATTATCTGTTGAATTATTGATTTATATTGTTATAAATACTAAAAAAAATTAAGTCGTATGTAAAAGGTTATCAAATGATTTTGACCATATTAGTGAGATATAAAGATAAAAAAATTTAAAAAACTCCTGCCGACTAGTCCCCGACTAGGCGGCCTAGACGCTAGGCATTCCAAATCCGCCTAACTAGCAATTTCCGACTTCTACACGCTTGATATTGAATAATTATATTTAATACCATTAGTTTTCCTCATATATCTACCGAAAATAATTGATATAATAATTCCTTAATTTTTTAAACCCAAGTAAGAATAGTTGACTAATTAATTTCAATAATTAGGTAAATAATTAAAATGCTCTAAGTCATTAAATTACAATGAATTCAATGATAAAATTATGAATATGGACAAATTGAGAGAATACATTAGACAATTTTTTTACTGCAACTTGTAAGCCATAATATATAAATAAACAAAATCAATATAATTGAACCGAAATGCAAAAATCAGTAGAAATAAAAATGGTACATTGTGTTCATTGATTTATATGATTTACATCGATTTCTCCGAAGAAAAGATATAACATCTTGGTAAAAATATGACTACGAAAATACAAATACACACGATACCTTATTCGAAGAAGAATAATAGTTGGATCAAAATCGTAGGCGTGCGGTGGGAGAATCTTCTTATTGAAAGAGAAAAAAATTATTAATGTTGGATTCTAAAAAAATACAAATGTAAAGCTATGAATATGAATATACTTTAGAAACTTACACTTTATTGGGCAGGGAAAGGAACCACAAGCATTCCACGGAGGGGAAGTTATGGCCCTCTAATATCAGTCATATCAGTCGATCCTAGTATGCTATCATTTCTTGTGTTAAGTTTAATTTTCAGTTCTAAAATGTGAGAATCGGGACTAATATGATAACTCAAATCTTTAATCACTTTGTTGCAGATTTTAAACCTCCAGTTCATAACAAGAAAATCAATTCTACCATGGTGGTTGGGGTGATAGATGGTGCAGTCTTTTTACTAATTTTGATTCTAGGAATCTTGCATAAGAAAGACTATCTTGGAGGAAAAAGTACTACAGATAAAGGTAAAATCTTTCCTCAGTATATTTTTTTTAAGATTGTTAAGTGAAAAGTGATACAATTATGATGAGCTCTCGCATGTAAATATTACTGTAATAAATGTTTGCTAGTCCTAGCTATAGATTTCTACGGTGTAACTTTCGACTTCAGGAGTCCTATCCAAATGTATTTGAGAACATATACATCTTTAGAAAATAATTTATGTATTATAACTATGTCAACCATAAAAATCCTACAAAAATACTTCACTTTTTATGTTTCAAATTTTCTACAGTTATATAAAAACATCCTATTTTGCATGATCAAATTGTAATGGAAGATATTAATGATATATAAGTAGGAGTTTATGGGAAGGTATCTTGGCTTATTTTATGATATTATTGCTCCTTGAACAGAGCTAAGAGACCTTGATCTACAAACGGGTTTATTCACATTAAGACAGATCAAGGCTGCAACAAAGAATTTTGATCCTGCTAACAAGCTTAGCGATGGTGGTTTTGGTTCAGTATACAAGGTACTATTTCTTAATTGCAAAAGCAAATCCCTCCAATTTTTTCAGCATTCATCGCATTTCATATTATGTGTGAACTCTCATTGTATTAAAATGGAAATTGACTCATCTCTGCTATGTTAGGGATTGCTATTAGATGGAACCATAATAGCAGTGAAGCAACTTTCCTCAAAGTCCAAACAAGGAACAAGAGAATTTGTCAATGAAATAGGAATGATATCGACATTGCAACATCCAAATTTAGTAAAGCTTTATGGTTGTTGTGTTGAAGGAAATCACTTAATGCTCATTTATAAGTACATGGAAAGAAATTGTGTATCTCGCGCTATTTTTGGTGAGGATGGTTTTCAAATTATTCAAAGTGGTGCAATTTTTAGCATATTGAAAATCTCAATATCTGATCTGATCTTATTTTAGGAAAGGACACTACGAACAAACAAAAATTGGATTGGCCCCCAAGGAGGAACATCTACCTTGGTATAGCCAAAGGTTTAGCTTACCTTCATGAAGAGTCACGAGTGAAAATAGTTCATCGAGAAATATAAACAAGCAATGTTCTGCTCGATAAAGAACTTAATGCAAAATACCCAATTTTAGGCTAACAAAGCATAATGAGGATGATAAGACTCATATTAGTACCGGGATTGCTGGAACTATGCAAGTTCCATTTTTTCCCTCCTTCAACAACTATATACATGTTATTTGAGCTAGTAATTTGAACCCCACGTCGAAACTAGTATCAAACCGGGCTCCCATTTTGCTAGTTTGGAATATAGTGCAACTGCCCCATCCCAAATAACATGGTGAGCCCAAGTAGTCCAATTTTAATTAGTCAAAAACTTTTATGAACTTGATTCACAGAGGTATTTTGGTGATTTCGATATATTGTTTAGTGATTTTGAAAATAATCACATAAAATCAAATATTTTTAAATATTGATACTTTATATGCTAAAACATGATACTTAATTTGTTTAAAGGTATCTTTTAAAATAAAAGAGTTCACGCAAACATGGTTAAAAAGAGAGCTATTCTTTTGCTTATTAAAAACATATGATATGGGCGTGATGAGCCACCAAGACTCCGGACGAAGGTAATGAGAGCATGTACGTGATCAATTGAGATCATGCACATTCTTTGATCATAAAAATGTCAAACATTGACACATAGCATGTTATTTGTCCTCCAGAGGCTATGTGGCTCCAGAGTACGTGATGCGTGGTTACTTGAGTCCCAAAGCAGACATATACAGCTTTGGAGTGGTTGCACTCGAAATAGTGACTGGCAAAAGCAACACCAACTACTGGCCTTAAGGAAGACTTCGTCTACCTTCTTGATTGGGTATCCATCTGATGGTCCCGTTTTCGAAAACTAAAATGGAAATTCAGGAGCAAATTTTTTTTTAAACCTTTTACTCAGGGAGTTCAGCAAGAGTGAAGAGTTCTCAAGTCACTGCATTGCTAAGAGGCTGAGTTACCAAGTCAGTGAGAGGACTTGAAGACTCATGCTCTTAGTAACACAGTGACTCGAGAGGTTATACTTCAAGTCACTGCTCTACTCAGAGGCTGAGCTACCAAGTCAGTGTGAAGGCTTGGAGGCGCATGCTCTAAGTAAAGCAGTGACTCGAGATACTGAACTCTCGAGTGCGTTGCCTGAACTGGTCAGTGAGAGGATTCTCCCTGACCTGAATATTTAACCAAAGTTTCCTTTTTAACAATGCTCTCAGTGAGCAGATTTTCACAACACTTTAGTAAATACTTTTAAAGATAAGTATGCTTAGTTTAACGTGGTTCAGAGACTCAAGCTCTTACATCCACGACCTGATTTAACAGGAAATCCACTAACTGAGATTCTTGTTTTTAACGTGCCAAGGTGCACCAACAACTGGACTCACGCCACTCCCTGGGCTGCCCCTCCTCACTGACTAACTTCCACCAACAAACCTAACTGGAGGGTTTTGGTTTCAGTTGGGTTTCTCCAACTAGGTGAGGTTTTCCTTTACAATGTGTTAGCCTAAAGCTAGTTTAGGAAAACCTCTCTAAGCTATGAGTTACAAGCTGAACACTCATTTGTGTATATCTATGAACTCTATAGTTCAGTGTACAAGATGTGAATCGTGTCTCCTTATAACTCCCAATATAATGCACTAAACACTCACACCTTCACAGCTCGTAGGTGTTGATTTTTCTTACTTCACACACACTTGAATACGCAGCTATGAGCTTGTATTTATAGTGTGGATTCAAATGTAACCGTTGGATGAAATTACATTTGAATCCATACAATTAATGGTTTCAATCACTTTTCTTGGAATGCGGCCTTGTCAGTGTCAGAGTTGCTGCCTTGTGCTGATTGGTCCACGTGGGCCGGATCTAACGGATCTTTGACTCAGTGGGTTGACCAAGACCCACTGACTTTAGGTAGCTTCCTCCTTCACTGACTGATGATCTTCAGTGGATTGAACGTCTTCAGTGTAGTTGTCCTTCAGAGACTGTTTGAAGATCACTCCAAGAAGTTTGTCATAAGGCTGAATGACAAACTTCCCTGACCACAGTAGCCTGACTCCTTCAGGGCCTACTTGGTGCAGCACTGATCCTCTTGATCATGCTCTTCACTGAGTGATCCACCTGACTTAGCTTAGAACAGCCAAGCTTACACTCAATGGGACATCCTTCAGGCTTCTCTTCAGGTCCAGGTCACAAGCACGGCTTCAGTCAGTTCTTCTGGGTGTCATCTTGATATCCTCAGGCTGCATTGCTGAGTTCCCCCTCAATTGAGTGTTCCCTCAAGGGAGTTTCTCAGCTGACAACCTATTCTACTGAGAAATAACCTAGCCTGACCTGAAACAAAAGATACAGTCATGACTGCTTTCAAATCTATTACATGTTGTTTTGGAAAATCATCAAAACTAAAATATATCCTAACACCATCTCTCTTCTATACTTCAATGAGTAACGCTTTTGTACATCAGCTGCACGCTGCAACTCTATACAACTAACTTTTTCAATAGAAATAACTGATATCATTTAAAAATACACCTGAGTTGCAAGGTGCACCTAATGTATACAAGTTTTGTCATCTTCAAGATTATGCTTATTCCGTTAAATGCTTTCAATATTGATGATTAGTTTACTCTCTCGATCAGGCCTACGTTCTTCAAGAGAGGGGCAGTGTACTGGAGCTGGTCGACCCAGATTTGGGGTCTACATACTCGTCTGAAGAGTTGATGGTGCTACTGAATGTGGCCCTTTTATGCACCAATGCTGCTCCAACTCTAAGGTCTGCAATGTCTCAAGTGGTGTGCATGATGGAAGGACGAACGACTGTTCAAGAGTTGCTTTTTGATCCTGGATTTTCGACCGCCGATTCCAAGAATAAGGCGAGCAGAATCCAATTCTGGCAGCAACCTAGTATTAGTCATACCTTGTCAACAAATGACCTTTATTCTGATTCATCCCATTCAAATCTCAATTTGGAGGAAAATGTCTTGGCTCAAAGAGCTGATGGTCAAGATGTATCTAAATAACTGTAAAGCATATATACCCTAAAATATAAGTACTAAGTAGCATGAGTGTTTGCCTAGCAATTGTACATAAAATTGGCTTCTTTGATAATTGTATTGTATTGTATTATTAAGAGAAATTTGATGTTTGTAATTCTTTTGCATCATGGTATGTTATAATGTTAATAAATGAGTTCTCTATTTTCTATCTCGTTACTTATAAATTGCAATTTTATTTTTCAAACATGCACAATCCTTTATTCTTTAAGGTGCCACACACTCTATTTTTTATTTTGTGGGTGTATTTGTGCTAAATTAAAAACCATCATTTGTTCTTTTAGGTATTTGATGAGTAATAGGCTTACAGGACAAGTTCCAAATTGGATTTTACAAAGAAACATGAAACGCGTAAGTATTTAAATCCCACATGCTTTATCCATAATCTTCGTTTACCAGGTAATAACAATATTTTTTTCGTTCTTCAGCATTAACAAAGTGTGATTTTTCTTCTTGTATTAATTACGCTATTTCACGTGCAGCTCATAGGAAGCCTAAATGAATGTCCACGGGGGAGTGTGTAAGTATTTTGTGCAATTTCACCTTAACATTTCATTGAATTTTTTTTTCGTGTGAGATCATAATTTTTTGTGTGCATTTGCATCAGAAACTTGGTAGAGAGCTACTAATCAGTTGCATTTATATATTTCATAAGTGATAATTATAACTATATGAGTTTGATCATTCCATATAAAATATAATAGCATTTCAAAGCCGCACATAATTTTATCTTTTGTCATGACAGTAAAGCATATTCATGTATGACAAATAGTTTCCATGTTCTGAGTCAAAAGATAAGCGTAAGTATGCTCAATATGTTAAACCTAAAGATTTCTGTTTCACCCCATGGTATAATTTTTGGTCACTTTTAATAAAGCCGATGAATTATGTTATCTGATAGTTTTATCCAGGGGTGACCCTGAGATGGGGCGAGGTGGGCGATGACCCTGGCTCCTAGATTTTCAGGGGCCTACTATTATTTATACATATAATATATATATTTCTCAAAGCAAAGTTTAAATCTTATCTTCATTCATAGGTTCTATCACTAATTAAAAAAATAAAATGATAAAAAAAATCTTGGAACTCAATTATGTAAAAATAGTAAAAAATTACTTTTATATTTTCATACAAATTGTACAATGAACTCGTATATTTATATATGTGTGTATATATAATAAAAAACTAAGTTAAATTTTTTGACAGTATAAATCTCATTTTAAACTTTATTTCATATATCATTCAATAAATAATTTTTTTTAAGAGTTTAAACCTAATGACTAGTTAATATAATTTATATATTAGACCTATTAAATTATTTTGTGAAACATTATGAAATTACTAAATTAAACACATAATGTGTACGCACGAACTGTGAATCGTACATATATGTATACAGATCATGCATAAAACGTGCACATACGGATCGTGCACAAAATTTGCATGGAATGTGCATATACGAATAATGCACAAAATTTGCACGAAATGTGCATGTACGGATTGTGCACAAAATGTGCACATATCTTTTATAATATATTTTCTATTTATAACATCTACGCATATTTATTACATATGAAATATTGAAAAGAATGTGCAACACACATTTTGGTACTATAAAATCTCATTTAATTTAATCTTAATTTTATTTAATATTTAACCAACAAAATAAAGTGTTGTTTTAATAATGAGCTTAAATCTAATATCTAATTAATATAATTTATATCTTTTATCTATTAAAATATCTTGTGATACTTTTTTAATTTATTACAATACAAATATAATGTGTATGTATGAACTGCAAAATGCACACATGAATCATGCTAGAACGTGCTCATACAGACCGTGCACGAAATTTGCATGTACGATTCATGCAGAAAATGTGCACATGTCATTTATATTAATTTTATTTTAATATCTACACATAATTATTTAATGTAAAATATAAAAAAGAATGTGCAACACAATTTTATTATTACAAGCATTTCTAAAATTGTTACCATTATAAATTATTATAGATTGTTGTAAGATACAAATTTAAATCTAAAATTATCGATATTATTGTATTAATGTTAAATTTAGTTCACGACCTATATTATACTTCTATTTATATTTTTATGTGTACATACAATATAATGATTTACTATTTTTAATATTAATTTAAAGGGCCTACTGTTTTTTTTCCGCATCGGGTCTAAAACTTATCAGGACCGGCTCTAGTTCTATCAAGTTATTAACTTTCTATAATGGTAAATTCTTATTTAAATTTGTAACAACAAAGGGATACTCATTGCACATTAATTGTGGAGGTAAGGATGTGAGCATCTCTAACAATACAACATATGAAGCTGATTTAGAATCCAAAGGGACTTCAATGTATTATGAGGGTAAGAATTGGGCATCTAGCAGTATAGGAAATTTCATGGACAACGATCTTGATGCTAACAACTATATAGACAACAATGTTTCAACTTTGAACAATACCACTTCATCACTATATCGGAGTGCATGAGTATCTCCTCTATCACTCACTTATTACGGTCTTTGTCTCCTAAATCAAAACTACACTGTCAATCTCCAATTTGCTGAAATTGTGTTTACAAATGATAGTTCGTTCAATAGCCTTGGAAAATGAATATGCGATGTCTACTTGCATGTATGTACATATAGCTTAGACATATTTAATTTGTTGAAATGTTTCATCATGTTGGATTAAGTACTATAAATGCAGGGAAAATTAGTTTTGAAGGATTTTGACATTGCAGCTGAGGATGGTGGGCCCGGTAGACCCATCATAAAGAATTTCCCTGCAGTGATAACAAGCAACACTCTGAAGATCCATTTGTATTGGGCAGGGAGAGAGACCACATGCATTCCACAGAGGGGAAGTTATGGCCCTCTAATATCAATCATATCAGTCGATCCTAGTATGCTAATGTTTCTTGTGTTTAAGATTATTTTTTAGTTCTAAAATGTGAGGATCGGGACTAATATGGTAACTCAAATCTTCAATCACTTTGTTGTAGATTTTAAACCTCCAATTCATCACAATAAAATCTCTCGCGAATTTCGCAGACTGAAAATAAAATTGTTAATATTAATTCAAATTATAATAATTAATGTTTTTGTTTTAAACATTTAGTAATTTTACTATAATATTAAAATTTTAATTATAATTTGACGAATACTGAAATTACTAAATATGAATAAATAAACAAATTTAAAAAATATTAAAAAATTCAAACAATCAATCTCAAAATATTATAAGACAATATTATTTTAAATTGCAAATTTCTGAAAACTTATATGTAGACAATATTTGTTGTATACTTGCATTGTCTTCCATTGAAATTAAGGTAAATAATTTTCTTTTACTTTTAACTCTCGGAGCTACACTATGTAATATTCCATGTGTAAAAACAGGCTTGGGAAGATACACACCCACAGTCGACAATGATTGACCTTGACTTTTATTTATAGTTACTGCGAAACATAAAAAACCGAAAACAATCTCCTTTAAATCCTAAACTACAAAGTATCCGCCTAATTAGTCAATATTATTCTGGGGGGTGCATATACCTTACTTCCAATATTTATTTAAAAAATGATCTCAACTTTTAGAATATGATTTTCAAGTTTCTTAACTACCAATCTAGTTCCATTACACAATCTTGACTTTTGGTCAATATTTTTTAGAATCATTATACACACACCAACCTTTAGAGTCATCAAAGTTAATTGGACTCGTTGGACTGACCCGCGCCTTATACATAAATTGAGAGTTGGGTGAAACATTTTTTAGACCGTTTGAAGGTGGGCCTTAATGGGTTGGTCTATTTGGGGCGCGAGCTTTGGTAGGTTAGGAGTGGGCTTTGTCGGGCCGGCCCACCTCCAAATTTATTTTTCATTATTTTTTACATTCTTAACCATTATAATATTATTTTTAGGATTATTTTGTAAAATTTATTTTTGTAGATGATGAATTTAAATTGTAGAATATTATTTTTATGAATTATTATGGTTAATATATTGTGAACTTCAACTTGTAGAATTTTTTTTTATCAATGAATTATGAACTTTATTTGTATCATATTATTTTAATATTTTATAATAATAATAATAATTATGAAGATAAATTATTTGATTACATTTGATTCCGATAAATTTTATGCATTAGAACTTTTAAGTTACATTTTTTAAAATTTAAAATTAAAAAATATATTAAAAAATAAAATTTGGGCGGCCCGCCTATACCCACACCAAACAATAAGTGGGTTGGGTTTGAGGTTTTGCAGCCCACCAAATTTTCGGTCCACATCACACCGATGTCCCGTTGAAATTTGAAAATTATGTAGGAAAAAAATATTAAAATGACATTTAATTAATATGTATAAATACATAGATATAAGATTTTTGAGAATAAAAGCATGAATTTTCGTACCCTACATAAAAATATTAATTATATAGAATTCACAAAAATGTAACATTTAAAAAACATTATCATATGTAATGTAGCAATTAAAAAAATTATCAATATGTAATAAAAAAATCATCAAAAAATATTTTGAAATACAATTAAATGTATAACTTGTAAATCTCTCAATATCATGACCATGTCCAACTTCATCAAACGAACAATTTTAATTTTAAAGATAGAAGTCACACATTTCAGACCTAATAGTAATATTTGACCAAAGTGATGTCATTGTTATAATGCAATATTATGCGGAAGTTTGTGTATAAACAACTAATCAATGTGTTGATATTTATAATACCAAAAAAAAAAGCAAACGATAAGAAATACGTTCTAAGCGGAATTTAAAAAAAAAAACTCATTTCCACCATGCAAAATTGACATCTTAAATTCTCCCCCTGAAAATTTTGAATTCATACATACAAAAATCGAATTCCCCCTCTAATTTTTTTCCTAAATTATCTATGAAAAAATCTTTTAAAACTATGAAAATTCATATCTATATTTTACAGTTTAATATTCTATTTCAATAATAAAATTTTCTCCCAAAAAAAGTAGATGATAAATATCGAATATAATAGCAAGATACTGATTAGGCGTGAAATTGTCATGATTCGTAGCTTGAAATACCCCAATTTTGGTCAAGTTTATAGGGTATTTAGAGTCAATTGAGCATTATTTCTACACGTTGATGAAATTTGTCTCTTTGATGCTCATAGGTGAATAGAGGACGAAAAACGGAGTTCGTAGAACTTTGAATCGACTCAAACGGATGCCCGGATGAGAAGATATTGAAGAAATACGATTGGTATTAGTGCGGATGAGGAAAAGTATCACTTGGGAGGAGTTAGAAGTCACTCGAGTGACTAGGTCGAGCGCACGCGCTCGAGCGCTTAAACTTACAGAACTATTCTTGCGCTCGAGCAGCTCGAGCGCCACCGCTCGAGCGAATTGCTCGAGCGCCCAAAACATGCAGAGAGATTTCAGCGCTCGACCGGCTCGAGCGGAACCGCTCGAGCGATTGTGTCATTCGAGCTACACGGCTCGAGCGGAACCGCTCGAGCGATTGTGTCATTCGAGCTACACGGCTCGAGCGGAACCGCTCGAGCGATTGTGTCATTCGAGCTACACTGCTCGAGCGGGACCGCTCGAGCGTTTTGCTCGAGCGCACATGGATTTTTGCCTCCGGATGCATATTTTCGGCCCATTAACTCCCGTTTCGACCCGTGCCTATATATACCTCTTCCAAACACGTTTTGAAGAAGACCCGAACTTTAGAAATAATTTTAGACTTAGTTTTTTAAGAGGAGAAGAACGAGCAAGCTTTATTTTACGTTTCATTGAGGTTTTTCATACGAATTCTTAGTTTCTTTTCTTTCTTAGTTTCTTTTAATTAGCTCGATTACTTTTAACGCTTTAAACTTCGTTTTAGTTAATTAAATTTCAGTTCTTCATATTTATTTTCTTTTAAAACCCTAGTTCATGTTTCTTATTTTCTTCGTTCAATTCATTATGTTTATGTGTGTTGTTTCTTCTATTGCTTTTATTTTTGTTAAAACCATGTCCGGCTAAAACCCTTACACGCTTAGGGTAGGATGAACTCGTAGAAGTAGGATGTGGGTACGTAATTAGGGTAATTCGTGACGTTAGTTTTAATTCTCTTAATTAATGAATTCTTATAATTAATCTGAACTTTACCTTTGAATTTAGTACGAAAGTGTTAGAGAGAGGACGACCGCATCACTCAATAACAATTAGTAGTCTTAACGAGAAGGTTTAGGAAAGGTTAATTCATCTACCGGTTTAGCGAAGGAGGACGACCGCATCACCTTAGTTAAATTAGGGTCTCATTAATTGGACACAATCTATTAACTTGTTAGTGGATTAGTGAAGTCGAGTGTTAGGGTAAAGTATTAGGGTTTAGAATCTTGAGCTTTCACCTTGCATTCTTTTACTTAGGTTAATTCTTGGTTGTCACGATTACTTTGATTATGTACCTGCTTCGTTAGTATACGTAGGGATTCCTATCCTAAGCATCACCATCTCTTATTTGAATCCAACCCTTAGTTAATTCGTTTGCTTTAGTATTTCAGTTTAATTAGTTTATTTTAGTTTTAATTAATCTTTCTAAAAAATCCAAAAACATACACTCATATTAACTACGACGCGTAGATCTTCAGGGATCTATTCGCATATACACCATCCCTTGGGTTCGATAATACTTGGTCCCTATACTTGCCCATACTACAGTGAACCCGTACTCTTGCGGGGTAGCTACTAGTAGAAGCTAGTGTAGTTCGCTTCAAGTCAATGGCGTCGTTGCCGGGGATGGCGTTGTATGCTTTTGAATAGGACTTGTAGATAGCTTAGTAGTTAGTAGTGGGTGATTTATTTTCTATTTTTATTTTTTATTTGTAGTCAATCGGCAGTTGCGTTTTGACCCTTCTACTAGTGTGTCAGGTTTATGAAAACACGCTCACAAGGCAATACGAGCGAAGAGAGAATACCGTTGGACCCTGAGACAATAGCCAGAAGGAACCAAGCCTTCTTGAGAAGGATGAACGCTGCCGACTTAGGAAAGGAACCAATGGATATCAATAATGAGTTGGACGATGCTGCCAACGATTTCAATCAGGCAGTAGACCGAGTTGAAGGCACTGGAGTTAGTGGTAGCCAGAATCAAATTCCATTAGGGGATAACCAGAGCCTAAACCCGGATACACAGAACGTAGGGAACCCAGCTCAGAACCTTGTCCATAATCCTCATAACCAAAACCCTGCTTACCCACAAAACCCAAATAACCCTTTTAATAACCCAGTATACCAACATTACCCATACCCACCTTATCCTTACCCACTATATCCATATCATCCACCTCCTGTCTACAACCAACCACCTGTTTACCCACCACCACCCCAACAAGTACCAGTACCTGCTGCTAATCCTCAACACGTTCCTCAGAACGTAGATCACAATATGGCTATTCGAGGGAGGTTTGCAGCGCAGCCACAGCGGTACTATGATGGAGTGGTTTTGCCTCCTGTTGAGGCGAACAACTTCTCGATATCACCAGGGATTTTAAAGTTGCTTACCGAGAATCAGTTCAAATGGGTGATCGGGAAGGAGAATCCTCATACACATCTGAGGAGCTTTCTCATGATAGCCTCAACATTTAATTATAATGGCATGTCTGAAGATGCCAAGAGGCTTAGGCTGTTCCCATTCTCATTGACGGGAATAACTAAGGAGTGGTACGATAATATGCTCCCGCGGGGAGGTATTACCACTTGGGCCGAGCTCGAGCGTCTGTTCCTCGAGCGATTCTACCCTCCATCTAGGACGATCAAGGCTAGAATTGAGATCTCATCCTTTCGCCAGAAGCAAGAAGAGGACCTACGTCAAGCGTGGGAGAGATACTCAAACATGCTGATTGAGTGCCCGCAGCACGGGTACAACGACGGAGACATTATGGCGTTCTTCTATAGTGGTGCCAACAAGGCGGGGCAAGACCATTTAGACGCTTGTGCGGGCGGAGCATTCTTGAACCAAGGCATAGAGAGGTGTAGGGAAATCGTGGACAACATTGTCACGAATGCCGGTGCTTGGAGTGGAGATGCAGATTTTTCAGAGAGTGCATCAGGTTGAAGAGGGAGAAGGAACGAGAAGGCTACTGATGGCCATGATGGAAAAGATCAACAACCTCGAGTTGGGGAAGAATTTGGTTGGAGAGCATGCAGTAGAGAATGAGAGAGTAGACCAACCAAGTGGGCAGCAAGAGGTAGCCAATTACATGGGAGGTCCGTATTACAACCAGAATGGCTACCAAGGTGGAAACCAGTATGGAAGGCCTTCTTGTGGCCAACCATTTGTACCTCCAGGCCCACAGCCACTTCAAAATCAATGGAGGAACACACAAGGAGTTCAAGGAGGCCAGCAACCTCCTCAAAACACATGGAGGAAGAATGATAATTTTTCTTATGCTAACCCAAAAGCTGGTGTTACTGTTCCTGCAGGTGTTGATCCGGGGTCTAAACCTCCTGGTGGAGAAGGCGGTGCATCAACCGAGGAGATGTTGAGAGCGATCCTTCAGAAGGTGGAGGAAGGGAGCAAGCGGTTGTCATCCTTGGAGTATGATGTGAAGGAGTTGCATAAGAAAGGTGATCAACGTGATCAAGAGCTCCAGAAGATGAACGTTGAGTGGACTAGAACTCAACAAGAGAACAATCGAAGGTTCACTTCTTTAGAGATCCAGATGAGCCAGATTGCAAAGTCAGTGAATAGAATGTCGGAGGGGAACCCGAAAGAGCATTGCAAGGCGATCCAGCTTAGAAGTGGAACCAACTATGAAGGTCCTCAGATGCCTGCTGATTCTGAGACGCCCCAAGAAGAGAATGAGTCCCAGAAGGGGAAAGACTTTGAGGAGATAGAGAGAGTTCCAAAGTTGAAGAAGGCAAAGGAAGCAAGGGAGAAAGTGAAAGAAACAGAAAGAGATGAATGGGGGGTACCCAAATCTGTGATACCCGTCCCGTATCCACAGCGCTTCATGAAAAAGAAGCTTGATGAAAAATTTGCGAAATTTCTTGATGTTTTTAAACAACTGCATATTAATATTCCCTTTTATGATGCTTTGGAACAGATGCCGCATTATGCGAAGTTTTTGAAGGACTTGATTGCGAAAAGGCGGCGAGTGGATGAGCCGAAGTTGGTGCAGCTGAATCACGAGGTGAGTGCACTAGTGCACAAGACGCTTCCACCGAAGCTGAAGGATCCCGGGAGCTTCACGATCCTATGTGATATTGGGAACGGGATCAAGAAGGAAGCGTTGTGCGACCTCGGGGCGAGCATTAATCTCATGTCGTTGTCGCTTTTCAAGAAGTTGGAAGGTGGTGAACTTCAACCCACAATGATGACGCTTCAACTTGTCGATCGGTCTATAACTCGACCTCAAGGTGTGGTTGAAGACGTCCTAGTGAGAGTTGGAGAACACATCTTTCCAGCCGACTTTGTAGTGCTAGAGATGGAGGAAGATGAGCACGTGCCCCTGATCTTGGGAAGACCGTTCTTAGCTACGGCGGGGATGGTGCTAGATGTGGCAAACGGGAAGATTACGCTGAAGGTTGATGATCAAGAAGTGAAGATCTCCCTATATGAAGCCATGAAGCACCCGAAGGAGGACGAGAGCTTGTATTGCATGGATGCAATTGATCCTCGTGTTGAAGACACGCCTTCTATCCCTAATCCTTCTGATATTCATGATTTTGTTAGTCCTTCACTTGATTATTTAACCCATGAGCGTTATGATCTTGATTATTTTGATAGGGATGAAGTGAAGAAGTTGAAGGATGAAGAGGTGAAAAGTGTGGACGTGGTCCAGCTAGAGGGAAAATGAGGAGTTAAGAAGAAGAAGTCCAAACTCAAGAAGTTGTTTAGTAAGACTCCTCCAGATAAAGGCAAGAAGGAGTTGAGACCCATAACACTTGGGGATGAGAAGAGAGCAAAAGAGCTCATGATGGTAGGGCATCAAGGAAAGGAATGCAAACACCACTCTTATGAGAGTAAGGGAGGTAAATTTGAGTATGATGTCCCATAAGCTCCTTTGAGCTCGGTCCGGCATGAAGACCTTAAAAATAGCGCTGAATGGGAGGCAACCCATTTTTATTTGCTTTCATTTATTTTTAGTGTTTTTTTTATATTATTAGGGAGTTATTTTGAGTCGTATGTTAACCTCGTATTTGAGTGAGTTGCTTGTAGGCTTGTCTCTAAAGGAGTAAAGGAATCATGGAGTTACTCAGATTGAAGGAACCAACTTGAGACAAGGAATGTGCAAAGCTATTGAGAGAAATTGAATTATTTGGTTGAGGTAACCCACAACCCCAAACTTAGACCTCTAGCAAGGTCGAAGTTTGGGGGGGTGGAGTTTTTTATTTGTTTTATGATTACATTGCACATGCATGCACGCCCTTATCTTTGAGTTGAGTTTGATTGATTATTAGATTGTTGAGATACTCCTTGGGGTGATTTTGATTTGACTCGCTAGTGCATATTTCATGCCTATCAATCATCTTATGCTTGTTGATTGCTATCTTTGAGTATGATTTGATGAGTAGAGTGAGTAGTAAGGGTGAGTTAGAAATTCTTTTGTGTGAGTGTTTGAGTTTGAGCTGATTAGAGAGAGAACTTGTATGCTTGTGAATTTTTCTTTTGAGTACTTGTATGATGAGAGTGAGAATGCACTAGGACTAGCATGGATGTGAAAGCCGTGAGAGTTGAGCCTTACGAGATTTAAATGCATGATTTAATCTCTTCGTTTGTGAGTGAATCGTCACCTTAGAGGATGCCAGAACTTGTGTGTGCTCTTGCTTCTTGATTGTGTCTAGTTAGATATGCCGAATGTGATCTTAGGCCATCTTTGATTTAATTGAGTCACTAAGCCAAAAATTTTCCTTACCATTGATATTTGTCCCTTTTTAGCCCCTTTGAGCCGAAAGCCTATTTTATTTGCTAGCACATATGAACACTATTCCAATTCCTAAGCCTTTTGTCCCAATTTGAGTGGAGAATAGGATAGTGTGAATGTGAAGGGAGTAAATTGAGTTGAAAAAGGAAAAGGTTGTTTGTTGAGTGAATATGAGAAGAAGGTGTGATGAAGTTTTGAGATGTGGGAAAAAGAGAAAAAAATTGAGAATGAGCAAAAAGAAAAAAATGAGCTCATGTGTTTGTGAGAAAAAGAGAAAAAAAGTGAAGTGATTGAAAAAAAAATGTGAAAAAGTGAGAAATAGAAAAATTGAAGTGTTGAGAGAAGTGGAATTGAAAGAGTGTTGATTGAATATGTTTGAAGTAGTCTGTTCCTAATCTCGAAGTACCGAAGTCTGATTTTCTATTCTCCATTCACTTGATTCACTTTACCATATTGTTATCCCACTTGTCCAAAGAGCCTACATTACAACCTTGAGAAAAGTCCTTTATGATTCGGCATTGATTTCTAGAGTATGGTCGGAGTTGAGAGTGCTTACAAGCCTATGGCTACCGATATGAGTGATTGATTGTTTGAGTGAGTCCCTTAATCATTGATATACACTTGTAAGGGAGTGAAACACATCGTTGAGTGCACATCCATGCTTGATCTTGGTGTTTCTTGTACTTGTTGCATGAGTACGATAAAAGAATGTGAGTGAGTATACGGGTGATTGACTTTTGAAGATCGAGTTCATTAGCTTGCATGATTGATTTTTTTTGACTCATTCCTAACAATTTCACTTGATTTATTATTTCGTTGCTTGAGGACAAGCAACATGGTAAGTTTGGGGGGGTTGATTAGGCGTGAAATTGTCATGATTAGTAGCTTGAAATACCCCAATTTTGGTCGAGTTTATAGGGTATTTAGAGTCAATTGAGCATTATTTCTACACGTTGATGAAATTTGTCTCTTTGATGCTCATAGGTGAATAGAGGACGAAAAACGGAGTTCGTAGGACTTTGAATCGACTCAAACGGATGCCCGGATGAGAAGATATTGAAGAAATACGATTGGTATTAGTGCGGACGAGGAAAAGTATCAATTGGGAGGAGTTAGAAGTCACTCGAGTGACTAGGTCGAGCGCACGCGCTCGAGCGCTTAAACTTACAGAACTATTCTTGCGCTCGAGCAGCTCGAGCGCCACCGCTCGAGCGAATTGCTCGAGCGCCCAAAACATGCAGAGAGATTTCAGCGCTCGACCGGCTCGAGCGGAACCGCTCGAGCGATTGTGTCATTCGAGCTACACTGCTCGAGCGGGACCGCTCGAGCGTTTTGCTCGAGCGCCCATGGATTTTTGCCTCCGGATGCGTATTTTCGGCCCATTAACTCCCGTTTCGACCCGTGCCTATATATACCTCTTCCAAACACGTTTTGAAGAAGACCCGAACTTTAGAAATAATTTTAGACTTAGTTTTTTAAGAGGAGAAGAACGAGCAAGCTTTATTTTACGTTTCATTGAGGTTTTTCATACGAATTCTTAGTTTCTTTTCTTTCTTAGTTTCTTTTAATTAGCTCGATTACTTTTAACGCTTTAAACTTCGTTTTAGTTAATTAAATTTCAGTTCTTCGTATTTATTTTCTTTTAAAACCCTAGTTCATGTTTCTTATTTTCTTCGTTCAATTCATTATGTTTATGTGTGTTGTTTCTTCTATTGCTTTTATTTTTGTTAAAACCATGTCCGGCTAAAACCCTTGCATGCTTAGGGTAGGATGAACTCGTAGAAGTAGGATGTGGGTACGTAATTAGGGTAATTCGTGACGTTAGTTTTAATTCTCTTAATTAATGAATTCTTATAATTAATCTGAACTTTACCTTTGAATTTAGTACGAAAGTGTTAGAGAGAGGACGACCGCATCACTCAATAACAATTAGTAGTCTTAACGAGAAGGTTTAGGAAAGGTTAATTCATCTACCAGTTTAGCGAAGGAGGACGACCGCATCACCTTAGTTAAATTAGGGTCTCATTAATTGGGCACAATCCATTAACTTGTTAGTGGATTAGTGAAGTCGAGTGTTAGGGTAAAGTATTAGGGTTTAGAATCTTGAGCTTTCACCTTGCATTCTTTTACTTAGGTTAATTCTTGGTTGTCACGATTACTTTGATTATGTACCTGCTCCGTTAGTATACGTAGGGATTCCTATCCTAAGCATCACCATCTCTTATTTGAATCCAACCCTTAGTTAATTCGTTTGCTTTAGTATTTCAGTTTAATTAGTTTATTTTAGTTTTAATTAATCTTTCTAAAAAATCCAAAAACATACACTCATATTAACTACGACGCGTAGATCTTCAGGGATCTATTCGCATATACACCATCCCTTGGGTTCGATAATACTTGGTCCCTATACTTGCCCATACTACAATGAACCCGTACTCTTGCGGGGTAGCTACTAGTAGAAGCTAGTGTAGTTCGCTTCAAGTCAGATACACAATTTGGTGGCAATATTTTTTGGAATCAAACAATATTTCGGTGACAATACTATTTCCAAAATAATCATAAAAAAATAGAAAATAAAACTAAATCTTCTGCCAAACATGTTAGATTTTATTTATGTATAGAAATATTCTTGCTAATCTTTTTATTTTAAAATATAAATAATTATTCTGAAAAACTTATTTTTTTTAGAGAATAACTAACAAATTTTTGAAAAAATGAAGGGATTTTTTTTTAGAAAAATTTCAAATTTGATCCAACAAATTTCACATCTATCATTATTTTTCAAAAAAAAAAAATCCTAAATCATCTAATAAAAAATTGTACAAAATAATAGAAATTTATATCTAAACTTTACAATTTAATGGTCTATTTCGGTAAATTTTTTCTCTCAAATAAGTTTAGTTAATCTATTCTTAATGGTCTCATCAAAAAAATATTTTCTTAATGTCAAGATATTACATTTGGTGGAAAGATTTTTAGGAATCATACACTATATCGATCACAATATTATTTTTAAAAAATAATCATAAAAAAATACTAGAAAATCAAACAAAACCATAGATATATTCTTACTAATCTTTTTATTTTAAGATATGAATAATTATTTTAAAAATTTTATTTATTTAGAGAATAAATAACAATTTTTTGAAAAAATGAATCAGTAATTTATTTTTTTCTTTAAAATTTTTTTGAGTTTGATCTAACAAAATTTTCACATCTACTATTATTTTGAAGAAAAAAAAGTGCACTCATCTAATAAAAATGGTACAAAGTAATATAAATTTTTATCTAAATTTTATAATTTAATAATCTATTTTGGTAGCAGAATTTTCTCCCAAATAACTTTGGTGAATCTTATTGTTAATGACAATATATTGCATTTGGTGGAAATATTTTTAAGAATCATACACTATTTCGGTCACAATATTATTTCTAAAATATAAAAAAACAATTCTACAAAATCAAACTAAATGTTAGACACTACTTGCTTTGGAAAGTATTCTTGCAAATCTTTTTATTTTGAGAAATTAATAATTATTTTTGGAACCATATTTTATTAAGAGAATAACTATAATTTTTTTTAAATGAAGCGGGAGTTTTTCTTTTTTAGAAAAATTTCAAGCTTTGGTCTTACAAAATTTCAAATCTACTATTATTTTGCAAAAAAAAAAAAAAAAAAAAAACCAAATAATCTAATAAAAATTGTTAAAATATAGAAATTTATATTTAAATTATACAATTTAATAATCTATTTCGATATCAGAATTTTCTCCCTAATAGCTTTGGTGAATTTATTCTTAATGGCAAGATATTACATTTAATGGAAATATTTTTAAGAATCATACAATATTTTGGTAACAATATTATTTCCAAAATAATAATAAAAAGAATATTACAAAATCACACTAAATGAAAAGAATATTAAAAAATTACACTAAATGTTCGGCAATGCATACTTTACTATGCAAACGATTTCGATATCTTTAATTTGCAGAAGTCTTCGATATCCTCAATCGATCAAATAGGAAAAATATCATACTAAAAAAGAAATCATATAAGAGATATTCGGAAAAAATAGTAACAAACGAATATATGAACAATTAAACAATTCAGATCTGAACAAATAAGAACCTTCAATAAAACAGAGATGACGTCTATGTACAATACTGGTGGAGATGATGGCCGTGTGCTGTAGATGCGGCAAGGCGGTATTCAAGGCGAAAGAAAAGAAAAAATAAAAAATATCATATTTAAGAAAATAAATTAGATCAACAATACTCAGAAAAAATGACGAATGTATGGATGATTATAAAATTTAGATTTGAAGAATTATGAACCTACTATAACAACAGAGATGATAGTCACGTATAATAACAGCGGAGGCGGCGAACGACGGATGTATGAAGTATATATGGCGGAGCGCGGCCGTGTGAAGTAGATGTAGTGGAGACATGACCGTGTGAAATAAATATGGTGAAAGCGCGACGTTTGAAATAGATGTGACGGAGGAACTTTCGTGTAAGTAGATGGAGCAGAGACAACATTAAAGATAAAAAAAATGAGAATGAAACTTTGATATTAAGGTTTAAATATATAGGGTTTTATTATAAAATTACTAAATTAATTTTAATGGTGTAGATTTAATTGTGTAAGATCAAGGGTCAAGATCAAAATTTTAACCAACTTCTAATGAGAGCGCAGTATTTCGAAATTGAGAGATTTTAGACATGCCACATCAGCCTAAGAATAAGGTGGTGTTGACACATCATCTTAGTGATGTTTGGAAATATAGTATAATAAGATATAAATATATATATATATATATATATATATATATATATATAAGCAAAGTTGACTAATTAATTTAAAATTCCCACTCTTTCTAAAACTATAGAGAATGTTGCATGGATTTGATAATTAATGAATCAATTCAATATAAATATTTTTTAATTATTGAATAATATAATTAAACAAAGTTGTATAATTAATTTAAAAATTACACTACCACCATTAATTATTCTCATATAACTATAAAAAATAGTTGATATAAGTATTCTTTAAGTTTTGATATCAAATTCAATAAAGTTGGCTAATTAATTTCAGAAGTATGATAATTCGGTAAAAAAATTCTCCAAGTAATTAAATTACAAATTAAAGATCGAAAAATTATAATTATATCTGAATTATTTGTTATACATGATATCTAATTCCATATTAAATGATTGATTTTTACTATAGTCAATATTAAAATGATGAATCTGGACAAAATGATAGAGTAAGATAATTAAGCAAACGATTCAATATAATTTTTCCTTAATTATTAAATAATATAATTAAGCAAAGTTGACTAATTAATTTTAAAATTATACTACCACCATTAATATTCTCATATAACTACTGAAAATAGTTGATATAAGTATTCCTTAATTTTTTTATATTATTTTCAATAAAGTGACTAATTTATTCCAGTAATCTTGTAATTCGATATAAAAATCCTCCGAGTAATTAAATTACAAAAATATTGCAAAATTATAATGGTATCTGAATTATTTGTTATACATGATATCTAATTCCACATTAAATGATTGACTTTTATTATAGTAAATATTAAAATGATGAATCTAGAAAAATGATAGAATACATTAGACAACATTATACACAATAATTACCGAATATCATGAATTATTCTCATATAACTACCGAAATAGTTGATATAATTATTCCTAAATTTTTGATATCTGATAAAGTAAAGTTGGCTAATTAGATATCAAATATTCGGTAATTAACAAATATTATGGTCGATAATAAAATGATGAATTTGAACAAATTGAGAGAATACATTAGACAAAATTATATCGAATAATTATACCAAATACCATTAATTATCCTCATATAACTACAAAAATAATTGGTATAATAATTCCTTAACTTTTTATTTCTAATTAAGTAAAATTCAATAATTAGGTAATTAATTAAAAATCCTCTAAGTCACTAAATTGAGAGAATACATTCGACGAAAATATACAGAATAATTATAACGAATATCATTAATTACTCTCATATCACTATAAAAAATAGCTGATACAAAAGTTGTTGGGACATTGTCAGTTTTGATTAAGATCCCAAAGCCCCTGAAAAGATGATTGCCTTAATCTGTCTTTGTCAGGCTAGTCTTGGTTAGGATTAGTACTTAGTCATTTTACACTTCACATGTACTCAGTGAGAGGAGAACTCACTGGAGACAATCAAGACTACGAGCCTGGAGACGAAGAGCACCATCCTGAACTTATGGCAGTCTTCTAAGCTGGCTGAGTAAGTGTCAGTGATGAAGAGTATGACCCTGAGGTCATTACTAACTCAGTCCTGAAGGGAACGGGATGTCACTGAGTTAATGGGAAGACTTGGAGTAGAGCCAATCAATGCAAAAGGAATTTCAGCATCAGGACAAGACTGGTGGGCTCAAGACAAAATGAACTTAATAAGACAAGCCTGAAGCGCAGGAATAAGTTCTGACATTCTCACCAACCTGATGACGTGGACCAATCCGAGAAGGACACGCACGTACGGAACCTGACATGAAGACTAAATTCAGACTGCATAATCAACGGGCAAGCATTCAATGTGCATTTAATGCAAATACCAAATCCATGCAAGGATGGCGGCTGCATGAAGATATGTCCGTTTGAAGCCACTCTACATAGTTGACAAGAAAGGCTATCTCTCCAACGGATAGTTTTTCAAATCACCTATAAATACAGAAGACCTTGACCCCATTCAAGGTTACGGGAAATTTCCAAGCCAGAAATTACTCAAACTCTCAAGCATTCAAAGCATTCAACCCTTAAGAGAAGCACTCGAAACCTTCTAAATTTCCCAAGTGTTTCTCAGCAATTGAGAGTTATTCTGTATTCCAAGAGCTAATTAGAATTATCTTAAGCTTAGAGAGATTATCCAATCCTTAGCATAGCTTTGCCTTGTAAGGATAATCTCAACTTAGTTGGAATCCAAACTGAAACCAAAACCCTAAGTTAGGCTTGTTGGGAGTAAGTCAGTTAGAGTGTCAGTAAGTGGAGTTGTATAGATCAGTGAGGATAGCTGGTCTTGGTGCACCTTGGCACGTTAAAAACAAGAATCCCTTGAGTGGATTTCCTGTTAAGTCAGGCCGTGGACGTAGGAGCTTGAGACTCTGAACCACGTTAAACTCCTTGTGTTCTTACTGCTTTGATATTGTGCATACTTGCCATATTACTTGTTCATTCATTGCATTCAAGTTTATCAGGCCTGAATCAATCAGGCTGATCTTCAAAAAGAGCACTGCCCTACTAAACACTTTTCAGGTTTGAGTAAAACAAGTTTTTCAGAAAGCAAACTAAACAAGACTTTAAACTTTCAGGGCTCAAACATTTCCGCACTGAACTTGAACTGATAGTTAGCCAACTGACCCGCACCAAGTGTAGTCAGTAGGTGTGTTATAAGCTCCTAGTTCTTTACCACTCTGAGTAAATGGGACTCAGTCAGTTTTAAGGTTGAAAAATTGGTATACGTGTATTCCCCCCCATACACGTATTCCTCAGTCTTGTACCGGGACCAACAAGTGGTATCAGAGCAGTGGTTCGAAAGACCACTGACTTTGAATACTAATAGTTTCAGAGGAAAAACTGTTGGTGGTCACTGAACAGATCTGAGTTTGCTTTTCATAAAACTTGCATCATCATGACTTCGAGGAGACTTAAAGCTTCGTTACCTGAATTCTCTGTGTCTAACTTTGTCTATTGGAAGTTCAGATTAGAAGCACATCTAGATGCCATCCATGACCAGATGCCGCGTGTACTCAGGGAGGGACCGATCAAGATCACTATTCCTAACATCAGAGAACTGGGATATGAGGATCTTGCGATTGGCGTACAGGTTCCTAAAGAAAGGAAAGACATGACCAACGATGAAATCAAGATGGTGGGACTTGACAATGTCGCCAGAAACATCATCTTGCACACGGTGCCCTTCGAGGAGTCAGCTAGGCTGATGAACTTAAAGACGGCAAAGGAGGTCTGGGATGAGCTGACAAGGATGTGTGAGGGATCTGAAAAGATCAAGGAGAATAAGAGAAACATTGCCATTCAGAAATTCGAGGCGTTCAAGATGCTGCCTGACGAGAGCATAGATCAAATGGAGTCTAGATTCATCAAGTTGATGAATGAGTTGGTGATGCTGGACAAGGATGTCCCAAGGAGAGATGTTGCTTCAAAGATCCTGAATGCCCTTCCTGAGAGATGGGACAACAGTGTAATTATGCTTAAGAACACTCAGGATATGAGTAACATAACTTCTGGTTTACTTTTTTCAGAGCTCAAAGCGCTTGAATTCGATCTTAACAAAAGAAAGAAGAAAGTTCAGTCAGAAGAGGAAGTGAAGGAGAAAACTCCTGAGAAAAGTGTGGCGTTCAAGGCCAGGTCTGAACCTGTTGAGCCCTCATCAAACTCTTCATCAAAGTCACTGATGGAGATGAGTAGAGAAGAACTCGCTGAGGAGTTCAGCCTGATGGCCAGACGATTTGACAAGCTCAATTCCAGATTTGGTTGTTATAAAAAGTTTTATCAGGACTCACGTGATAGGAAACCTGAAGGAACCCACCAAAGCTCAAGGAGATATGAGGAGCGAAGGAATACTGACCAGAGGAGAGAACGTGGTGATGAAATGAGATATTCTGAACCAAAACCTGAAAGAAGAGAGGAACAGAGACGTACTCGCGATGATAGATATCCAACAAAGACTGAAAGCTCACCAAGAACCAGGGAACCTGACTCAAGGAGGAACCCTGAACCAAGAAAAGAAAGAGTGAGTGAGCAGGTAGCATGTTACAACTGTAACAAGATTGGTCACTATTAGTACGACTGCCCGGAGCTGAGTGCGAGGGAGAGAGAGGAAATGAGAGCCACTAGGGATCTAAGATCTGCTGATCGGAGAGCGATGGTCGCTGAAGATGCAACAGATTCTGACGGTCCTGCTGAAAGGTCACCTGAACTCTTCTCAGATGACGAGTACGATGATGTCTGTCTGATGGCTAGGGATGAGCCTGAGGTAACATCAAATTCTGTTTGTGCTTCTTACACTGGTCAAAATCCTGAGCTTAGCTCAGAGTCAGTTAGAGAAATGAACCTTCAGATCTGTCTTGATCAATTGATGGTTGATTTCTCCAGACTGCAGGAAACTAATGTCTTCTTGGTTGAGGAGAACAAGAAATTGAGTACTGAAGTTCAAAACCTGAATGAACAACTCACTCAGTCTGATCTTAAAGAATCAGCTCAAATTGTGAGACTAACTCAGGAGATTGATTTAATCAATGCTGAGCGTCTTCCAAGAGAGAAGATTCTGAAGGAACTGGCTGAGGAAGAGCTGGTCAGGAAGGAAGAACTGAAAGTACTTAAGAGTAAGTTTGATGACCTCTTTACCAGACATGAAATCCTGAAAAAGAGTGAGGACTCTCTCAAGAAAAAGGTTGCAGCAATGAATAAATCCTCAGTGGCTAGAGAGAAAATAAATAGCAAACAGATACTTGGGAACAAGAAAAAGGGACTTGGATATGTTCCTGAGAAATCCTCACAAGGTCAGTCTCATGTTGCTTCAGGGAGCAACACTGAGAGGGTATTTGTTCAGACAGGCCAGAGTGCACCTAAGGTTGTGCTCCAGGCCCGTCAAACTGATAAGGGCAAGGAAACCGTTGACACAGTCAGGGTTGCTCCTAAGGTAGCTAAGCCAAAACCCAAGGGAAAGGCAAAGCAACCTACGGAAGCCCCTGAGAGCTCAGGCCAGGGAAAACCTCAGCGAAAGCAGAGGAAGACTCAGGCCAAGAGCCCTCAGACTGGTCAGCGAGGGTACCATCATGCTTGGCAATACCAACAGGGAAGGCCAAATATGATGACACCCCCGTGGTTTTGGCATCCTGAGGCCTTTAACTGCTTTCCATTCCCTCACTTGCCTAGGGGGAATAGAAATCAGGGTCCTTATCAAGAACAAGGCCCAAGACCTGCTACACCCAGACCTAGGAAGAACAGGAAGCCAGCCCAAAAGGCACTCACTCAGGCTCCTATGAAGCCTAAGTCTAGCACCCATACACCATCTTCCTCTCAGGCAAAGAAGAAGAAAGTTGTGTATGTTGATGTTTCAGGGAGACAGATTTACCACTCTGAGGCAATCAGGGTTGTAAAGCAAGTCTGGATCCCGAAGGGTACAGCTGACACGATAGGACCCAACACCCAATGGGTACCTAAAGCCTGATTTGCTTGCAGGCGGCTGTGAATCACAACAAGAGGAGAGAAGACTCAATCAAAGTTGTTTGGTACCTAGACAGTGGTTGCTCAAGGCACATGACTGGAATGAAGAGTCTTCTCCAAGAATATCAAGATAAAGATGGTCCACAGGTAACCTTTGGTGATAACTCAAAAGGTGTTACTAAAGGTTTTGGTGTTCTAATTATAGGTACAGTCAGAGTGGAAAATGTGTCCTTTGTGGAAGGACTGAAGCATAACCTGCTGTCAGTAAGTCAATTCTGTGACAAAGGGTTCAGTGTTGAGTTTTAATCGAATACATGTTCAGTCAAGGACAAATCAACACAGGTGCTTCTATCAGGTATAAGGAAAGGTAATGTTTATCTCGCTGATTGGAGCAGCACTATTCCTAATACTTGTCTTGTTGCTAAAAGCTCTCTAGAGCTCAGTTGGTTATGGCATAAAAGATTAAGCCACCTGAACTTCAAGATTCTTAACAAAATTTCTAGACAGTCACTTGTTGATGGTCTACCTAATGAAGTTTTTAGCAAAGATCACGTGTGCAAAGCTTGTCAGGAAGGGAAGCAGGTCAGAGCATCATTCAAAGAAAAAGCTTCTTATTCCACTGACAGGATACTTCAGCTCTTGCACATGGATTTATTTGGTCCCATAACACCTGTGAGTATGAATGGTAGAAAGTATACCCTTGTGGTTATTGATGATTATTCTAGATATACTTGGGTTATTTTCTTGTTAAATAAGAAGGAAACACTGGTGAAGCTTCCAGAGTTGCTCAGGAGACTCAGCAATGAGAAGAATCAGTCCATTACTAAGATCAGATCTGACAAGGGCACTGAATTTATAAATTCATATATTTCTGACTTCTGTAATGAACTTGGTATAGCTCATGAGACTTCTGCAGCTAGAACCCCACAACAGAATGGTGTCGCTGAAAGAAGGAACAGGACACTGAAGGAGGCTGCAAGGACCATGCTGGCTGAGTCAGGATTGCCCAAGAAATTCTGGGCTGAGGCAATCAACACTGCATGCTACACTCAGAATAGATCCATGCTGAACAAGCAACATGCACAGACCCCATATGAGACATGGAACAAAAGGAAACCTCGTATTTCTTATTTTCATGTATTTGGTTGTAAGTGCTTCATCCTCAACAATGGGAAGACCCAGTTGAAAGCCCTTGATAGCAAATCTGATGAAGGAATATTCTTAGGATATTCTGAAGTTAGTAAAGCCTTCAGGGTTTACAATTGTAGGACCCTTGTTGTTGAAGAATCACCTCATGTTGTCTTTGATGAATCTGCTAATGAGTCTAGGGCAAAGGTGTTGAATCCTGACACTGAGGAGGTCACAAGGAGTGTGACAAGGCTGAGCTTGAAGAATCAACCTGATCCCAAGATCAAGACTATGCCAATTCCGAGATGGGATGATGATGACGATCAGGATGATGAATCAGGTGCCACTCCTAAGCCCAGCACATCAGGGATTGTTGAGCCTCAGACTGAGGAACAGGCTCAACCTGAGGTAAGTACCGTCTATGAAGATGCTGTTGCAGCTGAGACGGTTCCTGAGTCACCTCATCAAGGGGGAATCAATGTCCCTGACATTGAACTTATTAATCCCTTTGGTATAGACTCAGGATCATCCCCTTCTGTTCAATTTCCTGAATTTTATGAGCCTGTAGACACTAACATTGCAGGTACTTCAGGAACAACTCCTGGCAAGAGAACATGGCTAGAAGATCATCCCATTGATCAAATCATTGGTGATCCAACTGAGGGAGTCAGGACCAGACGGTTCCATGGTGAGAGTGCATTGTTCTGTTGCTTTCTCTCTGAGAAAGAGCCTCAGAACATTGAAGAAGCTCTCACTGACTCGAACTGGATCATAGCCATGCAAGAGGAGTTGAATCAGTTCACAAGGAATCAGGTTTGGGAACTGGTGGATAGACCTAGGCATCAAGGTGTGATTGGTACCAAGTGGGTCTTTAAGAACAAGAAGGATGAGAATGGTGTTGTGGTAAGGAACAAGGCTAGACTGGTTGCAAAAGGGTATTGTCAGTCTGAAGGAATAGACTATGATGAGACTTTTGCTCCAGTGGCTAGGTTGGAAGCTATCAGGTTGTTCCTTGCATATGCAACATACAAGAAGTTCAAGGTGTATCAAATGGATGTCAAGAGTGCCTTCCTGAATGGTGTACTCAATGAAGAGGTATATGTTGAACAACCTCCCGGGTTTGAGGTTGGAGATAGAGTATACCATTTGAAGAAAGCACTCTATGGACTTAAGCAAGCACCAAGAGCTTGGTATGATACCCTCTCTCAATTCCTGACAGACCATGGGTTCAAGAAGGGAACTGTGGATAGGACCTTGTTCAGGATCACTGAAGGTGATGACATTCTCTTGGTCCAGATTTATGTGGATGACATAATATTTGGATCACCAAATCATCAGCTTTGTGAGAAATTCTCTAAGTTGATGACTGGTAAATTTGAGATGTCCATGATGGGAGAGATGAACTTCTTCTTAGGATTGCAGGTCAAGCAGACTGATCAAGGTATATTCATTAATCAGGCCAAGTATACAAGAGACTTGATTCATAAGTTTGGTGTTCAGAACAGCAATCCAGCAAGGATCCCTATGAACACAAATTGGAAGATGGATCCTGACACTGAAGGGACTTCAGTAAATCAGACTGAGTATCGTGGGCTGATAGGTTCTTTATTGTACCTGACTGCAAGTAGGCCTGACATTACGTTTGCAGTTAGTGTGTGTGCTAGGTATCAGTCTGATCCCAAGAGAAGTCATTTGGAGGCTGCTAAGAGGATACTTAAGTATTTGAAAAGAACAGTCAATATGGGACTATGGTATCCTTCAGATGACAACTTAGAACTGACAGGTTATTCAGATGCAGATTATGGAGGTTGTAGGATTGATAGGAAATCAACCTCAGGGACATGTCAGTTTTTGGGAAGTAAGTTGATCTCGTGGTTTAGTAAGAAGCAGAATTCAGTGGCTACATCCACGACTGAGGCTGAGTATATGGCTGCAGGTAGTTGTTGTGCTCAGATTTTATGGTTGAGGTAACAGTTGAGGGACTACCAAGTGTTTGTTAATCAGGTTCCAATCTATTGTGATAACAATAGTGCTATAGCAATTACTCAGAACCCAGTGCTTCACACAAGGTGCAAGCATGTGGATATTAGACACCACTTCATTCGAGATCATGTGGAGAAGAAAGATATTAGGATGGAGAAGATTCACACTGACAGGCAAAGAGCTGACATCTTGACTAAGCCTCTGGCTGAATCGAGGTTTATGGAACTGTCAGTGGAGTTAGGACTCTTAGATCTGGGAGAGCAGTCAGTGTAGGGTTCTAGGAGGAACTCAGGCCAGACTCGACTCAGCGAGGTATCAGGGTGCTACAGTGTCTCCCTGACAGGTATGAGTTCTAACCTGACTCTTGTGAATTTCAAGCGTCTCCCTGAGTCCTTCGTCCTGAAAATCTTTATTAAATGCATTCCGTTCTCATTAAAAGCGCGCATTTTCATATTTAAACCCACGCGCACGGAGCATTTAATGCTACAGTTACTTTTTCATATACGTGTCCGTTTTATACGGAATATGACTGACATGGGGTTTAATTGAAGCTGAGATTAATCCTGGCCCCTCATTTCAAAACCTTTCGAATTCAGGGATCAATCTCAACCCCACGTTTGAGTAACTGACTTAGTCTTATCAATCAAGAGTGCCATTTGAGGTTTTTACGCAAACACAACGCACAATCTGCACACTGAGTTTTCTCTTGCTCAAACACAGATAACTCTTTCGAAAAAAAAAATCTCTTCTTTTCAAAACAATGGCATTTCTCGATTCTAACTGGACAACCGACAAGATCGTAGATGTTGTTGAAAAGAAACTGGTACACATGGAGCAACTCATCTCCATGGAAGGTATCTGTCTTACGGTTGAGGAAATCAAACCCGTATTTAAATGGATTTCCGATGCCGGGTTGGAAACATACTTCACCACCCGCCCCATTTCCTTGCTCCCAAGAACAGTGGTGGAAGCCTATTTAAATATGTTCTTACGGAAAGGGGAAGTTTTCACGAAGGTAACTGCACTGAAGCCGACGGGAGAGAAGGACGGCGACGGCGAACCTCTTTACAACACAGAGGTGGTCACTATCAACTTCAGGCAGGCGGTGAGGGAAGTCTTTAAGTTGCCTTTCACAGGCATTAACCCAAGAACCTACAAGGAGAACTCAGAGGGAGAGCTTCTTGCGAAATGGACCAAGTCAGGGTCATCGGAGTTCAAGGCTCGTCAGAACAAGAATACTCTGAAGCCTGAGTACAGAGCGCTGGTGGACTTGGTGTCCAAGTTAGTGATGGGAGCAACTGGCTCTCACGAGCAGTTGAGTCTGCCCAAGCTGAGGCTCATGTGGGCAATTGCTGATGGAGTGGAAGCGAACTGGGAGCAGTTCTTCCTCGATCAACTCCATCAGGCTGGGTTGGACAAGCTTAAGCGAGATGAGGAGGAGAAGCACATCTCCGTCAGTGCCATCTTGCCATTCGGCACGAGGATGTCCATCCTGATTGCTCATGCTTGCCATGGGTATACCTTCGACTTTGAGGACAGTCTCTCCTCAAAGAAGGTAATGTTTTCCTCACTGAGTGATACCTATTCAGTGCTAGGGCTGACTGATCCCAATGCGAAAGCAAAGGGTCAGGCCAAAAAGCCAGCTGGTAAGGCCAAGAAAGTGGCAACCAGTCTCATTGAACGGGTAGATGAGCTCCTTGAGAGGAGTAAGGAGGATGAGGAGGTTGCAGCTGAGGAGATGGAGCAGCCGGAGGTGACCGCGGCTGAGAAGAGGAAGAGGGTGAAGATAGTGCTGTCAGGGAAGAGCACGAAATCTGGGACTGGGTCTGATCCCAAGAAGGCCGGGTCTGAGGCTGAGGGAACTGACGATGACGTCAGAAAGGAGGGTGCTCAGGGAGAGAGGCCCCTGAAGAGGCTTAGGAAGGGAATAAGAAAATCCCCTGCTAAGAAGCTACCTGAGGTGAGTGAGAGGGAGAAGTCAAGCTCTCCTGGAGCCTCTGACTTGGAGGAAGTGAGAAAGACTGTCGAGACGGCTGAGTCGTTGCAGCCTGAGACAGTACCCACTCAAACACCCCCACACCCTGAAACCCAAACACCTTCCATCCTTGACCCCACACCTCAAACTCCCCAACCACCTCAAATCTCAGAGCCAAATCAGCCTACTGAGTCAGCGCCTTCAACTTCACACATGAATGAGCCTGACCAGTCAGCCGAGCCGAACCTTCCAAACCCCTCAGACTTTCCATCATACCCCAATCCCAAAGACTGTCCCAAATCCATTTCAGCAGAGGAGGATGAGTTCCTTGAATTGGAGGAGGAGGATTTAGATGAACACATGGCTGGAGGGATTCTGGAGAACACTCTTAGGGGGAACGCCACAGAATGGGCAGGCAAGTGCTGGCCTGGGCTATACAAGTATACTGAGCTGCTGGCGTATGTGATTGAGCTCAAAGTTTGGTTGGACTTCAAACAATCAAACATGCAGGAGCAACATATGCTGGTGGATGCACGTGGCTGGGAGCACTGGGAGGCGGAAGAGGCCAAGATTTGCTCGTTCTTTGGACTGACTAGTTGGCTTCAACTCTTGAACTTTGACAACCTGAAGCAGCTAGTGGCTGAAATGATGTCCAAGAGCAAGGCTGACCTCCTATCTGATGACGAGAAGGATGGTGATGAGGATGATGAAGGAGCTCAGGGTGGAGACCTGGAGAAGGCAGTGGAGGAAACTGCACAGGAAGTTGATGAGATGAACTCTGAGCCTCAGGCTCAGGGGAAAGGTGATAAGAACACTGGTGCCAAGGGTGGATCAGTGGCTGAGGATGTTGTGAACATCTCAGCTGCCAATGAGACATCTGTCGATGAAGGGATTCCCTGCCCTGAGACAAGAGAGGAAGATGTTGAGGCATTCAAGGAGACTCTCAGTTCCGAGGGACTTGCTCCTAAGGTTCAAGTTAGCTTAGCTGAGTCTGAGGAGGCGGCTATGACTACTTCACAACTGCCTTCAGTGCACCTTGAAGAAGGGACTGATGCTGCAGGGACTGACAAGGGAAAGCAGCCAATCACTGATGCGGCCGTTGATGATGAGGATGTGATCATAACCGGGGTCGGACGTGCTGAATTCACAAGCATAGTGGAGGTCAAGCAGGAGAAAACCTCAGAAAATCTAGCTGAACTTCAGGAGGAGGTAATGAGGCTACGAGCTGAGAAGGAAGAAGACTCCAAGGCCCTGGCGAAGCACATCAGGTGGACAAAGTCAGCTTACAACACCCTTGCTAACAGGGAGCTGATTTTGTTAAAGAAAATAATGACTGACACGGCCAAGTCAGTGAGGAATGAGAGGAAGCGCACCAAGAAGATGCTTAGAAACACTCTCAAGAAGCTTGAAGAGAGGGATGCGATCAGGGACGAGAAGATGAATCAGGCAGTGGACAGGCTTGCAGTTCAGACTGGAGCTATTGTCACTCAGGCCATGAAGGACTCAGCGTCCAAACTGGAGCTGGAGTCAGGGAGATTGGATCGCACCTCTCAGTCTGTGGCAGACACTTTGGCAAAGGCCACTGAGGAATCGGCAAAGATACTAACTGAGGCTAGCAGAGTCAGCGGTGAGTCCTTGAAGGTGGAGGAAAGGATCACCAAGGCTGAACAAAGACTCCAACTTTCCATGGAGGTCTTTGAGAAGAAAGTCAATGCTGCTATCAGTTCAGTTTCTTTTGCAGGCACTGGGATTGCCACGGGAGTTGAGATGCTGAAGGAGGGCATTTTGGAAGTTCAATCCTTAGCCTCTTTTGTTATCAACAGTGGAGCTGAGTCACTCCCATCCCAGGCCAATGATGATGCCAAAAAGGAGGAAAAGAAGAAGAAAAGATCCCGCCCTGAGGCATCGGAGGCAGTCAATCAAGGTGAAACCGTTCTAGCTGACCCTGAAGCCAATCCTGAAGGAAATATTTTAAGGGTGAGGAAGTCAGCTAGGTTAGCGGCGGTGGAAAAGGAAGGAGGGGAAATTGTTGCCAAGCTGAGAGAAGAGGCAACAAAGGCAAAGGCTGATGAACCTTCCAAGCAACAACCTGAGCCAGTTCAGAGATCGTCTCCCATGAGCTCAAGAAAGAATCCCATCACTTACTCAGGTGAGTTGGTTGCGGAGTTATGTGCTGAAGCATGGGGAGATCAATCTGAAAAATCGGAGGCTATGCGCAGAGCCGAAATTGCTCAGAAGGAGAAGATGCGCATCTTGGAGAAGAAGGTTGAGAAGCTGACTGATATCACTGAGCTTCAACAACGAGAACTGGATGATGCAGTGATCAGCTTGCTAAGGAGGAAGAAGGCGAAGCCTGAGCCCAGGAAGTACAGGAAGAAGCCAACAGTTAGGAAATCAACAATTCTTCAAGTCAGAAGGCCAGAATCAGAAGCAAGGGAAGCTTTTGTTGATGAGTTCGTCTCAGAGACATTGAAGGAGTTTTGGACTGATGCAAGGGATGAATTTGTTAGATTGTGGTTTGTTGTGAAGAAGTAGGGCGACACTGACGATATCAATGCCCACTTCACTGACTACATGATGGACAATCATCCTGAGCTATTCCAGAAGATCTTGGAGGAGGCTGAGGCAGCTCAAGTTCAAGTGAAGGCTCCTGAGTTCACCATTCGAGCTTCTCCCTTGGTTCCTGGAACTCAAAAGCATGATACAAAGGCCATTATGATGGAAGTTTTGAAGATAGCCAAAGCTGAAGGGTACGTGAATCAACCTGGAAGACTTGACGAGCTGAAGGCAAGAGTTTATGCAGGATATGGACTCAAGCCTGAAATGAGATTAATCTAGGTGTTCACAGGCTTCCTTGTAATAGATTAGATTCATTGTAATCATTTCCACATCAATCAATGAAATCTGTTACTTTTGCCCACAGACAAAAACTCATTGTCTTTTTGGCTGTTGTTTAAAATTCTGTACTTTATCAAGAATTGCTCTAACACTGTCTTATCTTATAGATAGGTTTATCTTGTTTCCTCTAAGTGTTTTGAGGATCTTTTCAGTGTTTCGGCATCATCAAAAAGGGGGAAATTGTTGGGATATTGTCAGTTTTGATTAAGATCCCAAAGCCCCTGAAAATATGATTGCCTTAATCTGTCTTTGTCAGGCTAGTCTTGGTTAGGATTAGTACTTAGTCATTTTACACTTCACAGGTACTCAGTGAGAGGAGAACTCACTGGAGACAATCAAGACTCAGAGCCTGAAGACGAAGAGCACCATCCTGAACTTATGGCAGTCTTCTAAGCTGGCTGAGTAAGTGTCAGTGATGAAGAGTATGACCCTGAGGTCATTACTAACTCAGTCCTGAAGGGAACGGGATGTCACTGAGTTAATGGGAAGACTTGGAGTAGAGCCAAGCAATGCAAAAGGAATTTCAGCGTCAGGACAAGACTGGTGGGCTCAAGACAAAATGAACTTAATAAGACAAGCCTGAAGCGCAGGAATAAGTTCTGACATTCTCACCAACCTGATGACGTGGACCAATCTGAGAAGGACACGCACGTACGGAACCTGATATGAAGACTGAATTCAGACTGCATATTCAACGGGCAAGCATTCAATGTGCATTTAATGCAAATACCAAATCCATGCAAGGACGGCGGCTGCATGAAGATATGTCCGTTTGAAGCCACTCTACATAGTTGACAAGAAAGACTATCTCTCCAACGGATAGTTTTTCAAATCACCTATAAATACAGAAGACCTTGACCCCATTCAAGGTTACGGGAAATTTCCAAGCCAGAAATTACTCAAACTCTCAAGCATTCAAAGCATTCAACCCTTAAGAGAAGCACTCGAAACCTTCTAAATTTCCCAAGTGTTTCTCAGCAATTGAGAGTTATTCTGTATTCCAAGAGCTAATTAGAATTATCTTAAGCTTAGAGAGATTATCCAATCCTTAGCATAGCTTTGCCTTGTAAGGATAATCTCAACTTAGTTGGAATCCAAACTGAAACCAAAACCCTAAGTTAGGCTTGTTGGGAGTAAGTCAGTTAGAGTGTTAGTAAGTGGAGTTGTATAGATCAGTGAGGATAGCTGGTCTTGGTGCACCTTGGCACGTTAAAAACAAGAATCCCTTGAGTGGATTTCCTGTTAAGTCAGGCCGTGGACGTAGGAGCTTGAGACTCTGAACCACGTTAAACTCCTTGTGTTCTTACTGCTTTGATATTGTGCATACTTGCCATATTACTTGTTCATTCATTGCATTCAAGTTTATCAGGCCTGAATCAATCAGGCTGATCTTCAAAAAGAGCACTGCCCTACTAAACACTTTTCAGGTTTGAGTAAAACAAGTTTTTCAGAAAGCAAACTAAACAAGACTTTAAACTTTCAGGGCTCAAACATTTCCGCACTGAACTTGAACTGATAGTTAGCCAACTGACCCGCACCAAGTGTAGTCAGTAGGTGTGTTATCAGCTCCTAGTTCTTTACCACTCTGAGTAAAGGGGACTCAGTCAGTTTTAAGGTTGAAAAATTGGTATATGTGTATTCCCCCCCCCCCCCCCATACACGTATTCCTCAGTCTTGTACCGGGACCAACAAAAACCCTTAATTTTTTATATCTAATTAAGTAAAGTTGATTATTTAGATATCAAAATTCGATAATTAATTAATATTATGATCAATAGTGAAATGATGATTCTGGACGAATTGGAAGAATAGATTAGACGAAATTATATTGAATAATTATACCGAATACCATTAGTTATCCTCATATATCTACCGAAAATAATTGATATAATAATCCCTTAATTTTTGAAACCCAAGTAAGAATAGTTGACTAATTAATTTCAATAATCAGGTAATTAATTAAAATATTCTAAGTCATTAAATTACAATTAAAGACTTTAATACTATATTCAATGATAAAGTTATGAATATGGACAAATTGAGAGTATACATTAGACAATTTTTTTTACTGCAACTTGTAAGTCATAATATATAAATAAACGTAATCAATTTAATTCAATTGAAAGGCGAAAATTAGTATAAATAAAAAATGTTACATTGTGTTCATTGGTTTATATGATTTACATCGATTTCTTCGAAGAAAAGATATAATATCTTGGTAAAAATATGACTACGAAAATACAAATACACACGATATTTTCTTGTCGGTATAAAGATTTCTAAATTAATAAGCACCAACATGCAAATACACGATATCCACGATAACAAGAAGGAGAACAAACTCTTAATTGAAAGAAGGTTATGATCCAAACGTGCTGACAATCTGCAAAAAGTGAAATAGACAGACGAAGAACAACGACTCACACCTAAATATCTGGAACATTAACGATAAAATAGACCGTAAATAAATTCACATCGAAAACCTGGATGAAGATGCAGACAATCTACAAAAATAGAAACAGGGAGATGGAGATATATGATCGTCCTTCTATACTTGCATCAGAACAATAACAATAACAATACGGGAAAACAAATTGAAAGCAAAATACAATCTCAATAAAGATGAATGAAATTGGAGGAATTGGATGATTGAAAAACTGAATAGAGTTTATGAATTTATAAAAGAATTGTATATAGATGGACGACATAGACAATTGCAAAAAAAAAAAAAGAACGAATGAGATGAAAAATGAAAAAGTGAAATATTGAGAGGAGAGAGTTGGAAGAATAGAGAAGTACTAGATGAGTACCCCGCATATTATGCGGGTTGTTCGTAAAATTAATTTTAAATTTTATTAACACATCGCATTATTCAATATTATAACATTATATAATACAATCTATTTAAAAAATATGATTCAATCGAAATGAAAAAAAACACCATAAATAACCTTAAAATTTTCCTTGAAAATCTTCACCCGTCAATTTACAATACACAGAAAACAAACATAATATTGTCAAGATAGAAGAAGAGAGAAAGAAAGTAGAGTTTATATGAATATATATATATATATATATATATATATATATATCTTTAAAAATAAAGTAATCGTCAAATATTAGCAATTAGACATTTATGTGTGGATAAATAATCGAGGAACAACTAAAATATTATGAAAAGAAAAAGACAAAGAAAGAATAAGAAAAAATATAGAGTTTAGAATAATAAAATTGCAAATAATTAAGAGTCTTTCAGAAGATATAAATATATATATATATATATATATATATATATATATATATATATATTTAACTCATGTTGTATATAATAAATATTTAAATTTCACAACGATTCATAGTTAGCTTAATTGGTAAACATAATATGAAATATTCATGAGGTCCTTGGTTCAAACCCAACTAAAACCATTTTTTTTAATTAGAATTCTTCTTATGAAAGGTTACAATGTCACATGAATGACACATAGGATAAAGTGACGCACAATCATGTCACGTAAGACTTGACACATAAGCGAAATGCATAAGAAGTCGACACATAAGCAAAATGCACCAGAAAGTGACGCACAATCAAGCCACGTAAGACTTGACACATAAGCGAAATGCACCAGAAGTCGACACATAAGTAAAACGCACCAAAAATCGACATATCAGCAAAAAAACTCTCTATTAGTATATAGAGGGATGGTGCATGCCATATGGGCAAAAAAAGGTTTGTAAATATAGTGTTACTAGTTATAGACCCGCAAATTTTGCGGGCTTCAATAAATATTGTTAGAATTTTTTTTGTTCAAATACACGGTATAAGCATGTCCATGGTGATGTGGCTTTGTTATTTATAATTAATTATTCACGTCAAATGCACAATTTTCTAATAAAAAATATAATTATTTTATTAAACACAAACAATCAAATCCAACATAATAATCATAAATTTCTAAAAATCTCTCTATAAACAACATTGTTGTGTACATAATAAAATCCACAATTAATTAATCTATTAGACATTATAGTATCATTTTTTTTAAATTAGCTTTTTAATTTGTGAAATCTATCATCAAGTTAATAATATATGTAATCGTAGAAGTTATTATGTATGGACACATCTACCGGTTAAACAAAATTTGGGCCAAATGTTTATAAAATGTTGGTCAAATAACGCCCGATTATGATATGCCCATGTAGAAACATTTTATAAAATTTAGCCTAAATTGGCCAAAATTAAAAGATAATGTCCAAATTTTGCAAGTTTATAAAGATATTGTCCTAATTTTTGCAAATTCGTAAATATATTGTCTCAATTTTGCAAGCCCGTAAAGATAGTGTCCTAATTTTACGAACACTCATAAGATAATATCCTAAACTAACAATTTTTCCCTTATAACCAAATTAGTTAATGTAACGAAGAGTGTTAATTATTTTCTTAAAGAACATTAATTGATTAAAGTAAAGTGTATCTAAAAATAATTATAAAGTGGTTCATATATGAACCCATTTAATTTTAAAATATACTCTCAAGAGTAATATTTTATAATTAAATATGTAATACCACAATGAGGTTAATTATGTTTCTAATCTATCACCAATATTGTATGAACTACAAATTGATATGTATACAATAAGTCATATGTTATAATTTTTATCACTAAATTTACTCACATACGCAAGAAATAATTATCTTTTAGGATATTATATTAATGGTGTTTGCAAAATTATAACACTGTCTTTTTGGGCTTACAAATATAGAAAACTATTTATATGGGCTTATAAAATTACTTCCTCCGTCCCAAGACTATCTTCATATATTGGTTTGACACAAGTATTAAGAAAAATCCACTTTATTGAGTGTTAAACCAATAGGAGTGGATGCATTTGTTTTTTAGTTTATAAAGTAGTTAAATATGAATATTTATATTGAGTTTTGTTTCCTTTAATTTTAAGGGTGTGAAGATAGAGTTGAGACAAATCAAAATAGAAAGTGTGAAGATAGAGTTGGGACAGAGGGAGTAGAATATTGTCTTTACCATCTTGCAAAATAAGAACAATAAAATGTGGGTCAAATAAAGCCTGATTACGACCAAAACAATTAGCACATAATTTATTTTTTTAATTGAATAAGGACTTTAATTTTGGCACTCCATAAAAAACGCCCACGAAATAATAGGTAACAAAGTTATAATATTATAAGTATCTTTCATTTTGATAATTATTTAATTAAAGTTACAATACTAATTATACTAAACAGTAAACACTAAATACTGCCTACACATTTGCAATACATGATTTCAATGGCAGAAAATAATTAAGTTTAGCATATAGTTACAATGGAAAACACGGCCATCCCAAAACAGGGAAAAAAAAGGGAAAAAATTTATGTTAATTCAATTTGGACGTACAACACCAAAATAAGATAACAATTTATATTAGGTATATATTTAATAAAATAATTTAAATACCCACACAAAATAATTTAAAAAAATATCAAACCAAACTTAGCTAAAATACAATATTTTATTAAATGAGATATCTAATTTATAAATAAGTCTGATTTATAAATAAGTGCCCAAAAAAAGTAGGCTAAGTAGCAAGAAATAACTAAATGACAATTAGTTAAATGGGATATCTAATTTATAAATAAGTGCTGGAAAATAAGTTAGAAATTGCGGATAAACAAATCTAATTTATAAATATGAGTCCAAAAAAATAGCAAAAATTATGGATGAATAAGGATAAGTTCAAATAAAATAAAATAAACACTGATTTGATTAGTGAATATCTATACCCCAAATTTGATTCTTGAATATCCAAATTATTTTCAACCATTGATATAATCATCCAGAATTATTAAAAACAATACCTTTCTCCCATTAGAAACATGATTAAAAAATACCAAGTAAAATTAAGCTAAAATAAGACAGCTAGGTAAATGAAGTAACTAATCTATAATTAATTGTCGGATAATGAGCCAAAAATTACGGAAGAATGAGGATAGTTTTAAAGAAAATGAAATAAAATTAATTCGATTACCATATCACTATAACCCTAATTTCATCATTGAATATCCAAAGATTTTGAACGAATTTTCAACTATTCCAAAATTATAAAAAATGTTACTTTTTCATTAACTGCAAAGGGAGGAATGAATGATTATATTTTAGCATAGTTAACCACGTTGTAAATAATATGGAACACACTTTCCTTTCACATTTTAGACGTCAAAGAATTTATAGTATTATTAAGGAATTAACTCACTAATCCAATTATAGCGCATTGACAATAAATAAGGAATTAACTCACTAATCCAATTACTATATGATTTAATAAAATATGTTACCTTTCTATCATTAAATAAGAGTAAGTTGCCAATATTTTTTCTGGAGTAATAAAAACGTTAGCTTTCTATAATAAAATTACATTAATTTGTCAACAATTAAGAAACTAACCCATTAACTTGTGGTATAAGAAAAATTACAGCTGAATTTTTTTCCATTGAATGCAATTGGTCGAATGAAAGATTACATTTTAGGATATAAAAGAAAGATAAAATGAGTTTTTAAAATTATAGTTAATTTAAATAAATTATTAGTAAGATTTGATAAAGAGAAAATATAGATTTTTTCTAAACCCATAGTTAATTTGATTAAGTTTATTTGACACATAACAACAATCTTATGATGTAATAGGAGATGTTATGTAACAGAAAATCATGTCTGATTAACACACATTAAGTAGCATGTACTAAGGAATAATCAATTAATTGTATTATAAAAGAGTGATAAATTATGCATGAATGTATTTGAATCCAATTTTGGTCTCATTATTCCAAATGTTCATAGTCAATAAAGCATAATTTATGAAATTACATTCATATTTGAGTGTCATTCCATATCTTAATAGTTCTTAGCTTATATTATGCAATTTGAATTCAATGATCAATTTAAACACATGTGAAGTAAATAAGAAAAAAAAGACTTTAAAAAAATTATTATTCATAATGTTAACAATTTTTTCATTAATTAAATATTAAATGAGAAAATTACAAACAAATTAGTTTTTTTTTAATTTTATAATATTAAACATATATTTTTTTATTACAATTTTTTAAAACTTATTTATCGCTAATTTTGTTTTTAAATTACGTGGTGTATACCACAAATGAATATTTGATTGTTTTGTGATTGACAACTTATTTAATCTCCTATGACTTGTGATTGGCAATTAAGATCGACTATTTATTTATTTATTTATTAGTGATTGACAAATAATTAAGATTGTTAAGATTAATTTAGTCACTATCAATTGTCAAATCTTCTATACTTTAATATAGACAAAATATTCTTTGCACATGTGGATTTACTATATTTTTTCTATTTCAAAAATCCTTACTTCTCATTTAGTCAAGCTTATATTTTTTATCCTGACCATTCTTTTTTTGCCTTTCATCTTAGCCGTCCATTTTCTTACCATATTTCTATAAATTTGTTCATCCTTCCTCTCATTCATTCATCATTCTCTAATCATGTTCCTTGGGCTATTCTCTAATCGCAGCCTTGTCAAGGCCTACGAAGAGGTCGGATTGTTCAAAGTCGTCAACCATGGTGTCCCCTTCGAATCCATCGCCGAAATGGAAATCCGAAGCCGTCAAATTCTTCTCTCTCTCTCTCTCGAATCCAAACAGAAAGTCGGACCGCCCGATCCCTTCGGCTACAAGAACAATCAAATTGGCTGGAATGGTGACATCGGCTGGGTCTAATACTCTGACCGCCGATTCCGACTCCGATTGCTAGGAATTCGCGATTTTCGGCGAGGCAGCGGAGAAATTTTGGTGAGTTAACTCGATTTATGGAGACATTGTTCCCCAATTTTGTAACCTAACTGGCTGCTTTGTTAATTTCAGTTGCACCGTGAATGAGTACCTATCAACGATGAATAAAATAGCGTGCGAGATTTGAGAAATATTGGCTGACGGATTGAAGATTCAACCGAGGAATATTTTCAGTAAGCTTTTGATGGACAAACATAGCGACTCTATTTTCCGGATAAATCACTACCCGGTGCGGCCGGAATACGATCGGGTTTAGGGAACATACCGACCCACAGATAATACCGGTTTTGAGATCCAACAATATGATGTAATTTTATTCTAATGTTTTGATTTGCAGGTTATTTTTATTGATTCTCTGCTGATTGGTTCATGATTCATGCATGTAGGTAAATGATTATGATGATTATATGTGCATTACTTCTTTCATTTACGCTCTTTTTATGCATATAGGTGGATGATGATGATATGCTAATACTTTACCTTTGATTTTGTTCTGCCGAATAGTTCATGATTCGTGCATGTAGGTAAATGATGATGATTATATGTGCATTCTCCATTTGGCATTAACGAATATTCATAGACGTGGGATTAATTACTCAAGATTTGTAGGCGTGGTTATGTGTTTCTGTGCATGGAAACCTTGATTTCATAGACGTGGTCCGGCACGTGCATATTGATATTGAAGATGACAGTAGTGATTATAGCAGTGATGGTGCCAGCTCTGATAGTGAAGATTGATGGTTGATTGATTGTAGGCATTTGATATTAGGTCAATTTTTTGCTTGATGGTTTGCTTAAATAAAGAATCTGCATCCTTTTACCACTCAGTCTTTTTCTTTTTATATGGTTCGAATCTTTTTAAGGATGTAAAATAGGGTGAGAGAGAATTATGTACCAGTAGTTAAAACTGCAATTTGAGGCATTAATTCCACAACATGAAATTCCTTCTTGGCACATTTGAAATTAGCTCGAATGAATTATATGAATGAATAAATAATTGCCTTTGCATAATGACATTTATTAATTTTTCTGCTTAATCCCATCAAACTGCAATAAAGAGAATTATCAAACAATTTACGTAAGCATAGCATAAAATGAAAGTAACTTGGGAAATATTTTTTTGATTTTACTCCTTTTTATTCGAAAAGTAACGAATACCCAAGAAGGCACCAGTAATACCCCAAGAAGATACCGGTAATATCCCAATTAAAAAAATACACAATTCGGTGTGTTTGTATGTGTTTTGAAAAAATAGAAAATATACATAAATATGGACGATGTTATAATGGGTCGTAATTGCCTTAAAGATGAGCATAGCCAAAACACTTAAAATAATAAGAGTTACATGTTTTCCATAATAATGGATCGTAATTGCCTTAAAAATTTCCATTTAATCCTTGATATTAATTTCTATATCCAATTTGTTAAGAGTTTTAATTATATATAATTATATGTTGTGCATGGAGTAATTGTATTTTGAATTGTGCACCTTTTGAATGTGCATATAATCATTTTGAATGCACATTTATTGCAATTATATGTTAATTGTATTTTTTTATAATGATAATAACATAAACTATGATTATTTTTTTGGGTCAAATGTTTGTGTAATAATAATAAGTGGCTATTTTTGGGGTTAAATTAAGACTAATGATGGAAAACATTGAGACTTTTAATTTTGTTTCCAAAGGCTTGACTTGAGACTATTAATGATAAAAAATTAATACTTGAATTATTATGCATGCTTTCAGGAAATTAGTTATAATGATATAAATTAATTACATAAAATTATTAAATATGCTCCTGATTTTCATTTTCTAGCCTTATATTCCTTGTCAATGTGAATACCTATCAATGCAAAAAAATAAAATAAATCCACGTGTCATTCAAGCAATAGTAATGTTGCTAATTTTCTAATTGAATTCTAAAACCTGGTGATGACAATCTTAGAGATGACAGAGGTGGTTTTGCTGATAATGAGATTACATTGAAAATAGAGCAGTACTTGCGTCTATGCATAGAGTTGTGGATAATATCCATTGAATAGAGGAAATATTAATGAAAGTATTATAAAGTTTCATAATCATGGATAGAGCTTTGTTGTTTTATAACAAATTAAAGAAGTTTTGTAATGTTTTAGACTAATTAATTTTTTTGTGATGTATATAATGAATTGTAAAAATAATAAAAAATTGTAATACTAAAAAAAATTATAAAAGAATTTATTCAAGCCCGCGAAATTCGCGGGAATATAACTAGTATACTATGTTTAGAATACTTAATATTTCAAATTAATAACTTCATGAGATTGTCAAACCTACCCCATATAATTATTTATCATAACAAAAAATTAAATAAATATCACTTTTTAGGATATTAATTACTAGTAAAAAATTCTTTAAATATTTTTTTAAGAAAAATTATCATTATAACGAAAATTTTAATTTTAGATATATGTCAAATAAGTGGCTAATTTTGTGGTATTCTTGATAGCAAAGAATATAGAATATTCTCAAATATATTTTTCTTTTATTCCAAAAATAATTACCGATCATTTTAATTAAATCGTGCTTTTGAATTATCACATGCCCAAGTAATATAAATTCATATACATAAATCTGTAGAAATATTTATCAAATATTCCTTAAATTAGCTATCAATCAAATTACAATTACAATAAAAAATCAGGCATTTCTAAATGTAGTAGTCATCACATTGCCACAAAATGTGTCGGTGAATTGTCACATAGCCAAAAATAAGCCTACTTAGCAATTGTTAATTAAAAAAAAAATTATGATGAGAAATAAACAATTAGTGTACGGTTCAAATTAAATTAGAATGAGAAATACACATTTTAGATATGGAATCAAAATAATAGGAGATCTTAAAGGTTGTGGATAGGGATGAATATATTTTTTGTCATTGCAGTATTATCATTCTAAAATTAGTGGAATAAAAGAGTTTAAGGTAATGTAATTAAGTTAAGAATATAATTGATGTTGAAATTAAGTTTAATAGCAAATACGATAGAATATTAAATCAAACAAACTAAAATTAATTTGAATCATAATAAACATCAATGAATAATTAATTTAGAAATAAAAATAAATAGTAACAAATAGTAAAAAAAAAAATCGACAAAGTATAGGGTGAAACTGGTTTATAAATAAATCACTGAAGTGTATTAGTTATTTTCGCTAAAGAGTATTAGTTGTATTTACTGAAGAGTATTACTGATTTACACTAAAGAGTCTTAGTTGTTCAGTAAAAATGAACTAAGACTCTCTCAGTATAAACCAGTAATACTCTTCAGTAAAATCAACTAATACTCTTCAGTGAAAACAACTAATACCCCTCAGTGATTCATATATAAACCAAATTCACTCTATACATACTAAAAAAAATCAATCAATTAATTAATAATAACAACATAAAAAAATAGTTGTCATGATGAAAAACACTCCATGATCTTACAAAATTTCGTTCTTCATGTAAATATGAAAAAGACATACACGTTCCTTATAATAAAATATAAATAAGATCTTCAAAAATAATGAAAATGAACAACTTCATAAAACTTCAATCATAAATATAATCTGTAAAAAAAACGTTAGATTAGAATTATATGATAATCGACCGATCATTGAATAAGAAAAATATAATAATATGATTACTATGAATCTTCTTTGATCACTGGCACTGCAAATGAAAAATAAAATAAAAAAGCAACATGGATTTAGAGAAATTTGAAGAAAAATAAGATGTTTGGGAGGAATATAAGGGTATGAATTTATAGAAAAGTTTTAATGAAATTAACGATTAAGATTCTATGTTTAGAATACTTAATATTTCAAATTAATAACTTCATGAGATTGTCAAACCTACCCCATATAATTATTTATCATAACAAAAAATTAAATAAATATCACTTTTTAGGATATTAATTACTAGTCAAACATTCTTTAAATATTTTTTTATGAAAAATTATCATTATAACGAAAATTTTAATTTTAGATATATGTCAAATAAGTGGCTAATTTTGTGGTATTCTTGATAGCAAAGAATATAGAATATTCTCAAATATATTTTTCTTTTATTCCGAAAATAATTACCGATCATTTTAATTAAATCGTACTTTTGAATTATCACATGCCCAAGTAATATAAATTTATATACATAAATCTGTAGAAATATTTATCAAATATTCCTTAAATTATCTATCAATCAAATTACAATTACAATAAAAAATCAAGCATTTCTAAATGTAGTAGTCATCACATTGCCACAAAATGTGTCGGTGAATTGTCACATAGCCAAAAATAAGCCTACTTAGCAATTGTTAATTAAAAAAAATTATGATGAGAAATAAACAATTAGTGTACGGTTCAAATTAAATTATAATGAGAAATACACATTTTCGATATGGAGTCAAAATAATAGGAGATCTTAAAGGTTGTGGATTGGGATGAATATATTTTTTGTCATTGCAGTATTATCATTCTAAAATTAGTGGAATAAAAGAGTTTAAGGTAATGTAATTAAGTTAAGAATATAATTGATGTTGAAATTAAGTTTAATAGCAAATACGATAGAATATTAAATCAAACAAATTAAAATTAATTTGAATCATAATAAACATCAATGAACAATTAATTTAGAAATAAAAATAAATAGTAACAAATAGTAAAATAAAATCGACAAAGTATAGAGTGAAACTGGTTTATAAATAAATCACTGAAGTGTATTAGTTATTTTCGCTAAAGAGTATTAGTTGTATTTACTGAAGAGTATTACTGATTTACACTAAAGAGTCTTAGTTGTTCAGTAAAAATGAACTAAGACTCTTCAGTATAAACCAGTAATACTCTTCAGTAAAATCAACTAATACTCTTCAGTGAAAACAACTAATACCTCTCAGTGATTCATATATAAACCAAATTCACTCTATACATACTAAAAAAAATCAATCAATTAATTAATAATAACAACATAAAAAAAATAGTTGTCATGATGAAAAACACTCCATGATCTTACAAAATTTCGTTCTTCATGTAAATATGAAAAAGACATACACGTTCCTTATAATAAAATATAAATAAGATCTTCAAAAATAATGAAAATGAACAACTTCATAAAACTTCAATCATAAATATAATCTGTAAAAAAAAAACGTTAGATTAGAATTATATGATAATCGACCGATCATTGAATAAGAAAAATATAATAATATGATTACTATGAATCTTCTTTGATCACTGGCACTGCAAATGAAAAATAAAATAAAAAGGCAACATGGATTTAGAGAAATTTGAAGAAAAATAAGATGTTTGGGAGCAATATAAGGGTATGAATTTATAGAAAAGTTTTAATGAAATTAACGATTAAGATTCAAAGTTGATGGGGAACGGATGAGATCAAAAGTAAAAAATTGATTCAATGAGAGAATACGATTTTTGAAATAAAACACTCTCACCTCTGCCACATGTGCAAAGAGTCATTTGTCTATATTAAAGTATAGATGATTAGGACATAAATCATCTCTAGGTTTTTAAGCCAAATTGCAAATTGAGAGCATTGCCAATGAAAATATTCTTTGCACATGTGGCTTTACTATATTTTTTCTATTTCAAAAATCCTTACTTCTCATTTAGTCAAGCTTATATTTTTTATCATGACCATTCTTTTTTTGCCTTTCATCTTAGCCGTCCATTTTCTTACCATATTTCTATAAATTTGTTCATCCTTCTTCCCATTCATTCATCATTCTCTAATCATGTTCCTTGGGCTATTCTCTCATTGCAGCCTTGTCAAGGCCTACGAAGAGGTCGGATTGTTCAAAGTCGTCAACCATGGTGTCCCCTTTGAATCCATCGCCAAAATGGAAATCTGAAGCCGTCAAATTCTTCTCTCTCCCTCTCGAATCCAAACAGAAAGTCGGACCGCCCGATCCCTTCGGCTACAAGAACAATCAAATTGGCTGGAATGGTGACATCGGCTGGGTCTAATACTCTGACCGCCGATTCCGACTCCGATTGCTAGGAATTCGCGATTTTCGGCGAGGCAGCGGAGAAATTTTGGTGAGTTAACTCGATTTATGGAGACATTGTTCCCCAATTTTGTAACCTAACTGGCTGCTTTGTTAATTTCAGTTGCACCGTGAATGAGTACCTATCAACGATGAATAAAATAGCGTGCGAGATTTGAGAAATATTGGCTGACGGATTGAAGATTCAACCGAGGAATATTTTCAGTAAGCTTTTGATGGACAAACATAGCGACTCTATTTTCCGGATAAATCACTACCCGGTGCGGCCGGAATACGATCGGGTTTGGGGAACATACCGACCCACAGATAATACCGGTTTTGAGATCCAACAATATGATGTAATTTTATTCTAATGTTTTGATTTGCAGGTTATTTTTATTGATTCTCTGCTGATTGGTTCATGATTCATGCATGTAGGTAAATGATTATGATGATTATATGTGCATTACTTCTTTCATTTACGCTCTTTTTATGCATATAGGTGGATGATGATGATATGCTAATACTTTACCTTTGATTTTGTTCTGCCGAATAGTTCATGATTCGTGCATGTAGGTAAATGATGATGATTATATGTGCATTCTCCATTTGGCATTAACGAATATTCATAGACGTGGGATTAATTACTCAAGATTTGTAGGCGTGGTTATGTGTTTCTGTGCATGGAAACCTTGATTTCATAGACGTGGTCCGGCACGTGCATATTGATATTGAAGATGACAGTAGTGATTATAGCAGTGATGGTGCCAGCTCTGATAGTGAAGATTGATGGTTGATTGATTGTAGGCATTTGATATTAGGTCAATTTTTTGCTTGATGGTTTGCTTAAATAAAGAATCTGCATCCTTTTACCACTCAGTCTTTTTCTTTTTATATGGTTCGAATCTTTTTAAGGATGTAAAATAGGGTGAGAGAGAATTATGTACCAGTAGTTAAAACTGCAATTTGAGGCATTAATTCCACAACATGAAATTCCTTCTTGGCACATTTGAAATTAGCTCGAATGAATTATATGAATGAATAAATAATTGCCTTTGCATAATGACATTTATTAATTTTTCTGCTTAATCCCATCAAACTGCAATAAAGAGAATTATCAAACAATTTACGTAAACATAGCATAAAATGAAAGTAACTTGGGAAATATTTTTTTGATTTTACTCCTTTTTATTCGAAAAGTAACGAATACCCAAGAAGGCACCAGTAATACCCCAAGAAGATACCGGTAATATCCCAATTAAAAAAATACACAATTCGGTGTGTTTGTATGTGTTTTGAAAAAATAGAAAATATACATAAATATGGACGATGTTATAATGGGTCGTAATTGCCTTAAAGATGAGCATAGCCAAAACACTTAAAATAATAAGAGTTACATGTTTTCCATAATAATGGATCGTAATTGCCTTAAAAAATTCCATTTAATCCTTGATATTAATTTCTATATCCAATTTGTTAAGAGTTTTAATTATATATAATTATATGTTGTGCATGGAGTAATTGTATTTTGAATTGTGCACCTTTTGAATGTGCATATAATCATTTTGAATGCACATTTATTGCAATTGTATGTTAATTGTATTTTTTTATAATGATAATAACATAAACTATGATTATTTTTTTGGGTCAAATGTTTGTGTAATAATAATAAGTGGCTATTTTTGGGGTTAAATTAAGACTAATGATGGAAAACATTGAGACTTTTAATTTTGTTTCCAAAGGCTTGACTTGAGACTATTAATGATAAAAAATTAATACTTGAATTATTATGCATGCTTTCAGGAAATTAGTTATAATGATATAAATTAATTACATAAAATTATTAAATATGCTCCTGATTTTTATTTTCTAGCCTTATATTCCTTGTCAATGTGAATACCTATCAATGCAAAAAAATAAAATAAATCCACGTGTCATTCAAGCAATAGTAATGTTGCTAATTTTCTAATTGAATTCTAAAATCTGGTGATGGCAATCTTAGAGATGACAGAGGTGGTTTTGCTGATAATGAGATTACATTGAAAATAGAGCAGTACTTGCGTCTATGCATAGAGTTGTGGATAATATCCATTGAATAGAGGAAATATTAATGAAAGTATTATAAAGTTTCATAATCATGGATAGAGCTTTGTTGTTTTATAACAAATTAAAGAAGTTTTGTAATGTTTTAGACTAATTAATTTTTTTGTGATGTATATAATGAATTGTAAAAATAATAAAAAATTGTATTACTAAAAAAAAAATTATAAAAGAATTTATTCAAGCCCGCGAAATTCGCGGGAATATAACTAGTATACTATGTTTAGAATACTTAATATTTCAAATTAATAACTTCATGAGATTGTCAAACCTACCCCATATAATTATTTATCATAACAAAAAATTAAATAAATATCACTTTTTAGGATATTAATTACTAGTCAAACATTCTTTAAATATTTTTTTATGAAAAATTATCATAATAACGAAAATTTTAATTTTAGATATATGTCAAATAAGTGGCTAATTTTGTGGTATTCTTGATAGCAAAGAATATAGAATATTCTCAAATATATTTTTCGTTTATTCCAAAAATAATTACCGATCATTTTAATTAAATCGTGCTTTTGAATTATCACATGCCCAAGTAATATAAATTCATATACATAAATCTGTAGAAATATTTATCAAATATTCCTTAAATTAGCTATCAATCAAATTACAATTACAATAAAAAATCAAGCATTTCTAAATGTAGTAGTCATCACATTGCCACAAAATGTGTCGGTGAATTGTCACATAGCTAAAAATAAGCCTACTTAGCAATTGTTAATTAAAAAAAATTATGATGAGAAATAAACAATTAGTGTACGGTTCAAATTAAATTATAATGAGAAATACACATTTTAGATATGGAATCAAAATAATAGGAGATCTTAAAGGTTGTGGATTGGGATGAATATTTTTTTTGTCATTGCAGTATTATCATTCTAAAATTAGTGGAATAAAAGAGTTTAAGGTAATGTAATTAAGTTAAGAATATAATTGATGTTGAAATTAAGTTTAATAGCAAATACGATAGAATATTAAATCAAACAAATTAAAATTAATTTGAATCATAATAAACATCAATGAAAAATTAATTTAGAAATAAAAATAAATAGTAACAAATAGTAAAAAAAAATCGACAAAGTATAGAGTGAAACTGGTTTATAAATAAATCACTGAAGTGTATTAGTTATTTTCGCTAAAGAGTATTAGTTGTATTTACTGAAGAGTATTACTGATTTACACTAAAGAGTCTTAGTTGTTCAGTAAAAATGAACTAAGACTCTTCAGTATAAACCAGTAATACTCTTCAGTAAAATCAACTAATACTCTTCAGTGAAAACAACTAATACCCCTCAGTGATTCATAAATAAACCAAATTCACTCTATACATACTAAAAAAAAAATCAATCAATTAATTAATAATAACAACATAAAAAAATAGTTGTCATGATGAAAAACACTCCATGATCTTACAAAATTTCGTTCTTCATGTAAATATGAAAAAGACATACACGTTCCTTATAATAAAATATAAATAAGATCTTCAAAAATAATGAAAATGAACAACTTCATAAAACTTCAATCATAAATATAATCTGTAAAAAAAAACGTTAGATTAGAATTATATGATAATCGACCGATCATTGAATAAGAAAAATATAATAATATGATTACTATGAATCTTCTTTGATCACTGGCACTGCAAATGAAAAATAAAATAAAAAGGCAACATGGATTTAGAGAAATTTGAAGAAAAATAAGATGTTTGGGAGGAATATAAGGGTATGAATTTATAGAAAAGTTTTAATGAAATTAACGATTAAGATTCAAAGTTGATGGGGAACGGATGAGATCAAAAGTAAAGAATTGATTCAATGAGAGAATACGATTTTTGAAATAAAACACTCTCACCTCTGCCACATGTGCAAAGAGTCATTTGTCTATATTAAAGTATAGATGATTAGGACATAAATCATCTCTAGGTTTTTAAGCCAAATTGCAAATTGAGAGCATTGCCATTGAAAAGAGATGTTTGTCTTTCACTGTTTACTCCGTTCCAGTTTTGTTTTTCCATTTGCTAAAAAGGTCCGTCAATTTTGTTTTTCCATTCCCAAAATAGAAATAAAGTACATTATTTTTTTAAACTTCACCTTACAATTCAACTACTTTATTTACCATTCACCATTCCCAAAACTACTTTATTCATTTAAATATTATATTTCAACTCTCGCATTAAATTCCGTGTAAAGTTAAATGAGAAAACAAAATTAAGACGGAGTATAATTTTTATAGCCAAAAAATAAAAATAATGTTTAAAAGTTTAAAGAGTTCTTAACATTTGTGGCTAGAGCTATTTAAATGAAACTCTGTCTTTGTAGACTATTACAACTAATTTCCTAAAATTTAAATACAAGAAGGTATGTTTCCAGTAAGACACATTAATCCACCTCATGGAATGGCTCGCTTCTGAGCCCTGAGGTATTCGAAAAAAGTTTGAAATTCATTCGAGTTTAATTGAATTAAGCTCAAGCTCATAAAATATTAGGCTCGTTAAATCCACGAGCCTAATCTCACATAATAACTATTTTACTTATAATATGTTAATTATTTACAAATTAATATACTCTAGTTATAAATAAAATAAAGAAAATGTTATGTAATTTATCGAGTCGAGTTTTTTTTTTTATTAGGAAAAAGTTTCATTAAAAGCCAAGAGTTTACAAACGTACAAATTGAGGTGTGAGTTACACCTCAAAGTTTACACATAAGCTCCAAACTTACAAACATGACTAGAAATTCACCCTTGTCAAAATTACAACACTGAATATGTAACGCCCCGAACCCAATATATATTAATTATATCGAATTCGAAGTGTTATTGTGATCAAAAGTCCGAACTATAAAATTTTTGAAGGAATATAACGGAAATGAGAGATGATGAGTTTTATGCAGCGGAAGAAATGGATAGAATAAATTTAATATGTATATCACACACATATATGTGTTCATAAAGCATAGTATTATCAGTAACGTTTTATTTAAGTGGGGAAACTCCGTATCGTCTCTATTACTGTCCTTGCTCCACGAAATCATAACCTGCAAGGGGTTAGGAAAAAGGGGCGTGAGAATTGAATTCTCACATATGGGTGATTTGCAACATCATGGGATTGGTAAATCCGAAATATATTAAGTTATACTCATTAATAAAGTGTTTATTTTATTTAATCAATTTACATAATAATAAGATTACAATATTTCATAGAAGGAAACAGTTCATATAATGATTCATCGGCATTTAAGCATATTTCACATGGTATAATTGAAATAACACAAGTTGGTTCACATTAAGGCAAAGCCCAAAGTCATATCACATATTATCACAACTATTAAACCATAAACGTACAACCATTCCACTTCCATCATAGTTACTCTTTTCAACTCCAACAAATCAACAAAGTTGTCCTTTTCAACTCCAACCAAAACTTACTTCATCCAATCACACAAGCTCACATCATCCAACCTTATAACATCCCTCAAAATAAGCAAGTATCAATGGCCTTCTTCCCAGTGCGTCAAACGACAGCTGACCGGGGACCAGATCTACTTGATCAACAACCTTGATTCCGAGGGCGTCCCCGACAGCAGCCCCGGAGGTCGAATTTAAAACTCGATCCCGACTCCGTACATACTGACTCACCACAAAACTGACTCAATAAACTTTACAAAGAATAATACTTGACTGATAACTGAACTGATTCATGCTCACGTAAGGTGTTTACTCATGCAGTGGTAATCGATTCACAAAACAACGAGCTAATATATAACATATATAGTTATATCACATAATCCAAATAGTTATATAGATAGGTGTTACATTTATGTTGGATTAGATATTTTTTATTTGATTTAGTCGAGTTCAGAAAATACCGGCACGACGTTATTATTAGCAGATCAATCGACAGATCATCACCCACCTGTTAACTCCGGGTCCCGTGAATGATGTACGAACAGATGGTCGGAAACCTCGTGTGCGTTCCAACTAGTACCGAATCCTAGTAGGAAGATATTTAATTAAAAGTTGACCTTTGAAAACGTTTAGGAAAACTTGAGAGTTTGTGTTACGAGAATCGAGAGAGTTGTGGTCTTATAAACTCAAAAAGGACTTGCTTAAGGGTCACACTCTATTTTGGTAAATACACCACTTCTAAAAAGGTGAGTGTATTGAGGGAGTGTATTTACTAGTATACTTGTGGTATGACTATTTCGATTACTACAAAAATAATCTTTTGATAAGTACACCCCTTTTTAAGAGGAGGTGTATTAGGGGGTGTATTTACTAATTTCTGTGGTGTAACAGGGGGTGTATTTACTGAAAGCAGTGGTGTAACAGGGGGGTGTATTTACTGAATTTAGGGGTGTCCTTAATAAAGGCCCTTTAAGGAAGAAAAATATAAGAATTCATCTTGGAATTACATAGAAAAATAAGAAATTACTTAGAAAAATATTAATAAAATTAAAGAAAAGGTTTTTCTTTCTTAAGAATTCTATTCCTCATTTTAAAAGGATTCTTTGAATATAAACATTCATATTTTATAAGTAAAACTTCTCTTATTAAACTTATTAAAGACTTTGGCTTTTCTAAGACAAATTATATTATAAACTAATATAGTTTATAAAAAGTATTTTTCTTTTCTAATTTTAGTAACACTTCTAAAATTGATTAGTGACACTTTCTAAACAAAAGAATAATACCATTTTCCACCTTCTTCATTTGTTTACTAAATTGGGTATTAAACGACTTATCTTTTCGTTCCAAAATTTCTAACAGTCGCACAAAGGGAAGACGAGTTTCCCTTTGCCTCCAAAAACTCAACTAACACTAGAACAAACTAATTTCGGCACCACATCATCAGTTAACCAAACCAAACTAATTCATCCATCTAATAATATCATCCAACCAAAACAACAATACTAATCTATCCATTCAATAACACTAAACAACTATTTCAACACCACCATTATACTAACAATTTAAAATCATTCGTAAGTAGAATTCTAACAATAATAAAGTCCCATCTATAATTCTAAGAGTCTCAAATCCAAAACATCTCAAACTCACTTAAAACGGTTCAATTTCTATTCCAACAATTACAAGAAATAGAGAGGAGATTGGCGATTCTTACGAGTCCCAAACCGGGCAGCCTAACGGCGTTCGATTAAGGATTCGTTGATAATTTCGGCGGCATAACGACGTCGTTCGGGGATTCGGGAAAACGAATCGAACAGCCTAACAGCGTAGTTCGGGATTTCAAAACTCCGGCAACAGGTATCATCTTCATCGAAAAATACGAAGAGGCGACGGCATCTCGATTGGACACGAAAAGGGTTGAAATTATGAGATTAAATTCAAAGGAGAAATTAATTGAATATAATCGGAATTAAAACTGAGAAATCGAAAGAAATTGGAAAGTAGCCAACTCACTATTAAAAGAAGGATGTTGGACGGCGGCGACGCAGCGGAAGAGGAACGATGCGCGGCGCGTTCGGAGCGGGGAAGGAGGCGCTGCGTCGGACGGAGAGAGGCGACATCGTACAGCGGCGGCTGAGCGAAGAGGACGGCGGCTACTTCGTGCCGCCGTGGGAGGGCGACGCAAGGCGGCGGTGCTGCGCCGTTCAAAGAGGCGGCAGTCGTCGCTGGGCCGCGGAACAGAGAGGCGTCGCGACCTGCGTCTGGAGGAGGCGCGACGGTGCTGCTTCGCCGGAAGGAGGAAGACGGTGTGCGGCTAGAGGCGGAGCACGGTGGTCGTCCGTCGAAAATAAAGAAGAGGAAGGAGGGAGTGTGAGGCGTGAGTTTTCGCTGGTAGAGAGATGGAGGAAAAATTGGGGAAAAACTGATGTTCTTGGTGCGTGGAATGAATTGGAGAGAGAGGAAGGGATATTTCCTTGGAAATTAAATTCTAAATTAATTAATTTTAAAGAAGGAAAAATAATATGTGGTTAGGATTTATCCTTCAATTTAATTTAATTCAAAAAGCTAATTAATTTAAGTGGTTAAGGATTAATCCCTTTAATTCTGATATTTTCGTTCCCACTTGATACGGTTTAGGGATCGTTTGGTTCACGAGTTTAATCCCGATTTGAGAATTAATACAGTTTTGAGATTCGAATAATACTTTATTGCATTTTAATTATTCTCAATAAATTAAACGGATCGAAATCCTAATTTTTAATCTTTGAATATTTAATTTCTCGTAGTCCTTTATTCGTTTGAAAGATTCGATTCTTTCTACGAATTTAGGAATTTGTAAAAGGGTATATATTTATTTAAATTACACAAATAGCACTCAAAATAATAAAATAAAAAGAAACAAAGATAAGAAAATAAAATAAGGGTTCTAGGAATATAAAAGGTATAAAACGGGACAGGGTATTACATCCTCACCCCCTTAACAGAATTTCGCCCCCGAAATTCATCTCCTAGGTATTGCTTAAGCATTGAGGGTATTTGGTTAGGACTTCATCCTCTATTTCCCAAGTTGTTTCTTCTTTCTCGTGTCGGCTCCACTGGACTAGAACTAATGGTATCTCTTGATTCCTTAATAAGTGTAACTTCCTTCCTAGGATAGTAACTGGAACTTCTTCATAAGTCAGGTCACAACTTAACCCTAAATCTATATGACTAAAAAAAAACAGGGTTTGGATCGCTTATGTACTTCCTGAGTGTAGATGTGTGGAACACATCATGCACTCGTGATAACTCTGGTGGTAGTGTTAAGCGATAAGCCACATCCTCGATTCTATTCAAGATGTCAAATGGCCCATTGTATCGCGACTTTAGCTCACCTCTTTTACCAAAACAGATTACACCTTTCATTGGTGCCACTCGGAGAAATACTTTATCGCCAATGTCGAATTGTAAATCTCTTCTCCTAGCGTCCGCATATGACTTCTGACGGTCTTGAGCCGCTTCGATTCTTTCTTTAATCTTTGCGACTATCTCAACCGATCTTTCAACTAGTTCGGGTTCGAGAATCTTTCGAATTCCGACTTCATCCCAACAAACTGGTGATCTACACCTTTTCCCGTAACGTGCTTCGTACGGTGCCGTTTGTATTGTCGTCTGATAACTGTTGTTATATGCGAACTCTACAAATGGCAGGTGGCTCTTCCAACTTCCTGCAAGTTCTAGAGCGCAAGCTCTCAGCATACCTTCGAGTGTCTGGATAGTTCCTTCCGATTGCCCATCAGTCTGCAGGTGGTACGCGTGCTGAATTTCAATTCAGTCCCTAAGGCTCATTGCAGACTTCCCCAGAACTTAAAGGTAAAACGGGATTTCTATCGGACGCTATCGAGACTGGTACACTGTGCAGTCTAACTACCTCTGCTATGTATAGTTAGGCGAGCTTGTCCAACGTATACGTCATTATAACAGGGATAGAGTGGGCAGTTTTCGTAAGTCTATCTACGATAACCCAAATGGCATCGTGATTCTTCACCGTTTTTCAAAAATCCGGTGACAAAATCCATAGTGATGTTCTCCCATTTCCACTCTGGCATTCCCAGAGAATGCAACAACCCTAGAGGTCATTGGTGACCTGCACAATACTGTGTGGAAAATTCTAGGTTTAGGATGAACTGGTACTATATCTTACTCCACTCAAAATAGTTTTGTCTAACTACTTACTCTAAAACTTCTGGTCCAAAAGGGGTGGTAAACCTTAGTGGGGAGGTTTGATTTCTGAAAGGTCCTCCATTAGTTAAACCCAAAATAACTTCTCGGTTTTCTTGATCGACTAAGTTTGTTGTCGCCCATCTGAAGCTTAAAAGGTTTTTCTAGTCCTCAAACATGCAAACTTTTCTTCCTACATAGTTGCAAATTTCCTCTACTTCGAAGTCCACTATGTATCCCATAGATAAAAATCAATTGTCCTTTCTTTTTCAACTAAAGTATTCCCATAACATATAAATGTTAATTCTTAACACGTAAGCCTTAAGATCACATCTAGCTTACTCATTCCACAAAAAGGCTCTACTTAAGCTTAAAATCTTATGTTATCCCAAAAGAAAGTAACTATGCCCATGTTTCATATTCCTTCTTATGCCTAGAACTAGTTCGTTTTCAATAACGTCTAGTTACTCAACTCAAGAACGTGCAGTTCAGTTTCTATTTGATGTTCACCCAAGTCTATCTCCAATCAATTCATTCAGCTTTAGGTTCTCATTGTATTCCTCAAAAGTTCACTTTCACTTAAGGTTTATTCTTCTATACTCTATATCCTCAAGTTTTCTTAAATTCTTATACACAAGGGAGTGAGATGCTCTAGTACTAATCGATACATAAGCAGTTGATCTAAAATTCACACTTGCTGAATTTGGAATAAAACTTCTCTCGTCTCATTGTCTTTAAGACTGCCTTGAGATGTTCTTCGTGTTCCTTATTGCTCTTAGAGTACACAAGACGATGACGAATTGGTCCAGGTACGGATGAAACACTCTATTTATCATATCCATGAAAATTATCGGAGCGTTTGTTACTCTAAAAGGCATCATGGTGAACTCGTAATGTCCATACCGAGTTCGGAATGCTGTCTTCGGGATATCCTCGCTCTTGACCTTTAGCTGGTGGTAACCAAACATCAGATCGATCTTTGAGAATATCGTAGCATTCTTCAACTGGTCGAACAAGTCTTCTATCCTCGGAAGAGGATATTTGTTCTTAATGGTCAGTTGATTGAGACCTCGATAGTCTATTGACTTGAAGCGACTACACTAGCTTTCTACTAGTAGCTACCCCGCAAGAGAACAGGTTCACTGTAGTATGGGCAAGTATAGGGACCAAGTATTATCGAACCCAAGGGATGGTGTATATGCGAATAGATCCCTGAAGATCTACGCGTCGTAGTTAATATGAGTGTAATGTTTTTGGATTTTTGAAAGATTAATTAAAAGACTAAAGTAAACTAATTAAACTAAAGAACGTAAGAAACGAATTAACTAAGGTTGTTTTCTAATGGGAGATGGTGATGCTTAGGATAGAAATCCCTACGTATACTAACGGAGCAGGTACATAATCAAAGTAATCGTGACAAACAAGAATTAACCTAAGTAAAAGATCGTAGAATGAAAGCTCAAGATTTCTCACCCTAATACTTTATCCTAGCAATCAACTTCACTAATCCACTAACAAGTTAATAGATAACGCTTAATTAATGAGACCCTAATTTAACTAAGGTGATGCGGTCGTCCTCCTTCGCTAAACCGGTAGATGAATTAACCTTTCCTAAACCCTCTCGTTAAGACTACTAATTGTTATTGAGTGATGCGGTCGTCCTCTCTCTAACACTTTCGTACGAAATTCAAAGGTAGAGTTGAAATTAATTATATGAATTCATTAATTAAGAGAATTAAAACTAACGTCACCAATTACCTTAATTACGTACCCACATCCTACTTCTACGAGTTCATCCTAATCCAAGCATACAAGGGTTTTAGCCGGACATGGTTATAACAAAAATAAAAGCAATAGAAGAAACAACGAACAAAAACATAATGAATTGAACGAAGAAAATAAGAAACATGAACTAGGGTTTTAAAATAAAATAATTCTAAGAACTGAAATTTAATTAACTAAAACGAAGTTTAAAACGTTTAAAGTAATCAAGCTAATGAAAAGAAACTAAGAAACGAAAAGAAAACTAAGAATTCGTATGAAAAACCTCAACAACGTAAAAGTAAAGCTTGCTCGTTCTTCTCCTCTTCCTCTCTCTAAAAACTAAGTCTAAAAGTGATTTCTAAAGTTGGGGATCCTTCAAAACGTGTTTGGAAGAGGTATATATAGGCACCGGGTCGAAACGGGAGTTAATGGGCCGAAAATACGCATCCGGAGGCGAAAATACGTGCGCGCTCGAGCAAAACGCTCGAGCGGTGGTGCTCGAGTGATTCGCTCGAGTGCCAAAACTGTTCTGTAAGTTTTTGGCCGCTCGAGTGATTCGCTCGAGCGCCGGCGCTCGAGCAAATCGCTCGAGCGCTGGCTGTTGTGCACTCGTTCGTAAAATCTTCATATCTCCTCAACCGGGAGTCCGTTTTGGCCGATTCAAAGTCCTACGAACTCCTCTTTTCGCCCTCTATCCATCTATGAAAACCAAAGAGACAAATTAATAATTTTATAAAAATGATACTCATTTGACTCCAAGCACTCATCGAAAACACTCAAAACATGAGTAAATCGGGCACCAAAACATAACAATTTCACGCCTAATCATCTATGCACATACGGAAAGTTCCATCTTTCTTCTTTACGAACAACACGGGTGTTCATGGTGATGCACTAGGCCTGATGAACTTCTTTTCAAGCAAGCATTGCAGTTGTTCCTTCAGTTCTTCTAATTCCTTTGGCGCCATTCAATAGTGTACTTTAGATACTGGTGCTGCCCCAGGTATCAAGTCGATGGAGAACTCTATCTGACGATCCGGAGGTAACCCGATTAATTCCTCGGGAAACACGTCAAGATATCCATCCACAATTGACACTTTGATGCGCAACTTATCGTCTTTCTCTCCTGCTGAGATGTGGACGAGGTAAGCTTGGCATTTCTCCTTTCGTAATATTACTGCAGCTTGGATTGCTGATATTACTCGGGTTTCCTTCTTGGTCTTGATTTCACGAAATGTGAAGTGTTGACCATTATGAGTTTCGAGGTCGATCTCTCGTTCTACGCATTCTATTATCGCTTCGTCCTTTGTTAACTAGTCAAAGCCTAAGATTATACCAAAGATTTTCATCTCAAGGGTGTGAAGATCGGACTCTACTAAGTGATCGCTTAGCGTTAGGGGTAAACCTCAAATCCGGTCCTTAATTTCCATAGTAGTTCCAGACATTTCTTAGCGCGGCCTACTAAGGTGGCTTAGGTTCAGCCTGAGAAGGTAGGTTATGTCCTGTAGGATTCATTGGTACATGAATGGGGTTAACGCGGGGTCGTCCACGTCTACGTTCTGGTTCAATTCTAAAGGTGGTTCTGATCGGAAAAGAATAATATTTTTACGATATGTATAGGTGTGAGAAAATTATAAAAACATAATCGGACTAACCAAAATTAACACACAACGTTCACTGAAAACACGTGTGGTACATAATTCACCAGCTGCGCATTGGGGCCCCAATGGTACAGTGCTCACATTCGCACAGTATTCTAGGAACAACTAATGTGTCATTAAGTGATAATCAGATAAAATATGACATTTAATATATAAAGCAAGTAAAACATATTGACAAGTAGTGAGCACGTAATAAGTATGTATATATCTAAAAAGTTTTGGTTCTACGGAGTCAGTCCCCTTACATTACGTCATAAACACAAAAGGTTTCTAAGTACAATTTTAATGCATTTCCTTGCATCAGAACGGTCCACAGGCGACAAAAGGAGCGGGTTAGAGCTATGCTGCTACGGTCTGAGTAAAACGGTCATACGTCTGACTACTACTATATGTCAGGAAAGGGTGGCACATCTAGGGTGTATGTATTTGTGACTACATTAAAAGGATAACTGTTTAAAAGGGTTTGATCACTCTGACTGATCACTACTATCATACGGAAATACCCATCGCCGACTTCTTTCTAGGTATGTCTCAAAGTGAATGTGGGGCCTTTGAACTGGGTCTTCTATTCTCGTCCGTTCGAGTAGTTTTACAGCGATAGGACGGAGAACAACTCAGTAACCCTTCTGGAAAAAGAATCACGACTGTCAAAATATGTCTCCTCTGGGATATTGGAGTGGCTATTGTCTTTGCACGCAGTCTCGTGAACTGGGTTATAAACACACTTATAGATTCTAAGGGTGTCTTCTAATTATCGGGATATAACTATCTTAGGTGGATTCTTATATGGAAAGGAAAATCCTAGTCAAAATTTTAGTTATTCAGAAACATTATTTAAACAATTAAAGCACATAGTTCAAATAATCATATAACATCATTTATGAAGTTTATAAATTTACACAAATATATTTATTTCTATCATTCACTAATTATCTGCATTTCAATAGTAATATAAACGACATTTCGTGGTTCTTTCTACACCTCGTAGGTGTTGTTTCGAGTTCGCGATCTTTTGATTGGAGTTTTGTTATGAAAGTCAAGTTGTCGCTATCATAAACTTTTAGGCAATAAAATAAGAACATACCTTCGAGGAGCTTCTGACGGTAATAGGAGACACATTTCCCCTCAAATGATTTAATTAGTGATCTATACTTACATGATAAGAAAATTTAATTAAAGAAAAAGAATTTTGGTTTGATGAAAATAATGATTTGGGTTTTGGTCCGAAAGTTTTGAACATAAGCTCTGATACCACCTGTAACGCCCCGAACCCAATATTTATTAATTATATCGAATTCGAAGTGTTATTGTGATCAAAAGTCCGAACTATAAAATTTTTGAAGGAATATAACGGAAATGAGAGATGATGAGTTTTATGCAGCGGAAGAAATGGATAGAATAAATTTAATATGTATATCACACACATATATGTGTTCATAAAGCATAGTATTATCAGTAACGTTTTATTTAAGTGGGGAAACTCTGTGTCGTCTCTATTACTGTCCTTGCTCCACGAAATCATAACCTGCAAGGGGTTAGGAAAAAGGGGCGTGAGAATTGAATTCTCACATATGGGTGATTTGCAACATCATGGGATTGGTAAATCCGAAATATATTAAGTTATACTCATTAATAAAGTGTTTATTTTATTTAATCAATTTACATAATAATAAGATTACAATATTTCATAGAAGGAAACAGTTCATATAATGATTCATCGGCATTTAAGCATATTTCACATGGTATAATTGAAATAACACAAGTTGGTTCACATTAAGGCTAAGCCCAAAGTCATATCACATATTATCACAACTATTAAACCATAAACGTACAACCATTCCACTTCCATCATAGTTACTCTTTTCAACTCCAACAAATCAACAAAGTTGTCCTTTTCAACTCCAACCAAAACTTACTTCATCCAATCACACAAGCTCACATCATCCAACCTTATAACATCCCTCAAAATAAGCAAGTATCAATGGCCTTCTTCCCAGTGCGTCAAACGACAGCTGACCGGGGACCAGATCTACTTGATCAACAACCTTGATTCCGAGGGCGTCCCCGACAGCAGCCCCGGAGGTCGAATTTAAAACTCGATCCCGACTCCGTACATACTGACTCACCACAAAACTGACTCAATAAACTTTACAAAGAATAATACTTGACTGATAACTGAACTGATTCATGCTCACGTAAGGTGTTTACTCATGCAGTGGTAATCGATTCACAAAACAACGAGCTAATATATAACATATATAGTTATATCACATAATCCAAACAGTTATATAGATAGGTGTTACATTTATGTTGGATTAGATATTTTTGATTTGATTTAGTCGAGTTCAGAAAATACCGGCACGACGTTATTATTAGCAGATCAATCGACAGATCATCACCCACCTGTTAACTCCGGGTCCCGTGAATGATGTACGAACAGATGGTCGGAAACCTCGTGTGCGTTCCAACTAGTACCGAATCCTAGTAGGAAGATATTTAATTAAAAGTTGACCTTTGAAAACGTTTAGGAAAACTTGAGAGTTTGTTTTACGAGAATCGAGAGAGTTGTGGTCTTATAAACTCAAAAAGGACTTGCTTAAGGGTCACACTCTATTTTGGTAAATACACCACTTCTAAAAAGGTGAGTATATTGAGGGAGTGTATTTACTAGTATACTTGTGGTATGACTATTTCGATTACTACAAAAATAATATTTTGATAAGTACACCCCTTTTAAGAGGAGGTGTATTAGGGGGTGTATTTACTAATTTCTGTGGTGTAACAGGGGGGTGTATTTACTGAATTTAGGGGTGTCCTTAATAAAGGCCCTTTAAGGAAGAAAAATATAAGAATTCATCTTGGAATTACATAGAGAAATAAGAAATTACTTAGAAAAATATTAATAAAATTAAAGAAAAGGTTTTTCTTTCTTAAGAATTCTATTCCTCATTTTAAAAGGATTCTTTGAATATAAACATTCATATTTTATAAGTAAAACTTCTCTTATTAAACTTATTAAAGACTTTGGCTTTTCTAAGACAAATTATATTATAAACTAATATAGTTTATAAAAAGTATTTTTCTTTTCTAATTTTAGTAACACTTCTAAAATTGATTAGTGACACTTTCTAAACAAAAGAATAATACCATTTTCCACCTTCTTCATTTGTTTACTAAATTGGGTATTAAACGACTTATCTTTTCGTTCCAAAATTTCTAACAGTCGCACAAAGGGAAGACGAGTTTCCCTTTGCCTCCAAAAACTCAACTAACACTAGAACAAACTAATTTCGGCACCACATCATCAGTTAACCAAACCAAACTAATTCATCCATCTAATAATATCATCCAACCAAAACAACAATACTAATCTATCCATTCAATAACACTAAACAACTATTTCAACACCACCATTATACTAACAATTTAAAATCATTCGTAAGTAGAATTCTAACAATAATAAAGTCCCATCTATAATTCTAAGAGTCTCAAATCCAAAACATCTCAAACTCACTTAAAACGGTTCAATTTCTATTCCAACAATTACAAGAAATAGAGAGGAGATTGGCGACTCTTACGAGTCCCAAACCGGGCAGCCTAACGGCGTTCGATTAAGGATTCATTGATAATTTCGGCGGCATAACGACGTCGTTCGGGGATTCGGGAAAACGAATCGAACAGCCTAACGGCGTAGTTCGGGATTTCAAAACTCCGGCAACAGGTATCATCTTCATCGAAAAATACGAAGAGGCGACAGCATCTCGATTGGACACGAAAAGGGTTGAAATTATGAGATTAAATTCAAAGGGGAAATTAATTGAATATAATCGGAATTAAAACTGAGAAATCGAAAGAAATTGGAAAGTAGCCAACTCACTATTAAAAGAAGGATGTTGGACGGCGGCGACGCGGCGGAAGAGGGACGATGCGCGGCGCGTTCGGAGCGGGGAAGGAGGCGTTGCGTCGGACGGAGAGAGGCGACGTCGTACAGCGGCGTTACGAGGCGGCGGCTGAGCGAAGAGGACGGCGGCTACTTCGTGCCGCCGTGGGAGGGCGACGCAAGGCGGCGGTCGTCGCTGGGCCGCGGAACAGAGAGGCGTCGTGACCTGCGTCTGGAGGAGGCGCGACGGTGCTGCTTCGCCGGAAGGAGGAAGACGGTGTACGGCTAGAGGCGGAGCACGACGGTCGTCCGTCGGAAATAAAGAAGAGGAAGGAGGGAGTGTGAGGCGTGAGTTTTCGCTGGTAGAGAGATGGAGGAAAAATTGGGGAAAAACTGATGTTCTTGGTGCGTGGAATAAATTGGAGAGAGAGGAAGGGATATTTCCTTGGAAATTAAATTCTAAATTAATTAATTTTAAAGAAGTAAAAATAATATGTGGTTAGGATTTATCCTTCAATTTAATTTAATTCAAAAAGCTAATTAATTTAAGTGGTTAAGGATTAACCCCTTTAATTCTGATATTTTCGTTCCCACTTGATACGGTTTAGGGATCGTTTGGTTCACGAGTTTAATCCCGATTTGAGAATTAATACAGTTTTGAGATTCGAATAATACTTTATTGCATTTTAATTATTCTCAATAAATTAAACGGATCGAAATCCTAATTTTTAATCTTTGAATATTTAATTTCTCGTAGTCCTTTATTCGTTTGAAAGATTCGATTCTTTCTACGAATTTAGGAATTTGTAAAAGGGTATATATTTATTTAAATTACACAAATAGCACTCAAAATAATAAAATAAAAAGAAACAAAGATAAGAAAATAAAATAAGGGTTCTAGGAATATAAAAGGTATAAAACAGGACGGGGTATTACAGAATAAGGATTCACACTCCACTCCAAGAAACTCGAATTAGGCTTCCATTCAGCATGATGCTTCATCCAGTTCCAACAATAGACTTTGAGTTCATCAAGCATTTTATCTATTCGAAGCTGATCTTCTCTAAATAAGCACTCATTCTTAGCCCTCCATAACAACCATACTCCACATTCTCAAATGCATAATGACATACGTTTCTCCATTCTACCACCCCTAAAACCCCAGAACTGTAGCATGTTTGTTTGTAGCAGGACAGGATGAAAGAACCAAAACAAACCCCAACCACTTAGTGATTAGGCGTGAAATTGTTATGTTTTGGTGCCCGATTTACTCATGTTTTGAGTGTTTTCGATGAATATTTAGAGTCAAATGAGCATTATTTCTATACATTGATAAATTTGTCTCTTTGATGTTCATAGATGAATAGAGGGCGAAAAGAGGAGTTCGTAGGACTTTGAATCGACTCAAACGGATGCCCGGATGAGAAGATATTGAAGAAATACGATTGGTATTAGTGCGGACGAGGAAAAGTATCATTTGGAAGGATTAGAGATCACTCGAGCGCATGGCTCGAGCGCCACCGCTCGAGCGCCCAAAAAGTAACAGTGAAGATTCAGCGCTCGAGCAGCTCGAGCGCGACCGCTCGAGCGAATGCGTCATTCGAGCTACACTGCTCGAGCGGGACCGCTCGAGCGTTTTGCTCGAGCGCCCATATACTTTTGCCTCCGGATGCGTATTTTCGGCCCATTAACTCCCGTTTCGACCCGGTGCCTATATATACCTCTTCCAAACACGGAACATCGATACCCGACTTTTAGAAATAATTTTAGACTTAGTTTTGGAGAGGAACGAGACGAGCAAGCTTTACTTTTACGTTGTTAAGGTTTTTCATACGAATTCTAGTTTCTTTTCAATTCTTAGTTTCTTTTCATTAGTTCGTTACTTTGAACACGTTTAAATTTCGTTTTTATCAATTCAATTTCCGTTCTTCGTATTTATTTTATTTTTAAACCCTAGTTTATGTTTATTATTTTCTTCGTTCAATTCATTATGTTTATGTTCGTCGTTTCTTTTGTTGCTTTTATTTTTGTTATAACCATGTCCGGCTAAAACCCTTGCATGCTTGGGTTAGGATGAACTCGTAGAAGTAGGATGTGGGTACGTAATTAGAGTAATTTGTGACGTTAGTTTTAATTCTCTTAATTAATGAATTCATATAATTAATCTTAACTCTACCTTTGAATTTCGTACGAAAGTGTTAGAGAGAGGACGACCGCATCACTCAATAACAATTAGTAGTCTTAACGAGAGGGTTTAGGAAAGGTTAATTCATCTACCGGTTTAGCGAAGGAGGACGACCGCATCACCTTAGTTAAATTAGGGTCTCATTAATTAAGCACAATTCATTAACTTGTTAGTGGATTAGTGAAGTCGATTGCTAGGATAAAGTATTAGGGTGAGAAATCTTGAGCTTTCATTCTACGATCTTTTACTTAGGTTAATTCTTGTTTGTCACGATTACTTTGATTATGTACCCGCTCCGTTAGTATACGTAGGGATTCCTATCCTAAGCATCACCATCTTTTATTAAAAAAACAACCCGTAGTTAATTCGTTCTTTTTCATTCTTTAGTTTACTTAGTTTAATTCAGTCTTTTAATTAGTTTTTCAAAAAACCCAAAAACATCACACTCATATTAACTACGACGCGTAGATCTTCAGGGATCTATTCGCATACATACCATCCCTTGGGTTCGATAATACTTGGTCCCTATACTTGCCCATACTACAGTGAACCCGTACTCTTGCGGGGTAGCTACTAGTAGAAGCTAGTGTAGTCGCTTCAAGTCAATGGCGCCGTTGCCGGGGATGGCGTTGAATGTTTGAATAGGACTTGTCGATAGCTTAGTAGTTAGTAGTGGGTGCTTATTTTCTGTTTTTTTTATTTTTTATTGTTCTTTTTAGTATTCGGCAGTTGCGTTTTGATCCTTCTGCTAGTGTTTCAGGTTTATGAAAACACGCTCACAAGGCAATACGAGCGAAGAGAGATTACCTGCAGATCCTGAGACAATAGCCAGAAGGAACCGAGCCTTCTTGAGAAGAATGGCTACTGCCGCGGGAAACAAAGACAAAATTTCTGATGAACTTGGGGAGTTAGACAAGATAGCTGCAGAGTATACTGCTCTTGTGGAACGGGCAGAGGGTGCCAATGGAAATAGCAGTAATCAGCAGATACCCATAGGGGGAACTGAGAGCCCACACCCGAACCCACAAGACACAATCAACTCTGCACAAACACAACCCCAAAACCAGAACCAAAACCTTGCTTACCCACAAAACCCAAATAACCCTTTCCACAACCCAGCATACCAACATTACCCATATCCACCTTATCCTTACCCACCATACCCATACCATCCACCACCAGTCTACAACCAACCACCTATTTACCCACACCCACCCCAACAAGTACCAGTACCTGCTGCTAATCCTCAACACGTTCCTATGAACGTAGATCATAATATGGCGATTAGAGGGAGGTTTGCAGCGCAGCCACAGCGGTACTATGATGGAGTGGCTTTGCCTCCTGTTGAGGCGAACAACTTCTCGATATCACTGGGGATTTTAAAGCTGCTGACCGAGAATCAGTTCAAAGGGGTGATCGGGAAGGAGAATCCTCATACACACTTGAGGAGCTTTCTCATGATAGCCTCAACATTCAATTACAATGGCATGTCTGAAGATGCCAAGAGGCTTAGGCTGTTCCCATTCTCACTGACGGGAATAGCCAAGGAGTGGTACGATAATACGCTCCCGCGGGGAGGTATTACCACTTGGGCCGAGCTCGAGCGTCTGTTCCTCGAGCGATTCTACCCTCCATCTAGGACGATCAAGGCTAGAATTGAGATCTCGTCCTTTCGCCAGAAGTCTGGAGAGGATTTACGCCAAGCGTGGGAGAGATACTCGAACATGCTTATAGAGTGCCCGCAGCACGGGTACAATGAGGGGGACATTATGGCATTCTTCTATAGTGGTGCCAGCAAGGATGGTCAAGCCCATTTAGACGCCTGTGCGGGTGGAGCATTCCTGAACCAAGGCATAGAGAGGTGTAGAGAGATCGTTGACAACATTGTCACGAATGCCGGTGCTTGGGGTGTGGATGCAGATTTGCAAAGAGTGCATCAGGTTGAAGAGGGAGAAGGAACGAGAAGGCTGCTGATGGCCATGATGGAGAAGATCAACAACCTCGAGTTGGGGAAGAATTTGGGTGGAGAGCATGCAGTGGAGAATGAGAGAGTAGACCAACCCAGGGGACAGCAAGAGGTAGCCAATTACATGGGAGGTCCTTATTACAATCAGAATGGCTACCAAGGTGGAAATCAGTATGGAAGGCCTTCTTATGGCCAACCATTTATGCCTCCAGGCCCTCAGCCACTTCAAAATCAATGGAGGAACACACAAGGAGTTCAAGGAAGCCAGCAGCCTCCTCAAAACACATGGAGGAGGAATGATAATTTTTCTTATGCTAACCCAAAAGCTGGTGTTACTGTTCCTGCAGGTGTTGATCCGGGGTCCAAACCTCCTGGTGGAGAAGGCGGTGCATCGACCGAGGAGATGTTGAGAGCGATCCTTCAGAAGGTGGAGGAAGGGAGCAAGAGATTGTCATCCTTGGAGTACGATGTAAAGGAGTTGCATAAGAAGGGTGATCAACGTGATCAAGAGCTCCAGAAGATGAACGTTGAGTGGACTAGAACTCAACAAGAGAACAATCGAAGGTTCACCTCGTTAGAGCTCCAGATGAGCCAGATTGCAAAATCAGTGAATAGAATGCCGGAGGGGAACCCGAAAGAGCAGTGCAAGGCGATCCAGCTAAGAAGTGGAACCAACTACGAAGGTCCTCAGATGCCTGCTGATTCTGAGAAGCCCCAAGAAGAGATTGAGCTTAAAGGAGATGAAGTTGAGAAGGGGATTGAAAGTAAAGGGATTGAGAAGCATGAAGATATGGATGAGTCCCAGAAGGGGAAAGATTTTGAGGAGGTTGAGAGAGTTCCTAAGTGGAAGAAGGCAAAGGAAGCAAGGGAGAAAGTGAAAGAAACAGAAAGAGATGAATGGGGGGTACCCAAATCGGTGATACCTGTCCCATATCCACAGCGCTTCATGAAAAAGAAGCTTGATGAGAAATTCGCTAAGTTCCTTGATGTTTTTAAACAATTGCATATTAATATCCCTTTTTATGATGCTTTGGAACAGATGCCGCACTATGCGAAGTTTCTGAAGGACTTGATCGCGAAAAGACGGCGAGTGGATGAGCCGAAGTTGGTGCAGCTGAACCACGAGGTGAGTGCATTAGTGCACAAGGCGCTGCCACCGAAGCTGAAGGATCCCGGGAGCTTCACGATCCTATGTGATATTGGGAACGGGATCAAGAAGGGAGCGTTGTGCGACCTCGGGGCGAGCATTAATTTGATGCCACTATCGCTTTTCAAGAAGTTGGAAGGTGGTGAACTTCAACCCACAATGATGACGCTTCAACTTGCCGATCGGTCTATTACTCGACCTCAAGGTGTGGTTGAAGACGTCCTAGTGAGAGTTGGAGATCACATCTTTCCAGCCGACTTTGTAGTGTTAGAAATGGAGGAAGATGAGCACGTGCCCCTGATTTTGGGAAGACCGTTCTTAGCTACGGCGGGGATGGTGCTAGACGTGGCGAATGGGAAGATCACGTTGAAGGTTGATGATCAAGAAGTGAAGATCTCCCTATATGAAGCCATGAAGCACCCGAAGGAGGATGAGAGCTTGTATTGCATGGATGCCATTGATCCTCGTGTTGAAGACACACATTCTCTCCCGAATTCCTCTCATACTCATGATTTTGTTAGTCCTTCAATTGATTATTTAACCCATGAGCGTTATGATCTTGATTATTTTGATAGGGATGAAGTGAAGAAGTTGAAGGATGAAGAGGTGAAGAAAGTGGACGTGGTCCAGTTAGACGGGAAAGGAGGAGTTAAGAAGAAAAAGTTCAAACTCAAGAAATTGTTTAGTAAGACTCCTCCAGATAGAGGCAAGAAGGAGTTGAGACCCATAACACTTGGGGATGGGAAGAGAGGAAAGGAACTCATGATGGAGGGGCATCAAGGAAAGGAGTTCAAACACCACTCTTATGAGAGTAAGGGAGGTAAATTTGCGTATGATGTCCCATAAGCTCCTTTGAGCTTGGTCCGGCATGAGGACCTTAAAAATAGCGCTGAATGGGAGGCAACCCATTTTTATTTGCTTTCATTTATTTTTAGTGTCTTTTTATATTATTAGGGTGTTTAGAGTCGTATGTCTAACCTCGTACTCGAGAGCTTTATTTTGTAGGCTTGTCTCTAAAGGAGTAAAGGAACCAAAGAAGTGGAGATTGAAGGAACCAACTTGAGACAAGGGAGTGTGCAAAGCTATTGAGAGAAACTGAATTGTTTGGTTGAGGTAACCCACAACCCCAAACGTAGACCTCTAGCAAGGTCGAAGTTTGGGGGGGTGGAGTTTCTTTTTATGATTACATTGCACATGCATGCACGCCCTCATCTTTGAGTTGAGTTAGTTATTTGGTGCCTTGAGATGCTCCTTGGGCTATTATTAATTTGTTTTGTTACTCAACATTTTATGCCTATCAATCACCTTATGCTTGTTGATTGCTATCTTTGAGTATGATTTGATGAGTAGGGTGAATTGTGAGGCTGAGTTAGGAGTTTTCTTGTGTGAGTGTTTGAGTTAGAGTTGATTTGAGAAAGAACTTGTATGCTTGTGAATTTTTCTTTTTGAGTACTTGTGTGACAAGAGTGAGAACTCACTAGGACTAGCATGGATGTGAAAGCCGTGAGAGTTGAGCCTTACGAGATTTAAATGCATGATTTAATCTCTTCGTTTGTGAGTGGATCGTCACCTTAGAGGATGCTAGAACTTGCATGTGCTCTTGCTTCTTGATTGTTTCTAGTGTGATATGCCGAATGTGATCTTAGGCCATCTTTGATTTAATTAAGTCACTTAGCCAAAATTTCCTTACCAATGACATTGAATCCCTTGTTAGCCCCTTTGAGCCTAGAGCCTATTTTATTTGCTAGCACATATGAACACTATTCCAATTCCTAAGCCTTTTTGTCCAAATTTGAGTGGAGAATAGGAAAGTGTGAATGTGAAGGGAGTGAATTGAGTTGAAAAAGAAAAAAAATTGTTTGTTGAGTGAATATGAGAAGAAGGAGTGATGAGATTTGAGTTGTGGGAAAGAACAAAAAATTTGAGAATGAGCAAAAAGAAAAAAAAATGAGCTCATGTGTTTGTGCGAAAAAAGAAAAAGAAAAAGTGATTGAAAAAAAAAAAAAAGTGAAAGAGTGAGAAAGAAAAAAATTGAAGTGTTGAGAGTAGTGGAATTAAAGTGTATTGATTGCAAATGTTGAAGTGATTCTGCTCCTAGTCTCAAAGTGCCAAAGTTGATTTTTCTATTCTCCATTCACTTGAGTCACTTACCCCATATTGTTATCCCACCTGTCCAAAGAGCCTACATTACAACCTTGAGAAAAGTCCTTTTTGATTCGGCATGGATTTCTAGAGTGTGGTCGAAGTTGAGAGTGCTTACAAGCCTATGGCTGCCAATATGTGTGATTGATTGATTGAGTGAGTCCCTTAAACACTTTTATACACTTGTGAGGGAGTGAAACACATCGTTGAGTGCACGTCCATGCTTGATCTTGGTGTTTCTTGTTATTATTGCATGAGTATGATAAAAGAAAGTGAGTGAGTATACGGGTGATTGATCTTTGAAGCTCGAGTTCAATTACTTGCATGATTTGATTCTTGATTCATTCCTAACAATTTCACTTGACTTATTATTTCGTTGCTTGAGGACAAGCAACATGGTAAGTTTGGGGGGGTTGATTAGGCGTGAAATTGTTATGTTTTGGTGCCCGATTTACTCATGTTTTGAGTGTTTTCGATGAATATTTAGAGTTAAATGAGCATTATTTCTATACATTGATAAATTTGTCTCTTTGATGTTCATAGATGAATAGAGGGCGAAAAGAGGAGTTCGTAGGACTTTGAATCGACTCAAACGGATGCCCGGATGAGAAGATATTGAAGAAATACGATTGGTATTAGTGCGGACGAGGAAAAGTATCATTTGGAAGGATTAGAGATCACTCGAGCGCATGGCTCGAGCGCCACCGCTCGAGCGCCACCGCTCGAGCGAATCGCTCGAGCGCCCAAAAAGTAACAGTGAAGATTCAGCGCTCGAGCAGCTCGAGCGCGACCGCTCGAGCGAATGCGTCATTCGAGCTACACTGCTCGAGCGGGACCGCTCGAGCGTTTTGCTCGAGCGCCCATATACTTTTGCCTCCGGATGCGTATTTTCGGCCCATTAACTCCCGTTTCGACCCGGTGCCTATATATACCTCTTCCAAACACGGAACATCGATACCCGACTTTTAGAAATAATTTTAGACTTAGTTTTGGAGAGGAACGAGACGAGCAAGCTTTACTTTTACGTTGTTAAGGTTTTTCATACGAATTCTAGTTTCTTTTCAATTCTTAGTTTCTTTTCATTAGTTCGTTACTTTGAACACGTTTAAATTTCGTTTTTATCAATTCAATTTCCGTTCTTCGTATTTATTTTATTTTTAAACCCTAGTTTATGTTTATTATTTTCGTCGTTCAATTCATTATGTTTATGTTCGTCGTTTCTTTTGTTGCTTTTATTTTTGTTATAACCATGTCCGGCTAAAACCCTTGCATGCTTGGGTTAGGATGAACTCGTAGAAGTAGGATGTGGGTACGTAATTAGAGTAATTTGTGACGTTAGTTTTAATTCTCTTAATTAATGAATTCATATAATTAATCTTAACTCTACCTTTGAATTTCGTACGAAAGTGTTAGAGAGAGGACGACCGCATCACTCAATAACAATTAGTAGTCTTAACGAGAGGGTTTAGGAAAGGTTAATTCATCTACCGGTTTAGCGAAGGAGGACGACCGCATCACCTTAGTTAAATTAGGGTCTTATTAATTAAGCACAATTCATTAACTTGTTAGTGGATTAGTGAAGTCGATTGCTAGGATAAAGTATTAGGGTGAGAAATCTTGAGCTTTCATTCTACGATCTTTTACTTAGGTTAATTCTTGTTTGTCACGATTACTTTGATTATGTACCCGCTCCGTTAGTATACGTAGGGATTCCTATCCTAAGCATCACCATCTTTTATTAAAAAAACAACCCGTAGTTAATTCGTTCTTTTTCATTCTTTAGTTTACTTAGTTTAATTCAGTCTTTTAATTAGTTTTTCAAAAAACCCAAAAACATCACACTCATATTAACTACGACGCGTAGATCTTCAGGGATCTATTCGCATACATACCATCCCTTGGGTTCGATAATACTTGGTCCCTATACTTGCCCATACTACAGTGAACCCGTACTCTTGAGGGGTAGCTACTAGTAGAAGCTAGTGTAGTCGCTTCAAGTCACTTAGCACACTTCATCCAAAACTCGTGAGAAACCAAACATTCAAAAAATATGTGTGTAACAGATTCAGGTTCAACATTACAGAAAACACACAAATTATTCACAGACGATGGAACAATATGTTGTATAATATCAAATGTAGGAAGACGTTCTTTGAGAACTTTCCAAACATGTACGCTCACCTTGGGGGTGCCCAATTCTTCCATAATAGCTTAAACTCCTTCCTTTGCTCACCATCACCACCAATCTTCATTCTCAACAGCCAATTGTATGCCTCTTAAATCGAGTTCGAGTTCAATTTATTTTTTTGTCTTAATCGAATTCAGTCGAATTTTGAGCTTCAATTTTCTAACTGAGTCAAATTTAAATTTAACACTACTGGACTTATTTACACCCTTAATTAAGCTCCAATTTACGGGAACAAATGCAAATGATATATTTATTACTCTATTTTGATGGGTGTTTTTCTCTTGGCTTGATGAATTGTGGTCTCACAAGTATTATGTTAGCTAAATACCCTTTGTCCCTAAATAAATGTATCATTTGTCCAAACAAGTTAGTCCCCAATTAGATGCATCATTTCCTTTAGTAAATAAAATAAATTTATAATTTTAAACTATACTTTTTAAATATATATCAAAATTACACTATATACCATTACTTTTTTACACGTCCGTGTTAAACTACCATTCTACCTCCGATTAAAACCTAGTAACCTACTTTATCTCTTTAATATCTATAATCTATAATATACATCTAAAAGTGTCTAAGCTTTGTAAATCATTTCTGGACCTTTTTTCCCCTCTTTTTTTTTTGTTCAGTTTTCACCCTGCTTCTATCAAACTCCCGTTACGATACCTTCATCGCTTGTCGCTTGACATACCCATCTCACCACGTTAGGCGTTACCCTTCCTTCCTCTTCCATGTTTCCCACGCTAGGAACTAAACTCCTCGATCAACCCTTCATTTTCCATTGATAACTTCAGGATTTAGGATCATGCTTCTTGATCTGTTTTCCTGGCCAGCGCTCGGCTCCATTTCTCTAAGGTATTTTTTTTCTACTCAATTTTGGTTGTGTTGATTCTTTTGATATGTTGTAAATTTGAAAATCATATGTCTGAAATACAGTATGTGGTCTATCTAATCTTCTACATGAGGCCCTTTTTACTTCTTTGATTATTCGATCCTAAGAGTTTCAGGGTTCTTTTATTAAAATGATTTATTATGTTTGCAAGAAGTGTTGAAACGTTAGTGTTTATGCGGAGTTTATGCAATAATAGACAAAGTTAGTTGGATAATGGGGTATCCACTATATGCATCGGCCTAATCTCATTGTTTTCTGCTACAGTTTTGCATCTTATATTTGCCCTTCTCCCCCTGTCTCTCTTACTCTAAATTCTTGTTATGTTCTCTACTCTGGCCTTTTTCTGTGTCCTTTGTTAACTTTTTCTTTTCAAACAGTTGGATAAGTTGAGGTCTGCAGATAATCAAAGCAGGCAGTAGAAAAGCTACTGCAAACCATATAGAAATCTTTGACAGAGTTGGAAAGTCAGTCCTAATGGTGTAACCCACGATATACCCAATATCCGGCTAAAATTTATTGTGTTTTTTGCCCTCATTATAATGAAACGACTATGACCACAAAGCATCATGTTGGAATGATGCTACAAGATCTGGAACATTAGTAGAAGATGGAAGCACTCACAGAAGGCTTCAGGTAATTAGAACTTCTCTTTTTTACTGTATATCATCAGTTAGTTCCTAAACTGCAAAGTGTATTGTTGATATTATATGTTTAATATGCATGTCATTCCTTAAACGCAAAAGGGAAAGTGACTTGAAGCGATTTTACTAACTTCTACTAGTCGCTCACCCGCAAGCGAACGGGTTCACTGTAGTATTAGCAAGTATAACGACCAAGTATATCGAACCCAAGGGACAGTGTATATGCGAATAGATCCCTGAAGATCTACGCGTCGTAATTAATATGAGTGTATTGTTTTTGGATTTTTTTGGAAAGATTAATTAAACTAAACTAAATTATCCTACGAATGTAAAAGAAAGATTAAACGAAATAACAAAAGGTGTGTTTTCAAATATGAGATGGTGATGCTTAAGATAGGAATCCCTACGTATACTAACGGAGCAGGTACATAATCAAAATAACTGTGACACAAGAATTAACCTAAGTCTAAGAATGCAAGGTGAAAGCTCGAGATTCTAAACCCTAATACTTTACCCTAACACTCGACTTCACGAACCTACTAACAAGTTAATAGATTGTGCTTAATTAATGAGACCCTAATTTAACTAAGGTGATGCGGTCGTCCTCCTTCGCTAAACCGGTAGATGAATTAACCTTTCCTAAACCCTCTCATTAAGTCTACTCGTTGTTAAAGAGTGATACGGTCGTCCTCTCTCTAACACCTTTCGAACGAAATTCAAGAGCGAAGTCTAGATTAATTTTAAGAATTCATTAACCAAGAGAATTAAAACCTAACGTCACAAGTTACCCTAATTACGTACCCACAACCTACTTCTACTAGTTCATCCTACCCTAAGCATGTAAGGGTTTTAGCTAGACATAGATTTAACGTAAACAATAACAATTAGACAAGTGACGAACATGAACATGGTAATTAAATCAAAGAAAAGATCGTACATAAACTGGGGTTTAAGATATAAAAGAATAAACTGAAATTAATTAGCAAAACGAGGTCTCAACGTATTCAAGAACAAAAGATATTAAGAAACGAAACTAAAACGTGAAATCGTAATGTGAATTCGTAAGCAAAAACCTCAAAAACGTAAAATTAAACTTGCTCGTCTCTTCTCTTCCTGCTCTCTCTAAAAATTCTGTGTAAAAGTGATGTGGTGCGTTCGGGGATCCTTCAAAACGTGTTTGGAAGAGGTATATATAGGCAACGGGTCGAAACGGGATCTCATGGGCCAAAATTCCCGTCGAGCTCGAGTAGAGCTCGAGTAAAAGTACTCGAGCAATGCAAGCTCGAGTGTTAAAATTGTACAGAACGTGAAAAGTACTCGAGCCCCTTAGCTCGAGTAGTTCTACTTGACCGGTCCTTGCTCGAGTAGTCTACTCGAGTGCCCGCGTACTGGCTACTCGACCGGCTTCTGCTCGAGTGCACTACTCGAGTGCCCGAGTAGTGGCTACTCGACTTGCTTCTGCTCGAGTGCCTGAGTATTGGCTACTCGACCGAAGCTGGCTCGAGTAGTCTACTCGAGTGCTTGAGTAGTTTTTACTCGAGCGCCTTCATCTTGAGTACTTCAATGACACTTTTGCTCGCTCGAACTAATACTTCTCGTATTTCTTCCATATCTTCTCATCCGGGTATCCGTTTGAGTCGATTCGAAGTCCTACGAACTCCTCTTTTTGCCCTCTATCCATCTATAAGCATCAAAGAAACAAATTTGTTAGTTTGTGAAAATAATACTCAAATGACTCTAAATACTTATATGAATCCATCAAAACAAGGGCATTTCGAGCGACGAATCATGACAATTTCACGCCTAATCAACCCCCCCAAACTTACCATGTTGCTTGTCCTCAAGCAACGAAATAATAAGTCAAGTGAAATTGTTAGGAATGAGTCAAGGTATCCAATCATGCAAGTACATAAATTCGAGCTTCAAAGATGCATCACAAGTATACTCACTCACCTTCCTTTATCATATTCATGCAACAACAGCAAGAAACACCAAAATCAAACATGGATGTGCACTCAACGATGTGTTTCACTCCCTTTCAAGTGTATAACAATGATCAAGGGACTCACTCAATCAATCAATCACACAAATTGGCAGCCATAGGCTTGTAAGTGCTCTTAACTTCGACCATACTCTAGAAATCAATGCCGAATCAAAAAGGACTTTTCTCAGGGTTGTAATGTAGGCTCTTTGGACAGGTGGGATAACAATATAGGGTAAAGTGACTAACGTGAATGGAGAATAGAAAATCAAACTTTGGCACTTCGAGATTAGGAACAGAATACTTCAAACATGTTCAATCAACACCCTTTCAATTCCAATTCTCTCAACACTTCAATTTTTTTTCTTTCTCACTCTTTCATTTTTTTTTAACCACTTCACTTCTTTTTTTCTTTTTCGCACAAACACATGAGCTCATTTTTTCTTTCTTTTGCTCATTCTCAATTTTTTTTCTCTTTTTCCCACATCTCATAGCTTCATCACTCCTTCTTCTCATATTCACTCAACAAATAACCTTTTCCTTTTTCAACTCAATTCACTCCCTTCACATTTACACTTTCCTATTCTCCACTCAAATTGGGACAAAAAGGCTTAGGAATTGGAATAGTGTTCATATGTGCTAGCAAATAAAATAGGCTTTAGGCTCAAAGGGGCTAACAAGGGATTCAATGTCATTGGTACGGAAAATTTTAGCTAAGTGACTCAAAAAAAATCAAAGATGGCCTAAGATCACATTCGGCATATCCAACTAGACATAATCAAGAAGCAAGAGCACACACAAGTTCTAGCATCCTCTAAGGTGATGATTCACTCACAAACGAAGAGATTCATTCATATATTGAAATCTCATAAGGCTCAAATCTCACGGCTTTCACATCCATGCTAGTTCTAGTGAATTCTCAATCTCATCACACAAGTATTCAAAAGAAAAGTTCACAAGCATACATGTTCTTCCTCAAATCCACTCTAGCTCAAACACTCACACAAGAGAATCCCTAACTCTAATCCACAATTCTACTCTACTCATCACTTCATACTCAAGAATGACAACTAACAAGTAAAGAGGGTCAACAAACATGAAATAATTCAGAAAATTCAATGAGTTCGACCACAATTACAACCCGAAATTTGAATAGCAAATCCATCACAATCCCCATAACCACATCACACCACTCAAACGATAAAGCTCAAACTCTCAAGCAAAATAAGAAAAGAAAAAGAAAAATAAAGATAAGAAAAAGGAGCAGAAACTGGGGAAATCCCCATGATCATCAAGCATCAGGAGGCGGTGGTGGGCGATAGCTAGGATGGTCCGGTCCTAAATGGGAGACAAAGAGCGCCTCCATCCATCTCCTCAAGTCTGAAACCTCAGATCGAACCTCATGAAACTGTCCTTGCATAGCCGTGGCTTCTGTGTACCACTGATTTTGAGTGGTGCGAAGCTCCGTAACATCAGTCCTCAAGCTTTGAATATCAGTTCGCATTCCATCCCACTCTAGCTGGTTCGGGTACCACGGCACTGGAGTAGACACCTCGGGTGTCCCAAACTCCATCTCTTGAGGTCCTTGACCTCCCTCCCCCACATTAATTCTGGCCTCATCAGCAATATTTCCTCCTTCTTCATATTCATCTTCCTCTTCCTCCATAAGGTCTTGGAGTCCACTTGATCCTGCTCCGCTCGTCCCGGCTGCACTCTTGCCCTTCTTCCTTGGCCTTTGTTCCCACATTCCATTTCTCTCCAATCTCTGCTTGAACTTCTCCATAACTGACACGTGATGCGGTTCATTCATCCTGATGTTCTCATCTTTCAACCCTTTCAAGGTCACCAACTTCATATTTGGCAACGGAAATATCTCATGCTCTCGGAGCCTCATGCAATATCGATCAAGCCACAGCTCACACATCCAGGTTTGGTACATGTGCTCGAAATCGATATCCCTTCCTACTGCCGGGACCACCACAGACTCAATCTCCACGTGCTTAAAAAACACACAAATCAAACCCCCTCCTCGGATCCGAGACATCTTCTGCCCACACTTGAAAGGAGCCTGAATCATCAGCTCAAGGAAATCCTTCCCAAAATCATACTTCCTATGATGAAGTAAGCACCACAATGCATACAGTTCCTTAGATGTCACCGTTCCTGTTTCAGATCTCGCATAGAGTGTGTTCCCCAGAATTCTTTCGATGTACCGGATAACAGGGTTTCGGATGCTAGAAGCTCGTGCATCCTTCGATGAATACTTCCCAGCAACTCCTCCAGTTATAAGCTCCCAAAATTGTTCTGCGTTGTACAAGCTCGACTTTCGGCTCGTATCTCCCAGTTGCGGCAGGTGAAGGGTGACTTGAAGCGATTTTACTAACTTCTACTAGTCGCTCACCCGCAAGCGGACGGGTTCACTGTAGTAAGAGCAAGTATAATGACCAAGTATTATCGAACCCAAGGGATAGTGTGTATGCGAATAGATCCCTGAAGATCTACGCGTCGTAGTTAATATGAGTGTGTTGTTTTTGGATTTTTAGAAAGATTAATTAAACTAAACTCAATTATCCTACGAATGCAAAAGGAAAATTAAACTAAGTAACAAAAGGTGTGTTTTCAAATATGAGGTGGTGATGCTTAAGATAGGAATCCCTACGTATACTAACGGAGCAGGTACATAATCAGAATAACTGTGACAAACAAGAATGAACCTAAGTCTAAGAATGCAAGGTGAAAGCTCAAGATTCTAAACCCTAATACTTTACCCTAACACTCGACTTCACGAATCTACTAACAAGTTACTAGATTGTGCTTAATTAATGAGACCCTAATTTAACTAAGGTGATGCGGTCGTCCTCCTTCGCTAAACCGGTAGATGAATTAACCTTTCCTAAACCTTCTCGTTAAGACTACTAATTGTTATTGAGTGATGCGGTCGTCCTCTCTCTAACACTTTCGTACTAAATTTAAAGGTAAAGTTCAGATTAATTATAAGAATTCATTAATTAAGAGAATTAAAACTAACGTCACGAATTACCCTAATTACGTACCCACAACCTACTTCTACGAGTTCATCCTACCCTAAGCATGCAAGGGTTTTAGCTAGACATGGTTTTAACAAACATAAAAGCAAAAGAAGAAACAACACACATAAACATAATGAATTGAAGAACGAAAATATGAAACATGAACTAGGGTTTAAAGAAATAAATACTGAGAACTGAAATTCAATTAACTAAAACGAAGTTTCAAAGTGTTTAAAGAAATCAAACTAATGAAAAGAAACTAAGAAAGAAAAGAAACTAAGAATTCGTATGCAAAACCTCAACAACGTAAAAGTAAAGCTTGTTCCTCTCCTTCCTCTCCAAAAATTAAGTCTAAAGTGATTTCTAAAAGTCGGGGTCCCTTCAAAACGTGTTTGGAAGAGGTATATATATGCACGGGTCAAAATGGGAGTTAATGGGCCGAAAATACGCATCCGGAGGCAAAAATCCAAGGTTGCTCGAGCAAAACGCTCGAGCGGTCCCGCTCGAGCAGTGTAGCTCGAATGACACAATCGCTCGAGCGGTTCCGCTCGAGCCGGTCGAGCGCTGAAATCACACTGTATGTTTTGGGCGCTCGAGCAATTCGCTCGAGCGGTGGCGCTCGAACTGCTCGAGCGCAAGAAAAGTTCTGTATGTTTAGGCGCTCGAGCAATTCGCTCGAGCGGTGGCGCTCGACCTAGTCACTCGAGTGACTTCCAACTCATCCAACTAATACTTTTCCTCGTCCGCACTAATACCAATCGTATTTCTTCAATATCTTCTCATTCGGGCATCAGTTTGAGTCGATTCAAAGTCCTACGTACTCCGTTTTTCGTCCTCTATTCACCTATGAGCATCAAAGAGACAAGTTCATCAATGTGTAGAAATAATGCTCAATTGACTCTAAATACTCGATAAACTCGACCAAGATTGGGTATTTCAAGCTACGAATCATGACAATTTCACGCCTAATCAACCCCCCAAATTTACCATATTGCTTGTCCTCAAGCAATGAAATAATAAGTCAAGTGAAATTGTTAGGAATGAATCAAGAATCAATCATGCAAGCAAATGAACTCGAGCTTCAAAAGTCAATCACCCGTATACTCACTCACTTTCTTTTATCGTACTCATGCAACAATGACAAGAAACACCAAGATCAAGCATGGATGTGCACTCAACGATGTGTTTCACTCCCTCACAAGTGTATAACAATGATCAAGGGACTCACTCAAACAATCAATCACACAAATTGGCAGCCATAGGCTTGTAAGTACTCTCAACTCCGACCATAGTCTAGAAATCAATGCCGAATCAAAAAGGACTTTTCTCAAGGTTGTAATGTAGGCTTTTTGGACAGGTGGGATAACAATATAAGGTACAGTGACTAAAATGAATGGAGAATAGAAAATCAAACTTTGGCACTTCGAGATTAGGAACAGACTACTTCAAGCATTTTCAATCAACACCCTTTCAACTCCATACTCTCAACACTTCAAATTTTTTCTTTCTCACTCTTTCACTTTTTTTTTTCAATCATTTTTTTTTTCTCTTTTTTTTCGCACAAACACATGAGCTCATTCTCAATTTTCTTTCTCTTTTTCCCACATCTCAAAACTTCATCACACCTTCTTCTCATATTCACTCAACAAACAACATTTTCCTTTTTTAACTCAATTCACTCCCTTCATATTCACACTTTCCTATTCTCCACTCAAATTGGGACAAAAAGGCTTAGGAATTGGAAGAGTGTTCATATGTGCTAGCAAATAAAATAGGCTTTAGGCTCAAAGGGGCTAACAAGTGATCAATGTCATTGGTAAGGAAAATTTTGGCTAAGTGACTCAATAAAATCAAAGATGGCCTAAGATCCTATTCGGCATATCAAACTAGACACAATCAAGAAGCAAGAGCACACACAAGTTCTGGCATCCTCTAAGGTGATGATTCACTCACAAACGAAGAGATCAATATAATGCATCAAAATCTCATAAGGCTCAAATCTCACAGCTTTCACATCCATGCTAGTCCTAGTGCATTCTCACAATCATCACACAAGTACTCAAAAGGAAAATTTATAAGCATACAAGTTATTTCTCAAATCAACTCTAACTCAAACACTCACACAAGATAACTCCTAACTCAGCCTCACAATTCACCCTACTCATCAAATCATACTCAAAGATAGCAATCAACAAGCATAAGGTGATTGATAGGCATAAAATATTGAGTAACAAAACAAATTAATAATAGCCCAAGGAGTATCTCAACAAACCAATAATCAATCAAACTCAACTCAAAGATAAGGGCGTGCATGCATGTGCAATGTAACATAAAACAAATAAAAAACTCCACCCCCCCAAACTTCGACCTTGCTAGAGGTCTAAGTTTGGGGTTGTGGGTTACCTCAACCAAATAATTCAATTTCTCTCAATAGCTTTGCACATTCCCTTGTCTCAAGTTGGTTCCTTCAATCTCCACTTTTTTGATACCTTTACTCCTTTAGAGACAAGCCTACAAGCAACTTACTCAAATACGAGGTTAAACATACGACTCAACAACATCCTAGTAACATAAAAGGAAAATAAAAAACACTCAAAAGCAAATAAAAAAAATGGGTTGCCTCCCATTCAGTGCTATTTTTAAGGTCCTCATGCCGGACCTAGCTCAAAGGAGCTTATGGGACATCATACTCAAATTTACCTCCCTTACTCTCATAAGAGTGGTGTTTGAACTCCTTTCCTTGATGCTCTTCCATCATGAGTTCCTTTGCTTCCTCCCCCACCTCAAGTGGTATAGGTCTCAACTCCTTCTCACCTTTATCTGGAGGAGTCTTACCAAACAATTTCTTGAGTTTGGACTTTTTCTTCTTAACTCCTCCTTTCCCTTCTAACCGGACCATATCCACTTTCTTCACCTCTTCATCCTTCAACTTCTTCACTTTATCCCTATCAAAATAATCAAGATCATAACGCTCATGGGTTAAATAATCAAGTGAAGGACTAACAAAATCATGAATATCAGAAGGATTAGGCATAGAAGGCGTGTCTTCAACACGAGGATCAATTGCATCCATGCAATACAAGCTCTCATCCTCCCTCGGGTGTTTCATGGCTTCATATAGGGAGATCTTCACTTCTTGATCATCAACCTTCAGCGTGATCTTCCCATTCGCCACGTCTAGCACCATCCCCGCCGTAGCTAAGAACGGTCTTCCCAAGATCAGGGGTACGTGCTCATCTTCCTCCATCTCTAGCACTACAAAGTCGGCTGGAAAGATGTGATCTCCAACTCTCACTAGGACGTCTTCAACCACACCTTGAGGTCTCGTGATAGACCGATCGGCAAGTTGAAGCGTCATCATTGTGGGTTGAAGTTCACCACCTTCCAACTTCTTAAAAAGCGATAACGATATCAAATTTATGCTCGCTCCGAGGTCACACAACGCTCCCTTCTTGATCCCGTTCCCAATATCACATAGGATCGTGAAGCTCCCGGGATCCTTCAGCTTCGGTGGAAGCGCCTTGTGCACTAATGCACTCACCTCGTGGTTCAGCTGCACCAACTTCAGCTCATCCACTCGCCGTCTTTTCGCGATCAAGTCCTTCAAAAACTTCGCATAGTGCGGCATCTGTTCCAAAGCATCATAAAAAGGAATATTAATATGCAATTGTTTAAAAATATCAAGGAATTTTGCAAATTTTTCATCAAGCTTCTTTTTCATAAAGCGTTGTGGATATGGGACGGGTATCACAGATTTGGGTACCCCCCATTCATCTTTTTCTGTTTCTTTCACTTTTTCCCTTGCTTCCTTTGCCTTCTTCCACTTAGGAACTCTTTCAACCTCCTCACTTTTCTTGCCCTTCTGGGACTCATCCATATCTTCATGCCTCTCAATCCTTTCACTTTCAATCCCCTTCTCAACTTGGGGCGTCTCAAAATCAGCAGGCATCTGAGGCCCTTCATAGTTGGTTCCACTTCTTAACTGGATAGCCTTGCAAAGCTCTTTCGGGTTCCCCTCCGGCATTCTATTCACTGACTTTGCAATCTGGCTCATCTGGAACTCTAAAGAAGTGAACCTTCGATTGTTCTCTTGTTGAGTTCTAGTCCACTCAACGTTCATCTTCTGGAGCTCTTGATCACGTTGATCACCCTTCTTGTGCAACTCCTTCACATCATACTCCAAGGATGACAACCGCTTGCTTCCCTCCTCCACCTTCTGAAGAATGGCTCTCAACATCTCCTCGGTTGATGCACCGCCTTCTCCTCCAGGAAGTTTAGACCCCGGATCAACATCTGCAGGCACAGTAATACCAGCTTTTGGGTTAGCATAAGAAAAGTTATCATTCTTCCTCCATGTGTTTTGAGGAGGCTGCTGGCCTCCTTGATACCCTTGTGTGTTCCTCCATTGATTTTGAGGTGGCTGTGGGCCTGAAGGTGCAAATGGTTGACCATAAGAAGGTCTTCCATACTGGTTTCCACCTTGGTAGCCATTCTGGTTGTAATACGGACCTCCCATGTAATTGGCTACCTCTTGCTGTCCACTGGGCTGGTCTACTCTCTCATTCTCTACTGCATGCTCTCCACCCAAACTCTTTCCCAACTCGAGGTTGTTGATCTTTTCCATCATGGCCATCAGCAGCCTTCTCGTTCCTTCTCCCTCTTCAACCTGATGCACTCTCTGAAAATCTGCATCTCCACTCCAAGCACCGGTATTCGTGACAATGTTGTCCACGATCTCCCTACACCTCTCTATGCCTTGGTTCAAGAATACTCCGCCCGCACAGGCGTCTAAATGGTCTTGCCCCGCCTTGTTGGCACCACTATAGAAGAATGTCATAATGTCTCCCTCGTTGTACCCGTGCTGCGGGCACTCTATCAGCATGTTTGAGTATCTCTCCCACGCTTGGCGTAAATCCTCTCCAGACTTCTGGCGAAAGGACGAGATCTCAATTCTAGCCTTGATCGTCCTAGATGGAGGGTAGAATCGCTCGAGGAACAGACGCTCGAGCTCGGCCCAAGTGGTAATACCTCCCCACGGGAGCGTATTGTCGTACCACTCCTTGGCTATTCCCGTCAATGAGAATGGGAACAGCCTAAGCCTCTTGGCATCTTCAGACATGCCATTATAATTAAATGTTGAGGCTATCATGAGAAAGCTCCTTAAGTGAGTGTGAGGGTTCTCCTTCCCGATCACCCCTTTGAACTGATTCTCGGTAAGCAGCTTTAAAATCCCCGGGGATATCGAGAAGTTGTTCGCCTCAACAGGAGGTAAAGCCACTCCATCATAGTACCGTTGTGGCTGCGCTGCAAACCTCCCTCGAATGGCCATATTGTAATCTACGTTCTGAGGAACGTGTTGAGGATTAGCAGCAGGTACTGGTACTTGATGGGGTGGTGGTGGGTAAACAGGTGGTTGATTATAGACTGGGGGTGGAGGATACGGGTATGGTGGGTAAGGATAAGGTGGGTATGGGTAATGTTGGTATACTGGGTTGTTGAAAGGGTTATTTGGGTTTTGTGGGTAAGCAGGGTTTTGGTTCTGGTTTTGGGGTTGTGTTTGTGCAGAGTTGATTGTATCTTGTGGGTTCGAGTGTGGGCTCTCAGTTCCCCCTATGGGTATCTGCTGATTACTGCTGTTTCCATTGGCACCCTCTGCCCGTTCCACAAGAGTAGTATACTCTGCAGCTATTTTGTCTAACTCCCCAAGTTCATCAGAAATCTTGTCTTTGTTTCCCGCGGCAGTAGTCATTCTTCTCAAGAAGGCTCGGTTCCTTCTAGCTATTGTCTCAGGATCTGCAGGTAACCTCTCTTCGCTCGTATTGCCTTGTGAGCGTGTTTTCATAAACCTGAAACACTAGCAGAAGGATCAAAACGCAACTGCCTAATGAATGGAAATAAAAATCGAAACAGAAAATAAATCACCCACTACTAACTACTAAGCTATCTACAAGTCCTATTCAAAAAGCATACAACGCCATCCCCGGCAACGGCGCCATTGACTTGAAGAGATTTTACTAACTTCTACTAGTCGCTCACCCGCAAGCGGACGGGTTCACTGTAGTAAGAGCAAGTATAATGACCAAGTATTATCGAACCCAAGGGATAGTGTGTATGCGAATAGATCCCTGAAGATCTACGCGTCGTAGTTAATATGAGTGTGTTGTTTTTGGATTTTTAGAAAGATTAATTAAACTAAACTCAATTATCCTACGAATGCAAAAGGAAAATTAAACTAAGTAACAAAAGGTGTGTTTTCAAATATGAGGTGGTGATGCTTAAGATAGGAATCCCTACGTATACTAATGGAGCAGGTACATAATCAGAATAACTGTGACAAACAAGAATTAACCTAAGTCTAAGAATGCAAGGTGAAAGCTCAAGATTCTAAACCCTAATACTTTACCCTAACACTCGACTTCACGAATCTACTAACAAGTTACTAGATTGTGCTTAATTAATGAGACCCTAATTTAACTAAGGTGATGCGGTCGTCCTCCTTCGCTAAACCGGTAGATGAATTAACCTTTCCTAAATCTTCTCGTTAAGACTACTAATTGTTATTGAGTGATGCGGTCGTCCTCTCTCTAACACTTTCGTACTAAATTTAAAGGTAAAGTTCAGATTAATTATAAGAATTCATTAATTAAGAGAATTAAAACTAACATCACGAATTACCCTAATTACGTACCCACAACCTACTTCTACGAGTTCATCCTACCCTAAGCATGCAAGGGTTTTAGCTAGACATGGTTTTAACAAACATAAAAGCAAAAGAAGAAACAACACACATAAACATAATGAATTGAAGAACGAAAATATGAAACATGAACTAGGGTTTAAAGAAATAAATACTGAGAACTGAAATTCAATTAACTAAAACGAAGTTTCAAAAGTGTTTAAAGAAATCAAACTAATGAAAAGAAACTAAGAAAGAAAAGAAACTAAGAATTCGTATGCAAAACCTCAACAACGTAAAAGTAAAGCTTGTTCCTCTCCTTCCTCTCCAAAAATTAAGTCTAAAGTGATTTCTAAAAGTCGGGGTCCCTTCAAAACATGTCTGGAAGAGGTATATATAGGCACGGGTCGAAACGGGAGTTAATGGGCCGAAAATACGCATCCGGAGGCAAAAATCCAAGGTTGCTCGAGCAAAACGCTCGAGCGGTCCCGCTCGAGCAGTGTAGCTCGAATGACACAATCGCTCGAGCGGTTCCGCTCGAGCCGGTCGAGCGCTGAAATCACACTGTATGTTTTGGGCGCTCGAGCAATTCGCTCGAGCGGTGGCACTCGACCTAGTCACTCGAGTGACTTCCAACTCATCCAACTAATACTTTTCCTCGTCCGCACTAATACCAATCGTATTTCTTCAATATCTTCTCATCCGGGCATCAGTTTGAGTCGATTTAAAGTCCTACGTACTCCGTTTTTCGTCCTCTATTCACCTATGAGTATCAAAGAGACAAGTTCATCAATGTGTAGAAATAATGCTCAATTGACTCTAAATACTCGATAAACTCGACCAAGATTGGGTATTTCAAGCTACGAATCATGACAATTTCACGCCTAATCAAAGGGCTTCATTGATCTTTCCCACTTCGAACGCATACCATTGATTCCTGATCATAAACTTGAACGACCCATCCCGCATCATTGCCACAGAAGCCAAGAATTGCTCCACCAAGTCTATATGAGTATCCATGGTAAGCAATATCTCGTAGAATTCCGTCATATTGTTCTTTTCAAAAATTCTTTTCACCTCGTCTTCAATCCCCAAATTATGCATAAACTGAACGCTTGGCCTACGAGTTTTTTCCACCTTCCCTGCTACTAAGCTCCATCGATAGGCATGAACAGACCACCTATCCCCATATGTCAAATTGTCAAAGCGAGAGGGCATCAATCCCTTACTCGTCAAGGTGGCAGTCAAGGCAATTAGCTCATCACCCTCTATCTCTCTATCCTCATTCCTCTTTGTACGGGTCATTGTCCTATTCATCAAATATAGCAAAACACAACACAACCCATGCATATCAACATCAAAGCAATTCAAGTAAAGTACTATCCAAACCACCAATATCAATCAATCATGCTCAAGGATTCACACATGGTGATTCAACACCTCAAATCAATTTCAAAATTCTCTCAATCCTCCAAGCTTAATGAAATAAACAAAACACGAATCTATCATGAAGTAACATCACATATTCATGCAATTTACATGCTCAAGACTCATTTCATCATTCTTCTTCTCAATTCAATTCAAAGCATCCAAATATTCCAAATTTCACAATACCCATGTCAATTCCTACTTTCTCTCTCAAGAAATTCACCAAATTTACTCATGCAATTTCAAAATTGACTCTTGAATTGATAAACCCATAGCATTGAGACATCAATTTACACTATATACGCAACAACTATCAAGTAATGTGAAAAATCCCCAATTCCTATTGATAGCAAAAAGAACCCTAACTCTACCTACTTAATTCGTCCACAACCTAGTTCAAACCTAAGAATAAGATGAAGAAAGTAGTAGAATACTTACCTTACGTGAGGAACCGACGAATTTCACGAACAAAGATGAACAAATGTCAAAGAATTGAAGAAAATGGGTGAAAAAAAATTGCCCCAAATCGTGTCCCAGCTTGTCCCAACGTGTTGTGTGTGTGTTTTTGTGTGTGAAAAGGTATTTATAGGTGGTGAAAAACCAGTTTAGGGCGTCCTTGAACCGGGTCATACTCGACCGGTTCACGCTCGAGTAGTGAGCACTCGAGTTCATCCCGCTCGAGTAGTGCAAACTTACAGAATGTCAAAAGTACTCGACCTAGGCAGCTCGAGTAGTGACTACTCGACCGAAGCTGGCTCGAGTGCACTACTCGAGTGCCTGAGTAGTGACTACTCGACCAAGGGTGGCTCGAGTGCACTACTTGAGTGCCTGAGTAGTGACTACTCGACCAAGGATGGCTCGAGTGCACTACTCGAGTGCCTGAGTAGTGACTACTCGACCAAGGATGGCTCGAGTAGTTTCACCTCTCCAACTAAAATTTTGACCTTTTCGTCCCGATTTCAGAAGATTAAAGACCAACACGAGTACTAACCTGGAAAACTCCTCGATTTAAGCCCGATCGCTCATTCGAACGAGGAGTTGGGGTCTCTTCCTAACGTGCAATTCACCAATCCACTTCAATTCGAACTTATGCCATCACACTTAATTCGATCCAACGACCCTCATGCATTGATATTTTCGAAAAATTTGACCAATTTTTCATAGAATTTCGTGTACGAACCCGAAGTACGAATACACACCCCCCAAACTTTGTTCTTGCTACGCGATAACAAAGTTTGAAACGAATGAGTACGTACGAGTAAGTACACAAAATTAGTATGAACTCAACTCACTACCAATGCAAAATAACGAACGAAAAGAAACATCACCCCCCCAAACTTCGACTTCGCAAAGAGGTCGACGTTTGGGGTTCGGTTACCTCTAACTCCAAGATTCGAATGCTTTCCTACTCGAAACGTGCTCAACTTCATGACTTTCCTCCCTCAGCTCTCTTTCTCCGATCAATCTCCACTAAGCAAGCCTACACGAAAATTCTCAACAAACGAGGTTAACACTTACGATTCCCAAAAACTACAAAAAATAAACAAAACACATAAAAGCAAGTAAAAATGGGTTGCCTCCCATTAAGCGCTAGTTTTAAGGTCCTAATGCCGGACCGAGCTCAAAGGAGCTCACGGGACTTGAGACTCAAAAATACCTCCCTTATTCTCATGAGAGAAGTTAAAGAATTTCTTCACTCGATGCCCGTTCACCATGAATTTCTGTCCATCGTCCTTCTCGACTTCAAGGAATCCACTCTTGTGCACTCCCTTCACAATATACGGCCCGTTCCACTTGGACTTTAGCTTTCCACCAAACAGCTTCATCCTCGAATTGAATATGAGGACTTGATCACCCACCTTGAATTCCTTCTTCTTCAATCGTGCATCATGCCACTTCTTCGTCTTCTCTTTGAAAATTCGGGCATTCTCGTAGGCACTGTCTCGAAACTCCTCCAACTCATGCAATTGGAGTAATTTCTTCTCACCAACCAAGGCACTATCAAAATTCAGCTTCTTGATCGCCCAATATGCCTTGTGCTCCAACTCCACGGGCAAGTGACATGCCTTTCCAAAAACCAATTGATATGGAGACATACCAAGAGGAGTTTTGAAAGCTGTCCTATATGCCCAAAGTGCATCATCCAACTTCATCGCCCAATCTTTCCTACTTATGCTCACCGTCTTCTCAAGGATCTCCTTGATTTGACGGTTGGAAACCTCTGCAAGACCGTTAGATTGAGGATGATAAGCAGTAGAGATTCGATGACTTACCTCGTATTTGGACAGCAGCTTTTCCATCCATTTGTTCACAAAATGACTTCCCCCATCACTTACCAAAGCTCTTGGAACTCCATATCTTGCAAAGATGTTCTTTCTCAAGAACTCGATGACCACTCGGGAATCATTCACTCGAGTTGGGACAGCTTCAATCCACTTCAAGACATAATCAACGCATACGAGAAGATTCAAGAATCCATTGCTAGGAGGAAATGGACCCATGAAATCAATCCCCCATACGTCGAATATCTCGACTTCCATGAACACGTGCATAGGCATCTCGTCCCTCTTAGTAATGGAGCCGAATCGTTGGCACTTCTCACACCTCTTAACCCATTCCATGCAATCTCTCAACAGAGTTGGCCAATAAAAACCAGATTGAAGGACTTTTCTTCCGGTCTTCTCTCCACCCAAATGTCCTCCACATGGCAAGGCGTGACAATGCCTTATGATATCACTCCACTCCTCCTCTGGTACACACATTCTCAACACGTGATCGATCCCTCTTTTGAACAAGTAGGGGTCATCCCAAATGAACTCCCGAACCTTCTTCAAAAATGCCTTCCGATGCACCGAGTCTATCTCAACGGGCAACTCACCACTTGCTAAATAGTTAGCATAATCTGCAAACCAAGGTGCCTTCCCCTCAACTCGATACACAGGGGTGTCTCCTAAGCTAAAGAGCTTCTCATCCGGAAATTCATCGTTCACCTCTCGATCCTCCATGGTGTTCTCCTTGGTGAGCTCCAATCTCGAAAGGTGATCGGCTATCACGTTCTCGCATCCCTTCTTGTCTCGAATCTCTACATCAAACTCCTGGAGCAACAAGATCCAACGAATGAGACGGGGCTTTGCATCCTTCTTACTCATAAGGTACCGAATCGCCGCATGATCCGTATATACAATTGTTTTCGTCCCTACTAGGTAGGGACGAAATTTATCAAAAGCATACACGACCGCTAACAGCTCCTTTTCGGTCGTAGTGTAATTCACTTGAGCAGAATTCAGCATCTTCGAGGCATAATAAATAGCGTGAAAACGCTTCTCACGAATTTGCCCCAAAGCAACCCCCATTGCATAATCGCTAGCATCACACATCAGCACGAACGGGCTAGACCAATCCGGTGTGACAAGTATCGGGGCATTCATCAACGCTTCTTTCAACCTGTTAAAAGCCACTAAACACTCATTAGTAAACTCAAAAGCGACTTCTTTTTCAAGAAGCCGCGAGAGGGGTTTAGCTATTTGTGAAAAGTCTTTTATGAAACGTCTATAAAAACCCGCGTGTCCTAAGAATGACCGAATCCCCTTCTCAGTCGAAGGTGGTGGAAGCTTCTCGATAGCAATCACTTTCGCCTTGTCCACTTGGATACCTTTCGAGGACACATGATGTCCAAGAACAATACTCTCTCTTACCATGAAGTGACACTTCTCCCAATTAAGCACTAAATCCGTCTCTTCACACCTGCTCAACACAACTTCTAGATTGATTAGACATTTATCAAACGACTCCCCGTAAACGGAGAAGTCGTCCATGAAAACCTCCATAATCTTCTCAATCAAGCCATGAAAAATCGCCATCATACACCTTTGAAAGGTGGCGGGTGCATTACACAACCCAAACGGCATTCTCCTAAAAGCAAACGTACCATAATAGCAGGTGAAAGTGGTTTTCTCTTGATCCTCGGGGGCTATCATGATCTGATTATACCCCGAGTACCCATCTAAGAAACAGTAATACTCAAAACCACCTAATCGATCTATCATTTGATCAAGGAACGGTAAAGGAAAGTGATCCTTACACGTTGCCTTGTTCAACTCTCTATAATCAACACATACACGCCAACCCGTCACTAATCTAGTGGCTACCAATTCATTAGACTCCGTCTTAATCACCGTGGTACCCCCCTTCTTAGCAACTACGTGTAACGGACTCACCCATGGACTATCAGAAATAGCAAAAATCATGTTGCTATCTAACAACTTCAACACTTCCTTATGTATCACCTCTTGAATGACCGGATTAACTCTACGCTAATTTTGCACTATCGGTTTTCTACCCTCTTCTAATCTAATCCTATGCATGCAAATCGAGGGGCTAATTCCCTTAATATCCGCGATCGACCATCCTATAGCAGATTTGTGCTTACGAAGCACCACTAAAAGTCTCTCAAGCTGATCATCAGATAAAAGGGCAGATACAATTACCGGATATTTGTCGGTCTCATCCAAGTAGGCGTACTTGAGGTGGTCGGGAAGCGGCTTCAACTCCTTCTTCGCCTCCAATGGTGGCGCCTTATCGAACATCTTCTCAAAAGTTGACTCCTCAGCTTCCAAGTCATCTTCATCCTCTATTTTCTTCAACTCCAAGAACTTGACGTCTTCATTGTCTTTCAAGCTGTCAAAATAATCAAGATCATAAGAATCATAAGAAAGATCGTCAAGAATAGGATAATCAAACTGATGAACATAGAAAGAGCAAGGGTCTAAAAGTGTGTCTTCAACACAAGCATCCGTGATGTCAATGAAGTGGCAACTCTTATCTCCCATAGGGTATTTCATAGCTTCGTAAATAGCTATCTTCACTTCTTGATCATCTACTTTGACCGTGATCTTCCCATTCGCTACATCAAGCACCATCCCGGCAGTAGCTAGAAACGGCCTTCCCAAAATCAGCGGGACATGCTCATCCTCTTCCATCTCGAGTACTACGAAGTCGGCGGGAAAAACGCGATTCTCCACCGTCACTAGAACATCCTCCACTACTCCTTGAGGTCTCGTAATGGACCTATCAGCTAGCTGGAGAGTCATCATCGTGGGTTGAAGCTCAACTCCCTCTAACTTCTTGAACAACGAAAGAGGCATCAGATTAATGCTCGCCCCGAGATCACACAAAGCTCCTTTCTTGATCCCGTTCCCGATATCGCAAAGAATGATGAAGCTCCCGGGATCTTTCAGCTTGGGCAGAAGTGCCTTGTGCACCATAGCACTCACCTCGTGGTTCAAGTGCACTAGCTCGGGTCCATCTATTCTCCGTCTCTTCGCAATCAAGTCCTTCAGGAACTTGGCATAGTTCGGCATTTGTTCCAAAGCATCATAAAAAGGAATGTTAATATGTAACTTTTTAAAAACATCAAGGAATTTAGCAAACTTCTCATCAAGCTTCTTTTTCATGAAGCGCTGTGGATATGGGACATGTATCACAGATTTGGGTACCCCCCATTCATCTTTCTCAGTTTCTTTCACTTTCTCCCTTGCTTCCTTTGCCTTTTTCCACTTTGGAACTCTCTCAATCTCCTCAATCTCCTCATCAGGCACTTTGCTCTTCTGGGTCTCATCCATATCTTGACTCTTATCATCAATTTTCATCTTAACTCCTTCCTTCTCAACCTCAACTCCATCACCTTGAGACTCTATCCCTTCTGTCTCAACTTCTTCTTTGAGCGTCTCAGAATCAGCAGGCATCTTGGGACCATCATATTTGGTCCCACTTCTCAACTCAATAGCCTTGCAATGTTCCTTTGGGTTATCCTCGGGCATTGAAGGATACTTGCCAGGCTCTCTCGGCTGAGACTTTGCTATCTGACTAATTTGGTACTCGATAGAATTGAATCTTCTGTTGTTTTCTTGCTGAACTCGATTCCACACGATGTCTCTCTTCTGGAGTTCTTGATCTCGATGATCGCCTTTCTTATGCAACTCCTTCACATCGTACTCCAAGGAGGACAATCGCTTGCTACCTTCCTCCACCTTCTGAAGGATCGCTCTCAACATCTCCTCGGTTGATGCACCGCCCTCTCCACCAGGAGGTTTAGACCCCGGATCAACACCTGCAGGAACAGTAATACCAGCTTTTGGGTTAGCATAAGAAAAATTCTCATTTTTCCTCCATGTGTTTTGAGGAGGCTGCTGGCCTCCTTGATACCCTTGTGTGTTCCTCCATTGATTTTGAGGCGGCTGTGGGCCTGGAGGTACAAATGGTTGACCATAAGAAGGTCTTCCATACTGGTTTCCACCTTGTGGATACCCCCCTTGTGGGTAATTAGGCCTTCCCATACAGTTGGCCTCTTCTTGCTGACTCGTGGGTGGTTCCACTTTCTCGCTTGCTGCTACATTCCCTCCAACCAAGTTCTGCCCCATCTCAAGGTTGCTGATCTTCTCCATCATAGCCATCAACAGCTTCCTTGTACCCTCATTCTCCTCCAACTTGCATACCCTCTGAAATTCTGGATCATCGTTCCATGCACCAGCATTCGTGACAATATTATCCACGATCTCTCTACACCTCACTACCCCTTGGTTCAGGAAAGCTCCACTTGCACATGCATCTAGGTGGGCTTGGCCAGCCTTGCTGGTTCCACTGTAGAAGAACGCCATAATATCTCTCTCGTTGTACCCGTACTGCGGGCACTCGATCAACATATTTGAGTATCTCTCCCACGCTTGGCGTAAATCCTCTCCAGACTTCTGGCGAAAGGAAGAGATCTCAATTCTCGCTTTAATTGTTCTCGATGGAGGGTAGAATCGCTTGAGGAACAGATGCTCGAGCTCGGCCCATGTGTGCACACCTCCCCGTGGGAGCGTGTTATCATACCATTCCTTGGCTATTCCCGTAAGAGAGAATGGGAACAACCTGAGCCTCTTGGCATCTTCCGACATGCCATTGTAATTGAAAGTAGATGCTATAATGAGGAAACTCCTCAAGTGAGTGTGAGGGTTCTCCTTCCCAACCTCCCCCTTGAATTGATTCTCGGTAAGCAGCTTGAGAATTCTTGGGGAAATTGAAAAGTTATTCGCCTCAACAGGTGGTAAAGCCACTCCATCGTAGTACCTCTGCGGTTGTGCCGCGAACCTGCCCCGAATTGCCATATTCTGATCTGCGTTCTGGGGCACAGGTTGAGGAGCGACAGGTGGTGCTGGTATGTGTTGAACTGGAGGTTGTTGGTACACAGGAGGTTGGTTGTAGACAGGAGGTGGAGGGTACGGGTATGGTGGGTATGGGTAATGTTGGTATACTGGGTTGTTGAAAGGGTTATTTGGGTTTTGTGGATAAGCAGGGTTGTTCAGAGGATTTTGGACAAGATTCTGAGCTGGATTGTTTACATTTTGTGCACCCGGGTTCTGGCTCTGACTATCCACGAACTGGTCTTGATTCTGACCACCACTCCCTCCAGAGCCATCAACCCGGTCTACTGCCTGATTAAAATCGTTGGCAGCATCGTCCAACTCATTATTGATATCCATTGGTTCCTTCCCTAAGTCGGCAGCGTTCATCCTTCTCAAGAAAGTTCGGTTCCTTCTAGCTATTATCTCAGGGTCCAACGGTATTCTCTCTTCGCTCGTATTGCCTTGTGAGCGTGTTTTCATAAACCTGACACACTAGCAGAAGGATCAAAACGTAACTGCCGAATAAATAAAAATAACAATAAGAAATAAAAACAGAAAATAAGCACTCACTACTAACTACTAAGCTATCGACAAGTCCTATTCAAAGAGCATATAACGCCATCCCCGGCAACGGCGCCATTGACTTGAAGCGATTTTACTAACTTCTACTAGTCGCTCACCCGCAAGCGAACGGGTTCACTGTAATATTAGCAAGTATAACGACCAAGTATATCGAACCCAAGGGACAGTGTATATGCGAATAGATCCCTGAAGATCTACGCGTCATAATTAATATGAGTGTATTGTTTTTGGATTTTTTTGGAAAGATTAATTAAACTAAACTAAATTATCCTACGAATGCAAAAGAAAGATTAAACGAAATAACAAAAGCTGTGTTTTCAAATATGAGATAGTGATGCTTAAGATAGGAATCCCTACGTATACTAACGGAGCAGGTACATAATCAAAATAACTGTGACACAAGAATTAACCTAAGTCTAAGAATGCAAGGTGAAAGCTCGAGATTCTAAACCCTAATACTTTACCCTAACACTCGACTTCACGAACCTACTAACAAGTTAATAGATTGTGCTTAATTAATGAGACCCTAATTTAACTAAGGTGATGCGGTCGTCCTCCTTCGCTAAACCGGTAGATGAATTAACCTTTCCTAAACCCTCTCATTAAGTCTACTCGTTGTTAAAGAGTGATACGGTCGTCCTCTCTCTAACACCTTTCGAACGAAATTCAAGAGCGAAGTCTAGATTAATTTTAAGAATTCATTAACCAAGAGAATTAAAACCTAACGTCACAAGTTACCCTAATTACGTACCCACAACCTACTTCTACTAGTTCATCCTACCCTAAGCATGCAAGGGTTTTAGCTAGACATAGATTTAACGTAAACAATAACAATTAGACAAGTGACGAACATGAACATGGTAATTAAATCAAAGAAAAGATCGTACATAAACTAGGGTTTTAAGATATAAAAGAATAAACTGAAATTAATTAGTAAAACGAGGTCTCAACGTATTCAAGAACAAAAGATATTAAGAAACGAAACTAAAACGTGAAATCGTAATGTGAATTCGTAAGCAAAAACCTCAAAAACGTAAAATTAAACTTGCTCGCCTCTTCTCTTCCTGCTCTCTCTAAAAATTCTGTGTAAAAGTGATGTGGTGCGTTCGGGGATCCTTCAAAACGTGTTTGGAAGAGGTATATATAGGCAACGGGTCGAAACGGGATCTCATGGGCCAAAATTCTCGTCGAGCTCGAGTAAAAGTACTCGAGCAATGCAAGCTCGAGTAAAAGTACTCGAGCAATGCAAGCTCGAGTGTTAAATTTGTACAGAACGTGAAAAGTACTCGAGCCCCTTAGCTCGAGTAGTTCTACTCGACCGGTCCTTGCTCGAGTAGTCTACTCGAGTGCCCGCGTACTGGCTACTCGACCGGCTTCTGCTCGAGTGCACTACTCGAGTGCCCGAGTAGTGGCTACTCGACCGGCTTCTGCTCGAGTGCACTACTCGAGTGCCTGAGTATTGGCCACTCGACCGAAGCTGGCTCGAGTAGTCTACTCGAGTGCTTGAGTAGTTTTTACTCGAGCGCCTTCATCTTGAGTACTTCAATGACACTTTTGCTCGCTCGAACTAATACTTCTAGTATTTCTTCCATATCTTCTCATCCGGGTATCTGATTGAGTCGATTCGAAGTCCTACGAACTCCTCTTTTTGCCCTCTATCCATCTATAAGCATCAAAGAAACAAATTTGTTAGTTTGTGAAAATAATACTCAAATGACTCTAAATACTTATATGAATCCATCAAAACAAGGGCATTTCGAGCGACGAATCATGACAATTTCACGCCTAATCAGAAAGCATGAGTAGTTATTTCATATTTTTCTTAGGTGAATTATGCAAAATTTAGAAGATGATACGTGGGTTCTGGAGGAACAAGTCCTAGCAATTGTGAAGCAACTGGTAACCTATTCCTTAAATTTCCATTCTCTCTGATTTCTTGCAATTGGTAACCTATTTCTTCCTTTATAATTGGTTCATATTTAACAGATTTTTTAGTATTTATCCATTTCTAATACAATCTAACTATTATTTTGTGCCTTTGTAAACAATTATTTGATGGCCTCATTTCGCAGGTAAGTTTTCTCCAAGGAATTGGATGTATTTCGGAATGACCATGTTGGTAGTTTAATGCTGCAAATATAAGATGCAAAAATGTTTACTTATGTGATATATATTTACTGTAAAATATAATAGCAATATATTTTTTGTAATGACACATGCACTGTTAGCCCAATGTCTACTGATGAGACACAATTACTGATCTTAATTCACTAGCATGGGTTGTCTATTTTACTTTTGCTTGCATCATTAATATGGAAATTTTTAAATTTTTATACATGTTCTGCTGTCTCTTCTAAGGGAATTGAGCTTGCTAGAAAAAGAATATAGTTGAACATTCTCACCGTTGGTTGTCATTTTTTGATATCCTTAAACTGGATGTAAAATATACTAACTGCATTAAGGTTTATAGTTAAGGTTTGCATCTCGGAAGATGTATGCAGATTTGATTATTATCAAACAGGTTAGTTTTAATAATTTTGTTCAAATTAGTACCATTAATATTAGATCTCTATCATTGACACCAATGACTAGATACTTCTTTGTATATCTGGGACCACTAAGCTCCACTCACTAGAGTATCTCAGGTTACTGGGGTAGTAGAAGGCATCTATCAATGATTTGTGTACATGTTTGGACCCAGTGGCTAAGCATACTTTGGTGTCTGCTTGAAGTATGATAGGAACGGTTTTGTGATTTTTTTTTTTTTAAAGAGAGAGTTTCTTGTGATTCAAACAAATGAATAGTTCTGTAAATGAAAATATAAAGGTGAACTCATTTTTATCCTATCCGATGATGAATGTAGATCTTTGCTAAGAATCTGCTTCTTAATTCATTTGATAACAAGACTTCATTTTGGGGCCTTTGTGATTAATAGTTTGTAAGAAAGTTGTGGGAGAGATTTAAGATTAGAGTTGCTCAGTAGGTCTGTAATCATAAGTTGTTTAAGGATTGTCTTGTGCCAAGCTTAGTTAGAGGTTGGAGCTTTGTCTGCTAATTTTGTAATTGGTTTTTTTGTATTTTGTTAAGGGGTGACTAATCCCTTTACTTCTCTTTTTGAAGTATATAATGCAATTCTGTTTCTTAAAAAAAAGCTTTAAGAAAGTTATAAAATATCTTATCAAAACCTTGTCATTTTCAAAATCAGATATTGAAACCCTTTGTATAGAATGTGCTCAACCGTTTCTCGGCACTTATCAGGTTGATTCTATTATAAAATATCAATTTTCCCCTTTTATGTTGTCCAATTGTTTAGGAGATGGTGTTTTGTGATTATTTTTACTCGTATACTAATAAATGTCAAAGAATTCATATGTCATATACACACTAGATAAATTATTATTTCTGATGTTGATTGTGTTTAAATTTCATAAATTACCTCAAATTTATGAAGATGCTTACTTTGAAGGTAAAACACAACTAATTAAATTCATAGGTTTTCAGGTGATGCATTCGAAAGAAGAAGAAAAAAAATTATTTTGTCGCATTTTAAGAGTAACGAGTTGGAACTGAAAGCGGTTTTGAGAGATGGAGAGATTCAACTGAAATTAATTCTTTGTCGTACATTATTTGAAAATGACAATAAAAGGCTTTGAGGACAAGTTAACCATTCAAAAGGTTTGTGTGTAATTTATGCAACACATGTACTCTTTTCATTATAAATTTTGCATAGATCCTTCTAAAGAAATTTCATGAAAATTTGAGACATTCGGATTTATTTTAATAATCTGTATTAAAACCTTATAATTACCTATAATACATATATAATCAGTAATTCATATAAGAGTGACAAAAAACTGAGATAAAAATTTTTTAGACATTTTTGCCCAAATAATTTTTTTTTTACCTTTATGTGCTCTCATACTTTTAGACGTTTAGCATCCGCTGATTTACATTTTGACCCCTGTACTATTTATTAACAAATACTCATGCAAGTATACAATTAAATATATATAATTTACTCTTGCAAGTTTAAAAATAATGTGCAACGCACGTGCGTGATAACTAGTTAATAAAAAAGCCCTCACATTATCTCGGTGCAAATAATACATGTTGCATCTAATTTTGTAAAAGGAAGAATTTCATATCAAGGCCCAAATTTTAGTTTATGTCTCAATTTAAGTACTCATTTTAAAGGTGTCTCAAATCAAGTCTCAATTTTTACTTTTTTTCTCAATTTAAGACTTGTTTTGAATTCTTGTGTCTCAATTCAAGACCCATAGAGACATTAAAAAAAAATAGAGACATTCGTCTTAAATTATAAAAAACTTTAATTAATTATAAAAAAATAATTTTTTTATTAATATAATATATATTTATAATTTTTATTTATTATCACCATGTATTAATTTAGTATTTTTAAAAATATGACAACTAGCATTTTCCCATATAATCTTTTCCCGTCGTATATGAAAAATGTTAGTTTTATTTTTTAATTTCGAAATGCTAGTTATCAATTTTTTAACAATAAATTAAAATTTTAAATTAAATTAACACGATGATATAAAAAAAATTAGAAATATTCATTATATTAATAAAAGGTTAATATTTTTTAGAATTAATTAAAAAAAATTTATAACAGATGTCTCTAATTTTTTTTTTTCATATGGAATGAATTTAATTTAAAAAATAATTATTTTTTGGGTCTTGAATTGAGACACAAAAATTCAAAATAAACCTTAAATTGAGAAAAAAGTAAGAACTGAGACTTGATTTGAGACACTTTTAAAATGAGTACTTAAATTAAGACATAACCTAAAATTTGGGTCTTGATACGAAATTCTTCCTTTTCTAAAATTAAATTATTGGAAGGTATATTTATTTAGAATTCGCGTTAAAATTTCCAATAAAAAAAGAAAAATCTTCCCAAAATTTTCTTTTAAATATAAGGCTTTTCACAAGCCTTTTTCTCTAGAAGCCCATATTTGGGCCCATTAACTGTATCTGAAGCCTGAAAGAGAAAACGGGCTCGTTCAGTAATAACTGTTTCTTTCTGTTGTTTTCTCTTTACCAATTTCACTGAATTTCAGTCAACAATTTCGATTTTGTTTCAGAGCAGGAATTCGAGGTACGTGTTGTTTTCTTTTCTTTTTTGAATTGTGTTTTTCTTGATCTTTCCGTCGATCTTGCGTGGGTTCTTCCATTCATCATGCGCGGTTAATTCAGATTGGGTTTTTGTAACTTTGAGATTTGGGGGGTTTCAATTTCTTCAGTTGTTGAGGGATTTTTTTATTTAGGTGAGGTTTTTTTGAATTTATGACTTGGATTTCAAGTATTGTATAGTTGCTGCTTCAATTTCTCACTTTTCCAATGTAGGAATTATTTCTTGGTTCTTAGAATAAGGAAGAATGGAATTACATTATGGAATTATTTCTGGGTTCTCAATTTCTCACTTTTCTGCTTCAATGTGATGAATTGATGAAATTTTGATTTTGATTTTTCGTATTGCTGCAAATCTCTGGAAACTTATGTTCTGCTCATTGATTAAAGGAGGTTAGCACATTGAAATGGCTTTGCTAAATTGATTTATTAATTGCGTTTGCATTGGGTTTGCTTGATCTCTTAATTTGTGTATTAATCAACTTAACTTGTTCGTCGGATCAACATGCTCGGAGAAATCTTCGTTTAAATTGGATGATTTAGATTATGTTTATTCTATTTAGGAAATCCCATGGATGTGGATGTGCAGAATATCAAAAAATGGGTTGTTTTTTACCCGATTTACATAAATTCAAAGAAAACCTTAGCTGAGGGACGTAGAATCAATGCCAGCAAAGCTTGTGAAAATCCTACATGCAACGAAATTTACGATTGCTGTGCCCACTTGAAACTCCCCTGTGCAATCGAGGTATTGTGTGTGTGTATCCCCCTCCCTCTCCCATCACAATTTAATCTCCGAATCATTTCCTTTTCATTTGGGAGGTAATTGGACTGATTATTGATGGGCTCTATTGGATTTTAATTTAAAATTAGAGTGAGAAGGCGTATCCACGGGATTTTCTGCAAAGAGGTAGAGTAAGAGTTCTGTTGAAAAGGGAGGATGGGAGCCCATACAATCCGGCAATTTCTTCAAGTGAGTAACTATGTTTCGATTTGTAGTATGCCTGTGGACTGTAGTATTTCTTACTTTCTTTTTTGTAAATAAGGGAGGATAGAGTTCATGTGGCAGTAATGAGTGCTGGTATGATAGTGATTTGTAGTTTATGCTCGTTGATTTATCAAATCGTAAAGGATATTTTGTTTAAACTTAGGATTCTAATCTTCAATTAGCCCTAACTTATTCACATTTATGTGCTTTTTCTTAACTTATCATGTAGCTTGACATAAAATTATCTACTCTGGCAAAGGCTCGCTGAAAGCGTTTGTTTATAGACTGATAAGGGCTTGTGCTTTTAATCGTGTGTATTAAAGTGTTTTTTCATTTATAAGCTTTAAAGAATGAACTGTGCTTTAAAGAGTGTCAATGAAGTCTCCATCTTTTTAATAATAACCTTCGTACGTATGTATAACATTCACTAAAAGAGTCAATTTATATACTACACAGAAAAAAAATTAAGATGAATCTTTTGTCATTAGAAGACTGTGCTTTTACAGTTTGTCACTTAAAATATTTTTCTTTCCTTGCCATTTACCCATTTTAAATATACAAACTATAAATTGTATTTTACCATTTCAATTATCAAAACAACTGTTGATGGATATGTTTGGATTTTGGGACAGTTTGAAAAAAAATCAATACTTTTCTTTATTAGATGTATTATTTAGTTTTTACTGCACAAATATGTCCAAGCAAAGCATTCAGCATGAAGCAATCAATATACATGAAATTTGAAATTTTGGAAAACTTATGTACTTCTTTTCGACTATTCTCGATTCAAAGAATCTGCATAAAAACAATCACTAGTGTAAGTTCTATAGAATTCTTTTTTGATCTATTTAGCTATACGCATATGCCACTTGAGTCATGTCATGATGTAGTAGTATACGTATAGTTACGTACGTCTTACGAATATATATAATGAAATGAGTATATATATATTATATGATATTATAAAGTAAAGTATTGTTTTAATTAATCATGTGTGATTTAATAGTGATTAGTGAATAATCTTCCTTAATTCTTATACAATCTTATGAACTCCTGTGATCAACACAACCTTTCAACTAAAAGCTTCCTAAAAAGTAAAAAGAAAATGAAAAAAGCCCCCCTCCAACTATATATGTTTCATGTACTTTGAGAAAAATGTGATTGACCACTTACATAAGAAGTTTCCTTTATAATAAATTGGAGTTGTTTCCGAGCTAAGGACTTATGTCATTTCTTATTAAAATTGAAGAGTTTTCATTTACAAGCTCTAAATCATGAACTCAGCTTTGATGAGATATTTTCTTTTATTACCATTTGTGCGCACCTTCAAGTGTATGAGCTGAGGCTTTTCACTTACTAGCTTGTTTAGCCTTTCTACCTGTTTTCGTTGACTCTATATATTGCTCCTGCTCCTCTTTTATTTACTTCATAATACATTTGTTGCTATCTGCGAGGCTTTGTTATAGTGGAGTTTTATTTAGTTCGTGTCTAAATTCACGTTTGGTATATTACAGGGAAGCAACTAATGCTTCAGGTGGCAGAGTTGGTCCCTCGACATCCAGGCCGAACTAAGAAACAAGAGCCTGCCTCATCGTCAACAACTGGTGCTTCCAAATCTGGAAAGGGTGGAAAGAAGAAGCGATAGTTCCAAACGACAAAAGTGGTTGCCTTTGCTGATTTTCTATTTATCTTTTATGAGATATTTTGTTCCAAGAATCATCTCGTAGTAATTTTGGCCTAGACTAGTAAGATATTGTTTACAAACGTAAAGCGCCTATGGAATTGTTTTCAAATCGTTAACATGTTCACTTTTCTCTGTAGACACTCACAATTTCACCATTCCTCAGTACTTTTGCAGAGCATCTACAAACAAGGAAGTTATGAAGCAACTTGTCGATGTGAGTACTATGTTATAAAGAAAACTTGGAGAGAACATGTGTCAACTATAATTTGTTCTTTCAAAATTTGAAGAATATGATAAAGCTGTTTACCTATTCTTTAGGTCACACAACTTAATTCTTTAGAACTTTTTTTTTTCACCATTTGAAGTTGCTTGTTGTGCATGGATAGGGATTGCATGTTGTCATTCATAAGTTGTGTTCGAGTTGGTGGAGCGAGTCCGGTTTGATGAAATATTGAGAATTGATCTTCTCTTGTTTCAATCTAGTGCGTCCTTGAAGCATATATAATTGTGTTATTGTTTGAATAGTTTAATTCCTGTATTTACTTTTTCATGTTGGCATCATGATTTTGTATGTGATATTTTTTCTGAATATGCGTATGTTTTGAAAAGGTTTGTGCAGTTGCAAAATTTAGATCGTGTGTTGGATCCTTATTAGTTGTATTGTGTATTGGTTATTTTTTTTATTTTTATTTTTTGGAGATCTTGTGTGAGACGGAGTATAATTTGAAAATAATGTTTTAACACGATAGAAGGAATGGTATTAATTTGTCTTAGAGTATGTATAGAGTGAAATTGGTTCATACATGAATTATTGAAGAGTATTAGTTTTTACTAAAGAGTATTATTTATTTTCACTGAAGAGTTTAATTGTTTTTACTAAAGAGTCTTAATTTATTTTCACTAAACCACTAATACTCTTCAGTGAAAACGACCAATACTTTTTAGTGAAAATAACTAATATCCTTCAAACTATTTTTCACTTTGTACTTTATCTTAATTTATAAACGTTTCACACAAATTTTTGTCTTATTTTTCTAATTGCCGAAATGGATGACCGATAAAATCTTTATCTTGCTATTGAGGTTCAACGATCAGAACACATTAATACTTTTATTCAACCTAATAATTATATTGTTAGCTTGGCTCGGCTTCAACTTGGCTCATTTATTTTGATAAATAAATTGAGTTCGAGCTCGTAAAATACTTAATTAACTATAAACGAGCCGAATTGAAGCTTGTAAAATACTCAATTGACTAACGAGCCAATTCGAGCTTAACTCGATAGACTCTAAATATGAAATTTCTTGTCATTTCAATGCAATATATGAGTACTATTTGGGAAAACAGGCATAGTTCTAGTTATAGATGCAGAACAACGGGGGAAGAAGAGAATTAGTAAATGAGTGGTTTTAATTACACAATTCAAATACTATATATATTTAGTATTAATACGAGTAGCTCGTGAACCGGCTCAAACCCCTTAGATTTCATCTCCTGCTCGACGGTTCGATTTACTGACGATAACTCATCTGTTTAATGAAGGAGTTGCCAGATTCAAACACCATCAACATAAGGTCATTTAAACATTTTGAAATCAAGATTAGGCACAACAAATTAGAAAAATAAACAAATGACGAGAGCAGACGTGGATATCATCGAAGAACATTAACCGTCTAAAATCTGCTTCTGTTGAAGCAGGACAGTGGGAGCTTCAACCTTCATTTTCAGACAATTAAACTCCAACGCTAGAATTGGCTTCGATAGCATCACTGAGATGCTCAGATTTCTCTTATACTCCGTCTCATCATTTGCAGGGTCGGAGGTCGTTTCATCTTCCAAATTACCCAACACTTTAGCTGCCGACACTGCTCTCAGCCTGAACGAATAAAAGAGGGCATAAATGTCAAAGCATCTTCTACTACACAAGATCCGAGAACACGCCTGCCACCCACATGTTCATAAACGAGAAATTTACGAAACAAAGAGCAAAAATATATGGAAAAGTAACCTGCATTCAATCTGGCAAGAATATTTGAGGAGGTGAGGGTTGTACTCCGTGCGGCCACTGCATATCGAAAAGCCAAAAGTAGTTAAATTCCCCATAATATTGGAACAACAAAACTTCAAATATATATACGTACCTAAAGCTCGGGAGTGACATTTTGACCGCAGGCCCCATCCATCTTCGTCTGTCATTTTGCAATGCTGCCATCATTTGTGAACAAAATAAAACATTAACCAGAGTAAAAGCAATCACAAATGATGCCTAGATATTAATATAAAAGATGCAATAGGCAATACCAACCAGTAGCTGTAAGGTTGATACTGCATATATCTGTTGCCGTGTGATTGCTCGTCTCTTTCACTTGTATCTTTGTATAATTCTTCATGTTATCAGGAGAATAACACATGCCAATCTTGTACAGAAAGTCACCAAATCGACTTTTCTTTGTCGTGGGAATTGCTGTGACACTCTAGTTTACGTAAAAAACCCTCATCATATTCAAGAAACGAATCTGTAATGTTTTTACAAGGCATATTGCGAAGCTCACCTTTGTAAAATTGGCAACTTGACTCGGAAGCCCGACATCCTGCAAGAGTGCAGAGGGGCGGGGCAGGTGAGAATGTATAAAACTATTTGATATGATAATATATTGCACTCTAATACATAGATTCTTGAATTTATTTCAATGAGGATTTAAACCAAAACGACATCCTGTAAAAGCTCGGTTAAGAAAGATGACATGTTAAATGTCAAATTATGTACTTCAAAATGTTACCTTTCGTCCATGGACACATGCTTTGTCACTATTCACAAGCACTCTTGCGGCCCATCTATTGAAGGAATTTTTACAAAGCAACTTGTCAATTTTACACTAGTTTAAAGGCAGCTTCTAGGAAAGAAACTTACTCAAGCAGCTATTAGATCATATCATGTTCACAAACATTAATAATTGGGTAATATTGCTCGTAACAAATCTATCGGCTAAAGATAAAAGTAATGCATGATTATTCTGTAAGACCAAGTGAAATTTTGCATGTGTTATGTATTCCTTGTCGGAAAATAAGCCCCTTCGTGAGAGCTTCAACTCTACTATTTGCAGTCATCTCGTACAACCCTTCTAACTTTCCTTTCCAACTGGTCAACGAGTAGTATTTGGAAAGCATTAACCAAATATAGGAGCAAGCTGAAAGACTAGTGAGACCTAATATCACACATATAAGTGGAGACACAAAATGGCCTTGAACGATCATTGGGTAGTTTGTCGAATATACCAGAAATGCAAGATTTGGAATAAACAAGATAATAGTATTTAGAAACAGAAGCAGTACCGAGTGGAAGAAAACTTACGCACAAGATACAGGTGGATTCCACACAATTCCTGCTATTATCACAAGCTGAAAAACATGAGATTAAAAAAAAAGTTATTACTAGTTGACATTAAATTAAGCTTCCCTATATGGAAATGGAACTACAGAAACTGTAAATATTCCATTTAAAAATTCAATCTTGTTTTAAAGAATATAGTCAGAAATCATAGTGGCCTGACATGGGTTTATCATAAAAAAAAAAAAAAAAAAAAAAAAAAACAGTATAAAAAGAGACAACCTCATCAAATACCCCAGCAGGACTGTCCTCATAATTAGCAAGAAAGAATCCTCCGAGAGTATAGCTGTACAGTACATGTACCAACTTGTATTAGATTAACAGAATGAAGGTACAGCTTATCGATTTAAAGGTACAAGCTGTAACAGCCCACTGATTCATACCCGAAAGCCTCCACTAATCTGAATTCTTTGGGAATGAATGCTCGAGCTGTCTCTGCCTTGACAAGATGGAGCTGGTACAAGGCACTGAAACGTCAAAAAAACGAGTGTTTTTAATAGTTATTTTCAATCAACAGAGAGTTAGAATGTAATAATAGTATTGAGGTTTTTATTTAGAAAATGGAGTAGAACTTGCCTGCCTTTGAACACCCAAGGAGGCTTTCCGTATCCTAATGAAGAATTGGCTTCTGAAGTTTCCATTATTTCTATGAGAGAGAATTTCAAACATCAGATCTTCATAATCAGAATCATAATAGACTAGCATACATGTATAATCAGCCGAAATATCACTATAATCGGAACTTAACCACTTCAGATTAAACTGCATAATAGATAAACAATTGTTGCCGAAAATGTTGGTTATTCTTCTCCATATCAATATATCTTTGTAATAGGGAGAGTCAGTACATTGCACATAGCAATAGTAGCAGATACATGCAGATTCCGTGCAAATTGAGCAAGTTGAAATTGAAAATGTGATTAAATAATATGTAATGGATTAAAAAACTATGCAAGTTGAAATTCAAATAATATATTATATAATCCTTAAACAAGTATTGAGATTGCTTAGTTGGCTAGGTCTCTTACATGATAATTGATAGAATCTTTAAGCTAAGCACTCCACGGACGCCTTTTTATATTGTACTTTGATTTGTTTAAAAAAACATAAAAATTGCAGTCACTAGGGAAAATATTCCAAATCAAGAAAATAAATCACAAGAACTACAACCCCAATCCATCACATACACTCATGTTAACCACCTAAAATCCCACCATTACCATAGTGCAACCCAAGAAATAACGGAATCAAATTTATCCATCAAAATCCAAAGTTTCATGATATAAAGTAACATTTTTATTCAACACCTAAAAAATCTTCAAATCAATCCCTGAGTTCTAACTCCCCCAACACATTCAAAAAGTTAGAAGAAAAATCTAGGGAATTGAATATAAGCACGAGTATGTATAGATTGAAATTGGTTCATAGATGAATCTTTGGAGGGTATTAGTCGTTTTCACTGAGGGGTGTTAGTTGTTTTCAGTGAAGAGTCTTGGGATGCTTTCACTAAACAACTAAGACTCTTCGGTCAAAACAACTAATACTCTTCGGCGAAGACAACTGATACCCTTCGACGATTCATGTATGAACCATTTTCACTCTGTACTTTGTCTTACAAGAACAAAACAGTACATTCTTGCTACAGTTTAGATTTAATGTAATGGGACAAATGCAACAAGAAAAACCAACACATAATTACTCCGCATATACGAATAACAAGAGAAAGAATCGCACCAAAATTGACAAATTCTTGAAGAATGTGTTGAACCCAGGTAGGAAACGGAATTAATTATAATAAAAAGCAGAAAATCAAACTCTAATTGTTTCCCCCACCGACTACCAATTCAAGAAGATCATACTCATACTCCCAAAATAAAATTTTAAAAAAAGAATTCAAGAATTGAACAGCTGCTGGTTCAAGTGGAAGTCGAAAAACCAAACCTGTCGGAGGAAATCAATCCCACTAAGAAAGAATGAGAGAAAGAATGAATTAGTAAGTGTTTGTTTGTGTATATCTACAAGAATATAAAATTAGAGGATAGGGAAGAGGGGTAATGGATGGGGAGAGGCATGACGTCATCAGCTAATGGAGGAAAACTGGTGATGATTAACAAGAACCTCAGTGATTATTACCTAAAAGATAGATTAAGAGGGTAATTAGTACACTCGAAAGTACTAATCCTACTTTACTTGGTTTCGTCGTCACACTATATTCTATTATTAACAAACCCCAGTTCTAATTTGGCGGCAAATTAAAAATAAATTTTCACTAAACCCTCCCCCTGTTTTTAGGATTACGTGCCACCTTCATAGCCGCCCCCTCCCAATTGATATTTGTTATAATGCAATATGCATCCGCCCTTTAGAGATTCTTGAATCTGTATAATTGATTTCTCACGTGTCCAATCCAATTGTCACTTGACGAATCGGTTAATGGATACTCGAATGCTCCAATTGAATCCCACTTGTTAAACATTTAATATGTTATTTTGTAGTCTCATTTGTTAGAAGCAAGATCTAATATGCATTTGGTGTATAGTGCACTCGCTCAATAGTTGATATTTTCATTGAAAAGTATGAGTTAATTACATTGAAAAGTATAGATTGACTACATTGATTATCTTTAACATTGAATTTTTTTAGTGTAATTACATACCTTTAATATAAGTTTTTTAAGATATAATTGTAAATAAAATCATCACATTTTCGCAAATTGCGTTTTAATCTAAATTTTTTAATTGTGACAAAATAAATCACGACTTTCACTTTTTTTTTTTTTTTTTTGCAATTCAAACTTCGGACAGTTTGCTCCTTGCCCCAAAAGTGATGTGTACAAATAAATATACAATCATTATCCAATAAACATCCACGTCATTAAATATTTAATTTTTTTAAAGAATTAACATTAATAAAACTTAAGATAAAATAATTAAAACTAAAAAAAATCACTTGTAGGGATCTTGCCACCGCCTAATGTTATTGTTCCTAACAAACATTTAAGAATCATTTCAGTTGTTGTGGATGACTTGTGGAAAATAACTAATGAGCATTGTAGTTCATGAAGCAAAAGCGACATGCTGAATTTCATGGTAACGATTGAGAAAATATTCTCTTCTATGCACACAACTTATAGCAATCACTGCCTCTTTTCCTTCCTATCACCCCCATCTCCCTCACAATTTCAAATTGATTAGTGTAGTTTTCAATCGATTAACCCAGTTTACGAAGGTGATAGTAAAAATATTACAATCTGGTAATTTGTGGTTGTCGGAGAAGATGAATGGTCAGCGACGGAAAAGAATTATCGGGGAAGATGAATTGGGATGGGGTTTTGAATTAATTTTGTTAAATATTAAAAGTTAGTCATTTTTATATTTATATATGTATTTTAAAATTTATTTACTGTTTTAATTTTTTTTAATTTTTAATTAATTTATTATTTTTATAAATATTTAATGATGTGGATGCTTACTGGGACAATGATAGTATATTTAATTGTACACATCAACTTTGGGATAATGGGCAAACTGTTCGAAGTTTAAATTGCAAAAAAAAAAAGTAATGATTTATTTTGCCAAAATCTAAAAATTTAGATTAAAATGCAATTTGTGAAAATGTGGTGATTTTATTTGCAATTAAGTCTTTTTTTAATTATATATATATATATATATAAATATATTTAAGTATTATATATAATAAAATATAAGTAAATAGACGTATTCTCGACGAATCGCACCCTACAATTTTTAAAATTTTGTATCTCCAAACTCATATCGTATTGCACCCACAACCGCGCCCCCGTACCTGTGCAACACAGGTCACAACCAATAATGCACAGATTCTTTTAAAAATATTACAATGCAGTATCGAATTCGCACGCGCCCCCTAAAAGGGGTATGATTCTTGAATCCGCGAATTGGATTCTCCACGTGGTGAATCCACTAACGGATACTCGAATCCTCTTCGCGAATCATACTTATTAAGCATTAAATATATTGTTTCAATTGAAATTTATTATATTTTATAATTTAAATTGACAATGTGACATTTGTTTTATATTGAAATCACTGTTATGACGTATGTATTAGACTAATGAGATTTTAATTGATTTTTGATTACTTAATTATATTAAATTATTGAATATGTATAAGTTTTGGGTTAGAGAAAATATGAATTATATACATTCGATTTACAAAATTTTAAATTATATTTGTTTTTTAGGTATTACATATAAAAAAACAGACGTATACTTGACGAATCACACCCTAAATTTTTTGAAAACTCGTATCCCCTAACCCGTGCCGTATCGCACTCGCACTCCCGCACCAGTGCAACATAGGTTACAACTAATATTTTTAAGTTTGCATTTGGATAGAGTTATTTAAAATCCAAGAAATTAAAAATGAATTGATTTCAAATGACATGATTTTAATAAATATTTGAAATTTCTCGATTTTGAACTTAGATTAAAATTAAGTATTTGAAATCCATCCATTAAAATATCTTTACCCAAACACGTGTAATGGATTTAGGTTGTGAATTTATAATTAATTGTCCAAATGCCTCCATCCAAGTACAATCTTAAATAAATTATTAATAGTGTTAAGTAAAAATAACTAATACTAATAAACTAATATTATTATGTGAAAATAGATAATACTGTTCCATAAATATAACTGATACCACTTAAAACTACACATTACTTGCACGGTGCAACTCGAATATAAAAAATTATTTTTCTAAATTTATTTATATTGAACAAATAAATCTATCTCGGTAAATAGGCTAGAAGGGATTTCTCCCCATTTACTTGGGCCTAATTTAATTCAATGAGCCTAATTTATTGACCCGGAACACCACACAAACACTATCCAAAAAATATATGTAAATTTCAAGCGATTTTTAAAATTTTCATAAAAACAAAAAAATTTCTAATAATAAAAGAACTATAATTGAAAAACTAAATAAATAAAGGACCAAATTTAGATTTGGGCAAAATTATCGAAACATTTGATATTTTCCCACAATTAACATTAACTTCTTCATCTTCGGCTCTTAGGAGGGTTTAGGGTATGAGCCGATCTTGATAAATCTCTAGCTAGCCTAATGGCTTCAACTTGGCTCAAGCTCGCCTGATACTTTCTATTGATCAAGATTATCTAGATGATTCTAGTAAATCTTGATCCACAAATTTAGGGATTTAGTTACCGTAAATAGTGTAACTGATTGTAAATCTTTGTAATATGTACGTGTATTTATACGTTTGTAATTCTCTTCTAAAATCAATGAAACATATTATTCCCTTTCTATATGGTATCAAGTAGGTTACAATCTTAACCTGTTTCATTCCTTCCCTTCATCGGCCACCACCCACCATGTCCACCGCTGCCTCCACCTCCTCTACTATTGTTCCAATCTCTTCCAAACATGATTTTCCCATCAACTTTGCAGTAAAAATTACCCATCGTGGCGTGCTCATCTCGTTGCGCTTCTCCGCGGCCATAATCTTCTAGGTTTTATTGATGACTCTTCCGTCTATCCCACTCCTGCGGCCGACGGCACCAACGCTACTGCGATCGCATCGTGGAATCAGCAGGACCAACTGCTCCTCGCCGCCATCTTCGGATCTCTGGTCGCCGACGTCCTTCCTTTGGTGTCATCGGCCACCACAACTGCTGAGGCAAGGGCCATATTGTCCCGTCTCTTTGCAAGTAAGTCTCGATCTCGCGTTAATCAGTTAAAGAGCGAGCTTTATCGCATCTCCATTGGCGATCGCTCTGTTTTGGAGTTTCTCCACTATGTGAAATCCAAAGCTGATGAATTGGCTTTAATTGATAAACCTGTCTCCGCCGATGATCTCACTCTTTTTGTGATCAATGGCCTTAGTCCGGAGTACGCTGCCATCGTTGGTCCCATCTGCACCCGTGAAACCGCTCTTCGTTTTGAAGAACTCCATGACCTTCTCTACAAACATTAACTCACACTAAAAAATCAGGAAGCCGCCACTCAATCTCTGGTAGCTCAACTCCGCCTCTCGTCAATCTGGGCGTAACTCCAAACCACCAACTAGTTCGCTTCGAAATGGGGTTCCTCACAACAACAATCCAATTCCCACCGGTATTGGTCCTCTAATTACCGTGGCCAGCATCGCTCCGATGGCCAACAACAGCAACACTAATCCGATCACCCGCCGATCGTGTGCCAGTTGTGTGACTTCAAGGGCCACAATGCTATTATCTGATGTATTGTGTGTGCCGGGCTCTAAGAAAAACCTGCTATCTGTGAGTAAATTTACTCGAGATAATAACGTCAGTATGGAATTTTGTCCCTCTCATTTTCTTATCAAGGATCATAAAACGGGGGCCTCTCTGGTTAATGGTGCTTGTAGTGATGGGATCTACCACTTGTCGTCCCTTACTAGTGGTCCATATAGTGCTGTGTTTGGTGTCCGTACTTCGTCTCTTAATTGGCATGCTCGACTTGGTCATCCGTCTGTAGATACCAGTCGCTTTATGATTAATAAATTTACTTTACCAACTTCTGATAAGTCCCAGGTTTTGGACACTGGTTGTGTTTCTTGCTCTTTGAGCAAATCATGTAGACTGCCGTTTTCTTTCAGCTCTTTTGCTGCTTTACATCCGCCCCATTATATTTATGCTAATGTTTGGGGTCCCACTGCTGATATTTCTATTGATGGTTCAAAATATTTCCTGCTGCTTGTTGATTAGTATTCTCATTATTGTTGGATTTATCTGATAAAAGTAAAATCCCAAGTTACCACTGTCTTTCACACATTTCGTCCCTTGGTTGAAAACCAGTTTGGACATCGAATTAAAAATTTCTACACAGATAATGGTGGTGAGTTTCTGGCACTTCGGTCCTCACTTGCTCACTTAGGCATAAGTTGGCTCACCACAGCTCCACATACTCCCCAACAGAACGGTATTTCTGAACGTCAAAATAGACACATTATTGAGGTCGGTCGTGCACTTCTTCACCATGCGAACCTTCCTCCTAAATTTTGGGGTTTCACACTACAAACAACAGTTTATCTCATCAATCGCATGCCCACATCCGTCCTTGGTCGACGTAGCCCCTTCTCTGTCATTTTAATAAAGAGCCGAACTACACCAAGCTTCGTGTCTTTGGTTGCTTGTGTTTCCCGTGGTTACGCCCGTACATTTCTAGTAAATTGTTACCACCGTCTAAGCCTTGTATCTTCGTTGGTTACTCGTCCTCTCAGGCTGGATATCGGTGTTTTGACATTGATTCTGGTCGTGTATACACGTCATGCCATGTTAAGTTTATGGAATCTATTTTTCCTGGAATTGCTCCACCTTTGCCGCCCCAAGTTCTGCCACCACCTAGTATGATATCACTTCCCATCGTACCAGCCGTGGCCGATAATCCGCTGGTGTTTCCTGACTTTCCAACGCAGCCTCGCCTCGATCCTTCCACTGCCGTAACTGAGCCTCCTTCGCCGATTCAGTTGGTCTAACCACCACCTCGACCTGCCTCTCCGGTACCCGTGCCTGCTCCGAACCCAGTGCCTCAACGTACCCATGGTATGACGACCCGCAGCCGCAACAATATCTTCAAGCCTAAGTCGCTTCATTTGGCCACTAAGCACCCTCTTCCTAGTGAGGTCGAGCCGTCTACTGTCAAAGCTGCTCTTCCTTGTCCCAAGTGGCGCACGGCCATGTCCGATGAATATACTGCCTTACTTCGACATGGTACGTGGGATCTGGTAGCTGCTCCTCCTAATGCCAATATCATTGGTTGCAAATGGGTATTTCGGATCAAACGTAAACCGGACGGTTCCATTGATAAGTACAAGGCTCACTTAGTTGCAAAAGGTTTCCATTACAAAAGGCTTCCATCAACGTCCTGGCATTGATTTTAAGGAGACCTTTAGCCCTGTCATCAAGCCGACTACTATTCGGGTTGTCCTCACTCTTGCTGTTTCTCGAGGTTGGTCCCTCCGCCAACTGGACGTGAGCAACGCCTTCTTGCACGGTCATCTAAACTTGCCCGTTTATATGAAGCAACCACCGGGCTTCACAGATGCTTCTTGCCCGTGGTATGTTTGTCTGCTTCGCCGATCCCTTTATGGTCTTCGCTAGACTCTGAGGGTTTGGTATGATTCGCTTTGCATTGCTCTGCAACACTTTGGGTTCACTCTTTCAAAGGTCGATTCGTCCCTCTTTACTCTACACACAGATGACTCTCAGCTATTTGTCCTCATCTACGTTGACGACCTCAACATCACGGGCTCCTCTTCATCCGTCATTGCTTCCGCTATACGACATCTCCAGTCCAAATTCTTCCTGAAAGATCTTGGCTCCCTTTCCTACTTTTTGGGCATCGAGGTCGCCCCTTGCAAGGAAGGTTTATTTTTGTCGCAACACAAGTATCTTGTTGATCTCCTTCGTCGCCATAAGATGGATGGAATCAAGCCTGTGCACATCCCTTCGGCCATGAAACTGGGCTCTTCCTCCTCTTCTGGGTCCGTTGACCCAACCGAGTACAGAAGTGCCATTGGTGGCCTTCAGTACTTGACGATTAGTCGTCCGGACATTGCCTTCACGGTCAACCGCCTTGCCCAGCACATGTCTACACCCACTCCCGCTACTTGGAACTCGGTCAAACGTTTATTTCGTTACTTGAAGGGTTCCCTACATCATGGTTTCCTTGTTCACAGATCGTCTAATCTCTCGCTCACTGCCTACTCGGACTCGGATTATGGTGGTGATCTCTCCGATTGCATATCCACCACTGCTTACATTGTTTTTCTTGGTCGGACTCCGATATCATGGCGCTCTCGTAAGCAGAAGGTAGTCGCTCGTTCCTCCACTGAAGCAGAATACCGAGCCCTTGCCACTGCCTCCTCCGAACTTTGTTGGCTCCGGTACTTCTTCGACGATCTGCGTATTCCTCTGACGGTCACTCCGAATCTGCTATGTGATAACATGGGAGCCACACGTCTTGCTCTCAATCCGGTTCAACACTTCCGCATGAAGCACATTGCTATTGACCTTCACTTTGTTCGCGATCTTGTAAATAAGGGTCTTTTCCGTGTCTCCTATGTCAACACTCAAGACCAGCTCGCCGACTTGCTCACTAAACCTCTCACTTGGACTCGATTTCATGATCTACGATCCAAAATATTTGTTGCTGATGGAACGTTAATTTTGCGGGGGCGTATTGGTCAAGATTATCTAGATGATTCTAGTAAATCTTGATCCACAAATTTAGGGATTTAGTTACCGTAAATAGTGTAACTGATTGTAAATCTTTGTAATCTGTATGTGTATTTATACGCTTGTAATTCTCTTCTAAAATCAATGAAATATATTATTCCCTTTCCATACTTTCAACTCGTCGGGGTAGATAGTATGAGATAGCTTTGATTTTTTATTTTTTTTAATTAGCATAAGTTGATCTTGATGACTCGATCCATATGTTTTTGCACATATTTAAAAAAAAAGTAAATATTGTGTGTTAAAAATAAGAATATTGTAGTCAAAGTAAGTACTATAAATTAAATTATTTTTTAAATGTTATTTGTGAGGTTCAATAAAAAACAAGGGTGCAGAAGTCGAAAAACGCTAGGCGGACATTTCTTAGCTGCCTAGCGCCTAGGCGCCGCCTAGAAAAACCGCCTAGATTTTTTTTTTAATTTTATGCCCAATACGTCAAATAGCTAGGGGAAAAACTGTTGGTTCAATACAAAACAAGTAAAAATTTGGGCTAAAAGGCCTAAAACCCCTTTCCCAAAGAGGTCAAAATCCCACGGCCACCACCAGAACAAATCAGCAACCATGGATCACAAAGTAGAAACCTAGAAGGCGGTGGCGATACAGAAACCCCACGGCTGCAGATCGAAGCAGCGACACAGATCGATGTGGTCGGGCGGCGAGCGTAGGGCGGTAGTGAGCAGCGAGCGGCGAGCGTAGGGTGGTAGCGGGCGACGAGCAAAGTGCGGTGGCGGACGGCGAAAAGGGCGGTGGTGGGTGTTTGGCGGCGGATTTAGCCGCGTTTATCTCCTTTCAATTGAAACTCTCATTTTCTCTCTCTCTCAATCTCAGTCGCGTTTCTCATTCCTAGCCGCCTACACCGATTTGGATGCCTAGGCGGCGCCTAGACTGCCTAGGCGGCACTTGGACGCAGAACCGCCGAAACCTGGCCGATTTGGTATGAGTCGCGACGATGGGTGACCACCTAGGCCGATTTTTACATCCCTGATAAAAAATGATGTAATAAATATATATTAAAGGTTGTAAATAAATTTAATTTTTTGTAAATAAAACAATTTTCACGGATTGATTAATAAGGCAATGTCAGACCAATTTTCACGGATGAAGGAAACATTGAAAACATGTTAGATGAATTGAATGTCGAAATTTAGACGGCTAAAATAACAATGTAGTATTATTGTATTTAATTCATGCAAGCTAAATGATTGAAGGGAAACAATTAAAAAATAATTAGGTTATAAAAATTTAAGAAAAAATATATGAACATTTGAAAAAATATACGAACGTCCAAATAAGACAAGTGTAAAAGCAATTGCAGGATGGATAGAGTAACTAATATTTTTCAATAAAAGTAAGTAATATTATTAACTTAATATATTTTTAATTAAATAATTGGCTCTTAAAAATTATAAACTGAAAAATGTAGATTGATAATACTGAAAAAGTATGTGCTAATTACACTGAAAAAATGGGCTAATTACACTGAAAAGTGTGGACTAATTATATTGAGAAGAGTAAGTCTCTTGTGCACCTAATGCATGGTGCACTCACTCAACCATTGAGGTAACTAACACTAAAAAGTGTGGTCTAATTACACCGAAAAATGTGAGTTGATGATTACACTTAAAAAAAATTCAATGTTATCAATAATCAATGTAATCAATCTATACTTTTCAGTAGGGATTTAAACCAAATCCGTCCTCTATCTTTTCACCTTTATCAAAATGGTCCTCTATTTATTTGCTTTATCAATTTAGTCCTGTATCTATTTACGTTTCGCCAAAATGATCCTAATTGGCCTAAAAATGTACAAAACCTCACCGTTTTGGTCCTATATTTATTTTCTTTACCAATTTAGTCCTGTATCAATTCACATTCTCCAATTAGGTCCTAATTGAACGCATAAAGTATAAAACCATTTTTTACCAAATTAGGACCAATTTGGCGAAACTTGAAGAAATACAGGACTAAATTGATAAAACAATAAATTAAATGACTATTTAGATAAAGGTGAAAAGATAGATGATGATTTTGGTTTAAATCCCATCAAAATAATATGGGAGTTTCTTGGGGTTTATAAGGATGAACAAGTTCTCCATTGGTATGATATATTTTTAGGAAGGCCCAAAAATAAATTTGTGCAGGCTAGCTCGTTCCAAAGCGGACAATATCATACCAATGCAGAGGTGGAGGTCCATCGGGGGCCTAATTATGTTATCAGAACCATATGTTCCCAGGTGAATCGGTGTGGAGGAGTTTTCCGGTGTCAAACGGAAAAAAAATGTGAACCTAGTTAAACGACTGGGTCTATATGCAAAGCTGGCCATCGCTAGTGCCACATTGAAAAAAAAAACCACATCATAGGGTTCCCCCCAAAAAACTAGTGCGCATGACTAAAAATGTGGCATTTTATGTTTTATGCGTTCAATTAGGACCTAATTGGAGAAATGTGAATTGATACAGGACTAAATTGGTAAAAAAAAAAAAAAAATAGGACCAAAAGGGTGAGGTTTTGTACATTTTTAGGCCAATTAGGATCATTTTGGCGAAACTTGAATAGATACAGGACTAAATTGATAAAGCAAATAAATAGAGGACCATTTTGATAAAGGTGAAAAGATAGAGGACAGATTTGGTTTAAATCCCCTTTTCAGTATAACAAGTTCATACTTTTCAATGAAAAATATCAACTATTTAGTGAGTGCAATGTGCACCAAGTGCATATTAGATCTTGCTTCTAATGAATGAGACTACAAAATAACATTACTTATTATCTTTATTTTAATTATTTTATATAGACGTCAGCATATATTTGGGTTTGGTCAGATTAAATTAATCATTGGAGAGGGGGAATGTTTCTTCAACAAACATATCCAGGTCCAATCCATTATCAAAGTACTTAAAAGAAGTATAATTATTAAATAGTCGAGTGTATTATAGTAATGATCATGATTTGCAAAAATCTAACATGGCGCCACGCAGGCAAAGGAAGCTTCGTCTCACCTAAATCAAATCTTATGCAGATCAAAGGTTATTTACTAATACTAATAGAGTAGGGTTTTTTTTTTTTTCAGAGTATTAATTGTTTTACTAAAAAATATTAATTGATTTCATTAAATAGTATTTGTTGAAGAGTATTAATTGTTCTCACTTAAAAATATTAGTGAAGAATATTAATTATTTTCACTAAGAGTATTAATTAAAAATCAATTGAATGGTTGTTCACACTATACCTACTCTTTGTCATACTAATAAAATATTTAAATCAAGTTTAAGAGGATGGTTTAGTTAAACATAAGTTCATTAGTCGAAACGCGTCAGTTCACGAAACTTTTGTTCTAGTAGAAATTCTAAGTATCTTTGCTTATGGCTAGAGAGAGAAGGAGAGGTCGAGCGAATGTGAGAGCTGAGAGTGTGAGGAGTGGGGTAGCTTTTAGGAACCTTTATGCCGAGAGACCTCCGGTGAGGCAGAAATCTTACCTTCACCCAAACCGATTTTCCGCCCTAAACCATAGGATAGGTGATTCCGTGGTAAACGATGAGAGAGACCGAGCAAGATTCTGGGAGGACGCCTCCTTCTGGGAGAGTTGCAGGAAGTTTGGCTATATGGAGACCATTTTTTTTACTTCAGGAATTTTCCATCGGACTGCAACATGGAAACACTCAGAGATAAATTCTTGGAGATCGGGCAGGTGGTGGATATCTTTTGTCCAAGGAAAAAGGACAGAGAAGGGAAACCATTCGGCTTTGTGAGATTCCCTGCAAAATATGATGAATGGATGATCCTTGATGCTTTGAATAACATTTGGATTGGGAGTTATAAAATGAGAGCTTTTATTCCCAAGTTTGACAGGAAGACAACGATAAGAGAGCAACTGAGAGATGAGGTGAAAACCCACACTTTCAATGCTGATTCTGGTCGAAATCGTCAATCAAGGTCGTATGCGGATGCTGTTGATAACAAAGAACCGATCCCATGCAAGGACAAAGCTAAGAATCTTTGTAAAGGGAATGAGGATCCGGTTGTGCCTAGATTGGATAAATTTGTCCATTTTTCTACAGCGGAGGAGGACAGAAGATGGCTGGAGGGATGTCTGACAGGTTATCTGCGAAAAGATTTCCCATGGGAAAACTATGGAGAGGAAATCCAAAGTGAGTGCGGAAATGCTATTAGGCTCAGATTCATGGGCGATAATACTGTTTTATTACAGAATTTATCAGGGGTACAGATTGAAAAAGATTTTGATGAATGGATAAACCATTGGTTTGAGTGGGTTAGACCATGGATTCCCAAAGATGTGTGTGATAGAAGGATCATTTGGACTAGATGGATAGGGGTGCCGCTTCATGCATGGTCGTCTAGATTTTTTGACACCGTAAGCAGATTGAAACTTGGTACATTTATTCGTACGGACGATGTGACGGAAAAGAAAGGCAGATTTGATTATGCAAGGGTACTAATATTTGCGTCCTACATCAAACAAGTTAATCAGATTATTGATGTCAAGGTGGATGATGTATCCTTTTTTATACAGATCGTAGAAGAATTCGATGGTCCACAATTTGATACTGTTGGGAATGAATTCAGTTGCAAAGATGAATAGGAAACTCTATGGTCGGAGGAACTAAATGACTCCGCCTTTTCCGATGGTCCGGCGGAAGCGATTGTTCAGGCCGAGGAGGAAGACAATCCGACGGAAATTGCCTCTGTTTCGAAAATTGGCGAACCAAATCTCGAGGAGAGAGTGGATGGTGAGAAATTAAAAGACGTGGCTTGTTTCCAAGATTATGGAGCGGGATTTGAGGAACAGAATATCCAAAATCCTCTAGAAGAAAATGAAAGGGGGCCCACATCTATCTTGAACAAATCACCGAATGCCGCAATTACACCTCCTGGGAATGTGGTAGAAGAAGACAATTACAATGATTGCATTGATTTAGGGGGGGCGCATTTATCGGGAAATTTGAATAATCCAGTAATTGAGGAGGAAACGCGTGAGGTAAGCATGCAGAATCAAGTCAATATAGACGGCCCATCAACTCAGGCCCATCTCCAAAAAATTTCGGCCCAAAATCTGGACAATTTTGGCAGCTCTATTCGCAGGCCCATTGTACCTAATCACAAAATAGCAGGATTGTGTAATGCCCAACCAGATTTGGGTAAAGGGTGTAAAACAGGCCCACATCAAAGAGAGTCGCTCGAGATTGAAGATAAGCAGCCTGGTACTGCTCGAGAACTTCCGATTCAGAGAAAATATAATCAGCAGCCTCGTACCTAAAAAGAGCAGATCGGTGATTCTAGGGTCTCCCGCGGTACTTCTCAAAGGATGATTTCACAAAAAGGGAAAAGGCAGAAAAACAAACCGAGTACGGAGGAGTGGAAGAAATTCGTGAGTGATAGGGAATCAGATGAGGATAAGAGGAAGCAATCGGGTCCATCAAGAAAGGCTGGAGATCCAAAAACAATGGAAATTCAGAACACTTATGAAGCAGTAGCAACATGGAATTTGGGAAAATCATTGGGAATTGTTGCGATGGGGAAGGAAAATCTTACAGTGAACCGCCTCAGAGAAATATAAGGAGAAGAACAATATGCCAGAGGAAAGGACAGGGAGTTATCAAAAGAAAGTAATCAATGAAAGTGTTATCTTATAATTCAAGGGGCTTGGGGAGCATCATTAAAAGAAAGGAAATTCAAGAGTTAATAAGGAGACATAAAATAGAATTCTGTTGCATCCAGGAGACCAATCTTGAATCAGTATCCGGGTTTCTCTGCAATTCAATTTGGGGCAATAGACAATTTGGCTGGGAGTATAGAGCTTCAATTGGGCGTTCTGGAGGTATTCTCTCTATCTGGGATTCTGAAATTTTTTCTGTTTCTAGTTCTTGGCATATGCATAGGGCAGTAGTGGTGAATGGGTTGTGGGGACAAGAAAGAATACAATGTTGCGTTGTTAATGTTTATTCTCCTTGTGCTTTGTCTGAAAAAGAGGACATGTGGGATAGACTTACAGGAGTTATTTCTCAAAATTCAACTGTTTGTGTATGCGTTATGGGTGATTTTAACGCAATTCGTAGGATGGCGGAAAGGGCTGGTTCAGGAAACTCTTATAACTCCAGAGAAGTTTCTGGTTTTGATTCGTTTATTCGGAACTTGGACCTATTGGATCTACCACTACATGGGAGAAGCTATACTTGGTACAGACCGAATGGAAGTTGTAAAAGTAGGATTGACAGAGCTCTTATCAACAATGTGTGGTTAGCAAGATGGCCAAATTCTTCTTTACTGGGCTTAAAAAGAACTACCTCAGATCATTGTCCGATAATTCTTGAGATTAAAGTTAAATATTGGGGGCCAAAACCTTTCAGAAGCATCGATGCTTGGTTAACACATCCGGAGTTCCTGGATTTTGTCAAAAGCAGATGGCAAAACTACGAAATAGAAGGATGGGCAGCTTTTCGGATAAAAGAGAAATTCAAGCTTCTTAAGGTCGACTTGAAGGAATGGAATCAACAGGTTTTTGGAGACATTAATTCCAAGATTGAGGGATTAAAGGAGGAAATACATGGTTTGGATATGATTGATGAAACTTTTGGATTAGAAGACACCGAGGTGGCTAAGAGGAATGAATCAATGGCAACTTTGTTCTCGACTCTACAACTCAAGAATTCTCTAATGATCCAAAAGGCTAAAGTTCATTGGCTTAAAGAAGGGGATCTCAATTCCAGCTTGTTTCACAAGTCAATAAACAGAAGAAGGAAGAGGAATGAAATATTGGGTGTGGAAATCGAGGGGCAATGGTATGAGGAAGTGGAGGATGTGAAGAAAGGCATATTTGAGTATTTTAAACAGCACTTCAAAAAGGAGGAGTTCTGTAGGCCCCGGTTATCTCCAGATTTGTTCGATAGAAGAATCTCTGATCTCGATAATGAATTTTTGATTTCTCCATTCCTGGAAGACGAAGTAAAGGAAGCAATTTGGTCCTGTGAAAGTTCTAAAAGTCCTGGTCCAGATGGGTTCAACTTTAGCTTTCTCAAGGCTACCTGGGATGTGTTCAAGGCTGATTTCATGTGCTTGATGGAGGAGTTTCATCAGAATGGCAAGCTTGTTAAGGGTATCAATCTATCTTTTATCGTGCTCATTCCCAAAAAAAGCTGTTGTTGGTCTCAATGACTACAGACCAATTTCTTTGATTGCTGGACATTACAAGATTATTTCTAAAGTCTTGGCTAAAAGGTTGAGTTGTGTACTTGATTCCATTATTTCTGAGAATCAAAGTGCATTTGTTGGGGGGAGGCAAATCCTTGATTGCATTTCCATACTGAACGAAGTCATCGATGAGGCCAAGAAAAGGAAAAAGGAAAGAATGCTCTTTAAAATTGATTTTGCAAAGGCTTATGATTCAGTTGAATGGGATTACATTGAATCTATGTTGGAGAATTTCAATTTCAACCAGAGGTGGAGAGGTTGGATTATGGAGTGTGTTAAGTCAGCGACGACGTCAGTTTTAGTGAACGGAAGCCCATCAGGAGATTTTAAGCTCGAGAGAGGTCTTCGACAAGGGGACCCTTTATCCACATTTCTATTCCTATTGGCAGCCGAAGGCCTCAGTTTGTTATTAAAACGTGCAACCAATTTGGGGATTTTTCAGGCGGCTGAAATTGGTGGCAATAGAGTTAAGATTTATCATCTCCAGTTTGCTGATGACACTATTCTCATGGGCGAAGCAAACTTGGAAAATGCTAGAGTTATGAGACGAATTCTGAAGAACATGGAGATTGTGTAGGGTTTGAAAGTAAACTTTGATAAGTGCAGTATAATGGGTGTGAATGTAGAGTATGCAAGGCTAAATACTATGGCCGAAATTTTAGGTTGCAAGACAGGGAGTTTGCCTTTCTCCTATCTTGGAGTAAGAGTTGGCATAAAAAGCAAATGTGCAGCAGAATGGGTTAGTGTGGTGAATAAAATTAGAAACAGGTTGAAGAAATGGGAGGACAGCAAAATCTCATTTGGGGGCAGAATCACTCTTTTGAACTCGGTGATCTCATCGATACCTATTTTTTACCTATTCTTTTACCGTATACCTAAAAAAACCTTGAGAGATATCGTGAGACTTCAACGAAATTTTCTTTGGGGGGTGGTGAGAGCGTGAAAAAGATTACATGGGTAAAATGGAACACTATTTGCAAATCAAAACTTTTGGGGGACTTGGGGGTGAGGGATCTTGAGTCTTTCAATTTAGCGTTGTTAGGAAAGTGGATGTGGAGATTTATGAGTGAGAAATGGAGTCTTTGGGTGAAAGTTCTAGAGTCTAATTACGGGGATATTCAGGGTGGGAGAGGTCCAATGTCTCGAGGGAGATTAGGTAGAATGTCAAGTTGGTGGAGGGAGATTGTGAAAATTACTGTTGGGACTGAGGGGGATTGGTTTAGCAAGGAATTGGTGAGGGAAGTGGGGGATGGTGTGAATACTTATTTTTGGGGGGATGTGTGGATTGGAGATATTCCTCTTAGGCTGAAATTTGTTGATTTGTTTGAATTGAGTCTAGAAAAAGATGGGAAGGTGGGTTCTATGGGAATTTGGAACGGGGAATATTGGGTGTGGGATTGGAAGTGGTGTCGGGGTTTGAACGATAATGAATTGAATATGTTAAGCTCTCTTATCTCTTTGTTGAACAGGTTCTCACCAAAACACGGAGTGATCGATAAATGGAAGTGGAGTTTATCTTCAAATGGAACGTATCTTACCAAATGAGCCTACGATTCTCTTATGGCGAGGAAGGAAGCGCAACAATTACCTGAGGATCTGGAAGTTGGGTTCAAAATCATATGGAACAAAATTGCACCCCTCAAAGTTGCAGGACATGCTTGGAGGTTACTTTGGAATCGTCTACCAACCAAAGATAACCTTGCACGCCGAAATATATTACAAACAACATGATGATCTAAGGTGTGTATTTTGCTTATCTGAGGAAGAAACTGCTCAACATGTTTTCTTTGAATGCAATTGCTCTTACTCAATTTGGATGGAGATTATGAAGTGGTTGAAGATCAGTTCAGCTTTAAACTCATGTACAACCTCGAATCTACTCTCCTTCGTCCAATGCTTTAGAGGGAAACGAGGTAAACTTATTGCTTCTTGTCTTTGGCTCGGTGTTGTGTGGTTAATTTGGAAATGGAGGAACGCTATCATTTTTAGGAATCTTGAGTTCTCAAAAACTAAGTTCATCGAAGAGCTCAAGGCGAAGATTTGGAGTTGGATTATTGTAAAGGATAAGGTGACTTCTAGATTCTCTATTGGTGATTGGATGGGAAATCCAAGAATGGTTATTGAAAGCTCTATGTAAATACTTCAGCATTTTTTGGGTATTTTTTATACCCTCTTATTTATAAAATTTTTGCCTGATAAAAAAAAAAACGAAACTTTTGTTCTTTAATTAATAATCACCCCGCTTTAATTGGTGATTTGGTTCCCACTAAATTAGATTTGTTCATAGGTGGAGAATGCATTTACGGTGTTTGTAATTGATCTTTCTATTATGAATATAATTAAATTAGTTTTAGTAGTTAGAAAATTGATAGTATTTGAAATAATGTGCAAGTATTTTGTACACCGGTGCAATTATAATATAATTAATATTGTTCGTTGAAAATAATTAAATATTGTTTCAAAATTTATTTAAATGGTACAATGTAATTGGTGTATACAAGACTTTATTAAATAAAAAAATAAAATCAAAGCTCTCCTTAACATACTCCCTCCATCCCGGAACTACTCTATAGTAGAGGAGGACTAATTTTTTTTATTAAAAAATAGAGTATGTGATTATGAGATTGAATAAAATAATATTACTTTATTACTCTATTATCTTTTAAGAGAGAATATTATTTCCTTTTTAGAATTTAGAAATTAATTGTAAGACGTTCAAATAAGACAAGAGTAATAATAGGTGTTAGAGGAAGGGAGTACTAATTAAATTTGACTACAAAAATTAACGATCAAATCAATATTAAATACAAATACTACGGAAAAAAAATATATAACACTACCAATCAGCTTCTTTACTAAGTGATTTTTTTCTTTTTTGAAAACGATTCTAATTAGGTCGTGGCTAAACAAGTCCCCTATTTTATTATACACACACCATTTTTTAAAGTATTATACACACTCCAATTTTAGATCATTATATTTTTATTGTTAAAAAAATATATATCTTCACCGAAACTTATTTGCCGTAAAAATTTTTTATTTATTAATATTATAGCATTTATTTAATATTATTATTATATTTATAAACTAATACCACACATATTTCAACATGTTTTTTTTATATAAATTGTGTGTGGTATTAATATGAATACATTCTTATACCATGAATACGTTTTTCACATGAGAGAGCGTCAAAAGGAAAAACAAATTTAAATAAGTCAAAATTTAAAACAATCTCAAAGTAGTAAATCTTGTGTGAGACTGTTTTATAGTGAGATGAAGTATAGATTTACATCGCGCCAGAGCTGGTCCTCGTGGTGTGCAACTTGTACCGGCCCATACAGCCCCACCCCGATGAAGGTCCCCATTTTTTATTATTTATATTTACATATATATTTTGTCAATATAACTTATATGAGAATAATATTTTTTTGGTCCCGTAACTTGTCTAGTGTCCAATTTTGGTCCCAAAAAAATTAATTTTTCAATTTTGGTCCCATAACTTACTGAATAGTCCAATTTGGTCTCAAATGTGACCAAAATTGGACACTAGACAAATTACGGGACCAAAATACCACTTTTATACTCCTTAATTAATATTGTACTCTAGGATTATAGTTGATACAACAAAAACATGATAAAATAATGTAAAGTACATTAATTTTGAGAATATCTGGAATATAAAAGACGATTATTGTGTTAATGTCATTGATTCAAATACAAATACTTGAAAAACATCTATAAAACTTGAAAAAAAAAACCCCCAATATTTTTCAATTCCAATAATTATTGTTTAAGATGAATTACAAAACTCCCATAAAATACTAATAATGAAATTTTAATTACTAACTAAGAATGTAAATTGCGATAGAGTAAATGAAATAATAAATAAATAATTTTTCTATAAACTTTGATTCTCCAAATCTTCGTAAAATAATTCCAAATCGCTATTGTGATCTCGTCTCCACCAATAGTATATAAATGATTATTACAATAATTATTTTAAGGCATAATATAAAATTATAAGATTGGAACAACTCTCATGCTTGCCATCAATATTTTAGAAAATGTCAGTTTATCTTCCAGAATCTACATATATGATTAATTAAGTAGTGTTTGATATATCATCAATATATATACAAGGTGAGAAAAAAAAACAATTAATGAATACGAAAAAATAGTTTTTTTGTCCCTAACTTGTTTGGTGTCCAATTTTGGTCCCAAAAATTATAACTTTTCAATTTTGGTCCTGTAACTTATTGAATCGTCCAAATTTCAATAAGTTATGGGACCAAAATTGAAAAATTAATTTTTTTGGGACCAAAATTGGACACTAGACAAGTTGTGGGACCAAAAAACTATTTTTCTCTAACTTATATTATTGTAATATTTTTCAAAACTTGAACTAGCCAATTGGTGTTGGTGATGAGGTCTTGCGCTTTCCTTCAGTGCGGGGAAAAAAAAATCAAATCAAATCCAAGTGCATGTTATGCATTTGAATGTCTGCTAGAAATTTATTTTTAAATTTATACTCCCTCCGTCTCGAAACACATTGCATAGTTTCCATTTTAATTCGTCCCACGAAATCCTTAGGACATTTCCCAACATATTCATTCTACATGGCCCACACTCAAAATACAAAAAAAAAAAACCATACTCATATAGTAAAAAGCAAAGTTTCTTAAACCGTGTGCCTAGAAAAGTGGTGTAAGGTGTTTCGGGACGGAGAAAGTATGTACTTATTTCGAGCATCGTAAAACATTTGTCAAATTTTTTCATTATTGTAAAATATATACAAATTCAGCGAGAATTCCTTTGGGGGTGGGGGGGCGGGGTTGGGTTGTGAACTAAATTCCAAAATCTCATGGGTTAGATGGGGAGAGTGATTGTCAATTTCGTTATGGACAAAATTAAACACCACACAAGTGTACGTGTGTTGTCGTAGTTAGGCAAGTGACCAAGTTAAATTATCGAACCACGGGACTAGTGGCTAGTGTAGCTCTAATACTATGCGTCGGCGCGTAATTGTAGTGCGGATCAATGTTTTTGAAAGGGATTTTCTCGAAATAAAAACTACTATTAAAGCAACTAAACAAATTGAGGCAATTAACAAAATGAAAGCAATAAGCAATTTTAGGAATTTTCTAACAATTAAACGAGATGTGTTCGGGTGTTCATCATCACATGAGAATCAAGTACACGATCGATAAGTAATAACTATTCAAGTTTCCGATCAACTATAGAAGCAATCACTAAACATCACATATTCACCGTACTAGATAAGCCTAGGTAAACACGCCAAATGAAAACATCGGATCGTTAATCTTCTCACTCATCACCAATTTCTCAATTAAGCAACAAGTGTAGGAAATATGGGGTTCTAATGAAAATACCCAACTCTCGTTGCGATACTTCAATATCCACTCAAATTTCATAAATCACTCACGCCCATACTAGATCATGCACCGACCCAACTCTCGTTGCGATAAACACACAATCTAAATGCGAATTACAAGGGCAATCATGAAATCGAACAATCAAAGTCCATAATCCTAATAGATTGACCTTCAACTAGAATATATATCACAAATAAAATCAAATACTCAATTACCCATGTAAATCCAAACACCAAAACACAAGACAATTAACTAAGCATCATATCAAACAAACTAATACTACCTCCGTCCCGGAGGAACTTGCACACCTCCGGGGGAACAATTTTTCAGAAAAAGACACTTTTTGAATAAAGTAGTGGCATATGGGTAAATATGTATATATTTTTGTGAGTATGCACGCAAATCAATTTTCCTTTTAAAGGGTGTGCAAGTTCCTTTGGGACGGACTAAAAAGAAAAGTGGGCAAGTTCCCCCGGGACGGAGGGAGTATGAAATAAAGAACAATAAGCCATAAACATGAAAATTAATCCAAAAGGAAATGAGATTAAGGAAAGAATTCACCTCTATGGAGTTGATTTAGTTACAAAACTTGAGAATCCTTACTTTAAATGAAAGTAACACTCAATTGAAAGCTTAATCTAATCTAATCTATGCTAGAAAATGAAATAAATGCAAAAGAAAAATTGAAAAGAAACAAATTAAAGAAAACTATTCTAGGGGATTAGAGTTCTAAAGCCCTTGAAAAACTGAGTGTAAAATTAGGAAGAAAGGTATTTATATGTGGGAAAAAAAGCCCTTGGACGAAATTGCATTTAAGTCCTCCGAAAGTTGGAATTTTCAGATTTTTTAAAGCAGGGGAAAGGGGTCTCGGATAAGGCCTTAAAGTCTCGGGCGAGACGGATTGGTGTTAACCGAGACATTGGCTTCGGTGAGCTGGTCTCGATTTGGAGCCATTCATCTCGAGCGAGACAATTCTTGCTAACCGAGACACACTCGTTTTTGGCTTGGTTTGCACCCTCTTGGCTTTCCAACTTGTTTTTCGGTCTCTCCAAGCCTCGTTTTGCTTCACTCCACTTTTAAACATGATTTCAACTCGATTCTTCTTGACTCTACGTGCATTTTGAGTAGATTTCTCATTTGGGATGATGATTCTTCCTCTTTAGGGTGTTCTTGCTCGACTCAAATTTGATCTTTATCATATTTCACTCGTTTTCTTCTCGATTCTTTTTCTCGACCGACCTCAATTAACACGTATTTGATCCAAAAATTCCTCAATTCCCAATAAAATAATCGCAAACACCTTTCTCGACAATTAAGCACAAGTGGTCAATTTAATCTAAATAATTATAAGAAACTCAATAAAATAAGCTATTTAAGTACACGAATTTCGAGCAAAAATCACACTAATCAACCCCCCAAACTTAAAGTGTTTCTCGTCCCCGAGCAATAAAAGAAAAATAGAACAAGTGGGAGGATTGTGAAGAAATGAGTGTCAAAGAGATCGATAACAATTGTCTAGTTCCTTCAATCTAGTCAAGCCTTTAAGTACAAAATTCAACTAGCAAATTAACAAGTTATGTTCAAATCAATGCAAGATCAAGGCTCAATCCACAATTTCCTCTCAAGTAAGTGTATCACTCATCAATCAAAAGTGTATCATGGAATGTATGCTCTCAACAATCAATTCACACAAGTGCACTACCATAAGCTTGCCAAATATCTAAATTCTCCACCACTTGTGAAGTGATCAATTCAAGAATCAATGAGGACTTTGCATTTGGTTGTAATGTTGGGCCCTTTAGTTAAGGTGGAGAAATTTTGAATAAAGTGACTCGTAAACTAGTGGAGCGAGACATAAAGACGCATAGACACATCTAAAAATATCAAGACAAAGTCACAAGTGATCAAGTTGTAACTCAAAAACTCATACTCCAACAATCTACTTGTCTAATTTTTCAAGCACATTCTTCACCGTCAAACATCAAACACCTCTTTTGAACTTGAAACTCTACCAAATAGCTATACAAGAGAGAGTTTCTTCATAATTTTTTTTTCTTTTCACAACAAAATCTCGTTGTGATACTTCAATATCCACTCAAATTTCATAAATCACTCACACCCATACTAGATCATGCACCGACCCAACTCTCGTTGCGATAAAAACACAATCTAAATACGAATTACAAGAGCAATCATGAAATTGAACAATCAAAGTCCATATTCCTAATAGATTGACCTTAAACTAGAATAGATATCACAAATCAAATCAAATACTCAATTACCCATGTAAATCCAAACACCCAAACACAAGACAATTAACTAAGCATCATATCAAACAAACTAATATGAAATAAAGAACAATAAGCTATAAACATGAAAATTAATCCAAAAGGAAATGAGATTAAGGAAAGAAGTCACCTCTATGAAGTCGATTTAGCTACAAAACTTGAGAATCCTTGCTTGAAATGAAAGTAACACTCGATTGAAAGCTTAATCTAATCTAATCTATGCTAGAAATTGAAAGAAATGCAAAAGAAAAATTGGAAAGAAAAAAATTGAAAGAAAACTATTCTAGGGGATTAGGGTTTTAAAGCCCTTGAAAAACTGAGTGTAAAATTAGGAAGAAAGGTATTTATATGTGGGAAGAAAAGACCTTGGACGAAATTGCATTTAAGTCCTCCGAAAGTTGGAATTTTCAGATTTCTTAAAGCAGGGGAAAGGGGTCTCGGATAAGGCCTTAAGGTCTCGAGAGAGACGGATTGGTGTTAACCGAGACATTGGCTTCGGCGGGCTGGTCTCAGTTTGGAACCATTCGTCTCGGGCGAGACCAATTCTTGCTAACTGAGACACACTCATTTTTGGCTTGGTTTGCACCCTCTTGGCTTTCCAACTTGTTTTTCGGTCTCTCCAAGCCTCGTTTTGCTTCACTCTACTTTTAAAAATGATTTCAACTCGATTCTTCTTGACTCTACGTGCATTTTGAGGAGATTTCTCATTTGGGATGATGATTCTTCCTCTTTAGGATGTTCTTGCTCGACTCAAATTTGATCTTTGTCACCTTTCACTCGTTTTCTTCTCGATTCCTTTTCTCGACCGATCTCAATTAGCACGTATTTGATCCAACAATTCCTCAATTCCCTATAAAATAATCGCAAACACCTTTCTCGATAATTAAGCAAAAGTGGTCAATTTAATCTAAATAATTGCAAGAAACTCAATAAAATAAGCTATTTAAATACACGAATTTCGAGCAAAAATCACACTAATCACCCCCCAAACTTAAAGTGTTGCTCATCCCCGAGCAATGAAAGAACAATAGAACAAGTGGGAGGATTGCGAAGAAATGATTGTCAAAGAGATCGATAACAATTGTCTAGTTCCTTCAATCTAGTCAAGCCTTTAAGTACAAAAATCAACTAGCAAATTAACAAGTTATGTTCAAATCAATGCAAGATCAAGGCTCAATCCACAATTTCCACTCAAGTAAGTGTATCACTAATCACTCAAAAGTGTATCATGGAATGTATGCTCTCAATAATCAATTCACACAAGTGCACTACCATAAGCTTGCCAAACATCTAAATTCTCCACCACTTGTGAAGTGATCAATTCAAGAATCAATGATGACTTTGCATTTGGTTGTAATGTTGGGCTCTTTGGTTAAGGTGGGGAAATTTTGAATAAAGTGACTCGTGACTTTAAGCGAAAATACCAACTTTCTACTAGTAGTTTTCCCACAAGCGTACGGGTTCACTGTAGTATAAGTAAGTATAGCGACCAAGTATATCGAACCCAAGGGATGAAGTGTATGCGAACAGATCCCTGAAGATTTACGCGTCGTAGCTAATATGAATGTATGTTTTTTGATTTTTGAAGAATTAATTCTAAACTAAAATAAACTAATTAAACTAAAGAACGAAAGAAACGAATAAACTAAGGTGTGTTTTAAAATAAGTGATGGTGATGCTCAGGATAGGAATCCCTACGTATACTAACGGAGCAGGTACATAATCAAAATAATTGTGACGCGCAAGAAATAACCTAAGTAAAAGATTGTAAGATGAAAGCTCAAGAATTAATACCCTAATACTTTATCCTAGCAATCGACTTCACTAATCCACTAACGAGTTAATAGATCGTGCTTAATTAACGAGACCCTAAGTTAAAACTAAGGTGATGCGGTCGTCCTCCTTAGATAAACCAGTAGATTAATTAACCCTTTCTAAACCCTCTCATTAAGTCTACTCGTTGTTAAAGAGTGATAAGACCGTCCTCTCTCTAACACTTTTCGAACGAAATTCAAGAATAAAGTTAAGATTGATTTTAAGAATTCATTAATTAAGAGAATTAAAACCTAACATCACGAATTACCCTAATTACGTACCCACAACCTACTTCTACGAGTTCATCCTACCCTAAGCATGCAAGGGTTTTAGTTAGACATGGTTTTTACGTAAACAAGAACAATTGAATAAGTAACGAACATGAACATAATGATTATAAAAAATAAATTATCAAACATAAACTAGGATTGAAAGAAAATTAATGCTAAGAACTGAATTTAAATTAAGAAAACGAAGTCTCAAAGTATTAACGAACAAAGGTCTTAAGGAATAAAATTAAAAAGCAAAATCGTACTATGAATTCGTAAAGAAAACCTCGAAAACGTCAATCTAAAGCTTGCCCGTCTCTTTCTCTCCAAAATCTAACTCTAAAAGTAATTTGGTATCAAGTGGTGTATGAAATTGTGTTCGGAAGGGGTATAAATAGGCAACGGGTCGAATCGAGAACGTATGGTCCAAAACCACACATGCTCGTGCACTGCTCGTGCACTAGGTGTACGAGCTCATCCCAATCGTGCGCTCCAATCTTCCAGAGAGCAAAAAGTGCTCGACCTCCCTCGCTCCTGCACTAGTGCACGACCCGCGTCAACTCGTGTGCACTGCACGAGTGCTCGTGCACTAGGTGCACGAGTTGCACCTACTCGAGCGCTGTACTCGAGTACTCGTGCACTAAGTGCACGAGTGCTCCTCGCTTGTGCACTCCAATGATACTTTTGCTCCCTCGAACTAATATTTTTCGTATTTCTTCGATATCTTCTCATCCGGGCGTCCATTTGAGTCGATTCAAAGTCCTACGAACTCCTCTTTTCGCCCTCTATCCATCTATGAGCATCAAAGAGATAAATTCATTAGTTTATGAAAATGATACTCAAATGACTCTAAATACTCATATAAATCAATCAAAACAAGGGCATTTCGAGTGACAAATCATGACAATTTCACGCCTAATCAACTCATAAACTAGTGGAGTGAGAAATAAAGACGCATAGACACATCTAAAAATCTCAAGACAAAGTCACAAGTGATCAAGTTGCAACTCAAAAATTTATACTCCAACAATCTAATTGTCTCATTTTTCAAGCACATTCTTCACCATCAACCATCAAACACCTCTTTTGAACTTGAAACTCTACCAAATAGCTATACAAGAGAGAGTTTCTTCATATTTTTTTTTTCTTTTCACAACAAACTCAATCTTTTTCTTCTACAACTTTTCAACTCATTTTTTTCTCTTTTTTCAGTATTTCACTTTCACACAAACTCATCCACCAAATTCACATTAAAGCTCAACTCAACTTCACTATCCACATTCAAGCTCCACTAGCTCATAGGGAAAATTAGGCTCAATAGAAGGGATAGTTTGGCTAAATTTGTAGGTTGCCAAGAAAATAGGTCCATAGGCTCAAAAAGGCTAACTACGGAAAATTTTCATTTGGTGTGGAAAATTTGGCTAAGTGACTATTCAAATCAAAGATGGCCTCATATCACTTTAAAAAATTGCACACTTAATGTAGCCTCAAACAAGACAATTGGCAAGTTCTAGAGCACACAAGCATGAACGATACTCACAAGAAAGAAATTAGACCAAAATGTATGCTAGTCTAAAGACTCTAAAGCTTACGGGCTTGTCTAATCATGGATCGATCACAAAATCAAGCATGATCGTCACATAAACGAGTAAACAAGCAAGTCTCAATCAATACCATCAAGCCCAACTAAATCTCAAAAACCAAACAATCACCATCAATTGATTCTCCAACACCAAGCCACACAATCTCAACTCCAAAGAATATACCAAAAAATATTCAATGAGCTACAATTAAGCACAAATTTTTCAAAATTGAGCAAAGTAAGTTGGTGCAAATGGAATTGTAGAACGAACATAACCCCCCAAACTTTTTCATTGCTAAGCAATTAAAAGTTAAGAGTGGCAGTTTTTTCCGTGAGTCATGGGAGGGGGTTTGAGAGAGGGATTTTAATGTCGGGGTGGTGGAGAGGCATATGTAAGATTTACTTCGGAAGAGAGGGAAGTGGGATGATGGATGAGCTAAAAAGAGAGGTGAGAAATGGGAGGGGGACTAGTTTTTGGATGGATGTGTGGGTGGGAGTTATTAGAAAGGTTTGGGAGACTATTTAGGTTGAGCGTTCAAAGGAGATGAAAATTAGTGAGATGGAGAATTGGGGAGAGGAGGGGTGGGTGTGGAACCTGTTAATGTTGTTGGTAGTGAAGTATTCACTATTTACTTTGAAACAACATGAATTTGTCATTTCTTCTCATGAACTAATACTTTATGATCAAATGTTGTCTTAAATATTTTAACATGCAGGATGAAGATCTAGAAGGATCTACAAGACCCTGAAATACTCAATATTGCAGTAATGTTGCAAGCATTGGTTGCAACATGGACAGTTACGGGTTCCAGAAGGATCTACAAGGATCTACAAGGACCTACACGATCCAGACTTTTCCAGAATTTTTAGAACGATTTAGATCAGACGGTTGCAGTCAATAAACATCAGAATAAAGATAAGATCATGACGGTTAACAAGAGATCATGGAGGAAGTTACATGAAGAAGTTATTTATGGATGAAGACCTCCATCTATAAATAGAAGTCGACGTCTTCAGTACCAAGTGTGGAGTAAACGAGTACACACACTCTAGCGTTAATCCTGAGTTCAAAGGTGATAGAACAGTTATTCCAACGTTTATGTTATGCCTAGAAGTTAAGTACATCTCGCATAACTTGTGATCAATCCTATATCCATAGATAGAGAGATCATCGATATAGAGTGAGATCAACTTTGACGGTGTATAGTGTTATACACTTAGCCAATTTAGATTTAATAGGTGATATCGAGTCTTGTTTCCGTTGTGAACGATTTTACTCTTGACACAACTTTTGTATCACTAATCTTATTATAGTGAACGTTTCCTCGTAAGGCTAGCACAAGCTATTTTATACAGTTTGTGTTAAAAAGTATTCCACCTTGCAATAGTGTGTTTAAGTCTTCCGCTGTACACGTTTTTATCTCTGTTTTCCTGATTGTTGTGGTGATTGTTCTAACATTCGTTACAACATCTATGTTGACAGGCGAACATCATCCATCATGGTGCGAGCATAATTAAACAATTAGTAAGGAAGATCAAGGTGGGTGTGCACTAATCAATCTGGAGAGTACTAAATGACGAGCAGCTCCACTGTTCAAAATCAGATATGTATCAACCATGAAGTCATTAGTGACGAGCAACATTGTCAGAAGATGATACATCAATCAGCCGAGGAGGTTTACGTAGACGAACAAAGGACAAAGATCCCAAAGCCTAGCTCTACGAAGCAATAAGACGAACAACTACGAAAGAATGACCTCAAGAGGCGAACAACTTTCAGTTGAAGAACAATCAAGATTAGTCAAACCGACTTAGGCGAACAACAATGAGTCCGAGATAAGACCAAAAGAAGACTTTGTAACTAAGATTCAGCTTAGATAAGGTCAAACTAAGGTCAAAGGACACTTGTCAGGCATACAAGCTAGGGAGACCAAGAGTTAGAGACACCTCATGCTTGCTAGCCTCTATAAATAGTTGTTCCCCAGCTTATTAATACAAGTTCAAATTCACAAATACTCCCAAAACACACACTTATACACCAAAACGTGCACACATACAAAATTATTACGATTTCGACTTTCGTGTATACAATTTCATAATCCGAACCTTCGATTTACCATTTACGGTGGTAACCAATCACACGTAATTGATTGATGATCTTTAAACCGAACTTAAACAGTCACTAATCCATCCGATAAAAATTGATCACCAACAATCTATACTTAACAGTACACGCACACCTTCAATTGGTATCAGAGCAATCTGATATCATACCCATTGGGACTTACAGAACCTACAATGGAAATGTGAGTTGAGGGAGAGGGAGGTCAAGAGTGCTAATAACATTCTTACTTGTATTAGCAGGATTAATTTTGAGGAGGTAAAATCTGATTTGTGGAGTTGGATTGGTTCACGAAATGAGATTTTCTGAACTAAAGAGGCGTACATTAGATCGTGCGACGAAGATGAAGAGCAAGAAGACCACACGATTGGAGTGGCATTCAAATCGGTGTGGAATATTTTGCTCCACGTTGAGTTCAATCCATCATGTGGAAAATCCTCAAGCATAGACTTCCTACTAGAGATAACCCTTTCTTGAGAAATATCATTCCGGCAAATGGCGATCGTTCATGTATTTTATGTGGCTTGGAGGAAGAGAATGCTACTCATCTCATGCTCGAGTGCAGGTTCGCGCCTTATATTTGGAATGGTATTTATAAGAGGTCTGGGCTGAAGATGGTACAAACACATTAATAATACTTTACATTTTCTTCAATCTGGTAGTTGCTATGTAATTCCTCTTATTCTTGTAATCATGAGTATGCCTTATACTTGTGATTGCTTTTTAATAAAATTTTCGTTTGTCTGTTCAAGGAAAAAAAAAATACTAATTTGACCAAGTATATAATCACAACACAGAAGGAATTGGAATTCAATTCTGATGGGATGCAAGTATAAATTAACTAAGTGTGACATAACTAGCGTTGATAAACCAGGGTTGGAGAATCAACCATCATTTTCATGGAGTTAAATTCAAACGCTACAAATGGTTTTGATTGCATAACTATCCTGCTCATACAATTTCTCTTATATGCTGCTGACTCCATTTCTTGGTTTCTTGATTCAAGAATTTCATTTTCTAATGCCAATTCATCTGAAACCTTTGCTGCACCAACCACTCTCACTCTATATACACATATAACAATTTAAAATTAGAAAAATTCCTGGGTGAAAATGGTAATTAAGAGTGAGTCTCTTGTGCATCTGGTGCATGGTGCACCCACTCAATAGTTGAGACTATTTACATTGAAAAGTATGAGTTGATTATACTGAAAAATAATCAGCTTACACTTTTCAGTGTAATCAGAATACACTTTTTAACCTCAATGGTTGAATGAGTGTCCGTGCACCAGGTGCAAATGAGACATTGACGGTAAATAATGTCAAAATTATGCGAAACAGATTAAAATTAGGGTAAAATATTATATGAAAATAGTTAATGATAAACTTATCATGAAACATTTTTAAATTATCAATAATCTCATCAGGAGTATCATTAATTTGGGTCAGTGATATTATATTGTTGCAAAAAAAATTGAATCCAGATTAATGATACTTCTGGTGAATTTTTTTATACTTCTGGTCAAACATTCGATACTTCACAACAGTTTCATAATATACTTATCATGAACCATTTTCATATAACATCTACTCTAAAATTAAATGTAACGTACTTGTATAAAACTCTCAAAAATTAAATGTAACGTACTTGCTAATTCAGTTTCCCAACAACATGATTTGTAGTTTCTAATAAATGAAGAATTTTGATCTATTCGTACGAGGATTCGTCTCGAAATTAATAGAGTTACACTTTAGGCACTAATTAGATTGTAGAATTTGACTAAATTTTTAGCACAAATCTTCAACCAAACATTTCTTTTTAGAAGCAGTTTGTATGTAGCGACTACTAATCTTTTGAATTTATATTTTTCATTTTGATTAACGTTTAATGCCCAATATTAAGTAGTTGAGTAGTAAAAATTAATTATGTAGTACCTAATTTTTTTAAACAAAGTATAAAGTGAAACAAGTTCATATATGAATCATTAAAAATTATTAGTTGTTTTCATTAAAAAGTATTAATTATTTTCACTGAAGAGATTTACATATTTACACTGAAGAGTCTTAATTGTTTAGTGAAAATAAACTAAGACACTTCAGTGAAAACTACTAATACCCTTCAATGAAAAAAATAATATTTTTTTTAGTGAAAACAACTAATATTCTTCAATAATTCATGTATGAACCAAATTCATTTTATACAAACTCATTTTTTTTATAAAGTGGTGTCTAGTTAATTGTGCAATTAACACATTTTCATGGTAGTACTACCCCCGTCCCCCTGAAAATTAATCCTGTTTTTTTTCACGTGATTTAATGCGATATGTCGGAGGGTATTACGAGATTTCCCGAGGTTCTTTTTTTTAATAAAAGGATCGTTAATGGAAAGTATGCGATTATCATTTTATTAAAAATGAATCTCGAAAAATTCCGTAATACCCGCCGACATATCGAATTAAACCACGTGAAAAAACAAGACTAATTTTCAGGGGCGGGGAAACATAAAATAGACAAAAATTAACCTGGTTTCCATCTGGCAAGTATACTGAAGAAGTTGATGTGGAATGTGTTCCGTGAGACCACTGCAGGAAGAAAAATCATTAATTATATTCACAATTAGATGTTAATTAGTAATTAAGGTTAATTAAATACTCAAGAAATTAATACTAAAATGCATCTATACCTCAAGCTTGGGAAGGAGAGGTTGATTTGGGGACTAATGAGAAGCCTATCTAAATCAAGATCTGGTGCCGCTGCTGTCGTCAATGAAATACATGTAATTAAAAATTAACATATACATATAAAATGGGGCAAAGTATTATATGAGTGATATTTACCGTAACTATTATCAGTGAACAACAGTTTACTATTATCTTATGTCGAAACAATTAATACTTTTAGTGATAATAACTAATATCACTTCAACTAATACCCTTCCCACTAATATTTTTAGCGTAATGTACTAATACCCTTCAAACAAGTTTCATCGTAAATATCATTCACATAATACATTCTCATAAAACACATATGTTAACCTTTGGGAATTTTTTATAAATTAAATTAGGATTTAGTCCACTTCAATAAGTATGAAGTTTATGAAACAAATTATTTCATTATAAGTTTTCTAACTAAAATATTTTAATAATAAAAAAAAAAAGATCCTTATTCATTTATGGCAGGTCTTTAACCAAGAGTTTATAATAACTAAAAATTATTTTTAATGATAGATCAATCCTATCCCTAAAAAAATATTTCTTATCATTAAAAATTTCTAGTTAAAAAAAGCTACAATAACAGAATTAGTATCATTAAAGGTCAAAATTATTTTTTAGCGAAAAAAGTGACGAAAAATATTGCAATAAAATAATTACCAGCAGTTTTGATAATGATATTGGCTGAAGATCCATTGTGGTCCTGGATTTCTGTTATATGTATCTGCTTGTATTTCTTCTTACAACTGCCTAACCCATTTATATTCAGAAATCCTTCTTTATGTTCACGCACTTCTGTGATCTTCTCCTTTCAAACGAATAACACAAAAATTTGCGTGAGACCGTTGTATGACGTGAGACAATACAAATTAATACTCACTTCTATTAAAGTGTTAATGCATCATGACTAATTTATATCTCACACAAGACCTACTCAATAAATAATTAACTTTAATTATTTCAACTGTATTATTAACATAAACTTTTTGAGCATGTACAGAGTGAAATTGGTTTATATATAAATCACTGAAGGGTATTAGTAGTTTTCACTGAAGAGTATTACTTATATTTATACTGAAGAGTCTTAGTTCATTTTCACTGAACAACTAAGACTCTTTAGTGTAAATCAGTAATACTCTTCAGTAAATACAAATAATATTTTTTAGCAAAAACAACTAATACCCTTCAGTGATTTATGTATAAATCAGTTTCACTCTATACTTTGTCAAATTTTTTTTCTTCTACTTTTGTAAGTTCAGTTTATTATTTACAAAATTATTTGTTTTTAATGGAAATATCCCTATTTAACAAACTTAATTTCATTTTTTTTAATCTTTTGTAAAGGCAAATAAGGAGAATGTAGTCTTCCATAAATTAGTTTTACCGTTCATCGGTCTTGAAACTAATATTTAGAATAAAACAACCGATATACTATCGAATTAATTTTCTTTAATGGAATAACTAATATCTATTCAAATATATACACAAAATGCAAACTAAGTGTACAATAAAAATGATTTATATAGAGTAAGATTTTGTTTTAATATTAATTACTTTATTTTATTCAAAATAAGTATCGTTCTGATATTGTTCTAAAAATTTAGGATTTTTTTATACCAAAAATATCCTTGGTTAATGATAATTATTAATTAAATATTATTAACAACAATTTGAAAAACAGTTACATGTCTTTATTTGAAATATTTTGAGAGAATATATTTATTATATAAAAAGAGTATAAATGGAATAATTAGGTGAAAGAAATTTAAAACAACACTTATTATGAAAATAGATTAAAATGCAGAACAACACTTATTTCAATTGGATGGAGCCTCACATATTTTAGTATGCACGCATGCACTTGAATTTTAAATTTAATTTTGACTTCAATTTTGATTTTTTTAAAATACACTCACAAATACACCAAATTGTGTGTGTTCATGTGTTTTTTTTTTTTTTTTTTTAAGTTGGGGTATTGCTAATTATTTCTTGAGGTATTACTAACCATTTCTTGGGATATCACTAATTATTTATTGGGGTAGTACTGATTTCAGCTTAGAGTTTTTTTTTTTTTAAAATTCAAGTGCATATCATGCATTCAAATGCACATTAGAACTACAGTACTCATAACTCCGGATTGTTTTTATATGCTTTTTTAAATGTTATTTTTTCTTTCTAAATCTGGATCTCTCAATCCATATCGAGATCCACACGAATCAAATTGATTAGTTAAACGTCCAATACAAGCTGATCAAGCTGGTATTTGTTTGCTTTTGAATATTATAATTCATGTAGCAAATCCATCAATATTTAAGGTATTATTACTATTTAATTCCGGTAAGATATGGCGTACCTTCGAGAATTTGGCAACTTGACTCACTACTCCAAGTTCCTATAATAGAAAATATTCGGTACACACCAAGGTCTCATTAACTAATTAAAAATTCACAAATTAGATTTGGAATTTGGAACATGCAATGTGCAATAATGCAAAAATAATAAGGATATATAAAGTGAAATTGATCCATATATGAATTATTGAAAAGTATTAAATATTTTTACTATTAATTGTTTTTATTGAAGAACATTAGTTATTTGGATTGAGGTGTCTTAGTTTGTTTTCAGTAAACAACTAATACTCTTCAGTGAAAACAACTAATATCCTTTAATAAAAAATAGCTAATATATTTTAGTGAAAATAATTAATACCCATTGATGATATATGAACCATTTTCACTCTATACTTTATCCTGTTTTACTTCTTAATTACTCCCTCTACACTTGTATCTTGGTTACTAATCTTTAACAAAGTATAGAGTTAAAATGGTTTATATATGAATTATTGAAGGGTATTAGTTGTTTTCATTAAAGAGTACTAATTGTTTCATTGAAGAGTATTAATTGTTTTCACTGGAAAGTCTTAGTTCATTTTGAATAAATAATGAATACTCTTCAATGAAAACAATTAATACTCTTCAGTAAAAATAACTAATACTCTTTAGTGAAAACAGTTAATACCCTTCAATGATTCATGCATGAACCATTGTCACTCTATACATACACCTAATCTTTTTATAAAATGATATGACGTTAATTATTGAATAATACTTGGAAAGAAAAAGGAATCTTTTGTGCTTAAATTAAAATAATAAATATTATATGCAATAACTATGTGGACTAGGTTAATTTGAAAAGGGTGATGATTACGTCTGTAAACTAGTTTTATTATGTGATTCAAAATAGTATAATTGTTTTCATTATACGATATTACTATCAAATTAGTACGTTTTAATGAAACAACTAATACTTTTTTAAAATATACAAATAAAATGCAAACAAATTTTACAATAATCTTGGTTCACATTATACTTTATCATTAAAAAATTGTAAAATTTTAAGAACTCCTAAAATCAAGAACTTTATAAGTTATTAATAGTATATGATGGTGGTCTCCAAACATAGACTAAAAATAAGAATTACAGCCGCCTCAAAAGGATCAATCAAAATGTGAATCTAGAGCAAGATAAGGTCTAGCACCACTTAGTTATGTCCCAATATTATTTGCACACTAACTTTATTTTTGTATTTTAGCGAGCGAATTGTTTATTAGTATTTGAAATGATAAAGTAACTTTTAAAGTAGGGTTTGATAGATCTATCTCTCCTCTATTATAAAATGACTTAAAAATTACTTTATCATTTTAAATACTAATAAAAAACTCGCTCCCTAAAATACGAGAAAACAATAAAAGTGCGAATAATGCTGGGACGGAGGGAGTATATTTTACGCCCCTAAAAGCCTAAATTTCTGTAAAATAGATGAATAATACATATTCATACACACATACATATGATACACATATACACAAATTTTTAGGTCCCTAAAAACTCACAAAATTTTGGAATCTAAGTCAAACGACTCGTTGGAGTCAAGAGAAGCACAATTATGCCTAACGTTATACTACCACATTTCTTACATAAATTTTTGTATGCACCAAGTGTTTTGTTCAAATTAAGTGCATTTTTAATAGTGTTGTATTAACCCAAAAGTGAAAGTATTTTTATAATTATCTATTTTATTCCCGTCGACTAATTTAAATCTTCAATTATTCAGCCACGCCATCCCCCTAATTCAATGATTATATATATATATATATATATGCACATCGAGGTAGTTAATTTCTGCTTTTATTTTCTGTACTTCAATTTATTTATTTTTGTTGTTGCCGCCTCAATGGTCGGCTAATTTCTTGTATTAAATCATGACCTAACTTAGTATACTATGCTATCATGTGCATTTGGAAACTTATTTTTCCAGTTTATATTTGATATATCATAAGGTAGAGTTGGTTTAACCGGTAGGTTTGAGTTTTCTAGTGATATCTATGAGTTAACTATGTGGGCGAGTAGTATCCTGTGGATCTTTTCCAAACACAGATAGGACTGACTGAGAAATTTCATAGTCTATGAGTTAACCTGAAAAAAGCATTACGCCCACAAACGCCTGCGCCTATCCATCGGCATAACGGCTAAAAGGGCACGCCCACATAGTTAACTCATAGATATCACTAGAAAACTCAAACCTACCGGTTAAACCAACTCTACCTTATGATATATCAAATATAAACTGGAAAAATAAGTTTCCAAATGCACATGATAGCATAGTATACTAAGTTAGGCCAAGACTAGGACTGCAGCATGAAATATGGCAAATTCCTATTCAAATTAATTTTGATCAAAATCAGAATTTGATTAAAGATAAAAATTATCTTAAAGGACTCAAAAAGAAAATCAGAGTTCTTGAAACTTGTATCCCTATCCTTGAAGAATCTTACTATGGACGTCATGGGAATTTCCAACATTTGGAAAGATGCAAAAAGACTTTAAGTCTTCTTCAAAGACAAGCTTCTCTAATGGCGATCTGACCAGGAAGAAATTTGGGAAAATGATGAAGTAATGCTTTTTTCAGGTTAACTCATAGACTATGGAATTTCTCAGTCAGTCCTATCTGTGTTTGGAAAAGATCCACGTGATACTACTGATATATCGAATACGATCTTGAATTATATGGTATCAGAGCCATGGGAGTATATAGTATATTTTGTTATCGGTTCATGATTTAATACATCTGGGGTCTTATGAATCTTTTCAGTTCGAAAAATACTATTAAAAATAGTACTGTCCAGGAATACGATGTTCCTGAAAATTTAGATCTGTTAAACAGATGGACTATTCCTAAAATTGAACCTAATACGGTTTATAAATTTGGAACTTTTGAAAAACTTGGTCTTAAAACTATTGTTAGGACCACTGAATCGTCTATTCCTCTTAATAAAAATGAGATGGTTATCAAACTTCTCAATAGAAGTGACATATTACCCTTTAAAGGGACTCACAGGTTTCTCCATATTGGTTGTGTCCAAGTTGCTTTCAGACCTCTTACTCTGAAAGGTTTACCTGAGAGTTTTCTAGCCACTTTAAGAGATGGTAGAAATCTAAATTGGAGACAATCCCTCATGGGAATAGTTGAATCTAGTCTGGCTTTTGGGCCAGTTTATTTTGATGTTTATCCTAATTTGTCTTTATCTTTAAGCGATGAAAACATTTTTGATGCTTTAACTTTAAATGTTAAAACTAATGGGTATAATTACATGCCTGGATCTGAAGTTATATGTATTTGTTATCGCATTTACTACAAACCTCTTTTTACTCTAAATCCTTTATGTAAAAGAGTAGAAAAAGATATCAATGAGACTATTCTCATAGAAACTAATTTTAGTAAGTCTAATGTCACTACTAGAAAATCCATTAAATGGAAAGAAATAGATTTTCCAAAAAATTGGATTATTGAACAATCGGTTCCTATGATCCCTCCTACAAATAGTATTTTTCAAAAAATTACTCAGTCTGAGGATGGTATAATTACCATTGGTTTTCATAAAGACCAGAGGAAAGATTCTAACTTATCCTCTGTACTTTCTTTGTCTAGATCCATATCTAGTCATTATCATTATTCTCCTCTAGATTATGAAGTCGATATACCTTCTTCTTCTAGAGCTTCTACTTCTTTTTACAGAGAAGAAACTTCTTTTAAAAATGAAGATTTCAATAATGAAAATATTATTGTAAATAAAAATAATATTGTCCATAATGATGGACCTAACCCTGAAACAATTTCAGAAGTTAATTGGACAGATTAGTTTTTATGGATTCTAAACCTATACTTGATTTTTCAAAGGGTTCTTCTACAAGAACTCATATTAATAATGAGTTTAATAATTCCAAATGGGATAAATTAAGAGTTTGGTACTTTAGATCTTTCAAAAAAGAAGAACTAAGTTACTTTGTTGATTCTTTTTATAAATTCTGCGAAGAGCATAATCAAATTATTTATTATGTTCCTTGGTTTATAAAAACCTTTTATATTGATCAAATCTCAGTTATTGAACGAGAATATAAACTCGTCACGGGAAATTCTCAAAAGTCTGTTTACCCTCCCCAAGTGCCTTTCCAAATCGAGACAAATGGAAAGATTTTGGACTTTGCTCCTTTTTCAAAAATTTTGGAAAATAATGTTTTGCATATCACTTTTGATCATATCAACCTTCTTGTCAAACAACACAATTTTTGTAGTCTTTTCCTCGCTATAATTGACGACGAAATTATTTCTTTACATGATAAGATTAATCGTATTATTTCTCAAACTCAGACTAAGTCTGATTTTAAAGGAGACTCTAAAGAAAGTAATAATAATGATAATATCATTATAAAAACTGCTTCCTTTATTCAACCCCCTTTTGAATTAAAAAATTTTAAGGGAGAGACTTCCGTTTCTGATATTGAAAATATCATTAATAAAAAATTTGAAGGATTAAATATTTCCACTTTGGATGATGACTTAGAAGAAAGTCTTGCTACTAATGATTATGGTAGCACTAGCATTAAAAACAAAGATGTTATTAATAAAATCAAATGGGCTAATAAGCCTACTATGACTAATTATTATTATAAGAGATCTACTCCTATAGATGTTCTTCATGAAGAACAAGATAATGTTGTCAATAATTCTTATAACGAAAAAAGCGTTTATGAATGGAATATTGATGGCTACATCAATAAACAGATTAATAATCAAGTTCATCGCATACTTATGTATAGTTCTGCATGTAAAACATGTGGTGTGTCTGATATTGAAACAGCACAGGCTATTACTGTCGGTTTTACTGGCCAACTTAAAGGTTGGTGGGATAATTATTTAAGTCCTTTTCAAAAAACTGACATTTTTTCCTCCATAAAAAATGAAAATGGTGAAGTGCAACCCAATGCGGTTTATTCTCTTGTTCTTACTATTCTTGAACATTTTACTGGAAGATTTACAAATAAATCTAAAAATACCAAAACTCTTCTTTTAAATATGAAGTGTAAAACCCTTACCGATTTTAGATGATATAAAGATACTTTTCTATCTCGAGTTTATGAGATAAATGATTGTAACCAAGATATTTGGAAGAATAAATTTGTTGATGGTCTTCCTTATTTATTTGCAGAAAGGATTAAAAAAATCCTAAGAAAAGACTCTGATTCTATTTCATATGAGTCTTATACTTTTGGTCAAATCATTAGTATTTGCGTTCAGGAAGGATTAAATCTTTGTAATGGACTCAAACTTAGAAATCAAATTAAAAGAGATAATCTCTTAGAAAGAAAACAGCTGGGTCAGTTTTGTGACCAATTTGGTATGGATAATCCTAGTCCTAAAGGAAGTATTTCTAAAAAGAAAAAAGATTTCAAAGAAAAACCTTATTTTAGGAAAAGGAAAAGAAGTTCTGATAATAAACAGAACAAAGAAAAAAGTCATGATTATACTCATGATAAGGGTAAAAGAAAATCTTTCAAAAAGAATTATTCCAACAAAATAATTTGTAAAAGATGTGGCAGGACTGGTCATTATGCTAATCAATGTTATGCCAAAGACAAGATTAAAAGTCTTGATATTGATGAAGGGCTAAAAAATTCTCTTTATGAAATCATTATGAATTCTGAAAATGATACAGATATTGATGAATCATATACTGATTCCGAAGAGCTAATCTCTAGTGATAACGAGGATAAAATTCCTTCAGAAAAAACTGAATGTGATAATTGCATTCTGGGAAAACCTTGTCTTAATTGTATAGGTAATACTGATGATAATGAGTTTTATAAACTTATGAGTCAATTCCAAGACATGAATATTAATGTCTTATCTGACAATAATATTCTTGATCTTCTTAAACAGATTAAAGATTCTAGTTTAAGAGATAAAATCATTAATGATCTTCATGATTCTTCTTGTGAAAAAAATTCTAATCTTTCTAAGAAGATTACTAATAATAATTATTATAATATGGGATAAGTTGAAAAACTTCTTAGGCTTAAAAATACTAAGCAAAATCCTATTACTATTAATGATTTAGCTCAAGAGATTAATAATCTTAAGAATAATGTCAAAACTCTTCAGAATCAAAATTCTGATCTTTCTATTCGACTTTCTCTCATTGAGAAAGGAAAAAGAAAAATCAATGATATTTGTTTTCCCGATGATTCTCATGATAATATTGAGATTGATAAAAATCACTTATCTGCTATCAGCATGTACATTTCTAAAAAATGGTATACAAAGATTTCTCTCCTTATTAATAATTCTTATAGAAAGGAGTTTATTGCCATGATTGATAGTGGTGCTGACTTAAGTGTCATTCAAATGGGAATAATCCCCACAAAGTTTTTTGAAAAAACTACTCAAACTCTTTCGCATGCAGGAGGAGGATCTTTGCACATTAATTATAAGCTCAGAAATGCTTATGTTTGTGTTAATGGTTGTTGCATTCCTAATGATTTTCTTATTGCAAAAAATATTACCAGCCAAATGATTATTGGCCTTCCTTTTCTTCAAAAGATATATCCCCTTACTCTTGTTAATGAAAAGGGTATTACAGGTTCTTACTATGGTAAAACCATTACTTTTGAATTCGTGACTAGACCAATGCATAAGGTCCTAAATTTTGTCCAAGAACAAATTGATAATAAAAATTGTCAAATCAATTTCCTTAAAAATGAATTAAATTCTCTTACCATTGATAATAAGCTTAAAAATCCTAAGCTTCAGGATAAAATAAAATTTTTATTTAACAAATTTTCTATTGATATTTGTAATGATTTTCCTAATGCTTTTTGGGAAAGAAAGAAACATATTGTTTCTCTTCCTTATGAAGATAATTTTAAAAATACTATGATCCCGACTAAGTCGAGACCCTGTCAAATGAATTCTGAATATTTAGAATTATGTAAAAATGAAATATCTTCTTTATTAAATAAGAAGCTTATTACTCCTTCCAAGTCCCCATGGTCTTGTACTGCTTTTTATGTTAATAAGCATTCTGAACAAGAACGTGGAGTTCCCAGATTGGTTATTAACTATAAACCCCTTAATAAGGTTTTAAAATGGATTCGTCATCCAATTCCTAATAAAAAGGATCTTCTTGACAGATTAATCAATGCTCTTATATTTTCTAAATTTGATTTAAAATCGGGTTTTTGGCAAATCCAGATTAATCAATCTGATAGATATAAGACAACTTTTAATGTTCCTTTTGGACATTATGAATGGACTGTCATGTCATTTGGGCTTAAAAATGCTCCTTCTGAATTTCAACAAATTATGAATGACATTTTTTATCCTTATAGTGATTTTATTATCGTCTACATTGATGATATCCTTGTGTTTTCAAAAGACATAGAAGCTCATTTCAAACATCTTGACATATTTAGAAATATTGTTGTAAAAAATGGTTTGGTTATTTCAAAACCAAAGATGATTTTATTTCAAACTAAGATCAAATTTCTTGGCCATATAATTGATAAAGTAAATATTATTCCTATTCAATGAAGCATTGAATTTGGAAGAAAGTTTCCAGATATCATTACTGATAAAACTCAGTTACAAAGATTTTTAGGAAGTCTTAATTATGTATCTTCCTATATTAAAAATCTTGCTGAAGATACTGCTATCTTATATGATCGGCTTAAAAAGAATCCTTTACCTTGGAGTGATAATCATACTAAGGCAGTTATAAAGATAAAAGAAAAGGTTAAAAATATTCCTGTTCTTAGTCTTGTTAATCCCTTATGGGAAAAAATTGTTGAGACTGATGCCTCAGATTTAGGATATGGAGGTATTCTTTTACAAATTAATCCTGATAATAAATTAGAATATATTGTTAGGTTCTATTCTGGTAAATGGAATGATTCTCAAAAGAATTATTCTACTGTTGCTAAAGAAATTCTTTCTATTGTCAAGAGCGTCCTAAAATTTCAGGATAATTTATACAATCAAAAGTTTATTATAAAAACTGATTGTAGAGCTGCTTCTTTTATGCTCCTTAAAGATTTTGAACATAATGTCTCAAAACAAATGTTTGCCCGATGGCAATCACATCTTGCTTATTTTGATTTTAAAATTATCTATAAGCAAGGGAAAGATAATCATCTTCCAGATTTTCTTACTCGTGAATTTATTTCTGAATGACAGGAATGAGTCAACATGGACGAGGTTCCAAATCCTCTAATAGAGGAAGAGGGGCTCATGGCCCTCCGTTATTTCAGCAAGGGAAAAAATCCCTATACAACCAGAATATTTCTGGAATCGGTTCTACATCTTCGGGAGCACATGATAAGGAGTTCCAAGAATTCCTGAGACTTAGGGGAAAAAAATGTCCCCGTTGAGACTATGGCCTCAACCACTGACCAGGAAGCATCATATGCTTCAACTGCTCAAAAGGAGTACACTTACTTCGATTCCCCCAAGAGGGAACTTAATCTCATACTTGAGGATGATGAGGAGAGATTTAAAGAGTCTCCATGGACTCTTATGGGAAAATATGTCCCAAATCAATTTTTCACTACTTCGTCTTATAAGATGAGAGGATATTATGAGAGTATTCTCATCTCTCTTAATAGTGTTGATATTCAGCATTTTCCTCCAAGTAAAACTTTTAACTACTCAAAGTTTATTATTAAGAGGATTATATCTATTCAGGAATGGGGTATTTCTCCTTTCGCTGAAAAACAGGTCATTAATCCTGTTACTAATCAGGTTTTCCAGTACAATTACTGGGACTATCTTGAAAGTTTTTATAAAACTTTTTATTATCAAAATCCCAAGCATTCTCATACTTGGTTGATAAAAATTTGTGAAAATATCGGAAGGAATCAAATTCCTAACTGGTTTTTGGAATGGTGGAATACTTTCGGTACTATTGCTGATATTTTACCAAGTGAGATCAAATCTCTTCTTAAGGAATACTCTATAGTAACCTCCTCACTTAAATCTCACAATACAAGTAGTAAAACTATTTGTATGTTTTTTATTGACTCAGGTATTCCATGGGTCGTTAAATGGAGGCCAGAATTTGGTTCTACAGAAATGGGTTGCCCATGTTTGTGGAGAATCTGTGCCACAAGGTTTTTGAATAATTTAAATATTATCCCGAAAGACTCAAATGAGAGTCCACTACAAGAGAACATTGATAGGATTAAATCTAAGATCGAAGATTATAAGAAAGGATTAAAGAATCAAATTTCTGATCCCAGTGTGATGCCATCCTTTTCTTCTTTTAATAAGAAGTATGCTGGAGTTTTTTCCAAGGAAAAAATTATGGATCTCTTCATGAATCAAATTCAGGAAGACATTTTAAAAGATGCTGATTTTTCAGATTCAAAATCTGATACATCTATGATTTCTGGCTCTACTATACAAGACGCACAGGATCCATTTGGAGGACCATGACCTCTCTTTACAAGAAAGTTTGGATTTATTAAAAAATTCTCTCAAAGAGAAAATTCGAGAAAAGAAGAATCCTTAATGGAAGAAAGAATTCCTGGAGATTGGAGGTTTTTTAGGCCAAGACTAGGACTGCAGCATGAAATATGACAAATTCCTATTCAAATTAATTTTGATCAAAATCAGAATTTGATTAAAGATAAAAATTATCTTAAAGGACTCAAAAAGAAAATCAGAGTTCTTGAAACTTGTATCCCTATCCTTGAAGATTCTTACTATGGACGTCATGGGAATTTCCAACATTTGGAAAGATGCAAAAAGACTTTAAGTCTTCTTCAAAGACAAGCTTCTCTAATGGCGATCTGACCAGGAAGAAATTTGGGAAAATGATGAATCAAATTTCGTCATTGCATAGGTCATCAACAGACCAAGCGCTGTTCATGAATAGTATTTACTATTCATTTTTTACTTTTACTATTCACCTTTTTCTTTTGGAATCCGGGGTTTCATGTCCGGTTCTTTTTTCTATAAATAGGATGTTTTTTCTTTTGGAGAGACACGCTTGAGTTTAGACTCGCCCTCTCTTTTTCTCTCTCTACTCTCTCTGTAATATTGGCTTCTTGCCTTGTTTTCAATAAAAGGTGTTCATTTTGGTAGCTCATCGAGGTAGTTAATTTCTGCTTTTATTTTCTGTACTTCAATTTATTTATTTTTGTTGTTGCCGCCTCAATGGTTGGCTAATTTCTTGTATTAAATCATGGCCTAACTTAGTATACTATGCTATCATGTGCATTTGGAAACTTATTTTTCCAGTTTATATTTAATATATCATAAGATAGAGTTGGTTTAACCGGTAGGTTTGAGTTTTCTAGTGATATCTATGAGTTAACTATGTGGGCGTGCCCTTTTAGCCGTTATGCTGATGGATAGGCGCAGGCGTTTGTGGGCGTAATGCTTTTTTCAGGTTAACTCATAGACTATGAAATTTCTCAGTCAGTCCTATCTGTGTTTGGAAAAGATCCACAGGATACTACTGATATATTGAATACGATCTTGAAATATATATATATATATATATATATATATATATTCGTGATTTAAAATATTAAATGGAGGGAGTTACCTTTAGGGCATAATCTCTGACTTGATGATTGCTGACAAGCACCTTGGCGCTCCATCTGTTAACAGATAAATGGCAGCGGTCGATTTCATCATGCATTTTAATTTCTACCACCCCAAATATAAGTGTATGTTATGAGGAAAATTGATTTATATATAAATTATTAAAGAATATTAATTGTTTTTATTAAAGGGTATTAGTTATTTTCACTGAAAAATCTTGGTTTATTTTTACCGAACAATTAAGATTTTTCAGTGTAAATCAGTAATACTTTTTAATAAAACAACTAATACTCTTTAATAAAAACAACTAATAAATTTGTCCAAATATAATCATTTCACCGCCCCTAATATACTACTCCTATCATGGTTTTTTTTTTCTGTCTTCATTACTTCAATTAAGGAATCCGCATAATTTGGCCATTCATGCCTTGCATGTTATTGTCGTGTCGTGATCAAACATCGGTCTAAATTATTTAAAATATTATTATTAGAGTATGGATAGAGAGAAATTGTATAGTTCATACATGAATTATTAAATGGTGTGGATTGTTTTTATGGAAGGGTATTAATTATTTTGAAGAGTATGAGTTGTTTACATTGAAAAATATAGGTGTGTTTTCACTAAACAATTAATACTCTTTAGTAAAAACAACTAATATTTTTCAATGGTTCATGTATGCATATCTTTACTCTATACTTTGATTATTATTACTATTCTTTGTCTGATTATTATTACTATTACTATTATATATAATTTGAGGGATTGCAAATTTGGAACCAGCTAATTAGTTCCTGGATTATATTTGGCTCGAGGCGTTTGTTAACTTCTGGATTAAAATTGCTAGAGGAATTTGAATATATTATCAACTCCAAATTAATAGGAGCTCCATCGTAAAACATTACTATCCAAACATGTATATATCATAACAATGAATTTGTATTCCCGTTATCCATTTAAAAGCAAACCCGTCGTTAATTTGAACCAATCAAAACATGTTAACTAATACGATTAATTATAAGTGACCCAATATTTTTTGGTAGGATCAAATACCCTCGTGCTTTAAATTGAGCAAAAGAGGTTTTGTTACTAAAATTACAAAATTGTAATTTGCCAAAAAAAAAAAAAAAAAAATGGCGGTTTTATTCGTAATTGGAAAACTTACGCACAGGGTGGTGATGGACCCGTCTTTACAATCCCAGCAATCACCACCAGCTGTAAAACATTAATTGTTAAAGCAATTAGTAATAAAGAATAAGCGATTGTAGCACATACGTAAATAATACTCCCTCCATTCCTTAAAATAGTTACCTTCCTCTTTTTTTAATGTTCCAAATTATAGCTACATTTCTTCTTTTACACGAGCAATAAATGTTTAGATGACAATTTTAGCCTCAGTTAATTATTAACATATTTAATATTTTAATTGTGATTTACTACAAAGAAAAAATATAAAATTATCTACTGAAATTGTTAATATAGCTACGAAATTTCCAACAAAAAAATTTTGCGGTGAAGATTGCCTACAAAAATTTCTAATTATATAGACATTTTCATTTGTTAGCTACAAAGAATTTGCCTACGGAATTTTCATAGACAAATTGGTTGTGGATATATTTTTGTAGGTAAATTGTTTATAGGTAATTAATACCTAAGAATGTCATTTCGTAGATCTATAAAGTGATTTCTCAAGCAAATTGGTTGTAGGCTGAGAAATGAAGGTGTCTATATGATTTGAAAATTTTGCAGGTAAGTAGTAGACAATTCCACTTCGAAAATTTTTTATTGGATAATTTTGTAGCAATTTATATTTTCTTGTGGTGATTGTGTTTAATATGGATAAAATGGAAACATTATTTAAATTTGACTAGATTTAATTGCGATTGTATTTAATATTTATGTAAAGTCAAATGTGGCTATATTTTAGTATTGAATTAAATACTCCTAGTACCTCATCAAACGCACCAAAAGAGCTGTCTTCATAATTCCCAAGATAAAATCCCCCTAAAGTATATCTGCAATATATAAATTCACTTTCTTAATTTTTATCAAAACGCATCCATAAATCAAAGAAAATAAAAAATAAGTGGAAAGTAGTAAATTAAAATGTACCCAAAAGTTTGAACTAATTTGAGCTGTTTGGGGATGAAAGGACGAATGGCGTCAGCTTTAACAAGATGAATCTGGTACACCCCTCTGCAATCATCATCATCATCATCAATTAGCATGTCATGATGATGTGAAATAATAACATACATACATAGTTGATGTATCTAGGTAACTTGCCTGCCCTTGTAAATGGAGGGAGACATCCCAAAGCCTGATGCTATAGGCATGGCTTCCATGGTCATCACCTATGCCACCAAAACTGCCTCTCTCTCTCTCTCTATATATATATATAATCTAACTATCCACATCGATAGAAAGGGGCGACTTCAACCCAGAAAACTCCAAAAGAGAAAAAAAAAAAAAAGAAAAGTCTGAGCGCAGCCAAGGCAAGAGAAGGGCGCAGCCCCAACAAAACAAAAAGGTGGGTTGCACAATCAATTAATGACACATGGCGCTATTTAATTGGGTGGTTAAATTTTATGCGGACAAAATGAATATTATAAATATTGTGGATAATAAATTATTTAAAAATATTAAAAAATATATTAAAATTCGTATTTTTCAATTCTCTATAAATAGATACCAATATTGATATATTTTGAAACATAATCTCATTTCGTTATTGTATCTTATTCTAAATATGTTTTAATTTTTTTAATATAATTATAAATTTAGAATATTAAATTAATTTATGTATTTTTTATACATTTTAAATATTATAAAAACTGATTATAAAATATATATAATTAATAAATAATAAAATTATTATTATTATTTTAAATTGGGTTGAGTTGAGTTGAGTTGGGTTGTTGATGTGAGTATAAAAAGAATAAAGTTAAATTAAGTATTGAATTGTGTAGGTGGAAGGTAGAGAAATTAATATTTTATTTTAGGTTGAATTGAGGGTGGGTTGCGGAAAGAATTGGTGGGTATATATATAGCCTTTTCTAAGTATATATACAGATTCAAATATTCGGTAGGTATACATATAAACATATAACATATGGACCATTTGGCCTCGGTACGATGTCGTTTTGTGCATATAGATAGAACCGTATGGAGTCACTAAGCTAATAAGATTTAATTAATGATTTCTTTTCCTTAAATTTTTTCTTTTTGTCGTCCCAAGTCTCAATCAACTAATTTAGAATAAGACATGTTGTAGTATTTTAATTAATTTAGACTTATTATTAGTTTCATACTATAATTTTCTTAATTTATGTTTATTATGAAAGTCAAATAATATTTTTTTCTACGTAAAAAATGATTATTCTTGATTGATAAGTATGCATATCATGTTTTTAAAATAAAATTATATAATAAATTTAGTAAATATACGTATTATATAGGCAATGTATTATATGAAAATAGTTTATAATAAATTTATCATGAAACTGTTTTAAAGTATTAAGAATATTAAAAATTTCATTAAAAGTATTAAAAATCTAGATCAGTGATATTATATTGTAATTGTTGTATATTTTCTTAACCCCCAACTTTTAATACTCCTGATCAAATAGTCAATACTTTAAAACAGTTTAATGATAAGTTTATAATGAACAATTTTCATATAAAATCTACCCATATATATTAAAACTGATGTAAATATTTATAATAGTCAATATTTTTTTTAAATAACAATACATATTTTAATGTTTAAATTTTATAAATAAAAAATATAATGTACTCCCTCCGTCTCAGATCAGTTTTCACAGTGCACTATTCATCCCTTGCGAAGACCTCTAAATTACATCTCATTGCACTAATAATTACGTACAAAAATATGTTTGTTTGGTTTCATCCACTTATATTGAACAATATTCCATCGTCAAAAAATTACTTTATCTATTTAAACACTACAAACCAACTCTCATAATAAAATCTCAAAAAGTCAACTGTGAAAACAGATCTGGGACGGATGTAGTATTTTTTTTCATTTTATGAATATACTATATTTCAGTGAGGCAAAAATCTCTCTAGGCGGCCGCCTGGGCACTAGGCGATCATCAGTCGACCCAATTTTAGTATAATCTGCCTAGGCAGGCTAGACGTCCATTGTTTTTTTTTCTGCCTTGAAATGACGCCGTTAAGAGAATTTCACTTAGTTTGTTGTAAATTAGCATGTATTTTTGTTTGTCATTTAACTTTTATCAATTTGTAGTTTTATATATATATTGATTATTACATGTTGAATTTCCGTCAAAAAATTTTATTATATGTTGAATTATTGATTTATACCGTTATAAATAATAATAAAAAATTAAGTTGTATGTAAAAGGTTATTAATTGATTTTGACCATATTAATGAGATATATAGAGCAAAAAGTTAAAAAAATTCCTACCGACTAGTCCCCAACTAGTCTCCGACTAGGCGGCCTAGGGGCTAGGCGTTCCAAATCCGTCCGACTAGCAATTTTCGACTTCTACACCCTTGCTATATTTTAATTACAATAAAAGTAATTCTTTAAAAAAATAATGCAAAATTAATTAAAAATACAATATAGTATCATACTTTGAATGAAATTGTCATTGTGTTGATTAATATTTTTTAACAAAAATACATATATTTTTACGTGGAAATGAAAAAAATAAAAACACAAATATTTTGGCTAATTTTTTTAATTATTGTTGTTTTGAAAACCGGTTAAACAATTATAGTTGTTTTGAAAATTATTGTCAAATTAAGTGCAAGCACTTGCGGGAGTCGCGACTGCTTTTGCAGTCGCACTTGTGAAACGCGACTGGAAAGTGGGGCCCACAATTATCTAACAGGAAAGACACTCGCACATGGGCCTGGCAATTTTAAATTTTGGGTAGTGTACTTGTGTTGATGGCTTCATTAATTCTCTATCTTCAATAAAAAAAAAATGTGTGCCTTTCTCTCTCCTCCCATCACATGTGCACACCATCATCTATCTCTATTTGTATCTGATTTTCTAGGGATAGTGTTCTTTTACGTTCCATAACTTTTCACATTTTCCAAAAACATCCCAAAAAAGTTAATTTCTCGAGTACGTCCCAATTTTTTGTTAAGTGTACAAATTACGTCCCAAATTTTTTTTTTCAATTATATCCCAATTTTTGACTAAGTGTACAATTTACATCCCAAAAAAGTCAATTTCTCCAATTACGTCCCAAATATTGGCTAAGTGTACAATTTATGTCTCAAAATTGCTGGAATTGACAAAACACAGTCGTTTTACCACATGTGTCGTGTGCTTGTTAGTTAAATTTTGGAATTTTTGGCAAACATGCTTAAGTGGACCTAAATGGCGTGCTTTTCCTCACCGCCACCCATCCCACCCCCCAATAATAATAATTCAAAAATGAATTTAATATCCAAATAAACAATTTTTGCCGGAAAAAATAAAATTTAATGAGCATGAGCGCGGCATATGGGGTAAAATGACTGCGTTTTGTTAAGTCTGAAAATTTTGAGACGTAAATTGTACACCTAGCTAAAAATTGGGACGTAATTGGAGAAATTAACTTATTTGGGACGTAAATTGTACACTTAGCAAAAAATTAGGACGTAATTGGAGAAATTAACTTTTATGGGACGTAAATTGTACACTTAGCAAAAAATTGGAATGTAATTTGAGAAAGTATTTTTTTTGGGACGTTTTTGAAAAAGGTAAAAAGTTATGGGACGTTAAAAAATTCTATCCCTGATTTTCTATAATCAGAGAGAAGAAACAGAGCCATGGTCATCTAGCTCAAAATTTATGTAGCAAAAAAGAAAGAGTAAAGAATTGAAAATTTATGTAGCCCAAATTTATTTAAAGAGAGAAATATGTCCAATTGTCTTCCAAATCAACCAAACTCGAAAAAGCAGACAAATTAGTTCCAGAAATATCCTACTACAACGCCCCAAAAATCTCAATCTTCATCTTCACCGTCTCTCCAAACAAAAGTATGTTATTTTGGCAATTTATATGACTTTTTCTCCCTTTGCCTTGGTCAGATTTTTTTTTCCATAGAAACATAGCAAAGAAAGAACCTTCCCACACCCATTCTCTCTCTCTTTCATCACTATATTCTCTGTGAGAGAGAAACTCTTGAAAATTATCTCAGGAATAGCAAGGATTGTCATCTAAAAACAGGGAAACTTTGTCGTTTAGCAATTCCAGTCGCTTCCCACAAGCGTGACTGCTGGCCGTGTCAGTCAGATTCTCTGCTGTGTCTGGTAATCGTGGGGCCCATTGTCAATCTCGACTTGCACCCGCGTCTACGCTTATTTTGAAAATCACTATAATTGTAAAACTGATTTTCAAAATTACAATATATTAAAAAATTAGCCCAAATATTTTAACTGTTGGAAATGCAATAATAGAAAAACCATAAAGCTGACTTGTTGTAATACCAAATGAAATGGAAAAAAAACGATCTGCTACATAAAAACGGTATCGTATTAAGCCCAACACCATTTGATGCGGTTTTCGTAGAGGATCTCAATCCATAATATATAGTTAATCAAATTTGCAGGGTTTGATTCAAAATTTTCAATGATTATGGTAATAAAAATTTATTTCATTTATGGTGGTTTGTATTGCTGGTGTAGATTGTGTAGTGCTCAAATTTTGAAATATAAATGGACGACATATAGTTGTTGGTTGAGAAATGAGAGAGTAATTGTAGAAGGAGAGAATGATAATTAAAATAGGATAATGATTACCTTATTTATGAGGGGAGATAATGGTTTTGTATACAAGAACCATCATAATTACATTAGTTTCTTTTATATTATTTTCATTATTCTTGGAGAATTGCTAACCAAGTATTCCTCTAGTCATGTAAGACGTGCAATTTTTTTTTTTAGGACTATAACTTTGGGGTGGTGCCAAAACAAGGACCATAACTTTTTTAAAGTAGCAATTTGAGGCCAAACTGACCCAAATTATCAACCCATTTTCGGTCTCAAATCGCACACTCGGATGCAAATTCGACGCCAATTCAGGTATAAATTGAGCCCAAAAATGGGTTCACGTGACTTTTATGTGGAAAATTAGTCCGAAAGAGGGTAATCTGGGCTTATTTTGGCTTCAAATTGCTATTTTTAAAAGTTACAGTCCTTGTTTTGTCAGTCCGGAAAGTTACGATCCTGAAAAAAAAAAACATTTTCCCCTATAAGATGGTATTACATGACACGGTCGTGAGAGGAATTAATTAAATTAAATTAAATACCCCCTCATATTCGTTTTTTATTGCACAAATGAAATAGTACAAATTTTAATGAAAATTATTTTTTTAGTATTAAAAGGTGTAAAGTTGAAGGTATGTTGGTCCGTTCTACTTTTATGGAAGGGAATTTATTTTATTGCTTAATGATATATTAAAAAATGTAGTTGAATGAGTACGTAAATAAGAGATGTTTTGAAAGTGGTTGGTTTTAAAGGGTAAAGTTGTTGGAAAAATCTTTGCATGGATCTATCAGAATGAAAATTAAATACGAATTCAAATACAATTATTACTAGCATGAATTAATCCTAATTAATTTAAATAATAATTCACCAACAACAAGTAAATTCATTCATACAAAACCATCGCATAAAGGTCCTATAGCGGAAAATCTAGGAATTTCGGGATTACATACCTCTCGAAGTGACAACCTTTGAGTAGAAACGGGATAGTATCACAATCAACCCAAAAGCCTTCTCAAGTATTCCCTTAGCCCTTTACTCGTTCACCGGTGGGGAGTGCTCACGAATAAATTAAATAAACAGGAATAAGAAAATATGTTGCACCACCTTTGTGGATTTCTAATTTTTCCAACACATGGAACTGTACTGTGGATGAAAAAAATCATCCCCTATTTATAATAGCAAAGTGGCCATTTTTTAGGCCCATGGAAGAGTGGGCAAAATTTCTTTCTTGATCTCCAAGAAATTTTGAATATATGTTGGATTTATACGTGAAAGTGTGCTTTTACTTTGTATAACACATGTATTAAACACTTGTTTATGAGAATAATTCTTTTATCACAATTGCTTTGAATATGAATGAATGTTAAATGTTTATTACAAACCGTTCAATATATAGTATGAGTTACATTGTAGTTAATGTGGTGATACCAGATCACGGAAGATCACATTAACGAGTTCCTTGTAACTAAACGTACAAAGTCACGACCCAGGTGTAATTGAGCAATCCGCCGTGAAAGGTCAATGTGTACTTCTCAAATTGACCTGTCGTGACCAAGAGATTGCACTAGCACATTTTGTATGTGTTGAAGTGGACCTACAACGAGGATAAATTCTTCTGTTTTGAAAGGTGAAGAATTAGACCTCAGTGGTTATTGATTTTTTAATCCCCGTCACATAAATAGGACCGTGTGTGGTTAATAGTTATTGCTTTGATCCATGTCGGGTGAGAATCATCGTGAATTCGAACCTTGTATTTTGAGCAGTAATATTAATCATACGACGGCTGCTAAGATTTAATACGGAGAAATGTGTGCGAGTACGGCTCGTGTGATTTGTCCTCTTGGTGGGCTCAGAAGTTTTATCGTACCAAATATTGCAAGTGGAAATTAGTTTTCCGATACTGATAATAATATTGAGTTGTCTTCACTCCAAGACACAAGAAGTTAAATAATTTCGAGCTATTCAGAAGCTCAATTAATTAATGGACTAAATAATCTTAAACACGGTAAATAATAACCGGAGCCCTTATTATCGTAATATGGATTAAGATTGATAGTGCAATATTAATTTGATAGTGGTATTAATTAATATTAATGGGCTGAATAATATTGGGGCTCAATATTGTAATTCAGTAGCCCATTGGAGGTCCAATCTTAATTCTCATAAAGACCCCTCAAGTAGCCCAATTAGTAGTCCAATAATAATAAGGTGATTAAAATAAAGAAAATATAATTGCTGAGTTTTTCTTCTAATTTTCGAAAATTATAGTGTGGAGAGAGAAAAAAATTTGTTGATTTTCTTGGAGAGATATTATGGAAGATATGTATTCTTGGAATACAAGATTATCTCATAAATTCAAGAAGATCAAAATCTAGCTATTTTGTTCTCCTAATTTCGAAAATTACCCTATAGATGAGGAGGTGAGATTTTTGTAGAATATTTTATTATGGAGAAAATAATATATGGGATATATTCAAGACTTCTTGGAGGCCAAGAAAAAGATTTTCTCCCTATCTCATTAGGCCTAATTTTCGGCCACTACATCTATAAAATGGGGTGAATATTTTCATCCCCAGTAACACAATTCCATGAGTTGGAAAAATCGAGAGCAATAAATATTTTCTTCTACCTTATATTATTAAGTTGTTCGTTAAGCGTTTCCCACCAGCGGACGAGCAAGGGGAAGGGGAATACTTGAGAAGGCTTTTACAGTTGATAGGATCGTTACGCTAGTTCCGGTCTTCTCGGTTGGACGTCGCTTCGAGAGGTTCGTGTTCATGTAAAATTCTTAGTTTTCCGCCGTAGAATTTTATATGATAATATTCATATGCATGATCTTTTGTTGTTGAATTAATTATTATTTGAATTAATTTATGATTAATTCATGCTAGTAATAGTTAGATTTAAATTCGTATTTAAATTTCATCCCGAATAGAACCGGGCACCCCGATTTCCCCAACAACTGGTATTAGAGCCACGGTTTTGAGCTCTGATATTTAAATTGGAATTTAGATCGTTGAACATTAAATTGAAATTGGATAGTTGAATTGATAGATCTCTTTTGTCGGTATCCAATTCTCATGGCTTTAATATTTTTTTTTATTTTCATGCGTGTGAATTTATAATTTTTAATTCGATTCGTTTGAATTCGTTTTTCTCGTGAGAAAATCCATATTACGATAATATGGGCTCCCAGTTATTATTTCCCGCGTTTAAGATTATCAAGTCCATTAATTAATTAAGTTTCTAAATAGCTCTAAATTAATTAATATCTTTCACCTTGGAGTAAAGGCAACTCAACATTATTATCCGTACTGAAGAAACTAATTCTTCACTTGCAAGATTTGATACGATAAAACTTCTGAGCCCACCAAGGGGACAAATCACATGAGCCGTACTCGCACGCGTTTCTCCGTATTAAATCTTAGCAACCGTCGTATGATTAATATTACTGCCCAAAACACAAAGTTCGAAGTTACAATGATTCTCACCCAACATGAATCAAAGTAGTAACCATTAAGCACACACGGTCCTATTTAAGTGACGGAGATTAAGAAATCAATAATCACTGAGGTCTAATTCTTCACCTTTCAGAACAGAAGAATTTATCCTCGTTGTAGGTCCTCTTCAACACATACTAAATGTGCTAGTGCAATCTCTTAGTCAAGACAGACCAATCTGAGATATACACATCGACCTTTCGCGGCGGATTGTTCAATTCCACTTGGGTCGTGAATTTGTATGTTTAGTTACAAGAAAACTGTTAATGTGATCTTCCATGATCGAGTATCACCACATTAACTACAATGTAACATGTACTCTATATTGAACGGTTTGCAATAATCTAAAGCAAATGCGATAAAAAATTTATTCTCATAAATAAGTGTTTAATACATGAGTTATACAAAGTAAAAGCATACTTTCACGTATAACTCTAACATGGCTTGCTCAAAGCAAAATAATAATCCTATATTGAATTATGGTTATTACTTAGGCCTAAGAAATTGATATTAACTTACTCCCCAACGGAGTCCCTGTCAATTTTTATGTGGTCAAAGTGGGAGTCGACTATTAATTTTGAATTAAAGGTTTGTAACTGTTCTTGTTTGTAACCTGCTTGAATGTGTTTAAATACACAGATCACACTCAATGTGGCATATTTAAACTGTTTCGAGATGTCGGCTGATGCATAATTATATTGTTTTAAGGTTTCAATATAATTGATGTGATCAAATTATGTGATAATTTCGTATTTTTCCATATATTAATATGAATGTATGTTTTATTCTCATTTCAATATGTCGCAACCTTTTAATCCACCGTTTAGTATAATTAAAGTTAACAAACTTTCTGGAGAGAATTATGTCTATTGGAAATGTAATTTAAACTTTATCCTTGATGTACAAAAACACAAGTGAGTTATTCACATTAATTAACCCGACAAGCCTACTGAAAAGTCAAGCAATGGAGAAAATGTGGTATATGATTACTAGGAGCGTGTCAATAAACCAATGAAGCGCATTATCTTGACATGACTGTCTGAAGATTTGAGACGCATTCATATGGGCATTGAATCCGCTGCAGAAATCATGCAAAACCTTGAAGAGATGTTTTGCATCAGAACCTCATTATTGATCAGTCCACTAGACATGACATGGTCAAGTTGAAAATGGTGGAGGGAACGCTCGTGAGGGATCATGTTCTAGAGATGATGGCACACCTTAACAAATTGGAAGTACTTGGTGCCGATTTTGATCTCCATACTCAGGTCTATCTCAAACTCCATTCTTTGCCGAAAAGCTTTGAGCAGATTCAACAAGATTGTCAAATGAATGAATGGATAAGTAGTTTGCCCGAGCTCTTGCAAGCTTTAGTTTCAGCGGAGGCGATAATGGAGCACCAGTCCATTGCCATGGTGGCTAATGGTCTGTCTAGCTCTTCTGGTCCCAAGGGAGGGAAGAAGAGGAAGAGAACCAAAGGCCGGACCCAAGCAAATCCAACTGTTGCGAAAGACAAAACCAAGGCTAGCATATAAGGGGAAGTGTTTTAACTGCGGTAAGAGAGGACATTGAAGGTCTGCCTATTCCAAGCCTAAGATGCTAGGAAAGATAGGTACTTCACATTGAAACTTGTGAAGTGGCGTATGCTGCCCATTCGTGGTAGTGGATATAAGAGTCACTGATCACATTTGTTTCACTTTGCATGGGTTTAAGCTAACCCAACGACATAGCAGAAGTGAGATCCCCATCACACTGGGTAATGCTACAAGAGTGGCAGTTGAAGCATTGGGAGAAGTGCGCCTATCTTTTGAAGATAGAGTTATGATCTTGAAAGATGTTCTTCATGTTCCTAGTTTTAGAAAAAAACTCAACCTTCAATTTCTAAACTATTTTGAATAAATACTCAGTTTCTTTTAATAAGGATGTTATTACTTCTTGAAACGATGAGTTTATATGTTCCGTAACATTGTTGGATGATCTTTATACCATTAATTGGGCACACCACTCACAAATTGAATCTATTAACACATCGACTATTTTGAGTAATAAAGGAAAGCGTTCTTCTGACATGAACAAAACACTTGTATGACATCTTAGATTAGGTTATATTAATCTAATGCGGATACAAAGATTGGTGAAAAATGGATCCTTGAAGTCACTTCAAGTTGAGCCATTTCTAACTTATAAGTCCTATTTAGAGGGTAAAATGACCAAGAGGGAATTTGGAGCCAAGGGGAATAAAGCTACTGAAGTGTTAGAACTCGTTCATACTGATGTGTGTGGTCCAATGAAGACCAAAGCAAGAAGGGGTATGAGTATTTTGTCACTTTCTTTGACAATTACTCGAGATATGGATACATCTATCTTATGAAGCATAAGTCTGAAACTTTTGACAAGGTCAAAGGGTTTAAGGTTGATGCAGAGAAACATAGGGAAAAGAGTTTCAAGTTTCTATGATCTGATCGTGGAGGCGAATACCTTAGTGATGAATTCTTGAACTACCTACCGGACGAAGGGATTGTATCCCACTTGACCGCACCGGGAACCCCTCAATAGAATGGTGTAGTAGAACGAAGAAACTGGAATCTTTTAGAAATGGTCAGATCCATGATGAGTTATTCGGATCTACCAAAATCGTTTTGGGGTAATGCCTTGGAAATGACTGCTTACATTCTAAACTTGGTGTCATCCAAATTGGTACCTAAAACCCCGACAGAATTACGGACCGGGTGAAAGTCTAGTTTGAGACACATAAGAATCTGGGGGTGTCCGGCATACGTGCTAGACAAGGAAGCCGGTAAATTGTATCCACGTTCAGAATTAAGGTTGTTTATAGGATATCCATAGGAACGAAAGGGTGTACATTCTATAGTCCCAATGATCAAAAGACCGTGTTTAGCACACACTTTAAATTCTTGGAGGAAGACTATATGAACAATGGAAAGCCCAGAAGTGAGATTACCTTAGACGAATTGAGAGAGCAAAATCCTATACCAAATGTACAAGATGATATACCACTCGTCACACCTTCACAATCGGAAACCCATCGTAGTGGGAGGGTTATCAGACAATCTGAGAGATTCATGAGAATAGGAGAATCTTTGGATTTGATTCCTGGAGATGAATCAGACCCATGGACAACGAGGCAATCCAAGACAAAGATGCGACATCTTGGCAAACGACAATGGAAGCCGAGATGGCTTAAATGAATTATAATCAAGTGTGGGAGCTGGTCGAACCACCCAGTGGGGTAGAACCCATTGGATGCAAGTGGGTATACAAGAGGAAAAGAGGTCCGGACAGAAGGGCTGAAACCTTCAAAGCTAGGCCAGTGGCAAAAGGATATACCCAGAAAGAAGAGATCGATTATGAGGAAACCTTTTCGCCTGTAGCTATGTTTAAGTCCATCCGTTTTCTCTTGTCGATCGCTGCGCATTTAGATTTCAAGATCTGGCAAATGGATGTCAAGATAACTTTCCTAAATGGAAGTCTTGAAGGGGATATCTATATGCGACAACTCGAAGGTTTTATTGCGAAAGGCCAAGAACATCTCATATGCAAGCTAAAGAAGTCAATATACAGATTTAAGCAAATATCCTGTACTTGGAACCTGTGTTTTGATCAGGTTAAAAAGTCTTATGGGTTTGATTAAAACGAGCTCGAAAGTTGTGGGTACAAAAGATGTGACAGAACTTCAATGGTATTCTTAGTACTATACGTAGACGACATTTTGCTCATCGGAGGCGATGTAAAGGTGTTGTCAGACGTAAGGGTATGGTTGTCAAATCATTTTGATATGTAGGACTTAGGGAAAACCAGTCACATCCTTGGGATAAAGATCACTCGAGATCGCAAGAAAAGGACGTTGGGCTTATCGCAAGCTTCATACATAGACACTGTTTTGAAGCGGTTCATCATGCAAGATTCCAATAAAGATTTTGTACCTTCTAGGCACAAAATCAATCTATCCAAATAAATGTGCCCTAAGATGCCTGCGGAGATAGATGGCATGAAAGGCGTTTTGTACGCTTCGGGCGTAGGAAGCCTTATGTATGCAATGCTGTGTACGAGACCAGATATCTACTTTGCCGCAGGCATATTGGCAAGATATCAAAGTAACCCCGGGAAAGATCATTCGACTGCAGGTATATGCATTCTGAGGTTTCTGAAAAGAACTCACGATAGAATGGTGATTTACCAGTCAGACAGTCTAATTCTCATGGGATACACAGACTCGGATTTCCAATCGGACATAGACTCCAGAAAATGTACCTCGGGTAGTTTATTTTGCACGGGAGAATTTGACCATGGAAGCCGAATAAGTAGTTGTTTACGAAGCAACGAAAGAAGCGGTTTGGCTCAATAACTTCTTAGTGGACTTGGACGTTGTTCCGAATTTGCCCAACACAATCACTGTCCATTGTGATAGTGCCGGAGCAGTTGCAAATTCAAAGGAATCGAGAGACCACAAGGCCAGCAAACACATTGAAAGATAACACCATCTTATACGAGAAATAGTTAACAGATGAGATAAAGAGAGGCAAAGATAACGTCGGAGGACAACCTAGCAAATCCATTCACAAAGGGTCTGCTTCAAAATACATTTAAGAGGCATGTGAATGGAATGAGTGTCAAAACTATTATCAATCTGCTTTAAGTATAAGTGGGAGGTATTATTAGGTTAGTGTAGGTTGACATGAGATGTCACGTAGAACTACACTAGACATGCAAGATGTATACTAAAAAATAGACTTTTAGTATAGGTGGGAGATTGTTGGAGTTATACGTGAAAGTATGCTTTTACTTTGTATAAATCATGTATTAAACACTTGTTTATGAGAATAATTATTTTATCACAATTGCTTTGAAATTTTAAATATGAATGAATGTTAAATGTTTATTGCAAACCGTTCAATATATAGTACAAGTTATATTGTAGTTAATGTGGTGATACCAAATTTCGGAAGATCATATTAACGAGTTCCTAGTAACTAAATGTACAAATTCACGACCCAGATGGAATTGAACAATCCGTCGTGAAAGGTCGATGTGTACTTCTCAGATTGGTCTGTCTTGACCAAGAGACTGCATTAGCACATTTTGTATGTGTTGAAGTGGACCTTCAACGAATATAAATTCTTCTGTTCTGAAAGGTGAAGAATTAGACCTCAGTAGTTATTGATTTCTTAATCCTCGTCACTTAAATAGGACCGTGTGTGGTTAATAGTTATTGCTTTGATCCATGTCGAATGAGAATCATCGTGACTTTGAACCTTGTATTTTGGGCAGTAATATTAATCATACGACGGTTGCTAAGATTTAATACGGAGAAATGTGTGCGAGTACGACTTGTGTGATTTGTCCCCTTGGTGGACTCAAAAGTTTTATCGTACCAAATCTTTCAAGTGGAAATATTGGGAAATTGTATAGACTTAAGTTTTGATTAAGATGCCAAAAAGTTCCTCCTAAGTTATTTGTAAGTAAGATTATTCAGTAGAGTTATAGTTTAGAAAGTCAGCTCAAACGTTAAGGAACTGAAGTGCAGTTAGAAATTTCTGGAGTGTATTGAAGATTGAAGTCCGCTGAAGAATGAAATCCACTGAAGTCAATTAATCTGTAAAATAGTCTAAGTCTTGAATGTTTTCTAAGTGCATTCACACTAAGACTAAAACCATCAGGAGAGGACCAAGGTCCACTGATGTAAACTAACAAAGCACATTCAATGCTAAACACATTAAAAGCTGTTAGTTAATCTGGTTGGAAAAAGGCAAAACGAATTTCAGTGAAGCTTACAATAAATGAAGGAATAAGAAGGTTCTCTCAGAGGAGTTCCACCTTAAAGAAAGACAGGATTCTGAGCAAGCAGACTGAACGTCCCAATGAGAAGATGACACGTAGGTGTACTCTACTGACAGCCAACCTGTCCCAGACTGACAAGTACCAAAAGTTTTTCTCTAGCATTCTACAGAAAGTTGGTGAACAGGCATAGTCTTTCAGCCGTTTCTTGACAAGACTTAAAGCTTCAAATAGAGCCTTTTGAACCAATCAGATACAAGAAGACTTACTTGAGAAGATTCAAAATCCAATGAAAAGTTTTTCAAGGAAGTCTATAAATACAGAAGGACGTGCTCATTTCTATGCACGGGAAACTCACAAGATCAAAGTTATCTCTACATTCATAACCTACTAAAGAAGCACTCGAAATTACCTCTGTTTCCCAAGTGTTTCATATTTGTAGAGAGCATACCAAGCCTTCTGTAATCGAGCTTAAAGCTATATCCAAACCTTAGAAGGAGATAATCCATCCTAAGCCTTGAGATAAATTGTAAGGATTATCTCACAACAGTTGGAACCAAACCCTACTCAAAACCCTACTCAGTTGTTAGGTTGAGAGTTAGTGTTAAGTGGTGTTAGTAAGCTGATTGTTTGTATCAGTCTGAAAGCTGGTTTGTTTTGGGAACTAGGACCTGGAATTATCCTAGTGATCAATCATCCTAAGAGAGGATTTATTGATCAGTGCACCTTGACACTATAACACAAGGAATTCCAAGTGAAAGGAATTCTCCTGTTTAATCAGGACAGTGGACGTAGGAGATTCATCTCTGAACCACTTTATATCTTGTGTCCTTACATTCTGCTATTTTTAAGTGTGAGTTATTCATTCAAAGTTTATCAAAGTAAAATGAGATTTCTTAAGGGCTCACTAATCCGCATCTGAAAGCTAATTAGATAGTAGTTCAACTGAAAGTCTTGAGCTTTCAGTGGAGGTATTATCTCAGTAAGCTTTCACAAGTAATTCTCAGCAGACTTCAAGTCCACTAACGAGTTACTATCTTAAGTAACCTGATAAGTTTTTAGAAGTTGAAATTTGTAACCTCAGGTGTATTCCCCCCCCATACACCTGTGTACTCGTTTCGGGACCAACAATTGGTATCAGAGCGGTGGTTCAAAAGACCATTGTTCTAAGTATACCTTGAGCAAAAATGTATTTTATATTTGGTCAACTGAATTGATCTTTTGATAAACTTGTTTAGATATCATGGCTGTCAATGCAGCTAGGGTGGCACCACCAGCGGAGAACAACATGGGAGTCAATCCTTTGAACCATATGTCCCATCACAAGCTTCCACAATTCTCAGTGGAAAATTATGATTTCTGGAAGATCAGAATGAGAGCTCATCTTGCCTGTGTGCATGATGAAATGTTAAGGGTGATTACTAAAGGTCCATTTATTTTTATGACCCCTAACCCTAGAACCACAGCTGAAACTATTGCAGATCCAAGAGAAGAATGGCCCAAGGATGAAGATAACTTCACTGCAGATGAAAGGAGGAGACACGATCTTAACTTCATAGCCATGAATATTCTCTACACCACCATTCCAGATTTTGTAATGGGAAGAGTGATCCATTGCAAGACTGTAAAGGAACTTTGGGACACTCTTGCTCTCATGTGTGAAGGAACTGACAAGATAAAGGAGAACAAGCTTTCAGTAGCTGTTCAAAAGTATGAGCAGTTCACCATGGAGCCTACTGAGACCATTGACCAGCTTGATGGGAGGTTCACTGACATCATGAATAAAATAAATTCTCTGGGAAAAGTCTACACCAAAAGAGAATTTTCCTTAAAAATCCTGAGAGGTTTAACCTCAAGATGGGATGTATACTCTGTGATGATGCAGAATACCAAGGATCTATCCAGCATGTCTATGAAACAGGTATTCTTTGAACTCAAAATTTATGAGTTTGATCTTAACAGGAAAAGGGCTCCTGATGAGACCTCAGTTGAGAAGGGAGTAGCCTTCAAGGCTAAGGAGATTGAGCCAAAATCCCCAAAGCCACAGAAGAATACAAAGGCAAGTAAATCTCAAAGCAAGGCTGAGATGCAAGAGGAACTCAGCCTGATGGCCAGAAGGTTTGAAAAACTTAACAGCCGCTTTGGCAAATATACAGGGATAACAGGGAAAGAAGAAGTTATCCACAGAAAGACACCAGAGAAGGAGAGAAAAGCTCAACTGAGCTGGAAAAGAAGAAAGATTACAAAAACTATACCAGAGCTGAAGGTTCATCATCAAAGACTAGAGAGTCTACTGAGAAAAAGAATGATGATGCCAACAGATGTTTTCAATGCAAGAAGGTTGGGCACTTTCAATATGATTGTCCTCAACTGAGCACCAAGGAAAGAAAGGAAAGGCAAGCCAAAAGAGACAGGAGATATGGAGAAAGGAAAGCCATGGTGGCTGAGGATGTTGATGAAGATCTGGAGTCATCTGATGGACTGTTCTCTGACAGCAGTGATGATGACATGTGCCTCATGGCAAGAGAAGAACCAGAGGTACAATCTAAACCATCTATTTCTCTAGAACACTCACCTGAGCTAAGCTCAGAGTCAACTGAGGAACTCAATCTTCAGTCCGCTTTGGAACAATTGATGATTGATTTCTCAAGGTTGCAAGAAGCAAGTTTTTATCTCCAAGATGAAAAAAAAAATCTCCTGAGTGAAAACTCCAAGTTAATTGAATCTGGGAATCAGGCAAATCTTAAATCAGCTCAATCTACCATTGAATTGACAAAAGAGGTGGAAATCCTCAAAAGTCAAGGAAATGGCAAAGATCAACTGATAAAGGATCTTACTGAATCTAAGATAAAGTTAACAGAAGAGAACTTAAAATTGGTAAGCCAAATAAAGGATTCTCTCCTAAAAATTGATGTCTTACAAAAATCTGAAGAGACCTTGTTAAAAAGGATTGATGCTCTTAACAAACCCTTTCTTGCCATAGAGGAGATCCAAAATTTTCAAATCAATCCTAATAACAAGTGTGGAATAGGCTATGTTCCAAAACCTTCAGAAGGTCCTCTGAGTGTTGCTTCTTCAAGTGGCACAAAGAGAGTTTTTGTTAAGTCTGTGACCTTTCAACCACAGACTTTAGATAAAGAAAAAAGACCAGCCGAGGTCCAACAAAAGAAAAGTCGATCTCAGCCAAAACCAAATAGAAAGGCTCAGTTGACTAATCAGACTAGATCTCAGCAGAGGTACTATCAGCCGAGGTCTTCACAAATGAAGCAATCTCAGCTGAGAGCACCCAGGCATGAGCACTCTTCAAGGAATGACTCATATAGAAGACCTATTCCTTTTGTGCCTAAAGGAAAAGGTCCTTCATAACTTTATCAACAAAAACTAAGGCCAGGTGCACCCAAGCCTAAAAGGAAGAATGTTAAAAAGGTTCATGTTCCTTCAAAGGCTGACACCCATAGACAGTTTACTCCTAAGGCACCCAAGGAGATAACCATCTATGTAGATATTTATGGAAGACAAATTAGCCATTCTAAAGTGATTAGAACAGTGAGGCAAATTTGGATTCCGAAAGGTACAGCTAACTTGGTAGGACCCAACACAAAATGGGTACCTAAAGCTTGATTTTGAATGCAGGGCTCAGTGGACCTCAACAAAGGAGAAGCTAAAAAATCTTCAGTCTGGTACTTGGACAGTGGATGTTCCAGGCACATGACTGGTAACAAAGATCTCCTGACAGAATTTGTTGAGAAAGAAGGTCCACAAGTCACTTTTGGTGATAATTCACAAGGAGCCACTAAAGGTTACAGTACTTTAATAATTGGCTCAGTAAGAGTAAGCAATGTATCCTATGTCAATGGACTTAAGAATAATCTCTTGTCCATAAGTCAGGTTTGTGATAAAGGATACAGTGTTGAATTTTCATGTAACCTGTGTTTTGTCAAGAATATATCTTCACAACAGGTACTACTGACTGGGTCAAGGAAGGGAAATGTCTATCTTGCAGATTGGAAATCTTGCACACTAAATGCATGTCTTATTGCAAAGAGTTCAACTGATACTAATTGGCTATGGCACAAAAGACTAAGTCATCTGAACTTCAAGATGATGAACAGAATAGCAAGACATGGACTGGTAGAAGGAATGCCCAATGAAGTATACAACAAATAACATATTTGCAAAGCCTGTCAGGAGGGAAAGCAAGTGAAAGCAACTTTCAAAAGCAAAGTAGCAACCTCTACTGACAGAGTACTTCAACTGTTGCACATGGATCTTTTTGGTCCAATAACCCCTGTAAGTATCAATGGGAGAAAATATACTCTTGTTGTCGTTGATAATTTCTCCAGGTACACTTGGGTGGTATTTCTAGCAAGCAAGAAGGAGACTCAACTCAGGCTACCAGAGCTTCTGAAGAAAGTTAGCAATGAAAAGAGCCTGAACATTGTAAAGATAAGATCAGATAAGGGCACTGAATTCATTAATTCAATTATATCTGATTTTTGCAAAGAGTTAGGTATTGCTCATGAGACCTCAGCTGCAAGAACTCCACAACAAAATGGAGTAGCTGAAAGAAGAAATAGGAATCTCAAGGAGACAGCAAGAACAATGATTGCAGAAGCTCAAGTTCCTAAAAGATTTTGGGCTGAAGCTATTAATACTGCCTGCCACACTCAGAATAGATCCATGGTGACCAAACATCAAGGAAAAACTCCATATGAGTTATGGAATGGCAGAAAGCCTCAGGTATCTTACTTTCATATCTTTGGTTGCAAGTGTTTCATTCACAACAATGGGAAAACTCAACTGAAAGCTTTTGATAGCAAAGCTGATGAAGGAATATTCTTAGGATATTCTCAAATCAGTAGAGCCTTCAGAGTTTACAACTGTAGAACTCTTGTTGTGGAAGAAACACCTCATGTGGTCTTTGATGAATCTACTTTTGAGTCCAGGAGTAAGGAGAATGAGGAAGTGATGAGCAAAAGGCTTACTAGACTGAGTATCAAGTCAAAAGGCTATCCTGAGAATTGTGTTGATGCATATATCCTAACCTGGGATAATCTAAATGATCAACAATTCAAAGAGGACACTCAAAGTCAAACCACTACTCACAGCTCGCCTGAGAGTTCTCCTGAACATACAACAGAACTGATGAACACTATCCCAGTTCAAGAGGTAAGTGATGTCAATGAAGATGTGGTCACAGCTGAGACATTTAATGAGCCCATCATTCAAGGGGGAACCAATGATACTACCATTGAGAATTAAAATACCTTGAATGATGACTCAGGACTTCAACCCTCTGTTTTATTTCCTAAATTTGATTTTATTACTATATCTAGTGACTCAACTTCAGAAGAGATAAACTCTACTGAAGGGCATCAACCTAGAAGGACATGGCTCTCAGATCACCCTGTTGAGCTAATCCTAGGTGATCCTACCTCGGGATTCAAAACTAGAAGTTTTCATGGAGAAAGTGCTTTGTTTTGTTGTTTCTTATCTAACCAGGAACCAGGTTCCATTGGAGAAGCACTTCAAGATTCAAACTGGATTATTGCTATGCAAGAAGAACTTAACCAATTCACAAGAAATCAAGTATGGGAGCTGGTTGACAGACCATATCACTGCAATGTAATTGGAACCAAGTGGGTATTCAAGAACAAGAAGGATGAGAATGATGTTATAGTTAGAAACAAGGCCAGGCTAGTAACAAAAGGCTATTCTCAAGTGGAAGGTTTTGACTATGATGAAACCTTTGCCCCGGTGGCCAGATTGGAAGCAATAAGGTTATTTCTTGCATATGCTGCTCACAAGAAATTCAAGGTGTATCAAATGGATGTCAAGAGTGCGTTCTTGAATGGAGTACTCAATGAGGAAGTCTATGTGGAGCAACCCCCAGGTTTTGAAGAAAGCCACAAAGTATATAGACTGAGAAAAGCTCTATATGGACTGAAACAAGCTCCAAGAGCTTGGTATGATACTTTGTCACAATTTCTCTTGGATCATGGCTTCATCAAAGGAAGAGTTGATAGAACATTCTTCAGGATCACAAAAGGAGAGGACACTCTGCTAGTTCAAATCTATGTGGATGATATCATCTTTGGTTGTCCAAACCAAGCCCTCTGTGAGAAATTTTCTCAACTGATGAAAGGGAAATTTGAGATGTCAATGATGGGAGAAATGAACTTCTTCCTAGGACTTCAAGTCAAGCAGTTTCCTGAAGGAATCTTCATCAACCAAGCCAAATATACAAGGGAGCTGATCAACAAGTTTGGATGCCAGACCAGCAAAGTTGCAAGAGTTCCACTCAACACCAACACCAAGATGGAACCTGATGAAGATGGTGAATCAGTAGACCAGACTCACTACAGAGCAATCATTGGGTCTCTACTGTATCTCACAGCAAGCAGGCCTGATATCACATTTACAGTTGGCATATGTGCTAGATATCAAGCAAATCCCAAGAAAAGTCATCTGGAAGCTGCTAAGAGGATTCTCAAATATTTAAAGGGTGCTATGAATATGGGATTATGGTATCCCTCAGATGACAATTTGGAACTCACAGGATACTCAGATGCAGACTATGGAGGATGCAGAATTGATAGAAAATCAACCTCAGGCACTTGCCAATTCTTGGGAAGTAAGCTGATCTCTTGGTTTTCCAGGAAACAAAATTCAGTAGCCACAAACACTACTGAAGCTGAATATATGGCAGCTGGAAGTTGCTGTGCTCAAATTCTATGGCTAAGACAACAACTGAGAGACTACAACATCTTTGCTAATGAAGTTCCTATTTTCTGTGACAACAATAGTGCAATTGCTATTTCAGAAAATCCTGTTCTCCACAAAAGATGCAAGCACGTGGATATAAGGCATCATTTCATCAGAGATCATGTGGAAAAGAAGGATATCAAAATGCTCAAGATTTACACTGACAAACAAAAGACAGATATATTTACTAAACCTTTGGCTGAAGCAAGGTTTCAAGAACTGTCAGTGGAGCTTGGACTTCTAGATCCAGGAGAGTAAAGATGAAGTCTTTTCAAAACTCAGAAAAGTTGAATTCGAATCAGTAGAGGTTCCACCTCAGAAGAAGATCAACCTCAGTGGAGTCACTAATTTCAGAAGAGCTTCAATTCACAGAAGAGGTTCAACCTCAGTAGAGTTCAATGTTTTGTACTTACGTTATCTTTAAAATCCGAAAGCCTCTTATTTTTTTTTAAATATAAATTTGATTTCAAAATTTTTATTAATGAGTGCTTTCTGAAAATTAAATCTTTTTACACTATTTCGCAGAGATTTTGATAAGGCGGGCATTTAATGTGTGTTGTACAAGTCAGAGTTACTTTTTCAGTTACCTATCTCACGCGCCTTAAAAGCCGGATGATGTGACCTTCCGGCTACCAACTCTTTCAATCCCCACCTTTCATTTTAGGCGGTTCCTTCCTAACCGTCAAGATCTCTCAAAAACTCCCCACTAACCCCTTTGACTATCCACGATCTAAGTCCAAAATTAATCTCAGACGTTGATTGCGGGATTTAATCTCACCATTCATTACTCATATAAAAGACCCTAAAATCAGTCTAAGAACCTTTTCGAACACTCTTCAAGCAAGTACTTACTCTCTTTCACAAAAATACTCTCTGCAAAATTTCTAAATCCCTTCTAAATTCAAAAATGGCCAGAGTTAATCTAGGTTTTCTTACCAACAAAGATAACTTCTGGTATGAGCCCATAGTTGTTTTTGATAACCCTGAGATTCAAACCAGATCGGAGTTCAGGCATATCAAGGAGGCCCTGGACATGGTGAAGGATGCTGGTCTAGAAAAATTTCTGTCTATCCACCCAAAAAACTGCTTCGATAGACAGGTATTGGAGTTCTTTTTCAGTATTGCTAACACTGATTCAAAAATCAAGTCCTATTTGTTCTTAAAGAGAAAGAAGAAGGTGATGAGGGATGATACTGAAATCATCGAGCACCAGAAGGTTAGAAAGGAGATTCATCTGGAAGGTGATGATCTCAAGGATCTTTTTGGACTTCCATCTGAAGGCCCAAATCCGGATACTTGTATCGCGGATAAGGAAGATGAATGGGTCTACACAATAATGCAGAAGAAGACGAAGTACAGTCCCATGATGAATATAAGTGTACTTTTTCTCGTATACAATGTCCTTTGTGAGATTGTTGGGAAATGTATTCTGGGAAACCAAGGAAGCACGGAACAAGTAAGTAAGCCCAAACTGAGGCTGGTGAAAGCTATAGTGGAAAGTAAGGAAAAGAGTTTCAATTGGTTGCAATTCTTCTTGAGGGCATTGCATAATGAGCAATCGAAATTCCAACCTGAAAAGACTCCCCAACTATCAAGTAAGCTGAACTTCGCCACAAAGATCTCTTACTTAATTGAGAATGTAGATGTGGGAGTAGACTGGAAAGAAGATAGGAAGTGGAGCAATCTGAAGGCTTTGTTCAAATCTGGAAAAGCCTTGGAAACAAGAAAGCTGAGCACGGAGGTGGACAGCCCTGAAGCAACAGAGGAGGAGGAAGCAAACCCTGCTGAAGGGAAGAAAACCAAGCTGAAGAGGAGGCTGGTGAAACTGAGTGACAAGATGGTCTTGCATAAAGAGGAGGAGGCAGAGAAGGCCTCAAAGAAGGAAAAGAAGAGGTCCTCTGAGGCGGTGAAGGAGAGTGCCTCAAAGAAGGTCAGAATCACAAACTCCACTGATGAGTCATCATCAGGTAACCCTGACTCATCTCCTAACATCATATCTACTGAGTCTGACTCAGATGCCCCTGCCCCTACCCCCATCAAGATAAAAACCAAACCCCGTACTCCTGTAAAAACCAAGAAAATATCCAAAATGTCAAAAACCCCCACTGAAGGCTCTCAACAGCCTGAAAGTGGATCCCAAAATACCTCCCCCTCTGAGGCATCTGCTGAGGCAACCTCAACCCCTCCTGAGAACACATCCCCAACCCCCACTGAACCCATCCCCACCGAACAAAACCCAAACCCTTCTGACACCCAAACCTCATATGAGCCCAACCCTTCTGAAACCCATACCACTCACCTAGAATCCATCCCAAAAAGAGCCTACAGATATCAGATCCCCTACCCCTTCCCTACCATCAGGTGATGAAGAAGAGTACTCCTTTTTGGATACTCTTAAGGATGAGGTAGCTTACTCACTGGAGACCAAATATCCAGAGCTTGATGGGTACCCCACCCTGAAAGCTATGTTTTTAAGAGTAAGGCTACTTGTCCAGTTGAAGGACATGAGGCTGGGAGAGATCCTCATGGCTGTTGGAGGCAGCAATGCGGAGGAGTGGAAGAAGGAAGAGGGGGAAGTGTTGGAATTTGCAGGGATGACTAAAACCAGACTTCTCTGTGATGAGAAGATCTTTCAAAGTCTGGTGATGGATAAACTTGCTGAAGCACAAAGGGGAGCTGAGGAAGAAGAGGTTGTTGAGCAAGAAAAGGAGAGGTCAGAAGAAGAGGAGAAAGTGGAGGAGGGAAAGAGAGATGAGGAGAAAGAGAAGGAGGAAGAGTCCCAGAAGGAGGTAGGTACTTCACCATAGCAAGGTGGTGGTGAAGTAGCCAAGGATGTATCTTTGGCAAGAGATACTGAGGCACAAAACTGGCCACATGAGGGCTCAGTAGAGGTGTCTACTAAAGCTCTCTCACAATAGCCCTCAGTGGTGACTACGGAGTCAGCTGAGGTGTCTGGTCAAGAAGGAGTTGAAAATAATGAGGGAAAAGAAAAGGAGGTTGAAATCACTGGAGTTGTGAGAGGAGAGATTAAAGCAATCATTCCTGTAAAGGATGAATTGGCTGAAAAGAACTTAGTTGAAAAGGAAAAAGAGAGTGAGCTGAGGGAAGAAGAGGGAGTTGCAATGGAGGTAGACATGTCAGGTGACTTAGGATGTGAGAAAGAGGGGGAAAGGACTAACACTGTTTGCCATGCAGGTATTCAAACAGATGAAGTTCCCCCAGTCCAGGTCAACCTAACTCCACTGAGAGAAGCTGTTCAACTCATTCAAAATGAAAAGCTTCCTTCTCTACAAGCTCAGCTGAGAGATGTCTAAGAAGTTGTTCAAGAGGAAGTAGATGAAATGGTCATCCTCTCAGACCATGTTGATGAGCTGATGGAGTCTACCACCAAATCACTCCAAAATCTGACACTGAAGATAGAAGATTCACAACAGATGGTGTTAGATGTTGTTGAAGGACAGAGTGTGCTGGTGATAGAGGCCCTGAAGAAGCTAGAGCAAAAGGAAGAAGAGGCCAGAACTCAGTTCTTGAAGGATTCAGTGGAGAACGTATCCATTAACCTAAAGTCATCTGTAGAGGCTTTCTCAGCTGACCTATTAGGGAAGGTTGAAGGGTTATGGAACCAAAAGACAACTGAGTTTGAGGCCAAGCACGAGGAGCTGGGAGCTAAGCTGGGAGAAGTCCTGAAGAAGGCTGCAGAGGACTTTCCTACTCAAGAAAAGACAAACGTGCTGATAGATGAAAAGCTGGCTCAGTTTGTACAATTTGGCCAAACAGCTGGGGCAACTCTGGAAAGGCTTGAAGACGAAGTTGATCACTGCTCTACCCAGGTGAAGGCACTTAGTCATGATCAGATGAAGCTAAACATATCTATTTCTGAATACATGATTAATACCGAAAAGGGGGAAAAGAGAGTGAGAGCAAAGGATATGAAGTTGGACCCAAAGAACAAGATGCAAATAATTCTTGAGACCCCAGAGTTTGAAAGAGGCCAACAGCTCAAAAAGATCATCGAGAAGGTACATGTTGAAGCCCGGAAGATTGCTGATGCCAAGAAGGGAAAAGAGGTTCCCTCAGAAGACTTGTCGAAGTTCAAAGAAGCCCATGAGAAGGAAAATGAGGAGAGAGCTGCTAAAAAGGGGGAATCAACTAAGAGGAAAGCTACTGATGTTAGGATAAAAGTTGTTTAGTTTTGATGAGTTAAAACAAACCAGAAGATGTAATAGGACCATCTGGACCTGTTAGCCAGATGAGGAAATAGATTAGGACTTAGTCTAGGGGGAACTGCCAGACCAGAAGAGTCACCAGAAGAATTACCAGAAGAGTCACCAGAAGACATACCAGGGGACTCCACCAGAAGACTTCACCAGATGAGTTTGACCAGAGGCAGAGGACCTTCCCCAGACCAGATGAGTCCAGACCAGACGAGTCTGGTGAAATAAAAGATGCTCAGAATCATCTCCTAATTCTGATGAGCATTCTGTTTCTTAACCGACTCTGGACCAGAAGACATCAAGGTTGCCTGGTGCCTGGTCCTGCCTTCTCTAGAAGAATCAGAGTTAGGCATTGGAAGCATTTGACCGTTGGTGATTCAAGTCAAGTCAACATGATCGGATTGGAAGTCAATCAATCCAAGGATCTCACCAACCCAATCAATCAATTAGGGAATTGATTGATTGAAAGCTTCCTTAATTAAGAGATCTGATTGGATTAGCTCTCCAACGGCTAATTCCTAAACATCTCTATAAATACAAGAGTGCAATTTCAAGAAAGGCTCTAGAGAGATCTTACGCGCACACGAAGTTCATATCCAAGCCTCTTTGATAATCAAGCTTTAGCACGCTTACTTTTTTCACATTTATATCCACTCATTTAAGGAGTATTGAATCTCAACCTGTTCATCTATTAAGACAAGGTTGTAGATTGAAAGGCTTTAGATCGAAGTTAGATCTAAAGAGATTGTAAGAAGGAACTGGTACTTCACAATTCCAGTAGATAGTAAGTTGTTGGTTGGTTAGTGAGGCCCCTTTGAACAAGAGAGAGTGGACGTAGGATTTTCAGATCCGAACCACTATACATCCGGTCTTATTTATTGCTTTCCTTTCTTTATTGCTCTTACATTCCTTGCTCTTATAAAAAGATTTTGTAAAAACTTAACTTTAAAGCTTCCGCAATTAATCTATCTAGTGGGACCAACAAGTGGTATCCGAGTAGTGTGTTCAAAGACCACTGCTTTGTAAAGCTTTTTGGTGGTCACCGGGCAGATCCATTGCTCTTTATTGTTGTTGATTAAATTCTTGTTAAAATCCTTTAGAAAAATGTCTTTAAAATCTTCTTACAAGAGCCGTAAGTTACCAGAATTCTCCTTTGAGGATTATAGCCACTGGAGCTTCATGATGAGTAATCATCTTGGAGCTATTCATAACCGCATGTTAGATGTGGTAGAGAGTGGCCCAATCAAATTTTACTGGACTCCCATTGATGATGGCAGGTTAGAGTCCAGGGTGGAAACCAGCGTATCTACAGAGGAGAGAACTGGTGAACGAGTTGCAAGATAAAAGATACTAAAGAAAAAGGATGAGCTTGACAATGATGTGATGAAATTATACAATCTTGACCAGGTGGCAAGGACAGAGATCATAAACACACTCACAAAGGAGGTGATTGAAAAGGTCAGAACATGTGCCACGGCCAAGGAGATGTGGGACAAGCTGGCATTGCTCTGTGAAGGAACATATAAGATCAAGGACAATAAGCTCCAGGCTGTTCAACACTCATTTGACACCTTCAAGATGAAACCAGATGAGACAATTAACCAGCTGGATATGCGTCTCACTAATCTCCTCAACAAGGCTAGTGCCTTAGGTAAGACCTATTCTGAGAAAGAGATTAATAGTAAAATATTGCGCTCACTAACCAGCAAGTGGAGAATCAAAGTGACTGTGATCAAAGACAACAAGGATCTCAACACTCTGGATCATCATCTTCTGTTGTCTGATCTTAAAGCATACGAGTATGATCTTCAAGAGGAGGATCAAACAGAAGAGGTTTCCTCTTCTGGTCAGAAAGGAGTTGCTTTCTCCTCAACTATCAAGTCTGATGAAAAGCCCAAGGAGTCTGCTGCAGATGACATGCGTCTCAAGGAGCAGGTAGCACTCCTAACCCGTAAACTTGATAAAATGAGTTCAAAATATGGCAGGTACAAAAAGCACTGGAAGGAATCTACCAGAGACAGGAAGAGTTCCTTCAAACCTGCAGATAAGGAAAAGACATCTGGAGACTCAAGGGAGACCAGATTCAGAACTCCAGAGAGGAGGAGAGAGGGCAGCTCTGGCAGATCAGGTTACCAGAGGAGAGACAGCAGTTCTGGCAGACCTGACTGCCAGAGGAGAGAAAGTAGTCCAGCCAGGTCAGAATACAACCAGAGGAGGAGAGATCCAAATCCCAGTCCCAGTCCCAGAGGAGACAACACATGTTACACTTGCAACAAGCCAGGCCATTACAGCTATGATTGTCCTCAGTTGACTCCTAGAGAAAGAGAAGAGAAAAGACTCAAGATAGATAGGAGATATGCAGACAAGAGAGCTCTACTGGCAGAAGCAGAGGAGGAAGATACTAGTTCTAACTCTTTTTCTTCTGATTTCGGATCTGATGATGATGTATGTCTTATGGCAGACATCACTGAGGTAAATGAAACTACCTTATGCTTATCTAATTCCAAATATACTGAATCCACTCATTCATCTGGTAACTCCAGAGAGTCTGATATGCAGCAAATACTATCAGATCTCTAAAACTGTGTTCAATTATGTCAAAAACTTGAGAAAGAGAATGGTAGGCTCAGAGCTGAAGTTCAATCCTTATCTCATGAGCAAAAGTCCACCAGAGAACTCATGAAAGATCATTCCAAAGAAGTCTCTGAACTTCAGGATAAGATCACAGAAAGAGATACTCTGGTAGACCAGCTCATGAAAGAAAAGAACTCTCAGGAAGATGAGTTCAATGAACTTAGAGCCAAATACCAGACTCTTATCAAGGGAAAATAAATTGAGCAAACTATAGAGGAGATACCTATGCCCAGAGAAGCTCCAAAGATACCATCTATTGTATCTATTATATTAGAGTCTTCTCAGCGCATTAATGATAAGAGTGGTTTAGGATATTCAGGAATTACTACCAGATCTCATAAATATCTTTGCAATAAAGACAAGTCTGTAAGAGCTGGTGAATTGTTAGAAATCTGGGATGAAAACCCAAATGGTAATGGTTACAGAATAGTTCTCAATCCTAAAAGGAACTGTTTTGCTAATCATGTATAATATAGTCTAGAAGAGTTAACTGCTCAGGAAGAGAAAATCTTAGAGACTAAACGTCAAAATGGGGAACCAATGACAATTGATGGTTCTGTTCACTTAAACCCTCAAAGAGCAACACCTAATCAGATGAAAGGACCCCAGAGGAATTCCCAAAGAGTTGAACCTAAGCAGATTAGAGGATCTCAGAGGAGATACTCAAGAAGAGAGAATTTCAACTACAACCAGAGGAGGAGAGAGCCAAGTCCTAGCCCCAGAGGAGATAATGCCTGCTACACATGCAACAAGACTGGTCACTACAATTATGATTGTCCTCAACTTACTCCTAGGGAAAGAGAAGAGAAAAGACTCAAGAGAGATAGGAGATATGCAGACAAGAGAGCATTGCTGGCAGAAGCAGAGGAGGAGGATACTAGTTCCAGTTCTTCTTCTTCTGATTTCGGGTCTGATGATGATGTATGTATGATGGCAGACATAAATGAGGTACAAGAAACTACCTTAGTCTTATCAAATTCCAAATATACTGAATCCTCTAATTCATCTGGTAACTCCAGAGAGTCTGATATGCAGCAAATGCTATCAGATCTCCAAAATTGTGTTCAATTATGTCAAAAACTTGAGAAAGAGAATGGTAGGCTCAGAAATGAAGTTCAATCCTTATCTCATGAACAAAAATCCACTAGAGAACTCATGAAAGATCATTCCAAAGAAGTTTCTGAACTTCAGGATAAGATCACAGAAAGAGATACTCTGGTAGATCAACTCATGAAGGAAAAGAACTCTCAGGAAGATGAGCTCAATGAGCTTAGAGCCAAATACCAGACTCTTATCAAGGGAAAACAAGTTGAGCAAACTATTGAGTTACCTGTGCCCAGAGAAGATTCCATGAAACCAGATGTTCTATCTATTATTTCAGGATCTTCTCAATGCATAAATGATAAGAGTGGTTTAGGATATCCTGGAATTATTAAAAGATCTCATAAATATTGCTTTACCAAAGACAAGTCTGTAAGATCTGGTGAACTTGTGGAACTCCGGAATGAAGAGGATCCTTCTGATCGCATGGTGGTTCACAGACCTGGTTGGAAATGGGACCCCCTGCTGATAATTCAAAATACAATCCAGAAGAGGTGAATGTTCTGGAAGAGAAAATTCTAGAGCATACAAGTCAGAAAAGAGAACTTATGAAGGTTGATGGTTCTGTTCAGGTAACTAACCCGATTAGGGAACCTCAGAGGAATTCTAAAAGAGTGGAACCTAAGCAGATTAGGGGACCTCAAAAGGAAAACTCTAAGAGGAAACCTAATCAGAATAGGAGATACCAGAGGAGGTATAATGAACAAGGGAAGCTCAATCAGAATCAGGGATCTCAAAGGTGGAATGCTCCAAGAAGATTCCAGAACAGGAAACCTCAGAAGGAATCCTATCATCAGAATAGATCCAATTTTCAGAACCAGAGTAGGTCTTCCAGACCCATCTATAGAAAACGAACTGATCTGGGTAGTTATAACACCAGAGATGGTTCTTCTAGGATGTACCCTTACAACCAGACCTTTAAGACCATGTCTTTGAGGCAGGCCATTCCAAAGGCCAGATTTGAGAAAAGGTACACCAGACCTATTTATAGGAAAGGTGTTCTGATCAGACCAGTAGCTCAATATGTCATTGTTAGAGGACATGTTCTGGTAGATAGATTTGGAAGGAAGATAAGATCTCATCATCCAACAAGGGATGATCTTTATCTTTGGATTCCTACAAAACCTGCAACTAACCAATCAGGACCCAGCACTAGTAGGGGACCTAATTGATTTCTCTGCAGGTAGATAAGAGCCCATTGGAGAAAGGACTTTCAAGCAACCATGTCTGGTACATTAATAGTGGATGTTCCAAGCACATGACCTTCCAGAAAGATAATCTCCAAGATTTCAAGCCATTTAATGGACCAAGAGTGATGTTTGGTGACAACAATTATGGAGTCACCAGAGGAGTTGGAAAGTTGACTTTTAATGGCGTATCTGTAGATGAAGTCTATTATGTTGAAGGACTCAAGCATAATCTGCTTTCATACTCAGTGAAGTTCTCTAGTGATTCATGCACTGTCTTTTCTTCTGATTATAATGATATCTTGCTAATAGGCTTGAGGAAGGGTAACATTTATCTTGCAGATTTTAGCAGTTGCCCAAGAAATGCTTGCCAGGTTGCTAAAGGATCTGCAGAAGATAGCTGGTTATGGCACAAGAGATTGAGCCACCTTAACTTCAAAACACTGAACAAGATTGCTAGAAAAGGTCCTATTCGAGGTCTTCCTAATGAAGTGTTTAAGAAGGATCAGGTTTGTGGTTCATGCCAGAAGGGTAAACAACCCAAGACTTCCTTTAAGGATGTCCAGAGCACAACCACAACCAGAGTACTTCAACTACTTCACATGGACCTGTTTGGACCTGTTTCTCCTCTTAGTTTCAGTGGAAGGAAGTACACCTTGGTGATAGTAGATGACTTTTCAAGATACACTTTGGTAGTGTTCTTATTTAAGAAAAATGAAACTATCACTAAGCTGCCAGAATTCTTCAAGCAGATTCAGAATGAGCAGAACCAGAGCATAGTCAGAATCAGAAGTGACAAAGGGACAGAGTTTTTGAATTCACACATTGCAGATTACTGTAAGGACCATGGGATTTTTCATGAGACATCTGCTGCCAGAACACCCCAACAAAATGGAGTAGCAGAAAGGAGGAATAGAACCCTTAAAGAGGCTACAAGAACACTTCTGGCAGAGTACAACACACCACAAAGGTTTTGGGAAGAGGCCATTAATACAGCTTGCTATACTCAGAACAGATGCCTAATTGCCCAGAGACATAACAAGACTCCATATGAGGTATGGAAAGGTAAAACCCCATCTGTTTCATATTTTCATGTATTTGGATTCAAGTGTTTCATCCATGACAATGGGAAATCTAAATTAAAAACCTTTGATGCTAAAGTGGCAGATGGAATATTTTTAGGATATTCCAGCTTGCTATACTCAGAACAGATGCCTAATTGCCCAGAGACATAACAAGACTCCATATGAGGTATGGAAAGGTAAAACCCCATCTGTTTCATATTTTCATGTATTTGGATGCAAGTGTTTCATCCATGACAATGGGAAATCTAAATTAAAAACCTTTGATGCTAAAGTGGCAGATGGAATATTTTTAGGATATTCCAGCACCAGTAAAGCATTTAGAGTTTTTAATAAGAATTCACTTTGTGTGGAGGAAACACCACATGTTGTTTTTTATGAATCTGCTTTTGAGTGCAAGGTGGACTCTAAGTCTTCTGGTGAGACCCAGAATCAGACCACTCCCAGAGTAATCAAAGTCAATCCACCCATTCTTGATTCAGATTCAAACTTAGATTCAGATGGTGACCCATCTCCTGGTTCTCTGAAGAAGAAGTCTTCACAAGGAGCAGAACCAGAATAGGTTGGAATTCCTGTAGGGGGGAGCTCTTCTGCAGGTGGTGATATTCACCAAGGTACTGCAGAGGATGATCAATCAGGCAAGACCACGGGAAGGAGGACCTTGGTTGATCACCCCAATGACCTGATAATTGGAGATCCAACTAAGGGTGTCCAGATTAGGAGAACTCTTAACTTAGCTGCCTTATTCAGTTGCTATGTGTCCTTGATTGAGCCCAAGAACATCAGGGAAGCACTGAAGGATTCAAATTGGATTGTTGCAATGCAGGAGGAGTTGAATCAATTCACCAGACAGGATGTTTGGGAGCTGGTAGACAGACCAAGACATCAAAAGGTGATAGGCACTAAGTGGGTTTTCAAGAATAAGAAAGATGAGAATGATGTCATTACTAGGAACAAGGCAATGCTAGTGGCTCAGGGATATTCTCAGTCTGAGGGAATAGACTATGATGAGACATTTGCTCCTGTTGCCAGACTAGAAGTCATCAGATTGTTCTTAGCATATGCTGCTCACATGAAGTTCAAAGTATACCAGATGGATGTGAAATCTGCCTTTCTTAATGGGATTCTCATTGAGGAAGTGTATGTGGAACAGCCTCTTGGTTTTGAACAAGGTGACAAGGTGTTTAAGCTTAAGAAAGCTCTTTATGGGCTGAAGCAGGCACCCAGAGCATGGTATGACACTCTATCTCAATTTCTTCTGGACAATGGTTTTACTAAGGGTAAGATTGATAGGACCTTGTTTAGGAAAGAAGAAGGAAAGGACATCCTTCTGGTCCAAATATATGTTGATGACATTATATTTGGATCCCCTAACAAGAAGCTGTGTGAGAAGTTTGGTGAACTCATGCAGAGCCAGTTTGAGATGTCTATGATGGGTGAAATGAATTATTTCTTAGGTTTGCAGGTAAAGCAATCAGAGAAGGGAATTTTCATAAATCAGGCAAAGTACATCAGAAACATGTTAGAGAAATTTGGAGTAGGATCCAGCAAAGCAGCCAAGATCCCTATGATGACAAATTTCAACATGGACCCAGATGAGTCTGGAGAGAGTGTGGACCAGACTCAGTACAGTGCACTTATTGGTTCTCTTCTGTACCTGACTGCAAGCAGACCAGATATCACTTTTACAGTAGGAGTGTGTGCAAGATTTCAAGCTAATCCTAAGAAAAGTCATTTGGAAGCAGCTAGAAAGATACTGAAATATCTCAAGGGAACAGTGAATTTAGGATTTTGGTATCCTGCAGATGACAACTTAGAGTTGAGTGGTTATTCGGATTCTGATTATGGTGGATGCAGAATAGATAGGAAGTCTACAAGTGGAACATGCCAATTTTTAGGGAATAAATTGGTATCTTGGTTTTTTAATAAGCAGACTTCAGTTGCCACATCAACAACAGAAGCAGAGTATATGGCTGCAGGGAGCTGTTGTTCACAACTACTCTGGATTAGTCAACAGCTTAGGGACTACCAGATTAGAGCTAAGGATATTCCAATTTTCTATGATAGCAATAGTGTCATAGCAATCACCCAGAATCCAGTTCTTCATACTAGATGCAAACATGTTGATATAAGGCATCACTTTATCAGAGATCACGTTGAGAAGGGAGATATAAGGATGGAAAAGATTGCTACAGAGAAGCAGAGAGCAGATATTTTGACTAAGCCATTGGCTGAGACCAGATTCAGAGAGTTAGCATTTGAGTTATGATTGTTGGATCCAGAGACAGAATTGTTTTAGGGGGAACATCAGAGAAGTATCCTTTATTTATACCTTATTCCATAATCTTTGTTCTTTAAAACTAACATATCTGCAGATTAGAAATATCAGAGAAGTTACATCTCCAGATGAGGTATGCACCAGGTGACACCTGTACCAGATGAGGTACGTCCCAGATGAGGTGCTGAGTCAGATTCCAGAAAAGACCAGAGTCCTCTCTGACCAGAACCAGATGGTTTCCATCAGAGGAGATATATCACCAGACTAGCTGTGGTATCATCTGGTTAAATTATCCGGTGATAGGTATGTCTTTACTTCTCTGGCCGCTGATCATTGGGATACACCTTTCAAATTACTTAATACACCCAAAACGTTTCAACTTCAGAGTGTATTTAAGACTAGGGTATAGGGCCTAGGCAATCATTTCGCTTTTTCTCTTGACTGCCACAAAACCCCTTTACACCCAGTCCCAATGTTCACGCCTACGCACCAGATTAAATCTGCATTTTTCCTTTTAATCTTGGCCATCAGATTTAATCACTGTGCAAAATGTCAATCAATTCAAAAAAATTGATTTTGTTCCCTAAATTAAATTTTGAAATTACACGCTTTCACACTTCATTAATTAATCAAGCCACGCGTCTTACCCTATTTAACTCAAAATTCTACTCAATCTGTCCTTTCACGTTTCATATTTTCAAAACCCTAACTTCTCTCTGCAAGTTCTCCCTCTCTCTCTTTTTCACACTCTTCTTTCAGTCATGGCTCCTATGTGCAACTTCGACCATGTATACATCATGAAAAAGCTTAAGACAGAGATGGTGGTGGACTTCTACACCACGAAGAACCCTGTGGCGCTGTCGATTTTGGAGTTGCTCCAGAAAGCAGGGGTGGAGAAGTTGATTTCGACGGTTCCAAGAAATTTTAGGACATTGGACGGATATGCGGCCTAATTTCTGGTCAGTATGAAGATCCACGATGACTACATTTCATCCAAGATCGACAAGGATGATTTGGTATTTTCCAAGCAAGATTTCTGCAGTTTATTCGAGAATATCTATGCATCAGGCATAGATCCTTTGACTTACAAGGAGGATGATATTGTTGGTTCCTTCAAGCTTTTTGCTCGATCCTCTTGCCAGAACATCACAAAGGGCTTTTTGGACAAACACTTGAGGCAGAAGTATAAGGTGTTGTTCGATATAGTGGTGAAAGTACTTATGTGTGAAAATCACAGTACAGATGCCATCTTCAATGGCAGGATGTGTGTGATGCGAGCATTGTACGATGGAGTACAATGTAATTGGGCGGAATTTTTCTGGGTTGTGTTGAGGAAGAACAAATTGAAGGTGAAGAAGGAGCCTTGTCCATCCAGACCAGGGGAGTTGCAGTTCTGCTTTACTGCGAATGTTTCGTTGGGAACGAAACTGACTCTTATTTTGGATTCATTGCTTCCAGAGATGCAGTGGGAAGACTCCTGGTGTAAGGGATTTCATAAATCCAAGATTTTATTTTCTAAGGATGGCCCTCTTCATGGTCATGCCGATTCAGACGAGGAGCAAGCCATCCCTGCCCCTCCTATTCAAGCAGTGCTTTCGCCTGCTAAGGGGCAGAAGCAGCAGCAAAAGCAGAAGCCCCAGAAGAAAGCTGTTGAAGCAACTGGTTCTTCAACCATTGCTTTCTCTGGTTCCTCAGAGGAGGACCAGATTCCCCTTCTTGATGTCTTGAAGAAAAAGGGTGGAGGTGCTGAGGCTGCCAAGAAGGCAGGTGCTTCCAAGAGGAAGAGGCCAGAGCAGGCCAAGAAGGTGTCTGCCAAGAAACCAAGGACAGGCAGAATAGCTTCAAGGACACTCCTGGTGGATGAGCCATCAGAGGAGGAGGAAGAAGAGGTTGAGCCTCTGAAGAAGAAGTCTAAGGCAAGGAAGGCCATTCTTCAAGATTCAGACTCTGGCTCTGGCTCTGATCTTGGAGATGCACTGGAGCAAGCTATTGATGAAGCTGCCAAAATCATGCAGGACTCCACTGCTCCAGTCCCTTCTGAAGAGGTAATCCCCCCTATCTCTACCTCAACCCCCATTAACCTTGTTACCCCCCTCAACCTCTCCCCCAGATAACCCTCCCCAAACTCCATCTGCTTCTGGTGCCCCCACTGCCTCACCAGAGCAGACTCTCCCAGATACACCCATTTATACTCCCTCCACCATACCTACACAAACACCTTCTCCCCAACCTTCCCAAACACATCTTCCCACAAATCCCTCTCCCCCAGCCCCTGTACCAGAAGGGACATCTACTTCTGGTGCAGAACCCTCCATTCCCTCCCCTTTCATATCACAAATTCCAATCCCACCCTCTGTACCAGAGATCCCAGCTACTTCTGGTGCAGAGCAACCCATTCCTTCACCCTCTACCTCACAAAATCCAAACCCTCCCCAAACTCAAACAGATCAGAACCCTAACCTGAACCCTCTTTCAATGGCATTGGGATTTCCTGCCCCTCCCCCTTCTCCCACATGCCTTACTAGCGATGATAGTGAAGATGAGGAAGCTTCACTTGAGCCTGATCACTTAGCACCTTCCTCCTCTGCCTCTGGGCCCAAACCCTTCACTTTCTCATCTGTAGAAATGGGTCCCATCAGGCAGAGTATGAGTGTAAGTGCTCAGCTCTGGCTAAGAGAGCATTTCCCTATTTTGTTGGAGCACTTACCACTTTTGGCAGATCTTACTGATGCCAAAGTCTGGAGCAAAGCCAGACTTGAAGATGTGGAGGACCTCATGATGTTGCTTGAAGAAATGGGTCCCTCTAACTTCACTGCCTAGGAGATTGAGCTGAAGAAGAAGATGAATATTCAGAACTCAGCTGAGCTGGAGACTCCAGAGGGGGCCAAGGTGGTAATTCGTACCTTGTTGATCCAGAGGGGAGTGATGATCTCCCCTGAGGGCCCCTCTTATAAGTTTGGGCCTCACTTTGTATTTCCTCCAGAGCTCTACTCTGATGAGGAAGATTTTGATATGTCTCCTGCCGTGCTCCAGAAGATGAAAGCTTTCTTCAACGAGCAGATCATGCAGATTGGGCGGTTCTCTAAGGCAATACAACACATGGCCCCTGCTATGATAGAGCACCAGATTCGGCAGGAGAGGAGGATTTTCCTTAAGCAGATCAAGTTTACTCTTGCTGAAGTTAAAGCTTCTTTTAAGGCAAATGGTCTTTTTGTCAAGTTGGACATTATGCACAGCCAGAAGCAGCTCCAGGAGCATGTGTTGGAGCAACTACGGCCAGTGTCTGTTCTGAAGGTTGAGATGGATACCCAGATGCTGCAGACTGCTAAGCTTAAAGACTCCCTCTAGGAGATGTTAGAGAAGCAGGAGAAGCTGGTTGCAGAATCAAAAGCTTACCTGGAGGAGGCCAAGCAATTGCGTGATCTTCACTCTTCCTCCAACACTGCCTTGCCTGATCTCATTAGGCAGGTAGTGGAGCCCCTTATTGATGAAGTTAAAAAGGGGGAAGAGAAGGCCAGAACTGATCTGGCGAAGACCACCAATGAGACACTTTTTAGCCATGGAGCTCGTCTGGACCTGTTAGAGAACACCTTGGCCCATGCAGAGCTACAGAAGAAGAAGAAAGAAGAGCTTAAATCTCTTACTATGGCTAAGCAGCTTGCTGCAGAAGAGGAGTCGGAAGCAGAGCAGGATCCTATCTCTATCTCTGGACCTGCTAAGAAGAAGATCAGAAAAGTCAAGAAAAGCTTCCTAGAAGAAGTAGTGGAAGAGGCAGAGAATAGGTTCAGAGAAGAAACGCCTGAAGAGAGGCAAGCAAGGATCAGGAAAAACATAGATGAAGAGCAGAGGCTCCGATATGTTAGGAGGCAAAATAAGAAGAGCAGAGAAGCTGGTATCACTCCTGGTGCCAGTGGATCCAGTCAGAAGAGGAAGGCACCTGTTGAGGTCATGAACATCTTGCCACTCAGGACAGAAGGGTCATTTGACTCAACTGTGCCTGTGCCTCTGATAGAGAAGTGGAGAGAAGCTAAGACTCTCTGGTTCATTCAACACTACATCCAGAGACCTCCACCAGAGAATGATGCTCTCATCAACAGAACCTTCCACTCCTGGATGAAAGCCTATGATGCAGATCTTTACAAGCAGGTGATGGACTCAACAATTGAATTCAACCTGGAGGTCACTGCTCCTGAATTCCATTATCTCAATACTCCAATGGTAGGAGACCAGGTTGATTGGGCTGAATTGAAGAAACTATACAAGACAAAGGTGTTGGTGAATTTCACTCCAACATCTTCTGCAGAGTTGAAGTCCATTCAGGATAGATTCCTTGACTGGTTCCTGGTGCCTAAAGATAACAGAAGATATGCCTAGAATAGGACCAGACTTGCTTTGTAATCTGTAATCACTTTATCCTTATTATTAATGAAAATCATATCTTCTCTGTCTCAAAGACAACTCCTTGTTGTCTTATTGTTTGCCTGATAAGATCTACTCTAAGGTCTTATCCCTTTATTATTTTTCTTGCTTATATTCTGTTTTTGATCAGTTCTGGTAGTGTTTTAACTCCATCAAAAAGGGGGAAATTGTTAGGATAAAAATTGTATAATTTTGATGAGTTAAAACAAACCAGAAGATGTAATAGGACCATCTGGACCTGTTAGCCAGATGATGAACTAGATTAGGACTTAGTCTAGGGGGAACTGCCAGACCAGAAGACTTCACCAGAAGAGTCACCAGAAGACCCCACCAGAGGACTTCACCAGAGAACTCCACCAGAAGACTTCACCAGATAAGACCTGACCAGAGGCAGAGGACTTTCCCCAGACCAGACGAGTCCGGACCAGACGAGTCTGGTAAAACAAAAGATGCTCAGTTTGATCCCCTGTTTCTACTGAGTATTCTGGTTGTTAACCAGATCTGGACCAGAAGACACCGAGGTTGCCTGGTGTCTGGTCCTGCCTTCTCTGGAGAGAATCAGAGTTAGGCAAATGAAGCATTTGACCGTTGGTGATTCAAATCAAGTCAAACTAGATCGGATTGGAAAGTTACTGAAGTTAATCAATCCAAGGATCTCACCAACCCAATCAATCAATTAGGGAATTGATTGATTGGAAGCTTCCTTAAATAGAGGATCTGATTGGATTAGCTCTCCAACAGCTAACCCTAATCCCCTCTATAAATTCAAGAGTGCAGTCACAAGAAAAAGCTCTAGAGATCCTACGCGCACAAGTCACATTCCAAGCTTTTGATAATCACTCTTAGCACTCTTATTGTTCACATTACATATCTACTCTTAAGGAGTTGTTGGACTTTAACCTGTTCATCTCTAAGAAAAGGTTGAAGGTTGATTACTTTAGATTGTGGTTAGATCTAAAGAAGTTGTAAGAAGGAACTGATACTTCGAAAATTCCAGTACGTAAGTGAGTTGGTTGGTTGATAGTGAGACCCCTTGGATAAAAGGGAGAGTGGACGTAGGATATTCAGATCTGAACCACTATATATCCAGTGTTATTTATTGCTTTCGTCTATTTAATCTCTTACTTGTTTTGTGTTCTTATAATAAGAAATTTGTTATTACATAACTTTAAAGCTTCCGCAATTAATCTATCTAGTGGGACCAACACTTAAGCATAAAAACAATAAAGGGATAAGACCTTAGAATAGATCTTATCAGGCAAACAATAAGACAACACGAGGTTGTCTTTTGAACAGAGAAGATATGATGTTTCATTAATAATATGATAAAAGGATTACAAATTACATTAAGTTCAGAATCCCATTCTAGGCATATCTTCTGTTCTCTTTAGGCACCAGGAACCAGTCGAAGAATCTGTCTTGAATGGCCTTGAGCTCTACAGAAGATGTTGGAGTGAAGTTTGCCAACACCTTGGTCTTGTATAACTTCTTCAGTTCAGCTCAATCAACCTGGTCCCCTATCATTGGAGTGTTGAGATAATGGAATTCAGGGGCAGTGACCTCCAGGTTGAATTCAATGGTGGAGTCCATCAGCTGCTTGTACAGACCTGCATCGTAGGCCTTCATCCAAGAATGGAACGTCCTGTTGATAAGTGCATCATCCTCTGGTGGATGCCTTTGGATGTAGTGCTGGATGAACCACAGAGTCTTTGCCTCTCTCCATCTTTCAATCAGGGGCACATGCACAGTTGAGTCAAAAGACCCTTCTGTCCTAAGAGGCAATATCTCCATCACTTCCACATGAGCCTTTCTTCTCTGACTGGATCCACTAGCACCAGAGGAGATGCCAGCTTCTCTGGTCTTCTTGTTCTGCCTCCTAACATATCGGAACCTCTGCTCTTCATCTATGTTCTTCCTTATTCTGGCTTGCCTCTCTTCAGGCATCTCTTCCTTGAATCTCTTCTCTGCCTCTTCAACGACAGATTTAAGGAAGCTCTTCTTTACCTTCCTTATCTTTCTCTTGGCAGGTCCAGAAATGGCCATAGGATCCTGCTCAGTGTCTGTGGACTCCTCTTCTGCCGCCAGCTGCTTTGCCATGGTAAGAGATTTCAACTCTTCCTTCTTCTTCCTCTGCAGCTCTGCCTGGGCCAAAGTATTCTCCAGCAGGTCCAGGCGCGCCCCATGGCTAAATAGAGTCTCCAGAGTGGTCTTTGCCAGATCAGTTCTGGTCTGCTCTTCCCCCTTTTTAACTTCATCAATAAGGGGCTGCACTACCTGCCTTATGAGATCAAGCAAGGCAGTGGAGGAGGAAGAGTGGAGATCACGGAGTTGCCTGGATTCCTCCAGGTAGGCCTTCGACTCAGCAACCAGCTTCTCCTGCTTCTCTAGCATCTCCTGGAGGGAGTCTTTGAGCTTTGCAGTCTGCAGCATCTGAGAAGCCATTTCCACCTTTAACACAGAGACTGGCCTCAGCTGCTCCAACACATGCTCCTGGAGCTGCTTCTGGCTGTGCATCACATCAAGTTTCACAAATAGTCCATTTGCCTTAAAGGATGCTTTGGCAGCGGCAAAAGTGGACTTGATCTGCTTCAAAAAGATCCTCCTCTCCTACCAGATCTGGTGCTCTATCATAGCAGGGGCCATGTGTTGAAATGCCTTAGAAAAGCGCCTAATCTGCATGATCTGCTCATTGAAGAAGGTCTTCATCTTTTGCAGCACGGCAGGAGTGACATCGAAGTCCTCCTCATCAGAGTAGAGCTCTGTAGGGAATGTGAAGTGAGGACCAAATTTGTAAGGGGCCCCCAGGAGTGATCATTACTCCTCTCTGGATGAGCAGAGTGCGAATCAACACCTTCGCTGCTTCAGGGGTCTCTAGCTCAGCCGGGTTCTGGATGTTTAATTTCTTCTTAAGCTCTATCTCCCAGGCAGTGAATGTGGAGGGAGACATTTCTTCCAACAACAGCATCAGGTCCTCCACATCCTCCAGTCTGGCCTTGCTCCAGACCTTGGCGTCAGTTAGATCCGCCAGAAGTGGTAAGTGCTCCAAAAGGATTGGAAAATGCTCTCTTAGCCAGAGTTGGGCACTTACACTCATACTCTGCCTAATGGGATCCATGTCTGCAGATGAGAACATAAAGGGTTTGGGCCCAGAGGCAGAGGAGGATGGTGCTAAGACCTCCGGCTCCAGTGAAGCATCCTCATCTTCACTATCATCGCTGGTCAGACAAGTGGGAGAAGGAGGGGCAGGGAAACCCAGAGCCATAGAGTCAAGAAGGGGAATCTGGTCCTCCTCTGAGGAACCAGAGAAAGCTATGGTTGAAGAACCAGTAGCTTCAACAGACTTCTTCTTGCTCCTCTGCTGCTTCTGCCCCTTAGCAGGTGAGGGAACTGCTTGAATAGGGGGGGGGGGGGGGGCAGGAATGGCTGCTTCTCCATCAAAGTCAGGATGACCATGAAGGGGCCCATCCTTGGAGAACAGAATCTTGGACTTGTGAAAGCCCTTGCACCATGACTCCTTCCACTTCTTCTCTGGGAAGATGGAGTCCAAGATCAGGGTAAGCTTTGTGCCAAGAGAAACATTGGCATTGAAGAAGTACTGCAGCTCCCCTGGCAGACTGGGACACTCCTCCTTCTGCACCTTCAACTTGTTCTTCCTCAAAACTCCCCAGAAGAACTCTGCCCAATTGCATTGGACACCATCCAGAATGGCCCTCATAACACAGAGCCTGCCAGTAAAGATGGCATCTGTGCTATGGCTTTCACACATCAACACCTTCACCACAATATCGAAAAGTACCTTATACTTTTGCCTCAAGTGCTTGTCCAAGAAGCCCTTCGTCAAATTCTGGCAAGAGGATCTGGTAAAGATCTTGAACGACTCTAAAGCTTCTCTCTCCTTGTACTTCAAAGGGTCCACACCTTCAAAAGAAAGATTTCCAAAAAGCCCGCAAAAGTCGTGCTTCGAGAAGACGACATCCTCCTTGTCAAGCTTGGAGGAGATGTGGTCATCGTGGATCTTCATCCTGACCAAAAACTGGGCAGCGTACCTATCCAAAGTGCGCAAATCTTTGGGGACTTTGGAGATCAATTCCTCCACTCCAGATTTCCTAAGCAATTCTAAAATCTCCAGTGCTGCTGGATTCTTGGTGGAATAGAAATCCACCACCATTTCTGACTTCAATTTCTTGCAAACGTGCTCAGGGTCAAAATTGCATTTGGGTGCCATTTCTGTGAAAGAGAGAGGGAAAGAGAGAGAACTTGCAGAGAGAGGTTAGGGATTGAAGAAAAGATTGATTTAAATAGGGCAAGACGCATGGCTTGATCAATTAATAAAATGTGAACGCGTGTAAATGTAAAATTTAATTTAGGGAACAAAATCAATTTTTGAATTGATTGACATATTGCACTGTGTTAAATCTGACGGCCACGATTAAAATGCAAGTTACAGATTTAATATGGTGCGTGGGCATGGTCATTGGGACTGGGATCGAGGGGGTTTTGTGGCAGTCAAGAGAAAAAGCGAAATGATTGCCTAGTCCCTCTACCCTAGTCTTAAATACACTCTGAAGTTGAAACGTTTTGAGTGTATTTACTAATTTTGAAAGTGTATCCCAATGATCAGAGGCTAGAGAAGTAAATACATACCTATCACCTGGTATGGTAACCAGATGATACCTCGGTTAGTCTGGTGTTACATCTCGTCTGATAGAACCTTATCTGGTTCTGGAGTCGGTTACTGCACCTCACCTGGTACACTCCTCATCTGATACACATGTCATCTGGAGATGTAACTTCCCTGGTATATCTAACCTGTAGGCATGTTAGTTTGAAAAGACAAAGATTATGTGACAAAATGAACAAAGGATACTTCTCTGATGTTCCCCCTAAACCAAATCTTCTCTGGATCCAAAAGTCCTAACTCAAAGGCTAACTCTCTGAATCTGGCTTCAGCCAAAGGCTTAGTCAGAATATCTGCTCTCTGCTTCTCTGTTGCAATCTTTTCCATCCTTATATCTCCCTTCTCAACATGGTCTCTTATAAAGTGATGCCTTATATCAACATGTTTGCATCTGGTATGAAAAACTGAATTCTGGGTGATTGCTATTGCACTATTGCTATCACAGAAGATTGGAATATCTTGTGCTCTAACCTGGTAGTCCCTTAACTGTTGACTAATCCAGAGTAGTTGTGAACAACAGCTGCCTGCAGCCATATATTATGCTTCTGTTGTTGATGTAGCAACTGAAGTCTGCTTCTTAGAGAACCAAGATACCAACTTATTCCCTAAAAATTGGCATGTTCCACTTGTAGACTTCCTATCAATTTTGCACCCACCATAATCTGAATCTGAATACCCACTTAACTCTAAATTGTCATCTGCAGGATACCATAACCCCAAATTCACTGTCCCTTTAAGATACTTCAATATCTTTCTAGTTGCTTCCAAGTGACTTCTCTTAGGATTAGCTTGAAATCTGGCACATACACCAACAACAAATGTTATATCTGGTCTGCTTGCAGTCAAGTACAGAAGAGAGCCAATGAGTGCTCTGTACTGGGTCTGGTCCACACTTTCTCCAGACTCATCTGGATCCATGTTGAAATTTGTCATCATGGGGATCTTGGCTGCTTTTCTAGATCCTATTCCAAATTTCTCTAACATGTTTCTGATGTACTTAGCCTGATTGATGAAAATTCCCTTCTCTGTTTGCTTTACCTGCAGACCTAAGAAATAATTCATTTCACCCAGCATAGACATCTCAAACTGGCTCTGCATGAGTTCACCAAACTTCTCACATAGCTTTTTGTTAGGGGATCCAAATATAATGTCATCAACATATATTTGGACCAGAAGGATGTCCTTTCCTTCTTCTTTCCTAAACAAGGTTTTATCAATCTTTCCTTTAGTAAAACCATTGTCCAGAAGAAACTGAGACAAAGTGTCATACCATGCTCTGGGTGCCTGCTTCAGCCCATAAAGAGCTTTCTTATGCTTAAACACCTTGTCACCTTGTTCAAAACCAGGAGGTTGTTCAACATACACTTCCTCAATGAGAATCCCATTTAGAAAGGCAGATTTCACATCCATATGGTATACTTTGAACCTCATGTGAGCAGCATATGCTAGAAATAATCTGATGGCTTCTAGTCTGGCAACAGGAGCAAAAGTTTCATCATAGTCTATTCCTTCAGACTGAGAATAGCCCTGAGCCACTTGCCTTGCCTTGTTCCTAGTAATGACATCATTCTCATCTTTCTTATTCTTGAAAACCCACTTAGTGCATATCACCTTTTGATGTCTTGGTCTGTCTACCAGCTCCCAAATATCCTGTCTGGTGAATTGATTCAACTCCTCTTGCATAGCAACAATCCAGTTTGAATCTTTCAGTGCTTCCTTGATGTTCTTGGGCTCAAACAAGGACACATAGCAACTGAATAAGGCAGCTAAGTTAAGAGTTCTCCTAGTCTGGACACCCTTAGTTGGATCTCCAATTATCAGGTCATTGGGGTGATCAACCAGGGTCCTCCTTCCCGTGGCCTTGCCTGATTGACCATCCACTGCAGTACCTTGGTGAATATCACCAACTGCAGGAGAGCTTCCCCCTACAGGAGTTCCAACCTCTTCTGGTTCTGCTCCTTGTGAAGACTTCTCCTTCAGAGAACCAGAAGATGGGTCACCATCTGAATCTGAATCTGAGTCTAAATCAACAATAGGTAGATTGACCTTGATTACTCTGGGGGTGGTCTGATTCTGTGTCTTATCAGAAGAATATAATTCCACCTTGTACTCAACAGCAGATTCATAAAAAACAACATGAGGTGTTTCCTCCACACAAAGTGAATTCTTATTAAAAACTCTGAATGCTTTACTAGAGGTGGAATATCCTAAAAATATTCCATCTGCTACTTTAGCATCAAAAGTTTTTAATTTTGATTTCCCATTGTCATGGATGAAACACTTGCAACAAAAAACATGAAAATATGAAACAGATGGGGTTTTACCTTTCCATACCTCATATGGAGTCTTACTATGTCTCTGGGCAATTAGGCATCTGTTCTGAGTATAACAGGCTGTATTGATAGCTTCTGCCCAAAACCTTTGTGGTGTGTTGTACTCTGCTAGAAGAGTCCTTGCAGCTTCCTTTAGGGTTCTATTCCTCCTTTCTGCTACTCCATTCTGCTGGGGTGTTCTGGCAGCAGATGTCTCATGAAATATCCCATGCTCTTTGCAGTACTCTGCAATGTGTGAATTCAGAAACTCTGTCCCTTTGTCACTTCTGATTCTGACTATGCTCTGGTTCTGCTCATTCTGAATCTGCTTGAAGAATTCTGGCAGCTTAGTGATAGTTTCATTTTTCTTAAACAAGAACACTACCCAAGTGTATCTTGAAAAGTCATCTACTATCACCAAGGTATACTTCCTTCCACTGAAACTAAGAGGAGAAACAGGTCCAAACAGGTCCATGTGAAGTAGTTGAAGTACTCTGGTTGTGGTTGTGGTTGTGCTCTGGACATCCTTAAAGGAGGTATTGGGTTGTTTACCCTTCTGGCATGAACCACAGACCTGATCCTTCTTAAACACTTCATTAGGAAGACCTCGAATAAGACCTTTTCTGGCAATCTTATTCAGTGTTTTGAAGTTGATGTGGCTCAATCTCTTGTGCCATAACCAGCTGTCTTCTGCAAATCCTTTTGCAACCAGGCAAGCATTTCTCGGGCAACTGCTAAAATCTGCAAGATAAATATTACCCTTCCTCAAGCCTATAAGCAAAATATCATTATAATCAGAAGAAAAGACAGTGCATGAATCACTAGAGAACTTCACTGAGTATCCCCTATCGCAAAATTGGGATACTGAAAGCAGATTATGCTTGAGTCCTTCAACGTAGTAGACTTCATCTACAGATACTCCATTAAAAGTCAACTTTCCAACACCTCTGGTGACTCCATAGTTGTTGTCACCAAACATCACTCTTTGTCCATTCATTGGCTTGAAATTCTGGAGATGATCTTTCTGGAATGTCATGTGCTTGGAGCATCCACTATCAATGTACCACACATATTTGCTTGAAAGTCATTTCTCCAATGGACTCTTATCCTCCTGCACTGAGATCAATTAGGTCCCCCACTAGAGCTGGGTCGTGATTGGTTAGTTGCAGGTTTTGTAGGAATCCAAAGATAAAGATCATCCCTTGCTGGATGAGGAGATCTTATCTTTCTTCCAAATCTATCTACCAGCACATGTCCTCTTACAATGACATATTGAGCTACTGGTCTGATCAGAACACCTTTCCTATAAACAGGTATGGTGTATCTTTTCTCAAATCTGGCCTTTGGAATGGCCTGTCTTAAAGACATGGTCTTAAAGGTCTGGTTGTATGGATACATCCTAGAAGAACCATCTCTGGTGTCATAGCTACCCAGATCAGTTGGTTTTCTATAGATGGGTCTCTGGTCTTGATGAAAACTGGACCCTTTCTGGTGGTTATAGTTCCTCTGAGTATATCTGTTCTGGAAATGATTCCTTTGAGAAAACCGTCTCTGGGGTACCTGGTTCTGTTGAACATTATTCCATCTCTGATAGTTTTTATTCTGATTGGAATTCCCCCTTCTTGGGTGTCTCCTCTGAGGTCCCCTAATTTGGTTAGGTTCCCCTTTTTTAGGATTCCTCTGGGGTCCTCCAATCTGAGTAGGTTCTACTCTATGAGATTTATTGTTAACAGATCCATCAACCTTCAATGGTTCCCCTTGTTGACGTTTATTCTCTAGGATTCTTTCTTCCAGGACAGTCAACTCTTCTGGACCATATTCTATGTGATTAACAGAGTGGTTCCTTTTCCAACCAGGATTGTGAACCACTTTGTAACCATTACCATGTGAGTCTTTTTCATCCCAGATTTCTACCAATTTACCAGATCTTACAGACTTATCTTTGTTGTAAAGATATTTATGAGTTTTGGTAGTAATTCCAGAATATCCTAAACCACTCATACCATTAATGTGTTGGGAAGACTCTGATATAATGGATACAACAGATGGTATCTTAGGAGCTTCTCTGGACATGGGTATCTCTTCTATGGTTTGCTCAACTTGTTTTCCCTTGATAAGAGTATGGTATTTAGCTCTAAGTTCATTGAACTCATCTTCCTGAGAGTTCTTTTCCTTCAGGAGTTGATCTACCAGAGTATCTCTTTCTATGATCTTATCCTGAAGTTCAGAGACTTCTTTGGAATGATCTTTCATGAGTTCTCTGGTGGATTTTTGCTCATGAGATAGAGATTGAACTTCAGCTTTGAGCCTACCATTTTCTTTTTCAAGTTTTTGACATAGTTGAACACAATTTTGGAGATCTGATAGCATTTGTTGCATATCAGACTCTCTGGAGTTACCAGATGAATGAGATGATTCAGTATATTTGGAATTAGATAAGTATAGGGTAGGTTCATTTACCTCAGTGATGTCGGCCATAAGACATACATCATCATCAGATCCGAAATCAGAAGAAGAAGAACTGGAACTAGTATCCTCCTCCCCTACTTCTGCCAGTAGTGCTCTCTTATCTGCATATCTCTTATCTCTCTTGAGTCTTTTCTCTTCTCTCTCTATAGGAGTCAATTGAGGACAATCATAGTTGTAGTGACCAGGTTTGTTGCAGGTGTAACAGGTGTTATCTCCTCTGGGACTTGGATCTCTCCTTCTCTGGTTGTACTCTGCTCTGGCTGGACTACTTTCTCTTCTTTGGTAGTCAGATCTGCCAGAACTGCCATCCCTCCTCTGGTAATCTGATCTCCCAGAGCTGCTATCTCTTCTCCTCTCTGGAGTTCTGAATCTGGTCTCCCTTGAGTCTCCAGATGTTCTCTATTTATCTGCAGCTTTGAAGGAACTCTTCCTATCTCTAGTAGATTCCTTCCAATGCTTTTTGTACCTGCCATATTTAGAACTCATTTTATCAAGTTTACGGGTTAGAAGTGCTACCTGCTCCTTGAGGCTTAAGTCATCTGCAGTAGACTCCTTTGGCTCTTCATCTGTCTTGATAGTTGAGAAGAATGCAACTCCTTTCTGGCCAGAAGAGGTAACCTCTTCTGTTTGATCCTCCTCTTGAAGATCATACTCATAAGCTTTGAGATCAGACAGTAGGAGATGGTGATCCAGAGTGTTGAGATCTTTACTATCTTTAATCACAGTCACTTTGATTCTCCACCTGCTGGTTAGTGAACGCAAAATTTTACTATTAATTTCCTTATCTGAATAAGTCTTACCTAAGGCACTAGCCTTGTTGAGAAGATTTGTAAGGCGCATATCCAGCTGGTCAATGGTCTCGTCTGGTTTCATCTTAAATGTGTCAAACGAGTGTTGAACAGCTTGGAGTTTGTTGTCCTTAAACTTCTCTGTTCCTTCACAGAGCAAGGCAGGTTTATCCCACATCTCCTTGGCAGTGGCACAGGTTCTAACTTTTTCTATCACCTCCTTTGTGAGTGTGTTGATAATTTCAGTCCTTGCCACCTGATCCAGATTGTATAGCTTCCTTTCATCATTGTCAAGCTCATCTTTCTTCTTGAGGATCCTCTGCCTGGGAACTCTGTCCTCAGCAGCTTTCTGGGCAGTTTCACTTGTTTCTTCTCTGGACTCTGACCTGCCACTATCAATAGGAGTCTAGTAAAATTTTATTGGGCCACTCTCTACCACATCTAACATGCGGTGATGGATAGCTCCAAGATGATTCCTCATCATGAAACTCCAGTGGCTAAAATCCTCAAAGGAGAATTCTGGAAGCTTGCGGCTCTTATAAGAAGATTTTGAAGATATTTTTTACAAAAAAAAATTAACAAGAGATTTGATCAAACACAACAAAGAGCAATGGATCTGCCCGGTAACCACCAAAAAGCTTTACAAAGCAGTGGTCTTTGGACACACTGCTCTGATACCACTTGTTGGTCCCACTTAGTAGATTAATTGCGGAAGCTTTAATCAATATGTCATTTTAACAAGATCCTTTTATAAGAGCACTAAGAATAAAATTAAAACTAAAAATGAGGAAAGCGGTAAATGGACCGGATATATAGTGGTTCGGACAACAGGTTCTACGTCCACTCTCCCTTTGATCAAAATGGGTCTCACTAACCAACCAACAAACCACTTACGTACTGGAATTGTGAAGTACCAGTTCCTTCTTACAATCACTTTAGATCTAACTTCGATCTAAAATCTACAGCCTTCAACCTTTTCTTAGAGATGAACAGGTTGAGATCCAACAACTCCTTTAAGAGTATATATGAAAGGTAAGAGCAATAAGAGTGCTTAAGAATTGCGCGTGAGAATCTCTAGCACCTTTCTTTGAAACTGCACTCTTGTATTTATAGAGGTGATTAGAGTATAGCCGTTGGAGAGCCAATCTAATCAGATCCTCTATTTAGGGAAGCTTTCAATCAATCAATTCCTTAAATGGTTGATTTGGTTGGTGGGATCCTTGGATTGATTGACTTCAAAACTTTCCAATCCTGATCTTGTTGACTTGATTTTAATCACCAACGGTCAAGTGCTTCCAATGCCTAACTCTGATTCTCTCCAGAGAAGGCAGGACCAGGTACCAGGCAACCTAAGTGTCTTCTGGTCTGGATCTGGTCAAGAACCAGAATACTCAGTAGGATTAAGGGATAATTCTAAGCATCTTTTGGTTCACCAGACTCGTCTGGTCCGGACTCGTCTGGTCTGGGGAAGGTTCTCTGCCTATGGTCAGTCTCATCTGGTGAAGTCTTCTGGTGGAGTCCTCTGGTGAAGTCCTCTGGAAGGTCTTCTGGTGACTCTTCTGGTCTGGCAATTCCCCCTTGACTAAGTCCTAATCTAGTTCATCATCTGGCTAACAGGTCCAGATGGTCCTATTATATTCTCTGGTTTGTTTTAACTCATCAAAACTATACAACTTTTATCCTAACAAAGAGAAATCAGAGGAGGAGGTCCTTCTGGTTAAGAAGTCCAAGGCAAAGAGGGTCATTCTGCAGGACCCAGACTCGGGGTCAGACCTGGGAGATGTCTTGGAGCAGGCCATAGAGGAGGCTTCTCACCTGATGGAGGAAGCCACAGCACCAGAACAGGTAATCCCACCTATCCCTTCATCTAATCCCATAACCTTATTACCCCCACTACATCTCCCCCAGATACACATACACAAAACCCCTTCCCTGCTCCTGGTGCCCCCATTGCTTCACCAGAGTAGACCCTACCTGATACCCCCATATACACTCCCTCCACCATTCCCACTGAGACACCTTCTCCCCTTACTTCACAAATACCTCTCCCCACAAATCCCTCTCCCCCAGCCACTGTACCAGAGGTGCCTTCCACCTCCTCTGGTGCAGAACATCCCCTTCCCCCCATCTCTACCTCACAAATTCCTACCCCTCCCCAATCTCATACAGAACAGAACCCCTCTATCCCTATGGCAGTGGGATTTCTTGCCCCTCCCCATTCTCTCACTTGCCTGTCCAGCAATGATAGTGAAGATGAGGATGCTTCACTGGAGCCGAAGAACTTAGCACCATCCTCCTCTACCTCTGGGCCCAAACCCTTTACCTTCTCATCTGCAGATATGGGTCCCATAAGGCAGAGTATGAGTGTAAGTGCTCAGCTCTGGCTAAGAGAGCATTTCCCAATCCGGTTGGAGCACTTACCACTGCTGGCGGATCTGACTGACGCCAAAGTCTGGAGTAAGGCCAGACTCGAGGATGTAGAGGATCTGATGTTGTTATTGGAGGAGATGACCATCTCTACATTCACTGCCTGGGAGATTGATCTCAAGAAGAAGCTAAACATTCAGAATCCTGCGGAGCTTGAGACCCCAGAAGCAGCGAAGGTGTTGATCCGCACCTTGCTGATCCAGAGGGGAGTACTGATCTCCCCTGAGGGCCCCTCATACACCTTTGGCCCTCACTTCACTTTTCCTCCAGAGCTATACTCTGATGAAGAAGACTTTGATGTCACTCCTGTCGTGCTGTAAAAGATGAAGACGTTCTTTAATGAACAGATTATGCAGATTGGACATTTCTCCAAGGCCATCCAGCATATGGCTCCTGCTATGATTGAGCACCAGATTTAGCAGGAGGGGAGGATATTTCTGAAGCAGATCAAGTCCACTTTTGCCTCTTCCAAGGCATCTTTTAAGGCAAATGGACTTTTTGTGAAGCTGGATGTGATGCACAGCCAGAGACAGCTCCAGGAGCATGTTTTGGACCAGCTGCGTCCAGTCTCTGTGCTAAAGGTGGAATTGGCTTCTCAGATGCTGGAGACTACCAAACTCAAAGATTCCCCCCAGGAGATGTTGGCAAAGCAGGAGAGGCTTGTGGCTGAGACTCAAGCTTACCTGGAGGAGGCCAAGCAGCTGCGTGATCTTCACTCTTCCTCCACCACTGCCTTGCCTGATCTCATTCGACGGGTGGTGCAGCCTGTTGGGATATGTTTAGTTTTGATGATTTTCCAAAACAACATGTAATAGGTTTGAAAGCAGTCAGGATAGTATCTTTAGATTCAGGTCAGGATAGTTTGTGTATTCAGTTAGGCAGGTTGTAATGTGAGAAGAACTTAGCTGAGGAAGCACTCAGTTGAGGGGGGAACTCAACTGAGGGGGAACTCAGTGAGGGGGAACTCACTGACACAGCCTGAGGAAGTCAAGATGACATCTCAAGAGAACTGACTGAAGTCATTGAAGGAAGACCTGAACCTGAAGAGAAGACTGAAGGATGTCCCACTGAGTGTAAACCTGGCTGATATAAGCTAAGTCAGGTGGACCACTCAGTGAAGAGCATGATCAGGAGGATCAGTGCTGCACCAAGTAGGCCCTGAAGGAGTCAGGCTACTGTGGTCAGGGAAGTTTGTCATTCAGCCTTATGACAAACTTCTTGGAGTGATCTTCAAACAGTCTCTGAAGGACAACTACACTGAAGACGTTCAGTCCACTGAAGATCATCTGTCAGTGAAGGAGAAAGCTACCTAAAGTCAGTGGGTCTTAGTCAAACCCACTGAGTCAAAGATCCATGAATCCAGGCCACGTGGACCAATCAGCACGAGGCAGCAACTCTGACACTGATAAGGCCGCATTCCAAGAAAAGTGGTTGAAACCATTAAATATTGGATTCAAATGTATCTTCCCTCCAACGGATACATTTGAATCCTCATTATAAATACAAGCTTCCAGCTGCGGATTGAAGTATGTTGGATTGTGTGTGAGAGGAGAAAATCAACACCTACGAGCTGTGAGGGTGTGAGAGTTTTTGTGCGTTTCAAAGGGAGATATAAGGAAGCACATCTTACACCTAGAACACTGACCATTAGGGTCTTCACATATATTATCTGAGTGTTCAGCTTGTAACTCTTAGCTTAGAGAGGTTTTCCTAATCTTAGCTTGAGGCTAACACATTGTAAGGGAAAACCTCACCTAGTTGGAGAAAACCAAACCAAACTAAACCCTTTCAGAGAATGTTAGGTTTGTAGTGAGGTGAGGAGAGGAAGCCCAGGGAGTGGCGTGAGTCCAGTTGTAAGTGCACCTTGGCACGTTAAAAACATAAATCCCAGGAGTGGATTTCCTGTTAAATCAGGCCGTGGATGTAAGAGTATTGAGACTCTGAACCACGTTAAACTGAGCGTTGTTTATTTGTCTAAGCACTTGCTAATTATTTGTAGTGTATGCTCTCTGAGTGTACTTGGAAAGTTTGAAAAGAAGATTAGCTAAGTATTTTAGTCAGGGAGAACCAATCTCATTGACAAGCTTAGACTAGCACTCGAGAGTTCAGTCTCTCGAGTCACTGCCTTGTTAAGAGCCTGAGCTCACAAGTCAGTTTGGACTGACTTGAGTGCTCTGACTCTTAGCAACGCAGTGACTTGAGTATTTCGTCACTGAACTCAGTCAGGGTGCAAGCTGTAGTTCTATAACGCACTCGAGAGTTCAGCATCTCAAGCCACTGTCCTTGCTCAGAGCATGAGACTCCAAGCCTTCTCACTGACTTGGTAACTCAGCCTCTGAGCAGAGCAGTGACTTGAGTATCTCACTCTTGCTAAACTCCCTGAGGAAAAGTTTTAAAAAAAAAAATTTGCTCCTGAATTCCCATTTTGGTATTCGAAAACGGGACCATCACAGCCCCTTATTGATGAAGTTAAAAAGAGGGAAGAGAAGGCCAGAACTGATCTGGCGAAGACCATAAATGAGACCCTCTTCAGCCATGGTGCTCGTCTGGATCTGCTGGAGAACACTTTGGCTCAGGCTGAGCTGCAGAAGAAGAAGAAGAAGAAAGAGTTAAAGTCTCTTACTATGGCAAAGCAGCTGGCAGCTGAAGAGGAGACTCTTGATGCAGAGCAGGATCCAGTTTCTATTCCTGGCCCTGCTAAGAGGAAGATAAGGAAGGTGAAGAAGAGCTTCCTCGAAGAAGTAGTTGAGGAAGCAGAGAAGAGATTCAAAGAGAAAATGCCTGAAGAGAGGCAAGCAAGGATAAGGAAGAACATAGATGAAGAGCAGAGGCTCAGATATGTTCGAAGGCAGATTAAGAAAGCCAGAGAAGCTGGTATCACTTCTGGTGCCAGTGGATCCAGCCAGAGAAGGAAGGCTCCTGTTGAGGTGATGGAGATTTTGCCACTAAGGACAGAAGGGTCTTTTGACTCTACTGTGTCTGTTCCTCTCATAGAGAAGTGGAGAGAAGCTAATACTCTGTGGTTCATTCAACACTACATCCAGAGGCCCCCGCCAGAGGATGATGCGCTCATCAACAGAACCTTCCACTCCTGGATGAAGTATTATGATGTTGATCTGTACAAGCAGTTGATGGATTCCACAATAGAGTTCAACCTGGAGGTCACAGCCCCTGAGTTTCATTATCTCAACACTCCAATGACCGGGGACCAGGTTGATTGGGCAGAGCTGAAGAAACTTTACAAGACCAAGGTGTTGGTGAATTTCACCCCAACATCTTCTGCTGAGCTCAAGGCCATCCAAGACAGATTCTTCGACTGGTTTCTGGTGCCAAAGGAGAATAGAAGATATGCTTAGTATTAGGACCTGATCTGATATGTAATCTGTAATCATTCTGTCCTTATTATTAATGAAAAATCATATCTTCTCTGTCTTAAAGACAACCTCTTGTTGTCTTCTTGTTTGCCTGATAAGATCTATTCTAAGGTCTTATCCTTTTACTTGTTTTCTTGCTTAAGTGTTTTCTTTTTTATCAGTTCTGGTAGTGTTTTAACTCCATCAAAAAGGGGGAAATTGTTAGGATAAAAGTTGTTTAGTTTTGATAAGTTAAAAAAAACCAGAAGATGTAATAGGACCATCTGGACCTGTTAGCCAGATGAGGAAATAGATTAGGACTTAGTCTAGGGGGAACTGCCAGACCAGAAAAGTCACCAGAAGAATCACCAGAAGAGTCACCAGAAGACATACCAGAGGACTCCACCAGAAGAGTTTGACCAGAGGTAGAGGACCTTCCCCAGACCAGATGAGTCCGAACCAGACGAGTCTGGTGAAACAAAAGATGCTCAGAATCATCTCCTGATTCTGATGAGCATTCTATTTCTTAACCGACTATGGACCAGAAGACATCAAGTTTGCCTGGTGCCTGGTCCTGCCTTCTCTGGAAGAATCAGAGTTAGGCATTGGAAGCATTTGACCGTTGGTGATTCAAGTCAAGTCAACATGATCGGATTGGAAGTCAATCAATCCAAGGATCTCACCAACCCAATCAATCAATTAGGGAATTGATTGATTGAAAGCTTCCTTAATTAAGAGATCTGATTGGATTAGCTCTCCAACGGCTAATTCCTAAATATCTCTATAAATACAAGAGTGCAGTTTCAAGAAAGGCTCTAGAGAGATCCCACGCGCACACGAAGTTCATGTCCAAGCCTCTTTGATAATCAAGCTTTAGCACTCTTACTTTGTTCACATTTATATCCACGCATTTAAGGAGTATTGAATCTCAACCTGTTCATCTATTAAGACAAGGTTGTAGATTGAAAGGCTTTAGATCAAAGTTAGATCTAAAGAGATTGTAAGAAGGAACTGGTACTTCACAATTCCAGTAGATAGTAAGTTGTTGGTTGGTTAGTGAGGCCCCTTTGAACAAGGGAGAGTGGACGTAGGATTTTCAGATCTGAACCACTATACATCCGGCCTTATTTATTGCTTTTCTTTCTGTATTGCTCTTACATTCCTTGCTCTTATAAAAAGATTTTGTAAAGACTTAACTTTAAAGCTTCCGCAATTAATCTATCTAGTGGGACCAACAAGATGTTCTCTCAGCGGAGGTGGCAAAGAGAACAAGATCCTCAGGAAGGTTGGCTGCAAAGTCAATTGACTCAACTGATTCAGTAGAGGTACTTCCTATCTTAAACCCTGAACCTATCTCCTCTGAAATCCCCAAATCTTCCCCCACTAGCGTTACAGAGCTCACTGAGCTTATCAAAGAAGCTGGAGGAATGAATGAAAAAACTAAGAGGCTATCTGCCCAACAGCAGGAAATGAGGGATAAGGAGGTTGGGAAGATTGAGTCAGTAGCTGAGTTAGCTGAGAGGAAGAGGAAGGAAAGGCTAGCTACTTTTGATAACACTACTTCAAAGAAATTAAGGAATAGTTATCAAAGGTGGGCCGCAAAGCTGAAGAAAGACAAGGTGGCTCCTTCAAAGGCCCAATTTCCTCATCATGATACTTGGGTTCCCAAGAAGCTAAATGATGCTTGGGAAACTGCCAAGAGGGAGTTTGTATACTCCTTCCATGTCAGTGGAGAATTGGGGAAGGAGAATGCGCAGGATCTGTTCAACGATTGGTTGTTTGAAACCTACCCAAAACTCTACCTTGAGATAAGTGAAGCCTGGAATGACAAGTTTCCAGATCATGCTTTGAAGGCTCCTGAGCCAATCACCTACTGGCCTCCACAAGGCGCAACTGGAGCAGTTGATAGAGATCGGATCACAGAAGAATGGGTGTCCTTGTGTGAGCATTTAGGTCTTAAGGGGCATTCAAAAGAAGTCATAGAGAGGAAGAATGACTTGAAGATTCGAGTCTTCAAGCAATATGGACTTGAACCTTTGTTTGAGTCCATCTGAGGAAGTTAGTTGTTTCACTGGGCATTTGTTTATAAGTCCCAGATGTTTCTGTTTTTGAACTTCTCTTAATAATAGACTTCATGTATCTGTAATTCTATTATTCAATTTAATGAAACTCTACTGTCTTTTGCCCAAGATAATATCTCATTATCAGTTAGGCTTATGTACTTGAATGCCTTTACTTACAAAAATCCTTTGAATTATATGTCATCTGAAGAACCTAATCTGAAAGAAAAATATGTAATAAGATAGGTTTCGACATAATCAAAAAAGGAGAAATTGTTGGGAAATTGTATAGACTTAAGTTTTGATTAAGATGCCAAAAAGTTCCTCCTAAGTTATTTGTAAGTAAGATTATTCAGTAGAGTTATAGTTTAGGAAGTCAGCTCAAATGTTAAGGAACTGAAGTGCAGTTAGAAATTTCTGGAGTGTATTGAAGATTGAAGTCCGCTGAAGAATGAAGTCCACTGAAGTCAACTAATCTGTAAAATAGTCTAAGTCTTGAATGTTTTCTAAGTGTATTCACACTAAGACTAAAACCATCAGGAGAGGACCAAGGTCCACTGATGTAAACTAACAAAGCACATTCAATGCTAAACACATTAAAAGTTGTTAGTTAATTTGGTTGGAACAAGACAAAATGAATTTCAGTGAAGCTTACAATAAATGAAGGAATAAGAAGGTTCTCTCAGGAGAGTTCCACCTTAAAGAAAGACAGGATTCTGAGCAAGCAGACTGAACGGCCCAATGAGAAGATGACACGTAGGTGTACTCTACTGACAGCCGACCTGTCCCAGACTGACAAGTACCAAAAGTCTTTCTCTAGCATTCTACAGAAAGTTGGTGAACAGGCATGGTCTTTCAGCCGTTTCTTGACAAGACTTAAAGCTTCAAATAGAGTCGTTTGAACCAATCAGATACAAGAAGACTTGAGAAAATTCAAAATCCAACGGAAAGTTTTTCAAGGAAGTCTATAAATACAGAAGGACGTGCTCATTTCTATGCACGGGAAACTCACAAGATCAAAGTTATCTCTACATTCATAACCTACTAAAGAAGCACTCGAAATTACCTCTGTTTCCCAAGTGTTTCATATTTGTAGAGAGCATACCAAGCCTTCTGTAATCGAGCTTAAAACTATATCCAAACCTTAGAAGGAGATAATCCATCCTAAGCCTTGAGCTAAATTGTAAGGATTATCTCACAACAGTTGGAACCAAACCCTACTCAAAACCCTACTCAGTTGTTAGGTTGAGAGTTAGTGTTAAGTGGTGTTAGTAAGCTGATTGTTTGTATCAGTCTGAAAGCTGGTTTGTTTTGGGAACTAGGACCTGGAATTATCCTAGTGATCAATCATCCTAAGAGAGGATTTATTGATCAGTGCACCTTGGCACTATAACACAAGGAATTCCAAGTGAAAGGAATTCTCCTGTTTAATCAGGACAGTGGACGTAGGAGATTCATCTCTGAACCATTTTATATCTTGTGTACATACATTCCGCTATTTTTAAGTGTGAGTTATTCATTCAAAGTTTATCAAAGTAAAATGAGATTTCTTAAGGGCTCACTAATCCGCATCTGAAAGCTAATTAGATAGTAGTTCAACTGAAAGTCTTGAGCTTTCAGTGGAGGTATTATCTCAGTAAGCTTTCACAAGTAATTCTCAGCAGACTTCAAGTCCACTGACGAGTTACTGTCTTAAGTAACCTGATAAGTTTTTAGAAGTTGAAATTTGTAACCTCAGGTGTATTCCTCCCCCCATACACATGTGTACTCGTTTCGGGACCAACAGGAAATTAATTTTTCGGTATGAATAATAATATTGAGCTATCTTTACTCCAAGATACAAGAAGTTAATTAATTTTGAGCTATTCAGAAGCACAATTAATTAATAGACTAAATAATCTTAAACACGGGAAATAATAACCGGGAGCCCATATTATCGTAATATGGATTAAGATGGATAGTGCAATATTAATTTGATAGTGATATTAATTAAAATAAATTTGTTGAATAATATTGGGGCTCAATATTGTAATTCAGTAGCCCATTGGAGGTCCACTCTTAATTCTCCTAAAGGCCCCTCAAGTAGCCCAATAATAATAAGGTGATTAAAATAAAAGAAAATATAATTGCTGATTTTTTCTTCTAATTTTTGAAAATTATAGTGTGGAGAGTGAAAATATTTTGTTGATTTTCTTGGAAAGATATTATGGAAGTTATGTATTTTTGGAATACAAGATTATCTAATAAATTCAAGAAGATCCAAATCTAGCTATTTTATTCTCCTAATTTCGAATATTACCCTATAGATGAGGAGGTGAGATTTTTGTGGAATATTTTATTATGGAGAAAATAATATATGAGATATATTCAAGATTTCTTGAAGGTCAAGAAAAAAGATTTTCTCTCTATCTCACTAGGCCTAATTTTCGGCCAATACATCTATAAAAGGGGGTGAATATTTTCATCCCCAGTAACACAATTTCATGAGTTGGAAAAATCGAGAGCAATAAATATTTTTTTCTTCCTTATATTATTAAGTTGTTTGTTAAGTGTTTCCCACCAGCGGGCAAGCAAGGCGAAGGGGAATACTTGAGAAGGCTTTTACGGTTGATAGGATCGTTACGCTAGTCCCGGTCTTCTCGGTTGTACGTCGCTTCGAGAGGTACGTGTTCATATAAAATTTTTAGTTTTCCACCGTAGAATTTTATGTGATAATATTAATATGCATGGTCTTTTGTTGTTAGATTAATTATTATTTGAATTAATTTAGTATTAATTCATGCTAGAAGTAATTAGATTTAAATTCGTACTTAAATTTCATCCCGAATAGATTCAGGCACCCCGATTTACCCAACATCCTATTTATTCTTTTCTCCATAATTAAATATTCCACAAAATCCCACCTCCTTATTTTTGATGGATAATTTAAAAAAAAATAGAGAAATAGGATTCAAGATTTGAATCTTCTTAAATTTATGAGATAATCTTGTATTTCAAGAATACATATCTTCCATAATATCTTTTCAAGAAAATAAACAAAATCTTTCCTTTTTTTTCAAATTAAAAAAAAAAACACTAATAAGATGCCAAGTGAGAGATTTTTTGAATTAATGAGATAACCTTGTATTCCAAGAATACTTATCCCCATTTCTTAAAAAAAAAATCAAAGAAAATCTTTCTCCCTCTTTGTTATTAATTTTTGAAAAATTAAGGAAAAAATAGGCAAAAATATTTTTCTTTTATTTTAATCTCCTTATTACTATTGGGCTATTATTGGACTACTTGAGAGGCTTTATGAGAATTAAGATTGAACCTCCAATGAGTTTCTGAATTTCTATATTGAGCCACAATATGATTCAACTCATTAATATTAATTAATATCACTATTAAATTAATATTGCACTATCCATCTTAATCTATATTACGATAATATAGGCTCTCGGTTATTATTTCCCTTATTTAATTTTATTTAGTCCATTAATTAATTGAGTTTCCGAATAACTCTAAATTAATTAATATTTTATGTCTTGGAGTAAAGACAACTTAACATTATTATCCATACCGGAAAACTAATTTCCACTTGCAAGATTTGATATGATAAAGTTTCTGACCCCACGAATGGAACAAATCACACAAGACGTATGAATTTAATTTGTCTTGCTTGAGATTGTGTGAAAAGAAAGTATATCATGTATATACATGTTGATACTCTGAGCCCGTGGTGCAGTGAGATCATTAGTAATAGAAGGCTATCTGGACGAATTGGTATGTCATTCCCATTCATGTGTGAACCGGAGGTTCTTCAATCTCATTGTATCAAAGCTTGGTTCTACTGCAAAAATCGACGACAATGCATTCTATCGGCCTATCTTCTCATTAGAACCTCTTATCTTTAAATTTTGAGGAGCTCGTTTGTGGTTATTGAAGGCGGACCCTTCAATATAGGATTCATATGGAAGATGAAATTCTAGATGATGAACGGGAGGAGTGGCCGACTGACGATGTTTGTGAAGAGGAGGACGATGATCTATCTTAGGTCAGAGAAGAAGATCTCGTTGAAGATACTAGAATTCCAATCAAAATTACAAAAAAAGCCAGTGTCAGATAACATTCACCTTCCGACGGAGAACCTGCATCCAGACTGCAACCGAAACTTCTTTATCAAAAAAGGTGGGAAAAGTTTTTGTCTGAATAATCAATTTGTACCCTATTTGATTCCTTCAAGGTCCATTGAGAAAGCATTTTCATTGGGCCGACTAATCATATATTTTTAACATGGGCCTTTTAATAAATTAACCTAGCCACTTTGATTTATTTAGGGGTAATTGCAAAAAAAATCACGAACTTTGTAGTCTTTATCAATTACAACATAAATTTTTAAAGTTTGCAATTTGATGCACGAACTAATTTTTTATTGCAATTCAATACATGGTGCTAATTTTCAGCGATATATACGTATATGTGGCAGTCGGAGCCGACATCAAAATGTGTCACACACCACGCCAGATGTCAAATCTGCAAATTTTAATTTTTTTAATATTTCAAAAAAAAAATTATAAAAAAATATTGCTCAAACACGTTTAATAATTAATAATAAATTTTGGTGTTGTTTAGTTTATGTACAAAAACTGTCTCACGTCATACAAACTTGTACAGATACTATAAAATAATTTTATTTTACCACTATTATTAAACCGTGTTTGAGCAATGTTTTACAAAAAAAATATTTTAATATTTTTTTAAAAAAATTCTTCTAGATTTGACATTTGATGTAGAGCATGACGTGTTTTTGGTGGCAGCTTCGGCTGCCACGTAGCGTTAGTATTGCCGAAAAATTTACACCATGTATAGAGTATCCTAAAAATTTACACCAAGTATCAAATTGCAATAATAAATTAGTTCGTGTATCAAATTGCAAACTTTAAAAGTTCATGTTGTAATTGATAAAGACTATAAAGTTCATGATTTTTTTTGCAATTAACCCATTTATTTATTTTTTTGGGCCAATTTTCTGAAAACTAATTAAGGAGATCTTAAGCCTTTAATTTAAATTAACCGGGGATATTAATTGTTGCATATAATTAAGCTCAATATCTTTTAGAATTAATTTTTATATTAGTTCTCAAAATATTAAATATACCATCTCTTGGAATTTACTAATCAATTTCGTGTTGAGCTTTCTTTTTGACTCGATACCTGTATGATGGGTTCATCCATTTTAGACGTGTTCAAGGTTATCCGACACTAGTCGAATCCATCAACAGATGTTTAGGAACCCTTATCGTAGGGTTCCGCCCTGGTAAACAGCTTAACTCTTTCTTTTGGGCCTCATATAATTTTTTTCAGTATTTTTGTGCCCTCAAAATTAATTTATCAAGTTTCGTGATTATACTTGAAAATTAAGTGGTAATAATTCCTGCATGTAATTTAAGCCCGGAATTTTTGGAATTAATTTCAAGTATTAGTTCTCGATAAAATTATTTTATATGCTTAATTGATATATGCACATCGCCTTGCGAAGGCCGGCGCCGCCCCCGCGCGCCCATCGTCGCGCCGCAGTCGCACATAGCCGTGTATTTTGTGAAACCCTAGCCCACTTTTGGGCTCGTTTTTGGACATCACAAAATATCAATTAATTAAAATCTTGAAAATATTTCGTTCAATTTCATTAATATACATGAAATATTTAGAATGATGAATATGCATGACTATTAAGTCGTAAGTTTTCTTTGAAATTATTTTAATGTGATTATCGTTCAAACTAAATTGGCTAATATGCATGTCTTTATGAGTTAATTATCTTACATGCATTATTACTCCCACACATAGTTTATCTCTTATAGTCCGCATATTATGCCCGGGTAGGTGGCGCCCGGTACTTGTCGGACCGTAATTTATGCTTTGGGTAGACGGCGCCCAAGTTCTTGCTTCTATGTGCCCTAAAATAATCAAATAAATCCTTATTTCTCCATTGTCAATAAATTGGTCACAACTCTTACCATGTTGACTTGAAGCGAACTACACTAGCTTCTACTAGTAGCTACCCCGCAAGAGTACGGGTTCACTGTAGTATGGGCAAGTATAGGGACCAAGTATTATCGAACCCAAGGGATGGTGTATATGCGAATAGATCCCTGAAGATCTACGCGTCGTAGTTAATATGAGTGTAATGTTTTTGGGTTTTTTGAAAGAATTAATTAAGAGCAACTAAAGTAAACTAATTAAACTAAAGAACGTAAGAAACGAATTAACTAAGGTTGTTTTCTAATGGGAGAGGGTGATGCTTAGGATAGGAATCCCTACGTATACTAACGGAGCGGGTGCATAATCAAAATAACTGTGACAAACAAGAATTAACCTAAGTAAAAGAATGCAAGGTGAAAGCTCAAGATTCTAAACCCTAATACTTTACCCTAACACTCGACTTCACAAATCCACTCACAAGTTAATGGATTGTGCTTAATTAATGAGACCCTAATTTAACTAAGGTGATGCGGTCGTCCTCCTTCGCTAAACCGGTAGATGAATTAACCTTTCCTAAACCTTCTCGTTAAGACTACTAGTTGTTATTGAGTGATGCGGTCGTCCTCTCTCTAACACTTTCGTACTAAATTCAAAGGTAAAGTTCAGATTAATTATAAGAATTCATTAACTAAGAGAATTAAAACTAACGTCACAAACTACCCTAATTATGTACCCACATCCTACTTCTACGAGTTTATCCTAACCTAAGCATGCAAGGGTTTTAGCCGGACATGGTTGTAACAAACATAAAAGCAAACGAAGAAACAACGAACATAAACATAACGAATTGCACTAAGAAAATACGAAACATGAACTAGGGTTTTAAAAGAAAATAAATACGAAGAACTGAAATTGAATTACTAAAAACAAAATTTAAACGTGTTCAAAGTAACGAACTAATGAAAAGAAACTAAGAATTGAAAAGAAACTAGAATTCGTATGAAAAACCTCAACAAAACGTAAATAAAGCTTGCTCGTCTCCTTCCTCTCCAAAAACTAAGTCTAAAATTATTTCTAAAGTTCGGGGATATGTTGTTGTTCTCAAAACATGTTTGGAAGAGGTATATATAGGCACCGGGTCGAAACGGGAGTTAATGGGCCGAAAATACGCATCCGGAGGCAAAAATCCATGGGCGCTCGAGCAAAACGCTCGAGCGGTCCCGCTCGAGCAGTGTAGCTCGAATGACACAATCGCTCGAGCGGTTCCGCTCGAGCTGGTCGAGCGTTGAAATCATTCTGCATGTTTTGGGCGCTCGAGCGATTCGCTCGAGCGGTAGCGCTCGAGCTGCTCGAGCGCAAGAAAGTTTCTGTACGTTTAGGTGCTCGAGCAATGCGCTCGAGCGGGGGCGCTCGACCTAGTCACTCGAGTGACTTCTAACTCCTCCCAAGTGATACGTTTCCTCGTCCGCACTAATACCAATCGTATTTCTTCAATATCTTCTCATCCGGGCATCCGTTTGAGTCGATTCAAAGTCCTACGAACTCCGTTTTTCGTCCTCTATTCACCTATGAGCATCAAAGAGACAAATTCATCAATGTGTAGAAATAATGCTCAATTGACTCTAAATACTCTATAAACTCGACCAAAATTAGGGCGTTTCTAGCTACGAATCATGACAATTTCACGCCTAATCAACCCCTCCAAACTTACCATATTGCTTGTCCTCAAGTAATGAAATAATAAGTCAAGTGAAATTGTTAGGAATGAGTCAAAAAATCAATCATGCAAGCAAATGAACTCAAGCTTCAAAAGTCAATCACCCGTATACTCACTCACTTTCTTTTATCGTACTCATGCAACAATGACAAGAAACACCAAGATCAAGCATGGATGTGCACTCAACGATGTGTTTCACTCCCTCACAAGTGTATAACAGTGTTTAAGGGACTCACTCAATCAATCAATCACACATATTGGCAGCCATAGGCTTGTAAGCACTCTCAACTCCGACCATACTCTAGAAATCAATGCCGAATCAAAAAGGTCTTTTCTCAAGGTTGTAATGTAGGCTCTTTGGACAGGTGGGATAACAATATGGTAAAGTGACTCAAGTGAATGGAGAATAGAAAATCAAACTTTGGCACTTCGAGATTAGGAACAGACTACTTCAAATACATTCAATCAACACTCTTTTAATTCCACTTCTCTCAACACTTCATTTTTTTCTTTCTCACTCTTTTCACTTTTTTCAATCACTTCACTTTTTTCTTTTTCGCACAAACACATGAGCTCATTTTTTCTTTTTGCTCATTCTCAATATTCTTTCTCTTTTTCCCACATCTCAAATTTCATTCACACCCTTATTTTATCACCACTCAACCATCAATAACTCTTCTTTTTCAACTCAATTCACTCCCTTCACATTCACACTTTTCCTATTCTCCACTCAAATTTGGACAAAAAGGCTTAGGAATTGGAATAGTGTTCATATGTGCTAGCAAATAAAATAGGCTTTAGGCTCAAAGGGGCTAACAAGGAATTCAATGTTATTGGTAAGGAAAATTTTGGCTAAGTGACTCAATAAAATCAAAGATGGCCTAAGATCCTATTCGGCATTTCAAACTAGACACAATCAAGAAGCAAGAGCACATGCAAGTTCTAGCATCCTCTAAGGTGATGATTCACTCACAAACGGAGAGATTAATTCATGCATCAAAATCTCATAAGGCTCAACTCTCACGGCTTTCACATCCATGCTAGTCCTAATGCATTCTCACTCTCATCACACAAGTACTCAAAAGAAAAACTCATAAGCATACGGGTTCTCTCCCTAATCAACTCAAACTCAAACACTCACACAAAAGAATTTCTAACTCACTCTACTCATCAAATCATACTCAAAGATAGCAATCAACAAGCATAAAATGATTGATAGGCATGAAATATGCAATAGCGAGTCAACTCAAAATCACCCCAAGGAGTATCTCAACAAATTAATAATCAATCAAACTCAACTCAAAGATAAGGGCGTGCCTGCATGTGCAATGTAACAAGAAACAATAAAAAAACTCCACCCCCCCAAACTTCGACCTTGCTAGAGGTCTAAGTTTGGGGTTGTGGGTTACCTCAACCAAACAATCCCGTTTCTCTCACTAGCTTTGCACACTCCCTTGTCTCAAGTTGGTTCATTTCCTAAGTAACTCCATGATACCTTTACTCCTTTAGAGACAAGCCTACAAGCAACTCACTCAAATACGAGGTTAAACATACGACTCAAAACACCCTAATAATATAAAAAGACACTAAAAATAAATGAAAGCAAATAAAAATGGGTTGCCTCCCATTCAACGCTATTTTTAAGGTCCTCATGCCGGACCAAGCTCAAAGGAGCTTATGGGACATCATACTCAAATTTACCTCCCTTACTCTCATAAGAGTGGTGTTTGCATTCCTTTCCTTGATGCCCCACCATCATGAGTTCCTTTGCTCTCTTCTCATCCCCAAGTGTTATGGGTCTCAACTCCTTCTTGCCTCTATCTGGAGGAGTCTTACTAAACAATTTCTTGACTTTTGACTTCTTCTTCTTAACTCCTCCTTTCCCTTCTAACTGGACCACGTCCACTTTCTTCACCTCTTCATCCTTCAACTTCTTCACTTTATCCCTATCAAAATAATCAAGAACATAATGCTCATGGGTTAACTCAAAAGGTGAAGGACTAACAAAATCATGAATATGAGAGGGATTAGGGAGAGAATGTGTGTCTTCAACACGAGGATCAATGGCATCCATGCAATACAAGCTCTCATCCTCCTTCGGGTGCTTCATGGCTTCATATAGGGAGATCTTCACTTCTTGATCATCAACCTTCAGCGTAATCTTCCCGTTTGCCACATCTAGCACCATCCCCGCCGTAGCTAAGAACGGTCTTCCCAAGATCAGGGGCACGTGTTCATCTTCCTCCATCTCTAGCACTACAAAGTCGGCTGGAAAGATGTGATCTCCAACTCTCACAAGGACGTCTTCAACCACACCTTGAGGTCGAGTAATAGACCGGTCGGCAAGTTGAAGCGTCATCATTGTGGGTTGAAGTTCAACACCTTCCAACTTCTTGAAAAGCGACAGTGGCATCAAATTAATGCTCGCCCCGAGGTCGCACAACGCTCCCTTCTTGATCCCGTTCCCAATGTCACATAAGATCGTGAAGCTCCCGGGATCCTTCAGCTTCGGTGGGAGCGCCTTGTGCACTAATGCACTCACCTCGTGGTTCAGCTGCACCAACTTCGGCTCATCCACTCCCCGTCTTTTCGCGATCAAGTCCTTCAAAAACTTCGCATAGTGCGGCATCTGTTCCAAAGCATCATAAAAAGGAATATTAATATGCAATTGTTTAAAAACATCAAGAAATTTTGTAAATTTTTCATCAAGCTTCTTTTTCATGAAGCGTTGTGGATATGGGACGGGTATCACAGATTTGGGTACCCCTCATTCATCTCTTTCTGTTTCTTTCATTTTCTCCCTTGCTTCCTTTGCTTTCTTCCACTTAGGAACTCTCTCAATCTCCCCACTTTCCTTGCCCTTCTCAACTTGGGGCGTCTCAGAATCAGCAGGCATCTGAGGACCTTCATAGTTAGTTCCCCTTCTCAGCTGGATCGCCTTGCACTGCTCTTTTGAGTTCCCCTCCGGCATTCTATTCACTGACTTTGCAATTTGGCTCATCTGGAGCTCTAAAGAAGTGAACCTTCAATTGTTCTCTTGTTGAGTTCTAGTCCACTCAACATTCATCTTCTGGAGCTCTTGATCACGTTGATCACCCTTCTTGTGCAGCTCCTTCACATCGTACTCCAAGGATGACAACCGCTTGCTCCCTTCCTCCACCTTCTGAAGGATCGCTCTCAACATCTCCTCGATTGATGCACCGCCTTCTCCACCAGGAGGTTTAGACCCCGGATCAACACCTGCAGGAACAGTAACACCAGCTTTTGGGTTAGCATAAGAAAAATTATCATTCTTCCTCCATGTGTTTTGAGGAGGTTGCTGGCCTCCTTGATACCCGTGTGTGTTCCTCCATTGATTTTGAGGCGGCTGTGGGCCTGGAAGTACAAATGGTTGGCCATAAGAAGGCCTTCCATATTGATTACCACCTTGGTAGCCATTCTGATTGTAATACGGACCTCCCATGTAATTGGCTACCTCTTGTTGTCCACTTGGTTGGTCTACTCTCTCATTCTCTACTGCATGCTCTCCACCCAAATTCTTCCCCAACTCGAGGTTGTTTATCTTCTCCATCATGGCCATCAATAGCCTTCTCGTTCCTTCTCCCTCTTCAACCTGATGCACTCTCTGAAAATCTGCATCTCCACTCCAAGCACCGGCATTCGTGACAATGTTGTCAACGATCTCTCTACACCTCTCTATGCCTTGGTTCAAGAATGCTCCACCCGCACAGGCGTCTAAATGGTCTTGCCCCGTATTGTTGGCACCACTATAGAAGAACGCCATAATGTCTCCCTCATTGTACCCATGCTGCGGGCACTCAATCAGCATGTTTGAGTATCCCTCCCACGCTTGGCGTAAATCCTCTCCGGACTTCTGGCGAAAGGACGAGATCTCAATTCTAGCCTTGATCGTCCTAGATGGAGGGTAGAATCGCTCGAGGAACAGACGCTCGAGCTCGGCCCAAGTGGTAATACCTCCCCGCGGGAGCGTATAATCGTACCACTCCTTGGCTATTCCCGTCAATGAGAATGGGAACAGCCTAAGCCTCTTGGCATCTTCAGACATGCCATTGTAATTAAATGTTGAGGCTATCATGAGAAAACTCCTTAGATGTGTATAAGGATTCTCCTTCCCGATCACCCCCTTGAACTGATTCTCGGTCAGCAGCTTTAAAATCCCCGGTGATATCGAAAAGTTATTTGCCTCAACAGGAGGCAAAGCCACTCCATCATAGTACCGCTGTGGCTGCGCTGCGAACCTCCCTCGAATAGCAATATTGTGATCTACGTTCTGAGGAACGTGTTGAGGATTAGCAGCTGGTACGGGTACTTGGGGTGGTGATTGGTAAACAGGTGGTTGGTTGTAAACTGGTGGTGGATGATATGGATATGGTGGGTAAGGATAAGGTGGGTATGGGTAATGTTGGTATACTGGGTTGTTGAAAGGGTTATTTGGGTTTTGTGGGTAAGCAGGGTTGTTATGAGGATTATGGACAAGGTTCTGAGCTGGATTCCCTACGTTTTGTGTATCCGGATTTAGGCTCTGGCTATCCCCTAATGGAATTTGATTCTGGCTACCACTAACTCCAGTGCCTTCAACTCGGTCTACTGCCTGATTGAAATCGTTGGCAGCATCGTCCAACTCATTATTGATATCCATTGGTTCCTTTCCTAAGTCGGCAGCGTTCATCCTTCTCAAGAAGGCTCGGTTCCTTCTAGCTATTGTCTCAGGATCTGCAGGTAATCTCTCTTCGCTCGTATTGCCTTGTGAGCGTGTTCTCATAAACCTGACACACTAGCAGAAGGATCAAAACGCAACTGCCGATTGAATAAAAAAATAAAAATAAAAACAGAAATTAAATCACTCACTACTAACTACTAAGCTATCTACAAGTCCTGTTCAAAAGCATACAACGCCATCCCCGGCAACGGCGCCATTGACTTGAAGCGAACTACACTAGCTTCTACTAGTAGCTACCCCGCAAGAGTACGGGTTCACTGTAGTATGGGCAAGTATAGGGACCAAGTATTATCGAACCCAAGGGATGGTGTATATGCGAATAGATCCCTGAAGATCTACGCGTCGTAGTTAATATGAGTGTAATGTTTTTGGGTTTTTTGAAAGAATTAATTAAGAGCAACTAAAGTAAACTAATTAAACTAAAGAACGTAAGAAACGAATTAACTAAGGTTGTTTTCTAATGGGAGAGGGTGATGCTTAGGATAGGAATCCCTACGTATACTAACGGAGCGGGTACATAATCAAAATAACTGTGACAAACAAGAATTAACCTAAGTAAAAGAATGCAAGGTGAAAGCTCAAGATTCTAAACCCTAATACTTTACCCTAACACTCAACTTCACAAATCCACTCACAAGTTAATGGATTGTGCTTAATTAATGAGACCCTAATTTAACTAAGGTGATGCGGTCGTCCTCCTTCGCTAAACCGGTAGATGAATTAACCTTTCCTAAACCTTCTCGTTAAGACTACTAGTTGTTATTGAGTGATGCGGTCGTCCTCTCTCTAACACTTTCGTACTAAATTCAAAGGTAAAGTTCAGATTAATTATAAGAATTCATTAACTAAGAGAATTAAAACTAACGTCACAAACTACCCTAATTATGTACCCACATCCTACTTCTACGAGTTCATCCTAACCTAAGCATGCAAGGGTTTTAGCCGGACATGGTTGTAACAAACATAAAAGCAAACGAAGAAACAACGAACATAAACATAACGAATTGCACTAAGAAAATACGAAACATGAACTAGGATTTTAAAAGAAAATAAATACGAAGAACTGAAATTGAATTACTAAAAACAAAATTTAAACGTGTTCAAAGTAACGAACTAATGAAAAGAAACTAAGAATTGAAAAGAAACTAGAAGTCGTATGAAAAACCTCAACAAAATGTAAATAAAGCTTGCTCGTCTCCTTCCTCTCCAAAAACTAAGTCTAAAATTATTTCTAAAGTTCGGGGATATGTTGTTGTTCTCAAAACATGTTTGGAAGAGGTATATATAGGCACCGGGTCGAAACGGGAGTTAATGGGCCGAAAATACGCATCCGGAGGCAAAAATCCATGGGCGCTCGAGCAAAACGCTCGAGCGGTCCCGCTCGAGCAGTGTAGCTCGAATAACACAATCGCTCGAGCGTTTCCGCTCGAGCTGGTCGAGCGTTGAAATCATTCTGCATGTTTTGGGCGCTCGAGCGATTCGCTCGAGCGGTAGCGCTCGAGCTGCTCGAGCGCAAGAAAGTTTCTGTACGTTTAGGTGCTCGAGCAATGCGCTCGAGCGGGGGCGCTCGACCTAGTCACTCGAGTGACTTCTAACTCCTCCCAAGTGATACTTTTCCTCGTCCGCACTAATACCAATCGTATTTCTTCAATATCTTCTCATCCGGGCATCCGTTTGAGTCGATTCAAAGTCCTACGAACTCCGTTTTTCGTCCTCTATTCACCTATGAGCATCAAAGAGACAAATTCATCAATGTGTAGAAATAATGCTCAATTGACTCTAAATACTCTATAAACTCGACCAAAATTAGGGCGTTTCTAGCTACGAATCATGACAATTTCACGCCTAATCACATGTCACTTTAAAATCGTAGTGAAAAATGTATGATATTACCATGAAAGAATTCGATGAACTTGCTCTCGATGGTAATAACTACCTGACATAGGCGCTAGATGTCGAGAACCATCTAGCCTTAAATGAGTTGAGCAAAACAATTTTCGAAGGTTCGAAATTCACTAACGCCCTGAAGGCGAAAGCGTTGATTTTTCTCATGAATCACCTGAGTGAGGAATTCATTATTCAGATCCTCATTCAGGGACCCTGGAATGTTGTGGAACTCCCTGTAGGACTGTTTCCAACAACAAAATGATATACTCCTCCCTCTGGTACAATACGATTGGTTGAGACTCCATTTCCAAAACCTTAAGTCTATAACGGAGTACAACTCTACTTTGCACCGTATTGTAACCCAGTTGATGCAGAACAATCTGTCAACATTCCACGCTAGCAACCTTATACTCCAGCGGCAGTATATGGACAATTATATAATTGGTTGCAAACGTGGAAGTGGGAGAGAGAGTAAGATGATCTGGGCTAAAGGCTGAGGTCGTAGTACATCTGGTGGTCATAGAACCTCGAATTTCGCTCTTCAAAAATCTGGCAATCAAGATAAGGTTGAGCAGTCCTGCTACAGATGCGGATGCAGAGGCCATTGGTCTCGCACGTGTCGCACTCACAAGCACTTGGTTGAGGCTTATCAATAGCAGCAGAAGGACGACAAGGGGAAGGCCCCTAGAGTCGAATCTCACCATGCCAGCCTGCCTGAAATAGACTTTGACCAAGACAACGTCGATCCTCTGGGCATCGAGCTCAAGGACTTTGGAAATAATGAGTGATTTGCGTATTTGATTGTTTTAGTACTTTATTTTTATTAAAATAATTTAATGGATCCTTTCTTTTGGATACTTGATTTTATGGATGATATTATGTTTTAGCTTCGATGTGTTTACCTTAACGTTGTCCATTAAATTTACTTGGATATTACTATACATGGCTAGTAAACATATCAGCTATTAGATTTGAGCTATTTCCTCTGGCATGATGGATTGAGATTGTGATTTATGTTTGGTAGATAGCGCCACCACTCATACAATCTTAAGAGATAGAAATTATTTTCATAACTTATTAAAACGTAAGGGGAGTATAACTACAATAGCAATGATAGTAGATTGATAGTGGGCTCCAGAAGAGCTCCCATTGTCCTCCCCGTGGGTATCGAACTCATAATCAATAATGCTTTATTGTTTCCACAATCTAAGCGTACCCTGCTCAGTTTTAAAGATATAAGAAATAATGGCCATCTCATTGAAATTGAAACTGAGAACAATAACGAATACCTTTTGATGACTATTGCTCGATGTAGCCGTAAACAAGTTATAGAAAAACTTCATTCCTTCTCCCCTGGATTGTACTATTCCTACATTCGGCCGTCAAATCTCCATCTAGCCATGAGTATGAAATTTCATGACCCGAACTTCTTTAAATTATGGCATTATCGGTTAAGTCATCTAGGACAATACATGATACATAGAATTCTACCTAATTCAATTGGTCATAATAATTTGAATAATAGAATCCTTCCTGTTGATGAATTTATTTGTGATGCATGTTTTAAGGGTAAGTTAATAGTGCGCCCGTCGCGCACTAAGGTTGGACTAGAGTCTCCGGTTTTTCCTTGAGTGAATTCAAGGAGACATTTGCGGACCGATTCACCCAGCATCAGAACCATTTTGGTATTTCATGGTCCTTATTGATGCCTCCACTAGGTGGACATATGCTTGTTAGCTGTCTACCCGCAATCAAGCTCCTGCAGAGCTCATTGCGAAAACTATCGAGCTCGAGCTCAGTCCCCAGATTGTCCAATCTATTTCACATGGATAATACTACCGAGTTTACCTCGAGAGCTTTTACAGATTGCTTATGGCCCTGGGAATTAAAGTGGAGCATTCGGTCCACTATGTCCATAATGGTCTTGCTGAGGCGCTAATAAAATGTATCAAACTAATCACGAGACCATTACTTATGAACTCTAAACTACCCACTTCATGCTGGGGGCATGCAGTCCTACATGCATCGCATTTAATACAAATCCGTCCAACTGCATATAATGATCATTCTCCCCTACAATTAGTGCATGTGAAAGAATCTAACATTTCTCATCTGCGTATTTTCGGATGTGCGGTATATGTTCCGATAACATTACCAAAGCGGACCTCTTTGGGCCCACAAAGGAAACTCGGTATTTACGTCGGATTTGACTCTCCATCCATCGTGAAATACCTCGAGCCTTTGTCCGGGGATCAATTAACGGGCCGGTTCGCTGATTGTACGTTCGATGAAGATTACTTCCCGGCATTAGGGGGAGATCCGAATTCAAAATTGAATGAATGCCGGGAGCTTACGTGGAAAGTAAGTAATCTTCAGTATCTAGATCTACGCACTAGTCAATCTGAACCAGAAGTTCAGAAGATCATTAACTTGCAAAATTTAGCAAATAATTTGCCAGACGAGTTCACTGACTATGGAGGTGTAACTAAATCGCATATACCTGCAGTAAATGCTCCCCAAAGGGTTGAGGTCCCAAGAAAAATAAGTACTCATGCCCCCACGCGCCAGAAGCGCAAAGGACCCTCAAGAGATAGTAATACACCTAAATGAAAGGCTAGCAAATCTGATCAGTCGAATGTAAAATCTCTAGAAGAGATTCATCTAGATAACTCAAAGTCTCTAGGAGACGAGCGTCCTAGTGATAAAGCACGTGCACAAAATATTCAATGCACTAGAACCGTGGAACGACCAGACCCAAATACAATGGGAAATGAGGAAGGTCTGGTTGACATAAACATCGAAGTCTCTGTGAACTTCACAAATACGGGAGAAACATATAATAGAAATATTACTGTCGTCGACGATACATTTGCAGCATCAATTGCTCTTTCCATTATAAATGATCTAGAACCAGAACCCAAAACAATCACTGAGTGCCGGAAGCGCTCCGATTGGGTTAAGTGGAAAGAGACAATTGATGCAGAGCTCACATCGCTTAACAAAAGACAAGTATTTGGCTATATAGTTCGTACACCCACGCGCGCTATCCCTGTAGGATATAAATGGGTATTTGTACAAAAACGAAATGAGAACAATATTGTGGAGAGATATAAAACGAGGCTTGTAGCTCAAGGGTTTTCGCAGAGACCCGGGATTGATTTCGATCAAACCTATTCTCCCGCCATGGACTCAATAACGTTCCGCTACTTGATATCTTTGGTAGTTAAAATGAATCTCCAAATGAGATTAATGGACGTAGTAACCGCGTACTTATACGGATCACTTGATGCCGACATTTATATGAAAATCCCCGATGGATTTGACATTCCTCAGATAAGGGATGGTGAAAATCGCAGTATGTATAGCATAAAACTGCAAAAGTCGTTGTATGGACTGAAGCAATCGGGCCTCACGTGGTATAACCGACTTACTGAATTCCTTCAGAAGAAGGGATACACATTCGATAAAGCTTTCCCATGCGTATTCACGAAGAAATCGCAAAATGGTTTTTGCATCATATCCGTCTATGTTGATGACCTGAACATAATCGGAACATGCAAAGAGATTGAAGAAGCCAGTTCAATCTTGAAAGCCGAATTCGAAATGAAAGCCTTGGGTAAAACCAAGTACTGCCTCAGCATGCAGATCGAGCATATCCCAGAAGGAATTCTTATACATCAGTCGACCTACGTGAAATAGGTATTGGAGAGATTTCACATGGATAAATCTCATCCACTTAGCACCCCTATGATTGTCCAATCCCTCGAAGTGGATAAGGACCCATTTAGACAAAAGAAGATTCAGAAGAAATTCTGGGGCCAGAAGTTCCTTATCTTAGTGCTGTCGGAGCATTGCTCTATCTCGCAAATTGCACTCGGTCGGCATTGCATTTACTGTCAATTTACTTGCGAGACATAGCGCTTCTCCTACAAGGAGACATTAGAATGGTGTTAAGCACGTTCAACTACGGAAAATAAGTGAACACAAAATCCCTTTGCAGAAACATAAGTTGTTGTGTGCAAGAGACGAAGCTAGAAAATATGCAGGCCTCATTCTGAAAAGAAATCTGGTATGAAACTAAATACGATTGGGAATGCCAAGATGTAATTGGACGATCTGGAGGTCTTTTGACAATCTGGAACATTAATTTTTTTTTTTTTCAAATTGGGTTATTGACATTCCACTGGAATGCTAATTGTAAGTGGATTTTTTGGCACTTTTATGGAACTAGTATGTCTATTGCCAACATTTTCGCACCTTCCAACCTCTCAGAGAAAATTGTTCGGTGGGATTCTCTCTAGTTAATAGCTGAATATAATGATAACGTTTGTTTTTGTGATGTATATGATTAAACTTAGTTTGTTCGAAATCTGAGAGGAATGGTAGAGGTGACGGGGGAATCCAAGAGATATCTTAATGTTCAATAAATTTATTTTAGAAAACGGGTTAATTAATGATTAGGCGTGAAATTGTCATGATTCGTAACTCGAAACGCCCATGTTTTGATTGAGTTATATGAGTATTTAGAGTCATTTGAGTATCATTTTTATAAACTAACGATTTTGTCTCTTTGATGCTCATAGGTGGATATAGGGCGAAAAGAGGAGTTAGTAGAACTTTGAATCGACTCAAACGGATGCCCGGATGAGAAGATATCGAATAAATACAAAAAATATTAGTTCGAGGGAGTAAAAGTATCATTGAAGTACACAAGAGAGAAGAACTCGTGCACCTAGTGCACGAGTGGTCGAGCATAGTGCTCGAGTAACACCAGGTCGTGCACCTAGTGTACGAGTGCTCGTGCATAGTGCTCGAGCAGGTTCAAGTCGTGCACTAAGTGCACGAGCTCGAGTGGTCGTGCACTTTTGGCTCTCTGGAAGTTTTTGGTGCTCGAGTGGAATGTGCTCGTGCACTTAGTGCACGAGTAGTGCTCGAGCATGCGTGGATTTGGCCTATTAACTCCCGATTCGACTCGTTGCTTATATATACCACGTCCGAAAATGATTTTACACACCACTTGACACTTAGAGTACGTTTTTGGGAGTTAGAAGAGCACCGTGAGTTTGAGCAAGCTTTATTTTTACATATTCGAGGTTTTACTTTACGAATTCTTGTTTCGGTTTGGATTTTAATTTATTTTTGTTCGCTCTTTGACATTGAATACTTGATACTTAGTTTTATCAATCTAATTTCAGTTCTTAGCATTTATTTCTTTAAACCCTAGTTTATGTTTAATAATTTCTTAGTTCAAATCATTATGTTTATGTTCGTTATTTCTTCAATTGTTTTTGTTCCCGTTAAAACCATGTCTGGCCCTTGCATGCTTGGGGTAGGATGAACTCGTAGAAGTAGGATGTGAGTATGTAATTAGGGTAATTCGTGACGTTTAGTTTTAATTCTCTTAATTAATGAATTCTTAAAATCAATCTTAACTTTACCTTTGAATTTCGTTCAAAAAGTGTTAGAGAGAGGACGACCTTATCACTCTTTAACAACTAGTAGACTTAACGAGAGGGTTTAGAAATGGTTAATTAATCTTACCGGTTTATCTAGGGAGGACGACCGCATCACCTTAGTTAAATTAGGGTCTCGTTAATTAAGCACTACCTATTAACTTGTTAGTGGATTAGTGAAGTCGATTGTTAGGATAAAGTATTAGGGTTTGAATTCTTGAGCTTTTATCTTACAATCTTTTACTTAGGTTATTTCTTGTGTGTCACGGTTATCTTGATTATGTACCTGCTCTGTTAGTATACGTAGGAATTCCTATCCTGAGCATCACCATCACACATTTGAATACAAACCTTAGTTAATTCGTGTCATTCATTCTTTAGTTTAATAAGTTTAATTTAGTTTAAAATTAATCCTTTCAAAAATCCAAAAACACGCACTCATATTAATTACGACGCGTTGATCTTCAGGGATCTATTCACATACATACCTTCCCTTGGGTTCGATAATACTTGGTCCCTATACTTGCCAATACTACACTGAACCCATACTCTTGTGGGGTAAACTACTAGTAGAAAGCTAGCATTTTCAGTTCAAGTCAATGACGCCGTTGTCGGGGATGGCGATGTATGTCATTTGAATAGGACTTGTAGATAGCTTAGTAGTTAGTAATGAGTGCTTTATTTTTCTGTTTTATTCTTACGTGTTTGGCAGTTGTGTTTTTATTCTTTTGTTAGTGTTTCAGGTTTATAAAAACACGCTCGCAAGGAGATACGAGCGAAGAGAGAATACAGCTTGATCCTGAGACAATAGCAAGAAGAAACCGAGCCTTTTTAAGAAGGATGAATACTGCCGGAGGAGGGAACGATAACATGGACATCAATAATTAGTTGGATGATGCTGCAAATGAGTTTAATCAGACAGTGGACCGAGTTGACGGCACTGGAGGGAATACCAGTCAGAACCAAGTTCTGTTAGGGGAAAGCCAGAGCCAAAACCCGGGAACACAGAATCAAAACAATCCAGCTCACAACCTTGTCCAAAATCCTCAGAACAACCCTGCATACCCACAAAACAACTTACTTTATCCTTACCCATACCCACCATATTCATATCCACCATACTCGTATCCTCCACCTCCTGTTTACAACCAACCATCAGTCTATCAACCACCACCAGTCCAACAAGTACCCGTACCACCTGTTATTCCTCAGCACGTTCCTCAGAACGCCGATCAGAACATGGCTATTCGAGGAAGGTTTGCGGCACAGCCGCAACAGTATTATGATGGAGTGACATTACCTCCTGTAGAGGCAAACAACTTCTCAATTTCCCCTGGAATTCTAAAGCTACTTACCGAGAATCAATTCAAAGGGGAGGTTGGAAAGGAGAATCCTCATACTCATCTGAGGAGTTTTCTGATGATCACATCCACGTTTAATTATAACGGCATGCCAGAAGATGTCAAGAGGCTCAGGTTGTTCCCATTCTCTTTAATGGGAATAGCAAAGGAGCGGTACGATAACACGCTCACGGGGAGGTGTAACCACATGGGCCGAGCTCGAGCATCTATTCCTCGAGTGATTCTACCCTCCATCTAGAACTATTAGAGCAAGGATAAAGATCTCTTCTTTCCGCCAGAAGCAAGGAGAAGATTTACGTCAGGCGTGGGAGAGATACTCTAACATGTTAATTGAGTGCCCGCAGTACGGGTACAATGAGGGGGATATCATGGCTTTCTTCTACAGTGGAGCCAGCAAGGATGTTCAAGCCCATCTTGATGCATGTGCTAGTGGAGCGTTTCTGAATCATCATACAACTAGATGCAGAGAGATCGTAAATAATATTATCACGAATGCCGGGCAATGGAACGAGGACCCAGAATTTCAGAGAGCTTGTAAGTTGGAGGAAACTGAGGGGACGAGGAAGCTGTTGATGGCTATGATGGAGAAGATAAGTAACATTGAGGTTGGGCAGAACTTGGTTGGAGGGAATGTAGCAGTGAGTGAGAAAGTGGACCAGCCCCCAGTTCAGCAAGAGGTAGCCAACTATATGGGAGGACCTTACTACAATCAAGGCGGGTATCAACAAGGTGGCAATCAATTTGGAATACCTTCTTATGGCCAACCATTTGTACCACCTGGTCCACAACCTCCTCAAAATCAATGGAGGAATAACCAAGGCTATCAAGGAGGCCAGCAGCCTCCTCAGAACCAATGGAGGAAGAACGAGAATTTTTCATATGCCAATCCGAAGGCCGGAATTACAGTTCCTCCGGGGGTTGATCCAGGGTCGAAGCCTCCGGGTGGAGAAGGCGGTGCCTCAACTGAGGAGATGTTGAGAGCTATCCTTCATAAGGTGGAGGAAGGAAGTGTTGGTGATCAAATTTAATCGGATGGATTAGTGACTGTTCTAGTTCGGTTTAAGATCACCAATCAATTTCGTGTGATTAATTACCACCGTAAATGGTAAATCGAAAGTTTATGTTATGAAATTGTAGATACGAAAGTCGAAATTGTATTTATCTCGTGTATGTGTACGTTTAGGTGTGTTAGTGTGTGTTTTAGGAGCATTTGTGAATTTGAACTTGTATTTCTTAGCTGTAGAACAACTATTTATAGAGACTAGCAAGCAGGAGGTGTCCAAGACTCTTGGGCTTCCTTGCTTGCATGCTAGACATGTGTCCTTTGACCTTTGTTTGACCTTATCTAGGCTGAATCTTAGTTACAAAGTCTTCTTTGGTCTTATCTCGAACTCATTGTTGTTCGTCCAGGTCGGCTTATTTGATCCAGTATGGATTCTTCATCAAAGTTGTTCGCCTTTTGAGGGTATGGCTTCAGAGTTGTTCGCCTATATTCCTTGTTGAGTTGAGCTTCGGAATCTTGGTTCTTTGTTCGTTTGCATACAACTCATAGGTTGGTAAATACACCACCTTTCATTAATGTTGCTCGTCATCAGTGACTTGGTGGAATGTTCATATCTGGTCTCGGGTCTTAAAACCTGTTCGCCAGTATATTGTTCGTCATTGGAGTTGTTCGTCATTTCATGCACTCCCGGATTGATCCGTGCACTCCCACTTGATTTTCTTCATTAATCGCCTTTGATTTGGGGTTGATTCTCTGTAATCTCTTTTAAGGTCATAATCCTTGTTCGCCCTTCATTGACTGATGTTCGTCTATCAACAATTGCCCCCTATCCTGACTAGATGTTGGCTGGAATGAGCAACTTTGTGGCGAGCAACTATAATTAGGATATTATACTTGTGAAGATTTGGACGAACATCATTGAATCTGGTGAGCAACTCCGGGTTCGCCTCTTCACCTTCCCACGATCTGGGGGATGTACGAGGATGATGTGGGCGGTATGATTGCGCGCCGCCCACGCGCGAGTAATCCCGAGGCCACGCGCCCCTAAATTTACGTATAGGTCCTTTGATTTTCAAATTTGCTCGAAATTTACCCCGTTTTCTATCAATTCAGTCCAAATTTTGTAGGAAATTACGGGTTTTACCCCATTTTCTTTGGAGTATAAATAGAAGAGGGAAACAAAAAATTTCCCACTTATTTACTTCTTGCTACAGTTCCTCCGGTGAATTTCTCCATTTTCGGCAACTTCAAGCTTTTCCGACGATGTTTCTTCAGCGTTTGGCCTCCAATTCCGAAGCAAGGTAGTTATTTTTCTTATTTCTCTCTTTCTCCACACTTTTCTTTCGCCATTTTTCTTCAAAAAATCTCCATCACCGCCGTGTGAGACCTTGCGCTACCATCTTCTCTGGGGATTCGCCGTCGTCTGCAAAATTCTCTGTCGTCGTCTGTGTTTCTCTCTCTTTCTTCCATGTCTTCTCATTCGAGCAACAAATCTGAGGAAACCCTTGATCCCCTCTTTCCCATTGTAACACACAGAGACCAACCCCCCTTTGAGATTTCTTCGGTGTCGGACCCCCACGCAGACTCCGTTGTTCGATCAGTGGAGGATATTGGTGCTCGCCCGTTAGGGAGGGAGGTGGTGGTGGTTGCGAACAGGGATTCTGACGAGGGCTCTTCGTTCAGTGCTGAATCGGAAGATCCCAAATTTGACGAACTGACCCGTGAATTTTTGGAGGGGATAAGCTTCCCATCCCCAAAGATGCTGGAAAACGAGATTCCAGTTGGAGTTGCTCAGCCCTTCGAATGGCGAGCATATGCTGAGGAACACGCAAACAACTTTGCTTGCCCACAAAGACAAGTAATGGATTGGGTAAAAGCTGACTTCCAGGCGAGCAAAATCAAAAGTGTTGTCCTCGAGGATGATCTTGATTTGATCTGAGAGACCTACAAGATTCCTTATGACATTCATATGTGGGCCCCTAGGAGAAAAGAGAGAGTTGATCGCCCACCTCCAGGATGCACATCGGTCAACATTGATACACTGATCGCAGGTTTGAAGCTGCCGCTGCCCCCAGTCGTTGGTCACTTCCTCGAGGCGACCAATCTAGCCATTACACAGATCACACCGATCGGATGGATGAATTTGCTCGACGCAATATGCATATTCGCCTTGGAGGGATATGTTGATCGCCTTACTGCAGAGGAGATCAACTATCTCATGACAATTACCAAATGTCCTTTAGGCGAAGAAGGTTACTATTATCTCAAGGCCAGAACTGGACTTAAGATGGTAGAAGGAGTGCCGAACAAGATTCGAGACTGGAAATAACACTTCTTCTTCATCGGGGGTGATTGGCGAGCATCTTCCGGTCCACACGGCGGCATTGGACGAATAAACTCTCCCGCTGCTTATTGAATAATTAAGCGTAAGTTTATCTCTGTTCATTCTTGAGCTGTATCGTTCTAATTTAACTTTTCTTGTTTGTTCGCAGGCCCTCAGTTGCCCAAATGGAATTCAGAGGAGGAGGAAATTGGTGCTGAGTTCCTGTTCACTTCTTGCTTGGTCGGCCTGCACAACAGAGCAGATAGGACCATCCAATACCTGAGCGAAGAGAAGTGTCAGAAAGCTGCTCGCCTACTCACATACCCCCACCACTTAGAGGCCCAAGTTGAAGTGCCTCCAGGTCTAACTCTTAAACTCTTTTCACTTCTTTTTTTTTAGCCGAGCAAGTCGCAGTCGCCGTCCCTCCCAGCTTTGCTCTCCTAGAAAAGAGGGTATTCGAAATGACGCCACCAAAAGGACGAAGAAAGAAGGGTGATCCGCCTTCCAAGGTGTTAGCAATGACCAACAAGGCCTCCGCTGCTGAGCAAACCCAGCGGACAATTCTTCCGCCGAGCTCATCGCCTACCCCAGTCCCTGCCTCCTCTCCTCACCGTTCTAAAAGGCTGAGGAAAGGTGATGGCTCGTATGTATCCCAGCCACCCTTCACCACCGAAACAAGGGGAAATCCAAGGTGGGAGGGTCTTCTGGTCGCCTACCTTCCGTCGAGGCTGCTCGCCCTTCTCCTACTGACGAGAGGGGAGGAAAATCGAGTAAGGATAGGCACACTCCTCCTCGTGGACCTGAGGACATCACCTATCTCGGGTGGGATGGAGCCAAATTTGCCGAGTAAGGATTCTCCTTTAAACTCTTCCAAGAACTGAATAAGTTAAAGATTCACTAAGCCTCGAAACTTTTTTGTTCACAGGTATCGGGCTAATGACCACCCAAGGTGAGCAGATGTGATCCATCAAAACGCATGCTCGAAGACCCCGGCGAACATTCGTGACATCCCTGATGATCATGTTCGTCAGGCGACTGAAATAGTTGCTCGCGCCTAGTCAAGGCCATTGAACAAGGTCGTCCTTGCCCAATGGGTCATTGATAACTTTCATTTGTCAATGGTGCGAGCTGCCAACTCCCTCGTGTCTGCTCAACGGGGAATGGCTCAGGTGGTGGAATTGGAAGAAGCTGCTCGTCATCACGCTGCCACTGTTCGCCAGCTTACCGAGGAAAAAGACACGATGGCGAACAACTTCAATGGCCAGATTGCTCGGCCCAATAACCAGCTTACCATCTATATTGATAATGAGAAGAAATACCTTGAAGAAATTCAAGGTTCATCTGGTGAATTTGGAGGCAAAGACGCCCTGCTCGGCGAAGAGAAGAAAAAATTATCTACGGTCGAGCAGAAGATTGCCGAGCTCGAAGCGAAAGTTGCTCGCCTTAAGGATGTGGAGGCCAACACCTTCACCCGTGAGCAGCTCGAGGCTGAGCTCCAAGCCCGGTCTGCTCCCATCTCAAACTTGGGATACATCTAAGCCTATGCCGATTGCATTCACATGGCTGATGCGTACGATTTTAAAGATATGGTAGAAGAGATGGGCAAGGACTTGACTGAGTTCTTGGTGACATATCCCCCGCCGAACAACATCGAAATCCAACTGGGGGATGTGGCCGAGCTAGGGGTCAAGGTTGATAGCCTTGACCCTAGTATCATCATTACTCGCCCTCCACCTCTGGTCGATGAGGGCGAGCAGGAAGAGGAGCCAGCTACCGCAGACGAGCAAACTGCTGGAGAGAGGGAACAGAAAGCAGCCGAGGATATGGCTAGAGATATGATCGTTGACCCTCCTGCCGACCAGACCCAAGGCCCTCCTTCTGCCGAGCAGCAATAGATTCAGGACTTAGGCTAGTCTTTTACTTTGTAATAGTTGCTCGCTCTTTTTGTAGTACACTTCTTGAATCTTTGTACTATTTTTTAGGCTCAAAGCCTTTTACTCAATGAAATGTCTTTCTTTTGTTCGCTGATTTTCTTTATACGTTAATTGCCTTTACATTTTTGTCAATGCTTTCGCAATTATAACATATAATTTTGGGCTTTGTTCTATTTGAACTTTGCCTTTTAATGGAATCAGGGTTTAGCCTTAGGTTCTGTTCATTTTAAAAAACGAACAACCTTTAAGTGGCTTTGGTCCTTGAAGATGGACTTGTACCTCGAGCTTTGGACTTTTCAACGAACAACTATAAATATATATACATAATGTAAGAAATTTACAAGTGTTGTAAGACTGCTCGTCACTAACATATACAACCTGATGAACAACTTTGAACACTAACTAAAAACATGCTCGCTTATAATATTTTTGCCGAGCAACTTTGCCTAAAATTAAAAAATATGAAACAGCACCAGACTATACAATGTGCCGAACAACTTTTCATTCTATACTTAGCAAAATAAATTTTCAAAAAATTAGGCAAGTTTTTGGTTTGCCTTACTTGGTTCATCTGCCCCCAAGACATTTGTTCGCCCAACTTTGAACTTGTTCGACTCATTGATAGTACTTCTTTAGATGTACAGCATTCCAGGAGTATTGGGCCGGCTTGCCATCCATATCTTCAATATCGTATACACCATTAACGAATTTTTCCGTTATACGATACGGGCCCTCCCAAGTTGGTCCTAATACACCTGGAGGTTGGGCGAGCAACTTTCTTAGAACCAAATCTCCAACTCTAAATTCCCTGATTTTAACATGGGAATTGTAATAGCGTTCCGCTCGCTGCTTGTAGGTAGCATATTTCAGCTCGGCACTTAATCTTTTTTCTTCGAGCAAGTCCATTTCAGTAGCTAGAGCAGAGTTATTCGCCTGCTCATCAAAGTTGATCGTTCTGAACGTGTTGGTCTTTAACTCGATTGGTATCACAACTTCTGTTCCGAAAGCCATTAAAAAAGGTGTTTCTCCGGTGCTTGACCTGGGAAAAACTCTATATGCCCACAGGACTTCCAGAAGTTCTTCAGACCAACTACTTTTGCTCTCTGCTAGCCGTACTTTTAATGTATGCTTGATTATCTTGTTCACGGTTTCGACTTGTCCATTCGACTGGGGATGATAGGGCGTAGAATAATGTTTTTTGATCCCCCACTTCGCACAGAAGTCTCTCAATTCCTTCCCATCAAACTGCGGACCATTGTCGTCACAATGGTTTGCAGAACCCCAAAGCGACAGACAATGTTCTTCCAAATGAAGTTGATCATTTTCTGCTGCGTGATCTTTACCATGGCCTCTGCTTCCGCCCATTTTGTATAATAGTCGACTGCCACGACGGCAAACGAACATTTCCAACTCCTGCGGGGAAAGGACCAATAATATCCATCCCCCATCTTGCAAATGGCCATGGGCTGTAAATTGATACGAGTTGTTGGGCCGGGGTATGAATGTTTGGGGAAAAAATTTGGCATTGATGGCAAGTCTTTGCTTTTTTTATTGCGTCCTGACGTAAAGTTGGCCAATAGTAGCCTTATCTGATAGTTTTGTACGCCAAGGCTTGCCCCCCGGTGTGATTTCCACATACTCCGGCATGTATTTCTTCGAGTATTGCTCGTCCTTGCCCCCTAGGCAAACATTTGAGAAGCGGGATTGATATTCCCCTTTTGTAAAGCTGCTCGCCCACCAGAGTGTATCTGGCGGCTTGCTTTGTTAGCTTGGCAGCTTCAAAAGGGTTGTTTGGTTTTTCCCCACTTTTCAAGTATTTGACTATACTTGTTCTCCAATCTTCTTCTTCACTTGCTTGTTCGTCAAGTTGGTTGGCAATATAACTCTTAGTTGATGGATCATTCATCTTTATAATTATAATGTCTGCCAACTCTGCAGGTCCTTCGCTTGTTGCTAGTTTGGCTAACGCATCTGCTTGTGTGTTGCTTGTCCTTGGAATTTGTTCAATGAAGACTTGTTCTAACAAGGACATCAGGTAAGCAACAATTCGCCGATACTCGATCATGTGATCGTCTTTTGCCTCGTATTCACCTCGGACTTGGTTCACAATCAATTGAGAGTCACCGAATATTTGTAATTGTCTAACACCTACTGCAAGGGATAGGTGAAGACCAGCAATAAGAGCTTCATACTCAGCTTTGTTGTTGGTTGCCATGAAACCGAATCTAATCGCCGAGGTGAACACTTGTCTGTCTGGACTGATCAGAACCACTCCTGCCCCCGAGGCTATGTTGGTTGATGATCCGTCAACATAAAGATGCCAAGGGTGATCAAGTCCTCTCGTCGGATCTGGTAGGAAGGTTAGTTCGACTATAAAGTCGGTTAACGCTTGCCCTTTGATCGCTGTTCGAGGAGCATAGGTCACCCCAAATTGGCTAATCTCTAGTGACCACTTTAATAGACGACCAGCTGTATCGGGGCGATGGAGAATTTGTCTGAGTGGGAAAATTGTTAGCACTTCAACTTGATGATAAAAAAGTATGGTCGTAACTTCCTCACACTCATGACAAGTCTGTACGTCAGTTTCTCGGTTGGAGAGTATTTGATCTCCGCCTCGTGGAGAGCTTGGCTGACGTAGTAAATAGGTTGATGGAACTTGTCGTCTTCCCGTACCAGAACAGAGCTGATTGCCACTTCTGACGCTGCCAAGTACAAGTATATATTTTCTCCTGGGACGGGTTTTGATAGAATTTTAACATCTCCCAGGTAGTCCTTAAGTTGGTCGAATGCTTTTTGGCAGTTGTTAGTCCATGTGAACTGTCCTTTCTTGATGGCTTCAAAGAATGGACGACATTTGTCCCCCGATCTGGATATGAACCGATTCAATGCTGCTAGGCATCCCGTGAGTCTTTGCACTCCTTTTATCGAACGTGGTGGTTGCATATCCACGATAGCTTTGACTTCTGTTGGATTAGCTTCAATCCCTCATTGACTAACAAGATGGCCCAGGAATTTTCCGGAATGGACTCCAAAACTGCTCTTCTTCGGGTTCAGCTTCATATTGTAATGTCGAAGAATATTGAACACCTGGGTCAAATGCTGAAGATGGTCTTCCTTTCGGGGGCTCTTGACTACGATATCGTCTACATAGACTTCTACTGTATCTCCTATTTGTTCATCGAACATCTTGTTCACCAACCTCTGGTATGTTGCTCCGGCGTTGATGAGGCCGAAGGGCATTCTCTTCCAACACAACAAGTTTTTGTTCGTATAAAATGCCATGTTCTCTTGATCGTCTGGATGCATTGGGATTTGATGATACCCGGCAAAAGCATCCATGAATGTTAGCATTTCGTGACCTGCAGTGTTGTCCACCAATTGGTCAATATGAGGGAGAGGAAAGTTGTCCTTTGGGCATGCTGCATTCAGATCTGTAAAGTCTATGCATAACCTCCAGGTCCCGTTTGGTTTCCTCACAAGGACTGGGTTTGCTACCCATTGTGGACAGAGTGCTTGTCGGATTAGGTCGTTGTCTAACAACTTCTTTACTTCTTCATTCAAAGCCTGATACTTGTCTGGGCCATATTTTCTTCGCTTTTGATGGACAGGTCTTTTTGCTGGATTGATGTTGAGCTTATGGCAAGCATGCTTTGGATCTATCCCCACCATGTCTGCATGAGACCAAGCAAAAACATCTAGATTTTTACTGAGGAACTCTTTCATTCGGGATCTGTAAGGCTCAGGGAGCTCAGATCCTATGTACAATTCGAGATCCTCGTTTTTAGGATTAACTTTGAATGCCTCTAATTCTTCAACTGGAGTTGCTCGTCGTTTTTGTCCTTTCCAACGAGGATCAAGTATTGGTCCCTCAGGGTTGAAGTCATTTTCGATGTTCATGGGCTCTGCTCCCAGGCGGGGATCTAGATCATCTGTTGGTCCTGATTCGTCATTGTTAGTCAACATCTGGCCCTCCGAGTCACCTGGCGGGTGTTGCTCGTCACCACCCCTTTGTTGTTCGTCAGAATGAGACTCCCCTTGGGTGGTGATAAGTTGCTCGTCCAACACTTGCTCGTCAAGATGTTGTTCGTCAGTATCCATGTGGTCCTCCTCTATGTCCATCATGTTCTCCAGTACTGATGGCTCATCAACGGGATAGCTGGTGGTGGCTTCCATCATGGATACTAGTGCATACTTTGCCTGCAACTGCAGGAGGCATTCCCGAGCTTTTCTTTTATCTCCCTTTATTGTGCCTGCTCCGCTTGCTGTAGGGAACTTTAGGCAATAATGGTAAGTTGAACATGCAGCTTTAAATTCATTCAGAAAAGGTCGACCAAGAAACCCGTTGTAGGTTGATTCTTGATCGACGACCAAGAAGTCAACCATTCTCGTTATGTTTTTCTCGGGTTCCTCGACCGTCACAAGCTGAACGGACAACCTAATTTCCCCTAACGGGACTGTTACAACATTTTCGAAGCCTAAAATTATGTGATTTGAAGGTCAGATATAGCTCAAGTAGTCTCCAAGTTGGTCAAGCGTCTTCTTGAAAAGAATGTTGGTGTAGGCTCCGGTGTCCACCAACAATCTGTGCACTCTGGTCTCCATAAACTTGGCACAGATCACGAGCGAATCGTTATGGGGGGTCAAGATTCCCTCCAAATCCTTCTCAGAAAAGGTCAATTCTGCTGTTTGCATGATGGATGGCTTAACCCCCATTCCTTGTACTTGATCGATCACTCGCAATTCGGCTTTTCTTTTTCGTTGGAGATTGGCAGTCGTCCGTCAGAACATCCTCCCGCGGGTTCCATCATGTATAGGTCTTCAAGTGGACGAGCAGCAACGGTCGGAACGGGTCGCCCGGGTTTATTATTTTTCTGAGGTTGGTCATCCTCATCTTTAGAGTTGTTCTCCCGGGCTCTCTTTCCAGGTTGTCTTTTAACAAAGTCGGAGAGTTTCCCCTCCTCGTAGAACCACCAAAGCTGCTTGAGCAAATCTCTACACTCGCTCGTAAAGTGTCCCACGCTTTGATGGTAGGCACAGTACTTGTTAGGATTGAGTTTACCTGTGTCTTGACGGATTTTCTGTGGAGGGGAGAGCAACTCATTCTCTTTTACATTTTCATATATAGTATCGACTGATACTGTTAACACCTAGTTCAACTTTTCTTTAAGTTATGTCCCTTCATTGAATGCCTTCATGTTTTTTGGGACTCGGTAGCCGGTTCCGCCAGGTTTCTTGTTGTTCTCCTTGGGATCAGCTTTGTTCTCCCCCAAGTTTGATTGCAAAGCCTCATGCATGGAAACGAATATGCCAGCTTGATTTTGGAATTCGGCATAGCTTCTTGGGCACTTCAGACGTACCTCTTTCCATAGCTTTGATCTTTTTTTCAACCCGACCATAACATCAACAATTTTTGTATCCTCGCTGACGGGTTCACCTTCCAATAGCACCTTGCCGAACCTTTCCATGAATGCCCTATCTGACTCGTCATCATTTTGTTTGAGATTCGACAATCGATATTTTTGGGACAAATATGACCCTGTCGTTGAGAAATGGGAAAGGAACTCTCGACTCAGTTGAATGAACGAGTGGATAGATGCTGGTGGCATTGCCGAAAACCACTTGTGGACCCGATCCCCCAAAGTTAATGGGAAGTTTCGACATTGAGTGGCATCGCTGGCTCCAATCGAGACCATGTAATCCGAATACTTTGTCAGATGAACTCTGGGATCAGCAAGGCCATCATATTGTATGCTCGCCGGGAATTGGACTTTTTTCTGAATCGGGGCCTTCAGAATGATAGATGATATGGGTGAGGATGGCAAGCTGGTCGTCCCCACTCCTCTTTGCTGGTCCAATTGTCCCTGCATGCTCTCCACAGCCTTCCTTAAGCTTGACAGCTCATCCAAAGATGCCCCCTTGCTCGGAGGCTGTTCGGCGAGCAAAGGCACAAGCCTTCCTGCTCACCGCAGTCCCTCACTTGGAGTGGGCATGTCCTGGAGCTGCTTCCTAGGGTTGCTCGCCGCATTTGGCCCTAGGCGCCTGAAGGCAGACTGGGAGAGTCTTTCATGAACTGATGGGCGAGGCTGTTCAAATGTTGCTCGCCCACGCTCTGCTTTCTAGCGAGCAACCTTCTCCTGTTGTTGGGGTTGGCCAAGTCTGTCCTGGGCACTGGAACGAGTTGTTCCATGGCTCGACATTGTTGTTCGCCCGCGAGCAGACTCTGCCTAGCCCTTTCTTAGTTCGACCACCTTGGCTTTGCCCTTATCCCGCCTGACCTGGGCACTGTTCACCTCGTGTTGTTCACCCCTAACTGATCTGGCCCTAACAACTTCCAGGGGTCTATCCTTAGGCCTTGCTTGTGAAGGCCCATTGTTGGCCCCGGTACAAGACTGAGGAATACGTGTATGGGGGGGGGGGGGGGAATACACGTATACCCATTTTTCAACCTTAAAACTGACTGAGTCCCCTTTGCTCAGAGTGGTAAAGAACTAGGAGCTGATAACACACCTACTGACTACACTTGGTGCGGGTCAGTTGGCTAACTATCAGTTCAAGTTCAGTGCGGAAATGTTTGAGCCCTGAAAGTTTAAAGTCTTGTTTAGTTTGCTTTCTGAAAAACTTGTTTTACTCAAATCTGAAGAGTGTTTAGTAGGGCAGTGCTCTTTTGAAGATCAGCCTGATTGATTCAGGCCTGATAAACTTGAATGCAATGAATGAACAAGTAATATAGCAAGTATGCACAATATCAAAGCAGTAAGAACACAGGGAGTTTAACGTGGTTCAGAGTCTCAAGCTCCTACGTCCACGGCCTGACTTAACAGGAAATCCACTCAAGGGATTCTTGTTTTTAACGTGCCAATGTGCACCAAGACCAGCTAACCTCACTGATCTATACAACTCCACTTACTAACACTCTAACTGACTTACTCCCAACAAGCCTATCTTAGGGTTTGGTTTCAGTTTGAATTCCAACTAGGTTGAGATTATCCTTACAAGTCAAAGCTATGCTAAGGATTGGATAATCTCTCTAAGCTTGAGATAATTCTAATTAGCTCTTGGAATACAGAATAACTCTCAACTGCTAAGAAACACTTGGGAAATTTAGAAGGTTTCGAGTGCTTCTCTTAAAGGTTGAATGCTTTGAATGCTTGAGAGTTTGAGTAATTTCTGGCTTGGAAATTTCCCGTCACCTTGAATGGGTTCAAGGCCTTCTGTATTTATAGGTGATTTGAATAACTATCCGTTGGAGAGATAGCCTTCTAGTCATCTATGTAGAGTGGCTTCAAACGGACATATCTTCATGCAGCAGCCGTCATTTGCATGGATTTGGTATTTGCATTAAATGCACATTAAATGCTTGCCCGTTTAATGAATTCAGTCTTCATGTCAGGTTCCGTACGTGTGTGTCCTTCTCGGATTGGTCCACGTCATCAGGTTGGTGAGAATGTCAGAACTTATTCCTGAGCTTCAGGCTTGTCTTATTAAGTTCATTTTGTCTTGATCCCACCAGTCTTGTCCTGACGCTGAAATTCCTTTTGCATTGCTTGGCTCTACTCCAAGTCCTCCCATTAACTCAGTGACATCCCGTTCCCTTCAGGGCTGAGTTAGTAATGACCTCAGGGTCATACTCTTCATCACTGACACTTACTCAGCCAGCTTAGAGGACTGCCATAAGTTCAGGATGGTGCTCTTCGTCTTCAGGCTCTAAGTCTTGATTGTCTCCAGTGAGTTCTCCTCTCACTAAGTACCTGTGAAGTGTAAAATAACTAAGTACTAATCCTAAGCAAGACTAGCCTAACAAAGACAGATTAAGGCAATTATTTTTTCAGGGGCTTTGGGATCTTAATCAAAATTGACAATGTCCCAACAATTTCCCCCTTTTTGATGATGCCAAAACACTGAAAAGATCCTCAAAACACTTAGAGGAAACAAGATAAACCTATCTATAAGATAAGACAGTGTTAGAGCAATTCTTGATAAAGTACAGAATTTTAAACAACAGCCAAAAAAGACAATGAGTTTTTGTCTGTGGGCAAAAGTAATAGATTTCATTGATTGATGTGGAAATGATTACAATGAATCTAATCTATTACAAAGATGCCTGTGAACACCTAGACTAATCTCATTTCAGGCTTGAGTCCATATCCTGCATAAACTCTTGCCTTCAGCTCGTCAAGTCTTCCAGGTTGATTCACGTACCCTTCAGCTTTGGCTATCTTCAAGACTTCCATCATAATGGCCTTTGTATCATGCTTTTGAGTTCCAGGAACCAAGGGAGGAGCTCGAATGGTGAACTCAGGAGCCTTCACTTGAACTTGAGCTGCCTCAGCCTCCTCCAAGATCTTCTGGAATAGCTCAGGATGATTGTCCATCATGTAGTCAGTGAAGTGGGCATTGATATCGTCAGTGTCGCCCCACTTCTTCACAACAAACCACAGTCTAACAAATTCATCCCTTGCATCAGTCCAAAACTCCTTCAATGTCTCTGAGACGAACTCATCAACAAAAGCTTCCCTTGCTCCTGATTCTGGCCTTCTGATTTGAAGAATTGTTGATTTCCTAACTGTTGTCTTCTTCCTGTACTTCCTTGGCTCAGGCTTCGCCTTCTTCCTCCTTAGCAAGCTGATCACTGCATCATCTAGTTCTCGTTGTTGAAGCTCAGTGATATCAGTCAGCTTCTCAACCTTCTTCTCCAAGATGCGCATCTTCTCCTTCTGAGCAATTTCAGCTCTGCGCATAGCCTCAGATTTTTCAGATTGATCTCCCCACGCTTCAGCACATAGCTCCGCAACCAACTCACCTGAATAAGTGATGGGATTCTTCCTTGAGCTCATGGGAGACGACCTCTTAACTGGCTCAGGTTGTTGCTTGGAAGGTTCATTAGTCTTTGCCTTTGTTGCCTCCTCTCTCATCTTGGCAACAATTTCTTCTCCTTCCTTTTCCACCGCCGCTAACCTAGCTGACTTCCTCACCCTTAAAATGTTTCCATCAGGATTGGCTTCAGGGTCAGCTAGAACGGTCTCACCTTGATTGACTGCCTCAGATGCCTCAGGGCGGGATCTTTTCTTCTTCTTTTCCCCCTTTTTGGCATCATCAATGGCCTCGGATGGGAATGCGTCAGATCCGCTGTTGATTACGAAGGAGGCTAGGGAATGGACATCATTAATTCCCTCCTTCAATAATTCAACTCCCATCGAAATTCCAGTCCCTGCAAATGATACTGAACTGATTGCAGCTTGGACCTTCTTCTCAAAGACCTCCATGGAGAGTTGGAGTCTTTGCTCAACCTTCTCTATCTTCCCCTCCACCAGAGCAGATCGCTCATCTGCTTGGGTCAGTCTCTCAGCAATGTCCTTTGAAGTCTGAGCAATACGTTCTGACTCCAGCTCAAACTTTGACGCTGAGCCAGAAATGGCCTGAGTGAATAGTGCCCCAGCCTGAGCTGCAAGCTTCTCCACAGCCTGATTAAGATCCTCCTTCCTTTGCTCATCCTTCTCAGTCAACTGCTTCAAGGTTTGCCTCAGCATCTTTTTGGTGCGCTTTCGCTCATTCCTCACTGACTTGGCCGTGTCAGTCATCGTTTTCTTTAACAAAATCAGCTCCCTGTTAGCAAGGGTGTTGTAAGCTGACTTCGTCCACCTGATGTGCTTCGCCAGGGCCTTGGAGTCTTCTTCCTTCTCAGCTCGTAGCCTCATTACCTCCTCCTGAAGTTCAGCTAGATTTTCTGAGGTTTTCTCCTGCTTGACCTCCACTATGCTGGTGAATTCAGCACGTCCGACCCCGGTTATGATCACATCCTCATCATCAACGGTCGCCTCAGTGATTGGCTGCTTTTCCTTGTCAGCCCCTGCAGCATCAGTCCCTTCTTCAAGGTGCACTGAAGGCAGTTGTGAAGTAGTCATAGCCGCCTCCTCAGGCTCAGCTAAGCTAACTTGAACCTTGGGAGCAAGTCCCTCGGAACTGAGAGTCTCCTTGAATGCCTCAACATCTTCCTCTTTTGTCTCAGGGCAGGGAATCCCTTCATCGACAGATGTCTCATCGGCAGCTGAGATGTTCACAACATCCTCAGCCACTGGTCCACCCTTGGCACCAGTGTTCTGATCACCTTACCCCTGAGCCTGAGGCTCAGAGTTCATCTCATCCACTTCCTGTGCAGTTTCCTCCATTGCCTTCTCCAGGTCTCCACCCTGAGCTTCTTCATCATCCTCATCATCATCCTTCCCGACCTCAGGAAGGAGGTCAGCCTTGCTCTTGGACATCATATCAGCCACTAGCTGCTTCAGGTTGTCAAAGTTCAAGAGTTGAAGCCAGCTAGTAAGTCCAAAGAACGAGCAAATCTTGGCCTCTTCCGTCTCCCAATGCTCCCAACCACGAGCATCCACCAGCATATGTTGCTCCTGCATGTTTGATTGTTTGAAGTCCAACCAAACTTTGAGCTCTATCACATACGCCAGTAGCTCAGTATACTTGGATAGCCCAGGCCAGCACTTTCCTGCCCATTCTGTGGCGTTCCCCCTGAGGGTGTTCTCCAGAATCCCTCCAGCCATGTGTTCATCCAAATCCTCCTCCTCCTCTTCGAGGAATTCGTCCTCCTCAGCTGAAATGGATTTGGGACAGTCTTTGGGATTAGGGTATGAGGGAAAATCTGAGGGGTTTGGAAGGTTCGGCTCGGCTGACTGGTCAGGCTCATTCATGTGTGAAGTTGAAGGCGCTGACTCAGTAGGATGATTTGGCTCTGAGGTTTGGGGTGGTTGGGGAGATTGAGGTGTGGGGTCAGGAATGAAGGGTGTTTGGGTTTCAGGGTGTGGGTGTGTTTGAGTGGGTACTGTCTCAGGCTGCAACGACTCAGCCGTCTCGACAGTTTTTCTCACTTCCTCCAAGTCAGAGGCTCCAGGAGAGCTTGACTTCTCCCTCTCACTCACCTCAGGCAGCTTCTTAGCAGGGGATTTTTTGGTCCCCTTCCTAAGCCTTTTCAGGGGCCTCTCTCCCTGAGCACCCTCCTTTCTGACGTCATCGTCAGTTCCCTCAGCCTCAGATCCGGCCTTCTTGGGATCAGACTCAGTCCCAGATATCGTGCTCTTCCCTGACAGCACTATCTTCACCCTTTTCCTCTTCTCAGCCGCTTCCACTTCAGGCTGCTCCACCTTCTCAGCAGCAACCTTCTCACCATCCTTACTCCTCTCAAGGAGCTCATCTACCCGTTCAATGAGACTGGTTGCCACTCTTTTGGCTTTACCAGTTGGCCTTTTGACCTGACCCTTTGCTTTCGCATTGGGATCAGTCAGCCCTAGCACTGAATAGGTATCACTCAGTGAGGAAAACATTACCTTCTTCGAGGAGAGACTATCCTCAAAGTCGAAGGTGTACCCATGGCAAGCATGAGCAATCAGGATGGACATCCTCGTGCCGAAAGGCAAGATGGCACTGACGAAAATGTGCTTCTTCTCCTCGTTACGCGTGAGTTTGTCCAGTCCTGCCTGATGGAGTTGATCGAGGAAGAGCTGCTCCCAGTTCGCTTCCACTCCATCAACGATAGCTCCCATGAGTCTCAGCTTGGGCAGACTTAATTGCTCGTGAGAGCCAGTTGCGCCCATCACCATCTTGGATACCAAGTCCACCAGAGCTCTATACTCAGGCTTTAACGTACTCTTGTTCTGGCGAGCCCTGAACTCCGATGACCCTGACTTGGTCCATATCCCAAGAAACTCTCCTTCTGAGTTCTCCTTGTAGGTTCTTGGGTTGATGCCTGAGAATGGCAGCTTGAAGACTTCCCTCACCGCCTGCCTGAAGTTGATAGTGACCACCTCTGTGTTGTAAAGAGGTTCGCCGTCGCCGTCCTTCTCTCCCGTCGGCTTCAACGCAGTCACCTTTGTGAAAACTTCCCCCTTCCGCAATAACATATTCAAATATGCTTCCACAACTGTTCTTGGGAGCACAAAAATGGGTTGGGTGGTGAAGTATGTTTCCAACCCGGCATCGGAAATCCATTTAAACACGGGTTTGATTTCCTCAACCGTAGGATAGATACCTTCCATGGAGATGACTTGCTCCATGTGTACCAGTTTCTTCTCAACAACGTCGACGATCTTGTCGGTTGTCCAGTTGGAATCAAGGAATGCCATTGTTTTTGAAAGAAAGGTTTTTGAAAAATTTATGTGTTTGAGCAAGAGAAAGCTCAGTGTGCTGATTGTACGTTGTGTTTGCGTAAAAACCTCAAATGGCACTCTTGATTGATAAGACTAAGTCAGTTACTCGAACGTGGGGTTGAGATTGATCCCTAAATTCGAAAGGTTTTGAAATGAGGGGCTGTAGGATCAAGCGCTTACCACTAGACTAAAAGCCCGGACTTGTAGTAAGGTGCTACTTTATTTCCTTTAACCCATATCTAGCTGCAGCGCCACGGGCGGCACCCAACTATGCCTTTAATCGAGCGAGCGGGCAGGACTTGAGCGCTCAAGCCTGGAAGGCAGGAGACTGCTAGGATATTTCCCAACAATCCCCCCCTAGCAGTATCCTGACTTTTCGCCAAAAATACCACTATTTGCGCCATGGGGGACTCGAACCTGTGACCTGTGCTCTGATACCACTTGTAGGATCAAGCGCTTACCACTAGACTAAAAGCCCGGACTTGTAGTAAGGTGCTACTTTATTTCCTTTAACCCATATCTAGCTGCAGCGCCACGGGCGGCACCCAACTATGCCTTTAATCGAACGAGCGGGCAGGACTTGAGCGCTCAAGCCTGGAAGGCAGGAGACTGCTAGGATATTTCCCAACAGGGGCCAGGATTAATCTCAGCTTCAATTAAACCCCATGTCAGTCATATTCCGTATAAAACGGACACGTATATAAAAAAGTAACTGGCATTAAATGCTCCGTGCGCGTGGGTTTTAAATGTGAAAATATGCGCTTTTAATGAAAACGGAATGCATTTAATAAAGATTTTCAGGACGAAGGACTCAGGGAGACGCTTGAGATTCACTAGAGTCAGGTTAGAACTCATACCTGTCAGGGAGACATTGTAGCACCCTGATACCTCGCTGAGTCGAGTCTGGCCTGAGTTCCCCCTAGAACCCTACGCTGACTGCTCTCCCGGATCTAAGAGTCCTAACTCCACTGACAGTTCCATAAACCTCGATTCAGCCAGAGGCTTAGTCAAGATGTCAGCTTTTTGCCTGTCAGTGTGAATCTTCTCCATCCTAATATCTTTCTTCTCCACATGATCTCGAATGAAGTGGTGTCTAATATCCACATGCTTGCACCTTGTGTAAAGCACTGGGTTCTGAGTAATTGCTATAGCACTATTGTTGTCACAATAGATTGGAACCTGATTAGCAAACACTTGGTAGTCCCTCAACTGTTGCCTCAACCATAAAATCTGAGCACAACAACTACCTGCAGCCATATACTCAGCCTCAGTCGTGGATGTAGCCACTGAATTCTGCTTCTTACTAAACCACGAGATCAACTTACTTCCCAAAAACTGACATGTCCCTGAGGTTGATTTCCTATCAATCCTACAACCTTCATAATCTGCATCTGAATAACCTGTCAGTTCTAAGTTGTCATCTGAAGGATACCATAGTCCCATATTGACTGTCCTTTTCAAATACTTAAGTATCCTCTTAGCAGCCTCCAAATGACTTTTCTTGGGATCAGACTGATACCTAGCACACACACCAACTGCAAACGTAATGGCAGGCCTACTTGCAGTCAGGTACAATAAAGAGCCTATCAGCCCACGATACTCAGTCTGATTTACTGAAGTCCCTTCAGTGTCAGGATCCATCTTCCAATTTGTGTTCATAGGGATCCTTGCTGGATTGCTGTTCTGAACACCAAACTTATGAATCAAGTCTCTTGTATACTTGGCCTGATTAATGAATATACCTTGATCAGTCTGCTTGACCTGCAATCCTAAGAAGAAGTTCATCTCTCCCATCATGGACATCTCAAATTTACCAGTCATTAGCTTAGAGAATTTCTCACAAAGCTGGTGATTTGGTGATCCAAATATTATGTCATCCACATAAATCTGGACCAAGAGAATGTCATCACCTTTAGTGATCCTGAACAAGGTTCTATCCACAGTTCCTTTCTTGAACCCATGGTCTAACAGGAATTGAGAGAGGGTATCATACCAAGCTCTTGGTGCTTGCTTAAGTCCATAGAGTGCTTTCTTCAAATGGTATACTCTATCTCCAACCTCAAACCCGGGAGGTTGTTCAACATATACCTCTTCATTGAGTACACCATTCAGGAAGGCACTCTTGACATCCATTTGATACACCTTGAACTTCTTGTATGTTGCATATGCAAGGAACAACCTGATAGCTTCCAACCTAGCCACTGGAGCAAAAGTTTCATCATAGTCTATTCCTTCAGACTGACAATACCCTTTTGCAACCAGTCTAGCCTTGTTCCTTACCACAACACCATTCTCATCCTTCTTGTTCTTAAAGACCCACTTGGTACCAATCACACCTTGATGCCTAGGTCTATCCACCAGTTCCCAAACTTGATTCCTTGTGAACTGATTCAACTCCTCTTGCATGGCAATGATCCAGTTCGAGTCAGTGAGAGCTTCTTCAATGTTCTGAGGCTCTTGCTCAGAGAGAAAGCAACAGAACAATACACTCTCACCATGGAACCGTCTGGTCCTGACTCCCTCAGTTGGATCACCAATGATTTGATCAATGGGATGATCTTCTAACCAAGTTCTCTTGCCAGGAGTTGTTCCTGAAGTACCTGCCATGTTAGTGTCTACAGGTTCATAAAATTCAGGAAATTGAACAGAAGGGGGTGATCCTGAGTCTATACCAAAGGGATTAACAAGTTCAATGTCAGGGACATTGATTCCCCCTTGATGAGGTGACTCAGGAACCGTCTCAGCTGCAACAACATCTTTATAGACGGTACTTACCTCAGGTTGAGCCTGTTCCTCAGTCTGAGGCTCAACAATCCCTGATGTGCTGGGCTTAGGAGTGGCACCTGATTCATCATCCTGATTGTCATCATCATCCCATCTCGGAATTGGCACAGTCTTGATCTTGGGATCAGGTTGATTCTTCAAGCTCAGCCTTGTCACACTCCTTGTGACCTCCTCAGAGGCAGGATTCAACACCTTTGCCCTAGACTCATTTGCAGATTCATCAAAGACAACATGAGGTGATTCTTCAACAACAAGGGTCCTACAATTGTAAACCCTGAAGGCTTTACTAACTTCAGAATATCCTAAGAATATTCCTTCATCAGATTTGCTATCAAAGGCTTTCAACTGGGTCTTCCCGTTGTTGAGGATGAAGCACTTACAACCAAATACATGAAAATAAGAGATACGAGGTTTCCTTTTGTTCCATGTCTCGTATGGGGTCTGTACATGTTGCTTGTTCAGCATGGATCTGTTCTGAGTGTAGCATGCAGTGTTGATTGCCTCAGCCTAGAATTTCTTGGGCAATCCTGACTCAGCCAGCATGGTCCTTGCAGCCTCCTTCAGTGTCCTGTTCCTTCTTTCAGCGACACCATTCTGTTGTGGAGTTCTAGCTGCAGAAGTCTCATGAGCTATACCAAGTCCATTACAGAAGTCAGAAATATATGAATTTATAAATTCAGTGCCCTTGTCAGATCTGATCTTAGTAATGGACTGATTCTTCTCATTGCTGAGTCTCCTGATCAACTCTGGAAGCTTCACCTGTGTTTCCTTCTTATTTAACAAGAAAATAACCCAAGTATATCTAGAATAATCATCAATAACCACAAGGGTATACTTTCTACCATTCATACTCACAGGTGTTATGGGACCAAACAAATCCATGTGCAAGAGCTGAAGTATCCTGTCAGTGGAGTAAGAAGCTTTTTCTTTGAATGATGCTCTGACCTGCTTCCCTTCCTGACAAGCTTTGCACACATGATCTTTGCTAAAAACTTCATTAGGTAGACCATCAACAAGTGATTGTCTAGAAATTTTGTTAAGAATCTTGAAGTTCAGGTGGCTTAATCTTTTATGCCATAACCAACTGAGCTCTAAAGAGCTTTTAGCAATAAAACAGGTATTAGGAATAGTGTTGCTCCAATCAGCGAGATAAACGTTACCTTTCCTTATACCTGATAGAAGCACCTGTGTTGATTTGTCCTTGACTGAACATGTATTCGATGAGAACTCAACACTGAACCCTTTGTCACAGAATTGACTTACTGACAGCAGGTTATGCTTCAGTCCTTCCACAAAGGACACATTTTCCACTCTGACTGTACCTATAATTAGAACACCAAAACCTTTAGTAACACCTTTTGAGTTATCACCAAAGGTTACCTGTGGACCATCTTTAGCTTGATACTCTTAGAGAAGACTCTTCATTCCAGTCATGTGCCTTGAACAACCACTGTCTAGGTACCAAACAACTTTGATTGAGTCTCCTCTCCTCTTGTTGTGATCCACAGCCGCCTGCAAGCAAATCAGGCTTTAGGTACCCATTGGGTGTTGGGTCCTATCGTGTCAGCTGTACCCTTCGGGATCCAGACTTGCTTCACAACCCTGATTGCCTCAGAGTGGTAAATCTGTCTCCCTGAAACATCGACATACACAACTTTCTTCTTCTTTGCCTTAGAGGAAGATGGTGTATGAGTGTTAGACTTAGGCTTCGCAGGAGCCTGAGTGGGTGCCTTTTGGGCTGGCTTCCTGTTCTTCCTAGGTCTGGATGCAGCAGGTCTTGGGCCTAGTTCTTGATAAGGACCCTGATTTCTATTTCCCCTAGGCAAATGAGGAAATGGAAAACAGTTAAAGGCCTCAGGATGCCAAAACCACGGGGGTGTCATCATATTTGGCCTTCCCTGTTGGTATTGCCAAGCATGATGGTACCCTCGCTGACCAGTCTGAAAGCTCTTGGCCTGAGTCTTCCTCTGCTTTCGCTGAGGTTTTCCCTGGCCTGAGCTCTCAAGGACTTCCGTAGGTTGCTTTGCCTTTCCCTTGGGTTTTGGCTTAGCTACCTTAGGAGTAACCCTGACTGTGTCAACGGTTTCCTTGCCCTTATCAGTTTGACGGGCCTGGAGCACAACCTTAGGTGCACTCTGGCATGTCTGAACAAATACCCTCTCAGTGTTGCTCCCTGAAGCAACATGAGACTGACCTTGTGAGGATTTCTCAGGAACATATCCAAGTCCCTTTTTCCTGTTCCCAAGTATCTGGTTGCTATTTATTTCCTCTCTAGCCACTGAGGATTTATTCATTGCTGCAACCTTTTTCTTGAGAGAGTCCTCACTCTTTTTCAGGATTTCATGTCTGGTAAAGAGGTCATCAAACTTACTCTTAAGTGCTTTCAGCTCTTCCTTCCTGACCAGCTCTTCCTCAGCCAATTCCTTCAGAATCTTTTCTCTTGGGAGACGCTCAGAATTGATCATATCAATTTCCTGAGTTAGTCTCACAATCTGAGCTGATTCTTTAAGATCAGACTGAGTGAGTTGTTCATTCAGGTTTTGAACTTCAGTACTTAATTTCTTGTTCTCCTCAACCAAGAAGACATTAGTTTCCTGCAGTCTGGAGAAATCAACCATCAATTGATCAAGACAGATCTGAAGGTTCATTTCTCTAACTGACTCTGAGCTAAGCTCAGGATTTTGACCAGTGTAAGAAGCACAAACAGAATTTGATGTTACCTCAGGCTCATCCCTAGCCATCAGACAGACATCATCGTACTCTTCATCTGAGAAGAGTTCAGGTGACCTTTCAGCAGGACCGTCAGAATCTGTCGCATCTTCAGCGACCATCGCTCTCCGATCAGCAGATCTTAGATCCCTAGTGGCTCTCCTTTCCTCTCTCTCCCTCGCACTCAGCTCCGGGCAGTCGTACCGATAGTGACCAATCTTGTTACAGTTGTAACATGCTACCTGCTCACTTACTCTTTCTTTTCTTGGTTCAGGGTTCCTCCTTGAGTCAGGTTCCCTGGTTCTCGGTGAGCTTTCAGTTCTGGTTGGATATCTATCATCGCGAGTACATCTCTGTTCGTCTCTTCTTTCAGGCTTTGGTTCAGAATATCTCCTTTCATCACCACGTTCTCTCCTCTGGTCAGTATTCCTTCGCTCCTCATATCTCCTTGAGCTTTGGTGGGTTCCTTCAGGTTTCCTGTCACATGAGTCCTGATAAAACTTTTTATAACGACCAAACCTGGAATTGAGCTTGTCGAATCGTCTGGCCATCAGGCTGTACTCTTCAGCGAGTTCTTCTCTGCTCATCTCCATCAGTGACTTTGATGAAGAGTTTGATGAGGACTCAACAGGTTCAGACCTGGACTTGAACGCCACACTTTTCTCAGGAGTTTTCTCCTTCACTTCCTCTTCTGACTGAACTTTCTTCTTCCTCTTGTTAAGGTCAAATTCAAGCGCTTTGAGCTCTGAAAAAAGTAAAGCAGAAGTTATGTTACTCATATCCTGAGTGTTCTTAAGCATAATTACACTGTTGTCCCATCTCTCAGGAAGGGCATTCAGGATCTTTGAAGCAACATCTCTCCTTGGGACATCCTTGTCCAACATCACCAACTCATTCATCAACTTGATGAATCTAGACTCCATTTGATCTATGCTCTCGTCGGGCAGCATCTCGAACGCCTTGAATTTCTGAATGGCAATGTTTCTCTTGTTCTCCTTGATCTTTTCAGATCCCTCACACATCCTTGTCAGCTCATCCCAGACCTCCTTTGCCGTCTTTAAGTTCATCAGCCTGGCTGACTCCTCGAAGGGCACCGTGTGCAAGATGATGTTTCTGGCGACGTTGTCAAGTCCCACCATCTTGATTTCATCGTTGGTCATGTCTTTCCTTTCTTTAGGAACCTGCACGCCAATCGCAAGATCCTCATATCCCAGTCCTCTGACGTTAGGAATAGTGATCTTGATCGGTCCCTCCCTGAGTACACGTGGCATCTGGTCATGGATGGCATCTAGATGTGCTTCTAATCTGAACTTCTAATAGACAAAGTTAGACACGGAGAATTCAGGTAACGAAGCTTCAAGTCTCCTCGAAGTCATGATGATGCAAGTTTTATGAAAAGCAAACTCAGATCTGTTCAGTGACCACCAACAGTTTCTCCTCTGAAACTATTAGTATTCAAAGTCAGTGGTCTTTCGAACCACTGCTCTGATACCACTTGTTGGCCCCGGTACAAGACTGAGGAATACGTGTATGGGGGGGAATACACGTATACCAATTTTTCAACCTTAAAACTGACTGAGTCCCCTTTGCTCAGAGTGGTAAAGAACTAGGAGCTGATAACACACCTACTGACTACACTTGGTGCGGGTCAGTTGGCTAACTATCAGTTCAAGTTCAGTGCGGAAATGTTTGAGCCCTGAAAGTTTAAAGTCTTATTTAGTTTGCTTTCTGAAAAACTTGTTTTACTCAAATCTGAAGAGTGTTTAGTAGGGCAGTGCTCTTTTGAAGATCAGCCTGATTGATTCAGGCCTGATAAACTTGAATGCAATGAATGAACAAGTAATATAGCAAGTATGCACAATATCAAAGCAGTAAGAACACAGGGAGTTTAACGTGGTTCAGAGTCTCAAGCTCCTACGTCCACGGCCTGACTTAACAGGAAATCCACTCAAGGGATTCTTGTTTTCAACGTGTCAAGGTGCACCAAGACCAGCTAACCTCACTGATCTATACAACTCCACTTACTAACACTCTAACTGACTTACTCCCAACAAGCCTATCTTAGGGTTTTGGTTTCAGTTTGAATTCCAACTAGGTTGAGATTATCCTTACAAGTCAAAGCTATGCTAAGGATTGGATAATCTCTCTAAGCTTGAGATAATTCTAATTAGCTCTTGGAATACAGAATAACTCTCAACTGCTAAGAAACACTTGGGAAATTTAGAAGGTTTCGAGTGCTTCTCTTAAAGGTTGAATGCTTTGAATGCTTGAGAGTTTGAGTAATTTCTGGCTTGGAAATTTCCCGTCACCTTGAATGGGTTCAAGGCCTTCTGTATTTATAGGTGATTTGAATAACTATCCGTTGGAGAGATAGCCTTCTAGTCATCTATGTAGAGTGGCTTCAAATGGACATATCTTCATGCAGCAGCCGTCCTTTGCATGGATTTGGTATTTGCATTAAATGCACATTAAATGCTTGCCCGTTGAATATGCAGTCTGAATTCAGTCTTCATGTCAGGTTCCGTACGTGTGTGTCCTTCTCGGATTGGTCCACGTCATCAGGTTGGTGAGAATGTCAAAACTTATTCCTAAGCTTCAGGCTTGTCTTATTAAGTTCATTTTGTCTTGATCCCACCAGTCTTGTCCTGACGCTGAAATTCCTTTTGCATTGCTTGGCTCTACTCCAAGTCTTCCCATTAACTCAGTGACATCCCGTTCCCTTCAGGGTTGAGTTAGTAATGACCTCAGGGTCATACTCTTCATCACTGACACTTACTCAGTTCAGGATGGTGCTCTTCGTCTTCAGGCTCTGAGTCTTGATTGTCTCCAGTGAGTTCTCCTCTCACTGAGTACCTGTGAAGTGTAAAATGACTAAGTACTAATCCTAACCAAGACTAGCCTGACAAAGACAGATTAAGGCAATCATCTTTTCAGGGGCTTTGGGATCTTAATCAAAACTGACAATGTCCCAACACCCATTCTGTTCTTGCTGTCTCTGGTGAGCTTGGAGAGCAGCAATGGTTTTGGCCAGTTTGTTAGGGTTGTTCGCTAGGGCCTCCATTTCAGGTGGGAGATTATGTATGTTGTGATCTGTTCGCATGTCTGAGATTACGATCCTGGTGGTCGGCCGATGAAGCTCGGGTAGGAGATGCTCTCCTTGATAAGCGTGAACCTTGTGTTTTTTTGGATTGAGGCATTTCAAATTAAATTCTCTTCAAATTTTTTATTGAAGAACACCAAGAACACTTTTGCTTGAATCTTCAAATGTTTCTTGAGGTTTTCTTAAAATCTTCAAGTTTTCAACTTGAAGTTCTTGACTAATCTCACTAAACCGGAGGTTCGGACCCTCCTTCTAGCGCCAATTTGTTGATGATCAAATTTAATCGGATGTATTAGTGACTGTTCTAGTTCGGTTTAAGATCACCAATCAATTTTGTGTGATTGATTACCACCGTAAATGGTAAATCGAAAGTTTAGGTTATGAAATTGTAGATACGAAAGTCAAAATTGTATTTATCTCGTGTATGTGTACGTTTAGGTGTGTTAGTGTATGTTTTAGGCATTTGTTAATTTGAACTTGTATTTCTTAGCTGGAGAACAACTATTTATAGAGACTAGCAAGTAGGAGGTGTCCAAGACTCTTGGGCTTCCTAGCTTGCATGCTAGACATGTGTCCTTTGACCTTTGTTTGACCTTATCTAGGCTGAATCTTAGTTACAAAGTCTTCTTTGGTCTTATCTCGCACTCATTGTTGTTTGTCCAGGTCGGCTTATTTGATCCAGTATGGATTCTTCATCAAAGTTGTTCACCTTTTGAGGGTATGGCTTCAGAGTTGTTCGCATATATTCCTTGTTGAGCTGAGCTTCGGAATCTTGGTTCTTTGTTCGTTTGCATACACCTCTTAGGTTGGTAAATACACCACCTTTCATTAATATTGCTCGTCATCAGTGACTTGGTGGAATGTTCATATCTGGTCTCGGGTCTTAAAACCTGTTCACCAGTATGTTGTTCATCATTGGAGCTGTTCGTCATTTCATGCACCTCCCGGATTGATCCATGCACTCCCACTTGATTTTCTTCATTAATCGCCTTTGATTTTGGGGTTAATTCTCTGTAATCTCTTTTAAGGTCTTAATCCTTGTTCGCCCTTCATTGACTGATGTTCGCCTATCAACAGAAAGCAAGAGATTGTCTTCATTGGAGTATGATGTGAAAGAATTGCATAAGAAAGACGATCAGCGTGTCAAGAACTCCAGAAGAGAGATGTAGAGCTGAATCGAATTCAGCAAGAGAACAATAGACGGTTCACTTCGATGGAGTACCAGATGAGCCAGATTGCAAAATCATTGGGAAGAGAGCCGATTAAGTATCCTTCTATGACGGAGGGGAACCCGAAAGTGCATTGCAAGATGATCCAGTTAAGAAGTGGAACCAACTATGATGGTCCCCAGATGCCTGCTGATTCTGAGACGCCCCAAGAAGACATTGAGATAGAGGGGAAAGAGCATAAGGAAGATTGAGATGAGATTGAGGAGGTAAAAGTTGAGAAAGGGGTTGAGGGTGAAGGCATTCAGAAAAGTAAAGATATGGATGAGTTCCAGAAGGAAGGCATTGAGGAGATTGAGAGAGTCCCAAAGTGGAAGAAGGCAAAGGAAGCAAGGAAGAATGTGAAAGAAACTGAGAGAGATGAATGGGGGGTACCCAAATCAGTGATACCTGTCCCATATCCGCAGCGCTTTATGAAAAAGAAGTTTGATGAAAAGTTTGCTAAATTCCTTGATGTTTTTAAGAAATTGCATATTAACATTCCTTTTTATGATGTTTTAGAACAGATACCGAACTATGCCAAGTTCCTGAAGGACTTGATGGCGAAGAGGAGGCGAGTGGATGAGCCCAAGTTGGTGCAGCTGAACTATGAGGTGAGTGCATTAGTGCACAAAGCACTTCCACCGAAGTTGAAGGATCCCGGGAGTTTCACGATCTTATGTGATATCGGGAATGGAGTCAAGAAGGGAGCGTTGTGCGACCTTGAAGCGAGCATCAATCTAATGCCATTGTCGCTATTCAAGAAGTTGGAAGGTGGAGAACTTCAGCCAATAATGATGACGCTTCAACTTGCTGATCGGTCTATTACTCGACCTCAAGGTGTAGTTGAAGACGTCCTCGTGAAAGTTGGATATCATAGTTTTCCAGCCAATTTTGTGGTCCTAGAGATGGAGGAAGATGAGCACGTGCCTTTAATCTTAGGAAGACCTTTCTTAGCTACGACCGGGATGGTGCTAGATGTGGCAAATGGGAAGATAACATTGAAAGTTGACGATCAAGAGATAAAAATCTCCCTATATGAGGCCATGAAGTACCCGAAGGAGGATGAGAGCTGTTATTGCATGGATGTCATTGATCATTGTGTTGAAGACACACCTCTTATCTCTAACCTTCCTTATATACATGATTTTGATAATCCTTCACTTGATGATTTAACCCATGAGCATTATGATCTTGATATTTTTGATAGGGATAAAGGGAAGAAGTTGAAGAATGAAGAAGTGGAAAGTGTGGACGTGGTCCAGTTGGAAAGGAAAGGAGGAGTTAAGAAGAAAAAGTCCAAATTCAAGAAATTGCTTAGTAAAATTCCTTCAGATAAAGGTGAGAAGAAGTTGAGACCCCCACCACTAGGGGATGAGAAGGAAGCAAAGGAACTCATGATGAAGGGGCATCAAGGAAAGGAATTTAACCACCACTCTTATGAGAGTAAGAGAGGCAATTTTGAGTATCATGTCCCATAAGCTCCTTTGAGCTCGGTCCGTCATGAGGACCTTAAAAATAGCGCTGAATGGGAGGCAACCCATTTTTATTTGCTTTTAAGTGTTTTATATTATTAGGGTGTTGTTTTGAATCGTAAGTTTTAACCTCGTACTTGAGAGTTTATTTTGTAGGCTTGTGTCGAATGAGTAAAGGTATCATGGAGTTATTCAGATTGAAGGGACCAACTCGAGACAAGAGAGTGTGCCAAGTTGTTAAGAGAAACTGAATTACTTGGATGAGGTAACCACCACCCCAAACTTAGACCACTTCACAAGGTCGAAGTTTGGAGGGTGGAGTATATATGTGTTTTATTACATTGCACAGTCGCACACCCTCTCTTTAAGTTGAGTTTGGTTATATATTGTTCCGTGAGATGCTCCTTGAGCTGATATTGATGTGATGTGGTACTACATATTTCATGCCTATCAATCATCTTATGCTTGTTGATTGCTATCTTTGAGTGTGAGTATGAGTTAGTGATTTGTGGAGTCGAGTGAGAGTCTGAATTGTGTGAGTGTAGGAGTTAGAGTTGATTTGAGAGGGAACTCGTATGCTTGCAAACTTTCCTTTTGAGTACTTGTGTGATGAGAGTGAGGATTCACTAGGACTAGCATGGATGTGAAAGCCGTGAGTTTTGAGCCTTTTGAGATTAAGATGCATGAATTGATCTCTTCGTTTGTGAGTGAGTCGTCACCTTAGAGGATGCTAGAACTTGTGTGTGCTCTTACTTCTTGATTGTGTTTAGTTTGATATGCCGAATGTGATCTTAGGTCATCTTTGATTTGTTGAGTCACTTAGCTAAAAATGTCTCTATCAATGACATTTATCCCTTGTTAGACCATTTGAGCCTTAGCCTTTTCTATTTGCTAGCACATTTTAAACTAATCCAAATTCTTAAACTCTTTTTGTCCCAATGTGAGTGGAGAATAGGAAAAGTTGTGAATGTTGAAGGGATTGAGTTGAGAAAGGGAATTATGATGGTTGAGTTGTGATAAAAGAAGGGTGTGATGAAGTTTGGAGTTGTGGGAAAGAAAAAAATTGAGAATGAGCAAAAGAAAAAATGAGCTCATATGTTCTGCGAAAAAGAGAAAAAAAAGTGAAGTGATTGAAAAAAAAATGAACTGAGTTAGAAAAAAAAGAATTGAAGTGTTGAGAGTAGAGGAATTGAAAGTTTATTGAATGAAGATGTTTGAAGTATTTTGATCCTCGTCTTGAAATATTGAAATTTGATTTTCTATTCTCTATTCACTTGAGTCACTTATCCCATATATTTCCCCCACATGTCCAAAGAGCCTACATTACAACCTTGAGAAAAGTCCTTTTTGATTCGACATTGATTTCTAGAGTATGGTCGGAGTTGAGAGTGCTTACAAGCCTATAGCTGTTGATATGTGTGATTGATTGATTGAGTGAGTCCCTTATTACTGCTATACACTTGTGAGGGAGTGAAATACATCATTTAGAGAATATCCATGTTTGATCTTGGTGTTTCTTGTTGTTATTGCATGAGTATGATGAAGGGGGGTGAGTTAGTATACGTATGATCGATCTTTGAAATTTGAGCTCGATTACTTGCATGGTTTGGTTCTATGACTCATTCCTAACAATTTCACTTGACTTATTATTTCATTGCTTGAGGACAAGCAATATGGTAAGTTTTGGGGGTTGATTAGGCGTGAAATTATCATGATTCGTAGCTCGAAACGCCCATGTTTTGATTGAGTTATATGAGTATTTAGAGTCATTTGAGTATCATTTTCATAAACTAACGAATTTGTCTCTTTGATACTCATAGGTGGATAGAGGGCGAAAAGGGAAGTTCGTAGGACTTTGAATAGACTCAAACGGATGCCCGGATGAGAAGATATCGAAGAAATACGAAAAGTATTAGTTCGAGGGAGCAAAAGTATCATTGAAGTACACAAGCGAGAAGAACTCGTACACCTAGTGCACGAGTGGTCGAGCATAGTGTTCGAGTAACACCAGGTCGTGCACCTAGTGCACGAGTGCTCGTGCATAGTGCTCGAGCAGGTTCAAGTCGTGCACTAAGTGCACAAGCTCGAGTGGTCGTGCACTTTTGGCTCTCTGGAAGTTTTTGGTGCTCGAGTGGAATGTGCTCGTGCACTTAGTGCACGAGTAGTGCTCGAGCATGCGTGGATTTGGCCCATTAACTCCCGATTCAACTCGTTGCTTATATATACCCCGTCCGAACATGATTTTACACACCACTTGACACTTAGAGTACGTTTTTGGGAGTTAGAAGAGCACCGTGAGTTTGAGCAAGCTTTATTTTTACGTATTCGAGGTTTTACTTTACGAATTCTTGTTTCGGTTTGGATTTTAGTTTATTTTTGTTCGCTCTTTGACATTGAATACTTGAGACTTAATTTTATCAATCTAATTTCAGTTCTTAGCATTTATTCTTTAAACCCTAGTTTATGTTTAATAATTCTTAGTTCAAATCATTATGTTTATGTTCGTTATTTCTTCAATTGTTTTTGTTCCCGTTAAAACCATGTCTAGCTAAATCCCTTGCATGCTTGGGGTAGGATGAACTCGTAAAAGTAGACTTAACGAGAAGGTTCAGAAGGTAATCTACCGGTTTATCTAGGGAGGACGACCGCATCACCTTAGTTAAATTAGGGTCTCTTTAATTAAGCACAATCTATTAACTTGTTTAGTGGATTAGTGAAGTCGATTGATAGGATAAAGTATTAGGGTTTGAATTCTTGAGCTTTCATCTTACAATCTTTTACTTAGGTTATTTCTTGCGTGTCACGGTTATCTTGATTATGTACCTGCTCCGTTAGTATACGTAGGAATTCCTATCCTGAGCATCACCATCACACATTTGAATACAAACCTTAGTTAATTCGTGTCATTCATTCTTTAGTTTAATAAGTTTAATTTAGTTTAAAATTAATCCTTTCAAAAATCCAAAAATACGCACTCATATTAATTACGACGCGTAGATCTTCAGGGATCTATTCGCATACATACCTTCCCTTGGGTTCGATAATACTTGGTCCCTATACTTGTCAATACTACAGTGAACCCATACTCTTGTGGGGTAAACTACTAGTAGAAAGCTAATATTTTCGATTCAAGCCAATTAACCTATAAGTTATTTCAGGCATAACCTTCACTTAGTATCAACCAAATGGTGAACAATGTTTGGTTGGCTAAATAGCCAAACCAAACTCTCAAAGGATTAAAGAGAACAACCTCCAACCACTGCCCAATTTATCTCAAGGTGGCACAATGGGGTTGGGGCCGAAGCCTTTTAAGTTCTTCAATAGTTGGATTTCCCACCCTAATATCAAAGTGTTCCTAAATTCCAAATGGAACCACTATCGGGTAACTAGAAATTGCTAAAAGGTGATTTGAAGGTATGGAATTCTTATGCGTTTGGTTTTCTAGATAAAAGAATTGAAGAAAAATGAAATCAAATTAAATTGAATCCTTTAAAAGAATTATTGATGTGTTTGGTCTAGAATATGTAGTAATTATTTGTAGGAAGTAGATTAATGCAGAGCTTGTCATGGATTTGCATTGGAAGGAAAATATATTGATCTAGAAATCAAAAGCAAAATGGATTACGGAAGGTGACACAAATTTCAAAAAATTTCTCAATAGTATTAATAGGCGAGATAAGACCAACGAGGTCAAGGGCTTAGTTATTCAAAATAGATGGATTTATTCGGTGGTGGGCATTAGAGTTGTTCTAAATGACTTTAGAAATCATTTCCAGTCCAATGATATCATGGGTGCTTACCTTTCTCCCCATTTATTCCAACGAAAGATTAGCGACTGCGATAACCAATTTTTTGTAACCTCGTTTACTAAAGCTGAAATAAAAGAGGTCGTTTGGTCTTGCAACTTAAACAAGAGCCCGGACCTAGACGAGTTCTCATTTTTTTAAAGAAAACTGGGAGAGCATGAAGTATGAAATTATTATTATGCTGATGTGTGGGGTCCGGATAGTGAGCCTACCCAAGGTGGTAAGTCATATTTCTTGTCTATCATGAATGATTATTCAAGAAAAGTATAGGTAATTCTTATGAACAACAAATCTGATGTTTTTACTAAGTTTGATACATGAAAATATTGAGAATCAAACTGGTAAAAAGGATGAATAATAAATTAATGAATGCTTTATGTGCTAAGTCTGGCATTAAAAGTTACTTCACAGTCTCGTATACCCAGTTGGAGTTATACGTAAAAGTATGCTTTTATTTTGTATAACTCGTGTATCAAACACTTGTTTATAAGAATAATTCTTTTATCGCATATGCTTTAGATATGATTGAATGTTGAATATTTATTGCAAACAGTTCATAATAGTACTAGTTACATTGTAGTTAATGTGGTGATACCCGACCACAGAAGACAACATTAGCAGTTTCCTTGTAACTAAACGTACATTTTCACGACCTAGGTGAAATTGAACAATCCGTCGTGAAAGGTCGATGTGTAAGTCTCAGATTGGCCTGTCTTGACTAAGAGATTGCACTAGCACATTTAGTATGTGTTGAAGAGGACCTACAGTGAGGATAAACTCTTATGTTCTGAAATGTGAAGAATTAGACCTCGGTGGTTGTTGATTTCTTAATCTCCGTCACTTAAATAGAACGTGTGTGCTTAATGGTTACTGCTTTGATTCATGTTGGGTGAGAATCATCGTGACTTCAACCTTATGCTTTGGGCAGTAATATTAATCATACGACGGTTGCTAAGATTTAATACGGAGAAACGCGTGCGAGTACGGCTCGTGTGATTAGTTCCCTTGGTGGGCTCAAAAGTTTTATTGTACCAAATCTTGTAAGTGAAGAATCAGTTTCTTCGGTACGGATAATAAAGTTGAGCTGTCTTTACTCCAAGGTGAAATATATTAATTAATTTAGAGCTATTCAGAAGCTTAATTAATTAATGGACTTGATAATCTCAAACGCGGAAAATAATAACCGGGAGCCCATATTATCGTAATATGGATTAAGATGGATAGTGCAATATTAATTTATTAGTGGTAATAATTAATATTAATGGATTGAATTATATTGGGGCTCAATATTGAAATTCAGAAGTCCATTAGGAGGTCCAATCTTAATTCTCCTTAAAGGCCCCTCAAGTAGCCCATTAAGTAACCCAATAATGATAAGGTGATTAAAATAAAAAGATAATATTATGCTGATTTTTTCTTATATTTTTCGAAAATTAGTTATTAGGAAGAGAAAAGATTTTGTTGATTTTCTTGGAAAGATATTATGGAAGATAAGTATTATTGGAATACAAGATTATCTCATATATTCAAGAAGATCCAAATCTTGTGATTTTCTTCTTAAAATTTTCGAAAATAACCCCTTAATAAGGAGGGTGAGATTTTTGTGGAATATTTTATTTTGGAGAAAAGAATATATGGGATATATTCAAGATTTCTTATAGACTAAGAAAAGATTTTCTCCAAGCCCAAAATATGTGAAAATTTCGGCCCCTCCATATTATAAATAGGGGATGATTATTTCATCCCCAAGAACATAATTCCATGTGTTGGAAAAATCAAGAGCATAGATATTTTTTCTTTTTCCTTAGTTATTTAAATTACTTGAAAGCATCTCCCACCGGTGATCAAGTAAGGCGAAAGGGAAATACTTGAGAAGGTTTTTGGGTTGATAAGCGAGATCGTGATTGTCCCATTTATTCAAAGGTCAATTCTACAAGAGGTACGTAAGTCACATAAATTCTTGTTTATTCCGCCTAGATTTTATGTGAATTAATTCAACATGTATGATGATAAATTAGTTGTTGGAATTATTATTTGAATTAATTAGGATTAATTCATGCTAGTAATAATTAAATTTAAATTCGTATTTAAATTTCATCCCGAATAGTTCCCGGGCACCCCTATTTTCCCAACAACTGGTATCAGAGCCACGGTTTCGGGCTCTGATCTTTAAATTGGAATTTAAATTGTTGAACATTAAATTGAAATTGGATAGTATAATTGCTAGATCTTTTTTGCAGGTATCCAATTGTCATGGTTTTTAATGTTGTTATTTTTTCATGCGTGTGAATTAATTGTTTTTAATTCGATTCGTTCGAATTCGTTTTTCTCGTGAGAAAATCCACGAGTAGATTAGTTGTTTTTATTTTGATTTGATCATTGTAATAGATTAGTCTAGATCTAGTATTTATTTTTTTTGTAAAATAAATTGTAACCGGATCGAGACAAAGAACGAAGAATTAATGACGGCGTACCCGGACGACGCATGCATGCGCGGCGCATGCATGGACGTAAAATCATGCATGGGGTGAGAAACGAGAACGAACGGCGAAACCCGGTGCACAGGGTGCGCGAGGCGCACGACGGGGCGCGGGCGCCGTGCCGGGTGGCGCGCGGGCCCACTCCGTGGGCCGACGCGCACTGTATCTCGGGGCGTGGAATTTTTTTTTCAGTTCTGCGTTTTTTGTGTGATTTTAAACGTCGTCCCGAACCCCAAACGATGCTATTTTTGATGAAGTGTTGTTGTTCGAGTGGGAGCGTGTCGAGACGAACGACGGAAAGCAATAAGGACGATATTTCGTATCAAGACGTGAATAAATTAAACCGTGGCAATTGGATTTGAGTGCTCCAATGTGTTTAATTTTGTTTTGATGGATGTTTTATTTCATGAACTTATTATTATTTGTTAATATGTGTTTGCATGAATTTTATTGTCCAAGAAAAACCTTACTTTCGAAAATTACTAAGTATGTTTATTTAATCGCAATTTTATTCCGGATATTAAAATTGGATTAATTTGACCTCCATAATTTATTTATTTGTGAAGTTCTTTTGGAATACATTTCCCCCTCGGATCGGCCAAAAGAACGGATTTCACATGAATAAATTCTGAAAGGATGATTGTGGATTATTACTAGTGGCGGTATTGACCCTCACCACGAGTGGCTTGCTCAAAGCGAAATAATAATCCTGTATTTAATTATGGTTATTACTTAGGCATAAGAAATTGATATTAACTTACTCCCCTCGAAGTCCCTGTCAATTTTTATGTGGTCAAAGTGGGAGCCAACTATTAATTTTTGAATTAAGGATTTGTAACTTTTAAGTTTCTAATCCGCTTGAATGTGTTTAAATATATAGACCACCCGTCGTGGCGCATTTAAATTGTTTCGATATGTTGGCTGATGCATGATTATATTGTTTTAAGGTTTCAATATAATTGATGTGATCGAATTATGTGATAATTTTGTATTTTTCTAGATATTGATATGAATGTATGTTTTATTCTCAGTTCATCATGTCGGAACCTTTTAATCCACTGTTTAGTATACTTAAAGATAACAAACTTGTTGGTGAGAACTATGTTGATTGGAAACGTAACATGAATATGGTCCTACCTGCGCAAGAACACTATTGGATATTTAGTGTTGACGTACCCAAGAAACCTAATGATAAGTCAAGTCATGGGGAAAGGGCGGTATTCGATGATTGGAAGCATTCCAATGAGCACATGAAGCGCATCATCTTGACATTTATGTCTGAAGATTTGAAACGCATTCATGAAGGCATTGAAGCGGCTGTTGATATCATGAATAGCCTTGAAGAGATGTTTCAACATCAGAACCCCATGGCGAATCTGTTCACCATTCGTGAGAAGCTCACGAAGGAAATGGTGAAGGGAACACCTGTAAGGGATCATGTTCTCAAATTTAGGCGTGAGTTTGAAAAACTCGAGTTTCTTGGTGCCGGACAAAGTGAAGAAAGTCAAATTGATTCCATACTCCTAAAGCTATCGAGCAGTTTTGATGGGTTCTTTTGGGAATACGTGTTATCGGAACATAAGTTCACTTTAGATACCCTGCTCAAAGCTCTGATAACGGTAGAGTCATACTTAGGGAGTAATGATGAGGCTTTGGTGATCAAGAGCTTTTTCTCGAAATCTAGGCCAATGGAAGGTAAGATTGAGAAGAAGGAGATTGATCGGAACCAAACCAGTAGACTCGCTCTTGGTGGCAAAGAAAGAGCATTCAAGCCGTACGACGTGAAGGTATCCGGTAAGAGTAAGTGCTTCAATTGCGGGGAGAAAGGACATTGGAGGTCTACCTGTTCTAAGCCTAAGAAGACGGTAAAGAAAGGTAAGTCCTATGCTTTAGTCGTTGAAACTTATGTTGCGGAGTATGCTGCCCACGTTTGGGTAGTGGATACCGGGGCAACTGATCATATCTGTTTTACTCTTCAGGGGTTCCAGCTAACCCGACGACTTAGCAAGAATGAGATCCTCGTCACTTTGGGCGATGCTACGAGAGTAGCAGCCGAAGCAGTGGGAGTCGTGCACCTATCTTTTGAAGATAGATTTTTAATTTTAAGAGATATTTTATACGTTCCGAACTTTAGGAAGAATTTAATTTCAGTTTTTAAGCTGTTTTTTGATGGATATTCAATTACTTTTAATAAAGTTGTTACTATTTCTTTTAAGAATGATATTATCTGTCATGGAACGTTGGTAAATAATCTCTATACGATCAAGTGTGCACACCACTCAAATAATGAATCTAATAACACGTCGATCATTTCGAGAAATAAAAGAAAGCGTTCTTCGGAGATGAACTAAACACTTCTATGGTATCTTAGACTAGGTCATATTAATCTAAAGTGGATAGAGAGATTGGTGAAAGACGGATCCTTGGAATCATTCCAAGTCGAACCGTTTCCAACTTGTGAATCCTTTTTATAGGGTAAGATGATCAAGAGGGCATTTGGAGCCAAGGAGAATAGAGCCACGGAAGTGTTAGAACTCGTTCATACCGATGTGTGTGGTCCAATGACGATCAAAGCGAGAATGGGGTATGAGTATTTTATCACCTTTATTGACGATTACTCGAGATATGGGTACATTTACCTTATGAGGCATAAGTCTGAAACTTTTGATAAGTTCAAGGAGTTTAAGGCCGAAGCCGAGAAACATAGGGAAAAGAGTATCAAGTTTCTACGATCAGATCGTGGAGGCGAATACCTCAGCAATGAATTCTTGAACTACTTATCGGACGAAGGGATCGTATCCCAGTTAACCGCACCGGGAACCCCTCAACAGAACGGTATGGCGGAACGAAGAAACCGGACTCTTTTAGAGATGGTCAGATCCATGATGAGTTATTCGGATTTACCCAAGTCATTTTGGGTTAATGCCTTGGAAACGGCGACTTACATTCTAAACTTGGTACCATCCAAATCGGTTCCTAAAACCCCAATGGAATTATGGACCGGGCGCAAGCCCAGTCTAAGACATTTGCGGATTTGGGGTTGTCCGGCATACGTGCTAGACAAGGAAGCCGGTAAGTTGGATCCACGTTCGGAATTAAGGCTGTTTATAGGATACCCTGCGGGAACAAAAATGTGTATGTTCTATAGTCCCAAGGATCAAAAGACCGTGATTAGTACACATTTTAAATTCTTGGAGGAAGACTATATGAACAATCGGAAACCTAAAAGTGAAATTACCTTAGAAGAATTGAGAGGTCAAACCTCGATACCAAGTATACAAGATGATGTACCACACGTCACATCTTCACAACCAGAACCCAGTCATAGTGGGAGGATTGCTAGGCAACCCGAGAGATTCATGGAGATAGGAGAATCTTCAGATTTGGTTCCCGGCGATGAATCAGACCCATGGACATACGACGAGGCAATCTAAGATAAAAACGCGGAGTCGTAGCAAACGGCAATGGAAACCGAGATGGGTTCGATGGATCATAATCAAGTGTGGGAGTTGGTCGAACCACCCAATGGGGTAGAACCCATTGGATGTAAGTGGGTGTACAAGAGGAAAAGAGGACCGGACGAAAGGGTTGAGACCTTCAAAGCGAGGCTTGTGGCCAAAGGGTATACTCAGAAAGAAGGGATCGATTATGAGGAAACTTTTTCGCCTGTAGTTATGCTTAAGTCCATTCGTATTCTCTTGTCGATCGCTGCGCACCTAGATTACGAGATCTGGCAAATGGATGTCAAGACAACTTTTCTTAACGAAAGTCTTGACGGGATAGATATCTATTTGCAACAGCCCAAAGGTTTCATTGAAAAAGGCCAAGAGAATCTCGTATGCAAGCTTAAGAGATCCATTTATGGACTTAAGCAAGCATCGCGTACTTGGAACCAGTGTTTTGATCAAGTGATTAAGTCTTATGGGTTTGATCAAAGCGAGTTCGAAAGTTGTGTGTATAAGAAGCGTGACGGAACTGCGGTGGTATTCTTAGTATTATACGTAGACGATATTCCGCTCATTGGAAACAATGTAAAGGTATTTTCAGACGTAAAGGTATGGCTGTCAAAACAATTTGATATGAAGGACTTAGGGAAAGTCGGTCACATCCTTGGGATCAAGATCACTCGCGATCGCAAGAAGAGGATGTTGGGTTTATCGCAAGCTTCATACATTGACACTGTTTTGAAGCGTTTCAGCATGCAAGATTCCAAGAAAGGTTTTGTACCTTTTAGACACGGAATCCATCTATCAAAAGAAATGAGCCTAAGACGCAAGCGGAGATAGACGACATGAAAGATGTTCCGTACGCTTCGGCCGTAGGAAGCCTTATGTATGCAATGTTGTGTACGAGACCGGATATCTGCTTTGTCGGGGGCATGGTGGCAAGATATCAAAGTAATCCCGGGAAAGACCATTGAACTCCGGTAAAGTGCATCTTGAGGTATCTGAAAAGAACTCGTGAACGGATACTGATTTACCAGTCAGATAGTCTTGTGCCCGTGGGATACACGGACTCGGATTTCCAATCAGACATAGACTCAAGAAAGTCAACCTCGGGTAGTGTGTTTTTCATGGGAGAAGGAGCCATTTCATGGAGAAGCGTTAAGCAGAAATGCATCGCCGATTCGACCATGGAAGCCGAGTATGTAGCTGCTTGTGAAGCAGCGAAAGAGGCAGTTTGGCTCAAGAACTTCTTAGTGGACTTGGACGTTGTTCCGAATTTGCCCGACATGATAACTGTCTTTTGTGACAATGCCGGAGCAGTTGCAAATTCAAAGGAACCGAGAGCCCACAAGGCCAGCAAACACATAGAAAGAAAATACCATCTTATACGAGAAATCGTTAAGAGAGGAGATAAAGAGGTGGCACAGATAAATGTTGGAGGACAACCTAGTACATCCATTCACAAAGGGTCTGCCTCAGAGTACATTCGAGAGACATGTGGATGGAATGGGAGTCAAGACTATTGTCAATCTGCTTTAAGTATAAGTGGGAGGAATTATTAGGTTAGTGTAGGTTGAATGAGATGTCACGTAGAGCTACTACACTAAGACATGCATGATGTATACTAAAAAGAAGACTTTAAGTATAAGTGGGAGATTGTTGGAGTTATACGTGAAAGTATGCTTTTACTTTGTATAACTCGTGTATCAAACACTTGTTTATGAGAATAATTCTTTTATCGCATATGCTTTAGATATGATTGAATGTTGAATATTTATTGCAAACAGTTCATAATAGTACTTGTTACATTGTAGTTAATGTGGTGATACCCAATCACGGAAGACAACATTAGCAGTTTCCTTGTAACTAAACGTACATTTTCACGACCTAGGTGGAATTGAACAATCCACCGTGAAAGGTCGATGTGTAAGTCTCAGATTGGTCTGTCTTGACTAAGAGATTGCACTAGCACATTTAGTATGTGTTGAAGAGGACCTACAGCGAGGATAAATTCTTTTGTTCTGAAATGTGAAGAATTAGACCTCAGTGGTTGTTGATTTCTTAATCTCCATCACTTAAATAGAACCGTGTGTGCTTAATGGTTACTGCTTTGATTCATGTTGGGTGAGAATCATCGTAACTTCAAACCTTGTGCTTTGGGCAGTAATATTAATCATACGACGGTTGCTAAGATTTAATACGGAGAAACGCGTGCGAGTACGGCTCGTGTGATTAGTCCCCTTGGTGGGCTCAGAATTTTTATCGTACCAAATCTTGCAAGTGAAGAATCAGTTTCTTCGGTACGGATAATAAAGTTGAGTTGTCTTTACTCCAAGGTGAAATATATTAATTAATTTAGAGATATTCAGAAGCTTAATTAATTAATGGACTTGATAATCTTAAACGCATGAAATAATAACCGGGAGCCCATATTATCGTAATATGGATTAAGATGGATAGTGCAATATTAATTTATTAGTGGTAATAATTAATATTAATTGATTGAATTATATTGAGGCTCAATATTGAAATTCAGAAGTCCATTAGGAGGTCCAATCTTAATTCTCCTTAAAGGCCCCTCAAGTAGCCCATTAAGTAGTCCAATAATGATAAGGTGATTAAAATAAAAAGATAATATTATGCTGATTTTTTCTTATATCTTTCGAAAATTAGCTATTAGGAAGAGAAAAGATTTTGTTGATTTTCTTGGAAAGATATTATGGAAGATAAGTATTCTTGGAATACAAGATTATCTCATATATTCAAGAAGATCTAAATCTTGTGATTTTCTTCTTAAAATTTTCGAAAATAACCCCTTAATAAGGAGGGTGAGATTTTTGTGGAATATTTTATTTTGGAGAAAATAATATATGAGATATATTCAAAATTTCTTAGAGACTAAGAAAAGATTTTCTCCAAGCCCAAAATATGTGAAAATTTCAGCCCCTCCATATTATAAATAGGGGGTGATTATTTCATCCCCAAGAACATAATTCCATGTGTTGGAAAAATCAAGAGCATAAATATTTTTCTTTTTCCTTAGTTATTTAAATTACTTGAAAGCATCTCCCACCGGTGATCAAGTAAGGCGAAAGGGAAATACTTGAGAATGTTTTTGGATTGATAAAGCGAGATCGTGATTGTCCCGTTTATTCAAAGGTCAATTCTACAAGAGGTACGTAAGTCACATAAATTCTTGTTTATTCCGCCTAGATTTTATGTGAATTAATTCAACATGCATGATGATAAATTAGTTGTTGGAATTATTATTTGAATTAATTAGGATTAATTCATGCTAGTAATAATTGAATTTAAATTCGTATTTAAATTTCATCCCGAATAGTTCCCGGGCACCCATATTTTCCCAACATACCCCACAACAAAATGTGTAGTGGAAAGGATGAACCGAACTTTGGTAGGGAGACTAAGGAGCATACTTGCTACCTCCGGTCTCACAAAAAAGTTTTGGTGTGAAGCTATGTGTATTGTTGCTTACTTGGTTAATCAATTTCTTTGTGCCTTTAAAAGAGAAATTTCCTGAGCATGTGTTTACCTATAAATCTATTGATTATTTTCATTTGAAAGTATTTAGATGTGCTACTTTTGAGTATCAAAAGACTGATAAACTTGATCCTCGAGGTTAAAAGTGTGTTTTATTGGGTTACCCTGATTGTATAAAAGGTTACAAATTATGGTCATTTAGTGATGGAGGATACAAGATTGTTATAGTAGAGGTTTGATATTTAGTGAATCTGAATATTTGTGCCTTTGCGTGATACTACCTCAAATAAGGTGGAGTCTGATTTGCCTAAAATTGTACATGATAATGATGTTTTGAATGATGATAATTATTGTGTGGATGTTGATAATGAGCATGTGTATGAATCTGACATTTCTGAAAATGTGCATTTTTTTAATAGACCTAGAAGGAGTATTAGGATGCCCTTAGATTTGATGATTATTACATAGATGGGCAATCTTTCAATATTTTTTATGTAAATAAGAATAAGTCTAAGTCTTATAAAGTCGTCTTAAAATCTAAAAATTATGTTGATTGGTTAAATGCTATTAAAGATGAAACGAGATCTTTACATGTGAAACAAACTTGGGTGCTTGTGCCTAAACTGTTGCATTTTATCGGGACGAACACCATATTCGACGCAATGGTATTTATATATTCACCAACAACGAATTGAGTATACGGTTGTATAATATAATTAATAAAGGATAAATATAGAATATAAATCCTTACAGTGTTTCGTACACGGATTTCTCCACTATGGTATCTACGTAACAGTTTTCCACCAACTTGCACCGATATGCCAGCGTTGAATCTCGAGATAAATTTGCTAAGAAAATTCTAACTAGATATTTTATGGAGAAAATGTATTTTCTTGTGTGTTTTGGAATTCCTACAGGACTTGTATTTATAAGGATGAGTTGGCTTAATTTTCAAGCGAGATAAAAAGCCCTAGCTCATTAAATAAAATCTCTACGCATTTTATTTCCTCGTAAATATTTTCCTACAAATTATTTCCTTGTGAATAATTTCCTACATAATAATATTTCAAATATTATTATTGGGAACCTTTCAAAAAAAATATTATTATTGGGAATTTCTATTTAATTAAATCCAATTTAATCAAATAATAATAATAAATAATTCTAAATATAATTATTATATTCTCCATAAATTAAATATTATATATAATATAATATTTAATCATCCAACTATCATTGGTAGATCACCATTACTTGTTGTGAGACCCATAGGCCCTCGTATATCGAGCGATTGGTCAAACTAACGGTCTTAATTGAACCATAGACAATAAATCAAACATTCTCAATATACGAGGTCCGTTGCGAGGAATCTACAATTACCTGTAATACTCTAGGCTATTGTGATTTATTCCTTTCATTCACGAATACCTGATTAAGTCTTGAACATGATGAAGTGTCTATTCCAATAACTTAATCATATTATCTCTAATCATCACACTTAGCCATAAAGTCTAAGTTGATGTGCGTCGGTCGACGACTTAGATCCAATTATGATGAGAAAACGAGTGTTCTCTCTAAATCCACATTTGAGGAATGAATCATATTTTTGGCTCAACTATCACACACATGTACTTCATGGTAAACTCAATCCATGCCATATCTATCCGTGGAAGGGTGCAAGTGTCAGTCATGGTCAAAGTTCATCACTCCACACATGTCGTGCATATTGACCTCAAGTCAAAGGAGTATCACATCGCTCCCACTAACCGAGACACCCGTAGACACATATTGTGGAATTAAATCAAACGGTTTCTCAGATGTGTATACCAATACCCTCTAAGGTATATGTGCATCCATCATGAGATACCTAGTATCTCGCAATAAGTGAGATCTTACTACTCTCTAAGAATATGATGCAAATCGCACATCAATTTCAATTGCATCATCAATATCTCATTCTTGATGATCCTTGATTAGGGCTATTTGAGAATCATACTTAAGTCATCTGAGTTCTCACTCACTCAATGACAGTAGTGATTCATGGGAACACAAATAGGAGTAAATGCAAACAATCAGACATAATACTCAAACAAGTGTATTGCCATACATTAATATTAGATGAATAATATTATATCAAATTGAATATTATAGAGTATTATGTCCTTATAAATGATTGTCTCTAGGACACTAATACTAACATAAACCTGCTAATTGTTCTCTTGTTGATTGCAAATGGTTGTTCAAGGTGAAATATGAGCTTAATAATATTAGATTTAAGACTAGACATGTGGCTAAGGGGGTTTACACAAAAAGAGGGGGGGATTATTCTGAAATCTTTGCTCCTGTTGTGAAATATACCATTGTTCACATTATGCTTGCTCTAGTTGCTCACTTTGATTGGGAATTGAGAACAAATGGATGTGAAAACTGCATTTTTGCATGGCAGTCTTGATAAAGATATCTACATGAAACAACATGAAGGCTTTACTGATCAAAAACATGTTAATCACGTGTGTCTCCTTAAAAACTTCTTGTATGGTTTGAAGCAATCCTCTAGACAATGGAATAAAAAAATCGATGCTGGCATGAAATCTTTGGATTTGAAAAGGAGTGCTTGTAATCATTTTCTTTATTTCAAAAGTGATCCTTCTGTGCCCTTCTTCTTGGTCATATATGTGGATGACTTGTTACTTGTTAGTCCTTGTATGAAAATGATTGAGCATGTAAAAAAGTGCTTATGTGATAACTTTAAAATGAAAGACATAGTGGATGCTAAAAGGATTTTGGATATGGATATTTTGAGAAAGAGAAAAGAAAGAATTTTGTTGCTTAACCAATGTGATATGTGAATAAAATTCTAAATAAATTTTCTATTATTAATGTTAAGTCTGTGAATGTTCCTCAAGTTGCTCACTTTGTGCTAAGTAAGGATTAGTGTCCTAAGACTAATTCTGAAATTGATGTTATGGAAAAAGTGTCTAACTTTAATGTTGTAGGATCTGTGATGTACCTAATAGTGAGTACTAGGCCTGATGTTGCATATGCAATAAGCTGCTTGAGCCGATGTATATCAAATCCAGGTAAAACTCATTGGGAGGCAATGAAATTGGCTTCTCAGGTATTTGAAAGGTACAATATATGTTGGTCTTGAATTTTCCATATGCTCTAATGATGTGAATTTAGTCGGCTATGTGGCTTCTTATGTTTTTACCTTGTGTGGCTCTTGGAGTAGTTGGAAATCTCAATTATAGAATATTGTTGCTTTGTCCACGACTGAGTTTGAGTATGTTGCTATTATTGAAGTTGTAAAAGAGGCTCTTTGGCAAAAATGGCATGTCACTGAAATTGGTGTGCTTAAGAAGAACATAGTTGTTTATTTTGATAGTCAATTTGTCATTTCATTAAAAATTCTGTTTTTCATGATAGAATCAAACATATTGATGTTAGATTCCACTTCATTTAGGATATCTTTGAAAAAGACATAATTGAGTTTGTAAGGATTGCATACGAAAAGAATCCAACTAACATGGGAAGTAAATGTATAAATTTGGATAAATTTAAAACATGCATGAAGTTGTTTAATTTTGATTCAATTGATTGATATGCATTTGTACTTGCTTGGGGATGAGACTATATTTCTTAACACTTAGTGCAGTTTCTTTCTTGTTTAAAGTGTTTGTTTAAAACATATACTAACTTGTGTGTTTGAGTGTGTAGGTTGGGTTAGGGGTGGTCATTCGGTCCAAATGGTCGGTTCGGTTATATTAAAAAAAAAAATTTCAATATAATAAATATTATGCATTATAAATATCATTAAATCTAATTCAATACCAACAATTTAAAGAGATACTCATACAATACGAAATAGAGTCGAATGTTAATATTTAAACGAATACAACATAATTTTGTTCAATAAAAATCTTCAACACACAAATACACCATAGTCCAAAGTTTGAAGTTTAATTAAAATCACACAATATTAATTTAAATATAAAATCACTTCATTCTTGGCTTCAATCCTCCAATATTACGCAAATCTGCAATTAATATAATTTTTTTATCAAATTACAAATAAAATGTTTAAACTATAAAGATTCGGTCCATTCGTTTTTTATTGTATACAAATATTTGGTCCATTCGATTGGTATACAAATCACTTAATTCATTCAATTATGACTAGTAGTCCATATACAAATATATATTTTATTTTATATGTATATATATATTTATATTATTTAATTATAAAATTCGGTCCATTCGGTTTTTTCGGTCCGTTCGGTTTTAAAATTTTAGGAGCGGACCGGACCGAACGGACTGAATTTTTTAAAATTTTGGACCGAAAACCGAACCGAATTTCCTCGGTTCGGTTCGGTTTTTCGGTTTTCTGCTCACCCCTAGGTTGGGTAAACATGTACTATTAATCGTTTGTCGTCTGTGCTGGTTTTACAGGTAATGCTGAGTGTAAGACCTTTCGATTCCGATAGTGCAGTGGGAATGGACCAAAGTGGTGGAAAAATATCGAGGCCTTTGTTTAGCCCAATTATTTTATTAATTGTCGGCTTCTTGGCCTATGTATCTTGAGGGCCAATAATTTTGGTCCATAATTGTTTCCATCCCGGGAGAATTGGTGATACCATTCTCCATTTTATTTCTCTCTATTTTTAGATCGCCGGTTAAATTAGATACCGATTGTTCTATTTTCCTTACAATGAATTAATGAGTGATGTGAAATAAAAACAATGAAATACAAGGAGATATATACCAATTATAAAAAGAAGATTATAACCACACATATATGTGAACTATAAAATTTATGCTGAGAATACCTTGAGTGTGTGATTTGAACAATCAAGGAAGAATGAGCCAAAGGGTCTTTGGTAGCTGGAATTCACATTGCAGTTGTACAGAAAACAAAGTAAAAGAAGTTCATAATATACTCCCCGATCAGAGACTGCAGTTTATCATCAAAACCATGAAGAACAGAGTTCAAACCGCAGTATAAAAAATCTATGGTCTGAAGGAATCAATCACCAGTAATCTCCACAGGAGCACTCCCCCGATTCGAAGTGATGGAACCTGTTCGAATCTCTAACAACAATTCGTCGTCCCGTTACAAAAGACACATGTTTAGCGAAATCATGGCAATCTCTACACGCCCTCAGATTCTTGAAAACAACGATAGGCCTCCCTCGCGTTGCTATCAGCCCAAACGCAATCGCAAGCCTCTCGCTATGAACATGAAGCTGCTCTTTCCTCTCCGGCAATATATTCAACACATCGTTGTCTTCAGTTAAAAGCGTGCTTTCTTTCGAGAATCCCAGCTCGTTCAACTTCGAGTAAATCTCCTCCGTTAGATGATGATGTTGATCCCCCACTACAAAACGGTGCACTTTGCCGTTAACTGTTATCCAGCTACAACCAATCTCTTTCCTCAACTCTCTTTCGACCATTAGCTTCCTCACGCTCCCAGCTTCGTCCCAATTCCCACACGAAGCTTGCAAATTGAAGAGCAGAATATACGCAGCAGTGTCTTTAGGGTCGAGCTGAAGAAGCCTCTCCGCAGCTATTTTACCAAGCTCGTAATTTTGGTGAATCGAACATCCTCCCAAGAGACTCTTCCAGCTCATTGCGTCGGGTTCAAATGGCATCGAGTTTATCAAATCTCGCGCCTCGTTTAGTAACCCACCTCGAGAGTATATATCAATCATACAGTTATAGTGGTCAATTGTTGGTTTCAAGCCATGTGAACTACTCATTGTGTCTAAGATCTGTTTGGCTTCTTTGATCAAACCACCGTGGCTACAAGCGGTGAAAACTGCGACGAAAGTGACCTCGTTCATCTTAGCACGAGAAGAAGCCATTTTCTTGAAGAGATTCAGGGCTTCCGAAGCGTTTCCATGGTGAGCATATGCAGCAATCATGGATGTCCACGCGACGGTATCTGGTTCAGGCATTGATTCAAACATTTTATGCGCGTAATCCAACCTTCCGCATTTAGCGTACATTGTAATCATCGCGCTCTCTCCGTAGAGATACGAAACGAGCCCTCGTTTTATTGCATCTCCGTGTGCTTGAGAGCCGAAACTGAAATCAGCAAAAGCAGAGCACAATTGGAAGATGGTTGTGTACATGAATTCATTCACAACAGCACCTTCCCTTCTTAAAGACACGAAAGTGTCGACACATTTCTCAAATTCACCAGCTTGAGAATAACCACATAATATAGCACTCCATGAAACATCATTCGGTTCGGTTATCCCCTGAAATGCTCGATTCGCAGAATCAACGTCTCCACATTTGACATAAAAATCGACAAGTGGTGTGCCCACAGAGACCTCGTTTTCCAGCCCAAGTTTAAGGATCAAACCATGAATTTGCTCTCCCATTTTCAAATCATTTAGTGCTGCACAAGCCTTTAGAGTTATCGAAAACACGAACTCATCCAAATCGACGTTTTCGTCCATCATCGTCTCGAAATATCTCATGATATCCTCATGCCTATTGGCCTGCGCACAGCCCACCATCATCGTAGTCCAAGAAACAGCATTCTTTTCATTCATCAGAGCAAAATTCACCTCGGCGAGCTCTAGCTGCCCACATTTAACGTACATATTACAAATCGCGGTATCAATTGCCACATTGTTGGTAAACCCAGCTTTGATTACTCGACAATGAATCTGTTTCCCAATCTCCAAATACGAAGAATCTGAAAAAGACTTCAAAAGCGTGATGTAGATAGAAGCGTTGGGCTTCAAATCTGAATCTTGGATTTTTAAATACAATTCTAGGGCATTCATTAACAGTCCTTCCTCTGCATAGGCAGATATAATTATGACCCACGAAGCCATAGTTCTTTCAGGCATTTCGTCGAACAGTTTCCGGGCATCGGAAAGACTCCCGCAATCGCAGTACATCTGGAGAACATAATTAGCAAGAAAGGCGGGAGGGTTTTCTGACAAACGTTGGTGGATTAACTTGCCGAAATTTAACGACCTTAGCTTCGAACATGCTTCGAGCAAATATTTATACGATTGGGGAGCGACGGGAATGTTACAGCGACCCATTTCGAGAAGGAAATCATGGGCTTCTTTGAGTTTATCCTGCTTGGAAAGGGAAACTAGATGGACGTTTTCGAGTTCTCCGTGCTGAGAATTGGGGGTTTTGAGTGGAGATTTCGTGGATTTGAGAGACACCCATGAGGGAAAATTGGTGAATTTTGCAGTTCTTGAGTGCGGATGTGGGTTTGATGCTTGCGAGAACGTTGAATTTAGGAATTGGAGAGTTACCATAGATGACAATTGGACTTCTCAGATTAGTGTGGAAGAAATGAAAGCGTGAAACTTGGTAAACAAGTCACTGTGCAGAATTCTAACATGGGTGTGCACCGGGGATTATTGTTTTTTGGACACCACCTATGGACATCCGAGAGTAGTTGGGTGAATCCAAAATCATGAAGTCAAAAATTTATATGAACCAATATAAATTAACATTTATTACTTTATTAAAGTATTAATGAGTCAATATCCTATTTATATTCATTCTCATTATCTCATACTATCAGAAGAATTCATACAAGATCTATACTTGAATTTTTTTTTTATATTAGCAATTAAAAAACTGAGTCGAGATTAAAATTAGGCCATTCATATATTTTTTTAATTATACAAAATTTTAAATGATACGCCATTAAATGTATATTGTACAAAAAAGAATATGTTTACGCTTAAATTAAAATAATGAATGTCGTATGTGGCAACCTGTGTGTTGCTAGATCAATTATAAAATGGTAAGCTTGTAAACATGTTTTATCATGCAACTCAAACAATATTAATTGTTTTTATTATACAACTAGATAATACCTCGCGAACTTTGTGAATTGAAAAAAAAAATTGCTATGTATAAGAAAATGATTTAAATATATTTTTATGTTTTTTATATATTTAACAAAAAAAATATATATAATACTACCTCTATCCCAAATTAATTTTTACAGTTGATTTTTTTGGATTTTATCACTTTAATATAAGAGTTTATTTGTAGTATTTAAATGAATAAAACAATTTTTGATGATGAAATATTGTTCAATTTATGTGAATGAAAAAAAAAAGGTATTTTTTTTAATGTAATTATTAGTGAAATGAGATGTAATTTAGAGGTCTTTGTAAGGGATGAACAGTTCACTACTAAAACTAATATAGGACAGAGGGAGTACATGATAACATTAAAATGGTTAATTTCATATAAATTCACCACATTTATGCTTAGTATCAATTCAATCACGAACTTTTAGATTTTTGTATAAAAACTCAACCTTTGATACTATTGCAATTTAATACACGTTTTTTTCTTCCGGCCGGCAACCGATGACGGGGATTGCCGGAGCGTGTTCCATCTTGCTACGTAAGATTACACATGTTTACTTTATTTATTTTTTAAATCCACATCACAAGTAACACTTACAATTTAAATAACACATTTCTACTTAAAATTAAAATAGCAATCAAATAAATTAAACAACAACCAACACAATTATATGTAATATATCTTTTTACGTTCTTAGTTTTTGAGATTTATTTGATTGTTATTTTAATTTTAAGTAGAAAGATATTATTTAAATGATAAGTGTTAATTATGATGTGGATTTAAAATATAAATAAAATAAACATGTATAATCCTACATGGCAAGATGACACACGCTCCGGCGAGCCACATCATCGGTTGCCGGCCGGAAGAAAAAAAAACGTGTATTAAATTGCGACATTGTCAAAGGTTGGGTCTTTTTATAAAAATCTAAAAGTTCGTGATTAAATTGATACTAAGCATAAATGTGGTGAATTTATATGAAATTAACCCAAATTAAAAAATTATTTGATACTCCCTCCATTACAATTTAAGGTATCTCAGACTACGGAAAAATAGTTTAACAATCTAAAACTAACTATTTCCAAACATCCCTTTTTCTATATACCATTTAGGAATTAATGAACTAAACTCCCTTCAATAGAGTAGAACCAACTAATATACCCTCAACTTTACACATTCAATCTCTGTTTTAAAAAGGCGGGTTGGACCGGCCAGTCCGACCGCTACTCGGATGACATGCCGAACGATTCGAAAGAATTGTACCGCTCTTCTCCTAAAGCGTCCAGAAAGCGGCCAAAAGCGGGAAAAACGGGTCGGACCGGCCAACTTGGTGCTTTTAACACTTTTTGTTAAAAATGAACTAAAAAATTGGTTTTTTTTTTTTGCAATTTAATTTGTTAATAGAAACCCTAATTTCATTTTACCTCGAATTTTGTATGAAACTTGGTAAACTTGTTTTTGGTAATGTTGACATTTGATTTAAATTGTTAAATTGAACATTAAATTCTCATGTTAGATATATGTATATTTAGTTTTTGTTGTAAATTATACATAATTTATTAATACTAGAGAAAAAATATTTATGATATCTTTAATTTTTATATTTAATTATATATTATATAATTATGACGTCATCCACTTTACTAACGGCCGGACCGTGGTCTGACAGGTCCGACCGAAAACGCTAGGGGTGTCCGCTTTAACTACCGCTTCCGCTTTTAAAACATAGCCTTCAATATTAATGAACAACTCTTTCTTAAAACATGCATAAACTTTTATGTGTCATTATCACATAAGTGACGGACATATATGTTTGTGTCCACTGTTGATCACACATTCAATTCTGTTAAGTCTATAATTGGATGAAATAAGCAACATTAATAAAAACAAAAAAATGTATGCTTATTTTCATATCTATACCATATAACTAAGAGTATGTATAGAGTGAAATTAGTTTATATGTAAATCATTTTGCAATTTTTTTTAATGTAATCAAATAATACTCTTTAGTGTAACTAAGTAATAGTTCTTAGTTAAATAACTAATATTCTTCGTACCCTTCAACTAATATCATTCAGTAAAAATAACTAATATCCTCCAAAACTAATACATTTAGGTGAAAACAACTAATACCCTTTAATAAAAGTAACTAATATCTTTTAAATGGTTCATGTATGAACCGTTTTCTTGTTTATAACTAATATAGTGATACTCATATAATGACATAAATCATTGTTTGATTTCATAAAGTAAAAATTAATAGTTGACGTGAACATTGGATCATTATTTATTTATATTTCTTGTTTCAAATTAATTTTGTGGTTATTTTTATCTTATTCAAAAATTCATTACATACAACATTAAACTGAATTACCACATAAACATTCTTCATTAGAATTAATTTGATAAAAACATAAAAATAATTAGATATTTAAATTTGTATATGTTAACAATCATAAAAAATATATGTCAAGCTTCAAGTTTAAATATATGTTAACAATCATAAAAATAATTAGATATGACACTTCTTTCCTGATGGAATTATTCTCTAAAAACAGCTTATCACTTGGCATCGAGGTTGATTTCTGATGCTTGGATTTTGGACGAAACAACATGGAAGCGTTTGTGGAGGGTGAAAATTCCACCTAAAATTAAATCCTGTTTTGGTGAAAACACCATAGTCATGTGCTCACTATGTTGTACAAATGTGGAGTGACTACCATTTGTCAGGTATGTGAAAATACTAAAACTACTTGGCACGCTTTCATTGACTGTGAAATATATCGAAAGACTTATTTTTTAAGTGTCAATTCTCTTGCTGAATTAGTATTAGTTCTTATAAACTCTCTGGAGCAGAAGGAGCTGGAAAGATTCATGTCGATTGCATGCCAAATATGGATAGCCAGAAACACAGTGGTTAATATGGATGGAGGATTTATTTATATAAAGATTCAACGGAGACGGGGATAGGGATAGGGATAGGGATAGGGATAGGGATAGGGATGGTGTTAAAAGATGAGATTGGGGAATTTGTAGCTTGTCGTATCCTACTTGTTTCTAATTTGATTTAGGTAGACGAATGAGGCTTGGGGAGTACGTGAAGCTTCATCTTGGTCAAGATTTTCAAGAGTCCAAATTGAAGTTGAAACTGATCCTAACAGAGTGGTTGAAACATTGATGAATTCTTTGAGTCAAGATTCAACTTTCGGAGACTATATGAAGAAGGAAAGAAGTATTTAAAAAAGAACATTAATTTAATATGAGATGTGTTAGTCGGAATGCCAATGTAATCACATTCTCTTACTAGGAATTCTCGTCTTTTCTAGAGTCCTCATTGTTGGGTCAAGCTTCCAAATATTTTGGAAGACCTTCTTAGTACACATTATTTTTGCGCCTAAGCATTGTTTTCATATGTTTCATAAAAAATAAAATAAAATAGCACATGTGGGTTGAAAAGTGCATATGTGGGTTTTTAGTGCATATTTCTCAAAGAAAAATTACTAAACCCCCCTCCCCCTCCCCCTCCCCCTCCCCCTTAAATAAAGTTGGACCAATGAGTTAATCGGTCCCTAGTCATCGCTTCGTGATGCTTTTGAGCGGTTCGAGACCGAGTCATAGGTTGAGTGGTCCATCATCTTAAAGCGTACTGGTAGCCTTGCAGAGTAGCGGTCAGATCGGTCCGACCGACCACTTCAATCCACATTTTAAAACATAGTTTTTACCCCATATCTTTTGATGATCATTTAACTCATATCTAAGGTAATTATCTATTTCAATTTTTCTTCGTTGGAGATGTCTTACATATGAAATTGTTTGTTATTATTTTTAGCTTGTCGTTTGTATTTCTCTAATTTGTGGTCTTTGTAAATAAAAACAAGTGATTTGATAGTTAGAAAAATTTATATGAACCCGAGCTCAAGTGAACTCGGTTTCTTCATATCACTGTTAAATATACACACTATTATTGTTATATATATCTACTATCACCAATATACATACAAATTATTACTGTTTAAAAATCAAGCATTTGTCAAACAGTGATAATTGATTTGCATAACAATGATAATTAAAAAAAAAAGAGTTAATGTAAACTTGAATTCACAAGAGACCCTACTTTTGTAGTTTGATGATTATGGGTGAAAAGATATAAGTATAGCGAGATATATAATTTTTTTGATGTGGCACAGACATGTAACCAAGGATGAAAATATCGGTACTTTAAATTTACGGATATATCGATGGAAATATCGATATCGAATATCGATATCGGTAAAAAATAGAAAATTGACGGAAAGTTTATTAAAATGATGGAAATATAACATGAAAGTTTAGGGTATATTGTAACTGATTTTAACTTAAACAATAAAAATTAAGCAGTCTAAAATGATACAGTAATTGTTCATAATAATTTAATACAATATAAATAATACAACTAAGCATAAATAAATATTTTTCTTGCAATATTTTTGAATAAATGGTGGTTTAGTAACTAAATCTTCTCAAAATCTAAAATAATATTCATGGACAATAAATGAAGAAAAGATTAAAAAAAATCGATTTTTTACCGATATTTTCCCGATTTTTACCGATATTTCACCGACATATCCTCGAAATTTCTAGATATTTGGTAAATTTTGAACTACAGCTCATCGATATCGATATTTTTCGATATTTTACCGATATTTTGAAAAAAAAATCTCGTTCCGGTGGATATCCATATCGGGACTTCCCAAAAATCGAAATTTCGGCGAAATATCGGCGAAATTTCGCGAAATTTTTGTCCTTGCATGTAACTATAATTTACCTAAAAAGCGGTAAAAGGTTGGGGATAGGGGTGAACACTAATCGGTTAAAATCGAATTAACCGATCGAACTGAACCAAAATTTACAATTCGGTTCGGTTACGGTTTTTAAAATTTAAAATTTCGGTATTTCGGTTCGATTTCGATTTTTGTATGAAAATAACCAAAAATCAAATTTAATTAATAATAATTATAATAATATATTTAAAATTTAAATAAATATTATCAAGTCAATCTATCAATCACATATTAATCTATTTTGGAGTATGGACATTGAACTATTATGTTATTTTAGTATTTGACTAATTCTTGGATGTATTTTTAATTTTTTATGGACTTTTAATTTATTAGGATGTTAATATACTTTTGTAAATGATTTATGAATAGTTATTGTTGTTTTATGGACTTTTATTAGATTTTTTTTTATTTGGGTCTAAAATGTCTAAAAAACTCTAAAAAAGTAGCACATAATATATTTCGGTTAATAACCGAATCAAAATATTTCGGTTCGATTGAAATTCGGTTTTAGTGCTATTGATTTGGTTTTGGATACTGGCTAATGGCTTTTTGGTTAATTCGGTTCGATTCAGTTACCGAATAACCGAATGATCACCCCCAGTTGGAGATGACTTTTTATATTTTGAAATGATAGAATTGTATTGACACGCAATTAATAGAAAAAATATACTCCCGTCCTATTAAACTTAACTTATACCTTATCTTTATCACATTAAATTAAATTGAGTTTTATTAATAAATGTGAATTAGTGTAATAAAAATAATATAATTATACAAAATAATATTATTATATTATCATTTATAAAAATATTGTTTGGGCAAGTAATAATTACTTCCGGTAACTATTTGGGATAGGAGGCATAGTTGTGCTCTGTTTTTATCTGCGACGGAGTCGATTTCAACCTTCTCTACTGCTACTGAAATCAAAAAGTTGGTGGAGGATTCTCTTTCTATGATCACAAAATAATGTCGACTTTATTTTACGCATGCAACAACACCAGATTTCTGCGATATGGATTCAACAATGAATTTAACCAAAACCCTCGTTACTCACTCTCCATCTTCAATTTCCCCAATTACCACCAAACTGTCGATTTCGCTTCTCATTGCCGATTGTTATCAGTCCTTGATCATAAAAAGTCGCCATTCTTCTCGATTTGCAGTAAAAAAGATGCGAATGTCGCATTTGACGAAGCGAGTTTTTCCGTTGGGGAAACCGCCGCCGAGGCGCTGACGTGCGTCATGAAGTTCGGCGGCTCCTCGGTGGCGTCGGCCGAGAGGATGAGAGAGGTAGCTCAGCTCATCCTAAGTTTTCCCGAGGAGAATCCGATCATTGTTCTATCTGCGATGGGAAAAACTACCAATAATCTCCTCTGCGTATGTAGTCAGTCAAAATCGATTTTATTTGGTTATTGTTGATTGTGAAGCAGCTTTGTTGGATTAATGAACTTGGAATTTAGGCAGGAGAGAAGGCTATCAGCTGCGGATTTACAAATGTTTCGGAGATTAAGGAGCTGGCCTTCATAAAAGAACTGCATCTAAGGTAATTGTCAGTTTTCTGGAGTTCATACGTGATTAATGAACTGTCGAATGTTTATTGGAAGTCTCAAGCAACACAATGTATAATGATGAATTGTTTTTTTGTGTGTTTAGCTTCTGCACATTGCACTTCTATCTGATATAGAGAAGCAAAGTGTGCATTTGGCCTGGTATATGTAGAAGTATCTGATTGATTAGATTTGTAAATAACGTTTTTATGTTGTGCTTTTCAGAACGGTAAAAGAGCTTGGAATTGCTAATTCTGTGATTTCTGGTAAGAGTTGTGTCGTTGTTGTGATATTACTTTTCATCGAAATGAACTACTGTGGGAGGATAAGGTTCAGCATTTTACTTTGTCGTTTTAGCTTTGTATTTAGCTTGGTTACAGTATGTAATTTCTAGCAGCAATAATGTGCATTATGTGATTACATACCTTACTCTGTGGCTTGATTTAAGTGTCATGCCAACATAAGGTTTCTCTCCAGAAAGTTTCTCGTCTTTTGAATGGGTGTTGCAATAGTATTGTGAGCAGACTTGGCTTCAAGCAAGCAAAGTACCTTTTATGCTACAAGTCATCTGTAACACATGAAGTGCACTTTTAGGCATTGTTCTCGGAGAATCTCCATGTGAAATCCAAGAACGTATGGAATTTTTTTTAGTAGAAGTGCATATGAAACAGAACAGTTAAAGAGTAAATTTCTCTACAAATAAATAACAGCACATTGACAGCTATTATTCTTGTTAATTCATATTGCCTATATGCTGCTACTGTCTTATGATATACCTATGTACATAAACAACTATGCTCTATCACCTTCTGATTTTGGCATAAGTACTTTTTTCCAGAACAACTGGAAGAACTGGAGTTGCTTTTGAATGGAATTGCTAGATTGAAGGAGCTGACTCTCCGGACTCGAGACAAACTTGTGTCATTTGGAGAGTGCATGTCTACAAGAATTTTTGCTGCATATTTAAACAACATTGGCACTAAAGCACGACAAGTATGTTTGCTGCTCTTTCTTTGCCTATTTTGAGAAATTTCACCGCCTGAACTGACTTGACATAATACTGCAATCACATGGTTACAGACACATAACTAAAGAGTAAATATTATGCACCTTTGTACCTATTGGGACCCCAAACACAATCTGTTTCAACTCGGGTATGTTTGTTTTGAGATTTAGGTGTGCGGGGGAAGTCATGCATTTGAAATCTTAGGATGTGAAAATATTAATGAATAATATAAGTATGTGTTTGTTTTGGGATTTTAGTAGGGTGAGGTTTTGCTTTATGTCAAATCAATGTTTATTAGTGATAGATGTTGTATTATTTTATTATATTGTGTAAGAGAAAAGTATTAGAGAGATTGAGTGGATGATAAAAAAGTGATGATGTGATTGTATTTAATTATGTGAAAAGTAGTAATCGGTTTAAAGGTATGAATTGAGTTTGAGATTTGAAAAGTTGGTTTTAAATCTCAAACTCGTATGGAGCGTGGATCGCAAAGTCCAAAGTCTATCCGGGTGAAACCCAAAACAAACATCCTTGCTCCGACTAAGGAAACTATAATTTTTTTTTTTTTTTTGCGGCACGTCAGGCCTCCCAACACTTGAAGAGAATGTGATATGAGTACTTCTTCTTGGGTATCTGGTGCAAGTAGAAGGGTAAAAGAACAAGAATGCTTCTTTTATTATAATTTTTTAATTTGGCCTGGGGGCAGATGCGAAGTTTAATTTAAGTATAATGGTTTGGTGAAAATATTTAACAGATGGCAATATAAGTATTTTTTCTGTCCATTTATATTTCCTTTTCTTTCACTTCACTTTACTTTTTTTTTGGGTGGGTGGGGTGCATGCTTACAAATATCAAAGATGTGTAGTACTACTTAATTTATTAACTTTAGGTTGCATTTCTGATGGCCACCTTCTTCTTTGAATTTGCAAATTTAGTTTCTGGTACAATGTAGCTTTCTCTGGATAAGCATTCAACTATCATGTATTTTACATCATCTCTTCACTAAAACATATTGTTGAACATTATACGTTTAAGAAATGGATGGTCGCAACATACTATGTTATATTTGCTAGTAGTATTTATTGATTTAATAGCGGTTTGTGTACTTTGCAGTATGATGCATTTGACATTGGAGTAGTCACGACGGATGATTTCACAAATGCAGAAATTCTGGAAGCAACTTACCCTTCTGTTGCCAGTAGATTACACAATGATTGGACCAATGATCACGCAATTCCAGTCGTCACCGGCTTCCTTGGAAAGGTTGTCACTTAATAATAGTTGCACACTTTTCCTTACTGTAGAAGTAATTTAAAAATAATTTGATATCTTTAACCAATTCCAGCATAGCCAATAGTATGAAGATGCAATTTCCATCTGCAGGGATGTAACACTGGTGAAGTAACCACTTTCGGTAGAGGTGGCAGTGACTTGACTGCTACTGTTATTGGCAAAGCTTTAGGTTTACGAGAGATTCAGGTGAACATAAAGACCACATTATGGTAACTATTGTTATTGTTTGATGAAATAATAATATTTTCTATCTCTTATTCAAATTCATGCAGGTCTGGAAGGACGTCAATGGTGTTCTCACCTGTGATCCCAGTATTCATCCCGGTGCACAGCCTGTGCCGTATTTGACGTTCGAAGAGGCAGCTGAGCTTGCTTATTTTGGAGCTCAGGTTGTATAGTTTATTCTTAGTCTGTATGGATATAGTGCTCTTTTTAAGCACCAAATGCTATTCTAGAAATATAAACAACATAAAGTTCTGTTGGAAGCAACAAAAAGAAAGAGAAATTGGGAATATTTGTTTTGGGCGGTAGGAGGAATGGAAAAATCCTGATTGAGAAATCCTGGAAGAGTAAAAATGTGAATTTGACTTTTGTGTATATTTGATTGATAAGATGTAGTAGGGAGGGACTGAGACAAGCATAGTTTTAAAAGGCGCGCGTGCCTCAGGCGCGAGGTGCATGAGGCTATAGTTTTAGTGCCTCACTGGAGTAAAATGAGGCGCAGATCACCAGGCGCGCGCCTTAGTGCGCCTTTCGTGGGGCGACTGAGGCGCGCCTCACGGTCAAACGTGTTTCAGGTCTTTTTTTTTTTTTTTTTAAGTAGTAGTAAGCACTTTTAGGTCTTTTTATTAAAGATACTAGCACTTTTATTAATTGCCCATTTTTTGAAAATATAAAAATATATAAAATATGAAAATAATATAAGACCTAGGGTTACGGTTTCAAATCTCCAAATCTCACTTCTCTCCCAAGTGCTAGGCCACCTAAAGGTAAGGGTCAAGACAAACAAGTGGATAAGAGCAAGGGCAAGGGGAAGAACGTAAAAGACTCATCTTTAAGACTTAGAGATGAAGATGATATTGAAGACGACTATGAATTTGGGGAAGAGGAATATATTGATGATGATGAATTTGGTGATGATGATGAGGAGGGTTTTGAATTTGATGAGGACAAGATAACTAGATTACTAGACTAATATAACTATTGTTTTATCAATATTTGATAGTTTTTGTGTCATTATGTGTGAATGAAGCATAATATCGCTATTTTAGTATTAATTTTCATGTTTACATTGTGTTATTATGTTAATATATTGACTTTCTGGTAGTATTATGGTTTTATATGGTTTTCTATTGAAGATATGTGTGAAATGTGTTTAGAAAAATAAAGCACAAGAGGCGTGCCTAAGGTTGCGCCTCAGGCGCTAGGACCCCTCTTGCGCCTTTAAAAACTATGGAGACAGGTATAGTGCAAAGTAAGTGACAGTGAGATTATTATATTGCGAAAAATAATAGTGTGTGTTATCGAGAAAAGGAAAATTATGAGAGAGTATGTAAGAGAGTGTAGGAATTATAGGTTAGTATTATGACGAATATGGAGATCGAGCTAGCATAATCCTACAAACAAACTTGCATTAGGATTTTAGAAGTAAAATCTCGCTTTGCCAATCCAGAAACAAAATACTCTTTAGAGATCTGAAATAACAACCCGCAAAACAGAATATCTGCATTTCCCGAAAATTAGGTTAAAGACATATAAACTAAACGCACAGCGTATTTTCTGCAGGTATTGCACCCACAATCAATGAGACCAGCAATGGATGGTAATATTCCAGTTAGGGTTAAGAACTCTTACAATCCTAAAGCCCCTGGTACTCTGATTACTAAAAATAGAGATATGGCGAAGGTTTGTAATTTGAGATTTGTACTCGGGATTTAGATGGAAGAGCTCAAAGCATTGACTTTTTTATGTCAAATAACTGACAGGCTCTACTTACCAGTATAGTCCTAAAGCAAAATGTCACCTTGCTGGATATAGTTAGCACTCGCATGTTGGGTCAGTTTGGTTTCCTGGCAAAGGTGAAATTTGATTTTTGTAATTGACCATAAGACTTGTTTCACTATGAATCTACAAATTTTTCTAAGTATTGGATACTCTTTTCATTTTAGGTATTTGCAATATTCGAAGAATTGGATATCTCTGTGGACGTCGTAGCAACTAGTGAAGTGAGTCTCTCTCTAACACTTGATCCATCAAAAATTTGGAGCAGAGAATTAATTAAGCAGGCAAGTTAACTATTTCATCTTATATTCAGCGCCTTACTTCGGGGAAAACGAATCCCTTCTTCTACTCATTAATGAACATATAGCTGTTGACCACAGGAACTTGACCGTATGGTTGAAGAGCTTGGAAAAATTGCTGTCGTGAAGCTCCTACCACACAGATCAATTATCTCTCTCATCGGGAACATCCAGTATTCTTCTCTTATATTAGAAAAGGTTTTTCCGTTGATGCTAACTATTAGGGGGCATCAAAAAGTCATTTCTTCTGTTAAAAAGTTGTTCCGACCCAATTCCTTTTACGTCCAAATGATATTGGTTTCTAATTGCAGGCCTTCAGTGTGTTCAGACGGCTTAAAGTGAACGTGCAGATGATCTCTCAAGGCGCTTCCAAGGTCCTCATCACAGTCCATACAGAATGCATGATATATCGAAATCCCATCATTTAATTTTTGGGGTATATATTTTTTTGCAGGTTAATATGTCACTAATAGTAAACGATAACGAAGCAGAACAGTGCATTAAAGCCCTTCACTGTGCATTCTTCGAGAGTGGCGAAGTCTCGGAAATGGGCTTGGATGGTGCATTTAGCAATGGAAAGGTTGAGACCATTCAAGTTTAGTTTCTTTGTTTACATCTGAAGGAGTTTGTACATTCACAAAGTTTTATTTACTTTTTAGCAAATATTATTGTGTTGTACAAAAATTTTGGCGACAATCACGACTGACTTGTGTAGGGTGGGCATTGGTTCGGGTTTGGGCCCGAAATTTCGGTTAACCCGATTTATTCCTATTATGTTCTTGTGTTGAAACAATAATACCCGATAACTGCACTGCATTTATGTTATTGGGTATTGGGTTACACGAACGCTAATTTTTTAAAACAATAATCCGAAACGATTGGGTAATATCCGATCGGATCTGGTACCCAAAACCCGAATTTGCCCACCAGAGGTTATCATGGGCTGCCCATGAACAGTATGGTAAAAGGGGCCGGTTATTTGGACCCCTTTTATAAGTACATCCATCATAATCTTCTCTCTTGATTAGAATTCTTGGAAATCAAAATAATTGGTATTTTTTCCAATCACCACCATATCAAATTAACATGCAACTCTCAGAAAATATCAAAGAAAATGGTTCAATGTTTGCTGGGAACCAAGAAGAAATTCTGCCCCTTGTTAGTACCAGGAGACATGTTCTTAGTGCAGTTTTATTCCCAGTTTTCCTTCACATAGAGCTTAAAGTTTCAAGAATTGGTCAACAATTTAGTGGACAAAAGGTGAAATCATCAAACCAATACTTCCACCGTACTTGCAACCATATGAAACTAACATTGAATTTAAGTCAGAACACAAAAAACTAATCTAATAGCGATATGGTGGGTGAATTTCTAAATTAAATACAAAAATCCAAAATTAGCCTCTGCCCATTTTTTATTTTTGGTGACGTCGGCTGCCCAACGGATGCAGGACGGAGCCGATCGGCAGCGGTCAGGCAGCGACTAAGGCGAACGACGATGACACAAGGTGCGACAAAGGCGGAGGCGATGAACATCGGATGGCAGGCACAATGCGCCGAATGATGGTGCGGGCGCAACGTAGAGGTGCGGCGGTGCAGTCAAGACGACAGTATGATTGCGAAAGCGAGGAATGGCGGACGCGATGAAACCCTCATATTTGTGGTGGGTGTACCAACATTTATTTTGAAGGTTTTTTTGGAGAAGGAGAAAACACAAATATTTTAGGTAATGTAAAGGGTGTGTACTCATCTTATATGGGGTTTGGTAATAGAGTAAGTGTACTTCCATTAAAATGGGGTCCAAGTAACTTGATCCACTGAAAAATGACCGATTTTCATAGACTTATCTGATATCATTTGGATTGAGTCACTTGAAATGCAAGAAATTTAAAGATGAATGGATTTGAAAATGGATCCGGCTAAATACCCCTCCATCAATAAAAGATACACATCCTCGATTGATTTTTTTAATGAATATCCTATATTACCCTTTGTCATTTTGAATTTAAAATATTCAAAGTCTAAGCCTTAATTCAAACCAACAGCAGCCACGTACCATCGCCACCGCCACCACGTTGAAGTTCGCCTTCCATTGCCTTCCGTCTCCGTTTCTGTCTCCTCTCCTAATTTTTAACCAATTTTTCTCATAATACTTACATTTTCATTCGTATATCTCATATTTTTCAGAAAAAACCAATCGAAAAACAATGTCTGATCTTTAAAAAGTAGATCCTGGTTTATGTAATTTTGCATATCTATTATCTTTAAAAAAAAACAACCAAGAAAAGAATTGGAGGAGGATAAAATAATAAAAAATAAACTATCCAAATCTTTTCCATCTTTTATTCTATTTCTTTTCAAGATCTGAGATAGAGGTGAGGATGGCACGACGGTGAAGGTGCGGCGGTGGGCAGCGCAACGATTGACGCGCGGTGGTGGGCAGCGCAACGATTGACGCGCGGTGGTGCTGCTGAGAAATGAGAAAGATGCGTATAAAGAAAGAGAAAGAAAGACAAATTTAGGGATTTTTAAGTAGGGTATAATGGGTAGTGTTGTTATAAGAGTCGAGCGAGTTCGAGTAGTAGAAACTGACTTGAACGCAACATACTAGCTTGACTAGTAGTTACCCCACAAGAGTATGAGATCACTGTAGTATGGGCGAGTATAGGGACCAAGTAGTATCAAACCTAAGGGAAAGTGTGTATGCGAGTAAATCTCGAGAAATGTACGTGTCGTAGCTAATATGAATGTAATGTTTTGGTGTATACTAATATTCCTAATTAATCTAATACTAATTAAATTCTAATAATGAAATTAAACTAAACTAACTTCGGTTTGAAGTGCAAATAAGATGATGATGCTCGGGATAGGAATTTATACTAACGGAGTTGATACAATAACTAAAATCACTGTGATGTTCAAGTTATAATCCTAAGTGTACTAAAACTAGGCAATCAACTTTCCTAATCTAGCACAAGAAAAGCTCAAGAATTAATCCTAATACTTAGTTCTATCAACCTACTTCACTAATCCACTAATTAAATTATATGAATTGTGCTTAATTATTAAGGCCCTAATTTAACTAAGGTGATGCGGCCGTCCTCCCTAGATAAACCGGTAGATTATAAACCCATTTAAAAACCCTCTCCTTAAGCCTATTCGTTATTAAAGAGTGATGCGGTCGTCTTCTCTCTAACAATTTTCGTACTTAATTCCAAGATTATTCTAGGGTTTATTAGAAATATTCAATAATTAAGAGAACTAAAAGGGAAATTGTCTTCTAGGTACATAGATTTTTGACATATTACTATTAGGTTTTTAACTTTTTAAACATTACTACTAAATCTAAAAACCTACATCTACCCCCTGCCACACCTATTTTCTCTCCCCTCCTGCTAGACTTCCATCCTCGTCCCAACAATTCCTGAATATGGGAAGCAAGTACATCTATCAACTCAAAGACTACTTTAATTTGAATTTCAAATTTGCTGATCAAATATCGTTCTCAATCGTTGATCAAAACTGAACTCTTCCTTTTTCAAACACGCTGATCATTAGACCGGACCCGAAACTAAAATTGAAGCTGTTGTGAATCGAAGCTATTGTGTATCTCAATGGTGAAGTCATGGTGTTGCGAATCAAAAATTTTAATTACCTTTAATTCCGGTGATGCGACGGCTTTCCTCTGGTGCTAATTCCGACGAGCCTCTAAAATTCCGGCGAATCGAAGGTGTGGTGGTTCGAAATCCAAGCGACGGGCTTTGCTTTTCCGACATTAATTTCCATCTCTGTTTCCCTATTTCTCTCTCTTCGAAGAAATTGGCGGGCATCCTTCGACCCCAAATTCCGGCGAGCTTCTCTGGTGAATTTCCGGTATCGATGTGAGCTGCTATCTCCGGCGTCAATTTTAGGTATTAATGGCAGCAACTCTGTCTCTCTTAATTTCGACGAGCCTCCACAAATTCCGGCGAATCGAAGGTGTGGTGGTAAAACCCATTAACGGAATCTTCAAATTTGCATATAAAACCCAGCTTTCCCTTCCTTCTGAGAGATTAGTTGATTCGTTATCCGCCATTAAAGGAGAGAATATACAAAAACGAAGTTTTTGAGATTTGGGAATGCTGACCTGAGCTCAAAAGCTGCTTTTATTTAAATGAGTGGAAAATGTATGGAGTGGAGTTGCTTTGTTTTCATGGTATACAATATTTATTTATTTTGGGTTAGAGGTGTTGAAATTTGTCCCTGATTGATTCTATATTGAGTATGCTGGTAAAATGGAACATATTAAAAAAATTAATATAACCACCATAGGAGGCTTCACTTTTGGTAAATTTGAATATAATATTGAATTTTAACAATATAAATTTGAACTTATAGTCAATTCTCAATTGTACTTAAATTTTTTTTTTTGAACTTTATACATGTATGACCAAACTTTAAAGAAAAAAATTGCACTTTAGAATGACATATTTTGAATAGGAAGGAGTACATTTTTATACTGATAACATAGTAATTTTTCAAAAATGAATTTAAATTGCACGGTGTACCTGGATACATTGATCAAACAAGATTTAATTTGAATTTTTACAAGATTAAATAATCATAAATCATTAATAAAATTTCAGGAATAGTAACAGAAATATTTCATTTCTGGACATATACCCATTGAATTCTTTACTTCAGGAAGTAAAGAACTTTACAACATTATCAATTCTTCTTGTGAGAGCAATTGTTTTGATTTTCAATACACACTGAGAGGCAAACCAAGTAGACACAGTTTGGCAAGATTTGATGATATAGCCATCGAAATCAAATATGTAGGTGACATGTGCGTTTCTTGCTGAAGTGAAGAAATAACTCACCATCTGTGAAGTGAAGAAATAAGGCAGCTATTAGTAAAACAAGCGCCATAGATCCCCTGATGGGATGGACAAGCTCAATAAATCTGTTGATATTCAATATTGCTAACAAAGCTCATATTGCTAAAAATGTGTTTGAAGATAAAATATTGCTAACAAAGCCCATTGTGATTGATGCCTTGACTCAAAACTTTGGCGTAAAAGACATTGTATGTCCTGTAACAAAAAATGAGATATAAATAACCAATGCAAACTCATGCAACAATTTTCTTAAGCACATATAACACCCAAAAAGATAGATATTGCAATACCAGGCAAAGGAAGGTGACATAAAGTTTGAACATTGCCAGATGCACCAGTGTTATATATCTGTTCACCATATTAAAAATAAGCTGATCAGAGAAAATGCACGGATGACCCAAGTCAATTAAATTAATTCCGTCAATGATTATTAATCAAACAATCAAGTGCCATCTCGAGTCTTTAAAAACCAATTTCATTATATCATACACTCACCTGTTTGCCACATGTAAAGAAATTTACTTCAAATATGAATTAATTCATTTGTAGCACATTCTATTTTGCAAGCTCAATTGAAGTAAATCATGACTAAATCATTTTTTGAACTTATGATATTCAATATTGAACTTACATACTACATTTTATTGAACTTAATATGTTATCTATTGAACTTATACAATACATTGAATCTAATTACGTATACCAAATATTCATTCAGCTGGTGGGCATTCAATCTAACAGAGAATCAATCTGCTTCCTCATAGGCACCAAAATAAAAAATAGACACCAGAACATGAAAAGTTTAATAAATCCCGTAGCAGCAGACGAAGCAAAGTTTGGTACACTTACCTTCTGAGATCCATTGGTTCTCGATCTCTAATTTGTGTATTCTGAGCAATTTTTCATTTTCCTGTGTATTCTGAGCAAATTTAATGTTCTAGTGAAAGACCTGCAAGTGTAATTGTTTATATATCTATAAAGGAAGTAGAATGCTGATGCCTAAAAAACATATTGTTTCATTGATTTGTAATCTCTCAAAGGAGATAAAATTACCACAAAAAAGTTCAGATTTTCAGATAACAAAACTCATCTATCAATCACACCACTAAGTTATTTTGATGAGAAACCTCTAGATCCCAGATAAAAAATAACAGATATATGTTATAAAGTTTTCCCATTTTTTGCAACACTAGTTCATCGTCATCTTTTTTTCCAAATTCGAACAACCATTCAAAGAGGAGCAAAAGAACCGACTTTTTCTTTCTTTCTGCGGATTTCATATTTAATTCAAAAATAAGTTCAATACCAATCAAACAAAAAAAAATCCACTGTTCATCATCATATTTTTTCCCAAATTCGAACAACCATTCAAAGAGGAGCCAACTAAATAACATAAAATCTCATAATTTCCCAAAAAACCTGAGGAATTGAACAGATCCGTCGATCCCGTCGTATTCTCTGTCCTCCGCCGCTGTCGGTTCTCACCGGCTATCCCAGTGTCGTGTCGTCGCCTATCTGTAACAGATCCGTCTTCACCGCACTTATCAGCGCTACCGCGCCTCACCGAAGCCACCACGTCCACCGCGTCTTTCTAGATTCTCTCTTTTTGTGGGGAAATTTCAAAATAATGGCTGAAAATGATTAATAAAATACTGGTTTTTGTGAAATATAGTCCCAAAAAGTGAACAGTAGCTAATGGGATGGGAAGCTCCACGTTTTTGGAGGTGGCAGAGGAAGGCTGACGGATGGTAGGGGCAATTTCGCAAATAAGTAGACAATTTTGCACCTATTGGACATTTGGGGTTTTTTAAATACCTAGAAGTAATTTACACTTGAAAATAGACCTAGTAGTACTTTACGCGAACAAAAACTATACATCACTGTTGGGACAATGTCAGTTTTGATTAGATCCCAAAGCCCCTGAAAAAATGTTATGCATTTGTAGTCAGGCTAGTCTTGATTAGTTTTGTACTTAGGCATTTTACAATTCATAGGAACTCAGTGAGAGGAGTACTGATTAGTGTGATTTTTGCTAGAAATTCGTGTACTATTTTTGCTAAATTTAATTGGATTTTTTGCATTTATTTACATTAATGTGACCATTTGTGTTTAATAGTCGAGAAAGATATTTGTATTTATTTTATAGGAAAGTGAGAGATTATTGGAGCAAATACGTCCTTATGTGGTTTATCGAGAAACGAGTCGAGCATAGGATTAAAATCGAATTGGGGTTGAGGGGAATTATTTCAGCATTAGATGGCCCATGGGCAAAGAAATCTGCAGCACACTTAATTTGATTTAATGGCCCGAGTTATTTGATGAATTAAAGTCCAAGATCCATTTGTTTTGTTACCTTGAGAAGGAAATGGTAAGTTGGAACCAAGCATGTCACGTGAACGCTTAGGAAAAGAAAGGAAATATGGCTGTAGGTCCCACGTCATCATTATGCAGCAAAAGTTGACCAAAGTAGAAAAGGGAAAGTTTGCTTTCTTCTTTAAACCATAAGAAGAATGAGAAAATTGCAGAATACATATTGAAGAAAGGTAGAAGCAGCCACTGTCCCAAAAATCACTATAGCTAGCACAAGTTGCAGTTTCTCGCCGGGATTCGTGCTTCGCTACGCCCGAATTGCAATTCACATTGCCCGAATTCATGGAAGCTCTCACCTCAAGCTCCGCTCAAATTCAGCTCGCCGGAGCCCATAACTCCATTTGACGCCCGGGAATAAAGCCACTGCGCTGGAAATTGCTGGAAGCTTCTCGCATCGCTGGGAACAGAAATACGAAGCTCGTCTCGCTGAAAATTGCAAATTGAAGAGGCAAAGCTTGTCTCGACCGATCCTCGAACCTCCAAACCGAGAACTCAACGCCATAGCCAAAATCTCGGTTTGGAGCTAAACGTCTCGGCCGAGCCCAGAGGTGTAAACCGAGATGAGATCGTGCGAAGTGATTCACTGAGCAAGCACTGAGCCAGTACCGAGTTAGACCGAGTTTCAGCCGAGTCAGTCCGAGTTGGAGCGACTTGAGGCCAATTTACACCTATTTATGCACTGAGTTGACCGAGTCAACTCGGGTTGACTCAGCAGATGGGGTAAAATTCCAAAATTCAGTATTTTTCAAGGGATTAAAGTGCAAATTCGTCTCAAACCCTCATTTCACACTATATATACCTCTTTTCTCAGATTTTAGAGGAAGACTATACATTCCCTTAGGGAACACACACCCCACGCACCAATTTAGTTTTATTTCACCTTCATTCTTAGATTTTAGTTTTTCTCTCAATTATTAGAGTAATTTAGCTAGTATTTGAAGAACAAATTTCAATTCCAAGTTGTAATCACTCTATCCAGGTGACTTCTATCCTTTACCTTTCAATTAATTAGTATAATTTTCTCATTCATTGTTATTTACTTTTTTATTATGATGCTCTCCATGGGTTTATTGATTTCTTTAGTTTGTTTATCCATTGATTTTGTTAGATTATCCATGGGCTAATCCTCAAATGCTTTGGGTGTTTGAATTATAATAAAATTAGTGTTATGATGTTAATTGAGCTTGGATTATGTTATTGAGGAGGTTCAATTACTTCAATTAATGTGTTAATCTTGATTAGATTAATTGATTAGGTTTAGTAGCTTTTGTTAGGTTAATTCGTGCTTCAACGAGAGTTGGGTATGGGTTAATCGAACTTGTGGTAAGGAATTTGATTAGTTAATTGGATTCAATTAGTCGTCTATTACATCGAGAGAGGGTAGACGGCTAGACCACCATTAATAGATACTAGGTGTCTTAATTTACTAGTTTAGGTGCTTAGTGAAGGGAGAATACTTGAAGTGCATCGCGTGCTTCAAGTCATTCACTATCTTATGTGTTTTTGGTAGCTAATTAGGTGCTAATTAGTTCAATTGATCACCAAAACCTTAAAAGGGATAGATATTCAATACAATAGTGATAGCTCTTAGTAAGAACCAACGAAAATAGCATAAGACAAGTGATATTAACGAACGTAGCATTGATTCCGCCATAAGGATTACACCCGAAATATTACCTTCAACTTGCACTTCTCACGAAGTTTTAAATTGCTTTTTAGTTTAGTTTGCTCATTTCATTTCTAGTGCTTAATTTGATTATTGTCTTTTATATTCCATTAGTCTCAAAACCCCAAAACACGCTTCTACAATTCTATGGAAACTCATAATCTTAGGGATTCACCGGTCCACTAGGTCTTTGGATCGATACTACTTGGTCGTATACTTGCATGCTATATCGAACACATCCGCTTTTGGGTCATGTTTAATTGATTGATTAAAAGTTGCAAAAATACTAAAAAGTCTCACTGATGACAATCAAGACTGGAGCCTGAAGACGCAGAGCACCATCCTGAACTTACGGTAGTCTTTCTAAACTGGCTGAGTAAGTGTCAGTGATGAAGAGAATGACCCTGAAGTCATTACTAACTCAGTCCTGAAGGGAACGAGATGATACTGAGTAATGGGAAAAGACTTGGAGTAGGGCCAAGCAATGCAAAAGGAATGTCAGCGTCAGGACAAGACCGTTGTGCTCGGGACAAAAAGAACTTAATAAGACAAGCCTGAAGCCCAGTAATGAGTTCTGACATTCTCACCAACCTGATGACGTGGACCAATCCAGGGAGGACACGCACGTACGGACCCTGACATGAAGACTGACTTCAGACTGCACTTTCAACGGGCAAGCATTAAATGGTGCATTAAATGCCATTACCTAATTCATGCAAGGACGGCTGCTGCATGAGAGATATGTCCGTTGAACAACTCTACGTAGATGACTAGAAGACTATCTCCTCCAACGGGTAGTTTTTCAAATCACCTATAAATACAGAAGGCCTTGAACCCATTCAAGGTTACGGGAAATTTCCAAGCCAGAAATTACTCAAACTCTCAAGCTTTCTAAAGCATTCAGCGTTCAAAAGAAGCACTCGAAACCAGATAAATTTCCCAAGTGTTTCTTAGATTAGTGAGAGTTATTCTGTATTCCATTGAACTTTCAAGCCTTATCATAAGCTTAGAGTGATTATCCATCCTTAGTATAGCTTAGCTTTGTAAGGATAATCACACCCTAGTTGGAATCCAAACTGAAACCAAAACCTTTTAGTCAGGTTTGTTGGTGGAAGTTGTGTTAGCGAGTTAGAAAGGAGTTTGTATAGGTCAGCGAGGTTAGCTTATCTTGGTGCACCTTGGCACGTAAAAAACAAGAATCCTAGTGGATTTCCTGTTAAATCAGGACCGTGGATGTAGGAGCTTAAGTCTCTGAACCACGTTAAACTTCTTGTGTTCTTACCGCTTTGATATTGTTCTTATTTGCCTATTAGCTTAAGTCATTCATAGCATTTGGTTTTGTCAGGCTTGAATCAATCAGTCTGATCATTAATCTGAATATTACCCTACTAACCACTATTTCAGAATTGAGTAAACAAGTTTTCAGAAAGCAAACATAAAACAAGACTATAAACTTTCAGGGCTCACGCATTTCCGCACTGAACTCAAGTTGATAGTTAGCCAACTGACCAGCACTCAGTGCAGTCAGTAAGTGTGTTATCAACCCTGAGTTCTTTAACACTCTGAGCTAAGGGGACTCAGTAAGATTAAATGTCAAAAAAATTGGTATACGTGTATCCCCCCCATACACGTATTCCTCAGTCTTGTACCGGGACCAACAAGTGGTATCAGTGCAGTGGTTCAAAAGACCACTGACTTTGAATACTAATAGTTTCATAGGTGAAATTGTTGTGGTCACTGAACAGATTTGAGTTTGCTTTTCATAAAACTTGCATCATCATGACTTCGAGGAGACTTGAAGCTTCGTTACCTGAATTCTCGGTTTCTAACTTTGTTTACTGGAAGTTCAGACTTGAGGCACATCTAGATACCATCCATGACTAGATGCCGCGCGTTATCAGGGAAGGACATATCAAGATCACCATCCCTAATGTCAGAGGACTGGGGTATGAGCATTTTGACATTGACATACAGGTTCTAAGGAGAGAAAGGATATGACCAATGACGAGATCAAAATGGTGGGACTGGACAATGTGGCCAGAAATATCATCTTGCATACGGTGCCTTTCGAGGAGTCAGCAAGGCTGATGAACTTAAAGACGGCTAATGAGGTCTGGGATGAGCTGACCAGGATGTGCGAAGGGTCAGAAAAGATAAAGGAGAACAAGAGGAATATTGCCATTCAGAAGTTCGAAGCATTTGAGATGCTGCCTGATGAGACGATAGATCAGATGGAGTCAAGATTCATCAAGTTGATGAATGAGTTGGTGATGTTGGACAAAGATGTTCCAAAGAGAGATGTTGCTTCTAAGATCATGAATGCCCTTCCTGAGAGATGGGACAACAGTGTAATCATGTTAAAGAACACTCAGGATATGAGTAACATAACTTCTGCTTTACTTTTTTCAGAGCTCAAAGCACTGGAATATGATCTCAACAAGAGAAAGAAGAAAGTTCAGCAGGAAGAAGAGGAGAAAGAGAAAGCTTCTGAGAAAAGTGTGGCGTTCAAAGCCAAGTCAGAACCTGATGAGTCTTCACCAAAGTCACTGATAGAGATGAGCAAGGAAGAGCTTGCTGAGGAGTACAGCCTGATGGCCAGACGCTTTGATAAGCTTAATTCCAGGTTTGGTCGTTATAAGAAATTTTATCAGGATACTCGTGATAGGAAAGCTGAAGGAACCCACCAAAGCTCAAGGAGATATGAGGAAAGAAAGAACACTGACCAAAGGAGACATCGTGGCGATAAAAGAAGATACTCAGACCTAAAGTCCGATCGAAGAGATGAACAGAGACGTACTCGTGATGATAGGCACTCAGGGAAGCCAGAAAGCTCATCAAGAATTAGGGAACCTGACTCAAGAAGGAACCCTGAGCCAAGGAAAGAAAGAGGAGATGAGCAAGCTGTGTGTTACAACTGTACCAAGAGTGGGCACTATCAGTACGATTACCCAGAGCTGAGTGCACCTGAGAGAGAGGACAAGAGGACCAAGAGAGACCAGAGGTACGCTAATCGGAGAGCTATGCTCGCTGAGGAAGCTACAGACTCGGATGGTCCTGAGGAGATTTCGCCTGAACTTTTCTCTGACGATGAGTACGATGATGTTTGCCTTATGGAAAGGGAGGAACCTGAGGTAACATCTAACTCTGTTTGTGGTTCATACACTGGTCAAAATCCTGAGCCTAGGTCAGAGTCAGCCAGAGAAATGAACCTTCAGATCTGTTTGGATCAATTGATGGTTGATTTCTCCAGGTTGCAGGAAACTGTCTTTTTGGTAGAGGAAAACAAGAAATTGAGTACTGAGATTCAGAATCTGAATGATCAACCCACTCAGTCTGATCTGAAAGTGTCAACTCAAATTGTGAGACTAACTCAGGAAATTGACATGATCAATGCTGAGCGTCTCCCAAGAGAGAAGATTCTGAAAGAGCTGGCTGATGAAGAGCTGGTCAGGAAGGAGGAGCTGAAGGTACTCAAGAGTAAGTTTGATGACCTCTTTGACAGACATGAAATCCTGAAAAAGAGTGAGGACTCTATCAAGAAAAAGGATGCAGCAATGAATAAATCCTCAGTGGCTAGAGAGGAAATAAATAGCAGCCAGATGTTTGGGAATGAGAAAAATGGACTTGGTTATGTTCCTAAGAAATCCTCACAGGGTCAATCTCATGTTGCTTCAGGGAGCAACACTGAGAGGGTTTTTGTTTAGGCAGGCCAGAATGCACCAAATGTTGTACTTTAGGCCCGCCAGACAGATAAGGGCAAGGAAACTGTTGACACAGTCAGGGTTGCCCCCAAGGTTACTAAGCCAAAACCCAAGGGAAAGGCCAGGCAACCAAAGGAGGTCCCTGAGAGCTCAGGTCAGAGAAAGCCTCAGCAAAAGCAGAGGAAGACTCAGGCCAAGAGCTCTCAGACTGGTCAACGAGGGTATCATCATGCGTGGCAATACTAGCAGGAAAGGCCAAGTATGATGACTCCCCCATGGTTTTGGCACCCTGGGGCCTTTAACTATTTTCTTTTCCCTCACTTGCCTAGGTGGAATAGAAAATAAGGCTCTTATCAAGAACAAGCCCAGAGACCTGCTGCACCCAGGCCTAGGAAGAACAGGAGGCCAGCCCAAAAGGCACCCACTCAGGCTCCTGTAAAGCCTAAGCCTGACACACATACACCATCTTCCTCTCAGGCTATGAAGAAGAAAGTTGTGTATGTATGTTAGGATAAAAGTTGTTAGTTTTGATGAGTTAAAATAAACCAGAAAATGTAATAGGACCATCTGGACCTGTTAGCCAGATGAGGAACTAGATTAGGACTTAGTCTAGGGGGAACTGCCATACCAGAAGACTTCACCAGAAGAGTCACCAGAAGACCTACCAGAAGACCTTCACCAGAGAACTTCACCAGAGGACTCCATCAGAAGACTTCACCAGATGAGACTGACCAGAGGCAGAGAACCTTCCCCAGACCAGATTAGTCTGGTGAAACAAAAGATGCTCAGAATCATCTCCTGATTCTCCTGAGTAATATGTTTCTTAACCAACTCTGGACCAGAAGACATTGAGATTGCCTGGTGTCTGGTCATGCCTTCTCTGGAGAGAATCAGAGTTAGGCATTGGAAGCAATTGCCCGTTGGTGATTTAAATCAAGTCAACAAGATCGGATTGGAAAGTTTTGAAGTCAATCAATCCAAGGATCCCACCAACCCAATCAATCAATTAGGGAATTGATTGATTGAAAGCTTCCTTAAATAGAGATCTGATTAGATTAGCTCTCCAACGGCTAAACCCTAATCACCTCTATAAATACAAGAGTGCGGACTCAAAGAAAGACTCTAGATTCTCACGCGAAAGAAGTCACATTCCAAGCCTTTGTTTAATCACTCTTAGCACTCTTATTGTTCTCATTTTACATATATACTCTTAAAGGAGTTGTTGGATCTCAACCTGTTCATCTCTAAGAAAAGGTTGAAGGCTGTAGACTTTAGATCTAAGTTAGATCTAAAGGGTTTGTAAGAAGGAACTAGTACTTCACAATTCCAGTAAGAAAGTTGGTTGTTGGTTGGTTAGTGAGACCCCTTTGATAAAAGGGAGAGTGGACGTAGGATATTGAAATCTGAACCACTATAAATCTGGTCCATTTACTGCTTTCTTAAATTCTGTCTTGTTTAAATTATTGTGCTCTTATAAAAGATCTTGATAAAAGACATAATTTTTAAAGCTTCCGCAATTAATCTACTTAGTGGGACCAACAATGTAGATGTTTCAGGGAGACAGATTTACCACTCTGAGGTAATCAGGGTTGTGAAGCAAGTCTGGATTCCGAAGGGTACAACTGACACAATAGGACCCAACACCCAATGGGTACCTAAAGCCTGAATTGTTTGTAGGCGGCTGTGGATCACAACAAGAGGAGAGGAGACTCAACCAAGGCTGTTTGGTACCTAGACAGTGGTTGCTCAAGGCATATGACTGGAATGAAGAGTCTTCTCCAAGAATTTCAAGCTAAAGATGGTCCACATGTAACCTTTGGTGATAACTCAAAAGGTTTTACTAAAGGTTTTGGTGTCTTGATAATACGTACAGTCAGAGTGGAGAATGTGTCCTTTGTGGAAGGACTGAAGCACAACCTGTTGTCAGTAAGCCAGTTCTGTGATAAAGGTTTCAGTGTTGAGTTCTCATCTAATATATGTTCAGTCAAGGACAAATCAACACACGTGCTTCTATCAGGTATTAGGAAAGGTAATGTTTATCTCGCTGACTGGAGCATCACTATTCCTAATACTTGTTTTGTTGCTAAAAGCTCCTTAAAGCTCAGTTGTTTATGACATAAAAGATTAAGCCATCTGAACTTCAAGATTCTTAACAAAATTTCTAGACAGCCACTTGTTGAAAGTATACCTAATGAAGTTTTTAGCAAAGATCATGTGTGCAAAGCTTGTCAGTAAGGGAAGCAGGTCAGAGCATCATTCAAGGAGAAAGCTTCCTTCTCCACTGATAGGATTCTTCAGCTTTTGCACATAGATTTATTTGGCCCTATAACGCCTGTAAGTATGAATTGTAGAAAATATACCCTTGTGGTTATTGATGATTATTCTAGATATACTTGGGTTATTTTCTTGTTAAATAAGAAGGAAACACAGGTGAAGCTTCCAGAGTTGCTCAGAAGACTCAGCAATGAGAAGAATCAGTCAATTACTAAGATCAGATCTGATAAGGGCACTGAATTTATAAACTCATATATTTCTGATTTCTGTAATGAACTTAGTATTGCTCATGAGACTTCTATAGCTAGAACCCCACAACAAAATGGTGTTGCTGAAAGGAGAAACAGAACACTGAAGGAAGCTGCAAGGACCATGCTGGCTGAGTCAGGATTGCCCAAGAAGTTTTGGGCTGAGGCAATCAACACTGCATGCTACACTCAGAACAGATCCATGCTGAACAAACAACATGCACAAACCCCATATGAGACTTGGAATAAGAGGAAGCCTCGAATCTCTTACTTTCATGTATTTGGTTGTAAGTGCTTCATCCTCAACAATGGGAAGACCCAATTGAAAGCCTTTGATAGCAAATCTGATGAAGGGACATTCTTAGGATATTCTGAAATCAGTAAAGCATTCAGGGTTTACAATTGTAGGACCCTTGTTGTGGAAGAATCACCACATGTTGTGTTTGATGAATCTGCTAATGAGTCTAGGTCGAAAGTGTTGAATCCTGACACTGAGGAGGTCACAAGGAGAGTGACAAGGCTGAGCTTGAAGAATCAACCTGATCCAAAGGTCAAAACTGTGCCGATTCCAAGATGGGATGATGACGAGGATCAGGAAGATGACCCAAAAGCTACTCCTAAGCCCAGCACATCAGGGATTGTTGAGCCTCAGACTGAGGAACATGCTCAACCTGAGGTAAGCACCGTCTATGAAGATGCGGTCGCAGCTGAGACGGTTCCTGAGTCACCTCATCAAGGGGGAATCAATGTCCCTGATATTGAATTGGTAAATCCCTTTGGTACAGACTCAGGATCATCCCCTTCTGTTCAATATCCTGAATTTTATGAGCCTGTAGACACTAACATTGTAGGTACTTCAAGAACAACTCCTGGCAAGAGAACATGGCTAGAGGATCATCCCATTGACCAAGTCATTGGTGATCCAACTGAGGGAGTCAGGACCAGACGGTTCCATGGTGAGAGCGCACTGTTTTGTTGCTTTCTCTCTGAGCAAGAGCCTCGGAACATTGAAGAAGCTCTCACTGACTCGAACTGGATCATAGCCATGCAAAAGGAGTTGAATCAGTTCACAAGGAATCAGGTTTGGGAACTGGTAGATAGACTTAGGCATCAAGGTGTTATTGGTACCAAGTGGGTCTTCAAGAACAAGAATGATGAGAATGGTGTTGTAGTAAGGAACAAGGCAAGACTGGTTGCAAAGGGGTACTGTCAGTCTGAAGGGATAGACTATGATGAGACCTTTGCTCCAGTAGCTAGGTTGGAAGCTATCAGGTTGTTCCTTGCGTATGCAATGTATAAGAAGTTTAAGGTGTATCAAATGGACGTCAAGAGTGCCTTCCTGAATGGTGTACTCAATGAAGAGGTATATGTTGAACAACCTCCCGGGTTTGAAGTTGGAGATAGAGTATACTATTTGAAGAAAGCACTCTATGGACTTAAGCAAGCTCCTAGAGCTTGGTATGATACCCTCTCTCAATTCCTGACTAACCATGGGTTCAAGAAGGGAACTGCGGATAGGACCTTGTTCAGGATCACTGAAGGTGATGACATTCTCTTGGTCCAGATTTATGTGGATGACATAATATTTGGATCACCAAATCATCAGCTCTGTGAGAAATTCTCTAAGTTGATGACTGGTAAATTTGAGATGTCAATGATAGGAGAGATGAACTTCTTTTTAGGATTGCAGGTCAAACAGACTGTTCAAGGGATTTTCATTAATCAGACCAAGTATACAAGAGACTTGATTCAGAAGTTTGGAGTTCAGAATAGCAATCCGGCTAGGATCCCAATGAACACAAATTGGAAGATGGATCCTGACACTGAAGGGACTTCAGTGAATCAGACTGAGTACCGAGGGCTGATAGGTTCATTGTTGTACCTAACTGCAAGCAGACCTGATATTACTTTTGTAGTTGGTATATGTGCTAGGTATTAGTCTGATCCCAAGAGAAGTCATTTGGAGGCTGCTAAGAGGATACTCAAGTATTTGAAAAAGGCAGTCAATATGGGACTATGATATCCATCAGATGACAACTTAGAACTGACTGGTTATTCAGATGCAGATTATGGAGGTTGTAGGATTGATAGGAAATCAACCTCAGGGACATGTCAGTTTTTGGGAAGTAAGTTGATCTCGTGGTTTAGTAAGAAGCAGAATTCAGTGGCAACATCCACCACTGAGGCTGAGTATATGGCTGCAGGTAGTTGTTGTGCTCAGATTCTATGGTTAAGGCAACAATTGAGAGACTACCAAGTATTTGCTAATAAGGTTCCAATCTATTGTGACAACAATAGTGCTATAGCAATTACTCAGAACCCAGTACTTCACACAAGGTGTAAGCATGTGGATATTAGACATCACTTCATTCGAGATCATGTAGAGAAGAAGGATATTATGTTGGGAAATTGTATAAACTTAAGTTTTGATTAAGATGTCAAAAAGTTCCTCCTAAGTTATTTGTAAGTAAAATTGTTCAGTAGAGTTAAAGTTTAGAAAGTCAGTTCAAATGTTAAGGAACTGAAGTGCATTTAGTTAATTCTGGAGTGTATTGAAGAATGAAGTCCGCTGAAGACAAACTGATCTGTGAAATAGTCTAAGTCTTGAATGTTTTCTAAGTGCATTCACACTAAGACTAAAACTATCAGGAGAGGACCAAGATCCACTGATGTAAACTAACAAAGCACATTCAATGCTAAAACACATTAAAAGCTGTTAGTTAATCTGGTTGGAACAAAGCAAAACGAATTTCAGTGAAGCTTACAATAAATGAAGGATTAAGAAGGTTCTCTCAAAGGAGTTCCACCTTAAAACAAGACAGGATTATGAGCAAGCAGACTGAACGGCCCAATGAGAAGATGACACGTAGGTGTACTCTACTGACAGCCGACCTGTCACAGACTGACAAGTATCAAAAGTCTTTCCCTAGCATTCTACAGAAAGTTGGTGAACAGGTATGTTCTTTCAGTCGTTTCTTGACAAGACTTAAAGATTCAAATAGAGCCTTTTGAACCAATCAGATACAAGAAGACTTACTTGAGAAGATTCAAACTCCAACGGGAAGATTTTCAAGAAGGTCTATAAATACTGAAGGACGTGCTCATTTCTATGTACGGGAAACTCACAAGATCAAAGCTATCTCTACATTCATAACTAACTAAGAAGCACTCGAAATTACCTTTGTTTCCCAAGTGTTTCACTTTAGTAGAGAGCATATCAAGCCTTCTGTAATCGAGCTTAAAGCTATATCCAAACATTAGAAAGAGATAATCCATCCTAAGCCTCGAGCTAAACTGTAAGGATTATCTCACAACAGTTGGAACCAAACCCTACTCAAAACCCTACTCAGTTGTTAGGTTGAGAGTTAGTGTTAAGTGGTATTAGTAAGTTGATTGTTTGTATCAGTCTAAAAGCTAGTTTGTTTTGGGAACTGGGACCTGGAATTATCAATCATCCTAAGAGAGGATTAATTGATCAGTGCACCTTGGCACTATAACACAAGGAATTCCAAGTGAAAGGAATTCTCCTGTTTTATCAGGACAGTGGACGTAGGAGATTCTTCTCTGAACCACTTTATATCTTGTGTACTTACATTCTGCTATTTCCTAAGTGTGTGTTATTCTTTCAAAGTTTATCAAAGTAAAACGAGTTTTCTTAAGGGCTCACTAATCCGCATCTGAAAGCTAATTAGATAGTAGTTCAACTGAAAGTCTTGAGCTTTCAGTGGAGTTATTATCTCAGTAAGCTTTCACAAGTAATTCTCAGCAGACTTCAAGTCCACTGACGAGTTACTGTCTTAAGTAACCTGATAAGTTTTAAAAAGTTTAAATCTGTAGCCTCAGGTGTATTCCCCCCCATACACCTGTTTACTCGTTTCAGGACCAACAATTGATATCAAAGCGGTGGTTCAAAAGACCATTGTTCTAAGTTACCTTGTGCTAAAAAGTGTATTTTCTTTTGGTCAACTGAATTGATCTTTTGATAAACTTGTTTAGATATTATGGCTGACAATGCAGCTAGGGTAGCACCACCAGCGGAGAACAACATGAGAGTAAATCCCTTGAACCATATGTCCCATCACAAGCTTCCACAGTTCTCAGTGGAAAATTATGACTTTTGGAAGATCGGAATGAGAGCTCATCTTGCCTGTGTGCATGATGAAATGTTGAGGGTGATTACTAAAGGTCAATTTGTTTTTATGACCCCTAACCCTAGAACCACAGCTGACACTATTGCAGATCCTAGAGAAGAATGGCCCAAGGATGAGGATAACTTCACTGCAGATGAAAGGAGGAGACACAACCTCAACTTCATAGCCATGAATATTTTCTACACCACCATTCCAGACTCAGTTATGGGAAGAGTGATCCATTGCCAGACTGCAAAGGAACTTTGGGACACTCTAGCTCTCATGTGTGAAGGAACTGACAAGATTAAAGAGAACAAACTTTCAGTAGCTGTTCAAAAATATGAGCAGTTCACCATAGCTACTGAGACCATTGACCAACTTGATGGAAGGTTCACTGACATCATGAATGAGATAAACTCTCTGGGAAAAGTCTACACCAAAAGAGAAATTGCCTTAAAGATCCTGAGAGGTTTAACCTCAAGATGGGATGTGTACTCTGTGATGATGCAGAATAACAAGGATCTATCTAGCATGTCTATGCAACAAGTATTCTCTGAACTCAAAGCTTATGAGTTTGATCTTAACAGGAAAAGTCTCCTGATGAGACCTCAGCTGAGAAGGGAGTTGCCTTCAAAGCTAAGGAGACTGAATCCAAATCCCCAAGACCACAAAAGAGTACAAAGGCAAGCAAATCTCAAAGCAAGGCTGAGATGCAAGAGGAACTCAGCCTAATGGCTAGAAGGTTTAAACAACTTAATAGTCGTTTGGCAAGTATAAGAGATTTTACAGGGATAACAGGGAAAGGAGAAGTTATCCACAAAAAGACACCAGAGAAGGAGAGAAAAGCTCCACTGAGCTGGAGAAGAAGAAAGAATACAAGAACTATACAAGAGCTGAAGGATCATCATCAAAGGCTAGAGAGTCTACTGAAGAAAAGAATGATGATGCCAACAGATATTTTCAATGCAAGAAAGTTGGGCACTTACAGTATGATTGTCCTCAACTGAGCACAAAGGAAAGAAAGGAAAGGCAAGTCAAGCCAAGAGGGACAGAAAATATGGAGAAAGAAAAGCCATGGTGGCTGAGGATGTTGATGAAGATCTGGAGTCATCTGATGGACTGTTCTCTGACAGCAGTGATGATGACATGTGCCTCATGGCAAGAGAAGAACCAGAGGTACAATCTAAACCATCCAATTCTTTAGGGCACTCACCTGAGCTCAGCTCAGAGTCAACAGAGAAACTCAATCTTCAGTCTGCTTTGGAACAATTGATGATTGATTTCTCAAGGTTGCAAGAAGCAAGTTTCTGTCTCCAAGATGAAAACAAAAATCTCTTGAGTGAAAACTCCAAGTTAATTGAATCTGGGAATCAGGCAGATCTTAACTCAGCTAAGTCTACCATTGAATTGACAAAAGAGGTGGAAACCCTCAAGAGTCAAGGAAATGGCAAAGATCAACTGATAAAAGATCTTACTGAATCTAAGACAAAGTTAACTGAAGAGAACTTAAAATTGGTAAGCCAAATAAAGGATTCTCTCCTGAAAATTGATGTCTTACAAAAATCTGAAGAGACCTTGTTAAAAAGGATTGATGCTCTTAACAAACCTTCTCTTGCCATAGAGGAGATTCAAAATTTTCAAATCAATCCTAATAACAAGTGTGGGATAGGTTATATTCCAAAAACTTCAGAAGGTCCTCTGAGTGTTGCTTCTTCGAGTGGCACAAAGAGAGTTTTTGTTAAGTCTGTGACTTTTCAACCACAGATTTTAGATAAAGGAAAAAAACCAGCTGAGGTCCAACAAAAGAGAAGTCAAACTCAGCCAAAACCAAATGGAAAGGCTCAGTTGACTAATCAAACTAGATCTCAGCAGAGGTACTATCAGCCGAGGTCTTCACAGATGAAGCAACCTCAGCTGAGAGCACCCAGGTATGAGCACTCCTCAAGGAATGACTCATATAGAAGACCTATTCCTTTTGTGCCTAAAGGAAAAGGTCCTTCATACCTTTATCAACAAAAACTAAGGCCAGGTGCACCCAAGCCTAAAAGGAAGAATGTTAAGAAGGTTCCTACTCCTTCAAAGGCTGACACCCATAGACAGTTTACTCCTAAGGCACCCAAGGAGGTAACTATCTATGTAGATGTTTATGGAAGACAAATTAGCCATTCTAAAGTGATTAGAACAGTGAGGCAAATTTGGATTCCGAAAGGTACAGCTAACCTGGTAGGACCCAACACAAAATGGGTACCTAAAGCTTGATTTTGACTGCAGGGCTCAGTAGACCTCAACAAAGGAGAAATTCTCAAAACTTCAGTCTGGTACTTGGACAGTGGATGTTCCAGGCACATGACTGGCAACAAAGATCTCCTGGCAGAGTTTGTTGAGAAAGAAGGTCCACAAGTCACTTTTGGTGACAACTCACAAGGAGCTACTAAAGGTTATGGTACTTTAATAATTGGCTCAATAAGAGTAAACAATGTATCCTATGTCAGTGGACTTAAGCACAATCTTTTGTCCATAAGTCAGTTTTGTGATAAAGGATACAGTGTTGAATTTTCATGTAACCTGTGTTTTGTCAAGAATATATCTTCACAACAGGTACTACTAACTGGGTCAAGGAAGGGAAATGTCTATCTTGCAGATTGGAAGTCTTGCACACCAAATGCATGTCTTATTGCAAATAGCTCAACTGATACTAATTGGCTATGGCACAAGAGACTAAGTCATCTGAACTTCAAGATGATGAACAGGATAGCAAGACATGGACTGGTGGAAGGAATGCCAAATGAAGTATACAACAAAGAACATATTTGCAAAGTCTGTCAGGAGGGAAAACAAGTGAAAACATCTTTTAAAAGCAAAGTAGCAACCTCTACTGACAGAGTACTTCAATTGTTACACATGGATCTCTTTGGTCCAGTAACCCCTGTAAGTATCAATGGGAGAAAATATACACTTGTTGTTGTTGATGACTTCTCCAGGTACACATGGGTGGTTTTTCTTGCAAGCAAGAAGGAAACACAGGTCAGGCTACCATAACTACTGAAGAAAGTTAGCAATGAAAAGAGCCTGAACATTATAAAGATAAGGTCAGATAAGGGCACTGAATTCATTAATTCAATAATCTTTGATTTCTGAAAGAGTTAGGTAATACCCATGAGACCTCAGCTGCAAGAACTCCTCAACAAAATGGAGTAGCTGAAAGAAGAAATAGGACTCTTAAGGAGGCAGCAAGGACAATGCTTGCAGAAGCTCAAGTTCCTAAAAGATTTTGGGCTGAAGCTATTAATACTGCCTGCCACACTCAGAATAGATCCATGGTGACCAAACATCAAGGAAAAACTCCATATGAGTTATGGAATGGCAGAAAGCCTCAGGTATCTTACTTTCATATCTTTGGTTGCAAGTGTTTCATTCACAACAATGGGAAAACTCAACTGAAAGCTTTTGATATCAAAGCTGATGAAGAAATCTTCTTAGGATATTCCCAAATCAGTAGAGCCTTCAGAGTTTACAATTGTAGAACTCTTGTTGTGGAAGAAACACCTCATGTGGTCTTTGATGAATCTATCTTTGAGTCTAGGAGTAGGGAGAATGAGGAAGTGATAAGCAAAAGACTAACTAGACTGAGTATCAACTCAAAAGGCTATCTTGAGAATTGTGTTGATGCGTACATCCCAACCTGGGATAATCTCAATGATCAACAATTCAAAGAGGACACTCAAAACAAAAACACTTCTGAAAACTCAACTGAGAACACTCCTGACCAGTCAACTGAACTGATGAACACCATCCCAGTTCAAGAGGTTAGTAATGTCGATGAAGATGTGGTCACATCTGAGACATCTAATGAGCCCATCATTCAAGGGGGGACCAATGATAATACCATTGAGAATGCAAATACCTTGAATGATGACTCAGGACTTCAACCCTCTGTTTTATTTTCTGAATTTGATTTTATTCCTGTATCTAATGACTCAACTTCAGAAGAGTTAAACTCTACTGAAGGGCATCAGCCTAGAAGGACATGGCTCTCAAATCACCCTGTTGAGCAAATTCTAGGTGATCCTACCTCGGGAGTCAAAACTAGAAGTTTTCATGGAGAAAGTGTTTTGTTTTGTTGTTTCTTATCTAACCAGGAACCAGGTTCCATTGAAGAAGCACTTCAAGATTCAAACTGGATTATTGCTATGCAAGAAGACCTCAACCAATTCACAAGGAATCAAGTGTGGGAATTGGTGGACAGACCATATCACTGCAATGTGATTATAACCAAGAGGGTATTCAAGAATAAGAAGGATGAAAATGATGTCATAGTCAGAAACAAGGCCAGGCTAGTAGCAAAGGGCTATTCTCAAGTTGAAGGTTTTGACTATGATGAAACCTTTGCCCCGGTGGCCAGATTGGAAGCAATAAGGTTATTTCTTGCATATGCTGCTCACAAGAAATTCAAGGTGTATCAAATGGATGCCAAGAGTGCTTTCTTGAATGGAATACTCAATGAGGAAGTCTATGTGGAGCAACCCCCAGGTTTTGAAGAAAGCCACAAAGTATATAGACTGAGGAAAGCTCTATATGGACTGAAACAGGCTCCAAGAGCCTGGTATGATACTTTGTCACAGTTCCTTTTGGATCATGGTTTCATCAAAGGAAGAGTTGATAGAACACTCTTCAGGATCACAAAAGGAGATGACACTCTGCTAGTTCAAATCTATGTGGATGATATCATATTTGGTTCTCCAAACCAAGTCCTCTGTGAAAAGTTCTCTCAACTGATGAAAGGAAAGTTTGAGATGTCAATGATGGGAGAAATGAACTTCTTCCTAGGACTTCAAGTCAAGCAGTCCACTGAAGGAATCTTCATCAACCAAGCCAAATACAAGGGAGCTGATCAACAAGTTTGGATGCCAGACCAGCAAAGTTGCAAGAGTTCCACTCAACACCAACACCAAGATGGAACCTGATGAAGATGGTGAATCAGTATACCAGACTCACTACAGAGCAATCATTGGGTCTCAACTATATCTCATAACATGCAGGTCTGATATCACATTTGCAGTGGGAATATGTGCTAGATATCAAGCCAACCCAAAGAAAAGTCATCTGGAAGCTGCTAAAAGAATTCTCAAATATCTTAAGGGTACTGTGAATATGGGATTATGGTATCCCTCAGATGAAAACTTGGAACTCACAGGATACTCAGATACAGACTATGGAGGATGCAGAATTGATAGAAAATCAACCTCAGACACTTGCCAATTCTTGGGAAGTAAGCTGATCTCTTGGTTTTCCAAGAAACAAAACTCAGTAACCACAAGCATTACTGAGGCTGAATATATGGCAGCTGGAAGTTATTGTGCTCAAATTCTTTGGCTAAGACAACAACTGAGAGATTACAACATTTTTGCTAATGAAGTTCCTATTTTCTGTGACAACAATAGTGCAATTGCTATTTCAGAAAATCCAGTTCTCCACACAAGATGCAAGCATGTGGATATAAGGCATCATTTCATCAGAGATCATGTGGAGAAGAAGGATATCAAAATGCTCAAGATTCACACTGACAAACAAAAGACAGATATATTTACTAAACATTTGACTAAAGCAAGGTTTCAAGAACTGTCAGTAGAGCTTGGACTTCTAGATCCAGGAGAGTAAAGATGAGGCCATTTCAAATCTTAGAAGAATTGATTTCGAATCAGTGGAGGTCCAACCTCAGAAGAGGATCAACCTCAGTGGAGTCACTGGTCACAGAAGAGCTTCATTTCTCAGAAGAGGTCCAACCTCAGAGGAGGTCAATGTTTAATACTTACGTTTCTTCAAAACTGAAAGCCTCTTAATTTTTAATTATAAATTTTCTTTCAAAATTGTTAATGAGTGCTTTATGAGAAATTAAATCTTTTTACACTGTTTCAAGAAGATTTCGATAAGGCAAGCATTTAATGCGCGTTGTACAAGTCAGACATACTTTTTCAGTTTTCTATCTCACGCGCCCTAAAAGCCGGATGATGTGACCTTCCGGCTACCAACTTTTTCAATCCCCACCTCTCATTTTAGGTGGTTCTTTTCTAACCGTCAAGATCTCTCAAAAACTCCCCACTAACCCCTTCGTCTATCCACGATCTATTTCCAAATTATTCTCAGACGTTGATTGCGCGTTTCAAATATCACCATTCATTGCTCATATAAAAGACCCCAAAATCAGTCTTAGAGCCTTTTTGAACACTCTTCAAGCAAATACTTACTTATCTCCCCCAAAATACTCTCTGCAAAATTTCTCAATCCCTTCTAAATCAAAATGACAAGAGTAAATCTAGGTTTTCTACCAACAAAGATAACTTTTGGTATGAACCTATTGTTGTCTTCGATAATCCAGAGATTCAAACCAGGCCAGAGTTCAGGCACATCAAGGAGGCCCTGGACATGGTGAAGGCAGCCAGTTTGGAAAAATTCTTGTCTATTCATCCTCAGAACTGCTTCGATAGACAAGTATTGGAATTCTTCTTCAGTGTTGCTAACACTGATACCAAGATTAAGTCTTGTTTATTTTTTAAGAGAAAGAAGAAAGTGATGAGGGATGATACTGAAATCATGGAGCACCAGAAAGTGAGGAAGGAGATCCACCTGGAAGGTGATGATCTCAAGGATCTTTTTGGACTTCCTTCTGAAGGCCCAAATCCGGATACTTGTATCGCAGATAAGGAGGAGGATTGGGTATACACCATAATGCAGAAGAAGACGAAATACAGTCCCACGATAAACAAGAATGTACTCCTTCCAATGTACAATGTTCTCTGTGAGATTGTTGGGAAATGCATCCTGGGAAATCAAGGAAGCACAGAGCAAGTGAGCAAAGCCCAAACTAAGGCTGATAAAGGCCATAGTGGACAGCAAGGAGAAGAGCTTTAATTGGCAACAATTCTTCTTGAGAGCGTTGAATAAGGAAAAGTTGAAATTCCACCCTGAGAAGACTCCCCAGTTGGCAAGTAAGCTGAACTTTGCCACCAAGATCTCCTACCTGATTGAAAATGTTGATGTGGGAGTGGACTGGAAAGAGGATAGAAAATGGAGTAATTTGAAGACTCTCTTCAAATCTGGTAAAGCATTGGAGACAAGAAAGTTGAGCATGGAGGAGGAAAGCCCGGAAGCAGCAGAGGAGGCTGAAGAAGCAAACCCTGCTGAAGAGAAAAAGACCAAGCTGAAGAGAAGGCTGGTAAAGCTGAGTGACAAAATGGCTTTACACAAGGAGGAGGAGGCAGAGAAGGCCACAAATAAGGAGAAGAAGAGGTCAGCTGAGGCTGTGAAGGAGAGTGCCTCAAAGAAAGCCAGAACATCAAACTCTACTGATGAGTCATCCTCAGGTAACCCTGACCCCTCTCCAAACATTATATCTACTGAGTCTGACTCAGATGTTCCTGCTCATACCCCCATCAAACCCAAAACCAAACCCCGTACCCCTGTCAAAACCAAGAGAATTTCCAAAATCTCCAAAACCCCCACTGAAAGCTCTCAACAACCTGAAAATGGTTCCCCAAATAACACTCCTTCTGAGGCATCTGCTGAGGCATCCTCAAAGCCTTCTGAACCCACTCTCTCAACCCCCACTGAACAAAACCCAACCCCTTCTGAAACCCAAACCTCATCTGAGCCCAACCCTCCTGAAACCCATACTTCTCACTTAGAAACAATCCCAGAGGAGCCCACAGATATCAGATCCCCTACCCCTTCCATTCCATCAGATGATGAAGAAGGTTACTCCTTTTTGGATACCCTTAAGGATGAAGTAGCTTACTCACTGGAGACCAAATATCCAGAGCTTGATGGGCACCCCACCCTGAAAGAAATGTTTTTTAGAGTAAGGCTACTTGTCCAGCTGAAGGATATGAGATTGGGTGAAATTCTCATGGCGGTTGGAGGAAGTAATGCTGAGGAATGGAAGAAGGAGGAGAGGGAGGTACTGGAGTTTGCTGGGATGACCAAAACCAGGCTTCTCTGTGATGAGAAGATCTTCCAAAGCCTGGTGATGGACAAAATTGCTGGAGCACAGAAGGGAGCTGAAGGTGAGAAGACGACTGAGGCAGGGAAGGTAGCAGAAGAAGAGAAGGAAAAGTCAGCGGAGGTGGAGACAGTAGAGGAAGTGGAGGAAGTAGAGAAAGAAAAAGAAAAGGAGGAGGAGGAGTCCCAGGTGGAAAAAGGTACTTCACCACAGCCAGGTGGTGGTGAAGTAGCCAAGGATGTATCCGTGGCAAGGGATACTGAGGCACAAAATCTGCCAAAGGAAAGCTCAGTAGAGGAGTCTACTGAAGCTCTTCCACAACAGCCCTCAGTGGTGACTATGGAGTCAGCTGAGGTGACTGGAACAATTGGAGTTGAAAAAGAGAAAGAAAAAGAAAATGAGGTAGAAATCACCAAAGTTGTAAGTGGAGAGATAAGAGCAATCATTCATGTAAAGGATGAATTGGCTGAAAAAAACATAGTCGAAAAAGAGAGTGAAAGAGAGAGTGAGAAGAGGGAAGAAGAGGGAGTTCAAATGGAGATAGATGAGAAAACTGATTTAGGTGGTGAGCTTGAGGGGGAAGGTGCTAACATTATATCTGTTGCAGGTACTACATCTACTGAAGTACCCCAAGTTCAATATCATCTAAGTCCACTGAGGGAGGCAATTCAAAACCTTGAAGATGTAAAGTTTCCATCACTCCAAACTCAGCTGGGAGATGTCCAGGAGATTGTCCAAGAAGAAGTAGATGAGATGGTCATTCTCTCAGACCATGTTGATGAACTCATGGAGTCCACTACTGCCTCTCTTCTCAACCTTACACTTAAAGTGGAAGACTCTCAGCAGATGGTGATAGATGTAGTAGAAGGCCAGAGTGTGCTAGTGATAGAGGCCCTGAAGAAGTTGGAGAAGAAGGAGGAAGAGGCCAGAACTCAATTTCTCAAAGACTCAGTGGAGAATGTCTCCATCAACCTAAAGTCCTCTATAGAGGCTTTCTCAACGGACCTGTTAGGGAAGGTTGAAGGGTTATGGAACAAGAAGCTGACAGAATTCGAGGCCAAGCACGAAGAGCTAGGAGCTAAGCTGGAAGAGGTGCTAAAGAAGGCTGCTGAGGACTTCCCTACTCAGGAGAAAACGAATGTTCTCATTGATGAGAAACTTGCTCAATTTGTACATTTTGGACAGACTGTTGGTGCTGCACTGGAAAGACTTGAGGATGAGGTTGATTACTGCTCACTGCTCAACCCAACTGAAGGCTGTTGGTCATGATCAGATGAAGTTGAACATCACTGTTGCTGAGTACATGATTAATGCCGAAAAGGGGGAAAATAGGGTAAGTGCCAAAGACATGAAGAAGGATCCCAAGAACAAGATGCAGCTGATTCTTGAGACTCCTGAATTTGAAAGAGGCCAACAAATCAAGAATACCCTGAAGAAAGTCAATCTTGAAGCACAGCAAGCTGTTGATGCAAGGAAGGGGAAGAAAGTTCCAGTGGAGAAAGAGTTAGCTGTTTTTAAAGAAGCAGCTGAGAAGGAGAAGAAAGAGAGAGTTGCTCAGAAGGGTGAAACAACAAAGAGAAAAGCTACTGATGTTCTCTCAGCGGAGGTGGCAAAAAGAACAAGATCCTCAGGAAGGTTGGCTGCAAAGTCATCTGACGACTCAGTAGAGGTACTTCCAACGCTCAATCCTGAACCTATCTCTTCTGAAGCCCCCAAATCTGCCCCCACAAGAGTTACTGAGCTCACTGAGCTAATCAAGGAAGCTGGAGGTATGAATGAGAGAGCTCGGAAATTATCTGCTCAACAGCAAGAAATGAGGGATAAGGAAGTTGGAAAGATTGAGACTATTGCTGAGTTGGCAGAGAGAAAGAAGAAGGAAAGGCTAGCCACCTTTGATAAGACTACTTAAAAAATACAGGAATAGTTATCAAAGGTGGGCTGCAAAGCTGAAGAAAGACAAGATGGCTCCTTCAAAGGCCCAGTTCCCTCATCATGATACTTGGGTTCCCAAGAAGTTGAATGATGCTTGGGAAACTGCCAAGAGGGAATTTGTGTACTCCTACTATGTCAGTGGAGAGTTGGGTAAGGAGAATGCTCAAGACTTATTCAATTACTGGCTTTTTTAAGCATACCCAAAACTCTACCCTGAAATCAATGAGGCCTGGAATGACAAGTTTCCAGATCTTGCCTTGAAAGCTCCTGAGCAAATTATCTACTGGCCTCCACAAGATGCAACAGGTGCAGTGGACAGAGAAAGGATCACAGATGAATGGGTGTCCTTGTGTGAGCATTTAGGTCTCAAGGGACATTCAAAAGAAGTGATGGAAAGGAAAAATAAATTGAAGATCCGAGACTTCAAGTAATATGGACTTGAACCTTTGTTTGAATCCATCTGAGGAAGTTAAGTATTTTACTGGGCATTTGTTTATAAGTCCCAACGGTTTTGTTTTTGAACTTCTTTAACAGTAGACTTCATGTATTTGTACTCATCCTATTCTTCATGAAATGAAACTCTACTGTCTTTTTGCCCAAGATAATATCCCATTATCATTTAGGCTTATATACTTGAATGCTTTTACTTACAAAAATCCTTAAAAAGTTATGTCAACTGAATAACCTCATCTGAAAGAGAATATGTAATAAGATAGGTTTCGGCATAATCAAAAAGGGGGAAATTGTATAAACTTAAGTTTTGATTAAGATGCCAAAAAGTTCCTCCTAAGTTATTTGTAAGTAAAATTGTTCAGTAGAGTTAAAGTTTAGAAAGTCAGTTCAAATGTTAAGAAACTGAAGTGCAGTTAGTTAATTCTGGAGTGTATTGAAGAATGAAGTCCGCTGAAGACAAACTGATCTGTGAAATAGTCTAAGTCTTGAATGTTTTCTAAGTGCATTCACACTAAGACTAAAACCATTAGGAGAGGACCAAGATCCACTGATGTAAACTAACAAAGCACATTTAATGCTAAAGCACATTAAAAGCTGTTAGTTAATCTGGTTGGAACAAGCCAAAACGAATTTCAGTGAAGCTTACAATAAATGAAGGATTAAGAAGGTTCTCTCAGAGGAGTTCCACCTTAAAACGAGACAGGATTCTGAGCAAGCAGACTGAACGGCCCAATGAGAAGATGACACGTAGGTGTACTCTACTGACAACCGACCTGTCACAGACTGACAAGTACCAAAAGTCTTTCCCTAGCATTCTACAGAAAGTTGGTGAACAGGTATGTTCTTTCAGCCGTTTCTTGATAAGACTTAAAGCTTCAAATAGAGTCGTTTGAACCAATCAGATACAAGAAGACTTACTTGAGAAGATTCCAACTCCAACGGGAAGATTTTTAAGAAGGTCTATAAATACAGAAGGACGTGCTCATTTCTATGTACGGGAAACTCACAAGATCAAAGCTATCTCTACATTCATAACTAACTAAGAAGCACTCGAAATTACCTTTGTTTCCCAAGTGTTTCACTTAGTAGAGAGCATATCAAGCCTTCTGTAATCGAGCTTAAAGTTATATCCAAACATTAGAAAGAGATAATCCATCCTTAAGCCTTGAGCTAAACTGTAAGGATTATCTCACAACAGTTGGAACCAAACCCTACTCAGTTGTTAGGTTGAGAGTTAGTGTTAAGTGGTATTAGTAAGTTGGTTGTTTGTATCAGTCTAAAAGCTGGGTTGTTTTGGGAACTAGGACCTGGAATTATCAATCATCCTAAGAGAGGATTAATTGATCAGTGCACCTTGGCACTATAACACAAGGAATTCCAAGTGAAAGGAATTCTCCTGTTTTATTAGGATATTGGACGTAGGAGATTCTTCTCTGAACCACTTTATATCTTGTGTACTTACATTCTGCTATTTCCTAAGTGTGTGTTATTCTTTCAAAGTTTATCAAAGTAAAACGAGTTTTCTTAAGGGCTCACTAATCCGCATCTGAAAGCTAATTAGATAGTAGTTCAACTGAAAGTCTTGAGCTTTCAGTGGAGTTATTATCTCAGTAAGCTTTCACAAGTAATTCTCAGCAGACTTCAAGTCCACTGACGAGTTACTGTCTTAAGTAACCTGATAAGTTTTAAAAAGTTTAAATGTTTAACCTCAGGTGTATTCCCCCCCCCCCCCCTATACACCTGTTTACTCGTTTCGGGACCAACACATTAGGATGGAGAATATTTTTTACACTGACAGACAGAGAGCTGACATCTTGACTAAGCCTTTGGTTGAGGCAAGGTTTATGGAACTGTCAGTGGAGTTAGGTCTCTTAGATCCGGGAGAGCAGTCGGTATAGGATTTAGGGGGAACTCAGGCCAGACTCGACTCAGCGAGGTATCAGGTTGCTACAATATCTCCCTGACAGGTATGAGTTCTATTCCGACTCTTATGAATTTAAAGCGTCTCCCTGAGTCCTTCGTCCTGAAAATATTTATTAAATGAATTCCGTTTTCATTTAAAGCGTGCCTTTTTATATTTAAACCCACGCGCAGCGGAGCATTTAATGCTTCAATTACTTTTTCATATACGTGTCCATTTTATATGGAATATGACTGACGTGGGTAAATGATTGATACGGAGATTAATCCTGGCCCTTCATTTCAAAACTTTTCAAATTCAGGATTAATCCCAACCTCACGTCTGAGTAACTGACTAATTCATATCAATCTAGACTGTCATTTGAGGAATTTACACAAACACAAAAGCACATTGCTCACTGAACTCTCTCTCGTTCAAACACTTCTTTGCAAATTCACATTTTCTCAAATCAAATCAAATGGCATTCTTAGATACCAACTGGACTACTGACAACATTGAAGATGTTGTTAAGAATAAGTTGGTTAACATGGAGCATGTTATCTCCATGGAGGGGGCATGTCTATCGGTGAAGGAGATTCTTCCAATTTTCGACTGGATCTCCAAGGCTGGGTTGGAGAAGTATTTCACCCAGAAACCCACTTCTGTGGTACCTAAGACAGTTGTAGAGGCCTACTTGAACTTGTTCCTTCGCAAGGGCGAGTTATTTACTAGGGTGACTGTTCTGGTTCCTACTGGAGAAAAGAACAGTGATGGTGAGACTCTCTACAACGTCGAGACGCGTGATATCAACCTAAGGAAGGCCGTCAAGGAGGTGTATGGGCTTCCGTGCTCCGGCATCAACCCTAAGACTTACAAGGAGAATAATGAAGGGAAGTTCCTTGAGAAATGGACTAAGTTTGGGTCGTCAGAGTTCAGGGTGAGACAGCACAAGGAGACCCTGAAGCCAGAATATCGTGCGCTGGTCGATATTGTCTCCAAAATAATCATGGGTACTACTGGCTCTCACGAGCAGCTCAGTTTGCCCAAGCTGAGGATCATAGGTGCTCTGGTTGATGGAGTGGAGGCCAACTGGGAGCAATTTCTTCTAGACCAAATCAGTCAGGCTGCTGCTGACAAGCTGAAGAAGAACGCTGAGAAGAAGCACATCTCCGTGGGTGCTATTCTTCCATTCGGAACTAGGTTATCAATCCTGATCGCCCATGCATGTCAGGGCTGTACTTTTGATATGGAAGATGATTTTTCCTCCAAGAAGGTTATGTTCACCTCCGCTGGTGATACATACGCAGTATTGGGCTTGCCTGACCCCAATGCCCCGCCTAAGTGTCAGAAGAGGAAGCCAACTGCGAAGAGCAAGAAAGTTGTGCCTACCCTTCTTGAGAAGGTTGAGAGTCTCCTGGAGAAGGGGAAGGAGACTCAGGAGGAGGTCGTTGCTGAGAAGGAGGCTGAGAAGAGGGTGGCGGAGAAGGCTGTGGAGGAGAAGACAGCCATGTTGAAGGTGGTGTTGAAGAAAAAAGCCACGGCCAAGGGAGTTGGCAAGGGGACTGAAAAGGTCTCCAAGAGGGCCGTTTCTGAGGCTGAGGAGACTGGCGATGAAGTCAGGTCCGGAGGAGAAGAGGCAGTGGTTGATAGACCACTCAAGAGGCTAAGAAAAGGACCAAAGAAATCTCCTGCCAAAAAGCTGAGGGAGATAAGCCCTATCAGGGAAGAGTCAAGCTCTCCAAAAGCCTCTGACTTGGATCAAGTGAGGGAAACCATCAACTCTGCAGAGCTTCTGCAATCTGAGTTCTTCCCTACTGAACCCCCAACCCATTCTAACCCTGAACCTATTATCACTGAACCCATCTCACACCCCACTGTAACCCAACCACAAAACACTCCCGCCACTGAGCTTACCCTGTCCACCACTAAACCTACCCAACAGTCATCTTCAAACACTGAACCTATCCTTCCACCATCTGAGTCAGTGCCTAACCCATCAATCATCACTGAGCCTGACCAGATGCCTGAGCCAAACACAAACACACCCAACCCTGAAGACTTTCCTACTTACCCTAACCCCAAAGACTGCCCCAAAACCTCTACTGAAGGAGAGTCAGCGGATGATTTCCTAGAAATGGAGGAGGAGGAGAAGTTGGATGCGGGAATGATGGGTGGGATATTGGAGAATAATATCAGGGGGAGCGCGTGGGAGTGGGCGGCGAAGTGTTGGCCTAGCCTTCACAGGTACAGAGAGCTGTGCGCAAACGTCATTGAACTCAAAGTCTGGCTCGACTTCAAGTAGTCCAACATGCAAGAACAACACATGCTTGTCGATGCTAGAGGATGGGAACACTTGGAGAAGGAGGAGGCAAGATTGTGTATATACTTTCATCTCACTAGTTGGCTTCAGTTGCTAAATTTTGAGAATCTAAGGAAGCTAGTGGATGATATGAGGGTTGGTATGAGAGAGGACCTTCACGATGAGCCCAATAAGGATGATGAGGATGATGAAGCTCAGGGAGGAGCGAATGAGAAGGTAGTGGAGGAGACTGCCAATGAGGTTGATGCGATGAACTCTGAGCCTCAGGCTCAGGGGGAAGGTGATAAGGAAGTTGGTGCCAAGGGTGGACCAACTGCTGAGGATGTTGTGAACATCTCAGCAGCCAATGATACATCAGTCGATGAAGGGACTACCTGCCCTGAGACAAAGGAGGATGATGTAGAGGCGTCCAAGGAGACTCCTAGTTCTGAGGATTTTCAATCCAAAGTTCAAGATGGCTTGGCTGAGCCTGAGCAGGCGGCCTTGACCACTCAACAACTGCCTTCAGTGCACCCTGAAGAGGGGACTGATGTTGCAGGGGCTGGCAAGGGAATGCAGCCAATCACTGACGATGTTGTAGCTGACGATGAAGTCATCATAACTGGGGTCCGAAGCAGAGAAATCACCACGATCGTTGAGGTGAAAAAGGAAAAGATCACCGAGAACCTGGCTGAGCTGCAAGAGGAGTTGATAAAGCTCAAAGAAGAGAAGGAGAAAGATGCCCAGGCTCTCGCCAAACATATCAAATGGACCAAGTCAGCCTACAACACGCTTGTAAACAAGGAGCTCATACTGTTGAAAAGAACAATGGTTGACACAGCGAAGTCAGTGAAGCATGAAAGGCAGAGGGTAAAGAAGATGCTGAGGCGAACACTGAAGTAACTTGATGAGAGGGATGAGCAATGGGAGCTGAAGCTAGAACAAGCAGTGGAGCGTCTTGCAGTTCTGGCTGGAGCGCTTTTTACTCAGACGTTGAATGACTCTGCGGCCAAGTTGGCACTGGAGTCAGGGAGGATTGCTCAGTCCTCTGAGTCAGCTGCGCAAGTGTTAGATAAGGCTGCTGAAGAATCTGCCAAAGTGATGACAGATGCTGGCAGAATCAGCGGTGAGTCCTCGAAGATTGAGGAAAGGATCACCAAGGCTGAACAAAGTCTCCAGCACAACATGGAGGTCTTTGAGAAAAAATTGAAAGCTGCCATCAACACTGTGTCCTATGCAGGGACTGTGATTGCCACGGGGGTTGATATGTTGAAGGAAGGAGTGCAAGAAGTCCAATCCCTAGCTGCCTTCGTGATCAACAGTGGGCAAGATGTGTTCCCACCCCCACCTGCTAAGGATGATGCCAAAAAGGGGGAAAAGAAGAAAAGATCCCGCCCTGAGGCATTGGAGGCAGACCCTGAGGTAAACCCAAAAGGGAACGTTGTTTTTGTGCGGAAGTCAGCAAGGTTGGCTGAAGCTGCAGTGGAACAGGCTAATGAACCTTCGAAAGATGTTCCTCAACTCCCTTCGAAACCAGAATCGTCAGCGGTTTAGAAATCTCCTCCTGTGAACACAAGGAAGAACCCAATCACTTACTCTGCGGAGACGGTGGCTGAGTTATGCGCTGGAGCATGGGGAGCCTCTACGGAGAAGACTGAAGCTGAGCGCAGGGCTGAAATTGCTCAGAAGGAGAAGGTGCGCATTCTGGAGAAGAAGGTGGAGAAGCTAACTGATCTCACTGATATGCAGCAGAGAGAACTTGATGATGATGTGGTCAGCTTGCTAAGGAGGAAGAAGGTGAAGCCTGAACCAAGAAAGTACAGAAAGAGGCCTACAACGAGGAAGTCAACAATTCTGCAAATCAGTAAGCCTGAGGTGATTCAAAGGGAAGCTCTTGTCGATGAGTTCATCTCAGAGACACTGAAAGAGTTTTGGATTGACGCAAGGGATGAGTTTGTCAGGCTTTGGTATGTGGTGAAGAAATAGGTCGACTCTGAAGACATCAATGCCCACTTCACTGACTAAATCATGGACGACGACCCTGAACTTATTCAGAAGATCTTGGAAGAAGCTGAAGCAGCCAAAATCCAAGTGAAAGCTCCTGAGTTCGTTGTTCGACCACCTCCTCTAGTCACTGGGACTGGAAAGCATAATACAAAGGCTATAATGACTGAAGTCTTGAATATTGTCAAAGCTGAAGGCTATGTGAACCAACCTAAGAGAGTAGATGAGTTGAAGGTTAGAGTTTATGCTGGTTATGGACTCGAGCCTGAAATGAGATTAGTTTAGGTGTTCACATCTTTCATTGTAATAGATCAGGTTCATTGTACCCATTCAATATCATCAATGAAATCTATTACTTTGCCCACAAACAAAAACTCATTGTCTTTTTGGCTGTCATTTAAATTCTGTACTTTATCAAGAATTGCTCTAACACTGACTTATCTTATAGATAGGATTTTTTTCCTCTAAGTGTTTTGATGATCTTTTCAGTGTTTTGGCATCATCAAAAGGGGGGAAATTGTTGGGACAATGTCAGTTTTGATTAGATCCCAAAGCCCCTGAAAAGATGTTATGCATTTGTAGTCAGGCTAGTCTTGGTTATTTTTGTACTTAGGCACTTTACAATTCACAGGAACTCAGTGAGAGGAGTACTCACTGATGATAATCAAGATTGGAGCCTGAAGACGCAGAGCACCATCCTGAACTTATGACAGTCTTTCTAAGCTGGCTGAGTAAGTGTCAGTGATAAAGAGGATGACCCTGAAGTCATTACTAACTCAGTCCTGAAGGGAACGGGATGATACCGAGTAATGGAAAAAGACTTGGAGTAGGGCCAAGCAATGCAAAAGGAATGTCAGCGTCAGGACAAGACCGTTGTGCTCGGGATAAAAAAAAACTTAATAAGACAAGCCTGAAGCCCATGAATGAGTTCTGACATTCTCACCAACCTAATGACGTGGACCAATCCAGGGAGGACACACACGTACGGACCCTGACATGAAGACTGACTTCAGACTGCACTTTCAACGGGCAAGCATTAAATGGTGCATTAAATGTCATTACCTAATTCATGCAAGGACGGCTGCTGCATGGGAGATATGTCCATTGAACAACTCTACCTAGATGACTAGAAGACTATCTCCTCCAACGGATAGTTTTTCAAATCACCTATAAATACAGAAGGCCTTGAACCCATTCAAGGTTACGGGAAATTTCCAAGCCAGAAATTACTCAAACTCTCAAGCTTTCAAAAGCATTTAGCTTTCAAAAGAAGCACTCAAAACCAGACAAATTTCCCAAGTGTTTCTTAGATTAGTGAGAGTTATTCTGTATTCCATTGAGCTTTCAAGCCTTATCATAAGCTTAGAGTGATTATCCATCCTTAGCATAACTTAGCTTTGTAAGGATAATCACACCCTAGTTGGAATCCAAACTGATACCAAAACCCTTTAGTCAGGTTTGTTGGTGGAAGTTGTGTTAGTGAGTTAGAAAGGAGTTTGTATAGGTCAGCGAGGTTAGCTGATCTTGGTGCACCGTGGCACGTAAAAAGCAAGAATCCCAGTAGTGGATTTCCTGTTAAATCAGGACTGTGGATGTAGGAGCTTGAGTCTCTGAACCACGTTAAACTTCTAGTGTTCTTACCGCTTTGATATTGTTCTTATTTGCCTATTAGCTTAAGTCATTCATATCATTTGGTTTTGTCAGGCTTGAATCAATCAGCCTGATCATTAATCTGAACACTGCCCTACTAACCACTATTTCAGAATTGGGTAAACAAGTTTTCAGAAAGAAAACATAAAACAAGACTATAAACTTTCAGGGCTCACGCATTTCCGCATTGAAATCAAGTTGATAGTTAGCCAACTGACCAACACTCAGTGTAGTCAGCAGGTGTGTTATCAACCCTGAGTTCTTTAACACTCTGAGCTAAGGGGACTCAGTAAGATTAAAAGTCAGAAAAATTTGTATACGTGTATTCCCCCCTCCCATACACGTATTCCTCAGTCTTGTACCGGGACCAACAATCACGAATTATCCTAATTACGTACCAACGCCCTACTTCTACGAGTTCATCCTATCTTAAGCATGCAAGGGTTCTAGCCTAACATGGTGGTTTCAAGAATAAAAGCAATAACAAGATTCATAATCATATGCATAATTAAATTAACTAAAGAATTCAAGAACATAAACGAATAAGAAATCAATAAATTCAAGTCTCAAAATAATATCTATAAAAATCTGGGAAATTTAGGTTTAATAATCTCAAGTACTGAAGAAAACAAGAATAAAAGAAAATCCTTTCAAAGAAGTAATTAAACTAAAGAATTAGTATGCTAGAAACCTCGATTGCACGTTGAAAAACCTTGCTAAAAACTCTCAACCTCCTTCCCAAGCTCTTCTCCTCCAAAAACTATGTCTAAGTATGTGTTGATGTTTGTAGATATCTAAAAATATGCTTGGAAGGGGTATATATAGGGCAGGGCCGAATTTCGGCAAAATAGGCCGTAAGCGTTCGAGTTCTCCTCTCACTCGAGCGCCTGGCGTTCGAGCACGCCTCACTCAAGCGGCCAAAACAACAACGCCCGAAGGGCGCTCGACCACAATTCATTCGAGCGGTCTTCGATAACAGAACAATAGGGGCGCTCGACTTGATTTCACTTGAGCGGATTCCGCTCGAGCACGTCCAGCTCGAGCGGGTCTTGACAACAGAACGCGGGGGGCGCTTGAGCACTTGGTGCTCGAGATCCCCTTGCTCGAATGCTTCCTCCTTTTGAGCTAAGTGATACTTTTCTTCGCTCGAACTAATACTTTTCGTATTTCTTCAATATCTTCTCATCCGGGAGTCCGTTTTGGTCGATTCAAAGTCCTACGAACTTCTTTTTTTCGCCCTGTTTCCTAATATGAATATAAAAAAGACAAGTTGATGAGTTTATGAAAATGTAGCTCAAATAACTCTAAATACTCATCAAATACACTCAAAATATGGACTAATCGGGCTACAAAATATCACAATTTCACGCTTAATCAACCCCCCCAAACCTACCATATTGCTTGTCCTCAAGCAATGAAATAATAAGTCAAGTGAAATTGTTAGAAATGAATCCAAGTACCAAATCATGCAAGTAATAGTTTTCAAGCTTCAAAGATTGATCACCTGCACACAAACTCACCCCCTTCATCCTACTCATGGATAATCAATAAAAAACCACCAAAATCAAACATGGATTTGCTCTCGGTGATGTGTTTCACTCTCTCACAAGTGTTTATCAATAAATAGGAACTCACTCAATCAATCAATCACAAAAATTGGTGATCATAGGCTTGTAAGTACTCTCAACTCCGACCACATACTAGAATCCATGCCGAATCATAAAGGATTTTTTCAAGGTTGTAATGTATGGCTCTTTGGACAGGTGGGGTAAAGATATAGGATAAACTGATTCAAGTGAATGGAGAATAGAAAATCAAGCTTCGATATTTCAATACGAGGAATAGAATACTTCAAACATCTTCATACAAGGCACTTTCAATTCCATCTACTCTCAACACCTCAACTCTTATTTTTTTTCTTTTCACTCCAACACTTTTATCATTCACTTCCTTTTTTTTTTTTCTTTTCACACAATATATGAGCTCATATTTTCTTTTGCACATTCTCAAATTTTTGTTCTTCCCCACTACTCACAATTTCATTACGCACTTTTCTCATACTCACTCAACCATAAACAATTCCACATTCTCAACTCAAACCCCCTTTCATTCACAACTTTTCCTATTCTCCACTCAAATTGGGATAAAATGAGTTTAGGAATCGGATAAGTTCAAATGTGCTAGCAAATAATAGGCTCAGGCTCAAACGGGCTAACAAGGGATAAATGCCATTGGTAGGCTTATTTTGGCTAAGTGACTTATCAATTCAAAGACGGCCTAAAATCATCTTTGGCATTTCATACTAGACTCAATCAAGAAGCGAGAGTACCCACAAGTTCTAGCACCTCTAAGGTGAAGATCCCCTCACAAACAATTGAGATCATATTAATGAAATTTAATCTCTTATAAGGCTCAAATCTCACGGCTTTCACATCCATGCTAGACCTAGTGACTTCTCACTTTTTATCACACAAGTATTCAAAAGGAAAATTCGTAAGTGTACAAATTCCCTTTCAAATAAACTCTACTCACTAGACTCACATACTCTAGTCCTAATTCAATTTCACAAATACCAACTCATAATTCCACACTCAATAATAGCAATCACAAGTACATGAGGAAAGAGTCAATAAACATGAAATAAGCAGTACCCAATCAATTCACACAATCAGCTCAAGCTCACCAAATACGAGCATGCCCCAACATACGATATATATATGAAAAAGGAAACTCGGAAGGAAAAAAAAGTACCTTTAGTGGATGGTAACTACGGTTAAACATATAAAACACTCCACCCCCCAAACTTAGACTTTGCAAAGCTGTCTAAGTTTTGGGGTTCGGGATTACCTCATGTGCATTTATTAGTGTGATAATTGCTTGAAATTCATGCATTTTATTTGCCTATTTTATTGGATTTCGTGTGATTATGAACATTAATTTATCTCATTTGTGCTTAATTGTCGAAAAAGCTATTTTTGTTCATTGTGTAGGAAAATGAGTGAAATATGTCCAAAACTGAAGAAGAGTCGAGCAAGGATATTCAAAGGATGAAGAATCAAGTCAAAATACAAGTTGGAATGCAAAGAAGAAGCAAAATATGCCCAAAAAGTGATCAGACCGGTTAGCAATGTTCCAGACCGGTCGGTATCCATAGCCCAAACCGGTATCTTCACTTCGGAAGCTTTAGACCGGTTAGCAATGTCCAGACCGGCCGGTCTGAAGAGGCCCAAACCGGTATCTTTGCTTCGGGAGCATTAGACCGGTTAGCAATGTTTCAGACCGGCCGGTGCAAACCAAGGCAAACCGGTCCGAACCTCCTCTGCTCGCGAAAAATCAGAAATTTCAACTTTTGGAGGACTTAAATGCAATTTCGGCCAAGAGCTTTCTAACCCACTTATAAATACCTTTCTTCCTGACTTTACACTCAGTTTTTCAAGGGCTTTAGAACCCTAACCCCTTAGAATAGTTTTCTTTTCTTTTCATTTTTTTTCTTTTGCATTTCTTTCAATTTCTAGTATAGATTAGGTTAGATTGTGCTTTCAATTAGTAGTTTCTTTCAATTCAAGCAAGGATTCTCAAGTTTTGTAGCTAAATCAACTCCATAGAGGTGACTTCTTTCCTTAATTTCATTTCCCTTTGGTTTAATTTCTTGTTTATGGATTATTTTTCTTTATTTCATATGAGCTTTTTTGTTATTATGCTTAGCTAATTGCCTTGTGTTTGGGTGTTTGGATTTACATGGGTAATTGAGTATTTGATTTTATATGTGATATCTATTCTAGTTGAAGGTCAATCTATTAGGATTATGGACTTTGATTGTTCGATTTCATGATTGCTCTTGTAATTCGTATTTAGATTGTGTGTTTATCGCAACGAGAGTTGGGTCGATGCATGATCTTGTATGGGTGTGGGTGATTTATGTGATTTGAGTGGATATTGAGGTATCGCAACGAGAGTTGGGTATTTTCATTAGAACCCCATAATTCCTACACTTGTTGCTTAATTGAGAAATTGGTGATAAGTGAGAAGATTAACGATCCGATGTTTTCATTTGATGTGTTTACCTAGGCTTATCCAGTACGGTGAATACGTGATGTTTAGTGATTGCTTCTATAGTTGATCGGAAATTTGAATAGTTATTACTTATCGAATCGTGTACTTGATTCTCATGTGATGATGAACACCCGAACACGTCTCGTTTAATTATTGTGAAAATCCATAAAATTAGTATTTGCTTATTGCTTTCGTTTAGTTATTTTCTTTGATTTGTTTAGTTGCTTTTATTTGTGTTTTAATTTCGAGAAAATCCCTTCCTAAACATTGGCTCGCATTACAATTACGCGACAACGCATAGTATTAGGGCTACACTAGCCACTAGTCCCTTGGTTCGATATTTAACTTGGTCAATTGCCTTACTATAACAACGATCTCGTACACTTGCGAGTAGTTGAATTTGTGCTTTAACAAATTTGGCAAACATGCATATTTTCCGGTTCACACTTATCAATGTAGCACACTCCCTTTTCTCGAATTGCTTCCCTTCATCATTTCTTGAAAATTCGTGCACCCTCAACACAAGCCTACAATCAATTCACTCAAGAACGAGGTTAAAAACCACACGATTCATAGACATCACACTCAAACTTTAAAAACACTCAAAAGCAAGTAAAAATGGTTGCCTCCCATTCATCGCTATTTTTAAGGTCCTAATGTCGGACCGAGCTCAAAGGAGCTCATGGGTGAGACTCAAAGGTACCTCTCTTATTCTCATAAGAGAAGTTGTAGAATTTCTTTACTCGATGCCCATTTACCATAAATACATTCTTCACCTCTGGTGGTGGTTTCAATTTCTTTTTAGCTCTCTACGAAGGTGCCTTGTCGAGCAACTTTCTGATTTTTTACTTCTCCAAATCTTCTCCTCCTTTTTCCTCCACTTGGGCCATGTCTACACACTTCACTTCTTCGCTATCTTTCTCCATTGGATACTTCATGGCCTCATAGAGGGAGATCTTCACTTCTTGATCATCCACTTTCACCGTGATCTTCCCGTTTGCCACATCTAACACCATCCCTGCTACAATAGCTAAGAAAGGCCTTCCCAAAATCAGGGGCACGTGCTCATCCTCCTCCATATCAAGGACTACAAAATCAGCTGGAAACATGTGATCCGCCACCTTCACGAGGACATCCTCAACCACACCTTGAGGTCTTATGATAAGCCTATCGGCGAATTGGAGAGTCATCGTCGTCGTTTGAAGTTCACCTCCATTCAACTTCTTAAAAAGCGACAGTGGTATAAGATTTATGCTCGCCCCAAGATCGCACAACGCTCCCCTCTTGACACCATTCCTGATGTCACACAAGATTGTAAAGCTACTGGGATCCTTCAACTTCGGGGGAAGCGCTTTGTTCACCATAACACTCACCTCATGGTTCAGCTGCACAAGTTCGGCCACGTCCACTCTTCTCCTCTTTGCAATCAAGTCCTTCAGAAACTTGGCATAGTTCGGCATCTGCTCCAAAGCATCATAAAACGGGATGTTGATATGCAACTTCTTGAAGACCTCAAGAAACTTAGCGAATTTTTCATCCAACTTCTTCTTCATGAACCGCTGCGGATATGGTACCGGAATCACTGATTTTGGCACCCCACATTCATCTCGCTCGGTCTCCTTCACGTTCCACTTTGCTTCTTTAGCCTTCTTCCACTTAGGAACCCATTCTTCTTCCATTGTCCCTTCTTCAACCTTTTCCTTGTCGCTCTCCTTCTCAATCTCCCTATGGACTTTCTCAAAATCAGCAGGTAATGGTGGACCATCATACTTGGTGCCACTTCATAACTGAATTGCTTTACATTGCTCTCTCGGGTTACCTTCTGGCATAGAAGGAAATTTACCCTGCTCTCTAACCAACGATTTCACAATCTGGCTAATCTGAAACTCTATCGAAGTGAACCGTCTATTATTCTCTTGCTAAATTCTATTGAGGTTCATGTCCCTCCTCTGAAGTTCTTGATCCCTCTGATCATTTTTATTGTTCATCTCCTTCACATCATACTCCAAAGAGGACAACCTCTTACTTCCCTCCTCCACCTTCTGCAAAATAGCTCGTAGCATCTCATCGGTTGAGGCAACGCCTTCTCCCCCAGGGAGTTTCGAACCTGGATCTACACCTGTAGGTACAGTTATTCCGGCTTTTGGATTGCTGTAGGAGAAGTTATCGTTCTTCCTCCACTGATTCTGATTAGATGGCTGACCTCCTTAGTATCCCTGGTTATTCCTCCACTAATTTTGAGGAGGTTGTCGACCCGGTGGTACAAACGGTTAACTATAGAGAGCTTCCCTACTGATTCCCACCTTGTTGGTACTCGCCTTGGTTGTAATTAGGCTTTCCCATGTAGTTGGCCTCCTCTTGCTGACATCCTGGTTGATCCACTTTCTCACTCAAAGTACTACTTCCACCACTCAAACTCTGCCCAACCTCCAAATTACTGATTTTCTTCATCATAGCCATGAGCAACTCTCTCGTTCCCTCACCGTCTTCCATCTAATAGGCCCTCTGATGCTCCTGAGCTGCATTTCACTACACCGCGTTCTTCACAGTATCCTCTATGATCTGTCTGCACTTCGGTTCAGGAATGCTCCATTCGCGCATGGATCGAGATGGCCTTGAGCAGCCTTGCAAGCCCCACAGTAGAAGTATGCCATAATATCTCCCTCGTTGTACCCGTGCTGCAGGCACTCAATAAGCATGTTAGAAAATTTATCCCAAGCTTGTCTCAATTCTTCACCTGGTCTCTACTTGAATGAGGATATCTCCTTCCTCGGCTTCACCGTTTTAGACGGAGGGTAGAAATGCTCAAGGAATAGATGCTCGAGCTCAGCCCATGTATTCACACCCCCCCTCCCGTGGAAGCGTGTTATCGTACCACTCCAGCTATTCCAATTAGAGAGAATTGAAACAATCTGAGCTTCTTTGCATCTTCAGACATCCCATTTAGTGAAAAGTAGAGGCTATCATCAGGAAATTCCTCAAATGGGTGTGGGGGTTGTCCTTCCCTACTTCTCCCTTAAACTGGTTCTCCACGAGCATCTTCAAAATTCCGGGAGAAATAGAGAAGTTATTTGCCTCAACTGGTGGCATAGCTACTCTATCGTAATATTGTTGAGGTTGAGCCTCAAACCTCCCTCTGGTCACCATACTAGGAGGATCTGCATTCTGGGGTACTTGTGGTTGGTATACTGGTGGTGGAGGGATCTGTGGGATTTGTGGTTGGTTATGGATAGGTTGTGGAGGGTAGTATGGTGGATAGTAGGGTGGATAGGGGTATGGGTAAGGTGGGTTTTTGTGTTGGTAGATAGGATTGTTGAAAGGGTTGTTTGACTTTTGGTTTTGGTTCTCACTCTGGTTTAGTGGGTTCTGATTCTGGTTAAGTGCAGGGTTGTTTTGGTTATGTGGATTTGGGTTTTGGCTGGTACTTTCCCATTGGGGTACTTGCTTCTGAATATTAACCACGCTTGCTCCATCCACCTGTTCCACATTCTGATTGAGTCCTTCTCCATCGAGATCCAACTTTCCGCCTAAATCCAGATTCATATTGTCTCCAGTTGTAGTAGTCATCCTTCTCATGAAGGCTATTCCTTCTGGCTATAGTCTCAGGATCTTGCTTTGTTCTATCTTCGCTCGTTTCTCCCTTAGAGCGTATTTTTATATACCTGAAACACCAAAAGAGAGATTAAAAAGACGCTGGCTAATAACTAATAAAACAGAAAATAAATGCACTCACTACTAGCTACTAAACTATCTCCAAGTCTTACTCAATGAGCATACGTTGCCTTCCCCGACAACGGCGCCATTGACTTGAATGCAAAATACTAGCTTGACTAGTAGTTACCCCACAAGAGTATGGGATCACTGTAGCATGGGCGAGTATAGGGACCAAGTAGTATCGAACCCAAAGAAAAGTGTGTATGCGAGTAAATCCCTGGAAATGTACGTGTTGTAGCTAATATGAATGTAATGTTTTGGTGTATACTAATATTCCTAATTAATTTATACTAATTAAATTCTAATAATGAAATTAAACTAAACTAACTCCGGTTTGAAGTGCAAATAAGATGATGATGCTCGGGATAGGAATTTATACTAACGGAGTTGGTACAATAACTAAAATCATCATGATGTTCAAGTTATAATCCTAAGTATACTAAAACTAGGCAATCAACTTTCCTAATCTAGCACAAGAATTGAAAGAATAAAAGCTCAAGAATTAATCTTAATACTTAGTTCTATCAACCTACTTCACTAATCAACTAATTAAATTATATGGATTGTGCTTAATTATTGAGGCCCTAATTTAGCTAAGGTGATGCGGCCATCCTCCCTAGATAAACCGGTAGATTATAAACTCATTTAAAAACCCTTTCCTTAAGCCTATTCGTTATTAAAGGGTGATGCGGTCGTCTTCTCTCTAACAATTTTTGTACTTAATTCCAAGATTATTCTAGGGTTTATTAGAAATATTCATAATTAAGAGAACTAAAATTATACATCACAAATGATCCTAATTATGTACCAACGCCCTACTTCTACGAGTTTATCCTATCTTAAGCATGCAATTGTTCTAACCTAACATGGTGGTTTCAAGAATAAAAGCAATAACGAGATTCATAATCATATGCATAATTAAATTGAGTAAAGAATTCAAGAACATAAACGAAGAAGAAATCAATAAATTCAAGTCTCAAAATAATATCTATAAAAATCTGGGAAATCTAGGTTTAATAATCTCAAGTACTCAAGAAAACAAGAATAAAAGAAAGTCCATTCAAAGAAGTAATTAAACTAAAGAATTCGAAACTAGAAACCTCGATTACACGTTGAAAAACCTTGCTAAAAACTCTCAACTCCTTCCCAAGCTCTTCTCCTCCAAAAATAATGTCTAAGTATGTATTGATCTGAGTAGATATCTAAAAATATGCTTGGAAGGAGTATATATAGGGCATGAGCCGAATTTGGGCGAAATAGGCCGTAAGCGCTCGAGTTCTCCTCTTGCTCGAGCGCTTGACACTCGAGCACGCCTTGGCCAAAACAACAGCGCCCGAAGGGCGCTCGACCACAATTCACTCGAGCGGATACCGCTCGAGCATGGCTCACTCGAGCGGTCTTCGATAACAGAACAATAGAGGTGCTCGACTTGATTTCACTTGAGCGGATTCCGCTCGAGCACGTCCAGCTCGAGCGGGTCTTGACAACAGAACGCGGGGGGCGCTCGAGCCCTTGTGTTCGAGCACTTGGTGCTCGAGCTCCCCTTGCTCGAATGCTTCCTCCTTTTGAGCTAAGTGATATTTTTCTTCACACGAACTAATATTTTTCGTATTTCTTCAATATCTTCTCATCTGGGAGTCCGTTTTGGTCGATTCAAATTCCTATGAACTCATTTTTTCGCCCTCTTTCCTAATATGAGCATAAAAAGGATAAGTTGATGAGTTTATGAAAATGTAGCTCAAATAACTCTAAATACTCATCAAATACACTCAAAATATGGATTAATCGGGCTACAAAACATCACAATTTCACGCCTAATCAGAAACTCGAGCTCGACTCGAGCATATATCGAACTAGGCTCGAGCTCGAAATTGAGCTCGGCTCGTTCGAGCTTGAGCTCGAAAATTTGTTAGTTAATTATAGATTGAATAGAAGACAATAAAAGTGAAGTTAGGAGACGTTAAAAATGTGAGAAAGAATAGAATCAAAGAATGGTGATTATTAAGATTTTAACCAATGTTTGCACAAATCCTACCTTCCACTGCATTAAGATTCAAAATTCATGAAATCGATGCTCAAACAAATGTAAATTAGATTTCAAACACAATAAATACCACAATAAAAATAATAAAAATGCAATGCTAAATAAGAAATGAGAAATCAACAATTTCGAATAAAAAAAGTTTTGATCGTAAAAATAACAAGAAAGTGTCAATTTATGTGATTGAAGGTGTGCAAATATGAACAAATATTTTAGACCATTTTTTCTATGGAAATTTGTTTCATGTGCAGAAAAGAGGTGTCTGATTGAAAATTTGGTTATCATAATTTGATTAAAATTGTACCAGTTGTGCCCGCGTGCAGAGTTTTCACAAAAATATAATTGTATATTAATTTTATATATTTAAATAAATTTGTTCATCGTAAAATAATACAATTATTTTATATAATGAATATATTCCAATAATATGCATGTATAAAATTATGAGTTAATTTCTTATTAATTCATGATTTTAGGCTCAATCTCATTTTAATTACGATTTTCAATATTATTATGGTATTTAATATTTTTTAAAATTTAAATTTTGGTATACACATTAAATTTATGATTTGATTTTCTCAATTACACGTCAAATACTTCTCTTTGTCTCTCTGGGATGGGTTCCTCGGTCGATTTTCCATCCAAACACTAATGCACTCTCGTGCATCTTTTTTTTTTTTTTGTTGCTTAAAGTGCAATTCGTATATCGGATTGAAACAACTAAAGATGTGAGAAATTTAAATATTGTGATTAAATTGAGATTGAGCCTAAAAATTTTGAATAAATATAGAATTAACCCTAATCTTATTAATATTTTTTTTGATATTATTTGTAAAGCTCTATTTTTTAAATATATTCAATATATTAAATCTATAAATTATTTAAATAATATATTATAAGATGTAAATAAGCAAATAAGTAATTTCCGTACATATATACATATATATGTCATTTAAATTATTTAAGAAAATAAAATAAATAAACATTTTAGAATAAAAAAATAAAAATAACATTGACAATATAAAATCATTGGTGGGCTTTAACATTACTTAATATTTAAAAAAATATAAGAATTATGTTAAATAAAATAGATATTCAAAATATGTGCATATTTATAGATGTGTGCAATGTTCAAATGTTGTGTTTCTTTTAATTAGAGACAATATTATTACACAAACATAATGACACATGTTAAACATAATTAAGTCAATAAAAAAAATGATACATCAAATTTGATTTAAAATAAATAAAAAATTAGAAAATTATTATTTTGGTTTACTGTGTCTTCTTTCAAATTAAATGTTAAAATTTTAAAAAATTAATTAATTATTTACTGATTATATAAATTAAAATTATAAAATTTTAAAAAATTAATTAATTATTTACTGATTGTATAAATTAAAATTATTAAATAACTTAATATTTTTTTAATTTTTCACAAATTAATATTTTCTAAATAGAAAATCCTCAAATATAGTGAGATAATATTAACAATTCATTTAAACATTAAAATTTCACATAATTAGAATTTTATAAATTTAATAATAACACGTAGAATTAAATATACTTTATTAACACAATTTTCTTAGATATAGAATATCATCAAATATAGTTAAATAAAATGTAAATAACAATCACAACATAAAATTTATAATAAATTTTATAAACTCAAGTTATATACAATAGAATTTATACTTCGCAGGTATTCATAACATAGCTTAATTGGTAAATATTTTAAACTCTACTCATGAGGTGTAGGGTTCAAATTGATATAAATGCTTTTTTTTATTAGATTCTTATTATATAAAGTCACATTGATGACACATAATATTTATAAAGAAACATGTATAGCTTCCACAATCATGCCACATAGGCAAAACTAACCTCAAGATGACACATTGGAGAAATTAATCTAAAGACGACACTTAAGCATGGAAAACTCCCCATTAGTATAATATAGGGGATTGATGTACATGAATGTTACTATTTTAAAATACATTGTTAAATACGTCTTCCGTCTCAATCGCGATTGCCCGTTGCCTTAAAGTTCCGTCCCAATCTTGATTGCCCCTTTCTATAAATAGTCAATTTTATTTACCAAAATGTCACAAAAATTAACTTTTTTCCCTTTCATTTACCATAATGACACTAAAAAACTACTTTACCACTACAATTACTACTAAATAACTTCCAAACTAAAACTTGTATTAAAAGTAAGGGGCAATCGAAATTGGGACGGAGAGAGTAAAAATATTTGAGAACTTATGTACTATTATGTATAATATGAAAGAATATTATAAATAAATTACATAAATTGTAATTTATAAGCAGTTGGCCTGTCAAATTGAAACAATTGAGAACTTATGTATTACTCTTTAGAATATAAAAGCATCTTTTATATATATATATATATTATAAAATGAGGATGATCCTCTCCACAGGCCGCCATGTGTCATAAACAATACTCCCTTCTTCTGCCATGTGTCAATATATATATTGCCAAGTGTTTGCCATGTGTCAATTAATATATTGCCAAGTGTCCACAAGGTATCTGAAAGAATTCCGCCTCATCTAAAAGTCTGAACTTGTAGTGAGTTCTAGAATTAATTTATTTAATTATTTCCCTAATACTCCCCCTCACTCATGGGCCAAACTTTCAACTTTCCCTCTTTGGGGAGGCCCAATGAGTGGACAATTTAATATTGGTGAAATTGCTCTCAGCGGGAATCGAACCCAGGATCTTTGTCTGGGCGTGAGCCTTATGGCTCTGATACCATGAAAGAATTTCGCCTCATCTAAAAATCCAAACTTGTAGAGAGTTGTAGAATTAATTCATTTAATTATTTCCCTAATACACATAATGGTCATTCAACTATGCAAACCTTTCAGGTCCCTTAGTCGCCATTTTCATCAAACATAATGGCCATTCAACTGTGCAAGCCTTTCAGATCACCTAATAGTCATTTTCATCATCGACTTTCCGTAATCGATCCAATCTTAGATGAATCAGAGGCTCAGAGCTATATACCAAATTGACTTTATTCAGTGGCGAAGTGGTATAGTTCAAGTGATTAGAGTTCCACTACCTATAGCCGAGAGGTAATAGGTTCGAGTCACAACTTTGTCGATAATTTTTTTTAATATTTTATCCAATAATTATATACGAAAGACAGTTGACTTGTAAAAATTATGCATCTTATCTACAACAAATCTGGGGTTTGAAACATCTTATAAACTCTATTATTTTATAAGTTATTTCAAGAGTTTATAAGATGTAGTTTTTAAGTAGCCTATAAGTTGCTAAAGTGCTTGACTAATACAACTTATAAGATATTTTGAGAATTTATAATAAATATTTTAAAATTTTAATATTAATATAAAATAATTTTATTTTTATTGAGAAATATACATAGTACTACAATACCAAGCCTCTAATTACACTTTAAAACATCAAAAATTCCATGAAACCTTTTAATACATTTGTGTTTCAAATTGTATTTTAAAAGGGAGGACCCACCCCATTTCTCTCTCTTCCACACAACTTTCATCTCTCTCCCCTATTTACATTAATTCAAATTCATTTCACACAATTTTTCTCTCATCACTCTCATCTCTATCCGGAGAAACCCTCATGGCTTCCAAATAGGCTAAATCGGATGGTGCGGTGGTCGACGGAAGCCCCGATTTATTTTGACGAGAAGCCCCAAAAAGTCCGCCACCGCCACACTTTCACCACCACCGCCACACTCCCACGATAGCCACCGCCACCGTCACCACCACACTCCCACCGCCACTACCAATCTACTCCCCCACTAAAAAATTCCTCTCTCGCTAAAATTCAGCAACCATGGAGGGTTCTCAAGTGAGGGTATTTGGGAGACGGCGGGATTTCAGCAACTATAGCCGCCGCCACCACCACACTCCTACCGCCGGTGAGCACCAGATTTCACGGATCTAAAAAAAATAGGCGAATCGATCTATGGTGGATCTGCCCAGATTTAGCCTCAGGTAATCTTTCCTCTTTTTAGCTTAATTGTTTACGCATTTATGGGGAAAGTTTATTAATGGAGAAGGTTATTTATGGAGAAGGTTTACCCGCGTCTCGTTTTATTGATTGGCCGTTGTAATGGGGAAGGTTTATTAATGGAAAAAGTTATTAATTGGCCGTTGTTCATGGTATTAATGGAAAATGTTATTAATTGGCCTCTGTCTGATATATGTTTGCCACTAAAGCTGTAAAAAAATGCAGAGTATTAGGAATGCAATGTATCCCTGGTTCTTTGTTGGTTCTTTGTTTTGAAGATGGATTGTGAAGTTTTGTTGATAGATTTTTCTCTTCAATTGCTGTTAAAAAATTTGTTGTTGATTTCAGGTATCAAGATATGAAAGGAATTGAAAGTTTCCTGGAGAAAAACAAGAAAACGCCTTCTGTTCACAATTTACCGGCATTTGTTCATTATTTTAAAGTATTTGTTCATAATTTTTGTGCGCATGTGCACATTTTTTTCGTAGTCTGTTCATAAATTTTTGGGTTGTTTGTGCCTAATTTTTTATATGTAATATTTTAGGAATTTTTTATATGTAATTCTCAAATTAATAATGAAAGAATTGTTCTTGAATTTGAATCTGAACTTGCTAGAATTTTCAAATACTTATATTTTGTTCAAAAATTATTTTATACTTGTGTTCATAAAAGGGCGCTGCTATTCTCCCACATGAAAATGTTTTGTTCATCCACCTCTTTTAAAAAAAATGTTTAATAAAAATATTAATATACCCTTTATAAAAAATAAACAATATATTTATTAAACACTCATACTTTCAACACCATCCCCAAAATCTCAGAATTCACGTAAATTTTTTTATTCTTTCACACTTAGTTGCACCATTAAAAAAAGAAAAAAAAAAGGTATAATCTTAAAAGTATAAATTATGAAGACACAATTTAAATGAGATTAAAGTATTTTTGTTTATCTATAAATTGGTACATCATGAAAATAAAAGAAATTGTGATTTATTTTTTAAACGGCTGGAAGGCGGTGGTTCAATTAAAATAAAAAATAATTGTTGATGTGCTATTTTTTAAATTTCAAATTGATGGGTGTGTATATGTAATAAATAATGTAAATATTATATTAAGGTTATAGTTGTAAATTTTAAGGAGGTGTATTAAGAAAAAATAAAAAAAATAAGCAATATACATGGTGGGTTAATTTAGCAGTGGGTGAACAAAGTATTATTGTGGGTGTTAATAGTCGTGCCCTTCATAAAATTTATGTTCATGTTCAAAATTAATAAACACCCGAAAATAATAAATATTACTGGTCAAAAATTTACCTCGAGAACTGTGCAAAAATGTGTCAATCAGTCAATAGTGTGTCAGATTTTGTAAGAATCAGATTTTGAACATGGGCCCATCAAATTGTATGCGCTTGTGGTTTTGATTAATAGTGGGGACCACCAAAATGTATGAATTGGTTCCATGGGATTTCTTATGTTGTATAGTGCATTTAAGCTTATAGGATTGTAGTAAATAATAAGTGCCCCATTTTTATTTTTTATGTTAAGGTAGAGACAGATGGGGTGGGTGTTTGTAGGTAGAGGTGGTCAGGAAACTTAGTTGGGATTTCTCAACTTATTTTTTTTACAGCTTATAAGCTGTTAGGAGCTTATTTTATAATCTTATAAATAGTTAAACATCTTATTTTGTCAAACACATTCATAGTATTTATAAGTTCTTAAACAACTTATAATCTGTTTTAAAGAGTTTATAAGCCTGTGAAACACTCTCTTAGTCACATGCTTCATTCATGTACATTTTAATTGTCCATATTCCAAATGTCAACTTTATGATGAATTTATTCATATGATAATATTTTGTTGGTTATTTTTTTGATAGAATCTAATTTACTGATCAAATTTGTTTTACACATAATGTGCAACAAGATTTTGCAACTTTGCAACAGTACTAGCCTTATTAAAGGTAGGTGAAAATTTCCCTAAGCATTATTATGAGCAATAACTTAATATACTTATGGTCTCTTGGTTTTACATAATTTTGCACTTTGTATTCTTACATTATTTTCGTTTTATTTCTCAACATTATTAAGACATTTAGAGATAAATAAATTTTAATTAAGACATGAATAATTGGTAAATGAAATCGTTGTCAAATTATTGGTACCGAAGTTAAAAGAATAATTGATCATTTGATGGATAGTTATTGAGTCTTAATCGAATTGAAAGGACTCTACATAATTTCGATTTCCATATTTGTTTTGTATTGCTGCTCATTTTTTTATAATTTGTAAACATAATTAGCAACAATTTTGGGGGCAATGCTATGTCGTTCTTGATATTTTTTTGTGTTTATTATGAAATAACTTGAATCAAGGTATAGAGTACTTTTAATCTTTTATTTCAATTCGGAACTAATTTTTTCTTTTGTTTGTTGGACAGGAGACAAAATCTATTGAAAAGCAGGAGAAATTAGAAAGGGAGCAGAATGCAGAGTCAAGATGGGCAGAAGCTGATGCAATTGATGAGTTGGAATGGTCTCCTGTCGACCTGTATGACATAAACTTCATAAAGAGGTTTCTGAAACTACCAGTATGAGGCATGTCAGAAGTTTGAAACTACCAGGAAGAGGCATGGCAGAAGTTTCTTTGAGTTCCAAGGTTGTTGATGACTATCTTCTAACTTTAGTGGTAAGCCACTTTTGTTATCATTTAATTACGTACTTAAATGATGTATTCTCATTGTTTGATGGGGTTTCAAAAGCTGCCCCATCATCTGAAGAGTTTCAGGAGAAACCGAACACAAAAGAAGTCTAGAAACGCACTCAAGAGCGAGCGGTATGTTTTCTTTATTGTTTACACAACTTCTATAATTTGTCGTCCGTATTATCGTTAATTTGTGGGTCTTGTGACTGGCATTAGTAGTGATGTGTGTGGGTTATTTGAAATTATTTTGACTTGTTTAGAAATTATCTTGCTATTACCTCTATCTTTTTAATTTTTCACCTTTAAGAAAGAGCATGTACCCCTTTTTCTTATCCAAGTGGTAAGAGTTACTAATGCACATCATTCGATTCATGTCTTGTATCAACTGTAGTATTTTAGTTTTGTGTTTTTTCTCCTATCTGACACGAAATCACTTATTTCTAAAATATATCTCTCTTCGTTTCAGGGGAATTTGCACCCCTTCAATTGACGTGGATTAAAAAAAACGATAAAGTAGAGACATGAATAAATATGTGTATAGTGTGAGTATGCACGCAAATCAATATTTCTTTTTTAGGTAGTGTACAACTTGGTGTAAAACATTCAAATAAAAAACTGTACAAATTACTCTGAATGGTAGTAATATTTTAGTTGTAATAGACGAGGAAAAAGTCATTGAAACTTGCACTTTATATGTTCATCTCATTGTCAGATAAAATTGAGGAGGATTTTTGCCTTTTTTATGTTTACTAAAACTAATTTAAATGCTAAGTACTAAATTAGATTAAGTGGACAAAAGCTATACCAATTATTCTTTGATGGTTATTTTGCAGAAAATTGTATTGTCGAGAAATTTTTTAATTATCTTAATCAAATTCTAGTTTTAAGAGATTCGGCTAATATGAATTCAAGCCATCTTTTAATTTCCAAATTTCGTGTATAAAAAGGGTGCTTCACAAGTCTAACCTTGATCTTGCAGGGCATTGAGACACTCAGATTTGAATCAAGCCAACTGAATACATTAATTGCTGAAAATGTTCTTGACAATTGCAGGGGATCCTAGAAATGGGCCTACAGGGCTCTACAAAACGACGTCGTCCTACTCCAATATTTTTACTTTAAATTATTTTTCAACTTTTGCAAAATGTGCTTCTCGACTTTAATTACTCCGCTTGAAATAAATTTCATTATATTATAAATCATGACAAAATTCAATCAACTTGTTTTGATATTTGCTCCTTTTATTTTGACATGAATTGACCACACTCACACAACTTAATAATAATAATAGTGATTGAACATATTTTTTAGGAAATAACTCGTGCGCACGTGCAACATTTTTATTTTTATTTTTGCTTGACAAAAAACAAACTAGTTGAACACTTCAGAAATAATGAAGACTCCCCGTAATATAATATAATTAAAAACTACAAACAATACACAACTTAAAATACAAGTCCACGGTGAGGCCCAACAGGTCGTCATCAATGTACACGACCACTCAAAACCACGCAAGAACTCCACAACTCGTCCAGTAGCACCACAACATCATAACTCATCGAAATTACCTACAATGCATAAATTATGTGAGATATTTAAATCTCAATAAGCAGAAATTATGCGTGAAGTGATGCTTATCGATCTCAAAATCCTCACTATGCACAATGCGCACCCTCATTTAAAACCACCAATTTCTTTCTGAAATACTCGTTAAGGGGCCCGACTCACTATTATGCATTGACACAATCATCTAGATCAATAAAATATAATCAAGTGGTCACAATAAGTATAATCCGATGGGGGTCCATCCTCTTGTGTCCATCGAGGCCCCCCCCCCCCCCCTCGCGCCCCTCATGTCCACCAAGAATCCCTACACGTCGACTCACACGGTGAGGATCCATCCCTCTAACGGCCTAGCGAGGTCCGTCGCCAAACTTGACCCCCTGTACGTTCAGAAGTTCCCTCTATAAACATGTGCACAATATAATGTATAAGACGGTGACCCACTCTGGGTAGCATACGCCAGGGCTCTCCCTTGTCGACTTAACTCCTAGGTCGCCCCTTCTGCCCTCGGTGCATAATCAGTGGTCAACCACACAAATTTATAAAAATATACTATCATTTCAGTGCATGATATGCATGATGTAGTGCAACCAATGATATTTCACAAAATTCACAAACTGTTGAACTCACATGTTCAATCCACATCAAATATTAAGTTCACAGACTCGTTCCACAATAATCACTGAATATCAGTCAATATCATGTACAATTCATGTATCACCATTTAAACATAAATAACTCACAAAATACTATGTTTATGCATTGTAGTTGCAAATAAATTTCTACTTACCTTGAATCTGATAATTGGTGATAATTCCAACTCTCAATTCGATCACCTTTCCAACTATCAAATTTAATAAAATCAACTATAAATACCACTTTAAATATTGTTAACTATTTACATTCACATTAATTTTATCTTTTATTAATTTATATGCTCATCATGGACAATAAGGATTCATCTCATTATTCTAAAATCCTATATACAATCAAGCTTACGCTATGAACTAAAACAGTGAAACATTCGACACTTTGATACTAAATAATTAAAAGCCAAAATGTGATCCGTGTCATATCATAATAATTATTAGTATATTTTATACATACCAGCTATATAGTTGAACAATTTCGTACTTTCACTTCATTTTTATTTCCTTTTATCTTTACCCAATCCCAATTCTACATGTGCATACAGAAAATGGTAATTAATTTAATTTCATTATTATCCTCTTTTCTATTCATTTTTTTTTTACTTTAATTAGAATCTTAATTATTTGAGAAATAATATATATACTCACCTACTACACAAGTAAAGCTTCTCAATTTCAATCTTATTAAGTAACTGCATCATTGCATGTACAATCTTATATTATAATAGGAGGAAGACATTCTCTAGGTTTCGACAAGTGTCTACCTCCAATGTTTGACAAGTGTCGATACATATAATCTTATATTATAATAGGAGGAAGACACTCTCTAGGTTTCGACAAGTGTCTACCTCCAATGTTTGACAAGTGTCGATACATATAACTTTAAGAAATTTGATTTATATTTATTAATAATTCATTTATGCACATGACCTTTTAATTTCTAATTAATTTAAAGAATTCAAAAGATTCATCTTTTAATAATTTCGCTCATATTAATTAATTAAGAATTCAAAAGGTTCATCTTTAATAATTTCTAATTCATTGCACATGACCATTTAATTTCTAATTAATTAATTTAAAGAATTCAATAGGTTCATTTTTAATAATTTAATTTGTATTAATTAATTAAGAATTCAAAAGTATGTTCATATTAATTAATTAATCTATCAATAAACATACAATGATGGAAAGAATTCAACAATCCTTTTTACACTATTTTCGACTAATTAAAATTGCAAGTTGCATGCCCATGACTTATCTAACCTCCCAAGAATTATATAAATAAAGTGTGAACTCATTCTTATTATCAAGGTAATTCTCCAATTATTATTTCTTATGTTTCCTTTCAATTGCTAATATAGCTAGACAATTTTTTAGTTGAATCTATATCAAAACCCCTTTTGTTCTTATTTTTTTTGTGTGTGTGTATTGCTATAATCTCATTCTATTTTTTCGCAAAATCATTGTTTCTAATGCATTATTTCAGCAAAGAATTGTCTGAGAAGCAATTTCAAAGTATTTTGATTGGAGAAGTAGGAATCACAGGGGTAACTTAAAACTCTTTCATATATCCTCTTAATCAAAGGTTCAATCTCTTAGTTGATTGTAGAGTTAGTTAGGGAATATCAATTAATTAGAGACATTTTGTTTCTTTTCATATAAAATTTTAAATAGGAATTTCATACACACACCTTTGATGGATCAAAATTTATACATAAAAAAGAACGTGAATCAAATCCACACACATATATATATATATATATATATATACATACATACATACATACATATATATATATCATTAATCTATTTTATGCTATAAAGCTTCTGGATATGATTTAGGGACTGTTGCAATGGATGTTCTGGTGTGAATTTTGTCTACTATTGCTCGAATCCATATAAAAACATATTTTGTTCCGACTTATATGCATGTTGAGAGCTCAACCCACGCCAGTGATAAAAGAGGAAAATGTTACTCTAAAGAATCACAATCTTTGTTGTTAATGTCAAAAAAGAAGAGAAGATGAATGTTTTATGATGACTTAAAAATTGATGGATAGGGACTGTTGCAATGGATGTTTTGAAGTGGATTTTGTCTACTATTACTCGAATCCATTAGGAAAACATCTTTTGTTCCATACTTATGTGCATGTTCAGCGCTCAACCCGTGGCGGTGAGGAAAGATAAAAGTTTATCTCGGGGAATCACAGTCATTGTTGCTAATGTCAAAGAAGAAGAGGTGGAAGTTTTAAGATGACTTAAATTAATGGTTCAAATTATGGTTTAAATGTTTATTGTTCCATATTATATTATACTGAGCTATCATGATATACATAACAAAGTTATTAATTAAATGGATGTATCTTTGCTTAATTTTGTGCCCAACCCCTTAGTTTCAAAGTGAAAAAATGGTTAAATCATGTAGTTGTAATGAAGTCTGACTAAATACGATGCTTGAAGAAATACGAAATAGTTGGCATAATGATAGATAAATTATCACATATAGCACTACAAATATATAAGAAGATTTAAGTTACTTATTTATTTAGAGTTACACTCTTTCAAGGGTCCAAATTATATGTACAATTTAAGAAATGTGATTTTATAATAATTTTAAGCAAGGTGTTTTTAAATTTAATTTTTTTTAAAAGAAATCAAGGCTTGCCACATAAAAAAAAATAAAAATTATAAGATCAAAATTATACACAAATTACAATTTTTACAACTATAAACAAAGTTGAAGTTACTAAAAAGGAGTATTAGCAAGGTATGAGAGGTTGATCTGTAAATAATAATAAAATTGTTTATCTAGGCATTTGATCACTCAAATTGTGAGATGGTATGATTTTGATGTTTGTGCTTCTGTATTCATCGTGATTCAACTGTCCATTATAAATATTTTCAACTTTTGTATCGATCAAAATTCATCAAAAAAGAAGAAAGGAACTCTTAAGAAAAAAATTTGTCATAGAGAAAAATAAGAGACTTTTATTAAATATATATATATGTATATATGTATAATCATTATGCATTAGTTAGATAAAGTTTTATGAAATTAAGATTTCTTTCAGAAGTTTGTTACATGAAAATGAGATGAATTAAGATAATAATGAAGAAAGAATATTTATTTATTTTAAACAAGACATGAGAATAAATTAGACAAAACATTTCTAATCTTCCAAAAAAAAAAAAAAAAACTAATTTAGGGCTAGGATACTTAATTGACCAATGTTAATATTGCAAATTTAGGGGGTGCTTGATAGTGAGTTATGAGAGTCTGACAATGAAATTAAAATGAGTTCTATACACATTCACAAATTTATTATTTCTCTTTCGTCTCAAAATACCAGAAATACCATGCACAAAAAATAAAATATGAAAAGAGGAAAAGAAATGCGATCATGGTCATTTGATCTCAAAACCAATAAATAACAGAACTTTGTCATCAGTTTAAATAATATTTGATTGAGCTATTAAAGTTATTTATGACGAAGTCGAATAGTTCAAGTGATTTAGAGCCTCGCTACCTTAATTTGGTTAGAAGTTATGATTCAAGTCACTAATTGAGCAATAAAAAAAGCATATAGAAAGGTATAAGTTAAATGTTCCATAATCAAATCATCGGAAAAATTTTAATCGCAGAAAGTGGAATACGGAACTAAAAAAACATCTTTGTATATTCTTTAACAAATTTTAAAAAAAAAAAATTAAACAAGGCCCGTGCATCGCACGGGCAAAATTAGTTAGGATAAAAGAGAAAAGAAAAATCAATCCAACAACATAATCTTGATTGACATATATATTACCTTCTTCATTGCAAATAAATATATGAAAAGTGATGGAAATAATACTTAACAATTAAATACTTAAAAGAGTTGGTCTCGTGTAAATTGATTTTATTATAGACCTGTTTTGCAACTTAGTATATTTTATAGTAAAATAATTAATATTTTTTATACTATCAAATTATATATTTTAATAAAATAATTAACACTATTAAAAAATGCAGTCAATATTACACAAGACTTTGTCATCTATAAATATGAAAAGGGGGCCCTTCAATTAAGTATTTATGTTTTTACCGTTCTTAAAAAAAATAAAAATAAAATTAATTTTGCAGAGTTTTATGTAAATTACTAATATTATAGTTTAACTCTTTATGCCTAAAAATTAACTTTGCAGAGTTTTATGTCTAAAATTTAACTTTGCAGAGTTATGCAGCAAAATCTCTATAAATTAATACTTTTGGGACCGGAAAAAAATATTATTTTAAAGAGGTATTAATTTATTTATAAATTAATAATTTATTAATTTAAAGAGTTTTTATAGTAAAATAAATAAAAATTTATTTTTGTAAAAATGAGTGTCTTATTTAATGATATGCATTATATTCATTGAACTATATAATAAATAAATTCATCATACATAACACAATGAAGTTCAAAGCTTAGAAGAAATTGTGTCGAGAATGATGTGGATAATGGTGAAGATGATACCTTTGGGAGTAGGTATTGTATGAAATTAGTTCATACTATAAACTACTATCCATTTTTTTCATTTGACTCATTTAGTTTATGATCCAGCCCATGAATATATGACACAGCCCATTAGATATGCAACTCAAGTAAATTCTACACACAAAATATATAAGTCTGACCCAATTCATTAGACAAGATCGGAAGCCCAATAGATATTCTGCAGAATTCTGCGATGAAGAGGGAGTTTCATGGAAGCTATAGACGTTGAGCACTTTCGACAAGAAGAAGACGACGATACTTGCATGAACTGAAATTGTAGTGAGAGGAAGACAACGGTATAAGGTGAGAGAAACGATGAAGATGGACATGAAGATGAAGACTGAGAATTCGATAATTGATTCTAACTTTACACAGATTACAGGTATTTCACCTATATCATATTTGTAGTTGAAATCGTGGCTAGTGAAAACTAATTGTTCAAGTTTGTGATCGTAGCTAATTGTCCAAGTTTGTGAGTAGCTAATTGAGATACGTAGAGAAGGAGAAGAGAAATAAAATTTTGTGCTCATAACCTGTTTGATGAAATGTTTGTTAGAAATAAAATGAAATATAAATATATAATTTGTGTTCATAACCTGTTTGATGAAATGATGGTTAGGAATTGATATTTGTTAACTTCTGCATTTTTAGTTGTCAGAGCCGTAAATCGAAATTTATCCTTTGTCCTTTGTTTTTTATCATTATGCTTCGTCCTTTTCATTTACATTATTTATTACATCTCAGGGGTTGAGCTTTCTACACTGTCAGGACTATGTTAACATATATATAGTGCTAGGAGTATCGATAATATGTGAGAAGTATCATTTGTGAGGCCAGGAGTATCATTTATATGGTGCTCGTCTTTAAAAAAGTAAAATAAAAAGAATGTGAATATTGACCTGGGAAGTGTAAAAAAACACTAAATGGTTACTATGTATATCACATATCTCAATTTAGTTAGGAGTATTAATTATTCTTCCAGGTGTATCGATAATATGGCCAGGAGTATCATTTATTAGGCCAGGAGTATCATTTATATTTTACTCGTTTAAAATAAAAAAAGAATATGAATAGACCTAGGAGTGTAAAAAATACACTGAATGATTTCTAGGTATATCACATATCTCCATTTAGTTAGGAGTATCAATCATTCTACCAGGAGTATTGATAATATGTGCAGGAGTATCATTTATTTGGCCAGAAGTATCATTTATATTGTAGAAGGTCTAATAGATTAATAATATGACACCCTTGACCCAAATATGATACTTACTTTTATATTACTGCATAAAATATAAATTTTTTACTAAACCATTAATGACGACCTTTAAATATTAAATATAGATGCTGGAAGTGCAATAGTTGAACAGTGTGCAGAAACTACAAATGAAGGTAATAAAATATTTGTTTAATTGGACCAGGTGTATCAAATATTGGTCCAAGAGTATAAAAAAAAATTATATTATTTTTTCATACTCTCAACAAGATATTTGATACAGCTGAATAATAATATGATAATGTTGATTTTATATGTGATACTTACTCTTGTATTGCTTCATAAAACAGAAATTGATGATCAAACAATTGGTACTGAGCTTGAAATACTTGAACAAGATGCTACATTAACTGATAGCACTGCAATGCTTGAATATGATGATGAGCTTGCAATTGTTAACCAAGGGGCAGAAATTGAAGATGAAGGTAATAAGTATTTGTTTAATTAAAGTGTATTACGTATGTATTAGACATAAATTTGAAACATGTGAGCAGACACAAATATTCTTCTATATGTAAAGTAGGGTTATTGTGGGAGAGTGGATATTGGTAGGTTGATCTTTGATAGAATGTTTGTTACCTGGAATGCAATGATCTTGGGGCACTGAATTCACGGTAATCCAGTTGATGGGCATAGTCTCTACTTTGAAATGGTTAATCTTTGTCAATAGTATCAGTAATATGGGCAGGAGTATTAATAATATGGGCAGCAGTATTGATAATCTGTACTGTATTTATGTTGCATAAATACATAAAAGTAATTAGGTAGTATTACATATATATTTGCAATATCTACTCTCCTACATTTGTAATACATGTCAATCATACTTGGAAATTAATATCTATATAGAAAGTAGGGTTACCGTATGACGTGGACATGAGATGATATATTGAATACAACTTTAGTTTGTGGTTAAATTTACAAGTATAATATAAACATTCATTTTGTTAAACAGGGGGCATTGCTGATTCTGATGATGTGAGTGGAAGTCTATTGGGCAAGATAGGAAATACGATTGAAAATATGTACCAAATGTATTGTAGGCATGCACGAGTAAATGGGTTTAGTGTACAGAAAGCAACAGGAAGAAGATCAATGACTGGGATTGAATTGGCAAAACTCTTCCTTTGCTCTTGTGCTGGAATTAAGGACAAAAAAGCTGCAACTACAAAGAGTGAAAAAAGAAGGAAAGAAAGAGAAGTTGGAATTACAAGAACGAATTGCTAGGCTTTAATGAGTGTCAAGATGAACAAGGGGGGGATGTATGAAGTTATGAAACATGAAATTGAACATAACCATCAGTTGACAAGACCAGAGTGGAGTCATCATCACCGTTCTGAAAGAAAAATAACAGATGAGAAAGGAAAGATTATCGAACAAATGATCACTTCAGGAATGAAGGCAGCTGAATCTTATCACTATAACACGTAAACCACATTTAATTTAGTTCTCTAACACGTAAACCACATTTAATTTAGTTAGAAAAATGTGTTTTTTTACAAGTTCAGTCCTTTAGATTGATATTATTGGCTTAAATCAGCACCAGTCATTTAGGTCATGTGGCTGGTTTGCATTTAGTTTGACAATGCTGGATTTTGATATTTTGTGTTTGAATACAACATGAAATTGCTATCCATAATATATTCCTGTTTTTTTCATTAGATTTTGATAATAGTAGGTCAATATCCAACTTCCTACTGCACTCTTGTTTAGAATTCTTCCTAAAAAAGTTTGCTAAGCTTTTCTATTCACTACTGATTCATGGTTGTGTGATTCTTCCAGGGGTATCAATAATATAGGCAGGGGTATCATTTGTGAGGCCAGGAGTATCATTTATATTGTGCTCGCCTACCAAAAATATTTTTTTGAATATTGAACTTGGAAATTGTAAAGAATGTTTACTCTATGTATCACATATCTCCATTTAGTTAGATGTGTCAATTATTCTTCCAGGGGTATCGATAATATGACCAGAAGTATCATTTATGAGGTCATGAGTATCATTTGTATGGTTCTCATTTTTTTAAAAGAAGAAAAATAAATGCGAATTTGAATTTTAAAAACCATATATCTCCATTTATTAGGAGTATCAATTATTAGAAAAATAAATTTGAATTTGAATCTGAGTATATCACATATCTCCATTTAGTTAGGGGTGTCAATTTTTCTTCCAGGGGTATCGATAATATGACCAGAAGTATCATTTAAGAGGTCATGCGTATCATTTGTATGGTTCTCATTTTTTTAAAAGAAGAAAACTAAATGTGAATTTGAATTTTAAAGACCATATGTCTCCATTTATTATGAGTAAAAATATTAGAAAAATAAATTTGAATTTGAGTATATCACATATCTCCATTTAGTTAGGAGTGTCAATTATTCTTCCAGTGGTATCATTTATGAGGTCAGGAGTATCATTTGTATGGTTCTCGTTTTTTTTTTAAAGAAGAAAAATAAATGTGAGTATTTGAATTTTAAAAACCATATATCTCCATTTATTAGGAGTATCAATTATAAGAAAAATAAATTTGAATTTGAGTATATCACATATCTCCATTTAGTTAGGAGTGTCAATTATTCTTCCAAGGGTATTGATAATATGACCAGAAGTATCATTTATGAGGTCAGTAGTATCATTTGTATTGTGCTCGTTTAAAAGGAAAAAGAAATGTGATTATTGACCTAGGAGTGCAAAAAAAATAATAAATGGTTACTAGGTATAACACATATCTCCATTTAGTTAGGAGTATCAATAATTCTGCAAGGAGTATTAATAATAAGGGCAGGAGTATCGATAATAAGAGCAGAAGTACTGGTAATATAGATATCCATCAAGTGCAGGTACTACTAGTGCATGTGCTAAAGAGCTAGCTAGTTGGATGAACATGAACTTGTTAGTTGACAAACTAGCTAGACTGTAATACCCTAGGTTTTCATGATCTTATCTGCTTTACTAAATACTTTATAATTCTTCATGAATCTATGTGACGCATTTACATCCAAATTTATGCAAAGGCACGTTTATGTGTTTTAATTACTCGATATTTACAATTAACATATTATTTACTCAATACATGTTTATTCTTGAGACTTTATAATTTTTATATGTTCTTTATTTTATGTCATAAAGTGTTTAATTTAGGAATTAATGTAGTCCTTAAGTATAGTAATTTATTTCATAAGTTATAAGTTGTAAAATGAATGTTTCTTTAAGAAACGAATTACGTATTGATTACTCGATATTTTCTATGATTAGTATATAGACTTCGTAATTTATTTAGAGTCCTAGAAGAGTTTTAATTTTATTACATAAGATAGTATAGGTAAATTTGTATGCATAATGTACCTTAAAATTATTAAATAATTTAGAAAAATCATAATTTTTTAATTTTTACTTATTAAATACAAAGCATACATGTGTCATGACCACAAGACACAAGAATTCTCTTGAAATGTCCAAAGTTTTCGGCCAATTAGAGATAGATTAGGAAGAGTGGTGAAACTTCAAGAAATTAAGGTCAAATTAGGAGAGTAAAAGTCAAAATTAACAACTAACCTTAAAATGACATGTGTATAATGATCTAACCTACAAGATTACTCCAAAAACTTCCTTAAGGTCGGTTATATGGGTGGAGTAACCTCCAAGGTTGGCTTCTACTATAAATACATGATCATTCATGCAAAAATATTCATAAGAAAAAGTTTAAAGAAAATTACACAAATATTACTACTACTCTTACACTTAGAATTTGAAAAGGAAGGAGAAGGAATTTCTTTTAGCTACCAATTTCTAAGTAAGTTTCTCTTCTTGAATAAGTGATTATTTAAGTTTTAGTATGAAGTTTATGCAGAAAATGTGAATTTAATGATAGGAAAATAAGTTATGATAAGTGATTTGCATGATATATATGTTTCACTTCATATTTTGAATGTTTAATTCAATTTCTTCATAGTTTATGAACAAAATCATGTTTATTACTTTATTATCTATACTTTAGAAGTATAAATAATGAAATTATATGGTTTAAAGTGGATTTAAGATGATATGTTCTTCATGTATGCATGAAACCGAATTTCTGGACCAACTTTTGTATAAATTTTTTTTGACCAATTCCTTCAGTGGAAAATTCTGAAAATTTTATATGTGAACGTAGACTGGTGATGGAACATAGTTTTTAAATTTCATAGCTACTGGAATAGTATTCGATGTATGGTGATTTTTCAAAGTTGAACTAGGGTTTTGGACTCTGTAATAGGAACAGTAGAAGTTTGCTATATTTTGAGAGTAATCGGTGAGGTTTTTATAGAAAATCAAAGTTTTATGATAAATTAAATGAAGTTGGGAGTTCATGGTTAAAATTTTAGAAGTATTGGACTTATGGTTGATTTATGGTGAATTTTTAAAATTAAGTGATCAAAATCGATAGCAGTGTGTTTATCACGAATTATGTGGTGATCGGTAAAGAGTTTGAGAAATCTAAAAATATGGCGATAAACTTTATTGACTTGGAAATCTACTTTTCAAATTTCATAATTTTTGGATGTATATATGATTTAATATGAATTTTCAAAGTTAGGTGTATAAATTGCCAAAAACCGAAATTTTTGTATAAGAAAGGTTCGAAATGGTCCGTTTATATTTTTATGGTCGATATCTATTTATAACTTGTTATTTGATGATTTTACACACTTAATTGATATTTATATTTTAGTATACAATATTTGAGTATGTATTGAGATTTGAATTCAAGTCTTTATAATCGTACGAGTATAATATGTGAATTTTGCGATTTATTTAAAAATGAAGGGATAAGTAACAATGTTTCTATTGTAAAAATTTTACTTGTAGGTACAAACCTGCAAGGTGGGGAATCACTTCAGTCTTCACCGAGTATTTTATTATTATTTTAATTGCACTTATTAAATGTTGAAGGTTAAATATTTTGAGTCTGGCCCGCTATCGACTGGCCCCTGAGATAGTCCAACTATATGTTGGCAAATGAGATAGTCCGGTCGCTCCGGCCCCAAGGATTGGTTGCGCCACCCAAGGATATACCCGGTGAAATTCCGGGGGCCCACATGTTATAAACAATTGATGTTTAGTTTGTGCAATTAACAAGAGATTTCCCACTAAGCGTTTACAAACACTTATCCCTTCCATCTTTTAAATTTTTACAGATGCTGTGGATCCGAACGTGGGCGAATGAACTCGGCGGGCTGTGGAGTCTTCTTAAAAACTTTATGTTTAAGAACAATATTTTGAATTTTGGATTGTAACTTAAGCTACGGTCATACTTATTTACGACTTCCGCTGTGTAGATGAGTGACGTGTGTATATTTTAATACAAAATACTATTTTAGTAATGTTCCTACTTATGCCACATCATATTTCCGTACTATTTTAAGTGGGGACGTCACATAGACTATACAAGAAATTGGTAATGTAGATACAAAAAGAAAAAAAAATCATTAATTCTTCTGTTTCCTCTTCTTTTTCTTGAGCTCCTCCTTTTCCCCATCTTTTTCTTAAGAGATGATTTAAAGGAATAAATTTATTCATTTTTATTATTGAAAGTGCATATATACATAAAGTGTTATCTTAAATATGGTCGCGTGATATCACCTCCCTTCATTTCCTATTCTTCCTATTCTAGCCTCATCTCCTCCAACCTAGAAACAAAAGCCCCCACTTTTGTATTTTGCGGTATTTTTATAGGCAAATATTTGTATTAAATCGTCTCATATGTTGGAAATTGGTTTAAATAAAGAGTTTATACCCTAACTTTGACTAATTTTTTTAGGAATAAAAACATTAGTTTTTTTGGAAAACAAAAATAACGAGATTGTTCTACTCGCGGAGTAGATGAACGTGGTATGTTTAATATCTCAAAACCGATTTCCGATGAGTGATAAATTAATTTGGGAAGTTGGATTATTCACATGTGTTGAATGATTTCATGGGAAGGAACAATTGAGTTCCATCCCACATAGAATAATTACAAGAAGTATTCCTTGTATATAAGAAGGAAAGTGTTCATGTTCTTCAACTTGGTACATGGGGACCCTAACCATGGACAACATACGCGCGCCAGGGCCCGGTTCCGTGGGTCGTGGTTCTTGGCAATTGGGTTTTGGGTGAGTCTTGGGGCCTACCTATATTTTTAGAGTGCAAAAAATATGAAAAAGGTTCAATACCTTTTTGGGCTGAACTGGTTTGGTTGCCCGTCGGATTTGGGTCGGCCCACGAACATGATTAATACACTCTAGAATTCGAATTTGATTTTAAATTGAAATATTCAATGGAATATTCTATTCTTGCTTCCCAAAAAGAGATAACGTCTCTATCCACTGATTTCGTGGTCAGTCCACGATTTTCTCAACCGATCGTCCTCATCTGTAGTACAGATTTCCGCCTATATATACCCCTTCATATCCTGACTTTTGAACACACCTTTTCAGCCTACGAATCTTAGAGTTTAGAAAGCCTTTCGCAATATACTTATTTCGTTCAATTCGAAATTCCGATTTCGTTCGGTGAGAGTTTATACACGGTGGTGCTGCCGGTGTAAACTGTTAAACCGTTTTACCTTTGGAGACTTATACGCACGATACCGTAAGCACTATACGGGACGTATTCAGTCTTGCAGGAAAAAGATTTTTCTTGACTCGGTTTTTTCCTTACGAATTCATTTCGTACTTACTTTTGTTCGAGCAGTGTTCGAGACACACTTGATAAACAACATCATAGCATGAGACAACACAAATTAACATTCACTTATATTAAAGTGTTAATGAATCCATGTCCTAACTATATCCATTCTTATTATTTCATATCATGAGACGGTTTTATACTGGATCTACTCTTTTATATATTGCAAATCCTTCTAATGTCTAATCTACGAATTGATATTATGACACTTCGGAATTCGTAAGTTTGTGGAAGCATATCAAATTGGGTTTCTTATTCTAAGTTGACGGGCATGTGCAAAGGGATTTGGAGAAAATGGTATATATATAAAAGTAGGTTTTATATAAAAATAGTTAGTACCACCATTTATATATAAGCGTTCATTATGTCAACTATTAAAATAAGTCCAGTCCAAAAAAATTTGTTAAGCGTAATGGTTCAATGAAAATAAAATTCAACATAGAGATACAATATGTTGCCGCCTATCAGTAGTTGGTTCTCACGTCTCTCTTCAAGTGCTACAGTCGTTGTGCCTTGGTACCCCATTCTCAGGTAAATTTTTTTTTCTTAATTCATTTAATATTTTTCTTTATTAATTTATTACTTTTGCTATTATTTTACATTTTGCCTTCTTTTGTTTTTTTAAGGGATGTGTGAAGTGGCATATGTGAAGTATCTTGTCTGCTGAGTTTGATTCAATAGGAAACTATGTTGTAAATGTGTTAGTCGTAGGAGTTAGTTAATTTGGGGTATCAGAGGAGTTGGACTAGATGAGGGTGACCAAAGGAGTCTGACCAGAGTAGTCTGACAGATGAGGTCTACCAGGTGAGGTCTATCAGATGAGGTCTGGCAGAGGAGGTCTACCAGAGGAGTCTGATCAGAGGAGTCTGGTGTAAGTGACCAGAGCCAGAGGAGGTTAAGTCATCTGATCTGATCCAAAGTTCGTTATATGCAATTTACACCAAATTGAAGCTAGCGTAATGGCGGTTCTAAGTGAATCAACAGAAGCGGTTATTGAAGTCTTTAGCCAGCTGGATAACTACCTTACAGCTTAGTTTATTACAACTGAATCGATTCTAGGGTTCATCTCAATCTCTGTATCTATAAAAAGGGGGATTTCTCAGCTGAGAAAAATGACTATCATTGAGAGTATCATTGTTGAGTAAAACTACTGAGAGATTGAGCGATTTGTAACACTTCCATTCTTTCTTAGTGAAAAGCTATCCTCTCCGATCCCGTGGACGTAGGAGTATTCATTTCCAAACCACGTGATTCTGGTGTTCTTGTTGATTTCAATTTCGTTCTAATTGTTACAATAATTCCGATTCCCTAATTACAAGTTTTCTTGTGAATACAAAACCGATTAACAAGTGGCGCCGTCTGTGGAAAGCAATCATGGCTACAGCTAAGTTCGACATTGAGAAGTTCACGGGAAAGAACGATTTTAGCTTATGAAAGATTAAGATGAAGGCTCTCCTGGTACACAATGGTTTGTATGAAGCCTTGTTGCCACCGGATCAGGTGGCTTCTGGAACTAATCCGGCAAAGGTGGAGGAGAACAAGAGGAAGGCGCACATTGCACTTATCTTGTGTCTTGGGGATAAGCCATTGAGGGAAGTATCGAAGGAGAAAACCGCTCTTGCAGTCTAGAATAAGCTGGAGTAGTTATACCAGACCAAATCTGTTACGAACAAGTTATACATGAAACAGAAGCTTCAAGTCTTCAAGATGAGTGAAGACAAGAATCTTGGTGATCAGTTAGACGAGTTCAACAGATTGGTGGATGATCTGGAGAGTTTGGATGTTACAATTGATGATGAGGACAAGTCTTTAATGTTGTTGAATTCTCTGCCTAAGTCTCTGGAATATTTCAAAGATGCATTGCTATTTGGAAGACAAGATCAGGTGAAGTTTGATGATATTCAAACTGCCCTGAAAACCAAGTTTCTACAGATCCAGGCTGAAGGGAGGAAGCCTGCTGAAGGATTAAATGTTCAATCCAAGAAGAAGAAGGGGTTTCAGTCCAAGAAGAAGGATGGTGGAAAAGAGAATAAGGGTGGGAAGAAATCTGATTTTGTTGAGAAGAGAAAGTGTTTCACTTGCCATAAGGAAGGCCATCTGAGAAAGAATTGCCCTGAAAGAAAGAAGAAAGACAATCAAAATGATCAAGATGGAAATGCAGCTGTGGTGGAGGTTGAAGGATATGATAGTGCAGAAGTCTTAATGGTTAGTCATGAGAGATTAAGTCAAGAGTGGGTCCTGGATACTGGGTGTACTTTTCATATGTGTCCACATGAAGACTGGTTTCTGAATCTTGTGAAGATTGATGGAGGTCTTGTCCTTTTGGGTAATGATGAGAGCTGTACAGTGCAAGGATCTGGTTCTATCAAGATCAAGATGTTTGATGGAGTTGATAAGATCTTATCTGATGTCAGGTTTGTTCCTGAGTTGAAGAAAAATCTTGTTTCTCTTGGTACATTGAATTCTAAGGGTTTTGAATTCAAGACAGGAAAGGGAGTTCTGTCAATAACCAAGTCTGGAAGGATTGTTATGAAGGGTATGATCAAGAATGGTTTGTATACTTTGATAGGCAGAACAGTATCAGGATCAGCTGATGTTGCTATGGAGTCTTCTGATGTCAACCTGTGGCATAAGAGATTGGCACATGTTGGTGAGAAGGGCCTGGTGGAGTTATCCAAGAAGGGAGCAATCCCTGGGAAGAGGATATGTAAGCTGGAATTCTATGAAAGGTGTGTTCTGGGGAAATCAAAGAAGCAAGCATACCAGAAGGGGAAGCATACCACCAAGGAGGTTATGGATTACATACATTCTGATTTATGGGGACCAGCAAGGGTATCCAGGCAGGTATTTCCTCACCCTTATTGATGATTATTCCAGAAAGGTTTGGGTTTACATTCTTAAACAGAAGAGTGATACCTTCTCTAAGTTCAAAGAATGGTTGATTGAACTTGAGAATAAGAGGGGCAGAACTATCAAACACTTAAGGACTGATAATGGGCTTGAATTTCTATCAGAAGAGTTTCAACAATTTTGTAGGGAGAAGGGTATTACTAGGCATAAAAATATTCCTTCAAACCCCCAGCAGAATGGTCTAGCCGAGAGAATGAATAGAACTATTCTGGAAAGGGTTATGTGTATGTTATCTGATGCTCATCTACCTAATAGTTTTTGGGGTGAAGCTGTTAACACAATTGTGTATCTCATTAATAAAGTGCCATCATCTGCTATTGATTTTAAAACCCTAGATGAGATCTGGTATGGAAAGATATTAGATTACTCAAAGTTGAAAGTGTTTGGATGCCTAGCTTATGTTCATGTTAAGCAAGACAAACTTGAACCTAGAGCCTTAAAATGTGTTTTCATTGGGTATCCAAAGGGTGTTAAAGGGTATAAGTTGTGGTGTCTAGAGCCTGGGAACCAGAAGTGTATTACCAGCAGAGATGTAGTGTTCAATGAATCACAGATGGGATACAAGTCTGGTGAAGGTGATAGTGAGCCATTAGCTGAAGAGATGGATGGTGTTATTTCTGAGCCAATTACTCAAGTTGAGGTGGAGCCTGGTTATGACAAACATGATAGCTCATCTGGTTCTGAACCAGAGCATGAAGCAGGTTAGAATGAGTCATCTGATGAGGATAGTGCACCAGCAGAAGAGGAGGAAGGAGTGCCAGAAGCAGACTTGAGAAATTATAGTCTGACAAGAGACAGATCAAGAAGACAAATACATCCTCCAGCAAGGTTTGGTCGTGTTGATCTGGTCTCCTATGCACTTGTTACAGCAGAAGTCATAGAGTACCAAGAACCTAAAAGCTATAAGGAAGCCCTTGAGTGCGATGATAGAGAGTCATGGATTACAGCCATGACAGAAAAGATGGAGTCTCTTAAGAAGAATCATACTTGGATTCTTGTTGATAAGCCAGCTAAGTAGAAGCTAATCAGTTGCAAATGGTTGTTTAAAAGGAAGCTTGAATCTGGTGTGAAGGATCAAGTGAGGTTTAAAGCCAGGTTAGTGGCCAGAGGATTTACTCAAAGAGAAGGAATTGATTACAATGAGGTATTTTCACCCGTGGTTAAGCATTGCTCAATCAGATTACTTCTGAGCAGAGTAGTCCAAGATGATCTGGAGCTACGTCAACTTGATGTAAAGACAGCTTTTCTGCATGGAGATCTTATTGAGAGTTTATACATGCACCAGCCAGAAGGGTTTGTTGAACCAGGAGGAGAAGAAAAGGTATGTCTACTCAAGAAATCATTGTATGGCCTCAAGCAAAGTCCAAGACAATGGCACAAGAAGTTCAATGAAGTTATGCTATCCATTGGGTTTGTAAGAAGCAAGTATGATACTTGTGTATATCTGGAAAAACAAGGAAGTGATGTGATAGCCTATCTTCTGATCTATGTAGATGATATGCTTATTGCTAGTAAGAGTTTTTTGAAGATTCAGAGTATCAAAAGGAAGCTAAGTGCCAGATTTGATATGAAGGACTTGGGAAATGCTAAAAGGATTCTTGGAATGGATATTCTTAGGGACAGAGCAGCTGGAAGACTATTCTTATCCCAGAAGAGTTACATTGAGAAGGTCCTGAAGAGGTTTAATATGCATGAGAGTAGGTCTGTGTCAACTCCTCTGGGACAACAGTTTAAACTATCAAAGGAAATGGAACCAAAGTCTGAAGAAGAAAAGAAGGCTATGATGAAAGTACCTTATGAAAATGGGGTTGGAAGCTTGATGTATGCTCTGGTCTGCAGCAGACCAGACTTAGCTTATTCATTGAGTATGGTAAGCAGATACATGTCTAATCCTGAAAGATTACATTGGGAAGCTTTGAAATGGATATTCAGATATCTTAAAGGGTCATCTGATTTGGGTTTGATGTTTGAAAGGATGACTGACCAGAAGAGTCCACTGGAAGGATTTGTAGATTCTGATTTTGCTGCTAATCTGGATACTAGAAGGTCCTTAACAGGGTATATCTTTACTCTTTACAATACTGCTATGAGCTGGAAATCTGTTCTGCATAGTGGGGTTGCATTATCTACTACAGAAGCAGAGTTTGTTGCAGTCTCTGAAGCTGTTAAGGAGGTTTTATGGTTGAAAGGCATTATCAAGGATTTTGGCATAAATCAGAGGGTTGTGGTCATTCATTGTGATAATCGGAGTGTTGTTCATCTGGTTAAACATCAAGTATTTCATGAGAGATCAAAGCACATTGATGTAAGGTTGCATTTTGTAAGGGAAATCATTGACAAAGGAGTGGTTCAGATCCAGAAGATATCTACAGAAGACAATGCTGCAGATATGTGTACAAAGTCTTTGCCAGGTACGAAATTCAAATTCTGTATTGAGTTGGTAAAGATGAGTGTATGAGATGTTCCTTAGCCCAAGCTGGAGTGTGGAGGAGAGGAAGAGAGGATTGATACTTCTCATCTGAGGTGGAGAATTGTGAAGTGTCATATGTGAAGTATCTTGTCTGCTGAGCATGATTCAATAGGAAGCTATGTTGTAAATGTGTTAGCCGTAGGAGTTAGTTAATTTGGGGTATCAGAAGAGTTGGACCAGATGAGGGTGACCAGAGGAGTCTGACCAGAGTAGTCTGACAGATGAGGTCTACCAGGTGAGGTCTATCAGATGAGGTCTGACAGAGGAGTCTGGTGTAAGTGACCAGAGCCAGAGGAGGTTAAGTCATCTGATCTGATCCAAAGTTCGTTATACGCAATTTACACCAAATTGAAGCTAGCGTAATGACGGTTCTAACTGAATCAACGGAAGCGGTTATTGAAGTCTTTAGCCAGCTGGATAACTACCTTACAACTGAGTTTGTTACAACTGAATCGATGCTAGGGTTCATCTCAATCTCTGTATCTATAAAAAGGGGGCTTTCTCAACTGAGAAAAAGGACTATCATTGAGAGTATCATTGTTGAGTGAAACTACTGAGAGATTGAGCAATTTGTAACACTTCCATTCTTTCTTAGTGAAAAGATATCCTCTCCGATCACGTGGACGTAGGAGTATTCATCTTCGAACCACGTAATTTTGGTGTTCTTGTTGATTTCAATTTTGTTCTAATTGTTTCCATAATTCTGATTCCCTGATTACAAGTTTTCTTGTGAATCCAAAACCGATTAACAGGATGCATTACATATGAATCAGGAACATAACATGTTATTTTTCACTGGTTATATTTGTTTGGTTTTTAAATCAATTGGTAATTTAGTTAATATTTAATAATTTAATTTGTCATAACTTGATTATATTAAGTTAAGTAGATCGGTTATTTAAAGCTATTAATTCAACTTAGTTGCAACTTGCAAAAATTAGTGTTTGGAGATCATTTGTGTTGTTTGACTCCATTAATTAGACACTATAAGCTTGTATTATTTTGTGTTAATTTGAATGAAAATAATCCAGGAGTTTGGGTTTTAGGGATTTAATGAAAATAATTCAAAATTTTGGTTTTTTGAAATTTCAAAATATTAATTTTGTGATGCTAGAATGAGAAAAGTGAGTAAAAAACTAAAGAAAATTTAGTTCATAATTAAAATAATATTTATGAATGGGTAATATTGGCTTTTAACTTAAAACTATTTTTAGCAAATATAAATTGGGGTATGTATAGGAAAACCGGGAGTTTGTTTAGCCGGGACCTTAAATGAATGGATATGAATAAAGTGTATGAATATAATATTATTAATTGATGTAAAAAAAAATTATGAGAAGTTAATAGTTGGACGGACGAATATAACAAAATGGGAAGTTAATAGCAAGAAGAGAGAGTAATAATTTAATTTGTGTTAATAATTTAATTAGTATATTATCATTTGGTTAAACGAAATTTAGGTTGAAGAAGACACTCCGTAAAAAGATGAGAGATTATTTACTTGGAGATTGTCTGATGATTTATATTAAGAGAGATTTTGTTAAAGTATAACAATAGTCTTGTAATTCTTTCCTTTATCAATTTAAGTCTTTTTTCCTATTAATTTTAGACATTTTCCGCCGAAAAGTGCATATGAATGTTGTTGGTCCCAAAAAGGTTATCCAGCGGAAAGCGTTTTAAGTTTATTTTAATGAAAACCCTTTAAAGAAATGCTAAAATTAAGATGCAGAAAACTTAAATGCAGAAAAGTAGAGAGCACCGGATTTATAGTGGTTCGGATATAACGATCCTACGTCCACTCTCCCTTTCTTCAAAGGGGACTTTCTCACTCTCCAACCAACTTACTCACTTACTTACTGGAATTGCGAAGTACCAGCTCCTTCGTACAACTTGCTTACAATCTTACGATCTAAGCCTTACACCAATCTATCTATACAGATAAGGATTGTGTGAATGGTCCAACTATAACTCCTAAAGAGTGTATATAAACTTGTATGAACAAGGTGAGTGTTTGGAAGAGTTCGTGTGTTCTAGTTGTGTGCTCTCGCGCGACTCTTGTGTCTAATGAACTCATCAAAATCACTCATATTTATAGTTGTGAATTAACTAGCCGTTGGAGTGCTAGCAATTCAAACAACCATAATTGGAGGAATATAATCAATCAAAGATTGATTATATTGATTGATTAGTTGACTTCAATCAATCAATCAAACAATCAGATCCTCCATCAGTTGACTTCCAGATTGCCTTCTTCTCCATCAAGGATCTCCAAAGTCTTCTTGTCTACAGATTACTACGAAGCTACAGGGAGGGTGAACTAATCCGTCTCCCTCATCTGGTCTGGTCTGGTCTGGGGTCTTCTGGTCTGGTCTCATCTGGTCAGGTAACACTTCAGCTCTGGTCCTCTTCTGGGAGAGGTCTTCTGGCAGACCTCATCTGGCAGACTCCTCTGGTCAGACTCCTCTGGTCCAAGCTCATCTGGTCAGACTCCTCTGGTCAGACTCCTCTGGACCTCATCTGCTCTGGCGACTCTTCTGCTCTGGTGACTCTTCTGCTCTGGACATCTCATCTGGTCACCTCTCATCTGGTCACCTCATCTGGTACCTTCTCTGGTAACCTTCTCTGGTACCTTCTCTGGTCTGCACAGATTTCTTCCCCCTTAACCAAAGACCTATTCTAGACCAAGACTAATCTGTAGCTGGCTAACAGGTTCAGCTAGTCCTATTATAAGTTCTTGTTTTAACATCTTCAAAACATCTAATCTATATCCTAACAATTTCCCCCTTTTTGATGATGTTAAAACTGGAAGAACTTGAATAAAATAAGACAAGAAAATGTTGAAATAACAAATAGAGATTCTAGCAGGCTGGGTCAACTGATCTTCCCCCTCAAAGTATGCTCAGCTGATATTGGGGCAAAACATCAGCTGGTCTTCTTGTGTATCTGCAGGCAATCAACTTTTTGGTACCCTACTGGGTCCAGGGGGGTTAGCACAATTTTTAGGAAGCCACAAGAATAGATCATCCCTTTTTGAATCAGGTGATCTTATCTTTCTTCCATACATATCCACAAAAACACATTCAACAAAAGAACCTTTGACATGGTTATTTCTTCTAGAGGCTCTTCTTCTCTTATGAGCTTGTCCAGTAGAAGAAGTAACTTGTCTCAAAGCAACAGACTTGAAATTCTTTTGATAAGGATAAGTTTTACTAGAACCATCAAAGGTTCCAGCTGGTCTGGCAGATGACTTGAAAGTCCTCTGCAGGTGAGTAGGAGTCATCTGATTCTGCTTCTTTTGAGAAGATCCAGACTGTCTTCTACTCTGCTGGCCTAGCTGAGGTATTTTATTCTGGGTATAACCTTTCTTAAAATTCCTCATCTGCCTTTTGGGTTTTTGAGTTTCAGTACTCATCTGCCCATTAGGCTGAGTTGCCTGGTCAGCTGACCTCTTGCCTTTATCAATAAAATTTCTAGGCTGTTCTTCTTTCTGAACATGTGAGGATTCAGGTTTGGAATAACCAAGGCCTGTCTTATCATGCTCTCTTTGAGATGAGGCAGCTATGTGTGACACAGCATTGTTTGCTGTAGTCAGCTGCTCCAGTCTCAGCTTGAGCTTGTCCTCACTATCTTTTACAATTTTGTTTTGATGGAAGAGTTCATCGAACTTAGCTTTCAGCATAGTATATTCATTATCTTTCTCAATGTTTTCAGCAAGCAACTTTTCTATTAGCTTAGTTTGTTCATCACATCTGGTTTTCAAGTCAGTTGACTCTTCTACCAGAGTTTGAACTTGTTCAGCTGGTAGATCAGTTGGGTTGCTAACACATTGTGAAAACTTCTGATTTTCTGCTTTCAACTTTGTGTTCTCTTCTTCCAACTTTTGACAAAGTTGTATAGAAGTTTGGAGATCTAATAGCATCTTCTGCATATCAGACTCCTCAGATTGTTCAGAAAATGAAGAATAAGAAGAAGAAGAGGGAGTTCGATTGCATACCTCGTCTGTCATAAGACAAACCTATTCGTCTGGTCCAAAATTAGATGATGAACCAGAAGTGGATACCTCATCTTCCTCATCTGCTAAGCTTCTTTTGGGGTACCTCCTGGTGTCTCTTCTACTGCATCTCTTTGAGCCCATTTCTGCAAAATTTGTTAGCACAACAAATATTTGGGTTTTTCAAAAAAAATATGGATCTGCCCTGGTGACCACCGAGATAATTTCAAAAACAGTGGTCTGTAGGACACACTGCTCTGATACCACTTGTTGGTCCCAAAAAGGTTATCCAGCGGAAAGCGTTTTAAGTTTATTTTAATGAAAACCCTTTAAAGAAATGCTAAAATTAAGATGCAGAAAACTTAAATGCAGAAAAGTAGAGAGCACCGGATTTATAGTGGTTCGGATATAACGATCCTACGTCCACTCTCCCTTTCTTCAAAGGGGACTTTCTCACTCTCCAACCAACTTACTCACTTACTTACTGGAATTGCGAAGTACCAGCTCCTTCGTACAACTTGCTTACAATCTTACGATCTAAGCCTTACACCAATCTATCTATACAGATAAGGATTGTGTGAATGGTCCAACTATAACTCCTAAAGAGTGTATATAAACTTGTATGAACAAGGTGAGTGTTTGGAAGAGTTCGTGTGTTCTAGTTGTGTGCTCTCGCGCGACTCTTGTGTCTAATGAACTCATCAAAATCACTCATATTTATAGTTGTGAATTAACTAGCCGTTGGAGTGCTAGCAATTCAAACAACCATAATTGGAGGAATATAATCAATCAAAGATTGATTATATTGATTGATTAGTTGACTTCAATCAATCAATCAAACAATCAGATCCTCCATCAGTTGACTTCCAGATTGCCTTCTTCTCCATCAAGGATCTCCAAAGTCTTCTTGTCTACAGATTACTACGAAGCTACAGGGAGGGTGAACTAATCCGTCTCCCTCATCTGGTCTGGTCTGGTCTGGGGTCTTCTGGTCTGGTCTCATCTGGTCAGGTAACACTTCAGCTCTGGTCCTCTTCTGGGAGAGGTCTTCTGGCAGACCTCATCTGGCAGACTCCTCTGGTCAGACTCCTCTGGTCCAAGCTCATCTGGTCAGACTCCTCTGGTCAGACTCCTCTGGACCTCATCTGCTCTGGCGACTCTTCTGCTCTGGTGACTCTTCTGCTCTGGTGACTCTTCTGCTCTGGACATCTCATCTGGTCACCTCATCTGGTACCTTCTCTGGTCACCTTCTCTGGTACCTTCTCTGGTCTGCACAGATTTCTTCCCCCTTAACCAAAGACCTATTCTAGACCAAGACTAATCTGTAGCTGACTAACAGGTTCAGCTAGTCCTATTATAAGTTCTTGTTTTAACATCTTCAAAACATCTAATCTATATCCTAACAAATGTAGAGTTTTTTTTTTTTACTTCCGGCCAACTAAATAGTGTGGATTGTCACATGTCAAAAAATAAATCCATCCACTTAATTAAATAAGAAAAAACTCCATTCATGTGCACTTTTCAACGAAAAAAACTAAAATTGATGAAGTAAAAAGTAAGAAGACTAATTTTGGATTAGATCTAAATTACACGACTACTTTGATATTTTCCCACCAATAATTGATGCATTTTATGTTTGAAAGTCTCTATGGGTACAACTTAAGAGAACATCGAAATATCTTGTTGTGTATAAAGTTTTAATGTGTCGAAATATTTAGTTTTCAGCCCACCTCACTACTAAATCTTTGATCCGCCACTGCTTATCATGAAACTATTTTAAAGTATCGAATATTTAATTAGGAGTATAAAAATCTCATCAGGAGTATCAAAAGTTGGGATTAAAAAAATCTACAACAGTTACAATATAATATCACTGACACCGATTTTTAATACTTCTGATGGAATTTTTGACACTTTTAATCAAATATTTAATACTTTAAAATAATTTTATGATAAGTTTATCATTAACTATTTTCATATAAAAGTTTGCCTTATAAATCAAGTTTTTTATAAGCGTTATAGTTGCTTTTGTTCTTAATTAGAATAATTATCAAACTATAATGTTGGAATTTTCACTACACTTGTGTAAAAACCTAGAATTAGGGATGCACTTCATCACTGGTCATTTTTATTCGATATTAGTCGTTTAACACGTGCGTTGCACGTTATACATAAATTATTAGTAAAAAAGAAAATACAATAATGTATTTATACAAGTAATTTGTTTGAATAATCATTTCCATATAAGTCATGGTGATGATGATGGTGGTGGTACACTTATGCAACCATATCCTTTAAGTTTTCATGTTTATTTGGAAGAAAGAACAAACACTGATAACTACATGAGTTTCAAGAGGATGAATATGTTTCTTCACAATTTTAATGATATACTTCAAAAAAGAACAAATCTAGCTTCTTGTGAACCCCAATCACCTACTAAAATAAACAAGATATCTTAGCAGTTTATTGTGTGATAGATCAACATGTCAGATCTTCAAAATGACCTTTATTTGCATGTAGATGTGAAAGCACACGCCTGAATACAAAGAAACAACATAGAAGAAATAACCATCACATAACATTAGTTTAACTTGCATAAGTATTCTCAGTAATTTCCATAAACAATCACTTGATTTATAAATGGACTGCACAATATCTCATAATACCCTCTAACTTATGACAAAAAATAACAATCCAAAAAATGAGACTACTAATATTGAACGGAGGGAGTATATCCTCTTGTTTATCGTATTATCACCTTTAAAATCCCATATTAGTGAAGTAGCCTAAGGCTTTAGACATTGTTAAGAATCTTCATATATATACAACTTTAAGTTGATGATGTTGTGGCAAATCAACAGAAAATGTGTTCAATTCAACAGATGCACACACATACACCAGCTTGTGAAATCAGATTTTTTAATAAATGGTTGAGAGAAAATTAGACCCTTAAATATACACTAGGATTTTTTATTGTGTGCTCATGATATAATTAAGTGGTTTTAAAAAGTAAAGAGAAACTAAAATCAATAATTAAATTTTACTTTTCTCAACCAACTAAATAAAACACATAATATTGTTTATCACTAACATTAAGATATTGATGCGAGATCAATACTGAAAAACCAGATAATTTAATTACCATACAATAATAAAATAAATATATAATAGTCAGCATTCTTCCCAACCCCTGCAACAATAATATTATTGTAATGTAACAGAAACTTCAATAATTTTAAACTGAATAAATAATACTAACCATAATGAGCATAGATGTAAGCAGTGTCCTATGAGTAGATGTGATCCCCTGGACACAGATTCTTCACATTCATAGAGATGAGACATGAAAAAAGATGACTAACCAATCTAGCGAATCAAAATCATAATTGACTTGAATGCGAATATACTAGCTTCCCCGCAAGAGTACAAGTTCACTGTAGTATGGGCAAATATAGGGACCAAGTATTATAGAACCCAAGGGAAAGTGTGTATGCAAATAAATCCCTGAAGATCTACGCGTCGTAGTTAATATGAGTGAAATGTTTTTGGATTTTTTGGAAGAATTAGTTAAAACTAAACTAAACTAATTAAACTAAAATACTAAAGAAGACGAATTAACTAAGGTTTGTGTTCAAGTAAGAGATGGTGATGCTTAGAATAGAAATCCCTACGTATACTAACGGAGCAGGTACATAATCAAAATAACCGTGACGTGCAAGAAATAACCTAAGTAAAAGAATGCAAGATGAAAGCTCAAGATTCTAAACCCTAATACTTTACACTAAGACTCGACTTCACTAATCCACTAACAAGTTAACAGATTGTGCTTAATTAATAAGACCCTAATTTAACTAAGGTGATGTGGTCGTCCTCCTTCGCTAAACTGGTAGATGAATTAACCCTTTCTAAACCCTCTCGTTAAGTCTACTAGTTATTAAAGAGTGATAAGGTCGTCCTCTCTCTAACACTTTTCAAATGAAATTCAAAGGCAAAGTTAAGATTAATTTTAAGAATTCATTAATTAAGAGAATTAAATCCTAACGTCACAAGTTACCCTAATTACATACCCATATCCTACTTCTACGAGTTCATCCTACCCCAAGCATGCAAGGATTTTAGCCGGACATGGTTATAACGATAACAAAAGCAATTGACGAAGTGACGAACATAAACATGATAAATTGGAGTGAAAAACTAAAAAGCATGAACTAGGGTTTTGAAAGAAAATAATTCTAACAACTGAAATTAAATTAATAAAACGAAGTCTAAAGTGTTTAACGACAAAGATATGAACAAACGAAACTAAAAAAAAAAAATTGTGACGTGAATTCGTAAGAAAACCTCAAAAATGTAAAGTAAACTTGCTCGTTCTTTCTTCTCCAAAAATTAACTCTCTAAACGTCAAAATCTATCAAGTGATATGTGTTGTTCTTCAAAAACGTGCTCGGGACGAATATATAAGTTTTGGGCCGAATCGGGAACTCGTGGGCCGGAAAAACGAACTCGAAAACTCAAGCCTTGAAGCGCTCGAGTTGGGCTAGCTCGAGCGGAGGCACTCGAGCAATGGTGGTCGAGCGGATCAGGCACTCGAGCGAAGGCGCTCGAGCATAGGCACTCGAGCGCCAAAAATGTTCTGCAAGTTTGGGCGCTCGAGCTGGTTGAGCTCGAGCGGCGGCGCTCGAGCAATGGTGCTCGAGCGAGCCTTCTTTCTTTTCAACTAACACTTTTCTTCTCACGCACTAATACCATTCGTATTTCTTCGATATCTTCTCATCCGAGCATCCGTTTGAGCTGATTCAAAGTCCTACGAACTCCATTTTTCGCCCTCGATTCACCTATGAGCATCAAAGAGACAAATTCATCAATGTAAAGAAATAGTGCTTATTTGACTCTAAAAACTCAATAAAATCGACCAAAACTTGGACATTTCAAGCTACGAATCATTACAATTTCACGCCTAATCAACCCCCCCAAACTTACCATATTGCTTGTCCTCAAGCAATGAAATAATAAGTCAAGAACAGCAAGAATCACCAAAATCAAACATGGATGTGCACTCTACGATGTGTTTCACTCCCTCACAAGTTTATATCAATGATAAAGGGACTCACTCAAACAATCAATCAGACATATTGGCAGCCATAGGCTTGTAAGCACTCTTAACTCCGACCATACTCTAGAAATCAATGCCGAATCAAAAAGGACTTTTCTCAAGGTTGTAATGTAGGCTCTTTGGACAGGTGAGATAACAATATGGTAAGTGACTCAAGTGAATGGAGAATAGAAAATCAAACTTTCGCACTTCGAGATTAGGAACAGAATACTTCAAATATTTTCAATCAACACATTTTCAATTCCACTACTCTCAACACTTCAATTTTTTTCTAACTCTTTTCACTTTTTTTTTCAATCACTTTTTTTTCAATCACTTTTTTTTTCCTCTTTTTCGCACAAACACATGAGCTCATTTTTTTTCCCTTTTTTTGCTCATTCTCAATTTTTTTTCTTTCCCACAACTCAAAATTTCATCACACCTTCTTCTCATTTTCACTCAACAACAACATTTTCCTTTCTCAACTCAATCCAATCCCTTCACATTCACACTTTTCCTATTCTCCACTCAAATTGGGACAAAAAGGCTTAGAAACTTGGAATAGTGTTCATATGTGCTAGCAAATAAAATAGGCTTAAAGCTCAAAGGGGCTAACAAGGGATAAATATCAATGGTAGGGAAAATTTTGGATAAGTGACTCATTCAAAACAAAGATGGCCTAAGATCACATTCGGCATATCAAACTAGACACAATCAAGAAGCAAGAGCACACACAAGTTCTAGCATCCTCTAAGGTGACGATACACTCACTAACGAAGAGATCAAATCATGTATCAAAATCTCATAAGGCTCAAGTCTCACAACTTTCACATCCATGCTAGTCCTAGTGAATTCTCACTCTCATCACACAAGTACTCAAAAGAAAAATTCACAAGCATACAAGTTCTTTCTCAAATCAACTCTAGCTCAACCACTCACACAAAAGAGTCCCTAACTCAAATCCACAAATCTACTCTACTCATCAAAACATGCTCAAGAATAACAACTAACAAGTAGAAGATGATTGATAGGCATGAAATATGCAACAGCAAATCAGATCAAAATCACCCCAAGGAGCATCTCAAGGCACCAAATACCCAAACACACTCAAAGATAAGGGTTGCTCCGGTGCGATGTAACAAGAAACATAAAAAACTCCACCTCCCCCAAACTTCGACCTTGCGAAGAGGTCTAAGTTTGGGGTTGTGGGTTACCTCAACCAAACAATTTAGTTTCTCTCAACAACGTTGCACACTCCATTGCTTGAGTTCCTTCAATCTCCACGTATTTGGCACTCCTTCGAGACAAGCCTGCAAAATGAACTCTCAAGTACGAGGTTAAAACTTACGATTCAACAACACCCTAATAACATAATAGAACACTAAAATACTCAAAAGCAAATAAAAATGGGTTGCCTCTCATTCAGCGCTATTTTTAAGGTCCTCATGCCGGACCGAGCTCAAAGGAGCTTATGGGACATCATACTCAAAAATACCTTCCTTACTCTCATAAGAGTGGTGCTTGCATTCCTTTCCTTGATGCCCCACCATCATGAACTCCTTTGCTTCCTTCTCATCCCCAAGTGGTATAGGTCTCAACTCCTTCTCACTTTTATCTGGAGGAGTCTTACCAAACACTTTCTTGAATTTGGACTTTTTCTTCTTATCTCCTCCTTTCCCTTCCAACTGGATCACGTCCACACTTTTCACTTCTTCATCCTTCAACTTCTTCCCTTTATCCCTATCAAAATAAGTCAGATGATAATGCTCATTGGTTAAATCATCAAGTGAAGGACTAACGAAATCATGAATATAAGAAGGATTAGGGATAGAAGGCGTGTCTTCAATACGAGGATCAATGGCATCCATGCAATAACAACTCTCATCCTCCTTCGGGTACTTCATGGCCTCATATAGGGAAATCTTCACTTCTTGATCATCAACTTTCAACGTAACCTTCCTATTTACCACGTCTAGCACCATCCCCGCCGCCGCTAAGAACAGTCTTCCCAAGATCAGGGGCACGTGCTCATCTTCCTCCATTTCGAGCACTACAAAGTCGGCCGGAAAAATGTGATCTCCAACTCTCACGAGGATGTCTTCAACCACACCTTGAGGTCGAGTAATAGACCGGTCGGCTAGTTGAAGCGTCATCATTGTGGGCTGAAATTCTCCACCTTCCAACTTCTTGAAAAGTGACAAGGGCATAAGATTGATGATCGCCCCTAAATCACATAGCGCTCCTTTCTTGGTCCCATTCCCAATGTCACATAAGATGGTAAAACTCCCGGGATCCTTCAGCTTCGGGGGAAGCGCCTTGTACACTAATGCACTCACCTCGTGGTTCAACTGCACCAACTTCGGCTCATCCACTCGCCGTCTTTTTGCGATCAAGTCCTTCAGAAACTTTGCATAGTTGGGCATCTGTTCCAAAGCATCATAAAAAGGGATATTAATATGCAATTGTTTAAACACATCAAGGAATTTAGCGAATTTCTCATCGGGCTTATTTTTCATGAAGCGTTGTGGATATGAGATGGGTATCACAGATTTGGGTACCCCTCATTCATCTCTCTCGGTCTCTTTCACTTTCTCCCTTGCTTCCTTTGCCTTCTTCCACTTAGGAACTCTCTCAACCTTCTCAATGTCTTCCTCTTCACACTCTTTGCTCGCTTGAGTGCTTTCACCCTCAACCTTCTTCTCAACTCCTACCTCTTCAATCTCATCTCTATCTTGGGGCGTCTCAGAATCAGCAGGCATCTGAGGACCTTCATAGTTGGTTCCACTTCTTAACTGGATAGCCTTGCAATGCTCTTTCGGGTTCCCCTCCGGCATGGAAGGATACTTACCTGGCTCCCTATTCAATGATTTTGCAATTTGGCTTATCTGGAACTCTATTGAGGTGAACCGCCTATTGTTCTCTTGCTGAATTTGATTCAGCTCTATATCTCTCTTTTGGAGTTCTTGATCACGCTGATCAACTTTCTTATGCAGATCTTTCACATCGTACTCCAAAGATGATAAATGTTTGCTTCTTTCCTCCACCTTCTGAAGGATAGCTCTCAACATCTCCTCGGTTGAGGAACCGCCTTCTCCACCCGGAGGTTTAGAACCTGGATCAACACCTGGAGGAACTGTAATACCCGCCTTCGGGTTAGCATATGAAAAATTCTCGTTCTTCCTCCATTGGTTCTGAGGGAGCTGCTGTCCTCCTTGGTACCCTTGTGTGTTCCTCCATTGATTTTAAGGCGGCTGTGGACCTGGAGGTACAAATGGTTGGCCATAAGAAGGCCTTCCTTGAAAATTTCCACCTTGTGGATACCCATTCTGATTGTAATAAGGACCTCTCATATAATTGACTACTTCTTGCTGAATTGTGGGCTTGTCCTCTTGCTCATTCTCTGCTGCATTCCCTCCAACCATATTCTTCCCCAACTCAAGGTTGTTAATCTTTTCCATCATGGCCATCAACAGCCTTCTCGTTCCTTCACCTTCCTCAACCTGATGAACTCTTTGGAAATCTGCATCCACATTCCAAGCCCCGGCATTCGTGACAATGTTGTCCACGATCTCTCTACACCCCACTATTCCATGATTCAGGAATGATTCACTAGCACAGGCGTCTAGATGGTCTTGCCCAGCCTTATTGGCACCACTATAGAAAAATGTCATCACATCTCCCTCATTGTACCCGTGCTGCGGGCACTCTATCAACATGTTTGAGTATCTCTCCCACGCTTGACGTAGGTCCTCTCCTTGCTTCTGGCGGAAGGAAGAGATCTCAATCCTTGCTTTGATCGTTCTGGATGGAGGGTAGAACCGCTCGAGGAACAGACGCTCGAGCTCGGCCCAAGTGGTAATACCTCCTCATGGAAGTGTATTATCGTACCACTCTTTAGCTATTCCCGTCAATGAGAATGGAAACAACCTAAGCCTCTTGGCATCTTCAGACATGCCATTGTAATTGAAAGTGGAGGCTATCATTAGAAAACTCCTCAGATGAGTATGAGGATTCTCCTTCCCGATCACCCCCTTGAACTGATTCTCGGTAAGCAGCTTTAGAATTCCCGGGGAAATCGAGAAGTTGTTTTCCTCAACAGGAGGCAATGCCACTCCATCATAGTACTGTTGTGGCTGTGCTGCAAACCTCCCTCGAATAGCCATATTTTGATCTGCGTTCTGAGGAACGTGTTGAGGATTAGCAGCTGGTACGGGTACTTGTTGGGGTGGTGGTTGGTAAACAGGTGGTTGATTGTAAACTGGAGGTGGAGGATACGGGTATGGAGGATACGGATACGGTGGGTATGGGTAAGGTGGATAAGGTAAGTTGTTTTGTGGTAAGTTAGGATGTGGGTAAGCAGGGTTGTTATGAGGATTTTGGACAATGTTATGAGCTGGGCTATTTTGATTCTGAGTACCCGGGTTTTGGCTCTGGCTTTCTCCTAACGGATATTGACTCTTACTGGTATTGCCATCAGTGCCGTCAACCCGGTTCAATGCCTGATTGAACTCATTCTCGACATCATCCAACTCATTAGTAATGTCCATTGGTTCTTTCCCTCCGGCAGCGTTCATCCTTCTTAAGAAGGCTCGGTTTCTTCTTGCTATTGTCTCAGGATCTAACGGTAACCTCTCTTCGCTCATATTGCCTTGTGAGCGTGTTCTCATAAACCTGACACACTAGCAGAAGAATCAAAACGCAACTGCCGAATATGTACGGAAAAAAAAACAGAAAAGAAAATCACTCACTACTAACTACTAAGTTATCTACAAGTCCTATTCAAAAGACATAAAACGCCATCCCCGGCAACGGCGCCATTGACTTGAAGGCGAATATACTAGCTTCTACTAGTAGCTTCCCCGCAAGAGTACAGGTTCACTGTAGTATGGGCAAGTATAGGGACCAAGTATTATCGAACCCAAGGGAAAGTGTGTATGCAAATAGATCCCTGAAGATCTACGCGTCGTAGTTAATATGAGTGAAATATTTTTGGATTTTTTGGAAGAATTAATTAAAACTAAACTAAACTAATTAAACCAAAATACTAAAGAAGACGAATTAACTAAGGTTTGTGTTCAAGTAAGAGATGGTGATGCTTAGAATAGGAATCCCTACGTATACTAACGGAGCAGGTACATAATCAAAATAACTGTGACGCGCAAGAAATAACCTAAGTAAAAGAATGCAAGATGAAAGCTCAAGATTCTAAACCCTAATACTTTACCCTAACACTCTACTTCACTAATCCACTAACAAGTTAACAGATTGTGCTTAATTAATGAGACCCTAATTTAACTAAGGTGATGCGGTCGTCCTCCTTCGCTAAACTGGTAGATGAATTAACCCTTTCTAAACCCTCTCGTTAAGTCTACTAGCTATTAAAGAGTGATAAGGTCGTCCTCTCTCTAACACTTTTCAAACGAAATTCAAAGGCAAAGTTAAGATTAATTTTAAGAATTCATTAATTAAGAGAATTAAATCCTAACGTCACAATTTACCCTAATTATGTACCCACATCCTACTTCTACGAGTTCATCCTACCCCAAGCATGCAAGGGTTTTAGCCGGACATGGTTATAACGATAACAAAAGCAATTGACGAAGTGACGAACATAAACATGATGAATTGGAGTGAAAAACTAAAAAGCATGAACTAGGGTTTTGAAAGAAAATAATTCTAACAACTGAAATTAAATTAATAAAACGAAGTCTAAAGTGTTTAACGACAAAGATATGAACAAACGAAACTAAAAAAAATAAAATCGTGACGTGAATTCGTAAGAAAACCTAAAAAACATAAAGTAAACTTGCTCGTTCCTTCTTCTCCAAAAATTAACTCTCTAAACGTCAAAATCTATCAAGTGATATGTGTTGTTCTTCAAAAATGTGCTCGGGACGAATATATAAGTTTTGGGCCGAATCGGGAACTCGTGGGCCGGAAAAACAAACTCGGAAACTCAAGCCTTGAAGCGCTCGAGCTGGGCTAGCTCGAGCGGAGGCACTCGAGCAATGGTGGTCGAGCGGATCAGGCACTCGAGCGAAGGCGCTCGAGCATAGGCACTCAAGCGCCAAAAATGTTCTGCAAGTTTGGGCGCTCGAGCAATGGTGCTCGAGCGAGCCTTCTTTCTTTTCAACTAACACTTTTCTTCTCACGCACTAATACCATTCGTATTTCTTCGATATCTTCTCATCCGGGCATCCGTTTGAGCTGATTCAAAATCCTACGAACTCCGTTTTTCACCCTCGATTCACCTATGAGCATCAAAGAGACAAATTCATCAATGTAAAGAAATAGTGCTCATTTGACTCTAAAAACTCAATAAAATCGACCAAAACTTGGGCATTTCAAGCTACGAATCATGACAATTTCACGCCTAATCAATAAGCATCCACTTTAGCCTTGGAAAACTAATAAACACTTACTCAGAAAAATAATTAGATTGATTTAATAGAGGGTAAAAATAAGTTGAGATGGAACAATCATAAAAAATTATTGAAATGGTGGGCTTACTTTGTCCTTTGTGTTAAAATTGGTCATATCTTATCTCAAGAAGAGGTGATAACAAATTAAAAAAGGAAATGTTACCTAAGCCTTAGAAAGGCATGCATCTATAGATGATTTCTTTTCCTCTGTTGATGTAGCAGTCGACTATATTAGTTCCTTGGCAGCTACAATATCTTTAAGTACATTTATAATCCACTGGCATGTAATCCTGCATTTCCATAATATAAGTAAAACAACTAATTCAAGAAGGATTGATTGAATTAGTCTAATTAAAAATTCTCATATATATGGCTTGTAGCTTCTACACATTTTCACAGTCTAGTAGATACTAAACATAGGGAGATATATAGCATCTGCAGTCCACATCCTTAGAAAATGAGAAGACTATTCCAAAGAAAACAATTATAAACATTTAGTGTTATGTAAGTGAAGCTGTTGATTGGAGCTACATATTTGCTGATTAAGTGAATGGTTTTGTTTTCTGTACTAAAGAAAAGATGAGTTATTGTAGAACGTGATTCATAATGGTGGCTAATGGAAGAATTGTAATAGACTCAATCACACGATCTGGTTAAGAATCAGAAAAGAATTTAACTTCACAATTTCCAAATAATAAATTGAAAAAATATTTCACTAAAGAAGATATTAAAAAGAATAGATTTTAATCGCACTGATTGCAATAATGACAGTTGGCAACATCACAGAAGAGACAGGGGGGAACAATGGTGGCGAGCTTAACTGCAGAAGTCGGGTCATCGGAGTTTGCCATTGTCACGACTTCCATTGATTTCCCTTGATTGTTATGGAGTACTATAAGCCCAAAAGCATATTTGTATAAGTAAAATTGACAATTTGCAGCATTTTCCACTAAAATTATTGAAGTCGAGCCCTGTACACAACAAATTTGCAACATTTATTAGATGGCTATCAATTTCACTCAATTATTCTTACAACATATAATAGTCTTGAAAAGAAATGCAAAACGATAATTTTGAACAAATGCTTCAATCATTTCAGGGCCTCATAATCTGTAATTTATAAAACTCAAGGCCATTTTTAAAGTATCATAACAATCAAATTACTGAAATATTTCACACATAGATTGAAAACACGTATAGAGAAAGAATTACTTACGTGAATCAACCATAGAAAGTGATGGACAAAGAACAGTGGATATTTACCAAATTAATAGGGGACTTGTAAAATTCATTTTTATAGTACTGTCTAATGGGATTGCACAAAGATCGAGTGGATAATAATATTCATTTTGATTACATAATGTGATAATACGTGGTGTAGAATAGATACACATTAAAAAAATATGCTCAAGTGTTCATTCCTTTCTTCTACCATTTTCAAAGGGGAAACTCTGCATATAAGAGTCAATACCCTTTTTTGCCTTCGAGCATCCAGTGAAGGAGTGAAATAAGGGGATGCACATGGTTCCATGAATGAAATTCCAAAACCAAGTTTTTTGAATCCAGTATCTGCAACTCAATATACATAAACCCTATCAATTATATGTCAATTAAAATATTTGTATTTTCTTTCTCAATACCTATGAAAATGAAACCAAACAAACTAAAGAGAATCACATTAAGATACATTGAGCATGCGCCATTTAAATCAAAGAAAACCGAAATGTAATCAAATTACAACCACCCAAAAAAATTACAATGAAATTGAACCTCATGGAGATACATTAATCAATAGTATAACTGCTAGGAAAAAAATTGCCAACAAAAAAGTGATTTTCAGAACCGAAATCAAAGCCATATAACCTAATCAATGGAAGTGAAACAAAAAAGGATTTTCAGTAATGAAATCAGTCAAAGCCGTAAAACCCAATTAAACAAATCCAGATGATAATTGAAACACTTACTGGGCGAACTAGCAATCACTTCAACTATGTCATGATCGCACGTCGTCCTCAGTAAAACATCGCCTTCGAGGGCATTCCTTGACACATTTAATGGATTGGTGGTATGAGAAGAGGAGAGAACCGCTCAGTTGGCAAGAGGAAGATGGATGAAAAAATATTGTAAAATGTAAAGGCACAGAAGCAAAGACGGTTGAGACGAATGAATTGCAGAAATAATTATAAGGACTAAATTGTACAAAATAAAAGGACTAAACTATACAAAACAAAAGATGGCAAGGGTAGGATGGTCCAAAAATGATTTACCACTCCAAGCCACTTTTATATAGATTATAGATTATAGATTATAGATTTAACCGGACATTATGTACTAAAAGGGATGTTCTTACGCTTGAGAGGTGGTATTAAAGAAACACAAATTCTTTCATGCACTTAAATCAAATGCATAACATACATTTGAATTTTAAATTCAATTTTGACTTCAATTTTATATTTTTTATAATACACACTAACCCACCGAACTGTTTTTTTTTTTTTTTTTTTTTGCAATTGGGTACTACTGGTTAATTTTTTGGATATTACTGATTACTTCTTGGGGTATTATTGATTTCTGCTTCGATTTTTTTTTTTTTTTTAATTCAAGTGCATACTATACACTCAAGTATACACTAGAACTACTGTTAAAGAAAATATGTGTTAAGTTGTTTAAATATAAATACTCCATTTTAGAGAAAATAAAGCACATAAATGAAGAATTCTATTAAAATGGAACACATTAATTAAATACTCATTTTGTCTCAATTCAGTTTGAAATGGTTAAATATATAAAGTTACATTTGCTTTGTTTATAGTTTGTTAATTATCACATATGTGTATTTAATAACACCATCAGTATGCGTGCAAAGTGCACTTATTAAGCACATTGACATTAAATTGGTGATAATTTTTTCTTTAAATTCTACCCCATCTGTTCAATTTAAGTATACTCAAAAAAAAAAAATTAAAAAATAGTACTCCATCTATCCCAAATAAACTTTTATAATATTTTGTTGTTTTATTTTAAAAATATTTTATTTATTAATATATACCAAGGGAGGAGCTAAGGCATAGCCGGGACCCCTCCCACTTTTTGTTCATTTACTACCATGGGTATACTATATTAATCAGTATTAAGATATTATATAATTGATAAATGCATTATGGTTGTCTTATTAGTTATAAAATTAATTCTAATATTTTATTTATCTAAAGTTTCAACTTTGTAAATACTTTTTGGAAGTCCAAATTTTGTGTAATTTTTCTTCTCATAATGATCAATTCTTTTATTACTTATATTTATCTTATTTTTATTGATTATAAATTTAATAATTTGAGGAATTTAAGCATACTTTTACCATAGTTTTTCAATGTCTAAGAGTTTATAATTTGAGGAATTTAAGCATACTTTCGCCATAGTTTTTCGATGTCTAAGAGTTTCAGTTTGACGTATGATTTCTCTGATTATTGTTATCATAATGTTTAAATTATTAACCATTATATATTATTTCAATCTATGAATGACAAAACTTACTTAGTTGTTTGTTTGACTTGATATGTTCTAATTAACCATTAAAATGAAGGATGAAGTTTCTTTGTGATATGCAAGGGAGACGTTCTAAGTTTTAATGTATTAAGATCATATTTATGTATTTTGAGATATTTAACGAGATGTATCTTGGTCAGTGATGTAAATGGCGGCCGCCGAGGCTGTCTAGGCGGCCGCCTAGGCGCTTGTCAGCACCTACCGCCAACAATTAATGCAAAGCGGTCTCGGCGGCGCCTAGGCGGCCTCGGCGGTAAGCAATGCCTAGGGTTTTTTTTTTTTTTTAATTTTTAATAACTTTAAAATGTTATATAATTAAAAAGAAATAAAAAAATTAAAAAGAAAATAACAAGTTGCACATATGTGGATTGTGAATTGTGGTAGTTTATTAATTTGAACATTTTGTTGGAGATGTGTTTAATTTTACTTAATTATTTTAATTATTAAATTGGATAATAAACAAATTAAGTTGGAAACATGGAACTTTATTACTTTGATAAATATTAAACAAAATATATTTAATAATAAAAAAAATAAAAACATTGGCGGCCGCCTAGGCGGCCTCGGCGCTTGGCGGCCATATACCGCCTGCCGAGCGCCAAACGCCATCTGCACCCTTGATCTTGGTGCATATATAAAATATCTAAAAAAATATCATCGAACATATATTAGTATTGAACTACATTTATTGGCCCTCCCTTACCCAAAATCCTGGCTCCACACCATATGTTGACTTTTGGGGTAAAGTAATGAATAAAACTGAAAAATTAATGAAATGAGCGATAATTTTGATAACATTGTATTAATTTGAAGGTTAAAGATTCTAAATATGTAGTGAAGTGTTATTTTTGTCATTTATGAAGAGCGAAATTTATTGTGGGACGGTCTGAAAAAGAAAATTAGAAACTTACTTGGCAGAGGGAGTAGTAGTTTAAGTATAAACTATAAAGTAGATATGTTGAAGGGTATTGTGGAGCATTGTACAGTCTATTTATGAAAGTGATTGTTTATCATATAAGATAATGGCAGTTTGAGTAATTAGGGAGTTGTTTGAAGTGCGAAAATAAAGTGTTATACTCCATTTTACGAATGTGCATACTAATAATTAGACAGACGAAAAAAGAAAGAACACATAATAATATCTAACGGATAGAGTATAATTTCTTGTACCATTAACATGACAACCATAGTACTAGTGTAATAATTAATAACGCTTATTACCCTTCTATAAATGTGTGTAAATCACTCATTGTCTCATAAACTCCTTGAATAGTTTGAAGCTAGCAAGAACTTTGAAACTAAATTTCTTGAAGATATGGAAAGGGGAGGAAGTTCTAAGAGAGGCGCCATAAGAGTACCCAACTCTGGTAAAATATTAAAATTCCAATTCTATGTTACATTTCTTTTAATATGAATGTTACGTTTATTACGATATGCATGAAATGTTTACATTTGTTGATAAATATTTAAATGAATAACTCATTTGAGGCATAAGTTAAAGTGACGGTGACACTTTGTCGTCTTCTATAAATATTATTTTTTATTAAGGATTGCATTTTCCTTTGACAAGTAGCATTTTTTGTATATGTTATTCTCTAGATCTAATGCATTATACACATCAATTAGTTTACCCAAGTTTCAATCACATACTTGAATTGTTGAGTTTTTTTATCAAAGTCTAATTGTCAATTTATCTTTATATATTTCCTTATTTGAATATATATATCAACGTCTATTAGTCAATTTATCTTTATATATTTCCTTATTTACATATTCAACTTGTCTCAAAATTTGAATCACACACATGTTGAAGTCTCTAATTGAACCATTTGTCTTTTGGAATTATTATAATTTTGTAGTTTATGTAGACTGCATACATGTTTTATGAAGAAAAATGATGGGTTGTGTGGTTGTGTAACTTCCATTTCATTACAATATTATAATTGACTGATTTAAATTTTAAAATTTAAATCTAAAAAAGTACTCTGAGGGATTGAAACTAAAGTTGAACATGAGTAAGAGTGATATCTCATGTTACACAATGATATATACTCCTTCTGTCCACGAAAATTGTATCACTTTATTTTGGACAGGTTTTAAAAAAATATAGATAAAGTAATAGTATTTTTAGAGTATTGAGTGATTCATTTATGAATTAAGTGATTATGTGTGAATGTAAAGTCAATGACACTTGATAGTAAAGAAAAAAAGATTTTCGACAAAAACAAAAGCGACACATTTTTGTTGGACATTTTATGTTACATTTAGGCATTTTTGTAATTCATCCACAGTATTGTAACATGAGATGTTAAATAATTGTATGCACACCTGAAAAATGATTGTGATATCTTGTTTATTTTTAAAACTAAATGTTTCATTTATATTTTTCATTTAAGATGCATACATTTAAATTGATATGACACATATTACTATGAGTTCAATGGATGGGTAAAAGGATTAGAACCCATTAAATGTCTTTAATAATCTCATCCAAAACTCATTAACTGATAAGTTAAATTCTCCCTTCGTTCTTTATTATCTGTTCTATTTTATTCATTCATTCATACAAATCAAATTTCTCATTTATTAGGATATTAAAAGACACTTATATTTTTATTTATTACTCTTATTTATTACAGTATGTTGGTTACTTCTACTATTTATTAAGGACATTGTTGGAAAAATTAGCTAAAATATGCATTGATATTAGTGGAGTGACAATTAAAGGGACACAACTTTTAGTAAAATGGGACAGTTAAAAAGGGACGGAGGGAGTAGCAAATTTGTTTAATTATTTGTACAATTTAAGTAGGAAAATGTGTTTGAAATGAGATTTAAACCAAATTCGTCCTTTATCTTTTCATCTTTATTAAAATTGTTCTCTAATTATTTATTTTATCAATTTAGTCCTGCATCTATTCAAGTTTAACTAATTAGGTCCTAATTGATCGGAATATGCGTAAAACACCATTATTTCAGTCCTCTATTTATTTCTTTTATGCACAGATATCCTTGAAGACAATGCACCCGTGGACATCCCCAACAACAGTAACAATGAACTGAACCCAGAAGAAGTTTTAAGGCGAAACCCGAACCAGTATGTGCCCGTAGCGGGCGTGACTAGAATCATGCGAAGCATCCTCCCGTCCCATGTAAGAATCGCGGATGATGCTAAGGAGACGGTTCAAGAATGTGTGAGTGAATTTATTAGCTTCATTACAACGGAGGCTAATGAGAAGTGCCATGGTGAGTGTCGTAAGACGATCAACGCTGAGGACATCATCTCTGCTATGGAGACGTTGGGGTTTGATAACTACGTCGAACCTCTTACTATTTACTTAAATAAATTCCGTACCCAGGATCCAGGCCATAGTGCACATCATCACAAATAGATGTGGTTAATAATGTTAGCGATGAAAATTTGAAAAATTCATCGCAAATAGTGATTTGGGATGGATTTTCCGTCGTTAATTAGCGTCTTTTTTTGTAGTGGAGGACTCGTTTTTGAGTTGTCAAGATGATAGTTTCTCATTTGGAATGAAGTACTACCTTTTTAAATTGCTCAAGCAGAATAGATTTTTTTTAGATATAATTTACCCAAGTTTTATGCTTAAATTTTGGAGTTTTCCTAATTAATGACAATCTATTTATTTTTATTTTATATATATTGAATGTTAACTTATCTCAGGATTTCAACTTAAACACCGTCATATCATAAAAATTAATTGTGCTTTAGAATTATGATAATTATGTAATTTTTATCTACCAAATATATATGTTTTATATATGAAGAGCAAAGATGAGTTGTATGTCTTCCTTCTGCCCATAATAGAATTGGTTGTTCTAAATTAACGGGGTTCAAATATTTTTCTTTTGAGAGAATTGAAATGGTAAGTAAAAGGTTAGCCAAAGAAAATAGCATACTTGTTAATTTTATATTGTTGTATTGATATTGTTGAAATTGTTGAAGTTTGTTTAAGTAAATTTACTTTTTTTATATAGTATTTTAGTTGTATTGGATTTGTTTTGTTTTTTTTCTAAATTCATACCAATGCTTGCTTTTTGTAAAGTACACCACTATTCACACCCCATAAATTTATATGCACACCTCGTAAAATTTAAAATTTATCCTTAAACAAATCTATAATCTATAATATATGTTAATGTGTTTTGCACTTGTAAATCATTTTTGAACTAATTTACCCCAACAACTTTTTATTTCGTACAAATTCGTTCTTGAATTTATTTTCACGGTTACGCGTGCTTTAGCTACTACTTTGCGTACTCTCTCCCTATCCCCTGCTTACGGATTGTGACTTGGGATGAGTTTTCGAAGGTACATGAAAGGTTGTGCTGTAAAAATTATAAAGTAAAATCATGACACCTGTCACATACCTTGGAAAACTCATCCCAAGTTACAATTTGTAAGCCCCAAACTCATGTATCTATTTGAATTTAAACTTTCTTTTCCCTGACAATAGGTTTTCTCTACATTATTCGTAGGATGGTGAAAGTACTCTGTTTCAACTGCCACCGAATATGGGCCGATGACTTAATTGAATTTCAAAGTCATATATGATTTTTGTTGAGAACGGAATTCTAATTTTTTTTAGATTTGGATGATCAATTTTTTTTTATTTAGATTAGTTTGTTGATTGTGTTCATTTTCGATGTAGTATTATTTTATGCAATTCATCACGGTGTATTATGAGAATACACTATTGCCTATTTAAAAATAAAATAAAATACATTATTGCAGTTTTTTTTATAAATTCAGTTTTCTTATTGATGTTGTAAATGGGGGTATTGCTGGCGGGCATTGAAACTGCAAAACTATTCCTCAACAAAGAGGAAATAATGCATAAATCTAAATTTTCCATTTTGTTGATCCCCACTTAATTTTCTTATAGTGAATCACAAGGTGTCATTTATCTTTATATGCATTAATCCATTGTAGAAGTTTGTCTTCCCTAAATAAAAATTTGCACAATGGTTGTAACTCTTTGCGTGATGTAGCCACATTCATCTGACTACATTAAAAAAAAATTCCTCAGATTCTTTCAAGTTACAAAAAATAAGTTTTGTTCTCATTGTGACGACCACTCATTTTCCAAAAGCATGTTTCTATTTCCTTTTCTTTTTTACCTTCTCTTATTTATATTGTTGATTTCTTGAGAATATAATTTTAGTCTTTTATACTTTTATTCAATTGCCAAGTCACCCAATGGGCAGTTTGTATCCCCTATCCCCTATTATACTAATAGAAATTTTTCATACTTTTTTTTTTTTGATCGGTAAAAATTTTATAAATAAAAGGGCTCAAGGCATAAGATATACCTTGCCCAAAAGATACACGTACATTCTCAACATTCTAACACCAATTTTGGATTGACTAGCCAATCATTAAAACTAAAATTTGAACATTCCTGCTTTTTTACAATATACCAACCCCACAACTTAACTTTGAGCTCCTCTACAAATTTTTCATACTTACGTATCATCTTTAGAACTATTTCGCCTATGTGGCATGATTATGGAAGCTATATACGTGGTTTTATGAATCTTGTGTGTCATTTGTAGAAGCTATACATGTTGTTTTATTAATCTTATGTGTCATCTACGTGACTTTATATAATAAGAGTCTAATAAAAAAAATTCAATATAGATTTGAAACCTACACCTCATAAGTAGAGTTTAAGATATTTACCAATTAAACAATGTTATGAATACCTATAAAGTATAAATTATATTGTATATTGTATATAACTTAAGTCTATAAAATTTATTACAAATTTTATATTGTGATTGTTATTTATATTGCATTTAACTATATTTGATAGTATTCTATATTTAAAATATTTTTGTTAATAAAGTATATTTAATTCTATGTATTATTATTAAATTTATAAAATTCTAATTATGTGAAATTTTAACGTTTAACTGAATTGTTTTTATTGTCTCACTATATCTGAGGATTTCCTATTTAGAGAATCTTAATTTGTAAAAAATTAAAGGCTTAATTTCAAACAAAATCATCACATTTTCACAAAATGCAATATACGCTAAACTATTGAATTTTGGCAAAAAAAAAAAAAAAAAATTCATCACTTTCATATTTGTTTGCAATTTAAAATTTGGGAAGTTTGTCCCTTGCCCGAAAGTTGATGTGTACAAATAAATACACAATTATCGTCTTAGTAAGCATTCACATCATTAAATATTTAAAAAAAAATTAAGAAAAAATATATTATAAATAATTTTAAACATAAAATAATTAATTATATTTCTTAAAATTAAAATAATTATATGTGTTTTGAAACTTTAAATATTTATTAATACCTTTAAAATGAATAATTCGAATACGTTTGAAATAATTTTAAAAATTAAATTCCAATTTTAAAAAAAAATCCTAACACCAGTCCACAATATACGTTCAAAATATCTCAACTCCAATTAGAATATCCTATAATTAATTGAGAAAAAATAAAATAAATTAACCCCCCAATCTCTTCCAGATCTTCATCCCTAAGCATACGATATATCCAATAACTATGCAAATAGTCTTCCCTATGCCTATCTCAATTCTCGACCCTTTCCTTGCAAATCTTGAGTTCAAGATACTAGTTCGAGGTAAATGTCGGAGATATGCAATATTGAAGGTACCAAACTTAAAAATAATGTAGAGAAAAAATTATTTGACTTCTGGGTAGATTTGTAATTGTTCAAGTGAAAACAATTTAATTCATGTATGATGATGTTGTGTCGACATTGGAAGGGTGGAGCGGCGTGGTCGGATGGTGAAGGTGAGAAATGACTAAATGAGGGTTGGATTTGGTAGTTGCGGAAAGATTATTTGGGATTTTAAATTTGATAATTGAAGAAGAGTGTTCTTTTATTCTTTAATTAAAAAAGTGTTTAGTTTTTAATTTTTATTTTTTATTTGACGATATTTTAAATAGGTTAGATTTTAAATTTTAGATTTTTATTATTTTAAATATATTATAAACTCTTGAATTTTATAACTATAATTAATTATTTTAATTTTTTTTAAATAGGACTAACCATTTTTATATTCATATGTATTTTAATATTATTTATAGTTTTATAATGTTAATTTGTAATTTAAAATTTATTTATTATTTTTATAAATAATTAATGATGTGGATGCATATTGAGATGTTGGTTGTGTATATATTTGTACACGTCAGCTTTGGAGCAAGGACAAAACTACCCGAAGTTTAATTTTCAAAAGATATGAAAGTGGTGATTTTATTTTTCAAAATTCAAAAATTTAGCTTAGATTGTAATTTATAGAAAAATGGTGATTTTATTTGCAATTAGGCCAAAATTAAATAATGAAATTTAAGTATATTTAATAATTTTGATTTATACTGCCGATTAAATAATTATTTTAAAAAAATTAAATGTCATAAATTTTACATTTAATTGGCAAAGCTTATTGTCTAGAAAACACTGTCCGTTTGAAGTACTTCTACAAGAAGGGTGATTAGAAGGTTATCTCTCCAACGGATAGTTTTTCAAAATCATCTATAAATATAGAAGGCCTTGACCCAAACAAGGTTACGGGAAATTTCAAAGACAAGAAATTACTCAAAACTCTCAAGCATTCAAGCATTCAAAGAAGCACTCGAAACCCTCTAAATTTCACAAGTGTTTCTTATAGTTTAGAGTCATCTGTATTCCAAGAGCTTACATATACACATCCTAAGCTTAAAGTGATACTTCAATCCTTAGCATAGCTTTGTCTTGTAAAGATTATCACACCCTAGTTGGAATCCAAACCAAAACCAAAATCATAAGCTGGGTCAGTGTTAGGTTTGTTGGTTGAGGTAGGAAGTGGTTAAGGAAGGAGGACTAGAACTCGTTAATTCTAGGGATCAGTGTGATTGATCATTGTGCACCTTGACACGTTAAAAAAAAAAGTCAATTCATTAAGGGACTCTCCTGTTCAATTAGGACTGTGGACGTAGGAGCTTGAGTCTCCGAACCACGTTAAACCACTGAGGTTTAATTCTTCACCTTTCATAACAGAAGAATTTATCCTCGCTGTAGGTCCTCTTCAACACATACTAAATGTGCTAGTGCAATCTCTTGGTCAAGACAGGTCAATCTGAGAACTACACATCGACCTTTCACGGTGGATTGTTCAATTTCACATGGATCGTGAATTTGTACGTTTAGTTACAAGGAACTCGTTAATGTGATCTTCTGGATCTGGTATCACCACATTAACTACAATGTAACACATACTATAAACAGAACGTGTTGCAATAAATATTTAACATTCATTCATATTCAAAGCAATAGTGATAAAAGAATTATTCTCATAAACAAGTGTTTAATATATGAGTTATACAAAGTAAAAACATACTTTCACGTATAACTTCAACAGATTCTTAATGAATAAGAGAACAGTAATAAGGGATAAGGATATGGAAGAAGACGATTAACACTAATTAAGGGAGTGATATTAAGAAGATGATAAACACTAATTACATGAGGCTGAATGGTAATTTGGGGGGAAGAATCGACCCTTATTTGTTATTGTTTATTTTTTTTTATTTCAACTAACATTCATAAATTTATTTATTTTTTTAAGAAAGGACACATGTTCCGAAAAACAAGAACAACAAGGATAATAAAATTCTACAAGGGCATGACCGGCTGAGCAACCTACAACTGCCGATAAAATGACTAAATTCAAAATATTCTTAGATTTATAGGACCAAATCAAAATGATAATGATCGGGACCAAAATAAATTGATCTTAAGTTACGTGGCATACAAAAATTTAATCTAATAAAACAATGTCTCGAAGTTTTGCTTTGTATTTATTTGTAATAATGTAACATTAATGTTCTTATTCTCATTTTTGTAGAATTCTTTTCTCCTAAAATCACACAGAAAACAATTATATAGTGATGTATAATATAAATATTAAGGGTGAAAGTAACATACTACATAAGAGCGAGAGAAAAGGAGCACAAATAAAAAATATCCAATTATAATATTATTCAGGGATTATATATTTGTAAGTCCCATAACTTTGCACTATTTTGAATTTGGTCCACATGAATTACACGTTTTGATTTTGGTCCCGTAAGTTTCAGATTATTTTGATTTTAGTCCTTTTACCTTGATTTTTTTATATTGGTCCTGTAAGTTTGAATTTTTTCTAAAAGAAATTGGATTACAAGTTTTGATTTTGATCCTATAAGTTTTAAAATGACTAAAATCAAAAAAATTCCAAACTTATAGGACCAATATCAAAACGTGTAATTCATGTGGACCAAATTCAAAATAGTGCAAAGTTACGGGACTTACAAATATATAATCCCTATTATTCATGTTACACTATTAAGAACACAAGAACACACTTAAGATAAACACAACTCAAGTAACAATTGAAGCAACATAGACACCACAACTGACACCGAGATAAAGTGAAAGATGGATTTATTCGGAATGCATATTGTAACTAGGACTAAGTACTTCCATTTCAACAAAGCTCATGTACCGATATTATATTCTCGAGTGATATTTTTACATACATTTCCATCTGCAAAGGAAAACAGGTAAAAGAATATATATTAAATTCATATTATAACTAGGGGAGAGCAGAGTTCCGTTAAAACCGAAAAATTGAGCTGAATCGAACCGAAATATCAATTCGGTTCGGTTATTTTGGTTTTCGCTTTGGTATCGGTTTTAAATTTTAGAAATTTTGGCTTTCGGTTTCGGTTATCTAGGTCAAAATACCAAAATAACCGAAACCGAATGAGAGGATATATAAAGTATCTAATTTCTAACCCTAGTTATATTTACTCATGATTTCCAAATTTGTTGTCGTCGTCTCTTTTGGTTTTGTTTCTAGACAATGATTATTTTGATTTGTGCTTTTGGATAACGTTTATTTTGGTTGTGTTGCACTGTTGCTAGATAACTAAGGATGAATAATGAATTTATGAGTATTTTGATATTTTAATGTGGTTGTATTCTTTTGGTTATTTTAATTTTTTTTATTGTAGGTTATTTGTTTTGGTTGCAATCTATTAATATATATGGGTTTGGGTTGTTAGCAAGTTATAAATGTAAAAATATGGTCCAATTTAAAAATCTACTATATTTCGATTTTTCGGTTATTTACCGAAACCAAACCAAATTTTTTTATTTTGGTATTTTTGGTTTTAAGAAATTTTGGTTCGGTTTTGGTTAGTTTTATATAATTCGGTTTATTTCGGTTATGAATTTTCGATTCGATTCGGTTCGATAACTGACCCGAGTCATGCTCTGCCCTAATTATAACAGGACAAAAATCAATAAAATTGAAAGCTTATAGCATCAATAAAATTCTAGCCCATCAAGATTAGAAATAAACGAAAAGAAATCAATTACATATCAATCAAACGAACACTAAAAATAATTGCATTATAAACATAAGTGTATATATATTTTAAAAACATTAATTATAGATTTAAACAATAAAATAAATGGATGAGCATTCAAAAAATATGATTACTATTGTGGATTGCGGAAAATAAAAAAGACGCCGAAAACAAATATTGTTGGAATAAAAAATTAAAAAGGAGGGAAAAAGATGTAATATTTTTATTGAATGGTGTAAGTGCGATGTAGTAGTAGGATTATGGGTGAAATGGTCAAATATCTTAATCTTAATATATTATAAAGAAAAAGTTTTGGAATCCTATGTGGCAAGCTCTCAAGCCTCTATTTTAAAAATATTCTCCTCTCATTCACCCAATTCATTGACTTTTAAAACTATTCTCAACCATTGAATCTTAATACCTAATCTAATCTTGACCATTGATTTTTTCACATTTCCTCTATATATACCATGTATCTCACACAACCAAAAATCAATTACAATAATTTCTCTACATCCTATTCCAATTCTTCTTCTTCTTTTTTTCAATTTTGCTATGAAGTTTTATATTATTTTCTTTTCGTCTAAATCTTCATATTTTTCTTTTCTTGCAGGATGTTCATCCCAATATATTCAATCTTAATAAATTTTTTTTTTTGTAGGATCTTCATCTTAAGGTATTTACTTTTTGTTTTCTATTTTATTTTATAGATTTGGTGTATGAATTTAATCTTCATATTTTTACAATAATTTCTCTACATCCTATTCCAATTTTGCTATGAAGTTTTATATTATTTTTCTTTTCGTCTAAATCTTCATATTTTTCTTTTCTTGCAGGATGTTCATCCCAATATATTCAATCTTAATATTTTATTTTTTGCTGGATCTTCATCTTAAGGTATTTACCTTTTGTTTTCTATTTTATTTTATAGATTTGGTGTATGAATTTAATCTTCATATTTTGCCTTATCTCCTGTACCAATGATTTTACTCTATTTACATATATGATGTTTGTTTTTATTTTTTTATTAATTTTTATTTTATTTTATTCGTGTGATAATTTTTATTGTTTGATTTTTTTTTTTAGGATTGGACATCAGCAATGAAGATGAAGTGGATGATCAATTTTTTCATACGAAGATGAAGTGGAATATCAATTTTATTGTGAAGATGTAGAATCATAAATGTTGTTACTATTATTGATATTATTGTAATGTATTAATTAAATTAAATTGTTGGTTACGTCTAAATTTTTTTCAGTTTTATCTTTTTAGTTATTGTTTATATATTAGTATGTTAATATATATTCACTCTATGTATAAGTCAATTATTAACAGTACAAAAATAATTAGATATTAGACCATATGAAAATCAAATCGTATGTATCAGTTTAAAAAGATAAATTAATTAAATTTTGAAAACATAGATGAAATCATATATTCAAAATAAACTGACACAAATTTATTTCTATATATATTAAAAATACGATTTCGGTCAAAGATTTTTTTTTTGTTCACATATAAAGCAAGTTTTTGACTTGGTCTAACATTCCAAGATTTATTTTTTGTTCACATTGTATATGTACGTTTATATTATTCCTAATATATAAATTTATATTAATTATTAACTTTACTTATTTAATTGACTTTAAATTTCAATTTAAATATATTAGGAAAGTTGTCATATTTTAAATGATAATTTGCTCAGATAATATATTTGGCAATTTTATATTATCCCACATTTCTAAATTTTAAATTATATTAGGAATAATAAATAAATTTATACTAATTATTAACTTTACTTATTTTATAAGTTTTAAATTTCAATTTAAATATATTAGAAAAAATCGATTAAATATAAATGATAGTTTTGTTAAATAAATTATTTGTTAATTTTATGTGTATCTCATATTCCTAATCTTTTGGTTAATGGGAATTTTTTTTTTTTTTTTGGATTGAAGATTCATATTTTGATTGACACTGTATAAAGTAATATACCCACGTTGAATTATTATTTTTTGGGATTGAAAATTCATATTTTGTTTGACACTGTATTAAGTAATATACCCACGTTGTATATGTAGATTATTTGTTAATTTTATGTGTATCTCATATTCCTAATCTTTTGATTAGTGGGTGTCTAATTAAAACTACGATTTTGTATAAAGTAATTAAAACTACTAAAATTTTATAAAAAAGAAAAGTGTATTTAACGTTTTTTTTTAATATATGCAGGGTACCAGAATATACGCAACAGTGCCATGCATCTTCATATCTAAATATGAAAATTTTATAGAGATCAACATCATATATAGCTTAAAAATTATTTTACTTAAGAACTGTAAATTTTCATAGAGAAGGTATATATAGCTTTCCGTCTGAAAATTTTTTTTAATTTTGTCATATTTTAAATGATAATTTGCTCAGATAATATATTTGGCAATTTTATATTATCTCACATTTCTAAATTTTAAATTATATTAGGAATAATAAATAAATTTATACTAATTATTAACTTTACTTATTTTATAAGTTTTAAATTTCAATTTAAATATATTAGGAAAAATCGATTAAATATAAATGATAGTTTTGTTAAATAAATTATTTGTTAATTTTATGTGTATCTCATATTCCTAATCTTTTGGTTAGTGGGATTTTTTTTTTTTTTGATTGAAGATTCATATTTTTATTGACACTGTATAAAGTAATATACCCACGTTGAATTATTATTTTTTGGGATTGAAAATTCATATTTTGTTTGACACTGTATAAATTAATATACCTACGTTGTCTATGTAGATTATTTGTTAATTTTATGTGTATCTCATATTCCTAATCTCTTGGTTAGTTGGTGTCTAATTAAAACTATAATTTTGTATAAAGTAATATACCCACGTTGAATTATTATTTTTTGGGATTGAAGATTCATATTTTGATTGACACTGTATAAAATAATATAACCACATGTATTCCTTTATTGTGAAGATGAAGAATCATTGGTTATATGTTAAAAATTAGATTTTTTTTAAATATTGTAATGTACTCCCTCCGTCCATGAGTAAACTTCCCACTTTCCTTTTCGGGCCGTCCACGAGTAAGTTTCTCATTCCATAAATGGAAATAACAACACTCTATTATATATAAACTTTAACCTTCAAACTCACACAATATTACCAAAATGCCACTCATTCACTTTTCTTTTCAACACTATTCATTACTTTATCCCAAAAGTCAACATGTGGCCCACCATATATTAATAAATAAATACATTTTTTTAAACCATTCAACAAAAAGAAGTGGGAAACTTACTCGTGGACGGAGGGAGTATTACTTACAATTCAATGTATTATTTACAATTCTATAAATAACTAGAGAAGGGTTTTTCTACGGTCAGGAAGACTTTCGCCCTTCCTGACGTCACTAAACCAATAAAAACTTGATACATCATTTAATTTCACCATTTGCAATATAGCTTCGCCCTGATGGAAATAATTATTTTTTATAGAAAAAATTATAAAATTACAAAAATATCCTTATAATTATTTTATTTAAAAAAAAAGTTTTTATAACATTGTATCTTATTTAAAATAATTAAAAAAATTAAATTAGAGTTTTTAAAAATCATGACCCTTTGTTTTTGTTTTATCTTGAGAATAAATATATTAGCTTCGGTTGTGGAGCATGGGTCGGGTTATTCCATAACTCCTTTATCATCTTCTTCAAAATTAAAACCCAGTAAAGGGAAGAAATTGAAAATTTTCATATCCATTCTATTCATTTTTTTTTCAAGACCCACCTAATTTCTATTCATCTTTCTTCTTCCATAACCCCTTTAGCTTATTCTTCAAAATTAAAACCCAGTAAAGGGAAGAAATTGAAAATTTTCATATCCATTCTATTCGACCACATAGTAAATCGATCGTACTGTTTTGTAATTTATTTCTATTAAAACATACCCATTCAATTACCATACTCAGAAATAATTTAAAAAACGAACCCAGAAAATTCTAAAAACTTACTACTGAAGAAATTCACCATACCCATTCCATCACCATGCCCAATCTCTCAATTTCTATGTAGCGATATATATATCTTCTGTATAAAAAATGGAAAACTAATATTAAGAAATTCCCAAAAAAAAAAAAAATACGGCGGTGCTATTTCGGATCTGTATCCGGTGGTTCTGGAGACTACTCCGCGGCCGCAATTTTTTTTCTTCAATTCGAAGGTTTTTCGGCGAAGTTTTGACAGAGGATGGCGATTTTCACAAATTTAATTCATTTAGGTTCGATGCATATGCTATTTCAAGGTAGGGTATTGTTCATCAAACAAACCTTGGTGTTCCTTATTGTTTTTGTTTTTCCAGTATTAAATTGGGAAACGGCCAAGTTTTTAATATTTTTAGAGAATAATGATTTGAGACTTGGTGAAGAATGATCGGAGAAGAATAATTTTGGATTTTGAAACTGTGCGGTCGTGCTGCGTGTGATTTGGAGGATTTTAGGGAAAATAAAGGTAAAATGAAATTGATTATCTCGGCCGTAACCGTCTAGGTTACCTGCTTGAGCCGATAAAAGGATTGAAATCAAAATATTTTTAAATTTACAGAATCAAAATGAAAATTAATAAACAAAGGGGATCAAATCAAATTGGTGTCAAGTTATGGGACTACAAAAATATTAATCCCTATTTATAGATTATTTTAAAGTAAAAAGGACATTTTTGTAATTTTACATATATTAATTTAATTTATTAATAGGGCGATATAGTGCAATTGTCATATGCAGAGTGCAAACGCTTTAATGCAAAGTGCAATCCATTGAAAAAAATATTATACGTTGGATAAAAAATCCAACGGTAATCAAAGGGTTTACTGGCGTCAGGAAGGGCGAAAGCGTTACTGACCGTAGAAAAACCCAACTAGGAATTGTTAAAAAACTAAGATATTTTTATTACCTTTAATAAAATTAATTAATATAAAATATTTTTAACAAATCATATGCACACGATCTTTGGTATATATGCACACGATTATTTAAAAAAAAAGATTAATATGGTTTTTCGGTATATATGCACACAATATTTTTTGATATACTTTTTATTATATTAGTAAAAATAAAATATGGTTAACAAACATATTAGTTAGACGGGTTTCTTTTGTATGTATATATGTACACGATTTTTTATTAAAAAAATTTGATATGATTTTTTGTTATACATGCAAACAATATTTTTTTGTAAATTTTTTTTATATTAAGAAACATTGACTTTTTTTAATAACATGTGAATGAATTAATAAGTCATATATCAATCCATCTATAACTTTCCTAAATATTTACTTGACTTATATAACTCAATTATATGGTTAATTGTAGCTTAATATTATGGCACATTCAATACTGATTATATAATTTAGGAAAAATTGACATGTGTTTATATCATTTGATTTAGTTCACAAGTCATATACCAATCTATATATGTGATTATCATTATTAGGATCAAATTTATAGTTGACTATATTTTATTATATCACATATCATTCAATAAAAATCTTAGTATATTAGAAAAATTTGACTCTTATAAAAAAGTAGCATAATTATATATTGAGTAATATATAATGAATTTTGAAGTCACCATTGGTGCGTATCTTGAGTCCCCATATTGTAGTAATAATATATCTTATACTCCAAAAAAAATATCTTTTAAAATATTTTGAAAAAAATGTTATGCATAATCCAAAAAAAAAATAATTATTTTTTAATTTAAGTAATATATAGTTTATATTAAGATATATTTTTTCTTATTAGAAAAAATACTCTCTTTTTAAAACATGTGGTTTAATTAACATGTTGTGTGGTTTTAAAAAATTTGATTCTTTTTTAATAATATTCATATAGTTTTGATTTTAATGGATGTATATTACATATAATGACATAAATTTTGTTTTTTTATTCTATATCATGTATATAAATTAAAATGGATTATTATACAAATATAAGTTTCCATATAGAAGATCAAATAAATATTCTGTATACATACACAGTATTTTAAACATGAACTAAATCTTTATAGTATATATATATATATATATATATCATATTTTAGATAGAAACAAAATTCGTATTATATTAGTCCTCTATATACTAATACTAATCTTAATGAATTATATTATGATTTTCAATATATATTTATTACCATGAAAACTAATGTTTACAATTAAAAGTTTGTAAGTTATATATGTCATGAGAATATTATATTTGCTAGAGTTTTAATTTACTAATTGCAACAAATGTTCACTAAGAGGTAATATGATTCTCATAAGTACGTAATGGTCTACACACTAAATGACATGTAAATTTTAAAATCATAATTTTCAACTTATATTCATTATCATGGAAAATTAATATTTTACAATTAAGAGTTTATAATTTATATAATTAAAAATAATACTATATATGCTAGATTTTTTTATCTACTAATTGCTATAAATGTTCAATAAGAGATAATATCATTCCTATGAGTACGTTGTGGTCTACACACTAAATAACATCTATAATTTTCAATATATTTTTATTATTATGTAAAACTAATATTACACAATTAAAAGTTTATAATTTATATTTCATGTGTGATTAACTTATTTTTAAGACATGAGATTTTTTATACGATGCATATAAAATAAATAAAAATTAAACTTTATTCTAATGTTTGAGGCCTCACACGAAGCTACAAATACATATATCAAGTTAGGTACTCAATATTTTTACTATATGAGTTTTTTCTAAAGTAAAATTATAGAAAAAATTACCTCTTAGTGAACATTTGTAGCAATGAGTAGATAAAAAAAAACTCTAGCATATATAATATTCTCATTTATAAATTGTGTTTGATGTTGTTTGCACCAAGATGCATAAGGTAATATTTTTTAGGCATCTCTAGGTTTAAGGAAGACAAATCCTTGTATTTAGATTTTTTTTTCCATTCAGATAAAATTCAACTTTTAATGGTGTTTATTTGTTCTAATATTTTCCTCCTCCGTATTGAATAAGCCTCTTTTTATAACACCCAAGTAAGAAGAGGCATGTATTATCATAATTTAAGTTATTTTTTAATTAAATTTTTGAAATTCTTCTTTTTACAAAATAGTGGGTTAGAAAAAAAGTGTAACGTGAACACTTTTAAAGACACATACTCCACCTGCTTTCATTGAAGTGGTGTCTTTTTTATTTGACAATATTTTAGTGTTAAATGTCTTAATTATTATATATAGTTGTACTCAATTCTTATGTTCTAAGATTTTTCAATAAAGTATTTTTTCTTAATTTCTTACACTTATTAATACAGCGTATCCAATATAATGAAACTAGGTTGAATAGAGTTATGACAAGTAGCTCTTTTGAAAGATATATTTATTCCTATGAATATGTGGTGATCTGCAAACCAAATGACATGTAAAATTTTAGATCGTGATTTTCAACCTATATTTATTACCATGGAAAACTAATTTTTTGCAATTAAGAGATTATAATTTATATATATCATGTGTGATTGACTTACTTTTAAGACGTGTGATTTTTCATATGATGCATATACAATAAACAATTTTTTTTTTTTTAATGCTTGAAGCCTCACATGAAGCTATGAATACTTTTCATATGATGCATATACAATATTAAGTTAGGTTCTCGATATTCTTACTATGAATTTTTTTCTAAAGTGACATTGTTGAATGTATTTAGAAAATAAATATTACCTTTAAGTGAACATTTTTAGCAATTAGTAGATAAAAAAAAAATCTAACATACATATAATATATTTTTCATATAGGAATTATGCTTGATGTTTTTTTACATCAAAATGTATAAGGTAATATTTTAAGGTTTCTCCATGTATAAGAAGATAAATATTTGTATTTAGATATTTTTCAGTTAGATGAACTTCAACTTATAATGGTGTTTATTTATATTTTTCGACTCCCTATTGAGTAAAACTTTATAGAAAAGACTCACATAAGAACAATTTGTCATAATTTAAGCTGTTATTTTTTAATTAAATTTCTATTTTTCTTTTTAACAAAATAGTGGTTTAGAAAAAAGGTGTATATAATAGCAATTTTAAGGGCAGACTCCCCTTTCTTTCATTGTAGTGGTACCTTTTTGTTTGACAATCTGTTAGTATTGTAATGCCTTAATTATTATAGATATTTAATGAAATTTTTATAATCTATTTTTTTAATAAATTCTATTTTCTTAATATCATACTAATACAATACATTTAATATAATAAAGCTAGGTTGAATAGAGTTATGACAAACAACTCCTTTGAAAGATATAATCATTTATAGGAGTATGTGGTGGTCTACAAATCAAATGCACGTGAAATTTCAGATCGTGACTTTCAACCTATATTTATTATCATGGAAAACTAATGTTTTACAATTAAGAGTTTATAATTTATATATTTCATGTGTTGTTAACTTATTTTTAAGAATTGAGATTCTTTGTATGATGCATATAAAACCACTTAATATTGATGAGACCTCCATGTGTAACATAAAGTCGGGGACACATTTGTCAGAACTATTATTGAAGAGAAAACTTATTATATAGGATGAGGCACCAATGATTAACATATATAACTTTGAAGCTTTGGAGGCTCGAGGGATATTATTAGATCTCCAATTGCAATCATGAATGATATGCCTTTTGGTGGTAAAATCGTTGTGTTTGGAGAAGATTTCAGACATATACTTCCTGTTATACCAACAGGAAGTCAAGAGGATATTGTGCATTCAACTATTTATGCTTCATATTTGTGGGATCATTGCAAGGTATTTTCTGCATCTTTTATTAAATAATAATATTTTTAAAGAATTAATTATTGAAAAACTAAATACATTTAATTTATTTTCAATTTTAAGGTTTTAAGATTGACAAAGAACATGAGAATACGAAGTTCTGATCTCAATACGTCCTCATTTGATGTTGATATAGTTAACTTTTCGAGGTGGATTTTGGAAGTTGGTGATAGAAAAATTGGAAATAGACAATATTATTTCGCTGAGATTGAGATTCCAGAAGATAATTTGATTTATGATGTCGGTGATCCAATTGCATCTATAATAGAAAGTATGTTCCACCCCTAATTGATATTTAAGGACACATAAATACTTTGAGGATAGGGCAATACTTGCACCTACGCATTGAGATGTGGAGTGTATAAATGATAAGATTCTACGTATGATTCAAGGTGTGATACTAAAGTATACTTGAGTTCAAATATTGTTTGTGCCTCTGAATTTCGAGAAGGAGGTAATGGCCAAATTGTTACAATTGAATTTTTAAATTATATTAGGTGTTCCGGAATACCAAATCACCATCTGATCTTGAAAGAATGAATGCCTATAGTGTTATTAATAAATATTGATTACAAATCCGGTTTGTGCAATGGAACAAAATTGATTGTCACCAAACTTGGCAACCACAATTTCGAGGTTGAAATAATATCTGGAAGGAATATTGAAATAAAGTGTTTATCCCAAGAATGACATTGACAAATTTTGATCCTTCAATGCCGGTGAATTTTACAAGGCAATAATTTTCAATTCTATTGTGTTTTGCCATGACAATAAATAAAAGTCAAGGACAACCACTTTCTACTGTTGGATTGTATCTTCCAAAGCCTGTTTTTTACTCATGGTCAAATTAATGTTGCAGTATCCAGAGTTGGATCGAGTAGAGGATTGAAAATTTATCACTTGATTCTAAAGGAATACCATCCAAATATGCAACAAATGTTTTTTATAGGGAGATTTTCCGCAATTTATAAGCATTGCTTTCTAAACATTTGGTTAATAATAAATGTCATGAATATATAGTTTATTGTCCTTGCAATAGAATTATTAACTAACATTTTTAAAAATACATTAAAAATATTGAATAAGTAAAATAATAATAGTAACAACATTTATAAAACTAAACAAAAAAATTGATTAATAATTTTACTATAAATTTTATGTATAACTCCGCGAAAATCGCGGGTTTAGCACTAGTTTGTTATATATAGGAGAACCACAGAGGCGCGTTGAAAAATTTCCTAATCTATACATGGAAAATATCAAATTAATACTATCTCTAAAATAGTGGAATTATATCATACATTTATCTTACTAAATTTTTGTCCGTGCAATGCACTGGTCTGTTTTAGTTTAGTTTTTTTATAATTTGTAATAAAATATATAAATGCACTCAATATGAAAGGATATAATTTTGGATATGGCTTCCAAAAGTTCTCATTTAACTTTAATTTTAAGTGATATATGCAAATTTATGATGGTTATTAAATGAATGCATTTTGATGAAATTTATAATCAATAATACCACAACTCTTTTTTTTTTCAACAACAAAAAAAAAAAACAGTTGTGCTACATTAGATAAATTCCGACATATGGTGTAAAATTGGCAACCCAATGGCAGAGTGTTTTAAACTTCAACATGTAGATCGATCGACTAATTATGGGATGAAGTCTCAATTCATTTTTGAAACACTACCAACATCTTTGTTTCCACCGCTTCTTAGAGTATTACTTTTTTTTTTTCTCTCTCTCTCCTCTTCTTTCTCCGACCAGATCATCGCCTTCATTTTTAATAGTCAGAATTACAACTGTACTTTGGTCAATTGTTAGATTAAATATTAAACGACAAAGTTAAATGAAATTAATCTTTTTAAAGGCCATTACTGAAGCTAACATAATTGTGTGATTTGAGTGTGTAGTAAAGAATGTACACATAACGGCTCCCATTTATCAGCATGGAAAAAGAATTAATTCTTACCTCAATACAAACTGAATTCTAAAAAAATAACCTCCACAACAATATACAACCACGTTTGCAAAAAATCTGGAGATAATGTCCTAGCAACCATGAAATAATAGCTTGAATTTTGATAATCAATAATCATAACTAATCAATAATTTATCTTAACATTTTTTCTTTTAGTTTTACATGATGCGACTAATCTTTTGTAATTTCATTTATATTTCCCATTTAGGGCCATATAGTTCATCCAATCAAGGCACAATAAAATCCAGCACCCTAAATCTGCAGGCCATCCAATAAGTGCTGGTAAAAGGATGTCCAAAAGTCTCAATAAAAGTGTTGTAAATCTAGAAGATTTATTATTCTAAATCTAGAAGATTTGATGTGGACATTACTTATGGACCAAGAAACCCAACGGGCTTTATATCTTAGACTAGGGTTTTATTCTTATAAATAGATCATTGTATTCATTATTGTAATGACTCTCATACACAAGAATATTAGTGGAACTCCTGGCTTGGATCAACCCCAGACGTAGTCGTTCCCGACGAACTGGGTTAGCAAACGTTATCTCTTTATTTACGCACTTATTTACAACACGTTATCAGCACGAGTCTCTAGCCGAGATTATACGGTACGCATCTAATATATTTTTATATGAATCACATGATTTTCTGTGTACTTTGAAATTTGATTTCGTTCCTGAATATACCTGCGTATAATTGTATTTCGTTAAAATTATTTTCGTGAATTGAATCAACGAGCAGCGGCCATCGCCCGTAAACGATCGGCCGCCGACCGGCCGCAGCCGCTTGCCCGTAGCGCCATACGCTGCCGCGGACTCGAGCCCGTGCCGTCTGCTCGCGCGCACCGCGCGCCGGATGCCGCTTGCTCGCGCGCCTGCTTGCGTCGCACCGCACACCCGCGCCCCAGGCCGCCTGCTCGCGATGCAACGCGCCTTCGCGCCGCCGTCGCTCACCGCGTCGCAGCGCGCCCCGAGTTGCCGACGCCCACCGCGTTGCAGTGCGCCCCCGTGCCGCTGCCTTCGTGCGTGCCTGGGGCCGCGTGCGCTCCGCGCCGCTGCTGTCCGCGCCACTGTGCGCCAGCACCCGATGCCGCACCGACGCCCGTCCTCAATGCGCGACACACGCGATGTTTTTCTCAGATCTTTGTTATTTGCAATCTCGTTCTTGATATCACAAAATCCGTGTTTAATTTAATTTTTTATCCTGAAAATATTTCGTTAAATTGCTTTAATATGCATGAAATAATTCCCCCTGTCTATTAAATCGTATATTTTCTAGAAACTATTTCATGTGATTACCTTCCTTATTTGTTTATGCATGTTTATGTGATTTAATTATCCTACGTGCATTGATTTTTTCGCACATAGTTTATTTCTTTATAGTCCGCATATTATGCCCGGGTAGGCGGCGCCCGGTATTTGACGGACCGTAAATTTATGCCTTGGGTAGACGGCGCCCAGTACGTGCATCTATGTGCCTTAGAGTAACTAAATAAATCCTTGTCTCCCTGTTGTCTATGTTTTTTGTCAATCCTCTTACCCATGTCACTTTAATTGTAGTGAATAATGTATGATATTACCAAAAGAGAATTTGTTGAGCTTACTCTTAATGGTAGTAACTACCTGACATGGGCGCTAGATGTTGAAATACATCTAGCCTCAAACAACCTTAGTGGCACGATTGTCGATGATCCAAAATCAACTGACGCCCAGAAGGCGAAAGCTTTGATTTTCCTCAGGCATCATCTCAATAAGGACCTGAAAAATGAGTATCTCACTGAGAGAGACCCTGGAACGTTGTGGAAGTCCCTGAAGGACCGTTTCCAACAACAAAATGATATACTCCTCCCCCAGGCCAAATACGATTGGTTGAACCTCCATTTCCAAGACTTCAAGTCCGTAACGGAGTACAACTCAGCCTTACATCGTATTGTGTCCCAGTTAAAGTTATGTCAGAAAACGATAACTGAAGACGACTTAATCCAGAAGACTTTGTGGACCTTCCACGCAAGCAACCTTGTACTCCAGCAGCAGTATAGGGCTAAGAACAACACTGTACACGCTGAGCTAATTTCTGCACTTCTAGTAGCGGAAAAGCACAACCAGCTTCTTATGCAGAATCATAATGCGAGGCCGGTTGGCTTGAAAGCGGTGCCCGAAGCACATGTTGTAGCTCAAAGTGGTACAAGAGGTCGCAAGCGTGGAAGGGGGAGAGGGAGTAAACGAACTTGTAGCCAAGGCCGAGGTCATAATAAATCCGGTGGTTCAGGTACCTTGAATGACAATCAAGCTCAGGTTCGTGGGAAGGCTGCACCTAACACGAACTCCGCTACCCGAAAATTTGATAATTAAGATAAGGTTGAACAGTCCTGCTATAGATGCGGATGCAAGGGCCATTGGTCTCGCACGTGTCGCACTCCCAAACATTTGGTCTAGGCTTATCAAAAGCAGCAGAAGGACGATAAGGGGAAGACTCCTAGAGTTGAATCTCACCATGCCAGTCTGCCCGAAGCAGACTCTGACCTAGACAACACAGATCGTACGGGCATTGAGCTTGAAGATTTTGGGGATGACGAGTAGATTACGTATTTAGTTATTTCTAGTTTTTTTTTTTCAGAATAAAACAATTTCATGTTATGTTTTGGGATCCTTTCTTTCGGATATTTTATTTTATGAATGAATTTATTAGCTCTGATATGTTTACCTTAATAGTTGTCCATAGTATTTATTTGGATATTGTTGTTCTCATTTATGGCTTGTAAACAAATCAGCTACTAGGTTTGAACTATTTCCTCTTGCATGATGGACGCCCATAGTAATTTATGTCTGGTAGATAGCGCCACCACACATACGATCATAGAGGATAGGAAGTATTTTCATAACTTGATAGAACGCAAGGGGAGTATAACTACAATTGTAATACCCCGTCCCGTTTTATACCTTTTAATTTCTTAGAAGCCTTATTTTATTTTCTTATCTTTGTTCCTTTTTATTTTATTATTTTGTGTGCTTTTGTGTAATTTAAATATATACCCTTTTTATAAATTCCTAAATTCATCGAAAGAATCGAATCTTTCAAAGCGAATAAAGGACTACGAGAAATTAAATACTCAAATTAAATTAAGGATTTCGATCCGTATAATTTATTGAGAATAATTAAAATACTTTAAAATATTATTTTAGTTTTAAAAATGTATTAATTCTCAATTAGGGATTAAACTCGTGAACCAAACGATCCCTAAACCGTATCAAGTGAGAACGAAAATATCCGAATTAAAAGGGTTAACACTTACCCACATAATTTACTTTCCCTTTTTAGATTAAATTAATTAGAAAAATTTCCCCAGCCACATATTAACTCCTTCCTTTATCTTTTAATTAAATTAAATAATTAAACATATTTTCCTATATATACTCCCTTCTCTCAGGCTACGGGAATTATTTCTCCCCCAAATTAGAAACAAGACCAAACCCATATTTCTTTCTCTCTCTAGAAGAAGAATGCGTCGTCTTCTTCCTCCTTCCTCCTTCCTCAATCGACCGCGGCCCAGCTCTCCAGTCGCGCCGCCTCTGTCCTCCTCCGATCAACAGCGGCGCCTGCCGTCGCAACGCCGCCTTGCCCTGAGTCCGACGCAAGGCCATCATCTCCCGATCAAAGCTCAACCACCGCTTCTCTTCTCTCTTTTCTGGCCAGACGACCGCCGCTGTGCTCAGCCCGCAGCCGCCACACCTTTGTCCGATCGGAAGCAGCAACCGCCGTCGAAGCCGCTTCCCCGCTCCAAACGCGCCACCGTCGCCTCCAGCCGTGTGCCTCCTCCCTCCTCCGCCGTCGCCGTCGCGCCTCCTCCTCCGTCGAAGCTGGAGTGCCACTGTCCTCTTTCTCCCAACGAAGCTCACCCAGGACTCGGCCGTCGTCGCTCCTCGCCTGGAAGCCGCGAGTACCGCCGTGCCCTCTCCCAGCCGCGCCGCTGTCCTCCGCCCAGCGCCGCCTCTTTCTTTCTTATTTTCCAGTAATTTGATGTTATATAACTCTATTCTTTCGTGTTTAATTTCCGATCGAGATGACGATTTGATGTTGCCGAAATTTTTGGAGACCTCGAACGACGCCGTTAGGCTGTTCGATTCATTTTCCCGAATCCCCGAACGACGCCGTTATGCTGCCCAAATAATCCGATGAATAACCGATTTCTTTTAGGACGCCGTTAGGCCGTTCGTTTACCACCCCGAACCGGACTCGTAAGAATTGCTACCTTATTTCTATTTCTCGTAATAGTTGGATTAGGAATTGAGTTGTTTCCCGTTGAGCCGTTGTAAGTTTTAAGATAATTATTTTGGTTTTGAGACTTGTAGATGGACTGTTGGTATTTTATTGTTTAGTATTGTTGTTTAAGTTGTTTGGTATTATTGGATTGATGAACTAGTTTTATTGGATTAGTTAGGTGATATTATTAGATGGATGAATTAGTTTGGTTTGGTTAGCTGATGATATGGTGATGAAATTAGTTGTTAGTAATATTAGTTGAGTTTTTGGAGACAAAGGGAAACTCGTCTTCCCCTTGTGCGACTGTTAGAGAATTAGGAACGAAAAGATAAGTCGTTTAATATTCCAAATTAATAACAAATGAAAAGAGTATTTTTTAGGAAAATTAATATAATCCTTTTATTTCCTAAAAGTGTCACTAATCAACTTTAGAAGTAATATTAATATTAGAAAAGAAAAATACTTTTTATAAACTAAATTAGTTATAATTTAAATTTCTTAGAAAAATCAAGTTATTAATAAGTTTTAATAAGAGGTTTTTTAAGATATAAATTCTTATACTTTTAATTTTATAAAAGGCTTTTGTTAAGGACACAACAGAAATTAGTAAATACACCCCCCTGATACACCTCCTCTTAAAAGGGGTGTACTTATCAATTAGAAATCAACCTTTGAAAACTTTAGTTTTCAATAGTTTTCTAAAGACAACAATCTACTCAATCCTCGTGTTTCACACTCTAAAGCTTTTTCAAATTCAAAATTCAATCTTTTAATCAGAATACTCCTTATTAGGATTCTGTACTTTTCGGGACACACACCGAGGACTTGACCCTCTGCCTACACATCATTCTCGGGACTCGAAACAATCAGGTGGGTGATGATCTGTTGATCGATCTGCTTATAATACGTTGTGCTGGTATACTCTGAACTCGACTAAATCAATCTAAAACAATTAATCCAACATAAACGTAAACCCTATTATATAACTGTTTGAATTACGTGATATATTTATATATGATACAAATGTATTTTGTTTATTTAAATCAAGCACCATTGCATGATAAAGGGCATTTTGTGAGCATGAATTTATTCAAGTGCGAATTATGTGAATTCTCCCCACAATTTGAAATGGCAGTTTTTATGAGAAAGAGGAAAGCGAGTAATCATTGAGCAGTTATGTTTGTGGATTGACACGTACGGCCATGAGTGATAATAGATCAGATTCATGGTCGCTGATATTATTTGTGGTGACCATGAGTGATAATAATTATTCAGATTCATGGTCACATGATTTGTTTGTGGGAAACGGTTTGGGGGAGATTCACAATGTGTTGGAAATGATTTTGGCAGATTCGGTCGTTACTTGAAAATGACTTTGGGTTTTGCCCCTTACTGTGAATCAATTTGTGATATATCAATTATATGAATGTGGAACCTGTCATGCCCAATTAATTAATACGTGGACTTGTTACTTTTGTAATATATGTTATTCATATTTATATGTCAACTGCTTAAATAAATTAATTACTTTATTAATGAGTATAATTTAATATACTTCGGATTTACCAATCCCATGACGTTGCAAATCACCCATACGTGAGAATTCAAATCTCACGCCCCCTTTTTACAACCCTTGCAGATTTTGAGTTCGTGGAGCAAGGACAGTAATAGAGACGACACGGGTTTCCCCACTTAAATAAAATGATACTATTGATAATAAACTTTATATATGTGTGAGAGATACTTATTGAAATTATTCTACCCATTTCTTCCGCTGCATAAAAACTCATCATCTCTCATTTCCGTTATATTCCTTCAAAAATTTTATAGTTCGGACTTTTGATCACAATAACACTTCGAAATTCGATATAATTAATATATATTGGGTTCGGGGCGTTACAGGTGGTATCAGAGCTTATGTTCAAAACTTTCGGACCAAAACCCAAATCATTGTCTTCATCAAACCAAAATTCTTTTTCTTTAATTAAAAGTTTCTTATCATGTAAGTATAAATCACTAATTAAATCACTTGAGGGGAAATGTGTCTCCTATTACCGTCAGAAGCTCCTCGAAGGTATGTTCTTATTTTATTGCCTTAAAGTTTGTGATATTACGACAACTTGACTTTCATAACAAAACTCCAATCAAAAGATCGCGAACTCGAAACAACACCTACGAGGTGTAGAAAGAACCCCGAAATGTCGTTTATAATACTATTGAAATACAGATAATTAGTGAATGATAGAAATAAATATATTTGTGTAAATTTATGAACTTCATAAATGATGTTATATGATTATTCGAACTATGCGCCTTAATTGTTTAAATAATGTTTCTGAATAACTAAAATTTTGACTAGGAATTTCCTTTCCATATAAGAATCCACCTAAGATAGTTATATCCCGATAATTAGAAGACACTTAGCTAACCTTAGAATCTATAAGTGTGTTTATAACCCAGTTCACAAGACTGCGTGCAAAGGCAAGAGCCACTCCAATATCTCACGACGAGACATATTTGACAGTCGTGATTCGTTTTGCCAGAAGGGTTACTGAGTTGTTCTCCGTCCTATCGCTGTAAGACTACTCGAACGGACGAGAATAGAAGACCCAGTTCAATGACCCCACATTCACTTGGACATACCTAGGAAAAAGTTGACGATGGGTATTTCCGTATGATAGTAGTGATCAGTCAGAGTGATCAAACCCTTTTAAACAGTTATCCTTTTGATGTAGTCACAAATACGTACAACATAGATGTGCCACCCTTTCCTGACATATAGTAGTAGTCAGACGTATGACCGTTTTACTTAGACCATAGCAGCGTAGCTCCAACCTGCTCTTTTGTCGCTCGTGGTCCGTACTGATGCAAGGATACGATGCATTAGAATTTTACTTAGAAGTCTTTTGTATTCTACGACTTAATGTAAGGAGACTGACCTCCGTAGGACCAAAACTTTTTAGATATATATACATACTTATTATGTGCTCACTACTTGTCAATGTGTTTTACTTGCTTTATATATTAAATGTCATATTTTATCTGATTATCACTTAATGACACATTACTAGTTCCTAGAATACTGTGCGAATGTGAGCACTGTACCATTGGGGCCCCAATGCGCAGCTGGTGAATTACGTACCACACGTGTTTCAGTGCTAGCGTTGTGTTAATTTTGGTTAATCCGGTTATTTTTTTATAACTTTCTCACACCTATACATATCGTAAAAATATTATTCTTTTCCGATCAGAACCACCTTTAGAATGACACCAGAACGTAGACGTGGACGACCCCGCGTTAACCACATTCCTGTACCAATGAATCCTATAGGACAGAACCCACCTCCTCAGGCTGAACCTGAGCCACCTTAGCAGGCCGCGCCAGGAAATGTCTGGAACTACTATGGAAATTAAGGGTCGAATTATGGGTTTACCCCTAACGCTAAACGATCACTTAGTAGAGTCCGATCTTCACATCCTTAAGATGAAAATCTTTGACGTAATCTTAGGCATTGACTGTTTAACAAAGGACGAAGCGATAATAAAATGCGCAGAACGTAAGATCAACCTCGAAACTCGTAATGGTCAACGCTTCACTTTTCGTGAAATCAAGACCAAGAAGGAAACCCGAGTAATATCAGCAATCCAAGCTGCAGTAATATTACGAAAGGAGAAATGCCAAGCTTACCTCGTCCACATCTCAGCAGGAGAGAAAGATGACAAGTTGCACATCAAGGTGTCAATTGTGGATGGATATCTTGACGTGTTTCCCGAGGAATTAACCGGGTTACCTCCTGATCGTCAGATAGAGTTCTCCATCGACTTGATACCTGGGGCAGCACCAGTATCTAAAGCACCCTATCGAATGGCACCAAAGACATTAGAAGAACTGAAGGAACAACTGCAATGCTTGCTTGAAAAGAAGTTCATCAGGCCTAGTGCATCACCATGGGGAGCACCCGTGTTGTTCGTAAAGAAGAAAGATGGAACTTTCCGTATGTGCATAGACTATCGAGGTCTCAATCAACTGATCATTAAGAACAAATATCCTTCTCCAAGGATGGAAGACTTGTTCGACCAGTTGAAGAATGCTACCGTATTCTCAAAGATCGATCTAAGGTCTGGTTACCACCAGCTAAAGGTCAAGAGCGAGAATATTCCGAAGACAGCATTCCGGACTCGGTATGGACATTACGAGTTCACCATGATGCCTTTCAGAGTAACAAACGCTCCGACAATTTTCATGGATCTGATGAATAGAGTGTTTCATCCGTACCTGGACCAATTCGTCATCGTCTTCATCGACGACATTCTTGTGTACTCTAAGGGCAAAGAGCAACACGAAGAACATCTCAAGGCAGTCTTAAAGACAATGAGACGAGAGAAGTTGTATGCCAAATTCAACAAGTGTGAATTTTGGATCAACTGCTTATGTATCAATTAGTACTAGAGTATCTCACTCCCTTGTGTCTAAGAATTTAAGAAAATTTGAGGATATAGAGTATAGAAGAATAGACCTTAAGTGAAAGAGAACTTTTGAGGAATACAATGAGAACCTAAAGCCGAGTGAATTGATTGGAGATAGACTTGGATGAACATCAAATAGAAACTGAAGTGCACGTTCTTAAGTTGAGTAGTTAGGCGTTATTGAAAACGAACTAGTTTTATGCATAAGAAGAAATATGAAACATGGACATAGTTACTTTCTTTTGGGATAACATAAGATTTTAAGCTTAAGTAGAGCCTTTTTGTGAAATGAGTAAGCTAGATGTGACCTTAGTCTTACGTGTTAAGAATTAACATTTATATGTTATGGGAATACTTTAGTTGAAAAAGAAAGGACAATTGATTTTTATCTATGGGATACATAGTGGACTTCGAAGTAGAGGAAAAATTTGCAACTATGTAGGAAGAAAAGTTTGCATGCTTGAGGACTAGAAAACCTTATAAGTCTTAGACCTGGTAGGGTGACAACAAACTTAGTCGACCAAGAAAACCGAGAAGTTATTTTGGCTTTAACTAATGGAGAACCTTTTAGAAATCAAACCTCCCCACTAAGGTTTACCACCCCTTTTGGACCAGAAGTTTTAGAGTAAGTAGTTAGACAAAACTATTTTGGGTGGAGTAAGATATAGTACCAGTTCATCCTAAATCTAGAATTCTCCACACAATATTGTGCAGATCACCAATGACCTCTAGGGTTGTTGCATCCTCTGGAGATACCAGAATGGAAATGGGAGAACATCACTATGGATTTTGTCACCGGATTTCCAAAAATGGTGAAAAATCACGATGCCATTTAGGTTATCGTAGATAGACTTACGAAAACTGTCCACTCTATCCCTGTTATAATGACGTATACGTTGGACAATCTCGCCTAACTATACATAGCAGAAGTAGTTAGACTGCACGGTGTACCAGTCTCGATAGTGTCCGATAGAGACCCCGTTTTACCTCTAAGTTCTGGGGAAGTCTGCAATGAGCCTTAGGGACTGAATTGAAATTCAGCACCGCATACCACCCGCAGACTGACGGACAATCGGAAAGAACTATCCAGACACTCGAAGGTATGCTGAGAGCTTGCGCTCTAGAACTTGCAGGAAGTTGGAAGAGCCACCTGCCATTTGTAGAGTTCGCATATAACAACAGTTATCAGGCGACAATACAAACGGCACCATACGAAACACGTTACGGGAAAAGGTGTAGATCACCAGTTTGTTGGGATGAAGTTGGAATTCGAAAGATTCTCAAACCCGAACTAGTTGAAAGATCGGTTGAGATAGTCGCAAAGATTAAAGGAAGAATCAAAGCGGCTCAAGACCGTCAGAAATCATATGCGGACGCTAGGAGAAGAGATTTACAATTCGACATTGGCGATAAAGTATTTCTCCGAGTGGCACCAATGAAAGGTCTAATCCGTTTTGATAAAAGAGGTAAGCTAAAGTCGCGGTACAATGGGCCATTTGACATCCTGAATAGAATCGGGGATGTGGCTTATCGTTTAGCACTACCACCAAAGTTATCACGAGTGCATGATGTGTTCCACATGTCTACACTCAGGAAGTACATAAGCGATCCAAACCCTGTTTTTAGTCGTATAGATTTAGGTTTAAGATGTTACTTGACTTATGAAGAAGTTCCAGTTACTATCCTAGGAAGGAAGTTACACTTATTAAGGAATCAAGAGATACCATTAGTTCTAGTCCAGTGGAATCGACACGGGAAAGAAGAAACAACTTGGGAAATAGAGGATGAAGTCCTAACCAAATACCCTCAATGCCTAAGCAATACCTAGAAGCTGAATTTCGGGGGCGAAATTCTGTTAAGGGGGTGAGGATGTAATACCCCGTCCCGTTTTATACCTTTTAATTTCTTAGAAGCCTTATTTTATTTTCTTATCTTTGTTCCTTTTTATTTTATTATTTTGTGTGCTTTTGTGTAATTTAAATATATACCCTTTTTATAAATTCCTAAATTCGTCGAAAGAATCGAATCTTTCAAAGCGAATAAAGGACTACGAGAAATTAAATACTCAAATTAAATTAAGGATTTCGATCCGTATAATTTATTGAGAATAATTAAAATACTTTAAAATATTATTTTAGTTTTAAAACTGTATTAATTCTCAATTCGGGATTAAACTCGTGAACCAAACGATCCCTAAACCGTATCAAGTGAGAACGAAAATATCCGAATTAAAAGGGTTAACCCTTACCCACATAATTTACTTTCCCTTTTTAGATTAAATTAATTAGAAAAATTTCCCCAGCCACATATTAACTCCTTCCTTTATCTTTTAATTAAATTAAATAATTAAAGATATTTTCCTATATATACTCCCTTCTCTCAGGCTACGGGAATTATTTCTCCCCCAAATTAGAAACAAGACCAAACCCATATTTCTTTCTCTCTCCAGAAGAAGAACGCGTCGTCTTCTTCCTCTTTCCTCCTTCCTCCTTCCTCAATCGACCGCGGCCCAGCTCTCCAGTCGCGCCGCCTCTGTCCTCCTCCGATCAACAGCGGCGCCTACCGTCGCAACGCCGCCTTGCCCTGAGTCCGACGCAAGGCCATCATCTCCCGATCGAAGCTCAACCGCCGCTTCTCTTCTCTCTTTTCCGGCCAGACGACCGCCGCTGTGCTCAGCCCGCAGCCGCCACACCTTTGTCCGATCGGAAGCAGCAACCGCCGTCGAAGCCGCTTCCCCGCTCCGAACGCGCCACCGTCGCCTCCAGCCGTGACGCCTCCTCCCTCCTCCGCCGTCGCCGTCGCGTCTCCTCCTCCGTCGAAGCTGGAGCGCCGCTGTCCTCTTTCTCCCGACGAAGCTCGCCCAGGACTCGGCCGCCGTCGCTCCTCGCCCAGAAGCCGCGAGCACCGCCGTGCCCTCTCCCAGCCGCGCCGCTGTCCTCCGCCCAGCGCCGCCTCTTTCTTTCTTCTTTTCCAGTAAATATTCGTGAAAAAAGCCCCCTTTCAATTATAAACCATCAAAAACCGATTTCGTTATATAACTCTATTCTTTCGTGTTTAATTTCCGATCGAGATGACGATTTGATGTTGCCGAAATTTTTGGAGACCTCGAACGACGCCGTTAGGCTGTTCGATTCATTTTCCCGAATCCCCGAACGACGCCGTTATGCTGCCCAAATAATCCGACGAATAACCGATTTCTTTTAGGACGCCGTTAGGCCGTTCGTTTACCACCCCGAACCGGACTCGTAAGAATTGCTACCTTATTTCTATTTCTCGTAATAGTTGGATTAGGAATTGAGTTGTTTCCCGTTGAGCCGTTGTAAGTTTTAAGATAATTATTTTTGTTTTGAGACTTGTAGATGGACTGTTGGTATTTTATTGTTTAGTATTGTTGTTTAAGTTGTTTGGTATTATTGGATTGATGAACTAGTTTTATTGGATTAGTTAGGTGATATTATTAGATGGATGAATTAGTTTGGTTTGGTTAGCTGATGATATGGTGATGAAATTAGTTGTTAGTAATATTAGTTGAGTTTTTGGAGACAAAGGGAAACTCGTCTTCCCCTTGTGCGACTGTTAGAGAATTAGGAACGAAAAGATAAGTCGTTTAATATTTCAAATTAATAACAAATGAAAAGAGTATTTTTTAGGAAAATTAATATAATCCTTTTATTTCCTAAAAGTGTCACTAATCAACTTTAGAAGTAATATTAATATTAGAAAAGAAAAATACTTTTTATAAACTAAATTAGTTATAATTTAAATTTCTTAGAAAAATCAAGTTATTAATAAGTTTTAATAAGAGGTTTTTTAAGATATAAATTCTTATACTTTTAATTTTATAAAAGGCTTTTGTTAAGGACACAACAGAAATTAGTAAATACACCCCCCCTGATACACCTCCTCTTAAAAAGGGGTGTACTTATCAATTAGAAATCAACCTTTGAAAACTTTAGTTTTCAATAGTTTTCTAAAGACAACAATCTACTCAATCCTCGTGTTTCACACTCTAAAGCTTTTTCAAATTCAAAATTCAATCTTTTAATCAGAATACTCCTTATTAGGATTCTGTACTTTTCGGGACACACACCGAGGACTCGACCCTCTGCCTACACATCATTCTCGGGACTCGAAACAATCAGGTGGGTGATGATCTGTTGATCGATCTGCTTATAATACATTGTGCTGGTATACTCTGAACTCGACTAAATCAATCTAAAACAATTAATCCAACATAAACGTAAACCCTATTATATAACTGTTTGAATTACGTGATATATTTATATATGATACAAATGTCTTTTGTTTATTTAAATCAAGCACCATTGCATGATAAAGGGCATTTTGTGAGCATGAATTTATTCAAGTGCGAATTATGTGAATTATCCCCACAATTTGAAATGGCAGTTTTTATGAGAAAGAGGAAAGCGAGTAATCATTGAGCAGTTATGTTTGTGGATTGACACGTACGGCCATGAGTGATAATAGATCAGATTCATGGTCGCTGATATTATTTGTGGTGACCATGAGTGATAATAATTATTCAGATTCATGGTCACATGATTTGTTGGTGGGAAACGGTTTGGGGGAGATTCACAATGTGTTGGAAATGATTTTGGCAGATTCGGTCGTTACTTGAAAATGACTTTGGGCTTTGCCCCTTACTGTGAATCAATTTGTGATATATCAATTATGTGAATGTGGAACCTGTCATGCCCAATTAATTAATACGTGGACTTGTTACTTTTGTAATATATGTTATTCATATTTATATGTCAACTGCTTAAATAAATTAATTACTTTATTAATGAGTATAATTTAATATACTTCGGATTTACCAATCCCATGACGTTGCAAATCACCCATACGTGAGAATTCAAATCTCACGCCCCCTTTTTACAACCCTTGCAGATTTTGAGTTCGTGGAGCAAGGACAGTAATAGAGACGACACGGGTTTCCCCACTTAAATAAAATGATACTATTGATAATAAACTTTATATATGTGTGAGAGATACTTATTGAAATTATTCTAACCATTTCTTCCGCTGCATAAAAACTCATCATCTCTCATTTCCGTTATATTCCTTCAAAAATTTTATAGTTCGGACTTTTGATCACAATAACACTTCGAAATTCGATATAATTAATATATATTGAGTTCGGGGTGTTACAACAATAGCTAATGATAGTACGTTGATAGTGGGCTCTGGAAGAGCTTTCATTGTCCTCCCCATGGGTACCGGACTAATAATTGATAATGCTTTGTTGTTCCCACAATCTAAGCGTACCCTACTCAGTTTTAGAGACATTAGGATAAACGAACATCATATTGAAACTAAAACTGAAAACGATAATGAATACCTTTTGATGACTAGTACTCGAGGTAGCCGTAAACAAGTTATAGAAAAACTTCCTTCCTTCTCCTCCGGTTTGTACTATTCATACATCCGGCCGTCTTGTTCCCATCTAGCGATGAGTATGAAATTTCATGACCTAAATTCCTTTAAATTGTGACATCAGCGGTTAGGTCATCCGGGGTAAACAATGATATGTAGGATTCTATCTAATTCAACTGGTCATAATATTTCGAATAATAGAATCCATCCCGTTGATGAATATTTCTGTGATGCATGTTCTAAGGGTAAGTTGATAGTGCGCCCGTCGCGCACCAAGGTTGGACTAGAGTCTCCGGTTTTCCTTGAGCGAATTCAAGGAGACATTTGCGGACCGATTCACCCAGCATCAGGACCATTTTGTTATTTCATGGTCCTTATTGATGCCTCCACTAGGTGGACATTTGCATGTTTGTTGTCCCCCCGCAATCACGTTTTTGCGAAGCTCATTGCGAAGACTATCGAGCTTAGAGCTCAATTCCCCGATTATCCAATTAAATCGATTTGCATGGATAATGCAGCTGAGTTCAGCTCGAAGGCCTTTACAGATTACTGTATGGCCCTAGGAATTAAAGTGGAGCATTCGGTCCCCTACGTCCATACCCAAAATGGTCTTGCTGAGGCGCTAATAAAACGTATCAAATTTATCACGAGACCATTGCTAATGAACTCCAAACTACCCACCTCATGCTGGGGGCATGCAGTCCTACATGCATCGCACTTAATTCAAATCCGTCCAACTGCATATAATAATCATTCACCCCTACAGTTAGTGCGTGGGAAAGAACTTAGCATTTCCCATCTGCGTATTTTCGGATGTAGCGGTATACATACCAATGACGATACCCAAGCGAACCTCTATGGGCCCACAAAGGAAACTCGATATTTACGTCGGATACGACTCTCCATCCATCGTGAAATACCTCGAGCCTTTGTCCGAGGATCAATTAACGGCCCGGTTCACTGATTGCACGTTCGATGAAGATTACTTCCCGGCATTAGGGGGAGATCCGAATTCAAAATTGAATGAATGCCGGGAACTTACGTGGAACGTAAGTAATCTTCAGTATCTAGATCCGTGCACTAATCAATTTGAACTGGAAGTTCAGAAGATCATTAACTTGCAAAACTTAGCAAATAATCTGCCAGACGCGTTCACTGACCATAGAGGTGTGACTAGATCGCATGTACCTGCAGTAAATGTTCCCCAAAGGGTTGAGGTCCCAAGCAAAATGAGTACTCATGCCCCCAACGCCAAAAGCGTAAGGGACCCTCAAGAGATAGTAACACACCTAAACGAAAGGCTAGCAAATATGGTCAGTCAAATGGAAAATCTCTAGAAGAGATCCGTCTAGATAACTTCAAGTCTCTAGGAGACGAGAGTCATAGTGATGAAGCACGTGCACAAAATATTCCATGCACTAGGACCATGGAATGACCAGACCCAAATACAATGGGAAACGGGGAAGGTCTGGTTGACGTAAACGTCGAAGTCTCTGTGAACTTCACAGATACGGGAGAAACATACAATAGAAATATTACTGTCGTCGACGACATATTTGCAGCGTCAATCGCCCTTTCCATTATAAATGATCTAGATCCAGAACCCAAAATAATCGCCGAGTGCCGGAAGCGCTCCGATTGGGTTAAATGGAAAGAGGCAATTGATGCAGAGCTCGCATCGCTTAACAAAAGACAAGTATTTGGCTCTATCTTTTGTACACCCACGCGCGCTATCCCCGTAGGATATAAATGGGTATTTGTACGAAAACGAAATGAGAACAATACTATAGAGAGGTATAAAGCGAGGCTTGTAGCACAAGGGTTTTCGCAGAGACCCGGGATTGATTTTGATCAAACCTATTCTCCCGTCATGGACTCAATAATATTCCGCTACTTGATATCTTTGGCAGTTAAGTTGAATCTCCAAATGAGATTAATGGACGTAGTAACCGCGTACTTATACGGATCACTAGATGCCGACATTTATATGAAAATCCCAGATGGATTTGACATTCCTAAGATGAGGGATGGTGAAAACCGCAGTATGTATAGCATACAACTGCAAAAATCGTTGTATGGCCTGAAGCAATCGGGCCTCATGTGGTACAACCGACTTAGTAAATTTCTTCAGAAGAAAGGATACACATTCGATAAAGCTTTCCCATGCGTATTCTCGAAGAAATCGCAAGATGGTTTTTGCATCATATCCGTCTATGTTGATGACCTAAACATAATCGGAACATGCAAAGAGATTGAAGAAGCCAGTTCAATCTTGAAAGCTGAATTCGAAATGAAGTCCTTGGGTAAAACCAAGTACTGCCTCGGCTTGCAGATAGAGCACCTCCCAGAATGAGTCCTTATTCATCAGTCGACCTACGTAAAGAAGGTATTGGAGAGATTTCACATGGATAAATCTCATCCACTTAGCACCCCGATGGTTGTCCGATCCCTTGAAGTGGATAAGGATCCATTTAGGCCAAGAGAAGATTTAGAAGAAATTATGGGACCAGAAGTTCCTTATCTTAGCGTTGTTGGAGCTTTGCTCTATCTCGCAAATTGCACCCGGCCGGACATTGCATTTGCTGTCAACTTGCTTGCGAGATATAGCGCTTCTCCTACGAGGAGACATTGGAATGGTGTTAAGCGCGTTCTACGGTACCTCCAAGGATCTCAAGATCTTGGACTGTTTTACCGTAAGAACCAAGACAAAACCTTAGTAGGTTATGCGGATGCTGGCTATTGTGTGATCCCCACAACGCCATATCCCAGACTGGTTATGTTTTTCTCTGTGGTGGAACCGCAATCTCATGGAGATCGATTAAACAATCCATGGTTACCACGTCTTCAAACCACTCAGAGATCATAGCTTTATTTGAAGCCGCACGAGAATGTATTTGGTTAAGGTCATTGGTAAAACACGTTGGTGACTCGTGTGGTATCGCCAAAGGCGATACACCTCCTACCGTTATATTTGAAGACAACGTTGTTTGCATCGCACAAATGAGTAATGGGTACGTCAAGGGAAACCTGACGAAATATATTTCACCTAAGTTTTTCTATCCATACGAACTCCAGAAGAGCAACGTAATTACCATTCAAAAGGTGCAATCTAGTAACAATCTAGCAGATCTGTTTACTAAATCCTTACCTACGTCTACGTTTGAAAAGTACGTTCGTGGCATTGGGATGCAAAGACTTAAAGTGTTATTGTCTTCAGGGGGAGCGGTAATCCCGAAATAAATCTAGAAGATTTAGATCTAGAAGATCGATGACATTCCTCCCTACTCATTATTTTGGTCGATCCCTAGCACGTGGAGTTTTCATGACAAGACATTTATGTTATGTCGTAATGTCCAAGGGGGAGTGTTGTAAATCTAGAAGATTTATTATTCCAAATCTAGAAGATTTGATGTGGACATTACTTATGGACCAAGAAACCCAACGGGCTTTATATCTTAGACTAGGGTTTTATTCTTATAAATAGATCATTGTATTCATTATTTTAATGACTCTCATACACAAGAATATTAGTGGAACTCCTGGCTTGGGTCGCCCCCAGACGTAGTCATTCCCGACGAACTGGGTCAACAAACGTTGCCTCTTTATTTACGAACTGGGTCAACAAATTCAAGTACGTTGCTTGATCCGATAGCAAAATTATTAAATGCGTACGACATGCTATAATCTGGTTAGTACGATACTCATTCGCACTCTGTTTTCTATAGGGGAGAAGGTTCGCAAGGCGTTGCTTCGATTTCTCCCTCAACTTGTTCCTTTGATTCCTTAGTGAAAAAGAGAAGAGTTTCCTCCATCGGTTATGAAATTTTCTCATTTTCTAGGAGGAACAAATTTGTCAGTTTCATCTTAAAGTTGTGCTCCCTATTTAGAAGAAACATAAGGTATTATTCCTTTTTTACATATATATATATATATATATATATATATATATATATCAAACCCTGAAAAAACTTATATATATAATATGACCAAACCTTGGAATTTATCATTCGAAATTTTTTCAAATCCTAAAATTATGTTACATAACTCCACAAATTCTATTCTAACCTCTTTTACATATCTCTCCCTCATAATTAACACAAGTCAACTAATCTGCATAAATGAATAAACATTGGAGAAATAGCTATGTTCTTAAAAGTATAATAAATATCCGAAATTGCAGAAATTGCTAGAGTAAGCCACCTCAAGAACCATTGATTTCCTTATAAGGACGGGAGAATGTGGAGGCTCAACTGTCATCCTATTCAGTGGATGTCATCTGTAGCACAAAAATGATATAAGAATTACAGAGACTCTAAAAACGATATGCATTGGTTCACAAAATAAATCAAAGTACAGATACAACATATTTAGATGAAGGTAGTATCAATCGCGTGCAGAGTGAGAAGGGAGAGACAGGGCGGCGTTTATGGAGCTTCGTTGCTGAGAATGGAAATTCATGGAGATGTGAAGAACGACAAGAACAATGCTTGTAATTTATTACCTTCCAGTAAATGTCATTAGAATATGGAAAGAGTTTTACATTTGTTTAAGATATTCCGTCAATAATGTGAATATGGAAAGACTGTATATGGAAAGACAGAGTTGTATTTTTGCATTTTTTTTAAATATTATTTTACACTTGGGCATGAGTTGGACAACATGTGGTATGAACAGAATGACAAATGTCGCGACGGGAGTATATAGTTATTGACACATGGCGGCTTGTGGGGAGAAACATCCTCCTTTTATATATATAGATTCTATTAAGAAACACATGGAGACTTCTTCGTGTTCAAGTTACATTTATTAATTTACAGAAGTACAGACTTTTACCTTTTTTCAATAGTTCTTTTGTATTTACAAGTTTTGCCTTTAAAATATGTTTTTCCCAATATAGCTCAAGTTTGATGATTCATTGCCTCAATTTTCTTATGAGTATGTATAAAGTGAAATTGGTTTATACATAAATTATTGAAGGGAATTAGTTGTTTTTACTAAAGAGTATTAGTTGTTTTCACTGAAGAAATAACTAATACACTTTAGTGTAAACAACTACTACCCTTCACTTAAAATAATTAATACTCTTTAGTGAATACAACTAATACCCTTCATTAATTTATGTATAAATCATTTTCACTCTATAAATTGTCTTTTCTTGAAATTTCCACATGGAAATCCTCATTTGTAAACATCGTAGGTTTCATTAAATTGCTCTTGTGCAATTTACGTTCTAAATTCTTTTCCATCTTCATTAATCCATTGAGGCAAGGGGATCCCCACTCCCCTTTCCTCTGTCTAATTGTAGCCGAAGGATTAGGCATCCTTACTCGAAGAGTGGTGGATTTAGGACTTCTCGAAGCTGCATTAATTGGAAAAAATAAAATTAAACTTTCTCATTTGCAATATGCAGATGATACAGTGTTCGGGAAACCTGAAAAATGTGGAAATCATCAAGGCAATTCTTCGGAATTTTGAGCTCCTTTCAGGTCATAAAGTGAATCTCAAAAAGTGCAGTCAGTCTTACGGGTGTAAATTTGCCTCTGGAAGAAGTGTCGAGAAAAGCATAATTTCTTGGTTGTGGCCATCTCATATTTGGGGATGAAAGTGGGTATAAATCACTACAGGAGTTCGGCTTGGGAAGGTCTGATCCAAAACATGAAGTCGAGGCTGGCGAAATGGGGGAATAACCAGTTAGCGATGGGGGAAGAATTACTCTTATTCAGTCAGTTCTTTCCGCGATTCCAATCTACTACTTGTCTTTCTTTAAAATTCCAAAAAAACACTATCCATGAACTAACCAAAATTCAGAGACACAAGAAAAATATCGCCTGAGTTAAGTGGTGTGAATTTTGCAAAGAATAAAAATGAAGGGGGCTTGGGATTAAGGGATTTGGAGATTTTTTAATGAGGGTGAGAAGTTGTGGGTTAAAATCCTTATTTCTAAATATGTAGGTTTTGAGAGTGCGAAACGTGGAATCTCGAGGGGGGGGGGGGGGTTAGTGTGATAGGTTCAGGGTGGTGGAGAGATCTCTGTGAGTTGTACTTGAGTGATGGAGGGGTAAGTTCAGATTTGGAGAGATTGGTAGGGAATGGGGAGTGTACGAGTTTCTGGGGTGATGTCTGGGTGAGAAATGAGAGTTTAAAAGAAAAATTTCCTAGGTTATTTAGATGTAGCTTACAAAAAGATGCAAAAGTGAGTGAAATGGGGAGGTGGGAAGGGGTTCAATGGGTGTGGGAGTGGAAATGGAGGCATACACAGGGACAAAGAAATATTGAAGCTTTTAACATTTTGTCTAATCTTATTGACAGGGTTCGTCTTGTACAAGGAAAAGCCGATCAATGGAGATGGAAACACTCAAAAAATGGGATTTATTCCACTAATCTTGCCTATCAAAAAATCAGCCAAAGGAATAGCAATCCAATTCCGAGAGAACCGAACGGTATGGCGTTTAAATTACTGTGGAAAGCGACGGCGCCAAGATGTATAGTTGCTATTGCTTGGAAGGTGTTGAGACAGAGTGGCAACAAAAGGCAACTTATTAAGAAGAGGATGTGGGATTCCGCAAGGAGATGTGAAGTGCTCGTTATGCAACGAAACAGTTCTTCACTTGTAAGTGCTCGCTTTCGATTTGGAACGAAATACTTAGCTGGTGGAAAGTGATAATGGTACCACATGTAGATCCTTTGGCTCATTTTGTGCACTTCGGAAATCTGTTGGGAGGAGGAAGGGTTAAAATAATTATGGCTACTATTTGGATTGGTATCGTGTGGTATATTTCGAAGACCCGTAATGAATTGGTTTTTCAAGATATAGTGCCTGATTTGAATAGATGCATAGAGGAAATAAAGATGAGATGTTGGCCATGGCTAACGCAAAAGAACATGCATATGAGGATCGAGAGTCTCAATTGGAGACTGGTTGGACGATCCAAGAAAATGGATTGAGGAATAATACGATGGGAGTTAATATGTTAAGGGTGTGCTGGAATGCTTCCAGGAAGTATGCTGCTGTTTTCTTATTAAAATTATAATGTCTCTATCATTAAGTTTAGAAGGGAGGTCAGAGGTGTTTTGTTGCTTTTAAAGGATGTAATTGAGGAGATTTATTTTTTAAGGGTTGGAGTATCCCTTATACTCTTTCTTGTTTTAATGTTAATTTTTTATTGACTGCTCAAAAAAAAAATATGTACATAAATCAGGATGTATTTTTTTTCTTTTTAAATAAACTATACTCACAATTAAATAAATGGATTTCACAATTCACCCCTATCTTTACTTTATCTATTTTTTCAATAAAATACTATTTTTTATTAAATTTTATGTCCAATAGTAATGAGTATGTATAGAGTGAAATTGGTTCATATATGAATTATTGAAGGGTATTATTTATTTTTATTTAAAAATATTAGTTCTTTCCACTGAAGAGTATTAGGGGGCGCTTGGTTAACAATTCTTCAATGGTAATGGGAATGATAACTTATTTCCATCTATGCCCTCATAAGAAAAATGATATGTTAGGGGAAGAAGTGTTCCAATGGTGACACTATTGCTAGTGCAATGCCCCAATTTTGGAATAGAAGTTGACAACAAATGGTTGTTGGTGGAGGAATTGGGGAGTGATTGAGGAGGAGGATTGTAGGAAGAGAATAGGGTAATCAAAATGGAGTAGTGATTACCTTATTTAAGAGGAAAGGTGGTGATTTTGTTCTCATGAATCATGCTAATTACACTAATTTTCAATCTCATTCTCATTACCATTGAAGAGTTGTTAACCAAGCGCCCCCTTAATTGTTACTCCCTCCGTCCATGAAATATGGTCTTGTTGCTTTATGCACGATTATTAAGAAAGTTGATATAATATGTAAAAAGTAAGAATATTGTGTCACATCAAGTACAAAATAAATTATTTTAAAAATGTTATGTGTGTATGTTGAAAAGTGTAGATAAAGTTTATTATTTTCATTTTATGCAACAAGACTATTTTTCGTGGACAGCCAAATAAGGCAACCAGGACTATATTTCATGGACGCGTGGAGTATTATTGAAGAGTCTTAATTTATTTTCAATAAACAACTAATACTATTCAGTGAAAGTAACTAATACCCTTCTATAAAACAACTAATACTCTTTAAAAAAAAACCATTGGTATCCGCGGTTTATATATGAATCATTTTCATTCTATTTTCACTCTATGTTTTGTCTAAATTGTAAGTTGGGAAAAGGAAACATTTCTAAGGAAACCGTTTCTCTCTCTGAATCCTTGTTTCCTTGGCATAAATTAACTTAGGTAAATTGATTGATGTTATTAATATTACTTCATCGTTCATAGCAGAAATGGTGGACAGATTTTTCTTCAGCCCCAATACGAAGAAGTCTCACCTTTCAACTCAATCAGAACCGATTACTTTTCTTTCTGGCCCTCCTTCCTCGTAATATTCTTGTGCATAATCGTCTAATTTCTTAATATTTGGGGAAATTCCAGCTAATTAACCTCAGCTGATTGTTGCAGTGGTAAAACCTCATTGCTTTTTCAATTTGCATTCAACTTCGCAGCGGAAGGCAATGGCGTAGTTATCCTGTGCAATCGGCGCAAGTTAGAAACTAACCCTCCGTTTCTCTCTCAGGTATTCCAGTTTCTATAGTTTAATTTATCTTAGGGTTTTTTTTTTTTTGCTTTTTTACTTCAGAGTCTAATTAAGCCAATTTTGTGACTGGTAATTCTAGGGCGTTGATCCTTCTTCAGAGACTTTCCAAAGAATTCAAATTAAGTCAGTAAATTACATTTCTCATTTAAAAATTTGATGATTGTTGGCTTACTATTACATTGTGGTAACATTTTCAATTTTACACTTATGTAAAGGTATGTGGATGATGATGAGGGGATCAAGAATTACTTTGCTGCATTCCACTTGCATGATGCATTTCCAGTTGTGGTTATTATAGATGATTTTGTGGATTTCTTTGATGAAAGGTAAATTGTAACTGAATTATCTCTAGAATTCTGGTAGTTTGATGCTAGTAAGTATTTGGAATAATTACAAAATGGTTCAAAAAGATGGACCATAATTACAAATTGGTTCAAGAAATTTGCACAGACATAAAAATATTTGAACAGAAGCATCTTTTTTTGCAAGTATGTGTTTGTGCAAATCTCTTGAACCATTTATAATTATGGTTCATTTTTTGAACCAATATGTAAATGCCCCATATTTGGGTATTTTTATGTTGGTGGTGTTGCTCGGCTATTCACATATGTTAATATTAGGTTCCAAATAAGTTAATGAAATGTAATAAGGCCCTTGGTTTGATTTCTCGAAGGAATTGCCAGGAGAGATACAATAGCCCTCGAGGAAGAGATTTGGCAATGGTCCGAGTATTAGCACTTGGTCGAAATGCCATTTATCATGCTAAGTAAGCAAAAGGGAAAAAAAAAAAAAAAAAAAAGTATTCAGTTTACATAATGGTAAACAGAATTCCGTTTTTGATTGTTCTGAATTTAGCAGCAAAAGGGGTCGTCCTTGTGAACTTCTATTATCGGACACTCACAAAGGGGACTCCCCGAGGCTGCTCTACATTTACAAGAGATGGGTCTCCTGCATTTACACTATAAAAGGTGAATGGCATGTTGAGTTGAAGCTTAGTAATTTGGTATATTGATTTTCTCTGTAGTAAAGTCCTCTTTGTTTGCTGATGTAGAAGGTGATGGTTCGGGATCGTTTATTCTTAAGAAAAGCTATTCAGCTACTAATGCAAATGAGGAGCAAAAGAGATCTGCTAAGTACTCGATAGCACTTCAGCATCTGGTACTCGACGGCCTTGTTGAGGAAGTCGAATATTAAGCTTCAAAATTTCCTTTAGAATTACTCCCTTTCTCATCATTGATCAGGTTAGATATTATGTAGGATACATGTATATCAACAATGGCCTTTTGAAGTTACAAAGTGTATGACTTTAGAAGTAGTTTGATTGTTTGTTCGTCTGTTTATTTTCTCCGTGATTGATGCAGGAGTTTCGAAAGGAAGTCATAAACTCATTTTGTTAGTTCAGATTATACTCTACCCTCCGAAGCTATTACTCAAGTCACATTACCATCCTCAAGTGTGAAACTGGTGTGCGCTTCTGATATGAATGTAAGTTTTTTGTGTGCATTTTTTTGGTTCCTATTAAAAAAATATTTGAACTACTTGGGAAGTTTATCTTATGTTCATACTACTGATTGGTATAATTTGTACATGTGTGTGGCATAGAAGAAGCATCATGTTCTATTTTCATAGCGAAAGCTAAGGTTGCTTCGTTTCCAATGAGGAATAGGAATAACAATAGAAATGATAGTAGTGAGGAATGGTAGTGGGTATGACTCTTATCATTGTGTTGTTTGGTTGATATTGGGAAAGACTATCATTATCATAAATGTTGTTTGGTTTGTGAATTGTTTAGGAATGAAATCAACTTGTAGTTTCATTTTTCTTTTTCTTTTTTGAGAATAACATTATTTGGATGATTTTAATTTATATCATAAAATGTTTGTTTTATTTATTTATTCAAAGGGATAAAATTATTTGGATTTAAGTGCAATTTTTGGGGTGGAATGATAATGATTGTCATTCCACCCAAAATATTGAGATATATTTTAGGAAATGGAACCACTATAGCAGTAATCAAAGTATTGCACCAAACAACACTTCTCAATATATATTTGCATTAATGCTTTTTAATGTTCATCATCTCTTACCAACCAGTCTCTGATGTTTAAAGAGAAATTGTTTCAGTTTAGGTTAATTTTTCCGGAGATTCTCTGTTTGTCCCGACTATACTTAGCTCGTAAGGTAAAATATTATGAACATTGCCTATCGTACACCATTTATACTATTATCTGTATTAACTAATAATTTTGCTTGTAAGACTAATATTATTACTTGTAAAAAATTCCCCCTTTGTTCAATTTTACTAAATCTATTTTTTAAGACTAATGGGTACTTATATTTTTTTATAAACAATCACTTATTTATAATGTACCTCTCAATACTTCATAATACCCTTCAACATATAACAAAAAATAACAGGCCTAAAAATAGGTCTAGTAAAACTGGACGGAGGGAGTAATATTTTTATTAAGGCCACGGTTATTTGCACTAGCATTTTTGTTAAATACACTGCCCTCGACTTTTTTTTTTCGAAAATTTGTAAAATTTTAGAAAAACTGTTCCGATTTTTCTTTCAATTACACTATGTTCGAAATTTCTAAAAAAGTGAAAAATATTCTGAACACGGAATAGTGTATTCATTCTGGGCTAGTACAAATAACATGTGCCTTTTAGTAATGGTGCGTGGTACACAAGGTGTACCTTTTAGCTCATAAATTGTTGACTGCTTATGAGGTGGATCAGTTTCACAAAAATCATTATTTACAATTAACCATAAGTAATATAGGAAAAAGGGATAATATCTGTTCTTAATATTAACAACATTAGTAAGAAATAATCTGAGAATTTGCTGCTCTCTTTCTTTAAAAGGAAAAGTTGGATGTTTTTTTCCCCTATAACTAGACTCATCAAAGTGGATTGGGTGCTGACCGCCCTTCATACATAAAATGAGATGGGTCAAATTTTTTTTTTTTACTGCGAAGCAAATTTAGTGAGACAATCTGATCAGAAGTTTTATTTATGATTGAGGATTCATCTTTAAGAACTCTATATGGTCACAAATATTTGTAGTCGTCTTTTTAAAAACTACACCCCCACCAAAATAATGATGAATACACCCACTTCTAGGGCCTAAATATAATGAATACATACCCCACAAAATACGCCCATCCAAAATGAAAAGTTATTATAGTTCGTATATTTAATTTAAATTTTATTTTTTTCATTTTGAGCTTATGTCTACTCGTTTCTCACACAATTGCTACTTAGACATTGATTTGTAAATAACAAGATTTGGCATAAATGAAAATTTAAAAAAAATATATATATATATATACTCCCTCCTAAAAAAGATATAGTCAACTTTTTCTTTTTGTTTGTTTCAAATTATAGTCCACTTTTCCTTTTTAGAAGGATATACTGACACGACCGGTCTCACATGACTCACCTAGAATAATTGGATGGAAAGAATTTTACAAAATGACTTGTGCACTCGTGCAATTTTTTTCCTTGACTGAAAATTAAACTAATTAAAGCATGAGGTACAACAATCAATGCCCTGCTGGAATATTCCCCCCTACTAACATATTAGTTGAAGTTTATAGCTGGTCCCACGAGAGCTTCTAAACTCAACTAAATACCCTCTAAATCAGCCGTTGGTTATGACCAGAAAATTTCACATTGCTAGAATGAATTTACAAAATTTAAACAAAAATTCAGCCACACAAATTTGGAGCATATATTTATTTCAGTCCGTACCTACAATATTCAGTTGAGGTATTATGACTAACAAACTGAATGGTACTAAGGACAGTGATTCGCTAAGTCACTTTTGCATCTCCAAATATTATTTGTTAATCCCTTGAATACCAAAAAATTCTCTTCTGTGGCTAACTGCAGCTTATATAAACAGTGTTTTTGCTTGAAGCAAATAAAATAAAAAAATAAAAATAAAAAGCATATAAACAATATAGTATAGAGTCCAACTTTATCAATTGCAAGCACATTACTTTCCGATTGTAGCCAAAAAATTCTGGTAAAACTGCATTTTGTAGATAGTTATATCAACTTACTTCTGTACAGTGTGGGGACACAGCATATAAACTTAAGTCATGTGATCATCCCCACAGGATATCTTGACTTGATGATTTTATATAAAAATGATCCTAGACTTGGACTAGACAAGAAACATATATATATATATATATATGTATATCCTAAGCATTATGAGAGTAGAGACGAATGGGAAGTCCCTCCACTGGTGTTGGCATCGGATCATATGCAATTTTCTCATCACCATTCACCACTTTCCACCTGAATCTTCTTACAACATTGTACTGAAATATCAGTATCTCCAGCCTCGCAAACTCTTTCCCCAAACACATTCGAGGCCCCCCTCCGAACGGCACATACGTGAACGGAGCTGGCCCCGCTTCTTCGAATCTCGATGGATCAAACTTCGTGCAATCCTCATACAACCCCGGGTCTCTATGCGTAAACGACGAGCTCCAATACAACTAAAAAACAATATCATCATCATCATTGGCATCTACCTTCAATAATCTTTCTAATTATAGTTTATGGTTTTGATGTACCTTCCATCCCTTTGGAATGTGATAGCCTGCATAAGTTATATCAGTCAAGGCCTCTCTGAAGGCGCCTGTTACGGGCGGTGATAGTCTCATTGTTTCACATACTACATTCCATGAGTACCTCATCTTCTGTATATCCTCCCACTGCAGAAACTCCCCTTCCTCTTTTTTTGATGCAATTTCATTCAGCTCTGATGTATCAAACCAAGATTATATTTACATAACTATTATTTGTGCAGGTATATACAAGGGAAAATTGATTTTTTTCATCCTTTAACTTTACCCTCTTTTTTTTTCATTCTATTAACTTTCAAATTTTGAACTAGTCCATTTTTTTTTTAACGGAAATTGATTTTTTGTCCTGTAACTTTACCTCCTTTTGCTTTTCGTCCTCCTATCTTTCAAATTTTGATTTTAGTCCTATAATTTGCATATTTTTTTTATTTACGTCATGTTGACTTAGTCCTATAACTTTACCACCTTTTTATTTTAGTCCTGTAATTTTACCACTTTTTTATTTTAGTCCTATAAGGGTTAGTAGATTGTAGGACTAAAACCAAAAAAATATGTATGTTACAGAACGAAAATCAAAATTTAAAAGTCAGTAGGATGAAAATAAAAAAAAAAGAGGTAAAGTTACAGGACTAAAATGAAAATTTGAAAGTCAGCAGGACAAAAATCAAAAAGTGGTAAAGTTACAGGACAAAAAAAATTCCTTTTTTTTTATTTTTGACCTAATAAATTTCAAATTTTGGTTTTAGTCTTGTAACTTTACCCCTTTTTTTTATTTTAGTCCTATAAGGGTTAGTAGGTTGTAGAACCAAAATAAAAAAAAATATGTAAGTTACGGGATGAAAATCAAAATTTGAAAGTCCGCAGGACGATAATAAAAAAAAGGTAAAGTTACAGGACTAAAATCAAAATTTGAAAGTCAGCAGGACGAAAATAAAAAAGAGGTAAAATTATAGGGAAAAAAAAAACAATTTTCCATATATACAAGTATATCAATTTACCTGCAAGCACTTTCTCATAAACATGAGGAAGTTGTGCAAGATTCTTCATCAGCATAGTTATGGAGACGCTCGAAGTGTCGTGACCAGCAAAGAGTAGCATGAGTATGTTGTTTACGATCACTGATTCGGACATGAACTTGCCGTTTTCATCAGGAGTTACGAGCAGATGCGAGAGGAGATCTTGCGAAGGTACAACGGTTTTCGCTTTCAAGGCAACTCTTCTCTGTTTCACTATCTTCCCAAGTTGATTCTTTATAGCCCATGTGGCTTTCTTTGCCTTGTGGAATCTTGTTCCGGGGAAGTCGAAAGGGATTGAGATTAACCCTTTCAAGAAAATGTTGAACAGAATAGCAAGGTTTGAGATCTTCTCCTCGTCTTCAAGGCTCATAAATAATCGGCATGCAAGTCCAAACGTGTATAACTTGATTGTCGGAAACACTTTCACCTCATCTTTACCTTCACCAACATTAGAATCTAACTTCAATTTTAACTGAAAATATGCCCAAATCTTAGAATTTGGAATCTTTATTTGATATGGGACATACAACAAATAAGAAAAAGGAGTACAAATACTAATATGCACATTCCGATTCTCATCTTTAATTTCCTTGAGTGTGTATAGAGTGAAATTGTTTTATACATGAATTGTTGAAGGGTATTAGTTGTTTTTACCAAAGAGTTTTAGTTTTCACTGAACAACTAAGACTCTTCAGTGTAAACAAGTACTCCCTCCGTCCAATATTAATAATCCTGTTTCTTGGGTTGTTAATTTTTGTCATAAATTGGAGGGTATTATGAAGTATTATGAGATTCATTTATCAATAAAGTTATTGTTTATTGATAATATAAGTATCATATTTTTTATAAGCACTCACTTTATTCATAAATGGACCTCACAATACCTTATAATACCCTCCAACTTATGGCAAAAAATAACAGCCCAAAAAACGAGACTACTAATATTGGACGGAGAGAGTAATACTCTTTAGTGAAAATAACTAATACCCTTCACCTATTCATGTATGAACCAATTTCACTATATACTTTGTCAATTTCCTTATCTCCAACTGAAACTTGGCGTTCAATACATAAGGGGTGTTTGCAAATCATATGAAAACGGTGCAGAATCACTTATTATTTTCAAAAGTGCTTTCGAAAATGAGTGATTCTAAAAGTTGTTACTTGTGTTTGCGGAACAAGATTCGTAAGTTGCATTGGTTTTGAATAACAAGTAGGTAGTAGGTAGGGATTGATAGGGATACCTTCCCAGTGAGTGGTGATATGTTGCTGGGAGACCAAATCCATAGTCTTGATATAAAGCCTGGTGAAGGCATCGGGGGTCATAAAATGAGACACCATCTTCCTCATTTGCTTCCCCTCCTCCCCACCGCTGGTTGCCAAACACGGCCCTAGTAGCTTTCTCACAGAGCTGGGCCACCAAACCGTGACCAGCTTATTCTCGTTACTAAACAAGAACTTGTTGCCTGCAGGCCCGCACAGCACGGCCATTGCCTCCCCCATAATCGAAGTTTTGAAGACTTCGTCACATCCGTACTTGATCATTCTCTCTTTCACAAACTTATCCGGCGTTCCATCTAATCCTGCACCAAGAAACTCCCCTGTTTCTCCAAGAATTGGCCATCCGTAGCTGCCTGGAGGAAGATTCAAGGATGTTTTTGTTATGAGTTTTACAGCAAGGATCACAAGTACGACAACAAGTATCAAAGCTCCCAAGATAGCAGCCATAGCAACAACTTGAAAAGATGTTGCAATGCAATCTATATATATGTATACATATATTCTTGATATCTTGTGTGGATTATGGCTGCGGCCCCCACCACCTCCACCTCCACCATTGCTTTGAGTGGAGGAGCATTTTATATGTTGCGGAGAAAATTGAAGAAGATATTTTATGAAGGGACATTAAGATCTTAATCAAGATAAAGAGCATTAACGAGCACGACCACAATTCATTAATAAACACCTATGGTCATGATTTTTAACTGGTCGGCCACAAAATTCTTAGCATCGCCAAAATTACAACAAAGATCATTTAAATTACTACCTCTGTCCCTAAATAAATTGCACAATTAACTTTTCAAAAAATTTAGTATGAAAATTGACTAGTAATATTTAAATTGATAAAATACTTTTTATGAGGGTGTATTGTTCACTTTAAATGACAAACAAAAGAAAAATATTTTTGTGTGTAATTACTAATGGAATGAGATGTTGTTTAGAAGTCTTTGTAGGAGATGTTATTTAGGAGTTGATATAAAAAAAAGTTGGTAGTGAATTGGTGAAAATATATTATGAGGGAAATATAATATTGGTATGGCAAGTTTTGTTGGTAACAATTTGGAGAGAGTTTATTGTAGTAATTTCAGGTTGAATAGGTTTGCAAATGCTAATTAATGAATATTTTACCAATTGTAGCATTATATACTGGATGAAGAAGATACACACCATCTGAAATTTGCTATTGTTCTGTATTCATCAAGTTTTTGTTACTAAGTGACAAAACAAAATGAACATCTTGATTACATTTTGCTTTATTTACGACCACCAAAGCTCTAAACACCACAACAAAATAAAACATTGTTTAAATTATTTAACATCTGCATTCCTCAACCTACAAAGAATTCGTCTACGAAATCAACTTGCCTACAAAATTAAATTCCTAATCCTAGGTATTAATTACCTACAAGCAATTTGCCAACGAAAATTTACCCCGAATAATTTGCCTACTAAAATTCCGTATAGGTAAAGAATGAAATGACTATATAATTAGAAAATTTTGTAGGCAATTATATATATATATATAGGGAAAATTGACTTTTTTGTCCTTTAAGTTTCATTGACTTTGATTTTCGTCCTCTTAAGTTTTGAATTTTGAAATTAGTCCGATAAGTTACAATTTTTTGTGATTTTTGTCCTGCGACCTGCTACTGCAGGTAGATCAGCCGGTCATGCAGTGACGCGACACAATTTTTTATTTTTTTTTAATTTTATTATGATATATATCCTACGTGGGAGATGTTATTGGTTAATATTAATATGTGTGTATATATATTAAATCAAAATGTAAACAAAATATTAATTTTAAAATTTATAATTAACATTACCCCAAACCCACCTCCCTAACACGGCACTGCAGTAACACCCCTCCACCCCCACCCCCTCCCCCTCTCCCTCCCCCTCCCCCAACCCCAACAACCCCCGTCCCCAAGGACGTTCAAATTTCGATCCGACGCCTGCCACCGCCGCCGCCAACCCCCCTAAGTAATTCGACTCTGTAATTGAGAGCGTGAGTGAGTTTCTCTCTCTATTTCTCTCCCTAGGTTTTTGTTAAGGGGATGATCGATTGAGAGTAGGTTACTCAATTGATGTCGAATTTGTCGAAAGAGTGGGTTAGTTCAACAAATTGCTCTGATTTTTTCGTTTTGGATTTTGGGGATATTTAAATTGTTATGGGTTTTCGTTCAGGGGATGTTTGATGATTTTTTCAAATGAATTTTTTGGTCTGGGTTTGAATATTGTTATTGTTCGAGAATTAAGAATTCCTCCATAAACTTGAGGATTTAGGGTAATTACGAATTGATTTCATCCTAAACTCGCTATGAATCCCTCTGCGTTCACCTCTTTAACTTGAAGCCAGTGAATTCGACTGAGTTCTGGCGGCGGTGGAATTTTTTATTGGCGGCGGGCCTGGAAGGTGAGGCAGCGGCGGCGTTTGGGCGGCGGTGGCGTTTGGGTGGAGCAGTGGCGGTCTTAAGTTTTGAGATTTTTATAATTTTGATTTCAAAAATTAAGTCAGAAATTAATTAATATATTAATATGGTAAGATTCAATTTATAATAATAGTTAGATTTTTATATTAATATTTTTAAATTTATAATAATATTTTATAATCTAATAAAAAAAATCATTATTTTTAGAAAATTGGTTTAATTTTTATAAATTTTCAATATATATATAAAGGATATAAGTACCAACCAATCAAAAATTTACATGTAGCATATATATCATAATAAAATAAATAAAATAGAAAAATAGTGTCACATCAGCATAGTAACCGGGTAATTTACCTGCAGTAGCCGGTCGAGGGACAAAAATCACAAAAAATTGTAACCTATCGGACTAATTTCAAAATTCAAAACTTAAGAGGACGAAAATCAAAGTCAATGAAACTTAAAGGACAAAAAAGTTTATTTTCCCATATATATTTTGTTGTGAAATATTGAAAGCTTGAACTAAATTTAACATTATAATATCATAAACAGACTGATTACAACCGCAACATAAAAAGCAAATATGGTTCAAAATATTGTAAATAAGTGCGTAAATTAAAGAGATAGCGTTTGTTGACCCAGTTCGTTGGGAACGACTACGTCTGAGGGCGATCCAAGCCAGGAGTTTCACTAATGATGTTGTGTATGAGAGTGATTACAATAATGAATACAATGATCTATTTATAAGGATAAAACCCTAGTCTATGATATAAAGTCCGTTGGGTTTCTTGGTCTATAAGTAATGTCCACATCAAATCTTCTAGATTTGGAATAATAAATCTTCTAGATTTACAACACTCCCCCTTGGACATTACGACATAACATAAATGTCTTGTCATAAAACTCCACATGCTAGGTTTCGGCCAAATAATAAGTTAGGGAGGAATGTTATTGATCTTCTAGATCTAAATCTTCTAGATTTGTTTCGGGGTTACCGCTCCCCCTGAAGACAACATCACATTAAGTCTTTGCATCCTTATACCGCGAACGTACTTTTTAAAAGTAGACGTAGGTAAGAATTTAGTAAACAGATCTGCTAGATTGTTACTAGATTGCACCTTTTGAATGGTAATTACACTGCTCTTCTGGAGTTCGTATGGGTAGAAAAACTTAGGTGAAATATGTTTCGTCAGGTTTCCCTTAACGTACCCATTACTTATTTGTGCGATGCAAGCAGCGTTGTCTTCAAATATAATGGTGGGAGGTGTATCGCCTTTGGCGATACCACACGAGTCACCAATGTGTTTTACCAAGGACCTTAACCAAACACATTCTCGTGCGGCTTCAAATAAAGTTATGATCTATGAGTGGTTTGAAGACGTGGTAACCATGGATTGTTTAACCGACCTCCATGAGATTGCGGTTCCACCACAAAGAAAAACGTAACCAGTCTGGGATATGGCGTTGTGGGGATCAGACAAATAGCCAGCATCCACATAACCTGCTAAGGTTTTGTCTTGGTTCTTGCGATAAAACAGTCCAAGATCTTGAGATCCTTGGAGGTATCGTAGAACGTGCTTAACACCATTCCAATATCTCCTTGTAGGAGAAGCGCTATATCTCGCAAACAAATTGACAGCAAATGCAATGTCCGGCCGAGTGCAATTTGCGAGATAGAGCAAAGCTCCAACAGCGCTAAGATAAGGAACTTCTGGCCCCAGAATTTCTTCTGAATCTTATCTTGGTCTAAATGGGTCCTTATCCACTTTGAGGGATCGAACAACCATAGGGGTGCTAAGTGGATGAGATTTATCCATGTGAAATCTCTCCAATATCTTCTTTACGTAGGTCGATTGATGAATAAGGATTCCTTCTGGGAGGTGCTCGATATGCAAGCTAAGACAGTACTTGGTTTTACCCAAGGACTTCATTTCGAATTCAGCTTTCAAGATTGAACTGGCTTCTTCAATCTCTTTGCATGTTCCGATTATGTTTAGGTCATCAACATAGACGGATATGATGCAAAAATCAACTTGTGATTTCTTCGTGAATATGCATAGGAAAACTTTATCGAATGTGTATCCCTTCTTCTGAAGGAATTCACTAAGTCGGTTGTACCACATGAGGCCCGATTGCTTCAGGCCATACAACGACTTTTGCAGTTGTATGTTATACATACTGCGGTTTTCACCATCCCTCATTTGAGGAATGTCAAATCCATCTGGGATTTTTATGTAAATGTCGGCATCTAGTGATCCATATAAGTACGCGTTTACTACGTCTATTAATCTCATTTGGAGATTCATTTTAACTGCCAAAGATATCAAGTAGAGGAACGTTATTGAGTCCATGACATTGAGTTCATGACGGGAGAATAGGTTTGATCGAAATCAATCCCAGGTCTCTACGAAAAACTCTTGAGCTACAAGTCTCGCTTTATAACTCTCCATAGTATTGTTCTCATTTCATTTTCGTACAAAAACTCATATATATCCTACAGGGATAGCGCGCGCGGGTGTACGAACGAAAGAGTCAAATCTTGTCTTTTGTTAAGCGATGCGAGCTCTGCTTCAATTGCCTCTTTCCATTTTACCCAATCGGAGCGCTTCTGGCACTTAACGATAATTTAGGGTTCTGGATCCGGATCGTTAATGGAAAGAGCAAATGTCGTTGCAAATGTGTCGTCGACGACAGTAATATTTATATTACATGTTTCTCCCGTATATGTGAAATTCACAGAGACTTTGACGTTTACGTCAACCAAACCTTTATCATTTCCCATTGTATCTGGGTCTGGTCGTTCCACGGTCCTAGTGCAAGGAATATTTTGTGCACGTGCTTCATCACTAGGACTCTCGTCTCCTAGACTTGGGGTTATCAAGAAGGATCTCTTCTAGAGATTTTACATTCGACTGACCAGTTTTGCTAGTCTTTCGTTTAGTTGTGTTACTATCTCTTGAGGGTCCCTTACGCTTTTGGCGTGTAGGGGCATGAGTACTCGTTTTACTTGGGACCTCAACCCTTTGGGGAGCATTTACTGCAGGTATATGCGATTTAGTTACACCTCTATGGTCAGTGAAAGCGTCTGACAGATTATGTGCTAAATTTTGCAAGTTAATGATCTTCTGAACTTCTAGTTCAGATTGATTAGTGCGCGGATCTAGATACTGAAGATTACTTACGTTCCACGTAAGTTCCCGACATTCATTCAATTTTGAATTCGGATCTCCCCCTAATGCCGGCAAGTAATCTTCATCGAACGTGCAATCAGCGAATCAGGCCGTTAATTGATCCCCGGACAAAGGCTCGAGGTATTTCATGATGGATGGAGAGTCGTATCCGACATAAATATCGAGTTTCCTTTGTGGGCCCATAGAGGTCCGCTTTGGTATCGTTATTGGAACGTATACCGCACATTCAAAAATACGCAGATGAAAAATGCTAGGTTCTTTCTCACACACTAACTGTAGGGGGGAATGATCATTATATGCAGTTGCACGGATTTGGATTAAGTGCGATGCATGTAGGACTGCATGCCCCCAGCATGAAATAGGTAGTTTGGAGTTCATAAGCAATGATCTCGCGATAAGTTTGATATGTTTTATTAGCGCCTCAGCAAGACCATTTTGGGTATGGACGTAGGGGACCGAATGCTCCACTTTAATTTCCAGGGCCATACAGTAGTCTGTAAAGGCCTTCTAGCTGAACTCAGCTGCATTATCCATGCGAATATATTTGATTGGATAATTCGGGAATTGAGCTCGAAGCTCGATAGTTTTCGCAATGAGCTCTGCAAGAGCTTGATTGCGGGTAGACAGCTAATAAGCATATATCCACCTAGTGGAGGCATCAATAAGGACCATGAAATAACGAAATGGTCCTGATGCTGGGTGAATCGGTCCGCAAATGTCTCCTTGAATTCGCTCAAGGAAAATCAGAGACTCTAGTCCAACCTTAGTGCGCAACGGGATACTGTTAACTTACCCTTAGAACATGCATCACAAATATATTCATCAACAGGAGGGATTCTATTATTCGAAATATTATGACCAATTGAATTAGATAGAATCCTACGTATCATATATTATCCTGGATGAGTTAACCGTTGATGCCTTAATATAAAGAAGTTCGGGTTATGAAATTTCATACTCATGGTTAGATGGAGATTTTGACGGCCGGATGTAGGAATAGTACAATCTGGGGGAGAAGTGAGGAAGTTTTTCTATAACTTATTTACGGCTACCTCGAGTAATAGTCATCAAAAGGTATTCGTTATTGTTCTCAGTTTCAGTTTCAATGTGATATTCATTAGTCCTAATATCTCTAAAATTGAGCAGGATACACTTAAACTGTGGAAACAATAAGGCATTATTCATTATGAGTTCGGTACTCACGGGGAGGACAATTGGAGCTCTTCTGGACCCCACTATCAACCTACTATCATTACTATTGTAGTTATACTCCCCTTACGATTTAACAAGTTATGAAAGAACTTCTTATCTCTTAAGATTGCATGAGTGGTGGCGCTATCTACCAAACATAAAACACAATCTCAATCCATCATGCCAGAGGAAATAGCCCAAACCTAATAGATGATATGTTTTACTAGCCATGAAAAGCAATATCCAAGTAAATTTAATGGACAGCGTTAAGGTAAACACATCGAAGCTAAAACATAATATTATCCCTAAAATAAAATATCCGAAAGAAAGGATCCAAATATAAAGTATTAAAACAATCAAATACACAAATCACTCATCATCTCCAAGGTCCTTGAGCTTGATGCTCAGAGGATCGACGTTGTCTTGGTCAAAGTCTACTTCAGGCAGTCTGGCATGGTGAGATTCGACTCTAGGGGCCTTCCTCTTGCCGTCCTTCTGCTGCTTTTGATAAGCCTCAACCAAGTTCTTGGGATTGCGACACATGCAAGACCAATGGCCTCTGCATCCGCATCTGTAGCAGGACTGCTTAACCTTGCCAGATGAAGAGCGAAATTCGAGGTTCTGTGACCACCGGATGTACTACGACCTCGGCCTTTAACCCAAATCATCTTACTCTCTCCCTCTTCCACATTTGCAACCAATTAATATAATTGTCCCTATACTGCTGCTAGAGTATAAGGTTGCTAGCGTAGAATGTTGACAGATTGTCCTGCATCAACTGGGTTACAATACGGTGCAAAGCAGAGTTATACTTCGTCATAGACTTAAGGTCTTGGAAACGGAGTCTCAATCAATCGTATTGTACCGGAGAGAGGAGTATATCATTTTGTTGTTGGAAACGATCCTACAGGAAGTTCCACAACATTCCGGGGTCCCTGAATGAGGATTTGAATGATGAATTCCTCACTCAGGTGGTTCATGAGAGATATCAAAGCTTTCGCCTTCAGGGCGTTAGTGGATTTTGAACCTTCGAGAATTGTTTCGCTCAACTTATTTAAGGTTAGATGGAACTCGACATCTAGCGCCCATATCAGGTAGTTATTACCATCGAGAGCAAGCTCATCGAATTCTTTCATGGTAATATTATATATTTTCACTACAATTTTAAAGTGACATGGTAAGAGTTGTGACCAATTTATTGAAAACGGGGAAATAAAGATTTATTTAATTATTCTAGAGGACATAGATACATGTATTGAGCATCGTCTACCCAAAATATAAATTTACGGTCCGACAAATACCGGGCGCCACCTACCCGGGCATAATATGCGGACTATAAAAAAAATAAACTATGTGCAGAAAAGTAATGCACGTAGGATAATTAAATCACATAAACATGCATAAACAATTAAGGAAGATAATCATATGAAAATAATTTCTAGAAAATATACGATTTAATAGACAGATGAAATAATCATAAGAATAATTATTTCATGTATATTAACGCAATTTAACGAAATATTTTCAGGATTAAAAATAAATTAATACGGAATTTGTGATTTCAAGAACGAAATCGCAAATCACAAGAATCCAGGAAAAACACCGCCTGTGTCGCGCATGGCGAACGGGCGGCGGTGCACGGTGGACGGCAGTGGCGGCGGCTGCACGCAGCAGGCAGCAGCGGCGGCTCGGCATCAGGCGCGGGCGCGCGGTGGTGCGGGCGGCAGCAGCGCGGGGCGCGCGGCCTCAGGCGCGCTAAGACAGTGGCGCGGGCGCGCAGTGACGCGGCGGCAGCGGCGCGCGGCAGTGCAGGCGGCACGCGGCACAAGGCGCGCGGCGGCGGTTGCAGCGCAAGGTGCGCGGCGGCGCAAGGCGCGGCTCGGACGTGCGGCGGTTGCGGGTGTGCGGCGCTGCCGGCATTCGACGGTGGACGGGACGGCGGCCGTTGCTCGTCGATTCAATTCACAAAAATAATTTAATTCGTATACAAACATAATACAATTATACGCAAGAATATTCAAGAACGAATTCATATCTATGGTACACATCAAAAACATGTAATTCATATGAAAATTAATTTAGGGCGTACCGTACAATCTCGAGCAAAGACTCGTGCTGATAACATGTTGTAAATAAGTGCGTAAATTAAAGAGACAACGTTTGTTGACCCAGTTCGTTGGGAATGACTACGTCTAGGGGCGATCCAAGCCAGGAGTTTCACTAATGATCTTGTGTATGAGAGTGATTACAATAATGAATACAATGATCTATTTATAAGGATAAAACCCTAGTCTAAGATATAAAGCCCGTTGGGTTTCTTGGTCCATAAGTAATGTCCACATCAAATCTTCTAGATTTGGAATAATAAATCTTCTGTATTTATAACACAAAAAACACAACTGGATTCAATGCTTGACAATAGTAATCCTTACCACCTAAAACAATCCTAATGAAATAGAAAAAGTAATTGAATTAAATTGAGTATCTAAATTTAGCAGCTTCTTTCACAATCTGTAAATAATGAATTGATCAGTATAAATCAGTATACCTCCACAGTATAAAACTGTAACTAATGCCCTGTTTAAAGAGAAATTATACTTGTTAAGTTCGTATCACTCATCATTTCTTACGGAAAATGTAAACTAGTGTAGTGATGACATAAAAGTAAGAGAAAACAGCTCGCAAAGATGAGTGTTGAAAACTCTTTGGTACAGCGAAAAATACCACCAAACCCCACATTTTATATTATGCATTAGCATTTTCTAGTGCAACAAAGAAAAATGTGATCAGAATTGTTAGATAAAATGTAAATTACCGAATATGTATATTTTCATGAGTATATGAGATTACCTCCAAAGACTTGGGGGAATAAAATTCAATCAAATCCCTTAGAAGGAATATTTTAATCCTCAAACACAACTTAAAAACTATCAGGGCATTCACATGTGAAAAGGGATCAAGATTGAAATAACTTACTTCAAGCTCTTTGAGTTCAAATAGGTCCTCAAGCAGCTATAGGAATTGTCTCCGAACAATATTCTCAAGAATCCGGCAAATATACAGAAATAAAATGTCAAGAATTTGAATAGAATCATAACTGGATTGCGAGTGAGTTTGGCGAAGGAGATAGACTCTCAGGGCACTAAATGCAGAAAATAAATCCAAAGCCGCTTATGGGGCACTGAAAATTTACATGATTTGCATAAAGAGAAAACATGAATTTAAAACATTATCAATAAACTAAAAAACCACAAAGATTTGTTCAAGTGGGTGCCCATGTATTATCGTTTGAACAGTGGGAGCAAATGTTGGTCAAAAACCCATATTCATCTGACAAATAAAATTTGAATTCTAAGTACTTAAAACTACCAAAAAATCGACTAAAAATCATGGTCATTTAAAACAATAAGAAAAGTCATCAAACAATCAAATGAAACTACAATTACCTCTTTCAAACCATGCATCACAGAACCGAGAATGGTAGTGTTAGATAAACCCAAACTTACCATAGTTATCCTTTCCAGAGTTACACTGATTTCTGACTAATGGCACATCTAACAATCTGTCCAAAAAAAGAACAGCAAAATCATATTTTGGCTCTCCAATAATTCAACCACTTACTTGATTAACTTTACGCGCACTATGTGTTTGATAAAATTGATGAGAGCCACTTACAATTGGCTGCACAGTCGAAACATCGACAATCAAGAAAGGAATAACAGAAAATTCCATGAAGTTTCCTCAATCGTGCATCTCAATTTGCATAATTTAAATGCGTGGAGTAATTTTAAGAGCCAGACGATTTGAGTGTGGAGACTTTTCGAGCACAGTTGTCATAAAAATATGCATCTGTAAAACGGTGAGTGGCTTTCATAATTTGTAAAAAGATAAACCACTAAAAATTATCGAAATTAGTGAGATAAAGAATTGGGACTTTCTAACTCTTGTCTTTCATCATACCTACACTCCAACCTTATCACCATATGCTAATAATCAGTAGACCATATTAACACACACAATTTCATCAAAAGCTTGTCCATAGAGCTTAAGTTGTGAATCTAACACATCCAAAATATGGTGAATCTTTTGTGATGCTGGATGATGATTATCACAAGCAGCAAACTGATGCACACGTTTTTCAACTTCAATCCAGCTCGACCCGGGCAATACCTTCTCCACTCCACACTCCCTCATCGCGCCCCTAATCCTCGCGACTTCATTCCATCTATTCGCTTCAGCATACATGTTGATTATAAGCGTGTAATACCCGCTATTATTTGGTTCCAAAATCCTCAATCTCTCAAAAGCTACTTGAGCAATCTCCAAGTTCTTGTGAAGCTTACAACCACTCAATAAAGCACCCCAAATAACAGAATTTGGTTCCATTCTCATGCTTCCTATCAACACTAATGCTTCTTCCAATAAGCCAGCTCTTGATAAAAGGTCGACCATGCAACCATAATGTTCAATTTCAGGAAGGATTGAATATTTTGTGGTCATTTCAAGGAATCTCCGCTTACCTTGTTCAACCAACCCTGCATGAGTACAAGCTACAAGAGCACTGAGAAAGACTACACTGTTTGGCTCAATCTTCTCCTTCTCCATTTTATCCAACATAGCTAATGCTTCGTTCGCATATCCATGATACGCGAGGCCATCAATCACACAACTCCAACAGAAAATATTTTTCTCCTGCAATTTGAAGAACACCACCAGTGCTCTCTCCAAAACCCCACACTTGGCATACATATCAATCAATGCAGATCCTATATAAACATCGATATTAGACCTGGTTTGTGTAACATACCAATGCAACTCCTTCCCTTTGTCCAGAGCTCCAAGATGTGCGCAAGCAGATATCACAGTGGCCATAGTCGTGTCATCAGGTGTAATTCCAGCACTCTTCATTTCATCGAAAAGTTGTAATGCTTCTCCATATAGCTCGTGTTTACAGTAGCAATTGATCATGATGGTCCAAGAAATCACATCCCTTTTGAGCATTCTACTGAACAGCGCCTCTGCAGCCTTCACATCTCCTGCCTCCACGTATCCATGAATCATGGTATTCCAAGCAGCAGTATTCTTTTCAGGCATTTCATCAAACACCTTCCTTGCATTGTTCAAATCTCCAGCTCGGGCATGGGCAGATACCATAGTAGACCAAGCAAAACCATCCCTTTCAGGCATTTCATCGAACACCTTCCTCGACTCAACAACCCTGCTCAAACTTGAATAAAAATCAACCAACGTGGTTTGAACATGAACGTGTGACCCCAGCCCATTCCTCAAAACCTGAGCATGAACACATTCACCAAATCCCACAAAGGATAAAACTCTACAACTCTTAATAACAGGTGGAAGCGTATAACTGCTAGGGCGAATGCCATTCCTCAGCATAGCAACATAATGCCTCAAACCTTCAAGGGGACGAAAGCAACTTAGAAAGCCTCCGATTATGGCATTATATACGAATACATTGGGATTATCCATGTGGGTAAAGGCGAGGACTGCTGAATTTATACTGCCAACTTTGGAACAAGCAGTGATGTATTGATTCATCAAGAAGCAATCTTGAGCTGTGTTGTTCTTGAGCAACAAGGCGTACCATGATTCCACTTGCTTCAATGTGGAGCATCTTTTCAACTGGTCGGCCACAAAATTCCTGCATTAGTCCATGCGCAGATCATCTTTAATTCACACACACACATAGAAACAGAGCTTCAAATTAAATTGCAGATGGCAGAAGGAATACATCAGTAAAGAAATATCAAGGGTGGAGTTTGAATACTCCAATCCGAAAGTAGAAATGAGAAGAGAGGAGAGGATACCAAGGGTCGGTTTCCAATGCAATGTGAAGAGCTTGATTAATGGTAGAAAAGTGATTGACATTGCAACTCGTCTTGAGGTCAGGAGCAGAAGCAGTTGAGAGTGCCCTCAATCCTCCGTCCCCATGACTCAATCTTCCAATTCTCCTCAAACCCATTTTCAATGTCTATCCGACAAAAGAAAAAATGAAAGTGAATATATATATATATATGCAGATGCAATCTCAATTTCAATTTAGGCATAGTTAAATTTAATTCAGTTGGTTTGGCCACGCGATGTCAGTTTGGCCTGTTTTGATTTTGTTTATTTGCTCTTTGTTATAAAAAAAAATGAATAAATATCAACACTGAAACATGAACATGTCATATTTAGTTGCGTGCTGTCGAGGCTTGACATCCTGGCTAATTATGTTCCACCAAAAACAATATTTATGTAAACTCTCTATGTAATGGGATTTCTTCTATTCACTTTCTATGATGTCACACTTAGAAACACTTAACTCGTATACATTCTACATGCATGATAATTTAATTCGTCAGCAATAATTTTAACAGCCGAACCATAGATTATTAAAGTAAGGAAAATGTTTTGAAATTTCCAGTTTCTAAGATCAATTGTGACATTTTGATGTCATTACATCACCACATTAAATGATTTTTTACAGGACTCTATATCCAAAGATCATTAGGAAAAACGAAAGAGTTTGAGAATGTATTCTAATAAATTAACATTTGCAAATGTATTGTGATATTTATTTAATTTTCTAAAAATTAAATAAAATTAAGGAATAAAATCTGGAAAGTACATTTTCTAGTTTACCAAAACCTAAATGTCCCAACTATATGAACAGGCTCCCCATATCCCTGTCCCAATAAAAAGTTCTTGTAATAATCTTCCAATAAAACAAACCCAAAACCCTCATACATGTATATCCGCACAATCTTCAAAATCAAACATTATGGTATTTTCTCTGTTGCTAAAATTCACGTTCTACTTCGCTTCATCACCTCTAACCAAAACTGACTAAAATCCTTCCCCTTTTTCTCTTTTCCTCCCCCAAAACCAAGTTGTTGAACCCTGATATGTTCTTTTACCTAATTAATTAATTAATTGTTTTGTACAAAAGTCAAAGCATTAAAAACCATAAAAAAAATTGTGTAAATCATAAACTATTTAAATGCATATCATGTGCACAATTAATTGATTAATGACATCTTATTTTTTGTTACCTGCAGGGCTGCCAATCATAACTCATAAGAGATGTTAGTGAGATAGACACGGAATGCTTTCTGCACCTATGGCTTTTTCAGGTATGCCTAGACATAATTGTCACTGCATGGATTTGTATTGAATGACGATGTTTTCATCTCGAGCTCGTCTGTGAGGCTTGGTTTGGAGCACATGACATCATAAATGCTATACACATTGATAGGATTAATCATACTGTAAGGTTCACAACTATTAACTTTGTGCCTGAAATTACAGTGAAGACAAAAACTCAAATTAATACTTAAATTAAACTCTTCAATTTAGGTAATCATCAAAATAAACATATGCCTTGAGACCTGAAAGGCTTGGAGGCTTTTAATGGCAAAATCAAAGTAACCTTTATGCTACACTTTCGAAAAAAAATCTTATGGTTCTTTTGTTCCTCCTTTCTCTCGTACACTTTGACATGGGCTTCTTCTTCAATGTAATGGCCTACAAAAAACAGATACTGAATTTTAGAAAAACCTAAAGAATCACTCACAACTATAATCAGAAAATTTTATTCAATTAACTGGTGTTGGGGGCACAAGTGACTGAATTTAATCACTTGAACGAACAATTTTTTTAACAATAAGGTTAATACTGTTTTATGTGTGAAGCCCTTTTGTGCATACAAATTCTGACTTATAGCTAAACACATTTCATTGGGCATTCAACTAAATCTGTGCATCAGGCAAATTGACTATCTAAATACTTAATTAATTAGAAAGTGATATGAGGCTAAATAAATAACGATTAGTAAAGAAAATCAATGAGGATAAAGAAATAATGATTAGCGAAGAAAACAAAAAGAATTTACACACCCTACTTTTCGACTTGGATAATTTTTTGGGCTTGCAGAACACATAGGATTAAATTCATGCACTAAATTTTCTCTTTAGACATAGAAAATCCACACCAAGAACAACTCCTTCTGTCTTGAAAGGAAACAGACTTGGAGAGCGATAGAAATCTCTAGAATTTCCCTTGATGTTTAATCTAGTATAGGAAAGAAAAGTTTTAATAATATAGTCATCACAATCACATGCCATTGGTTGAACTTGCACCAGATATATTTTTCTCATCGCCCACATATACACAACTCTTCTCTTCTCCCTTCTTTCCCTCAACAAAGACACATAAGAATTACTCAGTAGCCACAGTTGCAATTAGACACTACACCATTCCTCCCCTTTCCCTCATCTCTCTCACAAAATCAACACAAAATACTTTCACATCCCCTAGCACAGGATTCACACACACTAAATTTAGAAGAATTTTAAATTGTGAATTAAGAGGGCAGCTCAAAATTTTACACCAAGTTCAAATTAAGAGAAATAAGGGTTTTATGAAGCATACACCATCTTCTTCATTTGTAGATCATATATGTTTCACAAAATATATAAATAAAAAATCACTAAGTTATGCAAAATGATAGCTTAAAGCCTCGACGAAATTTGATGAGCTGCGTATGACTTACCACAGAGAAATTCCCAGCATTTTACCAGCATATGATCAACTGATGTTATGCGTGGAGTTTCCAGTACAAAAGCATAAGCATTGGCCGCATACCTGATTTCCACAGTTGCAACCAAATTGAAATTGACCCAAAAGAAAAAGAGGCTTTAATGGAAAGAAAAACAAAGCATTTTTGTTGAAGTACTTGAATCTGACGCGGTTAAGGATGAGCAAGAGAGAAGGCACGAGGAACAATGCCGGACAATGGCAATGCTAGAAACAGAAGGGGGTGAGCAAAGACCAACACCATTTTCAGAAACTGAGAATAATATATATATATATATATATATATATATTTTATCAATAACTATATAATAACAAAAACTTATGCCTTTTTTAGAAACTTATGTATCAACACAATTTTCATTTATTAAATCTGTATAAATAACTGTTACAATCTCTGCATTGAATAATACTAAAAAAAAAATATTAATGTTTAATAGAATAATTTAATTACTGCATATAAAGCATCAACCTGTCAACTTCCTCTATCAAAACTTGATATATTCACACACTCACAAATAAACAAATGGTAAAGCCCCTCTATAAAAACTCAATATATTCACACATTCATAAATAAACAAATTGTACTGTCCAAAATAAATAGATCATTCACCTTCTCCACTCTTGAGATTATTTATCATAAAGAATTGTTACAACCTAACCATAATAATCAAATTTCCACATAAATATATAGATTGCATCTTCATTTTAATTCCACCTTTCTTCCAAGCACACATTTTGAAGTTTTAATACCACCCTTTGGAGCTTGACCAAAGATATAAATCCATCAAAGTTAACTTCGGCTTTGAAACCTAGAGTTGTTCGGGTTGCACGAGTGTTTACCAAAAATACTTAAGTCAACCGGTGTGCGTCATGATCAAGAGGTACATATAGCTCTTATTCATGTAAAATGGATGCCTGTAACAATCTTAAAATCTCAGCAACAAAAAAAGTAATTTATTCTACAAGTTTATGCTATAGCCTATAGAGTTAATAGTTACATTTTGCAACCCTAAACCAATACTTTGTGTGAAGAAACAATTACTAAACAACAACATTTAGATTCTAATTATTTTGCAACATTTTAAATAAAAAGGACGCAACATAGAACACTCTTAGAATCAGCAACATAAATGTCCTTAAAAATGATGACATTACTGGATATTGCTCATTTTTATCATGTAAACGCTATCTAAAAAAATCAACCCCGTTAAGATGGATTTTACTGTGAGAAATCAGAAATGAATACAAACAGAAAAGCTCATTACTGGATATAAGTAAACGAGCTAGGCTCGAAAAAGCTCGTTAAATTTCTTTAAGGCCTTTTAACAAACACTTTGATTGCATCACAATGCAATCAGAACCAGGAAGCACCGAAGCAGAATACAAAAACATCAGATGGTCAGAATATAGTAGCTTCTCTTTCATGTCATATATGGGCCTGAATAAAGAACTCTTGAAATAACCGGTCAATATCCCAACAGTATGACCAAAATTATTTTACCTTAAAGCTAAAAGAACCATAATCCTAATTTGAGATGTGCTGTGGATGGTGGGCGTCTGGCGGCTGGGAGACGGGAGCCGCGTCACAGGCGGCTGATGGTGGGCGGCTGTCGGAGGGCGGTGGGAGGTGGAGCGGCGGACGTGGAAGTGGGATGTGGAGTTGGGCAAATTAGGAAATGGGAGGGATTAGGACTCTAATCCTCTATTCCTCTCACTGGCTGGCTGTCCTACACTCCTACTGCACAAATACTACGTCCATCCCAATAACTTGTTCATACTTGTGTTTCGCACATTTTTTAAGAAAAAATAGGGTATGTGAGTGTAGATTTAAATAAGTGAGTGTATACTTAAATAAAATAATGATACTTTTATGTTTTATTGATTTTTCTAAGAGAAAATTATTTCCTTTTTTGGAGTGTGAAAGAAATATTGGAACGTCCATTTAAAGCAAGTGTGAAGAAAATATTGGGAGGGGGGAGTAACATTTTTTTGACAAAGTATAGAGTATTAATTATTTTTTTTCTTTTTCTTTTTTACAGAAGGGTATAATTATTTTCATTAAAGAGTATTAGTTGATTTTACTGAATGGTATTAGTTATTTTCACCAAAGAATATTACTTAATTACTGAAAAAAATACTTTTATACAAATGACAAGTGTTAGGACACCTGTTAGCTTCTAATACAATGTCTAATTAGTGTGATACTTGGCTATTTTTCGAGGTGCTCAACTACTCGCATGTATGCCTTTGCATTGGGTACTTGGGCCTTCTCTCTCTTAGCTATTTGCTCAGTTTTTTGCCCTTTGACCAGCTTCTAGCCTGAATGTCTAACACTTTTGACCAGCTGCTCGTCTTTTCACAGATTGTGTTTTTTTATGCACAGTTGTTTGTCTTTTATCATTTACCTTCCTTAATCATCATTTCTTCATGTTAATCTCATGTCCAGTTGTTCGCCTATCAACATTATTATTAGGTTAATTATTGGGTTACTTGAGGAGCCTTTAGGAGAATTAAGATTGAACCTCCAATGGGCTTCTGAATTTTTAATATTGAGCCACAGTATAATTCTTTCCACTAATATTAATTAATATCACTATTAAATTAATATTGTATTATCCATCTTAATCCATATTACTATAATATGGGCACCCGGTTATTATTTCCCCTGTTTAAGATTATTTAGTCCATTAATTAATTGAGCTTCTGAATAGCTCTAAATTAATTAATATCTTGTGTCTTGGAGTAAAGACAGCTCAACATTATTATTCATACCGGAAAACTAATTTTCAATTTGCAAGATTTGGTATAATAAAACTTATGAGCCCATCTAGGGGACAAATCACACAAGACATACTTGCACACGCTTCTCCATATTAAATTTTAGCAACTGTCGTATAATTAATATTATTGTCTAAAACACAAGGTATCGAAGTTACAATGATTCTTACCCAATATGAATCAAAGCAATAAATATTAATCACACGCAGTCCTTTTTTTTATCGGGCAAGGAAAATTTTATTACTCGAAAGAACGAAGAAATGGCATAAGGAACCATAACTATAACTATCAATCTAGAACTAAGCTGGGATTTTCATGTCTATCTCTTAAGGAAGAATTACAAAAAATAACATTTTTCACCAAGAGGCAAATCCACAATCTACTTTTGATCACACGGTCCTATTTAAGTGACAAAGATTAAGGGGGTGCTTGGTTAGCAATTCTTCAATGATAATAAGAATGAAAATTTATTTCCATCTATGCCCTCATAATAAAAATGATATGTTAGGGGAAGAAGTGTTCCAATGGAGACACCATTGCTAGTGTCATGCCCCAATTTTGGAATAGAAGTTGACAACAAATGGTTGTGGTGGAGGAATGGGGGAATGATTGAGGAGGATGATTGTAGGAAGAGAATAGGGTAATCAAAATGGAGTAGTGATTACCTTATTTAGGAGGAGAGGTAGTGATTTTGTTCTCATGAACCATGCTAATTACACTAATTTTCAATCTCATTCCCATTACCATTGAACAGTTGTTAACCAAGCGCCCCCTAAGAAATCAACAACCACTGAGGTCTAATTCTTCTTCGTTCAACACTGAAGAATTTATCCTCTCTGTAGGTCCTCTTCAGCACATACAAAATATGCTAGTGCAATCTCTTAGTCAAGACAAGTCAATCTGAGAACTACACTTCAACCTTTCACGGTGGATTGTTCAATCCCACCTAGATCGTGAAGTTGTACATTTATATACAAGGAACTGTTAATGCGATCTTATGTGATCTAGCATCAGCACATTAACTACAATGTAATACGCATTATATATATTGAACGGTTTACAATAAACATATATAACATCCATTCATATTTAAAGTAACCATGATAAAAGATTTATTCCCATAAATAAGCGTTTAATACATAGGTTATACAAAGTAAAAATATACTTTCACATATAACCCCAACACTTCCATGGATTTTCCATTCTCGAAGGTTAAAGATTTGAGATGTTCATTTTGAATATCTAATCATTCTTGTAAGAGAATTATCCGATTATTTTATTAAGGAGATTATATTGCCCTTAATTCATGATTGTGATCTTCAACTTTCAATCCTTGCAGGAATGTTTCTCTGTTTCAATCTCCCTCTATTTCATTTACCTTCTCCCTTAATCTCACCATCTTCAGCTGCCTCCAAAGGTGGCCTGAGATGAGATGAAAGAGGCGACCGCTACGAGCCCCTATGTTCCGAGGGCCTCATAATTTATAATAATGTATGACTACTGTAAAAAAATAAAACGATAGAAAAATTTATTTTGGAACTCAATTAAGTAAAATAGTCATTGTGATTTTATTTTATTTTTTGTATTACAAAATCTAATTAATTTTAAAGTTCATTTCGTGTATAATTAAATCAACAAACTAATTTTTTATCTAAAAAATCTTAAATATAATAAATAATTAATATAATATATCATATACCTAGTAAAATATCTTGTGAACTTATTAAAATCAGCATGTAGTGTGTATCTATGAACCGCAAAACATACACATATGATCATGCATAAAAGGTGTATGTACGGACCATGCACAAAATGTGCATGTTATGATTGTGCAAAAAATGTGCACATGTCATTTGTAGTTTTTCTATTATAATATCCACACGTAATTATTGCATATGAAAAATTGAAAAGAATATGCAATACACAGTTTATTATGACTAATATTTTAGAATTATTATCAGTATAAATTATTTTAGATTGTTGCAAAGTGCAAATTTGAACTTAAAACTATCGAATCTATGTGTTATTTTAAACTTATTTCTTTAACTGTTTTAAATGGTCATTTTAGATGACATTTTTATTTTTTCGTTCATATTTGTTATACGTGTGTATAATGTATTGATTTACTATTTGTATTATTGTTATTTTAAAAGGACCTACTATTTTATTTAGCCCCAAGCCTAAAACTTATCAGGGTCGGATGTAGTTTTTAAGTTACTTTGCAAAGTTTTATTTTCAGACATCATTATCTCTGTTGTTGAATTCTATTATGTGGTTTTATTGAGAGAGATTCAAACATGGGATTGACAGCATATATGGTTTTTTTTTTCCTCATACTCAATTCATGTGAACGCAAAGTATGCCAAAAGTTATTCCAATGTGGTTTGGCAACATATTTGATTTTCTTATTCCTCGTATTCAATCCATGTATTAGCAAAGTATGCCAAAAGCCTTTCCAGTGTGGAAGGTTTTCCATGGATTTCCCGTTCTCCGATATTAGGCATTCGGGATGCGGAATAGTGAAGGTTGATGGATGTTATTCTGAATATCCGATGATTATTACAAAAGAAGGACGTGGATATTTTATTAGGGATATTGTATCACCGTTTAAGATCAAGGTTTATGATCATGATCTTTATCTTTTTGTGGAAAAGAGGAGTTGTTACACTCGTCTCAGGAATGTGTCTCTACTTCAATATCCTTTTATTTCATTTATGTTATCCCCTAATGTCACCGTCTTTAGCTGCTACAATAAGATTTCTAATCGTGGAGAGAAGCTTTTCCAAAACTATCACAGCCTAGATTGTGAAGAATCTAAATTATTTTATTCGTCAATTGATGTTCCTCCTACTGAACAGAGTAGAATTCCAGGAGAATGTGGAGTGATTCAGCTCCCTGCAAAGTCCAATCGAAATTTGACTAATCTATTCGATATGTTGACTCTCAAATTTATAATTGAGTGGAGTGTTTCTGAAGCGTGTTCTAAATGTTACCAAGAAGTAGGCCAGTGTCTAACTGACAATCTAAATGAGTTCTACTGTAAACGAGGTACTTGATAGTCTTTTTGAATCCTTGTGATATAGGGTTTGTTTTCAATTACTACAAGCAGTTTTCAAAGTCACTTTATCAATATTGTCTTACATCTTTTGAAAAAAAAAATTATTATGAAATCTGTTTTGTAGAGTTTGAAACTACATACTGAGAAATTGTGGATTTAGGAAAAAAAAATTGCAATTTTTGTTTCAAACTTTTAGAGTAATAAACAAGCATCTTCCTTAGTTTGCCTATTCTAACACAGATATATAAGTGTTGTGTGAAGGTCATATAAATTATCTATCCGTAAGACCATTGTTTGTTTGTTAAAGGAAAATAATTAAATGAATGAATTTCACACCTCTCAACAGGTTTGAACTTTTAGATGAAGTGGAATTCTTTCATGGTATCAGAGCCAATAAGAAAATAATTAAATGAACTAATTTCACACCTCGATGAAGTTGAATTCTTTTAATTTTTTTTATTTGTGTCTCCAGCTTTTTTTTGTACTTGCCAGTAAAATAGTCCATTTTTTGTGGATGAAAACTCCATTTATATTATGCCAATTTTCAATTGATTTTGTTTGCAGAGGGTGGAAGTCATAGGACAATCAGAAAAATATTCGTCATAGGTATGTGTTCCCACTAGTATTGTTTTTAAACATTTCTTACAAAGAATTCTAGTATCTAGCAAAATAATTTACACTTTTTATTTCTTTTTAGAGTTTATAATAACAATGAGATGACTTATTACAGGTGGTGCAACTATGGTAACTCTTGCATCAATTTCCATAGTTTTGATATTTGTCATCAAAAGGAAGTACACACTCCTTAGATTATTTGGATTTGGGATGTGAATTTTGAATATCTAATAATTCTTGCAAAAGAATTATCCGATTATTTTATTAAGGAGATTATATCACCCTTAAGTTCATGATTATGATCTTCAACTTTCAAACCTTACGGGAATGTTTCTCTGTTTCAATCTCCCTCTATTTCATTTACCTTCTCCCTTAATCTCACCATCTTCAGCTGCCTCCAAAGGTGGCCTGAGATGGGACGAAAGAGGTGACCGCTATGAGCCCCTATGTTCCAAGGGCCTCATAATTTATATCAATGTAAGACTACTGTAAAAACTAAAACGATAGAAAATTTTATCTTGGAACTCAACTAAGTAAAACAGTCATTGTTATTTTACTTTATTTTTTGTATTACAAAATCTAATTAATTTTAAAGTTCTTTTTGTGTATAATTAAATCAACAAACTAATTTTTATTCTTAAAAAACTTAAATATAATAAATAATTAATATAATATATCATATACCTATTAAAATATCTTGTGAACTTATTAAAATCAATATGTAATGTGTATGTATGAACCGCAAAACACACACATATGATCATGCATAAAAGGTGCACGTACGGACCATGCACAAAATGTGCATGTTATGATTGTGCAAAAAATGTGCACATGGCATTTGTAGTTTTTCTATTATAATATCTACACGTAATTATTACATATGAAAAATCTAAAAGAATATACAATACATAGTTTATTATGGCTAGTATTTTAGAATTATTATCAGTATAAATTATTTTAGATTGTTGCAAAGTGTAAATTTGAACTTAAAATTATCGAATATATGTGTTATTTTTAAACGTATTTCTTTAAATGTTTTAAATGGTCATTTTAGACGACCTTTTTATATTTCCATTCATATTTTTTATATGTGTGTATAATATATTGATTTACTATTTGTATTATTGTTATTTTAAAAGAACCTAAATTTTTATTTAGCCCCAAGCCTAAAACTTATCAAGGCTGGATGTAGTTCTTAAGTTACTTTGCAAAAGTTTATTTCTAGACATCATTCTCTCTGTTGTTGAATTCTATTATGTGGTTTTATTGAGAGAGATTCAAATATAAGATTGACAGCATATTTGGTTTTCTTGTTCCTCATACTCAATTCATGTGAACACAAAGTATGCCAAAAGCTATTCCAGGGTGGTTTGGCAACATATTTGATTTTTTATTTCTCGTATTCAATCCATGTGTTAGCAAAGTATGTCAAAAGTCTTTCCAATGTGGAAGGTTTTCCATGGATTTCCCGTTCTCCGATATTAGGCATTCGGGATGCGGAATGGTGAAGGTTGATGGTTGTCATTCTGAATATCCGATGATTGTTGCAAAAGAAGGGCGTGGATATTTTATTAGGGAGATTGTATCACCGTTTAAGATCAATGTGTATGGTCATGATCTTCATCTTTCGGTGGAAAAGATGAGTTATTACACTCGTCTCAGGAATGTGTCTCTACTTCAATCCCCTTTTATTTTATGTATGTTATCCCCTAATCTCACCGTCTTTAGCTGCTACTATAAGATTTCTGATCGTGGAGAGAATCTTTTCCAAAACTATCACAACCAAGATTGTGAAGAATCCAAATTATTTTATTCGTCAATTGATGTTCCTCCTGCTGAACAGGTGAGTAGAATTCCAGGAGAATGTGGAGTGATTCAGCTCCCTGCAAAGTCCTCTCGAAATTCGACTAATCTGTTCAATATGTTGACTCTCAAATTTATGGTTGAGTGGAGTATTTCTGAAGCATGTTCAAAATGTTATTAACTTACTAAAATAAGCTCATAATGTGTACGTATGAACCACAAATTGTACACATATAGATCATGTGTTAAACGTACACATACATATTGTGCACGAAGTTTGCTTTGAATGTGCATGTACGGATTATGCAAAAAATGTGCATATATCGTTTATATTTTTCTATTATAATATCTAGGCATAATTATTTCATATGAAATATCAAAAAAGAATGTGAACACACATTTTGGTATTATAAAATCTCATTTACATTGATTTTTAATTCATGTAACATTTAATCAACAAAAAATAAAGTTTTATTTTTTTTATAAAGAGCTTAAATCTAATAAATAGTTAATATAAGTTATATCTTTTATCTATTAAAATTTATGTGATACTTTATTAAATAATTACAATAAATGCATAATATGTATGTACAAATTGTAAAATGCACACATAGATCATGCTAAAATGTGCACATATGTATCGTGCACGAAATGTTCTTGTACGATTTGTGTACAAAATGTGCACATGTCATTTATATTTATCATTTTATAATATCTACACATAAATATTACATGTGAAATATAAAAAAGAATGTGCAACACAAATTTTTTTATTACTAGTGTAACTACAAATTTCGTATTATTAAATATAATAATCACAAAATTATTTTACAATTTCAATTTTTTTCGGATCGAACCGAGAAACTAGTGCGGGTCCTAGACTCTAAATTTGCTCATTTGATTCTTCTCTTCGATTTGACCTTGACTTGAATAATTTCTGGGCGAATTCTTCATCTTAATTTTCGTTCGAGGCTGGATTTGGAATTTATAATGTTAATCCAAGGGCACAATGTCTTGTTTTGGATTAAATGTTATTTTGGAGATTTGGTGGATGAACGTCTTCGAAGGCGGAATGAACGTCTTTGAATTTGGTGAAGAACGTCCTTTGAATCTTCAAGAGTCTACGAAGATCACTTCTGAAGATTCTTCAAATCTTCAAGGAGAAATCCTTGATCGAAGGGGTTTTGGACCTTGATTTTGGACTGAATATCGTTTGTGGTGGATTTGTGTGAAGAATGTCTTGGAGCCGTGAAGAACGTCTTTGAATCTTCAATGAGAAACGGATCGGAGGGGTTCTGGACCTTGATCTCGAATCGAACACCATTTCTGATTGCTTTCCACGAAGAACACTTCAAATTTGATGAAGAACACTTTGAATCTTCAAGAACGGTTGCAGAGGATTCTTTTGCTTGGACGCTTGATTGTCTGAACAGTTGGTATGAGAAATGAACAAATGAAGATCCTATTTATAGGGTGGAGGCAGAAAACCTTCATTTCCTGTCATGCCATGTGGTGTGTCTGATTGGTCGGTGCCACTTGATTGGCTTGATTTGCGAATTAATCAAATTTGATTTAATTAAATTTAGTTCGCTTCCCTTATTGACGCGACATCCTTCAATCTTCAATTTTATGGTAAATCAATTGTATTAATTACCCAATACGAATATCGAAAACTCATGTAATTTGGCCAACTTGTACTGTGTATATTTAATATCAAATTTAACTATTTAATTCAAGAATTTATTTAATTTAATTCTCAAAATGTAATAGTAAATTTAATTTGATATTAATATTTGATTTGTACACGTGTCACCATTTGATTGGGTGCAAAATTAATTTGCTTACAACTAGCATTTCTAAAAGTATTATCATTATTAATTGTTTTAGATTGTTGGAATATACAACTTTAAATCCGCCCCATATATATTTAAAAATAGTTGATCTAGCAAAAAACATTGGCCACAAGGATTAACACTACACACTCAATTAAAATCCGTTAACAAAATATATAATTAATTGATTTAAATATCTTTAATTAATATTAATACAAACGTGTGAAATTCAAACTGACATGACTAGGAATAATTTTTGTGGCCATAATTAATTAAACTATTAAAATTTTATTAGACCACATGCTACCAAAATATCAAATGAATGGTATGCGTCCATCAAAATATAATACACACTAAAAAAATACCATTTATTATAATTGATACTATCAAATGCTTGACATATCTCCACTAAAGATTAATTGACACTGGCTTGGCTAAATAATATGATAACGTACGAAACTAAAGATAAAAGGGTAAATTACTTATAGGTAAGTTCTATTGAGCAAAGTTGCTTATAAGTTGTGCCTCTTAAATTAATGAGTAGGTATTGTATGAAATTAGTTCATACTATGAACTACTATCCATTTTTTTTCATTTGACTCATTTAGTTTATAACCCAGCCCATGAATATATGACCCAGCCCATTAGATCCAATGAAAATGCAATCAACAGTTTTCCACGTTGATGAAGAGAGAGAGTTGAAGGCGAAGAGCTCGCAAGCGTTGATGGCGGTCAACAGCTACGGATCAATGAGGAGAGAGAAAGAGTGGAAGAGGACACTCGCCTACAAGTTGATCGAGGAAAGGCACCACATCGATGGCGGCGAAGAAATGGACTCGCTCTGGGAAGCCTACGAGGTCGATTCCAACAAAACGACCAATACGAAAATCGAGACGAAGACCAAGACCAAGACGAAGAAGAAGATCGAGGTCGAGTTTATCGAAGAAGAGGAGGAGGTGGAGATAGAGCCGCCATTGTGCTGCTTGCAAGCTCTGAAATTATCGACGGGGAAGATGAATTTGGGGGTTGGAATCCCTAACCTGATGAAGATTTCAAAAGCCATTAAAGGGATTGGGTGGTTGCATAAGCACAGCAAGAAGGTGCATAATAATAATGGGGATAGATATTAGTACATTTTCCTACCTGTTAAATTAAATTTGATTATCTTGCGTGAGCTCATCTATGAAACTGTTATCCATAATATATTCCATTTTTTTCATTAGATATTGATAATAGCAGGTCAATATCCAACTTCCTGCTGCACTCTTGTTTAGAATTCTTTATGAACAAGTTTGCGAAGCTTTTCTATTCGTTACTGATTCATGGTTGCGTGATTCTTCCAGGGGTATTGATAATATAGGCAGGGGTATCATTTGTGAGGCCAGGAGTATCATTTATATAGTGCTCGCCTACCAAAAAAAAAAAGAATTTGAATATTGAACTTGGAAATTGTAAAGAATGTTTACTTGAGTATATCACATACCTCCATTTAGTTAGGGGTGTCAATTATTCTTCCAGGGGTATCGATAATATGACCAGAAGTATCATTTATGAGGTTAGGAATATCATTTGTATGGTTCTCGTTTTTTTTTAAGAGGAAAAATAAATGTGAATTTGAATTTTAAAAACCATATATCTCCATTTATTAGGAGTATCAGTTATAAAAAAAAATTGAATTTGAATTTGAGTATATCACATATCTCCATTTAGTTAGGGGTGTCAATTATTCTTCCAGGGATATTGATAATATGACCAGAAGTATCATTTATGAGGTCAAGAGTATCATTTATATGGTTCTCATTTTTTTTAAGAAGTAAAATAAATGTGAATTTGAATTTTAAAAACCATATATCTCCATTTATTAGGAGTATCAATTATAAAAAAAAATTGAATTTGAATTTGAGTATATCACATATCTCCATTTAGTTAGGAGTGTCAATTATTCTTCCAGGGGTATTGATAATATGACCAGAAGTATCATTTATGAGGCCAGGAGTATTATTTGTATGGTTCTCGTTTTTTTTAAAGAAGAAAAATAAATGTGAATTTGAATTTTAAAAACCATGCTTACTCTCTTGGCCGAGCTCTTCATATTTTTGCCATGCTCGGCCAATATTAACAATGCTCGGCTGAGTAAAACTTCATTTTGGCCGAGTGAATCTTCTAGAGAATTATGCTCGGCCGAAAATAACAAAACACTACTAGTGTAAGGAGTACTGATAATATAGATATCCATCAATTCATGCAAGGAGTATCGATAATAAGGGAAGAAGTGCTGATAATATAGATATCCATCAATTCATGCAAGGAGTATCGATAATAAGGGCAGAAGTACTGATAATATAGATATCCATCAAGTGCAGGTACTACTGGTGCATGTGCTAAAGAGCTAGCTAGTTGGATGAACATGAACTTGTTAGTTGACAAGCTAGATACAAAAAGAAAATTAAAAAAAAATCATTAATTCTTTTTTTTCCTCTTCTTTTTCTTGAGCTCCTCCTTTTCCCCATCTTTTGTGGATATCTTTTTTTTCTTAGATTCTTCCACCTCTTTTGTGAATCTTTGAACCTCCAATAACGCAGGCTTCCTTCTACAAAATTCAATTAACAAATAACCATATAAATATCAATTATTATACCAGGAGTATCAATAATATGTGCAGAAGTGTCATTTGTTAGGCCAAGAGTATCATTTATAAGGTAATAATTTAAGTATATCACATATCTCAATCATTTAAAAAAAAGAATGTGAATTTGGAACTGGAAGTGTAAAAATGACACTGAAAGGTTACTAGGTATATCACATATCTCAACTTAGTTAGGAATGTCAATTATTATGCCAGTAGTATCGATAATATAGGCAGAAGTATCATTTATGAGGTCAGGAGTATCATTTATATTGTATTCGTTTAAAAGGATAAACGAATGTGAATATTGACCATGTAGTGTAAAAAAACACTGAATCGGAGAGTCAATTTTGTGTGAAAAAATTAATTTCGTTATTTCAGAAAAACTATATCTTCCATGTGCACATCTATATAATGGTTTATAACAATTTTAATATCTTAAACACAACTAATTAAATCAAAACCAGAGAACTTATATACACTTACAAATCAAAACTAAGTGAGTTATTGCCACTTAGTGCGAGAGTGGCACAAAACCCTAGAGAGAGAAAGTACACATTAGAGAGAGAGACGTTGTGCTAAAGGACACCGCCAGATCGAAAAATTGCTGATAAGTTACCTGGAGGGGCAGCGGCGGCGTCGCGGAGGAGCGTCAAGAAGGCGGCGTCGGGCAGAGGATGACACGCGGAGGGGCTTCGGGCGGAGCGACATCACGCAGAGGGGCTTCGGGCGGAAGAGTGACGGGCGAAGTAGAGAGACGGGCCTCCCGGAGCTGGGGTAGCATCACCGGAGGCGGCAGGTGGTGGCTGTGGCTAGCTTGCGTCGGCGGAGGGTTTAGGGTGAAGAAGGGCGCAACTTTGGTATACTTAGAAAATATTTTAGGTCGTGGGTGGGTTTGTAGTTAAAAGGGTCAAAACCGCTATCCAATATAACCCAAGTATAAATGGATAGTGGTTCAGCATAAACCTTACCATGAAAATAGTCTATACAATACTTTGCCTAAATTAATTGCTCTCAACTCCAAAAGTTGGTGTTTAATTTCCTAAATGCCACTATATTTCCCACACCCCACCCTCACCCCACTTGCTTTTCACTTTGCAGCCTTCCCCCCACCCCCAACTTTTTTCTGTTTTGACTTTTAAAAAAAAATTGAATTCATATTCTCCCCCCTTTTCCACACTTTGAATTTAAATTCATTTCCCCCATTTTTCCATAGAAAAAAATACTCCCCCACTTTAATATTATCTTCAACATCACATAAAAAAATATTATCTTCATCATCACATAGAAAAGAATATAAATACTCCCCCATTTTAAGTTCAACATTGAACATATCTATATGTGTTGAGAAATTAATACTCATTATCTACAAAAAGATCACTTCACAACAAAATTTAAGTTCAAAATTATGTTCATCCCGTTCAAAATTCATAAGTTCAAAAACTTCTTGAAAAGTTCAATATAACATCAGTAAAGTTAAAAAATTATTGTTAAAGTTCAAAAATTATCGCTAAAGTTCAATTATAAAATTACATATAAGTTCAAAACATTTCCAATGAGAAAATCACAACATACTCTTTCAGCCTAGAAAAACACAATATACTCTTTCACCCAATTTATATGCATATAATTCCAGTTATATCTAAATACCCAGACTTGGGTATCTTTTGGTTTTTCTAACTCTGTAAGAGTAAGAAGATGATGAACCGAATGATATAGTTTTTAGGGTGATTTTTTTCAACAGAACTTGTGAAAAAATCCAACTCGCCGGAAGGAAATTCACCCAATTCACCCAGAAAAAAATCCAACTCACCGGAAGAAAATTCACCCAATTCACCCCAATTCCATCCCAGAAAATCAAAGGAAATTCAATTCACCCAATTCATTTAATTCATACATTTCCATCCCAGAAAAAATCCAAACAAGGAAATTCAATTCACTCAATTCACCAAACAAGGAAATTCAATTCAAACAAGTAGGGATGTTAAACGGTCTGGCCCTAACCCATTAGGGCCAGCCCTACAGGGCTGCAGGCCTAAACGGACCCGGGCCTTATCGATTCATTTTAATCGATCCACTAACACTAGAAACCTAACCCTAACCCTAGCGGTCCGCGGGCTAAACGGGCCACTAACGGGCTCCGAAAAAAAAAACTAAAAAAATTAATTTTTAACATAAAATATAGACATGTAATTGTAATACGATGTCATTTAAACTTAAAATTCAAACATCGTTAAAAATTCATGAAAATTACATTTAAACATTGTTCAACATTTCACTTTCATGAAATAAATTTATAATGCCAATGGCGATTTAAGAGCGGACGACAACCGACAATGGCGATTTGAGAGTCATGGCAACGACCGATGAACCCTAATTGGAAAGATAATAATGAAGTAAGGATGTTGAAATCCTACCTTGTTCACAAATTTATAAAAATTACATTCACACATTGTTCATAAAATTCAAATATTAATTAAATGGCTAAATTCAATTTCAAGTAATTTAATAAATTAACTAAGTGAAAGCATAAATTAACTAAATAAAAACTTGAATATATATATATATATATATATATATATATATATATATATATCGAATAGTTGGACTTGGATTGAAAATTTAAAGTTGGAGTAAAATAGGTAGGTACATATATGGCTGTAGTTGTACAAGTAAAATATATAAAAAGTAAAAAAAATAAAAATCGGGCTAAACGGGTTGGCCTGGTAAACCGGCGGGCTAGCCCGTTTAGCCCGCGGGCTAAACGGTCCGGGCCAAAAAGACCCAGTTTTAAATGGGCCACAAAATGCTCGGACCTAACCCTTGTTCGGTTCAGGGCTAAACGGGCCAGCCCGCCAGCCCGCGGCCCGTTTAACATCCCTACAAACAAGGAAAATTCAATTCAAAATAAAAGAAAGAGAGAAAAATGCACCGGCGCCTTATTTGCATCCACCGGAAGCTTCAACCGCCACCGGAATTTTGTTCGACGCCTTTGCACGGCCGCCACCGCCCCCAGCCACCGCTCATAATAGCGGCGGTCTCCCCTACCACTGCCGCCCCCTCCCCCTGCCACCGTTCATCACACCGCCGCTATCTTGGAGTAAGCATTTATATACGGCCACCGATCTTCCAATTTTGCTGCCGATCTCCACCTTTAGAACGGCCGATCATCACAACGGTGGTCTCCACCTCCTTCAGCACTGCCCCACCGCCGATCTCCACCACTGCCTTCTTTAGTCAAGTTTGTAAACTAAAAAAAAGAGGGTAAATTGATTTGGAGGGGGAGAGAGTAAAGGGCAAGAGCAAAAATCATGGAGGGAGATGGGTGTTTTCCCATTTCTATATGTGCTGCTAATATGAAGAGGGAGAGAGAAAATGGAAAATGACGTGCTGCTAATATGAAGAGAGAGAGAAGGGAAATGGACATATGAATGGTGGGGAAATGAGGATATTAAATGAGAGAGGGAGATACATAGGGAGCCGTGCAAAATGCCACACATTAGGGGGTGGGGGTGGGGGTGGTGGGGGTTTTAGGCTTAAGTAGGTCAAATTGAGTGGAGAGTAATTTTATTTTTGGACCTGACTGCTAAGCAAGTTAAGATAAAATGGTGGACTTGAAAGGTTTTGCTTCAATCACGTTTAAAACCATGGTCATATATACATTCTATATTTGAGAAAAGAAAATTCCCAAAATTAATGAAAACCTGCTATAACTCCATATTAATGGATGGAATATACTGCTATACTTAATCAGGAAGACAACCTAGCATTTGATAAATGAAACGACGATTAATCTAATGGAGTATATTAGCAAATTCAAAAGTAAAACTGCCAACTAATACACAGAAATGGAAAAGAAAAAATCTTTAAAATTGAATGTTCTTCCATGAACGCAACTAGCAACATTTTAGAAGATAAAAGAAGAAGAAAAGAACGACGAATCAAAATTCCAATTACTATGTACCCAAAAAACTCCATGTCAATTCAACTTTCAATTTATCGCTAGTATCCTAAAATTTCTTAGGATTTCCATAAAAGTACATTTTAAGATTAGATCCCAAAAAAATCCTAATATTTGATTTTATCTATTGCAAGGAATAACTCATTGAAATCTTAAAATTCAAAATCAAAGTACAAAATAATGAAAATCAAATCAAACGTACCGATTGTTGCCCCAAAGATTGAAATCAAATCAAACTTACCGATTGTAGCCCCGATAGTTATCAAGTGAAATGTGAGAACGTTGAACTCAAAGATTAATAAAGCATTTGAGAATTAGATTCAAAATATGTTTATAAAATGAGAAAAATATAAGTGGAGAAACCGATGAAGAGAGATACAGGGAGAGAAGAAGAGACATTTCTTGGGAAAGAGAAAACATGTATGTTGGGTATAGAATACAGAACTTAATTTAAGTCCTTAATTAATAGGGGTAGAAAAGGAATTTTTGAAGAAAAAATGATTAGGACGACATGTAATTATCAAATAGGATAATATGTTGAAACGACAATTAAAAAAAAAAGTGGAGGGAGTATATTAAGGTTATAGTTGTAAATTTTAAGGGGGTGTAATAAGAAAAAATAAAAAAATAAGCAATATACATGGTGGATTAATTTAGTAGTGGGTGAACAAAGTATTATCGTGGGTGTTCATAGACGTGCCCTAAAAGAAAACAATATCGATCAAGAAAAAAAATACCTAACCCACCACCACGATATTCGAACAGAACGTGCCAAAAAACTCCAACAAAAACATTACAAATAAAAAAAATTAATAATCACAATCCATCAGTACAAAGGCATCAGGAATTCAATACTATGACCTCTGGTAAGTGACACGATGTACGTGCTGCAGGAAGCGGACAATAGAAGGATCTTCGAAGAGGCCAGACCGTTCGACAATCTGGGAAAAAAACACAAAGCTAATAACCAATCTAATAATTATATTCCACAATACTAAAGAAATGGGGGGGAATCAAAGGCCGAATGGTTGGAATCAAAGAACAAAGACGAATATAAATAGTGGTTCTTAACATTGAAATGTTCGCTGAAAATTAGGAACAACATTAAAACAAAAATATCAAACATACCATATTAATGTAACAATCAAGAACAAACGACAAAGATCGAAACAGAGAAAAACGATCAAGGGCCGAAAAGGTTTACCGCTCAATCTAAAAAAAAAACAATCGAAAAGGATTGTATTATATAATTATAGATGTACATGGATATCTCCAAAGAAATAAAATATAACATTTCGATACAAATACACTTGATGTTTACTCATCACAGAAACACGGTATCCACGATAACAAAGAAGACAAACAAACTCTCATTTGAAAGAACGATCCAATACAAATGTACTCACAATCTGCAAAAAGTGAAACGAAAGACGAAGAACAACGACTCAAATCTATATATCTCAAAATAAAAATAACAAAAAAATAGAATTACATGTTAAGTTCACATCGAAAACCTGGATAAAGACGCATACAATCCACAAAAACAGAAAGAGAGAGATGAATATGAACGATCATCTACATATCTGCAACAAAACAATAACAACAACGGGAGAAAAAAATCGAAAGCAAAATATGGGATTAATGAAATTGGAGGAATTGGATGGTTGAAAAACTCAAAAGATGCTATGAATTTGACGACTGAGATCATTGCAAAGAAATAAATGGATGAGATGAAAAATAGAAAAGTGAAATGTTGAGAGAAGAGAGATTTATGAATGGTGGAATGTGAAGGTTGCCACATAGACACAAAAAAGTTTATAAATATAGTGTTATGATATGAACTAAGGTGGCGCTTGGTTAACAACTCTTCAATGGTAATGGGAATGAGGTTGAAAATTAGTGCAATTAGCATGGATCATGAGAACATAATCACTACCTCTCCTCCTAAATAAGGTAATCACTACTCCATTTTGATTACCCTATTCTCTTCCTACAATCATCCTCCTAAATCACTCCCCCATTCCTCCACCAACAACCATTTGTTGTCAACTTCTATTCCAAAATTAGGGCATGGCACTAGCAATGGTGTCACCATTGGAATAATTTCTCCCCTAACATATCATTTTTCTTATGAGGGCATAGATGGAAATAAATTTTTATTCCCATTACCATTGAAGAATTGCTAACCAAGCGCCCCCTAAGTCCGCTTGGAGGTAATGATTATAGGGTAATGAGAATTAAAGTGATTGAGGAGTCATTCAAGTAGGGGGTAATGAATGTGGAGTCATTTAATAGGTAAATTATAACTCATTTTCAACCTTATTACAATGTATTGATAATATCAAACACTACTAATAAAATCATTCTCATTACCTTATAATCATTACCCTAACTAAGCAGGCTCTAATATTAATAAAATTTATATATACAAGTTGTTGATAGGCGAACATAAATCAATGATGGGCGAACAAGGATTAAAGCCATAAAAAGGATTACGAGAAATCAACTCCAAATCAAATCAATAAAGAAAATCAAGCCGGGGTGCATAAACTAATCCAAGAAGTGTATAAAGTGACGAACAACTATACCGACGAACAAGATATTGGCGAACAGGTTTAAAGACCAAAGACCAAATATGGACCCACCACCAAGTCAATAATGACGAACAACATTGGTAAAAGTGTTACAATTATCAGCCTAAGAGGTATATACTGACGAACAAAGGACCAAGATCCCAAAGCCAATCTGTGCAAGACACAAAGGCGAACAACTTCTGAGCCATACACCCAAACGGTGAACAACTTCTATGAAAGAACTATCCTGGATCGATTTAAACCGACATGGACGAACAACAATGAAGTCCGAGATAAGACCAAAGAAGACTTTGTAACTAAGATTTAGCTTAGATAAGGTCAAACTAGAGTCAAAGGACACATGTCAAGCATGCAGACTAGGGAGACCAAGAGTCAGGAACACCTCATGCTTGCTAGTCTCTATAAATAATTGTTCTCCAACTTAAGAAATACAAGTTCAAATTCATAAACACTCCCAAAACACACATTAATACACCTAAATGTGCACACATACGAAATTATTACGATTTCGACTTTCACATTTACAAGTTCATAACCCGATCCTCGATTTACCATTTACGGTGGTAACCAATCACACGTAATTGATTGATGATCAATAAACCGAACTTAAACAGTCACTAATCCATCCGATAAAAATTAATCACCAATATTTTTTGCGCTAGAAGGAGGGATCGAACCTTCGAATTAGTGTGATTACTCAAGAACTTCAAGCTGAAAACTTGAAGATTCAAAGAAAACCTCAAGAAAAACTTGAAGATTCAAACAAAGTGTTCTTGGTGTTCTTGGTGTTCTTCATCATAAGAATTAAGACAAATTAATTCGGAATGCCTCAATCAAAGGAAACCCAAGCATCACGTTTGTCAAGGAGAGCATCTCCCACCCGAGCCTCGTCGGCCGACCACCAGGATCGTGATCCTAGACATGTGAATAGATCACAACACACGGCCATAACTCATAATCTCCCACCTGAAATGGAAGCCCTGGCGAACAACCCTAATGAACTGGCCAAAACCATTGCTGCTCTCCAGGCTCTATAGAGACAGCAAGATCAGAATAGACCTTCACTAGTGAGGCCTAAGGACAGACCTGTGGAAGTTGTTAGGGCTAGATCAACCAGGGGCGAACAACACGAGGTGAACAGTGCCCAAGTCAGGCGGGATAAGGGCAAAGCAAAGATGGTTGAACCAAGCGAGGGTCAGGCTGAATCTGCTCGCGGGCGAACAACAATGTCGAGCCACGGAACAACCCGCTCCAGTGCCCAGGACAGACTTGGCCAACCCCAGCAACAGGAGAAAGTTGCTCGCCAGGAAGCTGAGCATGGGCGAGCAACATTTGAACAACCACGCCCATCAATTCATGAGAGACTCTCTCAATCTGCCTTCAGGCGTCTAGGGCCAAATGCGGCGAGCAACCCTAGAAAATAGCTCCAGGAGTTGCCCACTCCAAGTGAGGGACTGCGACGAGCAGAAAGGTTGGTACCTTTGCTCGCCGAACAACCTCCAAGTCAGGGGGCATCTTTGGATGAGCTATCAAGTTTAAGAAGGGCAGTGGAGAACATGTAGGGACAACTGGACCAACAAAGAGGTGTGGGGACCACTAGTTTGTCATCCTCACCACTATCACCTGTCATTCTGAAAAGCCCGATTCAGAAGAAGGTCCAGTTCCCGGCAAGCATACAGTATGACGGTGTTGCTGATCCCAGAGTTCATCTTACAAAGTATTCGGGTTATATGGTCTCGGTGGGAGCCAGCGACGCCACTCAATGCCGAAACTTCCCCTTAACTTTGGGGGATCGGGTACACAAGTAGTTTTCGGCGATGCCGCCAGCATCTATCCACTCTTTTACTCAACTGAGTCGAGAATTCCTTTCCCATTTCTCAACGGCGGGATCATACTTGTCCCAGAAACATCGATTGTCTGACCTAAAACAAAATGACGATGAGTCAGATCGAGCATTCATGGAAAGGTTCGACAAGGTGTTGTTAGAAGGTGAACCCGTCAGTGAGGATACGAAAATCGTTGCCGTTATGGCCGGGTTGAGGAAAGGATCAAAGCTATGGAAAGAGGTACGTCTGAAGTGCCCAAGAAGTTATGCCGAATTCAGGAATCAAGCCGGCATATTCGTTTCCATGCATGAGGCTTTGCAATCAAACTTGGTGTTGGAGTTATACGTGAAAGTATGCTTTTACTTTGTATAACTCGTGTATCAAACACTCGTTTTATGAGAATAATTCTTTTATCGCATTTGCTTTAGTTATGATTGAATGTTGAATTTCTATTGCAAACCGTTCAATATATAGTACGTGTTACAAAGTAGTTAATGTGGTGATACCCGATCACGGAAGACGACATTAACAGTTTACTTGTAACTAAACGTACATTTTCACGACCCAGGTGGAATTGAACAATCCGCCGTGAAAGGTCGATGTGTAAGGCTCAGATTGGTCTGTCTTGACCAAGAGATTACACTAGCACATTTAGTATGTGTTGAAGAGGTCCTACAGCGAGGATAAATTCTTCTGTTCTGAAAGGTGAAGAATTAGACCTCAGTGGTTGTTGATTTCTTAATCTTCGTCACTTAAATAGGACCGTGTGTGCTTAGTAGTTACTGCTTTGATTCATGTTGGGTGAGAATCATTGTGACTTCGAACTTTGTGTCTTGGGCAGTAATATTAATCATACGACGGTTGCTAAGATTTAATACGGAGAAACGCGTGCGAGTACGGCTCGTGTGATTAGTCCCCTTGGTGGGCTCAAAAGTTTTATTGTACCAAATCTTGCAAGTGAAGAATTAGTTTCTTCGGTACGAATAATAATGTTGAGCTGTCTTTACTCCAAGGTGAAATATATTAATTAATTTAGAGCTATTCAGAAGCTCAATTAATTAATGGACTTGATAATCTTAAACGCGGGAAATAATAACCGGGAGCCCATATTATCGTAATATGGATTAAGATGGATAGTACAATATTAATTTATTAGTGGTAATAATTAATATTAATGGGCTGAATTATATTGGGGCTCAATATTGAAATTCAGAAGTCCATTAGGAGGTCCAATCTTAATTCTCCTTAAGGCCCCTCAAGTAGCCCAATTAAGTAGCCCAATAATGATAAGGTGATTAAAATAAAAAGAAAATTATATTGCTGATTTTTCTCTCTTAATTTTCGAAAAATGCATGTGTAGGAGAAATTAGATTTTGTTGATTTTCTTGGAAAGATATTATGGAAGATATGTATTCTAGGAATACAAGAATATCTCATATATTCAAGAAGATCCAAATCTTGGATTTTCTCTATGAAATTTTCGAAAACATCATATTTATTTAGGGGTGTGAGATTTTTGTGGAATATTTTATTTTGGAGAAAAGAATATATGAGATATATTCAAGATTTCTTAGAGATTAAGAAAAGATTTTCTCCAAGCCCATTAATCCTATAATTTTCGATCACCACCTCTTATAAATAGGAGATGATTATTTCATCTCCAAGTACATAATTCCATGTGTTGGAAAAATCAAGAAGCATAGATATTTTTCTTTTTCCTTAGTTATTAAATTACTTGAAAGCGTCTCCCACCGGCGATCAAGTGAGGTGAAAAGGGAAATACTTGAGAAGGCTTTGGGTTGATAGAACGTGATTACAAGTGTCCCGTATATCCAAAGGCCATTACTACGAGAGGTACGTTAATCGCATATTTACTTGTTTAATTCCGCCTAGTTAAATATGTGAAATTAATTCAACATGCATGATGATAATTAGTTGTTGGAATTATTATTTGAATTAATTAGGATTAATTCATGCTAGTAATAATTGTATTTAAATTCGTATTTAAAATTCATCCCGAATAGATTCCGGGCACCCCTATATTTTCCCAACAACTGGTATCAGAGCCACGGTTTCGGGCTCTGAATTTTGAATTGGAATTTAAATTGTTGAACATTAAATTTGAAATTGGATAGTAGAATTGTTAGATCTTTTTTGCAGGTATCCAATTGTCATGGTTTTTAATGTTGTTAATTTCATGCGTGTGAATTAATTTGTTTTTTAATTCGATTCGTTCGAATTCGTTTTTCTCGTGAGAAAATCCACGAGTAGATTAGTTGTTTTTATTTTGATTCGATCATTGTAATAGACTAGTCTAGATCTAGTATTTATTTTTTTTGTAAAAATAAATTGTAACCGGATCGTGACGAAGAACGAAGAATTAAAAACGGCATACCCGGACGACGCATACATGCGTGGCGCGTGTATGGAGGTAAAATCATGCAAGGGGTGAAGAAAACGAGGACGAACGGCAAAAAAACGGCGCACGGGGGTGCACGGCGCACACCGTGCGCAACGGGCGCACGGCGCCGCGCGCACGGCGCGCGCGCGCCTCGGCAGCGCCCTGCAGCGCCTCGGGGCGCCTCGGGTGCGCCTCGGGTGCGCCTCGGCGCGCCTCGGTGCAGCGCCTCGGGTGCGCCTCGGGGCTGCGCTTCTGCGCGCCTCGGGCGCTTTTCCAGCGCTTCTCGGGCCGGGAAGCGCGCGGGCCCACTTCGTGGGCCGACGCGCGCTGTATCTCAGGCCGTGGAATTTTTTCGGTTCGTGTTTTTTTGGTGTGATTTTAAACGTCGTCCCGAACCCCAAACGATGCTGTTTTTGAAGAAGTGTTGTTGTTCGAGTGGGAGCACGTCGAGACGAACGTCGGAAAGCAACAAGGACAATTTTTTCGCATCAAGACGTGAAGAAATTAAACCGTGACAATTGGATTTGAGTGCTCCAAAGTGTTTAATTTTGTTTTGATGGATGTTTTATTTCGTGCACTTATTATTATTTGTTAATATGTGTTTGCATGAATTTAATTGTCCAAGAAAAATCTTACTTTCGAAAATTACTAAGTATGTTTTTTTATAATCGCAATTTTATTCCGGATATTAAAATTGGATTATTTTGACCTCCATAATTTATTTATTTGTGAAGTTCTTTTGGAATACATTTCCCCCTCGGATCGGCCAAAAGAACGGATTTCACATGAATAAATTCCGAAAGGATGATTGTGGATTATTACTAGTGGTGGTATTGACCCTCACCACGAGTGGCTTGCTCAAAGCGAAATAATAATCCTGTATTTAATTATGGTTATTACTTAGGCATAGGAAATTGATATTAACTTACTCCCCTCGGAGTCCCTGTCAGTTTCTATGTGGTCAAAGCGGGAGCCAACTATTAATTTTGAATTAAGGATTTGTAACTTTTAAGTTTGTAATCCGCTTGAATGTGTTTAAATGTATAGACCACCCCTCGTGGCGCATTTAAATTGTTTCGAGATGTTGGCTGATGCATGATTATATTGTTTTAAGGTTTCAATATAATTGATGTGATCGAATTATGCGATAATTTCATATTTTTCTAGATATTGATATGAATGTATGTTTTATTCTCATTTCATCATGTCGCAACCTTTTAATCCACTGTTTAATATACTTAAAGTTAATAAATTTTTTGGAGTGATTTATATCGATTGGAAATATTTTTTTAAATTTGTCCTTACTGCACGAAAACACAATTGGGTTATTTATGTTAATATACCCGGCAAGCCTAATGATAAGTCAAGCAATGGGAAGAGGCAGTTTATGATCGGAAGCGTGACAATGAATGAAGTGCATCATCTTGACATTTCTGTCTGAGGATTTGAGGCGCGTTCATGAAGACATTGTATCCGCTGTTGAAATCATGGAACACCTTGAAGAGATGTTTTCACATCAGAATCCCATGACTAATCAGTTCACCAAACATGACTCGGTCAAGTTGGAAATGGTGGAAGGAACGCCCGTGAGGGAGCACGTTCTCGAGATAATAGCATACCTTAACAAGTTGGAAGTACTTGGTGCGGATTTTGATTGATTTCATATACCATTCCCTACCGAGAAGCTTTGAGTAGTTTCATCTGAACTGTCAGATGAATGAACGGACAAGTCGTTTGCCCGAGCTCTTGCAAGCTTTAGTTTCGGTGGAGGTGATAATGGAGCACCAGTCTAGTGCTATGGTGGCTAATGGTTCGTCTACCTCTTTTGGTCCCAAGGGAGGGAAAAAGAGGAAGAGAACCAAAGGCCGGATCCAAGCAAATCCAATTGTTGTGAAAGGCAAATGCAAAGGCAAGCATCGAAGGGGAAGTGTTTTAGTTGCGGTGAGAGAGGACAATGGAGGTCTGCCTGTTCCAAGCCTAAGAGGCTAGGAAAGTTAGGTAATTCACACACCTTAGTCGTCGAAACTTGTGAAGTGGCGTATGCTGTCTATTAGTGGATAGTGGATACGAGAGCTACTGATCACATTTGTTTCATGGGTTTAAGCTAACCCGACGACTTAACGGAAGTGAGATCCCCATCACATCGGGCAATGCTACGAGAGTGGCAGCTGAAGCAGTGGGAGAAGTGCGCCTATCTTGTGAAGATAGAGTTATGGTCTTGAGAGACGTTCCTCATGTTCCTAGTTTAGAAAGAACTCAACCTTCAGTTTCTAAACTGTTTGAATAGATACTCAGTTTCTTTTAATAAGGATGTTATTATTGCTTGAAACGATGAGTTTATCCATTCCGGAACTTTAATGGATGATCTTTATACCATTATTTTGGCACACCACTCACAAAATTGAATCTAATAACACATCGATTATTTCGAGTAATAAAAGAAAGCGTTCTTCGGAGATGAACGAAACACTTCCATGGCATCTTAGACTAGGTCATATTAATCTAAAGTGGATAAAGAGATTGGTGAAAGACGGATCCTTGGAATCATTCCAAGTCGAACTGTTTCCAACTTGTGAATCCTGTTTAGAGGGTAAAATGACCAAGAGGGCATTTGGAGCCAAGGGGAATAGAACTACGGAAGTGTTAGAACTCGTTCATACCGATATGTGTGGTTCAATGACGATCATAGCAAGAAGAGGTATGAGTAATTTGATGATTACTCAAGATACGGATACATCTACCTTATGATGCATAGGGTAAGAAGTATCAAGTCTCTGCGATTTGTTCGTGGAGGCGAATACCTTAGCAATGAATTCTTGAACTACCTATCGGAAGAAGGGATTGTATCCCTGTTGACCACATCGGGAACCCCTCAATAGAACGGTGTGGCGGAACGAAGGAGCCAGACTCTTTTAGAAATAGTCAGATCCATGATGAGTTATTCAGATTTACCCAAGTCGTTTTGGGGTAACGCCTTGGAAACAACGACTTACATTCTAAACTTGGTGCCATCCAAATCGGTTCCTAAAACCCCAATGGAATTGTGGACCGGGCGCAAGCCCAGTCTAAGACACTTGCGGATTTGGGGTTGTCCGGTATACGTGCTAGACAAGAAAGCCGGTGAATTGGATCCACGTTCGGAATTAAGGTTGTTTATAGGATATCCCATGGGAACGAAAGGGTGTATGTTCTATAGTCTCAAGGATTAAAAGACCGTGATTAGTTCGCACTTTAAATTCTTGGAGGAAGACTATATGAACAAAAGAAAGCCTGGAAGTGAGATTACCTTAGACGAGTTAAGAGGGCAAACTCCTATACCAAGTATACAAGATGATATACCACACGTCATACCTTCACAACCGGAACCCCGTCGTAGTGGGAGGATTGCAAGGCAACCCGAGAGATTCATGGGAATTGGAGAATCTTCGGATTTGATTCCCGGCGATGAATTAGACCCATGAACATACGACGAGGCAATCCAAGACAAAGACGCGGAAGTGTGGCAAACCGCAATGGAAACCGAGGTGGGTTCGATGGATTATAATCAAGTGTGGGAGTTGGTTGATCCACCTAATGGGGTAGAACCTATTGGATGCAAGTGGGTGTACAAGAGGAAAAGAGGACCGGACGGAAGGGTAGGCTTGTGGCCTGTGGCCTGTAGCTATGCTTAAGTCTATCCGTATTCTCTTGTCGATCGCTGCGCACCTAGATTACGAGATCTGGCAAATGGATGTCAAGACAGCTTTCCTTAACGGAAGTCTTGATGGGATCTATATGCAACAACCCAAAGGTTTCGTTGAAAAAGGCCAAGAGCACCTCGTATGCAAGCTTAAGAGATCCATTTATGGACTTAAGCAAGCATCGCGTACTTGGAACTAGTGTTTGATCAATTAATTAAGTCTTATGGGTTTGTGATCAAAACAAGTTCGAAAGTTGTGTGTACAAAAGATGTGACGGAACTGCGGTGGTATTCTTAGTATTATACGTAGACAATATTCTGCTCATTGGAAACAATGTAAAGGTATTGTCAGACGTAAGGGTATGGCTGTCAAAATAGTTTGATATGAAGGACTTAGGGAAAGCCGGTCACATCCTTGGGATCAAGTTCACTCGAGATCGCAAGAGGAAGATGTTGGGCTTATCACAAGTTTCATACAAAGCCACTGTTTTGAAGCATATCAGCGTGCAAGATTCCAAGAAAGGTTTTGTACCTTGTAGGCACGGAATCCATCTATCCAAAGAAATATGCCCTAAGACGCAAATGGAGATAGATGACATGAAAGACGTTCCGTACGTTTCGGACGTAGGAAGTCTTATGTATGCAACGTTGTGTACGAGACCGGATATCTGATTTGCCGTGGGCATGATGGCAAGATATCAAAGTAACCCCGGGAAAGCACATTAGATTGCAATTAAATGCGTTCTTTAGTTTCTGAAAAGAACTTGGTATGGAATGCTGATTTAACAATCAGACAATCTAATTCCCATGGGATACACGGACTCAAATTTCCAACATAGACTCCAAAATACCTACCTCGGGTAGTGTGTTTTGCATGGGAGAAGGAGCCATGACATGGAGAAGCGATTTGCAGAAATGCATCGCAGATTCGACCATGGAAGCCGAATAAGTAGTTGCTTGTGAAGTAGCGAAAGAAGCGGTTTGGCTCAAGTACTTCTTAGTGGACTTGGACGTTGTTCCGAATTTGCCCGACAAGATAACTGTCTTTTGTGACAATGCCGGAGCAGTTGCAAATTCAAGGGAACCGAGAGCCCACAAGGCCAGCAAACACATTGAAAGAAAACACCATCTTATGCGAGAAATCGTTAAGAGAGGAGATAAAGAGGTGGCAAAGATAAATGTCGGAGGACAACCTAGTACATCCATTCACAAAGGGTCTGCCTCTGAGTACATTCGAGAGACATGTGGATGGAATGGGAGTCAAGACTATTGCCAATCTGCTTTAAGTATAAGTGGGAGGAATTATTAGGTTAGTGTAGGTTGACATGAGATGTCACGTAGAGCTACTACACTAAGACATGCGTGATGTATACTAAAAGCAGACTTTAAGTATAAGTGGGAGATTGTTGGAGTTATACGTGAAAGTATGCTTTTACTTTGTATAACTCGTGTATCAAACACTCGTTTTATGAGAATAATTCTTTTATCGCATTTGCTTTAGTTATGATTGAATGTTGAATTTCTATTGCAAACCGTTCAATATATAGTACGTGTTACAAAGTAGTTAATGTGGTGATACCCGATCACGAAAGACGACATTAACAGTTTACTTGTAACTAAACGTACATTTTTACGACCCAGGTGGAATTGAACAATCCGCCGTGAAAGGTCGATGTGTAAGGCTCAGATTGGTCTGTCTTGACCAAGAGATTACACTAGCACATTTAGTATGTGTTGAAGAGGTCCTACAGCGAGGATAAATTCTTCTGTTCTGAAAGGTGAAGAATTAGACCTCAGTGGTTGTTGATTTCTTAATCTTCGTCACTTAAATAGGACCGTGTGTGCTTAGTAGTTACTGCTTTGATTCATGTTGGGTGAGAATCATTGTGACTTCGAACTTTGTGTCTTGGGCAGTAATATTAATCATACGACGGTTGCTAAGATTTAATACGGAGAAACGCGTGCGAGTACGGCTCGTGTGATTAGTCCCCTTGGTGGGCTCAGAAGTTTTATTGTACCAAATCTTGCAAGTGAAGAATTAGTTTCTTCGGTACGAATAATAATGTTGAGCTGTCTTTACTCCAAGGTGAAATATATTAATTAATTTAGAGCTATTCAGAAGCTCAATTAATTAATGGACTTGATAATCTTAAACGCGGGAAATAATAACCGGGAGCCCATATTATCGTAATATGGATTAAGATGGATAGTGCAATATTAATTTATTAGTGGTAATAATTAATATTAATGGGCTGAATTATATTGGGGCTCAATATTGAAATTCAGAAGTCCATTAGGAGGTCCAATATTAATTCTCCTTAAGGCCCCTCAAGTAGCCCAATTAAGTAGCCCAATAATGATAAGGTGATTAAAATAAAAAGAAAATTATATTGCTGATTTTTCTCTCTTAATTTTCGAAAAATGCATGTGTAGGAGAAATTAGATTTTGTTGATTTTCTTGGAAAGATATTATGGAAGATATGTATTCTAGGAATACAAGAATATCTCATATATTCAAGAAGATCCAAATCTTGGATTTTCTCTATGAAATTTTCGAAAACATCATATTTATTTAGGGGTGTGAGATTTTTGTGGAATATTTTATTTTGGAGAAAAGAATATATGAGATATATTCAAGATTTCTTAGAGATTAAGAAAAGATTTTCTCCAAGCCCATTAATCCTATAATTTTCGATCACCACCTCTTATAAATAGGAGATGATTATTTCATCTCCAAGTACATAATTCCATGTGTTGGAAAAATCAAGAAGCATAGATATTTTTCTTTTTCCTTAGTTATTAAATTACTTGAAAGCGTCTCCCACCGGCGATCAAGTGAGGTGAAAAGGGAAATACTTGAGAAGGCTTTGGGTTGATAGAACGTGATTACAAGTGTCCCGTATATCCAAAGGCCATTACTACGAGAGGTACGTTAATCGCATATTTACTTGTTTAATTCCGCCTAGTTAAATATGTGAAATTAATTCAACATGCATGATGATAATTAGTTGTTGGAATTATTATTTGAATTAATTAGGATTAATTCATGCTAGTAATAATTGTATTTAAATTCGTATTTAAAATTCATCCCGAATAGATTCCGGGCACCCCTATATTTTCCCAACACTTGGGGGAGAACAAAACTGATCCCAAGGAGAACAACAAGAAACCTGGTGCAACAAGCTATCGAGTCCCTAAAAACATGAAGGCGTTCACTGAAGGGACAGAACTCAAAGAAAAGTTGAATCAGGTGCTAACAGTGTCAGTCGATATTGTTTATGAAAATGTGAAGGATAAGGAGTTGCTCTCCCTTCCCCGGAAAATTCGCCAAGATACTGGCAAACTCAACCCTAACAAGTATTGTGCCTACCATCAAAGTGTGGGGCACTTTACGAGTGAATGTAGAGATTTGCTCAAGCAGATCTGGCGTTTCTACGAGGACGGAAAGCTCTTCGACTTTGTCAAAAGACAACCCGGGAAGAGAGTCCGGGAGAACAACTCTGAGGACGAAGATGATCAACCCCAGAAGAACAATAAACCAGCACGACCAGTCCCTGTCATTCCTACTCGTCCATTGGAAGATTTGTATATGATGGAACCTGCAGGTCCCGCAGGAGGATGTTCTGATGACGACCACCAATCTCTAACCGGAAAAGAAAAGCTGAGCTACGAGCGATCGATCAAGTCCAAGAAATGGGGGTCAAACCATCTATCATGCAGACGGCAGAGCTGACCTTCACCGAAAATGACTTGGAAGGAATATTGACTCCACATAACGATTCACTCGTAATTTGCGCGAGAATTATGGGAACACGAGTCCACAGATTGTTGGTAGACACCGGAGCCTACACCAACATCCTATTCAAAAAGATGCTCGATCATCTTGGAGATCATTCGGGCTATATTCGGGATACGACTCACAGAATAATAGGTTTCGGAAATGCTGTAACGGGCCCATTAGGAATAGTTACATTAGTAGTACAACTTGTAACGGCCAACGAACCCGAGAAAAGTATTACGCGAATAGTTGACTTCTTGGTTGTAGACCAAGATTCAACTTATAACGGGTTTCTTGGTCGACCCTTTTTAAATGAATTCAAAGCTGCATGTTCCACTTACCATTATTGTTTGAAATTCCCAACAGCAAGTGGAGCAGGTACTATCAAAGGAGATCAAAGAAAGGCCAGGGAATGTCTCTTACAATTACAGGCCAAACACGTATCAGTATCCATGATGGAAGCCACAACTAGCTGTCCCGCTGATGAACCATCAGTACTGGCGAACATGATGGACATAGAGGAAGACCATATGGATACTGACGAACAACATCATGACGAGCAGGTGTTGGACGAACAACTCCTCACCACCCAAGAGGAACATCATTCTGACGAACAACAAAGGAGTGGTGACGAGCAACATTCATATGATAGCCTGGAGGGCCAGGTGTTGACTAACAACAACGAATCAGGGCCAACAGAGGATCTAGATCCCCGCTTGGGGGCAGAACCAATGAACATCGAAAATGATTTCAACTCTGAGGGACCAATACTTGATCCTCGGTGGAAAGGACAAAAACGACGAGCAACTCCAGTTGAAGAGCTGGAGGCGTTCAAAGTTAATCCTGAAAACCCGGATCTCGAGTTATACATAGGATCTGAGCTCCCTGAGCCTTACAGATCCCGAATGAAAGAGTTCCTCAGCAAAAATCTAGATGTTTTTGCTTGGTCTCATGCAGACATGGTGGGGATAGATCCAAAACATGCTTGTCACAAGCTCAATATCAATCAAGCAAAAAGGTCTATCCATCAAAAACGAAGAAAATATGGCCCAGACAAATATCAAGCTTTGAACGAAGAAGTGAAGAAGTTGTTAGACAACGACCTAATCCGACAAGCAATCTGTCCACAATGGGTAGCAAACCCAGTCCTTGTGAGGAAACCAAACAGAACCTGGAGGCTATGCATAGACTTTACAGATCTGAATGCAGCATGCCCGGAGGACAACTTTCCACTCCCTCACATTGACCAGTTGGTGGACAGTACTGCAGGTCATGAAATGCTAACATTCATGGATGTCTTTGCCGGGTACCATCAAATTCCAATGCATCCAGACGATCAAGAGAACACAGCATTTTATACAAACAAAAACTTGTTGTGTTGGAAAAGAATGCCCTTCGGCCTCATCAACGCCGGAGCAACATACCAGAGGTTGGTGAACAAGATGTTCGACGAACAAATCGGTGATACGGTAGAAGTCTATGTGGACGATATCGTAGTCAAAAGCCCCCGAAGGGAAGACCATCTTCAACATTTGACCCAGGTGTTCGAAATCCTTCGACACTACAACATGAAGCTGAATCCAAAGAAGAGCAGTTTCGGAGTTCATTCAGGAAAATTCCTGGGCCATCTTGTTAGTCAACGAGGGATTAAAGCCAATCCAACAAAAGTTAAAGCAATCGTGGATATGCAACCACCACGTTCAATAAAATAAGTGCAAAGGCTTACGGGATGCCTAGCAGCATTGAATCGGTTCATATCCAGGTCGGGGGACAAATGCCGTCCATTCTTTGAAGCCATCAAGAAAGGACAGTTCACATGGACTAACAACTGTCAAAAGGCATTCGACCAACTCAAAGACTACCTAGGAGATGTTAAAATTCTATCAAAACCCATCCCAGGAGAGAAACTATATTTATACTTAGCAACGTCAGAGGTGGCTATCAGCTCTGTTCTGGTGCGAGAAGACGGCAAATTTCATCAACCTATCTACTACATCAGTCAAGCTTTACACGATGCGGAGATCAAATACTCCCCAACTGAAAAACTGGCGTACGCACTTGTCATGAGTGTGAGGAAGTTACGGCCATACTTTTTTTATCATCAAGTTGAAGTACTAACAACTTTCCCACTCAGACAAATTCTCCATCGCCCCGACACAGCTGGTCGCCTATTAAAGTGGTCACTAGAGATTAGCCAATTCGGGGTAACCTATGCTCCTCGAACTTCGATCAAAGGGCAAGCGTTAGCCGACTTTATTGTCGAACTAACCTTCCCACCAGATCCGACGAGAGGACTTGATCACCCCTGGCATCTCTACGTGGACGGGTCTTCAACCAATATAGCCTCGGGGACAGGAGTGGTTTTAATCAGTCCAGACAGACAAGTATTCTCCTCGGCAATCAAGTTTGGTTTCATGGCAACCAACAACGAAGCTGAGTATGAAGCTCTTATTGCTGGTCTCCACCTATCTCTTGCAGTAGGTGTTAGACGGTTACAAATATTCGGCGACTCACAATTGATTGTGAACCAAGTCCGAGGTGAATACGAAGCAAAAGACGATCACATGATCGAATATCAGCGAATTGTTGCTTACCTGATGTCCTTGTTAGAACAAGTCTTCATTGAACAAATTCCAAGGACAAGCAACACACAAGCAGATGCGTTGGCCCGACTAGCAACAAGTGAAGGACCAGCAGAGTTGGCAGATATTATAATTACAAAGATGAATGATCCATCAACGAGAAGTTATAATGTCAATCAACTCGATGAACAAGCAACTGAAGAGGAAGACTGGAGAACAAACATAGTCAAATATTTGAAAAGTGGGGAAAAACCAAACAACACTTTTGAAGCTGCCAAGCTAACAAAGCAAGCCGCCAGATATACTCTGGTGGGCGAGCAACTTTACAAAAGGGGAATATCAATCACACTTCTCAAATGTTTGCCTAGGGGGCAAGGATGAGCAATACTCGAAGAAATACATGTTGGAATATGCGGAAATCATACTGGGGGGCAAGCTTTGGCATACAAAACTATCAGACAAGGCTACTATTGGCCAACTTTACGTCAAGACGCAATCAAGAAAGCAAAGACTTGCCATCAATGTCAAATTTTTGCCCCAAACATTCATACCCCGGCCCAACAGCTCGTATCAGTTTATAGCCCGTGGCCATTTGCTAGATGGGGGATGGACATTATTGGTCCCTTCCCGGCGGGAGTTGGAGGAGTTCGATTTGCCGTTGTGGCAGTCGACTATTATACAAAATGGGCAGAAGCAGAAGTCATGGTAAAGATCACCCAGCAGAAAATGATCAACTTCATTTGGAAGAACATTGTCTGTCGTTTTGGAGTTCCACAAACCATCGTGAAAGACAATGGTCCGCAGTTTGATGGAAAAGAGTTGAGAGATTTCTGTACGAAGTGGGGGATCAAGAAACATTATTCTACGCCCTATCATCCCCAGTCGAATGGACAAGTCGAAGCCGTAAACAAAATCATCAAGCATACGTTAAAAGTACGGCTAGCGGAGAGCAAAAGCAATTGGTCTGAAGAACTTTCGGAAGTCTTATGGGCATACAGAGTTTCTCCCAGGTCAAGCACCGGAGAAACACCTTTTGCAATGGCTTTCGGAACGGAGGCTGTAATACCAATAGAGCTAAAGACCAACACTTTCAGGACGACCAACTTTGATGAGCAGGCGAACAACTCTGCTCTAGCTACTGAAATGGATTTGCTCGAAGAAAAAAGATTAAATGCCGAGCTAAAAAATGCTACCTAAAAGCAGCGAGCAGAACGCTATTATAATTCCCATGTTAAAATCAGGGAATTCAGAGTTGGAGATATAGTTCTAAGAAAGTTGCTCGCCCAACCTCCAGGTGTATTGGGACCAACTTGGGAGGGCCCGTATCGTATAACGGAAAAATTCGTTAATGGTGTATACGATATCGAAGATATGGAAGGCAAGTCGGCCCAATACTCCTGGAATGTTATACATCTGAAGAAGTACTATCAATGAGACGAACAAGTTCTTAATTGGGCGAACAAATGTCTTGGGTGGCCAGTGAACCAAGTAAGATGAACCAAAAACTTGTCTAATTTTTTGAAAATTTTGCTAAGTATAGAATTTAAAGTTGTTCGGCACATCGTATAGTTTAGTGTTGTTTCATCTTTTATTTATAGACAGAGGTGCTCGGCAAAAAATTTTATAAGCGAGCATGTTTTAGTTAATGTTCAAAGTTGTTCGTCAGATTATATTTGTTAGTGACGAGCAGTCTTACAACACTTGTAAATTTTATTATGTAAATATAGTAGTTGTTCGTCAAGAGGAAAAGTCCAAAGCTCGAGGTACAAGTCCGTTTTAAGGTTGTTCGTTTTTTAAAATGAACAGAACCTAAAGACCAAAGCCACTAAAAGGTTGTTCGTTTTTTAAAATGAACAGAACCTAAGGCTGAACCCAGATTCCACTAAAGGCAAAGTTCAATTCGAACAAAAGCCCAACACTATATGTTATAATTGCAAAGGCATTGACAAAAATGTAAAGGCAATTAACATATACAAGAAAATGAGCGAAAATGAGAAAGACATTCCATTAATCAAAAGGCATTAAGCCTAAAAAATAGTACAATGATCCTAGAAGTCAAGTACTACAAAATGAGCGAACAACTATTACAAGAAAGATGAAAAGAAAAAAGCTAAGTCCTATATCTATTGCTGCTCGGCAGGAGGAGGGTCTTGAGTTTGCTCGACGGGAGGATCAACGATCATATCTCGAGCCAAGTCTTCAGCAGCCTTATCCTCCGCCTCTTTAGCATTTTGCTCGTCAGCCACGGCCGCCTCTTTCTCTTGTTCGCCTTCATCAACTAGAGGCGGAGGATGAGTAATGACAATACTGGAGTCAAGTTTGTCAAGCTTAACCCCATGTACGACCAAATCCGCTAGCTGAATTTCAATATTGTTCGGCGGTGGATAGTGCTCGATGAATTCATTCAAGTCTTTGCTCATTTCTTCCACCAAGTCCTTGTAGTCATAAGCATCGGCCGAGCGGATGCTGTCCGCGTAGGCACAGATATATCCTAAGTTCGAGATGGGGGCAGACCGGGCCTGGAGCTCTGCCTCGAGTTGATCGCGGGTGAAGGTGCTGGCCTCCACTTCTCTCAAGCGAGCAACTTCCGCCTCAAGATCGGCGATTTTCTGCTCGGCCGCTGGCAGTTTGCTCTTCTCCTCGCCGAGCATGGCTTCTTTGCCTCCCAATTCGTTGGATAAACCTTGAATTTGTTCAAGGTATTTCTGCTCATTGTCGATGTAGAGGGAGATCTGGTTGTTAAGCCGAGCAATTTGGCCATTCAAATTGTTCGCCATTGTATCATTCTCCTCTGAAAGGTGGCAGACGGTGGCAGCATGTTAGCGAGTAGCTTCTTCCAGCTCCACCACTTGAGCCATTCCCCTTTGGGCGAATACAAGGGAGTTGGCAGCTTGTACCATTGACAAATAAAAGTTATCAATGGGCCCTTGAGCGAGCAAGACTTTGTTCAGCGATTTTGACCAGGCGCGAGCAACAATTTCAGTTGCCCGACGCACATGGTCATCCGAGATATCATGCATGTTCGCCGGGGTCTTCGAGCAGGCGTATTGGTGAAGAGTGTCTATTCGCCCCGGATGGTCATTAGGCCAGTACCTGCGAACAAAGAAGCTTTAACACTTAGTAAATTTTTCAACTTACTCAACTCTTGGAAGAGTTCAAGGAGGAATCCTTACTCGGCAAATTTGGCTCCGTCCCACCCTAGATAGGTGATGTCGTCAGGCCCACGAGGAGGTGTATGCCTATCTTTGCTTACCTTTCCTCTTTCATCGGTTGTAGGAGGGCGAGCAGCTTCAGAGGAGGGCAGGCGACCAGATCCTCCCACCTTGGATTTTCCTTTATCAGTGGTGGGGGGCGCCTGGGTGACGTATGTGCCATCACTCTTCTTCAGTCTTTTTAGACCATGAGGAGAGACGGGGGCCGGTTTGGGCGATGTGCTCGGCGGAACAGACGTCCGGTGGGCGTGCTCGGCGGCGGAGGCCTTGTTGGTCATCGCCAACACCTTGGAAGGCGGATCACCCTTCTTCTTTCGTCCTTTGGGTGGTGCCATTTCAAATACCCTCTGTTCTAGGAGAGCAAAACTGGGAGGGGCAGCAACAGTGACTTGCTCGGCTAAAAAAAAAAGAGGTTAATTAAATTCAATTTAGACGAGCAAAGTTTATTTTGAAAGATAGAAATTTGTGTACCTGGGGGTACCTCAGCTTGAGCCTCCAAATGATGGGGATATGTAAACAAGCGAGCAGGTTTTTTACACTTCTCCTTATTCACGTATTTGATGGTCCTTTCAGCTTTATCCCGAAGAGCGACCAAACACGAAGTGAAGAGGAATTCAGAGCCAATTTCCTCTTCCTCGGAATTCCACTTGAGCAACCGGGGGCCTGCGAGCAAACTAAAAAAGTTAAATTAGAACTTTATGCAAGGGCGAACAAAAATGACCTTACGTTTGATTTGCCCATAAGTGGTGGGTTCAAATATACGCCCGGCACCGCCGTGAGGGCCAGAAGATGCTCGCCAGTCGCCCCCAATAAAGAAGAAGTGCTCTTTCCAGTCCCTAATCTTGTTCGGCACCCCCTCAACCATCTTGAGTCCAGTCCTGGCCTTGAGGTAATAGTAGCCTTCTTCACCAATCAGACATTTGGTGATGGTCATCAAGTAGTTGACCTCTTCGGCAGTTATACAGTCGACGTATCCCTCCAGGGCGAACAGGCCCATGATGCCGAGCAAGTTCATCCACCCAATAGGAGTTATTTGGGTAATGGCTAAGTTGGTCGCCTCCAGAAAACGACCAAAAACCGGGGGCAACGACAGCCTCAACCCAGCAATTAGGGTGTCTGTTGATCGTCGTACACCCGGGTGGAGGCCGATCAGCTCTTTCCTTCCTTTTGGGAGCCCACATGAAGATGTCATGAGGAATCTGATATGCTTCCCGTATAAGGTTGAGCTCTTCCTTGTGAACAACACTTTTAATTCTGCGCGCCTGGTACTCGGTTCTTACTAGATCCAAAACTTAGCGCGGGGGGCGGGGAAAGTTTTTCGTATGTTCGTCAGAGTATGCTCGCCAATTAAATGGGCGAGCAACACCTGTGGGGATCTCATTTTCAAGCATCTTAGGGCCTGGAAACCCTATCCCTTCCAAAAATTCAGGGGTAAGCTCGTCAAACTCCGGATCTTCCTCAAATTCAGAGCTAGAGGAAGATTGCTCTTCGGAGGAGCTACTCGTGGCCTCCTTATCTACTTCGCCAGATTGACGAGCACCAGAATCCTCCAATGATCGAACCACCGAATCCACGTCAGGTTGCGCTTCTGAGGAAATTTCAAACGGCGGTTGTTCGACAAACAGCATGATCGGGAATAGGGGGTCCAATCCTTCCTCTGATCCTTTGTTGCTCGAATGGGAGGACATCAGTGTAAAAATGAAGATTTTGAGTTTTGGCAAGGGATTTGTAGTCTCCGATGACGGTTCTGGGCAGGCGACGGCGGCGCAAATCCTTCCACGGCGGCGATGGTACGAATTTGGGAAAGAAAGAAGAAAAGAACGAGAGAAAGAAGAATAACTACCTGGAAAATAAGATTTGAAGTTGAATGTTGAAGAAATTGACGCCGGAAAGCTCAAAAATCACCGGAAATGGTGAATTCGCCGGAGTTCTCTATAGCCAATGAAGAAGAGTGGGAAAATTTTCATTTCCCACTCACCTTTATACCAGAGAAGAAAACGGGGTAAAACCCGTATTATTTAGAAAAAGCCGGGGCCTAAATACGAAAAAACGGGGTTACTTTCAAGCAAGGTTGAAAATCAAGGGACCTATATGCAATTATAGGGGCGCGTGACCTCGGGAATGCTCGCGCGTGGGCGGCGCGCAATCATACCGCCCACGTCATCCTCGTACATCCCCCAGATCATGGGAAGGTGAAAAGGCAGATCCGAAGTTGCTCGCCCAGGTCAAAGATGTTCGTCCAAATCCACGCCAGTATAATATCCTAACTATAGTTGCTCGCCACAAAGTTGCTCGTCTGGGGCAACATATAGCCAGGATAGGGGGCAATTGTTGACAGGCGAACATAAATCAATGATGGGCGAACAAGGATTAAAGCCATAAGAAGGATTGCGAGAAATCAACTCCAAATCAAATCAATAAAGAAAATCAAGCCGGGGTGCATAAACTAATCCAAGGAGTGTATAAAGTGACGAACAACTATACCGACAAACAAGATATTGGCGAACAGGTTTAAAGACCAAAGACCAAATATGGACCCACCACCAAGTCAATAATGACGAACAACATTGGTAAAAGTGTTACAATTATCAGCCTAAGAGGTATATGCTGACGAACAAAGGACCAAGATCCCAAAGTCAATCTGTGCAAGACACAAAGGCGAACAACTTCTGAGCCATACACCCAAATGGCGAACAACTTCTATGAAAGAACTATCCTGGATCGATTTAAACCGATATGGACGAACAACAATGAAGTCCGAGATAAGACCAAAGAAGACTTTGTAACTAAGATTTAGCTTAGATAAGGTCAAACTAGAGTCAAAGGACACATGTCAAGCATGCAGGCTAGGGAGACCAGGAGTCAGGAACACCTCATGCTTGCTAGTCTCTATAAATAATTGTTCTCCAGCTTAAGAAATACAAGTTCAAATTCATAAACACTCCCAAAACACACATTAATACACCTAAACGTGCACACATACGAAATTATTACGATTTTGACTTTCACATTTACAAGTTCATAACCCAATCCTCGATTTACCATTTACGGTGGTAACCAATCACACGTAATTGATTGATGATTAATAAACCGAACTTAAACAGTCACTAATCCATCCGATAAAAATTGATCACCAACACAGGTATATACACGGTTACTGCTAATAAGCCTCATATTGTATACAATTATCAGCTTATCAAATCCTTTATATTTGTAAAACAAACTTTGTCTATGTGGCATCCTTAGTTTTCACCCATTCCAACATCCTATGCTCCATGTTTGTTTTAGGTGTCCAACTTTTGTGGCCGTTGATTCGTTTTATGATTAATCTCGGTCGTAGATCGTTGGTTTTCTTTTCTATAAATTTGTGCCTTTGTCATTCATTTTTTCCTACCCTCGACTCCAATCTCCTCTTTTATATACATTTTTTCTCAGTGACGTGCCGAGGTTATTCCGTCTTGGCGATGTAGGGTGATTAGTTGGTCGGTCATATCGTTTTGTTTTTCGTTTTTTTTTCATTCTTCTTATTCCTTTGTATCGTGACGTTGGTTGTTGGGCATATATTTCCGTTGAACGTGGATGTAAGATCTTGTATTCCTATTCGAATGTTAATGAAATATTCTTATTTAATTTTAGCCCATGAATATTGTATCTTTATATTGTTAGCGTACCATCGCTGGCACAAAATTTATTTCGTGTTCCTTTCGAGATAGGTCCTGTTTGATTATGATCCATTCGGCACTCTTGATTTCGTTATGTAATGTGTCTTACGATTTCGTTCACGGCAATGGCTTTGGGATCGTTGCTTTAGTATTTTTTCATTCGTTCACGGCAATGGCTGCAAGCATTTTGCCGACTCTGATCAATTCGACGGTATTGTTTTTGTTGTGAAATTTGTTGGTCGAATGAGTTGACGGTAATGGTTTTAAAATTGGTCTGTAATCTGATGCACATGGTCAATGTATTTGCCTATATCTTTTCCGATTTCGTTCACGGCAATGACTTTGAGATTCGTTCACGGCAATGGCTGCAAGTATTTTGCCGACTCCGATCAATTCGACGCTATTGATTTTGTTGTGAAATTTGTTGGTCGAATGAGTTCACGGTAATGGTTTTAAAATTGGTATGTAAACTGATGTACATGGTCAATGTATTTGCCTATATCTTTTCCGATTTCGTTCACGGCATTGGCTTTGGGATCGGTGCTTTAGTATTTTTTCAATTCATTCACGGCAATGGCTGCAAGTATTCTGCCGACTCTGATCAATTCGACGCTATTGATTTCGTTGTGAAATTTGATGGTCGAGTGATTTCACGGTAATTGTTTTAAAATTGGAATGTAATGTGATGCGCATGGTCAATGTATTTGCCTATATATTTTTCGTTGTGAATTAAGGACTGTTTTGTTTTTTTTCCTTTTGTGGCTTCATGCCATGGCTTTCTGTGTTCATTGCAAGGTAATTAATATAAAAATATATATTATAATGCAATGAATTTGTTAATTAAAAATTAATACGATACTTAATTTAATTAAATGTGCAGTATAATTTAATTGTACTACTTGTGGCGTATGTTTTGAAATGAATATGGTTGCTTTCATATTTTAATAATTGGTCCTTTAATTTTTTATTTTTAAAATTTTAAATTATAGCATCAAGTCCTTTGCCTATTCATTTTCGCGTCATTGGCCTTAAATTCAATATGAGTTGATTCTGACGTAAATTGGATTCAAGGATATTTATCTCTTCAACTACAATTATTGGGATATTTAAATTTAATTAATAACACATTTAGTAGAATTAATCTAAGAATGTCCTCTCATGCATGTAAATTCTTAATTATGAATTAATATGATATTTAATGTAATTAAATTTCTAATCAATACCATATAACCTAAATGCCCTAAATGTTGCGTGTATGTTTAAGTGAATGTGGTTGATGTCATGATTTAAAAATTGATCCTTTATTTTTATTTTTATTTTAAAAATTATGTCGTCGAGGCCTTCAATTTGTTTTGGGTTGAATTTTATCTCGATTGGATTCAAGGACATTGGTCTATTCAACCACGATTATTTGGGATATTTAGACATATTTGATGACACATATAATTAAAATAAATAACATAAAACGCCTAATTTCGAAATTGGTCCTATATGGCATTACTTCATTGTTCTTAAATTCGATGAGTTGATTTTTATGTAAATTTGATCCAAGGATATTTATCTCTTCAATTATATTTATTGAAATATTTAAACACATCTAATTACATATTTTATGGAATTAATCTAAGAATGTATTCTCAAACATGGAATTTCTTAATTATAATTGTCCTAATTATGGCGTATGTTTGTAAATGAATATGGTTGCTTTCATATCTTAATAATTGGTCCTTTAATTTTTTCTTTGTTAATTTTTACGTCATTGGTCTTAAATTCAGTATGAGTTGATTTTTACGTAAATTGGATTCAGGGATATTTATCTCTTAAATTACATTTATTGGGATATTTAAACATAATTAATTACACATTTAATAGAATTAATATAATAATATACTCTCATATATGTAATTTCTTAATTATTAATTAATATGATATTTATTGTAATTAAATTTATAATCAATATCATATAACCTGAATGCCCTAAATGTTGCGTGTATGTTTTAGTGAATGTGGTTGATGTCATGATTTATAAATTGATCCTTTATTTATTTATTTTTAGAAAAATTATGTCCTCGAGGCCTTCAATTTGTTTGGGTTGAATTTCACCTCGATTGGATTCAAGGGCATTGGTCTATTCAACCACGATTATTTGGGATATGAGTTGATTTCTATGTAAATTTGATCCAAGGATATTTATCTCTTCAACTACATTTATTGAAATATTTAAACACACCTAATTACATATTTAATGAATTTAATCTAAGAATGTACTCTCAAGCATGGAATTTCTTAATTCTAAGTTTCCTAATTGTGGCGTATGTTTGTAAATGAATATGGTTGCTTTCATATTTTAATAATTGGTCCTTTAATTTTTTCTTTGTTAATTTTTACGTCATTCGTCTTAAATTCAGGGATATTTATCTCTTAAACTAAATTTATTGGGATATTTAAACATAATTAATTACACATTTAGTAGAATTAATCTAAGAATGTACTCTCATATATGGAATTTCTTAATTATTAATTAATATGATATTTAATTGAAACTTTAATTTTTTTTTAAATATGCATCAATGCCTTTAATTCGATTTAAAAATGTATGGAATTGGTTAATTAAAAATTAATACGATATTTAATTTAATTTGATGTGCAATATACCTTAGTCGTCCTGATTGTGGCTTATATTTTTAGATGACTATGGTTGCCTTAATATTAATAAATGGTCCTTTAACTTTTTAATAAATTAATACGACATTTAATGTAATTAAATGTGGTTGATGTCATGATTAATAAATTGATCCTTTATTTTTATTTTTATTTTAAAAAATATGTCGTCGAGGCCTTCAATTTGTTTTGGGTTGAATTTTATCTCGATTGGATTCAAGGACATTGGTCTATTCAACCACGATTATTTGGGATATTTAGACATATTTGATGACACATATAATTAAAATAAATAACATAAAACGCCTAATTTCGAAATTGGTCCTATATGGCATTACTTCATTGTTCTTAAATTCGATGAGTTGATTTTTATGTAAATTTGATCCAAGGATATTTATCTCTTCAATTATATTTATTGAAATATTTAAACACACCTAATTACATATTTTATGGAATTAATCTAAGAATGTATTCTCAAACATGGAATTTCTTAATTATAATTGTCCTAATTATGGCGTATGTTTGTAAATGAATATGGTTGCTTTCATATCTTAATAATTGGTCCTTTAATTTTTTCTTTGTTAATTTTTACGTCATTGGTCTTAAATTCAGTATGAGTTGATCGACGATAGAAATCTCGACATAGAAATCTCGACGTATGTCTTAAAATAAATATGGTTGCTTTCATAATTTAATAATTGGTCCTTTAATTTTTTATTTTTTAAATTTTAAATTCAATATGACTTGATTCTGACATAAATTGGATTCAAGGATATTTATCTCTTCAACTACAATTATTGGGATATTTAAATTTAATTAATAACACATTTAATATGATATTTATTGTAATTAAATTTATAATCAATACCATATAACCTAAATGGCCTAAATGTTGCGTGAATGTTTTAGTGAATGTGGTATGGCGGCTTCATCAATGGAATACGTATCTTTCCATTACTACAACACGACGGGAATTTAGGCGGAACCTCATACCACATAAAGGCATTGCAGTAAATGCAGTAATTGAAACTTTAATTTTTTTTTAAATATTCATCAATGCCTTTAATTCGATTTAAAAATGTATGGAATTAGTTAATTAAAAATTATATACCTTAGTCGTCCTGATTGTGGCTTATATTTTTAGATGACTATGGTTGCCTTAATATTTTAATAAATGGTCCTTTAACTTTTTAATAAATTAATATGACATTTAATGTAATTAAATTTGTAATCAATACCATATAGCCTAATTGCCCTAATTGTTGCATGTATCTCTCAGTGAAAGTGGTTGTGTTCATGATTTAAAAATTAATCCTTTTTTTTTTTATATTCCTTTCATGTTTGTCTAAGTGTACCCCAACTTTTCTGATGCATTGTATCTTTAATATACATTTAATTAGTTTGAACAATAAAGGTGTCCATTATTTATTTTAAAGATTAGTACTTATTAATTATTCTTAATGGTTGGGTAGTTAGATCCGAGTTAATATAAGTTTTAAATAAATTTTGCGAAATTGGTCCTTTTAAAAAAAAAAAAAACTGGCATCGAGGGCTTGTCCACCAAATTTGTACGTGTTCATACTTGCAAATGATAATGGTTATAATTGATCCATTTGATATTTTTTATTCCTTTTTTTTAATTGGAACGATTCATAAATTTTATGAAGCTCAATTAATTGTTTAAAACTGTAATAGTTATTAAGCATTTCTATTACTTAAATTATTAAATCAATTTAATTTCTAGACTCCTCCATTACATTCAACAGAATTCATTTATTATTTTTTATTCAGACACCGAACAACTTTTTTTTCCCTTGGTAGAAAAAGTTCAGTGCTTTAAAATATATTGTTACAACGTTTGATGCTAATAGGATGTAACATCTACAATTTGAATAGAATGAAGATCTTCCAGGTACTTAATTCCTCTATATGCAGCATCGTTTACAGCCTCTTCAATGGAATGGAAAAGAAGACCATGTATGTTACAAATAGTGTGTACACCATGGAGGTAGACGTCCGTCTGAAATTTTTTAGCTTTGTTTGTACTAAGTCTGAATAATTGAGTTTAAGTCTGAATAATTGAGTTTGCACCATGGAGGTAGACGTCCGTCTGAATAATTGAGTTTAAGTCTCCTGATTATTATCATTCCTATTTTTTAACGCATGTGGACGAAATTTGTGTGTGATGTATCCAGATTTTTTTTGGTCCTCTAATTTTTACTTTTTTATTTTGTTTTAATCCTCTATTTTTTTCTGGTCCTCTGTAACATACCCTTTGGATGACGTTGGTCTTGAATATATTACCCCATCATTGGTAAAAATTACTTCCTTGCATTTAATTAAAATACAAAAAGTGTAATGATTTGCCTATGAAATTAAATTTGCCTAAATATTAAAAAAATCCCACAAAAAAAAAAATAAAAAATCGTGCTAATAATTGTTGAAATATATGTGATTAAATGTGTTTTATAAAGGATCATTTTGAAATGGATTCATTCATATGGGACCAATAGTATGGTCCATTCTACTTTACTGTATGAAATTAAAATTACCTAAATATTAAAAAAAATCCTCTAAAAAAAATTGTGCTAATAATTGCCTACGATTTGTATGCGGAATTTTTTAATTGTGGAAGCATCTACAATTCTCAAACTAGACACACCTTGCCTACCGAAATTTTAACTGAATGAATAGTTTTAAAGGCTCATAATTATTAAGTATTTCTATTATTTGGAATGTTAAATTCAATTTAATTTTGAATGCTACATAATGATTGATTTTATTAAAAAATAATTGAGTTTAAGTCTCCTGATTATTATCATTCCTATTTTTTAACGAATGTGGACGAAATTTGTGTGTGATGTATCCAAAAATTTTTTTGGTCCTCTAATTTTTACTTTTTTATTTTATTTTAATCCTCTTTTTTTTTTTCTTGTCCTCTGCAACATACCCTTTGGATGACGTTGGTCTTGAATATATGACCCATCATTGGTAAAAATTACTTTCTTGCATTTAATTAGAATACAAAAAGTTTAATGATTTGCTTATAAAATTAAATTTGCCTAAATATTAAAAAATTTCCCACAAAAAAAAATATTTTAATCGTGCTAATAATTGTTGAAATATATGGGATTACATATGTTTTATAAAGGATCATTTTGAAATGGATTCATTCATATGGTACCAATAGTGTGGTCGATTCTACTTTACTGTATGAAATTAAAATTACCTAAATATTAAAAAAAATCCTCCAAAAAAAAAAACCGTGCTAATAGTTGCCTACGATTTGTCCGCGGAATTTTCTAATTGTGAAAGCATCTACAATTCTCAAATTAGACACACCTTGCCTACCGAAATTGATTTGTCTACAAAAATTTACATACAACACAATTTGTCTATGTAATTTTCGTAGGCAAATTATTTTTTAGATGTTGAAAATTTCTAGCCATATTGTTGTGGTGAAGTGCATTTCACACCAAAGTAGAATTGTGTAAAAAATATATAGGATTAAATGTGTTTTATAAAGGATCATTTTAAAAATGGATTCATTCATATGGGACCAATAGTGTGGTCGATTCTACTTTACTAAAATCTTTGATAGGTGGTGAAAGAATTGTATAATTTTTTGTGCGCGGATTATTTTGGTATTAAAGTAAACATTGCAAATAATTTTGTATGATTACGATTGGTTCTCAACCAATTATTGTGAAGATCATATATATTTGGGTTCATGGCAGAAAAAATACAACTAATCTTGCTCCTAATATCGTGATAAAATTTATTGCACAAATTAAATTGTAGGTTTTTAAAATAGTCCTATAGGATATTCCTAAAAATATGCGCTGAGTTTTTAAAGTGGAAGACTAAAATTCTAAAAATTGTTGTGTTAATAATTGTGAAATTAATCCTAAATTCTTTGTATTATAAAAACTTCTCTCATGTTTTTGAAATATTTCTAAAATATCTATAGGATAATAATGTAACTTATGCATCCTTCTGGTACTTAACTGTAATTATTTATGGGACCAAATTTGAAAAAACTACGGGACCTAAAATCTCTAAAGAATGACCATTGTTGCAGATCGTCTGTTCTCACAGGACCAAAACAAAAAATATAATTGAGTTAAGATTCATATATTCATATACCCGTCTCTGTCTTTACACTTGGAGATTTATATTTTTCTTTGCGTGATATTGTTTACCTTGAGTGCTCTCTATACTTTATCTGTGGTTTTTTGATATGAGGTCAATATATGCAAATAATGGTCGAGTTATGATGGACTTATATGTACAAATATGTAATAATTTTTGTCCACATTCCTTTTTTGACCTTTTATTTTTCTATGTATGTATTTTTTTTCAGATTTGTTGTCATACATTAATTTTACTGATTGAGGCTACAATTTTTTGTGACCATAATTGCAACTTATGCATTCTTTTAAGACTTCACTACAACTACTTATGGGACCAAATTTTGAAAAAAAAAAAAAACTATTGGACCTAAGATATCTAACGAAGGACCATTATTGTGAACCGCCTATTCTCATTGGACCAAAATTTAAGATTTTCGCATTAAGATTCGTATATCCGTGTCTATCTTTATATTTGGAGATTTGTACTTTTTTTATTTGCGTGATGTTCTTAAAAATATATTTATATGATGTTCTTAAAAATAAGTCTAACATTTTTTTTCTCATATTTGCGTCTAAGTAATGAGGAGTTGAAGAATTGCGCCTTAGTTGAGCTTAGGTAACTATTGCAGATAAATGACAGATTCAAATCAATGCATGTACCTGATTGCAATATTTTTTTACATAATAATTAAATTTGTGAATTCAAGGACGTTTTATATGCTTTTTAAGTACTATTTTTCAAATTCATATTACAATTTAAAATAATGGTACTGTGTATTATAAATGTTAAGGTTACTAAAAAATTTAAACAAATAAATTACATTAAAATTCAACAATTTTACATAAAAGTTTACTTCCAGTTCGCGATTTTCGCAGGTTTAGCACTATAATTTATATTATATGATTTTAAGTGTGTGTGTGTGTATATATACATATATATATATATATATATATATATATATATATTATAGGTTTTGTGGGAGAAGTATTGCTGCACAAAATATAATACAACAAGAAATACCAATTTTTAGGATGGTAATGATTTCATGTAATTTATTTTTTATTCTTTTTTTAAGTATAAATAATTATCTTAACTATAATACAATATTGGGTAAACTTTGAATCCCAAGTACATTCAAGCCTATGATATTATGGACAGTTTTATATTCAAGTGCGGTAAGGTTGATGATACGATAAACAATGGTAGTGCACCGTATGTCTATAGATAACGTGAAGTCAATTACCCTAAAATAAGAAGTTTGTTGCCTCAATTTGGGAACAAGCCAACCCAATTATACATCCACGACACCGAAATCGAAGTCAGGAATAGAATAGATGCAGTCGAGTAATATCATTGATAAAACATTATACTTAAATTTAATTTTCTATTTAGTTTTTTTACAATTTTTAAATGCAATATTTTGTGATTTCATTAACGTTTTATATGTTTTCATTTACAATTTATTTTTTCATATTACAATTTAAAAGTAATAGTATCACGTGTAATAGATTTTTAGGTTGCTAAAAATATTTTAAACACAAAAAATTCAACAAAGTTTAACAGATTAAAAAAAAAAGTTTATTTCAATTCCGCGAATTTTCGCGGGTTTAGTACTAGTTTATATTACATACATAAACATCAATAGAATCTTAATAAATTACACTACTAAATAGATACAAACATGGTTATAACTCAATATTTGTTAGAGAAGATTAGTTGGTGGTATTATTTTATAATTAATTGGTATTAAAGTTTATTTGAGACTTTAATAATTGACCAATTAATTTTGGGTGTTGAAATTAATTTCTCAGAAATTAATTGTTACATGAGCGTTCTACTCTTGGAGTAGATGAGAATGGTGTATTCATAATCGCAAAACCGAATTTCGGTGAGTGAGAAATTGAATCGGAAGTCGAAAGGTATAACGCCTAATTTTGGGAATTAAATTAGTCATTTAATTCATCCCACTTTAGAATTTTAGAATACTAATATACATGATATTAGTATGGGAATAATGAAGTATACTAAATTATAGTTGATTGCTAGTCAATCAAAGTTGCCACACGCGCGCGCGCGTGCGCCGAGCCGTGCCGCGCCCGTGGCCTTGGACTTGGTCTTGGTCTTGGTCTTGGTCTTGGTCTTGGTTCTTGGCAATTGAACTTTGGGTGGACTTTGGGCCTTGGGCCCAATGGGTATCTAATTTTTTGGAGAACAAAAATTAGGATATCGGGTCCACAGATCTTGGGTCGATTCGGTTCAGGACCCACCCGGTTAGAGAGGTCAACCGGATAGTCAGATACTTCATAAGAGCACATAAATCACGTGTGCTAAATTCGTGGGACGTTACCAGCGTGTTTTCAGGAAACGCGTTCTGGATCAACTTGCCACCAACGAAAACGCGTCCGCATTTAATGCCCACGCGGTTTTTCCTTCTGCATTGAGTGGAGGTTCGCCTATAAATAGCGTCCTCATGCATTTGCCTGGCCACGCATTCAGAAATTTCTCTCCTCCCTCATGTCTCTGCATATAGAGTCTTAAGACCAGTCCAGTTCGAAGCGCTCATCTTGTTCGCCGGAGCTCCAAGACCTGTGGTGCTACACTCATGGAGACGTTAGTGACGTTTTACCTTTGGGGGCAAATTTCTAAGACCGAAGAGCACTACCAGGGAAATATTGTCTTGCGGGAAGAGGGCTTCCTCGACTCGTCACTGCTGCAACTTTTTTCTTTTTCTCTCTTTGTAACAAGTTATTCGAGTTGTATTTTTTCATTTTTGAATTATTATTTCCGCAGTCAAAACCTCTTTTCGACAACAATCGCAAGACAACATCTTCTATTTTCAAAATAACTGACGGAAATAACAATTCGGAGTCTGCTAACCAGGGAAACACTGTTGTTCCTCCTGGTAACCCCATTCCCCAGGGCACCACTAACCCCCTTTCCCATGTAACTGTCTATTTTGGCCAAACTTTTAATTCCTCTGTGGTGAGCCCTTTTTCCTTTGACAATTCGAGACCTTTTGTGGTCCAAAGTGAGAGACCCGAAAAGTTTTCGGGTAAAAACTTTAAGAGGTGGCAACAGGGTATGCTGTTCTTTCTAACCACCTTGAGGTTGGCGAGGTTCCTTAACTGAGGACCCGCCTGCGGTCGTTGAGAACGATGTGCAGAATGAGGAAGTTCGTGCCCGCTGGTGGGAACACGACTTCTATGCTCAGAATTACATTCTGAGTGGTCTGGCAGATGCTTTGTACAGTGTCTACCATAAGTGCAAAACGACCAAGGAAATGTGGAATTCCTTGGAGGCCAAATATGTGGCCGAGGATGCCGGTACTAAAAGTACTTGGTTGGGAAGTTCTTGAACTTCAAGATGGTGGACTCGAAGTCTGTCGTCGAACAAGTTCAAGAATTCCAGTTGATTCTACATGACATTGCTACAGAAGGAATGATACTGCCAAACGCTTTCCAAGCCGCTGCAGTAATTGAGAAACTGCCTCCAAGCTGGAAGGAGTTTCAAAGCTACTTGAAGTTGAAGAAGAAGAGTATGACCTTGCAAGAGGTCATAGGCAAACTTCAGATTCGCGAGGGTGGGCTGGAAAGGAACAAAGGACAGGAAGAGGCCAAAGCGAATTTGATGGAATCAAAGAAGCACAAGAGGCCAAATTCCGATAAAGGCAAACAACCAGTTGTAACTCGGCCCAAATTTACGGGTGATTGTTACAACTGTGGAAAGCCAAACCACATTGCAAGATTCTGCAAGGCCCCGAAGAAAGATGACAAAGGCAAGGACAAGTGGTCCAATGTGAACGTGGTTGAAGGGGAGTTCACTGAAGAGGACCTTGCTGCGGTGACCACTGAAGTGAACCTCGTGGGCAACCCAAAGGAATGGTTCATTGATACAGGGGCTACCTGTCATGTCTGTTCTGACAGGAATGCTTTCTCGACATATGAGCCAGCCAATGGGATAAAGCTGCACATGGGGAATCAAGCCACGTCTGAGGTGGCTGGGGTTGGCAACATTGTTCTGAAGCTGACCAGTGAGAAGAATATCACACTGAGAGGTGTCATGCATGTCCCGGACATTCGTAAGAACCTCATCTCCGGCTCTGTACTAGTGAAGAATAATTTCAAACTTGTATTTGAGTCTAATAGGGTTGTTTTTAGCAAGTTCTCAGTGTATCTAGGTCATGGATATGTCCACGATGGTCTGTTTAAGATGAGTGTCATTGTTGTACACCCCAAGGGGAAATCTGTTATGAATAAAGAAGCTTCTACTTCTTCTTATATCGCGGAGTTTCCAGATTATGGCACTGCAGATTGGGACATGTAAATGTTAAATCGATAAAACGACTAGTAAGTTTAAATTTACTAGATATAAAAAATGTCGATTTAAATAACAAATGCAAAATTTGTGTAGAAGCTAAGATGACAAAGTTGTCTTTCCCTTCGGTTGAAAGGAACTCAGAACCTCTAGAATTAATTCACACTGATGTGTGTGACTTAAAATTCGTACAAACTAGAGGAGGGAAGAAATACTTCATCACTTTCATAGATGATAGTATGAGATTTTGCCATGTTTACCTTTTGCACAGTAAGGATGAAGCGCTAGACGCTTTTAAAATGTACAAAAGTGAAGTGGAAAACCAGTTTAATAGACGAATTAAAATGGTTCGTAGTGATAGAGGAGGAGAGTATGTAGCACCGTTTGAGAAGATATGCTCCGAATCCGGAATCATACATCAAACTACTGCTCCTTACTCACCTCAATCTAATGGTGTTGCGGAACGAAAGAACCGAACACTCAAAGAGATGATGAATGTTATGCTTATTAGCTCTGGTTTACCGCAAAACTTGTGGGGGGAAGCCATTCTGTCGGCCAACCACATTTTGAACAAGATTCCACATAAGAGTAAAGATTCGACTACTTATGAATTGTGGAAGGGGCGGAAACCATCGTATAAATACCTCAAAGTGTGGGAGTGTTTAGCAAAGGTTGAAGTGCCTCTACCTAAACAAGTTAAAATCGGCCCTAAACTGGTTGGTTGCAAATTTGGTGGGTATGCACTGAATAGTAGTGCCTATCGGTTTCTGATTCACAAATCAGAAGTTCCCGATATGACAGAAGGCACTTACATAGAATCGAGAAATGTTGTGTTTTTCGAAAACATCTTTCCTTGCAAGACCAAGGAAGATGAAGTATCAACCAAAAGACCTCAAAATGAGGAGGTTGATGAGGATGCTGGTCCGTCCACTCAAGATAGTGGCGAGTTACGACGCAGCAAGAGAGCTAAGATAGTTAAAATCTTTGGTCCCGATTTCATCACTTACATGTTGGAAGAGGAACCGAGGACTATCAAAGATACTCTATCTAGGCCAGACGCTCCGCTCTGGCAAGAGGCGATTAACAGTGAAATTGACTCTATCATGCAAAACCACACGTGGGAGTTGGTTGATCTCCCACAAGGTTGCAAGCCCTTAGGATGCAAATGGATCCTTAAAAGAAAGTATAAAGCGGATGGGTCGGTTAAAAAATACAAAGACCGCTTAGTGGCCAAAGGGTTCAAACAAATCGAAGGGTACGATTTCTTTGATACCTATTCACCTGTAACGAGGATTACTTCCATTAGGGTGCTAATCGCGATTGCTGCTTTACACAATCTCGAAATTCACCAAATGGATGTTAAAATTGCGTTTTTCAATGGTGAAATATATACAGATATATATATATGGATCAACTGTTGGAGTTATACGTGAAAGTATGTTTTTACTTTGTATAACTCGTGTATCAAACACTTGTTTATGAGAATAATTCTTTTATAGCATATGCTTTAGATATGATTGAATGTTGAATATTTGTTGCAAACAGTTCATAATAGTACTAGTTACATTGTAGTTAATGTGGTGATACCCGATCACGGAAGATAACATTAACAGTTTCCTTGTAACTAAACGTACATTTTCACGACCTAGGTGGAATTGAACAATGTGCCGTGAAAGGTCGATGTGTAAGTCTCAGATTGGTCTGTCTTGACTAAGAGATTGCACTAGCACATTTAGTATGTGTTGAAGAGGACCTACAACGAGGATAAATTCTTCTGTTCTGAAATGTGAAGAATTAGACCTCAGTGGTTGTTGATTTCTTAATCTCCGTCACTTAAATAGGACCGTGTGTGCTTAATGGTTACTGCTTTGATTCATGTTGGGTGAGAATCATTGTGACTTCAAACCTTGTGCTTTGGGCTGTAATATTAATCATACGACGGTTGCTAAGATTTAATACAGAGAAACGCGTGCGAGTACGGCTCGTATGATTAGTCCCCTTGGTGGGCTCAGAAGTTTTATTGTACCAAATCTTGCAAGTGAAGAATTAGTTTCTTCGGTACGGATAATAATGTTGAGCTGTCTTTACTCCAAGGTGAAATATATTAATTAATTTAGAGCTATTCAAAAGCTTAATTAATTAATGGACTTGATAATCTTAAACGCGGAAAATAATAACCGGGAGCCCATATTATCGTAATATGGATTAAGATGGATAGTGCAATATTAGTTTATTAGTGGTAATAATTAATATTAATGGATTGAATTATATTGTGGCTCAATATTGAAATTCAGAAGTCCATTAGGAGGTCCAATCTTAATTCTCCTTAAAGGCCCCTCAAGTAGCCCATTAAGTGGCCCAATAATGATAAGGTGATTAAAATAAAAAGATTATATTATGCTGATTTTTTAATGAAATTTTCGAAAATAGTGTATCAAGAAAAGAATTGATTTTGTTGATTTTCTTGGAAAGATATTATGGAAGATATGTATTCTTGGAATACAAGAATATCTCATATATTCAAGAAAATCCAAATCTTGACTTCTTTACTTGTGTTTTTCGAAAATATCAAGCATTATAAGGTGGGTGAGATTTTTGTGGAATATTTTATTATGGAGAAAATAATATATGAGATATATTCAAGATTTCTTAGAGTCTAAGAAAAGATTTTCTCCAAGGCCCAAATAACCTCAAATTTTCGGCCACTACATCTTTTAAAAATAGGGGGTGATTATTTCATCCTCAAGTACATAATTCCATGTGTTGGAAAAATCAAGAGCATAGATATTTTTCTTTTTCCTTAGTTGTTTAAATTACTTGAAAGCATCTCCCACCGGTGATCAAGTAAGGCGAAAGTAAAATACTTGAGAAGGTTTTTGGGTTGATAAAGCGAGATCGTGATTTTTCCGTTTATTCAAAGGCCAATTCTACAAGAGGTACATAAGTCACATAAATTCTTGTTTATTCCGCCTAGATTTTATGTGAATTAATTCAACATGCATGATGTTAAATTTGTTGTTGGAATTATTATTTGAATTAATTAGGATTAATTCATGCTAGTAATAATTGAATTTAAATTCATATTTAAATTTCATCCCGAATAGATTCCGGGCACCCCTATTTTCCCAACATCAATCAGAGGGGTTTGTAGCACCTGGAAATGAGAAAAAGGTTTGCAAACTAGTGAGGTCGTTATATGGACTTAAGCAAGCTCCAAAACAATGGCATTTGAAATTTGATAGCACCATGTTATCAAATGGCTTTCGTATTAATGAGTGTGACAAATGTGTGTACGTGAAAAGTACACCGAAAGGATTTATCATATTGTGTCTATACGTTGATGACATGCTCATTATGAGTAATGACCATAATTTACTCATTAGTACGAAACACATGTTGAATCGAAACTTCAACATGAAAGATTTGGGTGTTGCTGACGTGATTCTAGGAATCAAGATCAGCAGGACATCAAATGGCATATCTTTAACACAATCTCACTATGTGGAGAAAGTGCTAAAGAAGTTCAATGCCTTTGATGATCCACCTGCAAAGTCCCCATTGGACATGAGTGTGCATTTGAGCAAAAACAGAGGTAGTCATGTAGCTCAACAAGAATATGCTAGAGTTATCGGTAGCATAATGTACATTTCGAATTGTACACGTCCCGATATAGCATGTGCGGTGAATAAACTTAGTAGATTTACAAGCAATCCAAGCAATGAGCATTGAAATGCACTCAAGAGAGTCTTGAGGTACTTAAAGTATACTCTCGAATTTGGACTACAGTACACTAGGTATCCTGCTGTACTTGAAGGGTACTGCGATGCTAATTGGATCTCAGACACTAAAGAGTCGTTCTCCACTAGTGGATTTGTATTCACTATAGGAGGAGCAGTTGTGTCCTGGAGATCGACTAAGCAAACATGCATAGCCCGATCCACCATGGAATCAGAATTCATAGCGTTGGATATAGCTGGTGAAGAAGCAGAGTGGCTTCGAAATTTCTTCGAGGATATTCCATGTTGGGATAAACTCGTACCTACTATAATGGTACATTGCGACTGTCAAGCCGCAATTGGTAGGGCTTTGAGTGACATGTATAATGGAAAGTCTAGACACATTAGTTGTAGACATAATTCCGTTAGACAATTGATCTCAAGTGGTGTGATGTCAATAGACTATGTGAGGTCTAAGGACAATCTTGCGGATCCGTTAACTAAGAGTATAAATCGAGATCAATTGTCTAAACTGTCAGAAGGAATGGGTCTAAAATCCACAAAGTAAACTGAACCAGTGGTAACCCAACCAAGTTGACTGGAGATCCCAAGATCTTGGTTCAATGGGAAAACTAAGTTGTGGAAGTTAGAGAATGCACTTGGTAACCCGACCATTCCTTATAGGACAGTACACCAAGTGAGAACCCGTGTGTGGTACAGGCTAAGTCTATACGACTTTTAATGAATCCTAAGTCCATGTGGGGGACGGAGTATTGCGGGATACTCAAGAGGAGTTCACCTATGTAAGTATGAGGTGAGAGACCGCCTCAAATATCAGTGGATATTAAACACTGATGAATCCAAAGGGTGTCCATGGCCGAAACGGACAAAAACGTGAGAACAAGAAATGAGCGTAGAGATATTATTGTGTCAGTATTACTGTCTAAGTACACAACAAGGCGGAATGGTTCAAGGCAATGTGTCCACCAGGCTGCCGGTGTATTCGGTAATGCTTGACTATGGAAGGTTCAAAGCCACAAACTACCTATCCAAATGATTTAATATTTTGTGTTTGAACTGGACTGTGAGTGTGCATGTCTATAGGTTCAATTTCCACTCATGTGGGGGATTGTTAAAGAAAATTGGTTGGTGATATTATTTTATAATTAATTGGTATTAAAGTTTATTTGAGACTTTAATAGTTGACCAATTAATTTTGGGTGTTGAAATTAATTTCTCGGAAATTAATTGTTACATGAGCGTTCTACTCTTGGAGTAGATGAGAATGGTGTATTCATACTCGCAAAACCGAATTTCGGTGAGTGAGAAATTGAATCGGAAGTCGAAAGGTATAACGCCTAATTTTGGGAATTAAATGAGTCATTTAATTCATCTCACATTGGAATTTTAGAATACTAATATACATGATATTAGTATGGGAATAATGAAGTATAATAAATTATAGTTGATTGCTAGTCAATCAAAGTGCCGAGCCGCGCCCGAGCCCGTGGCCTAGGTCTTGGTTCTTGGCAATTGGACTTTGGGTGGACTTTGGGTCTTGGGCCCAGTGGGTATCTAATTTTTTGGAGAACAAAAATTAGGATATCGGGTCCATAGATCTTGGGTCGATTCGGTTCAGTACCCACCCGATTAGAGAGGTCAACCGGATAGTCAGATACTTCATAAGAGCACATAAATCACGTGTGCTAAATTCGTGGGACGTTACCAGCGTGTTTTCAAGAAACGCGTTCTGGGTCAACTTGCCACCAATGAAAACGCATCTGCATTTAATGCCCACGCGGTTTTTCCTTCTGCATTGAGTGGGGGTTCGCCTATAAAAGTGTCCTCATGCATTTGCATGGCCACGCATTCAGAAATTTCTCTCCTCCCTCCTGTCTCTGCATATAGAGTCTTAAGACCAGTCCAGTTCGAAGTGTTCATCCTGTTCGCCGGAGCTCCAAGACCTGTGGAGCTACACTCTTGGAGACGTTAGTGACGTTTTACCTTTGGGGGCAAATTTCCAAGACCGAAGAGCACTACCGGGGAAATATTGTCTTGCGGGAAGAGGGCTTCCTCGACTCGTCATTGCTGCAGTTTTTTCTTTTTCTCTCCTTGTAACAAGTTATTCGAGTTGTATTTTTTCATTTTTGAATTATTATTTCCGCAGTCAAAACCTCTTTTCAACAATAATACTTAAAAATAAGATAAAACAATACAAAATAATAAATAATATATAAATAATTTAAAATGCACAAGGAAATCGGATCTTACATATACTTTGTCTAAAAATGCTCGGTAAATACACCTTTTTCATTCCCGTAAAAAAAAACACACCTTTTTCATGTTGTCATTCAGTAAATGAACGTACATTACGAATTTTAAGGTAGAATTCGGATTTTCTAGAATATAATAAATATTATATTATTTTTTTTGGAAAAATAATTGAACTACTTCCTCTGTCCCAGATAAATTTTGCACACTAAAAAGTGCAAACATTTAAAAAAAATGCATTTTTTAATAAAATAATATCATATGCGTAAATATATGTATATTTTTCAAGGTAAAAATTATGAATAAAGTTTTTTAATTTTATTTTGAGTGTGTAAATTCATATGATACATTCAAATAAAATAAATGTGCAAATTTATATAGGGCATATAGAGTATCTTTTTATATAGATTTTTTTAGAACCAACGAAAACAGAAAACAAATTTATCTTAATAAAATATGGGAACAGTATATTTAACAAGAGGCAATGTATTATATGAAAATGGTTCTTGATAATTTATCATAAAATAATTTTAAAATATTAAATATTTGATCAAGATTATCAAAAATCTCATCAGAAATAGTATTGAACTGAATTTGTAGTATTATATTATAATTATTATAAAAAAAATTGAACACGAACTAATAATACTCTTAATCAAATATTCAAATACCTTTAAAACTATATACTTATAAACTTATTAAAATCTACCCACAACAATAAAGATGGAGGCAAATATATATGGTCTCTCCCATAGCATTATCTTTCCAATTATCAAGATCTCAACACATCAAGAATACCATCCAATCAAAAGCAAATTAGCAAATACTACTTTCATTCATGAAAATTGGGCGGCTACTTTTAACATATTTATTAAAAAAGTTGATAATCCCTCCATCCCACCATTATTTTCACACTTGTCTTATTTGAACATCCCACAATGAATAATTTTCTTGTGCACTTAGTATATGGTGCACTCACTCAACAGTAACCATGTTTACACTGAAAAATTTGTTCCAATCACACTAAAAAGTGCGGTTGGATTACACTGAAAAGTTCACACTAAAAATTAGTTTTTAACGTAAACTTTTCAGTGTAATTAAACCACACTTTTCAGTGTAACTGAAACAAACTTTTCAGTATAAGCATGGTCAATTATTGAGTGACTGTACCGTGCACTTAGTGCATATGAGAGTTTGTCTCCCATAATTACTTTTTTTTTTTAATTTCTCTCACAAAAGTCAATAAAGCAAAATTATCATTATTTTATTCAACTCAACACACTCACATACTCCCATTTTTTCTTAAAAAATGAACAATTTTTATATGTAAGTACAAAATAAATTATTTTAAAAATATTATATATGTATGTTGAAGAATATTTTATTATTTCTATTTTAAAACACAAGATTATTTTTTGTGGGCGAACAAATAAAACAATCAAGACCATTTTTATCCGGGAAGAAGAGAGACCATGTATATATATAGTTTGGAACAAGTAGAGGAAGTTAATTATGAAAGGTGTGGTGTGTAGTAACCAAAGACAATGATCAAAAGCAGAGACAGAAAAACAATCCCTGTAACAAAAATTGAACCTTTTGCACATGATGTGATCCAGGTAAGGTAAAAGGAAAGAAAGGAGCTCTGTATTCTGTCCTAAAAAACAAACTAAACAAAACCCCACCACATTAATGCACATCTTTTCTCTCATCTCCCATCTCCCATCTCCCATCTCCCATCTCCATTGCCATTTCTTTTGCTTCTAAACAGCATCAGGCATTCAACCTGACTAAATACGAAAACTCCCCGCGAAACGGCACCATTTCGTTCTTGAAAAACGTTCCGGAGCTCATTGGTTGCTGCCACGGCAAACCTATGCACGTTGCTCGTACTCAGGAAGCCGTGGGGACAACTAAAAGCTCGATTTTCTCCAAAATGCGTATTTTTTTCTTTTTGAAGCGTCAAAAAACACGTATTTCAGAAGCTATTCAATTGAGTGAGCATGGAAACGAGCTCGTCGCTGGAGGGACGATCAGCGGGCAAGTCGGATAGGCATACGGCAGCAATTCTAACGGCCATCAGCATCTCCTCTTCTTCAGTTTCTTCTCCTAGAATACTCTTGTCTAGGGCTTCCCGGGCATCGCCTGCTTGCTGTAGGTCCCGAAGCCATTGCCCTAAACTTCCTCCGCTCGAAGCCTCACCGAAAAACGGGCCCAACGGGTCCTTACCGGTTAATAGAACACCCAGAATGACCCCAAAGCTAAAGACATCACTTTTGTCTGTATACCTGGAGTATTTAACAACACAAGACAACAAGAATCATTCACAAATAAATTTTTAACTGTAGAAGATATTTGGCAATGGATCCAATCAAGTATAGTAACTAATTAACAGCAGCACTTGGGTTTCTATCTTCTGACAAAAGTGAAAGTTAGCTTTATATGACTAATCAAAGTGAAATCTACTTTCAAATATGCTTTACCTAGATTTTTCATAAAGCTCAAAGCACCTTTAGACTTTATTTATGTGCAAATTCTATAAAGTTTTCCTTTTGCTCAATCACCATACTCACATTCCAAGCAATTGAAACCTTCTTCAAGTGATGCATAAACAAGCCAAGATGGAAAATATCAAGACCAACAACAAATTAAGGAGTTCGATTTCGGCCATAATCGTTCATCCAAATAGATCAAAATCCATGTGATATGCACAAATGAAAGCAGCTAATATGTGACATTTAGGAGTATGTATAGAGTGAAATTGGTTCATACATGAATCATTGAAGGGTATTAGTTGCTTTCAGCAAATAGTATTAGTTATTTTCACTTAAAGGTATTAGTTGTTTTTACTGAAGAGTCTTGGTTTGTTTTCACTAAACAACTAAGACTCTTCAATGTAAATAAGTAATACTCTTCGATCAAAACAACTAATACTCTTCAATGATTCATATATGAACCAGTTTTACTCTATACTTTGTCGACATTTAGATATAAAAAATCTAAACTTCATTCATACCTACAACTCTGGAAACACTCCGGCGCATTGTAGCCCGTTGCTGCTCGATAAAAATTGGGAAGAATCGTCGCCAATCCAGAATCCGCTAACCTAGGCTCGAACGCAGAATCCAACATCACATTCGAAGGCTTCAAGTTATAGTGCAATCTTTTCGGATCACAAGTGAAATGAAGGTAATGCAGCCCCTTAACTATCCCAACAGCAATCCTATGCCTAAACTCCCACTTAAGTTGCAACTGATTTTCCCTCACTCTTCTCATAGCGTCTTCGAGGCTACCACTAGGGACATAATCGTAAACTAACGAATACCCACCAGCATCGAAAACGTAAGCCCTCAAACTCATCAAATTCCTATGCCTAAGGCGGGCCAGAACCTCGAGTTCTTGCTGTGTTTTCCTCCTCAACACTTTGTTTTGCACAGAACAATCTGATAACGGCTCGAGCCTCTTGACAGCAACCACGAGACCGTTATCGAGCACAGCTTTGTAATACTTGCCACTCAAGCTCGACCCGAGCAACTGGGAGCTATTCGAAAGGGCCGATTTCAGAGTCTTGGTGGAAATTCTTGGGGAAAACAGAATAGGGCCTCTCAGAATTGGGGTTCTATTGATGTATTTGACAAAGTAGCGGACTAGTAGTGCAAAAAGAAGGGCACAGAGCAATCCTGTTATGATACCTAATGCTATGCTCAATGAAATCCGCCGGAATCGATTCTTGAAGGCCGGCGGCCCCAGCTGCGGCGGAGGGCCGCCGGAGATGGGTTTTCTTGTTCTATCTAAGCACTTAGCAGATACAATATTCAAGCAGAAAGTAAACAAAATCACCATATTTAAAGCTCTACTGGTATTAGTAGTGAGTACATGCCCTTTCTTCTCCATAGGAGCTTAAAATAAACCACAGAGGAAAGTACAACTTCAAGAAACGGCGAACCCCATGAAATTAGAAGCTGCAGCCATAGCTAAAACCCCCAATACTTCACTAAAATTTCAGAGAGAAGGAGAATGTTAATTTCTTCTCCATACGGAGGAGCTTAAATAAACCACAGAAACTTCAAGAAATAAAGAACCCCATGTAGTTAGAAGCTGTGGCCATGGCTAAAACCCAATATTTCACTAAAATTTCAGAGAGAGAATGTTAATTTCCTTGAAATTAAACCATATACGAAAGCAGAACTTCAAGAAACAAAGAACCCCATGTAATTAGAAGCTGTGGCCATGGCTAAAACCCAATATTTTCACTGAAATTTCAGAGGAGAGAGGGAGAATGATAATAGGGAGAATAAAGCAGAAACCTGAAAGCAGGCCACATTCCCTCAATAAAGGGAGGCACATTCCTGAAGAAAGTAGGGAATTTTGAAGAGAGGGAATCTTGGCCCCAAATGGCAAAGACTAGAAGAACGATATCCCACGAATTTGATTGTGGGTTAGTCCGAGAATCAGATACAATCAAGCATATTGTGAGGGAAATCTTCACATTGAAGAGAGAGGGAATCGTTACATCACAAATTCCAACTTTTTTGCAAGAGTATCAACCAGGGTCTCCACCCTTCCTTTTTTCGACCTTCAAACAGAGAATCCCAAGAAGAATTCACAGTGAATGTGGTGACAAGAAGTAGCTGGAAGTAGAAAGAGGCAAACAAGGTTTCATAGAGCGAGCGAGCGAGCGAGCGAGCGTTCGTTTGTAAATGCTGAGGTGAAGTGAAGGCCAGGCCAGTATATCGAAAGTAGCAAAAGAGAAAAAACAGGAAATGACAAACGATACACTCTCAAGTCTTAACTCCCTTTTCTTTAATATTTTCTGAAAGCCACTTTTCTTTAATATACTTTCATTCGTCGTCTTAATTTTCAAAAGTTTAGTGGCACAAATTTTTTAAAAATATTGTTTTATTATTTTTTAGTATTTTGTTATAAAGTAGATATTGTGAAAATGTTTTATTTTCATATTTAGAATGTAAAATTTATTATGGGACGTTCAAAAAAAATTATAAAAATTATTAGGGAACGGAAGGAGTATTAAAGACTCATTCTATTGTTAAATTTGTACTCAATCTCGATTTCACATTAGTCTTCACACTTAATGTAATATATTTATTTAAAGATTTGCTAAAAAGTGATTTTCTTAAAGTGTTTTATATAAATATAAAATAATATTTTAAGTGTGTTATAATTAAATGTTATGTGGGATGGACGATAAAGGAAAATGTGAAATTTATTATAAGGAGAGAGTATATAGAATAAAACTGACATCATTATAGGCATTCACTGATATCATAATATTGTATACTGTAATTTTAATTTGAGTATGTCACTTGTGCACCTAGTGCATGGTGCACTCAGCCACTCACTGACTTCACTCAACAGTTGAGGTTGTTTATACTGAAAAGTGTGGGTTGATTACACTGAAAAGTGTGGATTGATTACATTAAAAAATTTACACTGAAAACTTTTCAGTGTAGACAGCCCACACTTTTTAGTGTAAACAACTTCAACTGTTGAGTGAGTGCACCGTGCACCAGGTGCATATGAGAACTCGTGTTTTAATTTGTAAGTCTAATGGTATCAGTGAATGCATATAATGATAATAATTTCATACTTTAACAAGTTTCAAGAGAGTTTGTGAATATTAAACTTTTTTTTTCCATAATATCAATGTTCATTATTAATATAGGGTTTAGTGTGTTAATATGGCGATTTGTGATTAGTTTTGTTGTAAATATATTATAATTATGAACATTACTTGTAGGGTAAGATATTTAATGGGTCGAGATGTCTAATAGGCTTTTAGATTTACATCATATCACTAGTATAAATATATCATTGATTATTGTATTGTATACACATAGAGAATACACATAAATATAGTGAAAACCTCCTGGTTTGGTATGCACTCAGACATAGCCATTCATAACGAACTGAATAAATAAATTTGTGTCTCCACATTTTTTATTCTACAACACATTATCAGCACAAGTGTTTACCAATTATGATGTATCTCACTCTCCCGCACGATGTACGGTACCTTGCGTTATTTTCTTTTAAGTCGCATGACTTGTTGAATTACTATAAAACATAAATTGAATATATATATATATATGTTTTGATTGGCGATCGAATTAAAGTTGCATAGGATTTTTTTAGTTTTATGCTATTGCTAAGGGGATGTTTGTAAATTTAGAGGAATTGGAAAGGGTATGGAAAGGATATGGGTTTGAGAGGGGTGAGGAATGAAACCCATACATCCCATTTTGTTGAGGAATGGTTAATTCCTCACTTTGAGGGATTCATTTCATTCCTCACATAACATCAAACATATAATTTCATTTCATTCTCATACCTCATACCTCATGCTCTAAAGTACATAACCAAGCATACCCTAAGAAACAAGCACTGATTTTTGGGTTTTGCGTTCTTATATATAATAATTACTTGGATTAAATTTCCTGATGTGTTACCCTATAATAACATATGAAGGTACAAATATATTTTTGTCAATTCTTGATGTTATTAAGGGGTCGTTTGGTTTACGATAGGATTAAATTAGATAGGATTGGATTAGATGGGATTGTTAGAAATGGGATGTGTGTGTAAACGAAGATGAAAGAAATGCAGACATGGACTTAACCAGAAATTCAAGGCACGGGTTAGAAAGTGTAAAATGAGCCTCTAAAGCGTCTTTAAAGCGCCCAATGCGACTAAGTGCGACGTGCGCGTGTGAGTTCAAGTCTTTGGGTTAACCGTTCGCGCTAATGATTAGGCGTGAAATTGTTATGTTTTGGTGCCCGATTTGCCCATGTTTTGAGTGTTTTCGATGAGTGTTTGGAGTCAAATGAGTATCATTTTTTATAAACTTATTAATTTTTCTCTTTGGTTTTCATAGATGGATAGAGGGCGAAAATAGGAGTTCGTAGGACTTTGAATCGGCCCAAACGGACTCCCGGTTGAGAAGTTATGAAGGTTTTACGAACATGTGTACAGCCAGCGGTCGAGCGCCTTCGCTCGACCTCTTGACCGCTCGACCACCAAGCTCGAGCGCTAGCGCTCGAGCTGCACCTGCACTCGAGCGTTTTTGCGTGTTTTTGGCCCAAAATCGTCCAAATTCGTCCCAAAGCCTATATATACCCTTTCCAAGCATATTTTCACATATAACCACATACCAACACATATTTTTACATACTTTGAGCAAGGAGAAAGCCTGGGAAGGAGTTTTGAAGAATTTTGTACGTTGTAATCGAGGTTTTAATTTACGAATTCTTAGTTTTAGTATTTCTTTTGAACGTAATAGATTAATTCTTTCTTTCTTTATTCTTTGAGACGATAAACCCTAGCTTTTCAGATTTATATAGATTTCTTTATAGACTTTAATTTGTTCTTTCGTTTATGTTCTTGATTTCTTTCGTTAATTCAATTATGCATATGTTTATTGTTCTTGTGATTGCTTTTATTATTCAAACCACCATGTTAGGCTAGAACCCTTGCATGCTTAGGATAGGATGAACTCGTAGAAGTAGGACGTTGGTACGTAATTAGGGTAACTAGTGACGTTAGGTTTTAATTCTCTTAATTAATGAATTCTTAAAATCAATCTTAACTTTACTCTTAAATTTCGTTCGAAAGCGTTAGGGAGAGGACGACCGCATCACTCTTTAACAACGAGTAGACTTAACGAGAGGGTTTAGAAGGGGTTAATTCATTTACCAGTTTAGCGAAGGAGGACGACCGCATCACCTTAGTTAAATTAGGGTCTCATTAATTAAGCACAATCTATTAACTTGTTAGTGGATTAGTGAAGTCGATTGTTAGGATAAAGTATTAGGGTTTAAAATCTTGAGCTTTCATCTTGCATTCTTTTACTTAGGTTATTTCTTGCATGTCACAGTTATTTTAATTATCGTACCAACTCCGTTAGTATACGTAGGAATTCCTATCTTAAGCATCATCATCATTTATTTGGAAACACCTTTTGATTCTTAGTTTAATTTTGCTTTTTTGCATTCCTAGGATAATTTTAGTCTTTTAATTAATCTTTCAAAAAACCCAAAAACATTACACTCATATTAGCTACGACGCGTAGATTTCCAGGGATCTATTCGCATACACACTTTCCCTTGGGTTCGATAATACTTGGTCCCTATACTTGCCCATACTACAGTGAACCCGTACTCTTGCGGGGAAGCTACTAGTAGAAAGTTAGTATATTCGGCTCAAGTCAATGGCGCCGTTGCCGGGGATGGCGTTGTATGTCTTTTGAATAGGACTTGTAGATAGCTTAGTAGTTAGTAGTGAGTGCTTTATTTTCTGTTTTATTTTTATTTTTATTCATTCGACAGTTGCGTTTTGATCCTTCTGCTAGTGTGTCAGGTATATGAAAACACGCTCACAAGGCAATACGAGCGAAGAGAAAATACCGTTGGACCCTGAGACGATAGCTAGAAGGAACCGAGCTTTCTTGAGGAGAATGAACACTGCCGGAGGAGGGAAAGAACCAATGGACATCTCTAATGAGTTGGATGATGTTGCGAATGAGTTTAATCAGGAATTGGGCCGAGTTGAAGGCACTGGAGTTAGTGGTAGCCAGAATCAAGTTCCGTTAGGGGATAACCAGAGCCTAAACCCGGATACACAAAACGTAAACAATCCAGCTCACAACATTGTTCAAAACCCTCATAACAACCCTGCTTACCCACATCCTAACTTACCACAAAACAACTTACCTTATCCACCTTACCCATACCCACCTTATCCGTATCCACCATACCCGTATCCTCCACCTCCTGTTTAACCAACCACCAGCTTATCAACCACCACCACCACCCTAACAAGTACCCGTACCACCTGTTTTTCCTCAGCCTGTGCCCCAGAACGCAGATCAGAATATGGCTATTCGGGGAAGGTTTGCGGCGCAGCCGCAACGGTACTATGATGGAGTGGCTTTACCTCCAGTAGAGGCAAATAACTTCTCGATTTCCCCGGGAATTCTAAAGCTGCTAACAGAGAATCAGTTCAAGGGGGTGATCGGGAAGGAGAATTCTCATACTCATCTGAGGAGTTTTCTAATGATAGCCTCCACTTTCAATTACAATGGCATGTCTGAAGATGCCAAGAGGCTTAGGCTGTTCCCATTCTCATTGACGGGAATAGCTAAAGAGTGGTACGATAATACCCTCCCGCGGGGAGGTGTTACCACTTGGGCCGAGCTCGAGCGTCTGTTCCTCGAGTGATTCTACCCTCCATCAAGAACTATAAAAGCGAGGATTGAGATCTCTTCTTTCCGCCAGAAGCAGGGAGAGGACCTACGCCAAGCGTGGGAGAGATACTCAAACATGTTGATAGAGTGCTCGCAGCACGGGTACAATGAGGGGGATATTATGGCATTCTTCTACAGTGGTGCCAACAAGGCGGGGCAAGACCATTTAGACGTCTGTGCGGGCGGAGCATTCCTGAATCAAGGCATAGAGAGGTGTAGAGAGATCGTAGACAACATTGTCACGAATGCCGGGGCTTGGAATGGAGATCCAGATTTTCAGAGAGTTCATCAGGTTGAGGAGAGTGAAGGAACGAGAAGGCTGTTGATGGCCATGATGGAGAAGATTAACAACCTTGAGTTGGGGAAGAACTTGGTTGGAGGGAATGTAGAAGAGAATGAGAAAGTGGACCAACCCACGAGTCAGCAAGAGGTAGCCAATTATATGGAAGGTCTTTATTACAATCAGAATGGCTACCAAGGAGGTAATCAATTTGGGAGGCCCTCTTATGGTCAACCATTTGTACTTCCAGGTCCACAGCCTCCTCAAAATCAATGGAGGAACACACTTGGGTATCAAGGAGGCCAGCAGCCTCCTCAAAACACATGGAGGAAGAATGAGAATTTTTCCTATGCTAATCCGAAGGCGGGTATTACAGTTCCTCCGGGTGTTGACCCAGGTTCAAAGCCTCCTGGTGGTGAAGGCGGTTCCTCAACTGAGGAGATGTTGAGAGCTATCCTTCAGAAGGTGGAGGAAGGAAGCAAGAGATTATCCTCTTTGGAGTACGATGTGAAGGAGTTGCATAAGAAAGGGGATCAGCGTGATCAAGAACTCCAAAAGAGAGATGTAGAGCTGAATCGAATTCAGCAAGAGAACAACCGAAGGTTCACTTCTATAGAGTTCCAGATGAGCCAGATTGCCAAGTCATTGAATAGAGAGCCGGGTAAATATCCTTCAATGCCTGAGGGTAATCCTACAGAGCATTGTAAAGCTATCCAGCTTAGAAGTGGAACCAACTATGATGGTCCTCAGATGCCTGCTGATTCTGAGACGCCCCAGAAAGAGCTTGAGATGGATAGAGATGAAATTGAGGAGAAAGGAGTTGAGAAAGGGGTTGAGGACGAAGGCATTCAGAAAAGTAAAGAGAACAATGAGTCCCAAAAGGACAAAGACCTTGAGGAGGTTGAGAGAGTTCCTAAGTGGAAAAAGACAAAGGAAGCAAGGGATAAAGTGAAAGAAACAGAAATAGATGAATGGGGGGTACCCAAATCTGTGATACCCGTCCCATATCCACAACGCTTCATGAAAAAGAAGCTTGATGAGAAATTCGCTAAATTCCTTGATGTTTTTAAACAGTTGCATATTAACATTCCTTTTTATGATGCTTTGGAATAGATGCCCAACTATGCAAAGTTTCTGAAGGACTTGATCGCGAAAAGACGGCGAGTGGATGAGCCGAAGTTGGTGCAGTTGAACCATGAGGTGAGTGCATTAGTGCACAAGGCGCTTCCTCCAAAGCTGAAGGATCCCGGGAGCTTTACCATTCTTTGTGATATCGGGAACGGGATCAGGAAAGGAGCGTTGTGCGATCTTGGAGCGAGCATCAATCTTATGCCCTTGTCACTATTCAAGAAGTTGGATGGCGGAGAACTTCAGCCGACAATGATAACATTTCCACTCGCCGATTGGTCTATTACTCGACCTCAAGGTGTGGTTGAAGACGTCCTCGTGAGAGTTGGAGATCACATTTTTCCAGCCGACTTTGTAGTCCTAGAGATGGAGAAAGATGAGCACGTTCCATTGATATTGGGAAGACCGTTCTTAGCTACGGCGGGGATGGTGCTAGACGTGGCAAATGGAAAGATTACGTTGAAGGTTGATGATCAAGAAGTGAAGATTTCCCTATATGAAGCCATGAAGCACCCGAAGGAGGATGAGAGTTTGTATTGCATGGATGCAATTTATCCTCGTGTTGAAGACACACCTCCTATTCCTAATCCTTCTCATATTCATGAATTTTATAATCCTTCACTTGATAATTTAACCCATGAGCATTATGTTCTTGATTATGTTGATAGGGATAAAGTGAAAAAGTTGAAGGATGAAGAGGTGAAAATAGTGGACGTGGTCCAGTTGGAGGGAAAATGAGGAGTTAAGAAGAAAAAGTCCAAGCGCAAGAAATTGCTTAGTGAGATTCCTCCAGATAAAGGTGAGAAGGAGTTGAGACCCATAACACTTGGGGATGAGAAGGAAGCAAAGGAGCTCATGATGGAGGGGCATCAAGGAAAATAATGCAACCACCACTCTTATGAGAGTAAGGGAGGTAAATTTGAGTATGATGTCCCATAAGCTCTTTTGAGCTCGGTCCGACATCAGGACCTTAAAAATAGCGCTGAATGGGAGGCAACCCATTTTTATTTGTTTTTAGTGTCCTATTATGTTATTAGGGTGTTGTTGAGTCGTATGTTTAACCTCGTACTTGAGAGTTTAATTTTGTAGGCTTGTCTCTAAAAGAGTAAAGGAATGATGGAGTATTCAGATTGAAGGGACCAACTCGAGACAAAGGAGTGTGCTAAGTTGTTGAAGAGAAACTGAATTGTTTGGTTGAGGTAACCCACAACCCCAAACTTAGACCTCTTCGCAAGGTCGAAGTTTGGGGGGTGGAGTATTTATGTGTTTTATGACATTGCACCGGAGCACCCCTTATCTTTGAGTTGAGTTGATTATTTGTGTCTTGAGATGCTCCTTGGGTTGATTTTGATTTGTTTTGTTACTCAATATTTCATGCCTATCAATTCTCTTATGCTTGTTGGTTGCTATCTTTGAGTATGATTTGATGAGTTGATGATTTGTGGATTTAAGTTAGGGACTCTTTTGTGTGAGTGTTTGAATGAGAGTTGATTTGAGAAAGAACTTGTATGCGTGTGAATTTTTCTTTTGAGTACTTGTGTGATGAGAGTGAGAATTCACTAGAACTAGCATGGATGTGAAAGCCGTGAGAGTTGAGCCTTATGAGATTTTTATGCATTACTTGATCTATTCGTTTGTGAGAGGATCGTCACCTTAGAGGGTGCTAGAACTTGTGTGTGCTCTTGCTTCTTGATTGTGTCTAGTTTGAAATGTCGAATGTGATCTTAGGCCATCTTTGATTTGAGTGAGTCACTTAGCCAAAATTTTCCTTATCAATGACATGTATCCCTTGCTAGCCCCTTTGAGCCTAAAGCCTATTTTATTTGCTAGCACATTTAAACACTATTCCAAGTTCCTAAGCCTTTTGTTCCAATTTGAGTGGAGAATAGGAAAAGTGTGAAGGTTGAAGGGATTGAGTTGAGTTGAGTTGAGAAAAAGGAATTATGATGGTTGAGTGGTGATAAAATAAGGGTGTGAATGAGATTTGAGTTGTGGGAAAGAACAAAAAAAGTTGAGAATGAGCAAAAGAAAAAAAAAGAGCTCATGTGTTTGTGCGAAAAAAAAAATGAAGTGATTGAAAAAAAGTGAAAAGAGTGAGAAAGAAAAAAAATTGAAGTGTTGAGAAAAGTGGAATTGAAAGAGTGTTGATTGAAAATGTTTGAAGTAGTCTGTTCCTAATCTCGAAGTACTAAAGTTTGAGTTTCTATTCTCCATTCACGTGAGTCACTTATCCATATTGTTATCTCACATGTCCAAAGAGCCTACATTACAACCTTGAGAAAAGTCCTTTTTTATTCGGCATTGATTTCTAGAGTATGGTCGAAGTTGAGAGTGCTTACAAGCCTATGGCTGCCGATATGAGTGATTGATTGTTTGAGTGAGTCCCTTAATCATTTATATACACTAGTGAGGGAGTGAAACACATCGTTGAGAGCACATCCATGTTTGATCTTGGTGTTTCTTGTTGTTGTTGCATGAGTATGATGAAGGAAGGTGAGTGAGTATACTTGTGATTGATCTTTGAAGCTCGAGTTCATTTGCTTGCATGAGTTGATTCGTTGACTCATTCCTAACAATTTCACTTGACTTATTATTTCATTGCTTGAGGACAAGCAATATGGTAAGTTTGGGGGGGTTGATTAGGCGTGAAATTGTTATGTTTTGGTGCCCGATTTGCCCATGTTTTGAGTGTTTTCGATGAGTGTTTGGAGTCAAATGAGTATCACTTTTTATAAACTTATTAATTTGTCTCTTTGGTTTTCATAGATGGATAGAGGGCGAAAAGAGGAGTTCGTAGGACTTTGAATCGGCCAAAACGGACTCCCGGTTGAGAAGTTATGAAGGTTTTACGAACATGTGTACAGCCAGCGGTCGAGCGCCTTCGCTCGACCTCTTGACCGCTCAACCACCAAGCTCGCGCTCGAGCTGCACCTGCACTCGAGCGTTTTTGCGTGTTTTTGGCCCAAAATCGCCCAAATTCGTCCCAAAGCCTATATATACCCTTTCCAAGCATATTTTCGCATATAACCACATACCAACACATATTTTTACATACTTTGAGCAAGGAGAAAGCCTGGGAAGGAGTTTTGAAGAATTTTGTACGTTGTAATCGAGGTTTTAATTTACGAATTCTTAGTTTTAGTATTTCTTTTGAACGTATTAGATTAATTCTTTCTTTCTTTATTCTTTGAGACGATAAACCATAGCTTTTCAGATTTATATAGATTTCTTTATAGACTTTAATTTGTTCTTTCGTTTATGTTCTTGATTTCTTTCGTTAATTCAATTATGCATATGTTTATTGTTCTTTTGATTGCTTTTATTATTCAAACCACCATGTTAGGCTAGAACCCTTGCATGCTTAGGATAGGATGAACTCGTAGAAGTAGGACGTTGGTACATAATTAGGGTAACTAGTGACGTTAGGTTTTAATTCTCTTAATTAATGAATTCTTAAAATCAATCTTAACTTTACTCTTAAATTTCATTCGAAAGTGTTAGGGAGAGGACGACCGCATCACTCTTTAACAACGAGTAGACTTAACGAGAGGATTTAGAAGGGGTTAATTCATTTACCAGTTTAGCGAAGGAGGACGACCGCATCACCTTAGTTAAATTAGGGTCTCATTAATTAAGCACAATCTATTAACTTGTTAGTGGATTAGTGAAGTCGATTGTTAGGATAAAGTATTAGGGTTTAAAATCTTGAGCTTTCATCTTGCATTCTTTTACTTAGGTTATTTCTTGCATGTCACAATTATTTTAATTATCGTACCAACTCTGTTAGTATACGTAGGAATTCCTATCTTAAGCATCATCATCATTTATTTGGAAACACCTTTTGATTCTTAGTTTAATTTTGCTTTTTTGCATTCCTAGGATAATTTTAGTCTTTTAATTAATCTTTCAAAAAATCCAAAAACATTACACTCATATTAGCTACGACGCGTAGATTTCCAGGGATCTATTCGCATACACACTTTCCCTTGGGTTCGATAATACTTGGTCCCTATACTTGCCCATACTACAGTGAACTCGTACTCTTGCGGGGAAGCTACTAGTAGAAAGTTAGTATATTCGGCTCAAGTCAGCTAACCATAGCACCACCACTTAAACTTAGTCAAGATTACATTTCTATAACATAAGTCTACTTATATGGAAGATCCATTTCTTCCAATTTTCCAATGTGAGACAAGGATTCTCTTTCTTACTTCCACATTTTTCCTCTTCAACCATGATAAATTGTCAATTTCATGTATTAATATCTCATTCACCCGAATTTTAGTTTGAGCAAATTAATACACTAAGTTCATCTACTCTGAATGTAGATTACTAATTTGCAATTTATTTTCATTTTTCATAAATGGAATTCCAAATTAAAATTGGTCAAATACCCAAATTCCAAACCAATTTCCAACAGGGGTTGAAGGGATTGGATTAGATGGAATTATTTTAGTGTGAATGTATGTTTGGATTGTAGGATTGGATTATGTCTAAAATTTAATTTAATACAGGGTCATGGTTTTGTGCAATCCCTCAAACCAAATGACCCATAAGTCTATTCTTTAGATTTTATGATATTATATGCTATGAGAAAGGTTTAATAACCCTTCCATAGAATGAAAATTGTACGAAAGCAGTTAAATTTTGGATAAGTGACTCTATCAAATTTTCACTGCTTTTTGTTATAGCTAACATGTTTCTATATTGAGTTTTATTTTGGAATCGATATTGGTTCTTTGTACATATTTGGTTGCTCTACCCGCTTGAGACATCCCTAAGGTCGAGTCAAGAAAGCGACATTTTATGAACCCTTACCGTAGAGTTCCGCTCTAATAAAGTTATTTAATTCCTTTTAAATTTCAGCAAGTAAAATCATTTGTCGCAGAATAAACTTGGGAATATTTGTTGTAGAAATTAGGATTTCTGTGAAAAATCTTTGTGTATCTTGATTAGGCGTGAAATTGTTATGTTTTGGTGCCCGATTTACTCATGTTTTGAGTGTTTTCGATGAGTGCTTGGAGTCAAATGAGTATCATTTTAATAAAATTATTAATTTGTCTCTTTGGTTTTCATAGATGGATAGAGGGCGAAAAGAGGAGTTCGTAGGACTTTGAATCGGCCAAAACGGACTCCCGGTTGAGGAGATATGAAGATTTTACGAACGAGTGCACAGCAGCCAGCGCTCGAGCGATTTGCTCGAGCGCCGGCGCTCGAGCGAATCACTCGAGCGCCCAAAAACTTACAGAACAGTTTCAGCGCTCGAGCGAATCACTCGAGCGGAAACCGCTCGAGCAACCATCGATTTTAGCCTCCGGATGCGTATTTTCGGCCCATTAACTCCCGTTTCGACCCGGTGCCTATATATACCTCTTCCAAACACGTTTTGAAGGATCCCCGAACTTTAGAAATCACTTTAGACTTAATTTTTAGAGAGAGGAAGAGGAGAAGAACGAGCAAGCTTTACTTTTACGTTGTTGAGGTTTTTCATACGAATTCTTAGTTTTCTTTTCGTTTCTTAGTTTCTTTTCATTAGCTTGATTACTTTAAACGTTTTAAACTTCGTTTTAGTTAATTAAATTTCAGTTCTTAGAATTATTTTATTTTAAAACCCTAGTTCATGTTTCTTATTTTCTTCGTTCAATTCATTATGTTTTTGTTCGTTGTTTCTTCTATTGCTTTTATTTTTGTTATAACCATGTCCGGCTAAAACCCTTGTATGCTTGGGTTAGGATGAACTCGTAGAAGTAGGATGTGGGTACGTAATTAAGGTAATTGGTGACGTTAGTTTTAATTCTCTTAATTAATGAATTCATATAATTAATCTCAACTCTACCTTTGAATTTCGTACGAAAGTGTTAGAGAGAGGACGACCGCATCACTCAATAACAATTAGTAGTCTTAACGAGAGGGTTTAGGAAAGGTTAATTCATCTACCGGTTTAGCGAAGGAGGACGACCGCATCACCTTAGTTAAATTAGGGTCTCATTAATTAACCGCTATCTATTAACTTGTTAGTGGATTAGTGAAGTCGATTGCTAGGATAAAGTATTAGGGTGAGAAATCTTGAGCTTTCATTCTACGATCTTTTACTTAGGTTAATTCTTGTTTGTCACGATTACTTTGATTATGTACCTGCTCCGTTAGTATACGTAGGGATTCCTATCCTGAGCATCACCATCTCATACTTGCATATACACCTTAGATACTTAGCTTAATTTTCCTTTTGCATTCGTAGAGTAATTTAGTTTAGACTTAATTCTTTTAATTTTCAATCCCCAAACATACACTCATATTAACTACGACGCGTAGATCTTCAGGGATCTATTTGCATATATACCATCCCTTGGGTTCGATAATACTTGGTCCCTATACTTGCCCATACTACAGTGAACCCGTTCTCTTGCGGGGTAGCTACTAGTAGAAGCTAGTGTAGTTTGCTTCAAGTCAATGGCGCCGTTGCCGGGGATGGCGTTGTATGCTTTTGAATTGGACTTGTAGATAGCTTAGTAGTTAGTAGTGGGTGATTTAATTTCTGTTTTTATTTTTATTTGTATTCAATCGGCAGTTGCGTTTTGACCTTTCTGCTAGTGTGTCAGGTTTATGAGAACACGCTCACAAGGGAATACGAGTGAAGAGAGATTACCTGCAGATCCTGAGACAATAGCCAGAAGGAACCGAGCCTTCTTGAGAAGGATAAACGCTGCCGACTTAGGGAAGGGACCAATGGACCTCAATAATGAGTTGGACAATGCTGCTAACGAGTTCAATCAGGCAGTAGACCGGGTTGATGGCTCTGGAGGGAGTGGTGGTCAGAATCAAGACCAGTTCGTAGATAGTAGTAGCCAGAACCCGGGTGCACAAAATGTAAACAATCCAGCTCAGAATCTTATCCCAAATACTCTGAACAACCCTGCTTACCCACAAAACCCGAATAACCCTTTCAACAACCCAGTATACCAACATTACCCATATCCACCTTATCCTTACCCACCATACCCATACCATCCACCACCAGTCTACAACCAACCACCTGTTTACCCACCACCACCCCAACAAGTACCAGTACCTGCTGCTAATCCTCAACACGTTCCTCAGAACGTAGATCATAATATGACGATTAGAGGGAGGTTTGCAGCGCAGCCACAGCGGTACTATGATGGAGTGGCTTTGCCTCCTGTTGAGGCGAACAACTTCTCGATATCACCTGGGATTTTAAAGCTGCTGACCGAGAATCAGTTCAAAGGGGTGATCGGGAAGGAGAATCCTCACACACATCTGAGGAGCTTTCTCATGATAGCCTCAACATTTAATTACAATGGCATGTCTGAAGATGCCAAGAGGCTTAGGCTGTTCCCATTCTCTTTGACGGGAATAGCCAAGGAGTGGTACGATAATACGCTCCCGCGGGGAGGTATTACCACTTGGGCCGAGCTCGAGCGTCTGTTCCTCGAGCGATTCTACCCTCCATCTAGGACGATCAAGGCTAGAATTGAGATCTCGTCCTTTCGCCAGAAGTCCGGAGAGGATTTACGCCAAGCGTGGGAGAGATACTCAAACATGCTGATTGAGTGCCCGCAGCATGGGTACAATGAGGGAGACATTATGGCGTTCTTCTATAGTGGTGCCAACAAGATGGGGCAAGACCATTTAGACGCTTGTGCGGGCGGAGCATTTTTGAACCAAGGCATAGAGAGGTGTAGGGAGATCGTGGACAACATTGTCACGAATGTCGGTGCTTGGAGTGGAGATGCAGATTTTCAGAGAGTGCATCAGGTTGAAGAGGGAGAAGGAACGAGAAGGCTACTGATGGCCATGATGGAGAAGATAAACAACCTCGAGTTGGGGAAGAGTTTGGTTGGAGAGCATGCAGTAGAGAATGAGAGAGTAGACCAACCAAGTGGACAGCAAGAGGTAGCCAATTACATGGGAGGTCCGTATTACAATCAGAATGGCTACCAAGGTGGTAATCAGTATGGAAGGCCTTCTTATGGCCAACCATTTGTGCCTCCAGGACCTCAGCCACTTCAAAATCAATGGAGGAACACACAAGGAGTTCAAGGAGGCCAGCAGCCTCCTCAAAACACATGGAGGAAGAATGATAATTTTTCTTATGCTAACCCAAAAGCTGGTGTTACTGTTCCTGCAGGTGTTGATCCGGGGTCTAAACCTCCTGGTGGAGAAGGCGGTGCATCAACCGAGGAGATGTTGAGAGCGATCCTTCAGAAGGTGGAGGAAGGGAGCAAGCGGTTGTCATCCTTGGAGTACGATGTGAAGGAGCTGCACAAGAAGGGTGATCAACGTGATCAAGAGCTCCAGAAGATGAACGTTGAGTGGACGAGAACTCAACAAGAGAACAATCGAAGGTTCACTTCTTTAGAGCTTTAGATAAGCCAGATTGCAAAGTCCGTGAATAGAATGCCGGAGGGGAACCCGAAAGAGCATTGCAAGGCGATCCAGCTTAGAAGTGGAACCAACTATGAAGGTCCTCAGATGCCTGCTGATTCTGAGATGCCCCAAGTTGAGAAGGGGATTGAAAGTGAAGGGATTGAGAAGCATGAAGATATGGATGAGTCCCATCAAGACAAAGACCTTGAGGAGGTTGAGAGAGTTCTTAAGTGGAAAAAGGCAAAGGAAGCAAGGGATAAAGTGAAAGAAACAGAAAGAGATGAATGGGGGGTACCCAAATCTGTGATACCCGTCCCATATCCACAACGCTTCATGAAAAAGAAGCTTGATGAGAAATTCGCTAAGTTCCTTGATGTTTTTAAACAATTGCATATTAATATTCCTTTTTATGATGCTTTGGAACAGATGCCGCACTATGCGAAGTTTTTGAAGGACTTGATCGCGAAAAGACGGCGAGTGGATGAGCCGAAGTTGGTGCAGCTGAACCACGAGGTGAGTGCATTAGTGCACAAGGCGCTTCCACTGAAGCTGAAGGATCCCGGGAGCTTCACGATCCTATGTGATATTGGGAACGGGATCAAGAAGGGAGCGTTGTGCGACCTTGGGGCGAGCATTAATTTGATGCCACTGTCGCTTTTCAAGAAGTTGGAAGGTGGTGAACTTCAACCCACAATGATGACGCTTCAACTTGCCGATCGGTCTATTACTAGACCTCAAGGTGTGGTTGAAGACGTCCTAGTGAGAGTTGGAGAACACATTTTTCCAGCCGACTTTGTAGTGCTAGAGATGGAGGAAGATGAGCACGTGCCCCTGATTTTGGGAAGACCGTTCTTAGCTACGGCGGGGATGGTGCTAGACGTGGCGAATAGGAAGATCACGTTGAAGGTTGATGATCAAGAAGTGAAGATCTCCCTATATGAAGCCATGAAGCACCCGAAGGAGGATGAGAGCTTGTATTGCATGGATGCCATTGATTCTCGTGTTGAAGACACACATTCTCTCCCGAATTCCTCTCATACTCATGATTTTGTTAGTCCTTCACCTGTTGAGTTAACCCATGAACATTATGTTCTTGATTATTTTGATAGGGATGAAGTGAAGAAGTTGAAGGATGAAGAGGTGAAGAAAGTGGACGTGGTCCAGTTAGACGGGAAATGAGGAGTTAAGAAGAAAAAGTCCAAACTCAAGAAATTATTTAGTAAGACTCCTCCAGATAGAGGCAAGAAGGAGTTGAGACCCATAACACTTGGGGATGGGAAGAAAGCAAAGGTACTCATGTTGGTGGGGCATCAAGGAAAGGAGTTCAAACACCACTCTTATGAGAGTAAGGGAGGTAAATTTGAGTATGATGTCCCATAAGCTCCTTTGAGCACGGTCCGGCATGAGGACCTTAAAAATAGCGCTGAATGGGAGGCAACCCATTTTTATTTGCTTTCATTTATTTTTAGTGTCTTTTTATATTATTAGGGTGTTTAGAGTCGTATGTCTAACCTCGTACTCGAGAGCTTTATTTTGTAGGCTTGACTCTAAAGGAGTAAAGGAACCAAAGAAGTGGAGATTGAAGGAACCAACTTGAGACAAGGGAATGTGCAAAGCTACTGAGAGAAATTGAATTATTTGGTTGAGGTAACCCACAACCCCAAACTTAGACCTCTAGCAAGGTCGAAGTTTGGGGGGGTGGAGTTTCTTTTTTATGATTACATTGCACATGCATGCACGCCCTTATCTTTGAGTTGAGTTTGATTGATTATTGGTGCCTTGAGATGCTCCTTGGGCTATTATTAATTTGTTTTGTTACTCAATATTTTATGCCTATCAATCACCTTATGCTTGTTGATTGCTATCTTTGAGTATGATTTGATGAGTAGGGTGAATTGTGAGGCTGAGTTAGAAGTTTTCTTGTGTGAGTGTTTGAGTTTGAGCTGATTTGAGAAAGAACTTGTATGCTTGTGAATTTTTCTTTTGAGTACTTGTGTGATGAGAGTGAGAATTCACTAGGACTAGCATGGATGTGAAAGCTGTGAGAGTTGTGCCTTGCGAGATTTTAAATGCATTAATTAATCTCTTCATTTGTGAGTGGATCGTCACCTTAGAGGATGCTAGAACTTGCATGTGCTCTTGCTTCTTGATTGTGTCTAGTTTGATATGCCGAATGTGATCTTAGGCCATCTTTGATTTAATTGAGTCACTTAGCCAAAATTTTCCTTACCAATGACATTGATCCCTTGTTAGCCCCTTTAAGCCTAGAGCCTATTTTATTTGCTAGCACATATGAACACTATTCCAATTCCTAAGCCTTTTTGTCCCAATTTGAGTGGAGAATAGGAAAGTGTGAATGTGAAGGGAGTGAATTGAGTTGAAAAAGGAAAAGGTTTTTTGTTGAGTGAATATGAGAAGAAGGGTGTGAATGAGATTTGAGTTGTGGGAAAGAAAACAAAAAATTGAGAATGAGCAAAAGAAAAATTGAGCTCATGTGTTTGTGCGAAAAAAAAAGAAAAAAAGTGATTGAAAAAAAAGTGAAAGAGTGAGAAAGAAAAAATTGAAGTGTTGAGAGTAGTGGAATTAAAGTGTATTGATTGCAAATGTTGAAGTGATTCTGCTCCTAATCTCAAAGTGCCAAAGTTGATTTTTCTATTCTCCATTCACTTGAGTCACTTACCCCATATTGTTATCCCACCTGTCCAAAGAGCCTACATTACAACCTTGAGAAAAGTCCTTTTTGATTCGGCATTGATTTCTAGAGTATGGTCGAAGTTGAGAGCATTTACAAGCCTATGGCTGCCAATATGTGTGATTGATTGATTGAGTGAGTCCCTTAAACACTGTTATACACTTGTGAGGGAGTGAAACACATCGTTGAGTGCACGTCCATGCTTGATCTTGGTGTTTCTTGTTGTTGTTGCATGAGTATGATGAAAGAAAGTGAGTGAGTATACGGGTGATTGATCTTTGAAGCTCGAGTTCAATTACTTGCATGATTTGATTCTTGACTCATTCCTAACAATTTCACTTGACTTATTATTTCCTTGCTTGAGGACAAGCAACATGGTAAGTTTGGGGGGGTTGATTAGGCGTGAAATTGTTATGTTTTGGTGCCCGATTTACTCATGTTTTGAGTGTTTTCGATGAGTGCTTGGAGTCAAATGAGTATCATTTTAATAAAATTATTAATTTGTCTCTTTGGTTTTCATAGATGGATAGAGGGCGAAAAGAGGAGTTCGTAGGACTTTGAATCGGCCAAAACGGACTCCCGGTTGAGGAGATATGAAGATTTTACGAACGAGTGCACAGCAGCCAGCGCTCGAGCGATTTGTTCGAGCGCCGGCGCTCGAGCGAATCACTCGAGCGCCCAAAAACTTACAGAACAGTTTCAGCGCTCGAGCGAATCACTCGAGCGGAAACCGCTCGAGCGTTTTGCTCGAGCAACCATCGATTTTAGCCTCCGGATGCGTATTTTCGGCCCATTAACTCCCGTTTCGACCCGGTGCCTATATATACCTCTTCCAAACACGTTTTGAAGGATCCCCGAACTTTAGAAATCACTTTAGACTTAATTTTTAGAGAGAGGAAGAGGAGAAGAACGAGCAAGCTTTACTTTTACGTTGTTGAGGTTTTTCATACGAATTCTTAGTTTTCTTTTCGTTTCTTAGTTTCTTTTCATTAGCTTGATTACTTTAAACGTTTTAAACTTCGTTTTAGTTAATTAAATTTCAGTTCTTAGAATTATTTTATTTTAAAACCCTAGTTCATGTTTCTTATTTTCTTCGTTCAATTCATTATGTTTTTGTTCGTTGTTTCTTCTATTGCTTTTATTTTTGTTATAACCATGTCCGGCTAAAACCCTTGTATGCTTGGGTTAGGATGAACTCGTAGAAGTAGGATGTGGGTACGTAATTAAGGTAATTGGTGACGTTAGTTTTAATTCTCTTAATTAATGAATTCATATAATTAATCTCAACTCTACCTTTGAATTTCGTACGAAAGTGTTAGAGAGAGGACGACCGCATCACTCAATAACAATTAGTAGTCTTAACGAGAGGGTTTAGGAAAGGTTAATTCATCTACCGGTTTAGCGAAGGAGGACGACCGCATCACCTTAGTTAAATTAGGGTCTCATTAATTAACCGCTATCTATTAACTTGTTAGTGGATTAGTGAAGTCGATTGCTAGGATAAAGTATTAGGGTGAGAAATCTTGAGCTTTCATTCTACGATCTTTTACTTAGGTTAATTCTTGTTTGTCACGATTACTTTGATTATGTACCTGCTCCGTTAGTATACGTAGGGATTCCTATCCTGAGCATCACCATCTCATACTTGCATATACACCTTAGATACTTAGCTTAATTTTCCTTTTGCATTCGTAGAGTAATTTAGTTTAGACTTAATTCTTTTAATTTTCAATCCCCAAACATACACTCATATTAACTACGACGCGTAGATCTTCAGGGATCTATTTGCATATATACCATCCCTTGGGTTCGATAATACTTGGTCCCTATACTTGCCCATACTACAGTGAACCCGTTCTCTTGCGGGGTAGCTACTAGTAGAAGCTAGTGTAGTTTGCTTCAAGTCATGTCTGTTATTAATTTTTGCGGTTGATTTGTTTCACTCAAACAAATGTTTGATATTACTAAAAAAATATCAAGATTTCCCTTAATAAGAATAATTACTTGATTTGAGATTTTGACATTGAGGTTCATCTTACTTTATTGATTCAAGTGGAATAATTGTAATGGAATTTCGAATCCACCTTTGTCCAGAAGATAAAGACGCACATCTCAATAAGAATATGAATCTCTGGAGGAAAAATCGATAGCAGAAAATATTGGGACATTAATTGATAGACAAAAATAATGGCTAATGCTAATATAACAATTGCGATGATCGAGGTTGGATGTCCTCAAGCGAGTCTCATCATACTAGTTTATATTATGGGCATTGACAATGATGTTGAACTTGATAATTCTTATGAAAATGAGTAATCAAGATATAATATGTTATCATATTTTGTATTTTTACTTTGTTTTAGTATTTCTCTTAGGTATGAAGTGACTATATTTTTCATACTATTTTTAGAATTATATATTTAAGAAAAACTACAAATCATTACCGGATACTTTTTAATGACTCAAGAAGAGTTACCAAATCATATATTTATATAGAATATATTTCGGTTAAGATTGATCTTTGAAGGATAAAATAATAAAGTGTTAATGAATCTAAAGCACGCTTGAAGCGTGAGTGACCTCAATTACAAAATTCAACCTTCTGAAGAGTTGAAAAGATTGTCTCAAAATCAAATTTAAGGGGGCGCTTGGTTAACAATTCTATAATGGTAATGAGAATGAAAATTTATTTCCATATACGCCCTCATAAGAAAAATAATATGTTAGGGGAAGAAGTGTTTCAATGGTATCACCATTGCTAGTGTCATGCCCCAATTTTGAAATAGAAGTTGACAACAAATTGTAGTTGGTGGAGGAATGTGGGAATGATTGGGGAGGATGATTATAGGAAGAGAATATAGTAATCAAAATGGAGTAGTGATTACCTTATTTAGGAGGAGAGGTAGTGATTTTGTTCTCATGAACCATGCTAATTACACTAATTTTCAATCTCATTCCCATGACCATTGAAGAGTTGTTAACCAAGCGCCCCCTAAATTCATTCAAATTATAGCATGGGCGATTAGTCCATCCCTGATAAAACATGATATGTCGGATTTTGTCTAAATTTATTGGTTAGAGTATATCAAATAACAAAAACCACTTTATAAATGTATATATTTGCGAGACATGTGCAAAGGGTAAACTTATTGTACGACTGTCTCGTACTAAAGTTGGAATTAAATCCTTTATCTTTCTTGAATTGTTTCATGGAGATATTTTCATCTATTATTGAGACTATTTTGATAATTTATGGTCATAATTGATGTTTCTATATGGTGGATACTACATGTGTTTATCATCCACATGTTATAATACCTTTATCAAGCTTATTGTAAAATTATTAAGATTATGTCTCAGTTCCCAAATGATCCTATTAAATACATTTGAATGGATAATGCTAGTGAGCTCACGTTGAAGTCACTATTGATTATTATATGGCATTGAAAATTTTAAATGAAGCATTTAGTTCCTTATGTCCACACCTAGAATGGTCTAGTTGAGTCACTCATATTATGCATCAAATTAATTGCTAGACATTTACTACATAATTCCAACTTACGTATTTCATGTTGGGGGTATGAAATTTTACATGGAATTACTCTATTTCTAATCCGGTCTATTGCACATTATTATTACTCCCGTTTACAACTAGTGCATAGAAAGTAACAATCATTTTCCATCTGCGAACATTTAGTTGTGTAATACTTGTATCACCACCACACAACGAATCTAACAACATAACTGACTAACTACACACTTGATGAAGAGTCATTTCTCGGCATTAGGGGGAGATAAGAATACAAAATTAAATGAATGCCAAAAAAAATTCCTAAAAGAAAAAAATCTTCCCAGAAGGAAAACAGATCTTCGGCATTTAGACTTAAATACTAGTCAAAGTGAACTGGAAGTTCAAAAAAAATAATTAACTTGCAATATTTAGCAAGTAATATATCAGATGCATTTATTAAACATAATGAAGTGACTACAAATGATTGGGGTTCCAATGAAATCAAGTATACATGTTGATGCCCCCATACGCTGGAAGCGTAAGGACCTCCCAACACGAAAGATATAAAACTGTGGTAATTAAAGATAGCAAAATGTTATGTCACTCTCTATATCTCCTGAAGAGATTCAATCCTAAAGATGGAAATCCTAGTAAGAAAAGCACGTGCACAAAATAATTAAAATACTAGGATTGTGGAACGACCAGATTAAAATATTTTGGGAAATGATGAGGATCTCGTTGATATGAATTTTATAAACAATATAGGAGAAATTGAAATACCTTCGTTGTCGACAACATATTTATGTCCATAATTGTTCTTTCTAAAATCTGGATCTAGTATTCATGTTGGGTGTCCGAAACACTTTGATTTAAGTGAAATAGAAAGAAACAAAAATGTGGCAGAACTAAACTCGCTAAATAAAAGAAAACTAATTGTCTTTATTGTACGTACTTTCGAAGTGTAATCTTTGTTGGATATAAGTGAGTAATTGTACGAAAACCAAATGAGAATTACAAGGTGGTGAGAGAGATTAATAGCTCAATGTATTTTCGCAAAGACCCGATATTAATTTTGATAAAATATATTCTCCTGATATAGACAAAATAAAGTTCTTCTACTATATATTCCTGGCAACAAATATGAATTTAAAATGTCGTTGATGGACATTGTAACCGCATATTTATATGTTTATTGGATGCCAATAGTTGTATAAAAATCTCCAAAGGATTTAAGATTCCCCAGATGAGGAATGATAAAAATTACAATATTATAGTATAAAACTACAAATGGTCATTATATGGCCTAAAACAGTCAGATTGAATGTGGAACAATCGACTTAGTGAGTTTCTTCCGAAGAATAAATATTTAAACAACTATGTTTTTTCTTGAAGGAAAAATTAATTGGGCATTTCCCCGAAGGAAAAATATGTTTGATATATCCCTGGAGGACAGATGAATTTTATAGACAAGTAACATACTTGTAGAAGTTATTGAATTATTTATATGTATAAATCTCATCTATACGAATATTTGATTGATCCATTAAAGTGGATTTTTGGTAAGACTAGAAGTTCCTCATGTGAGCACTAGTAGTGAGCTATATGGATGCTAGTTATATGTATGATTCTCATATTGTTATATTTTTGTTTGCACTAGTGCTACAACCACCTCATCATACTCAGTGGTTATTATTTTATATGAGGTTTCACGAAAATGAGTTTGATTACATTTGTTGGTAAAACAAATTTGTAATTCATGTGGTATTACTAGAAGTAATGACAAAACATATCCTTATTTTTTTTTTTATAATGAACTCTAGAAGAGTGGTGAAATTATTATACAAAAGGTGTGCTAGTGTCAATATGACATATTTGTTTGCTAAATTCCTTCCTACATCTATTGAAAAATATGATCATGGTATTGAAATGCATACGCTTGGAAAACTGCTGTTTTAAGGGGGAGTGACAATTTCAAAATAATCCTGAAGATTGGATCCTGAATATCACAATGATTGTACTAGTTTCCCCTTTGCGTAAATTTCTTCTTCTAATTTATTTTATCGAGGTTTAATGAGGTATGAACATCACGTCGTAATGTCCAAGGAGGTGTTGTAAATATATTATAATTATTGACATTACTTGGAGGACAAGATACTTAATGGGTCGAGATGTCTAATGGCTTTTAGGGTTACATCCATATCATTAGTATAAATATATCTTTGATTATTGTATTGTATGCACAAAAGAAAACACATAGAAATATAGTGAAAACCTCCTGGTTTGGTAAGCCCTTAGACGTAGTCATTTATGATGAACTTGGAAATATAATTTTGTCTCCACGTTCTTTATTTTACAACAAATTTAACCTTTTTGTAAATAAGTGCGTAAAATAAAAGACAAGATTTGTTCACCCAGTTCGTCGGGAACGACTATGTTTGGGGGCGAGCCAAGCCAGGAGTTTCACTAATATTCTTGTGTATAAGTATTTACAATTCTGAGTACAATGGTATATTTATAAGAGTAAAACCCTAATCTAAGATATGAAACCCATTGGGTTATTGGTCCATCAGTAATGTCCACATCAAATTTTCTAGATTTGGAATAATAAATCTTCTAGATTTACAACACTCCCCCTTGGACATTACGACATAACATAAATGTCTTGTCATAAAAACTCCACGTGCTAGGTATCGGCCAAATAATAAGTTAGGGAGGAATGTAATTGGTCTTCTAGATCAAATCTTCTAGATTCATTTCGGGGTTACCGCTTCCCCTAAAGACAACAACACTTTGAGTCTTTGCATCCCAATACCATGAACGTACTTTTCAAAAGTAGACGTAGGTAAGGACTTAGTAAACAGATCTGTTAGATTGTTACTAGATTGCACCTTTTGAATAGTAATCACGTCGCTCTTCTAGAGTTCGTATGAGTAGAAAAACTAAGGTGAAATATGTTTCGTCAGGTTTCCCTTGATGTACCCATTACTCATTTGTGCGATGCAAGCTGTGTTGTCTTCAAATATAATGGTGGGAGGTGTATCACCTTTAGCGATACCACACAAGTCACCAATATGTTTTACCAAGGACCTTAACCAAACACATTCTCGTGTGGCTTCAAATAAAGTTATTATCTCTGAATGGTTTGAAGACGTGGTAACCACGGTTTGTTAACCGATCTCCATGAGATCGCAGTACCACCACAGAGAAAAACGTAACCAGTCTGGGATATGGCGTTGTGGGGATCAGACAAATAGCCAGCATCCGCATAACCTACGAAGGTTTTGTCTTGGTTCTTACGGTAAAATAGTCCAAGATCTTGAGACCCTTGGAGGTACCGTAGAACATGGTTAACATCATTCCAATATCTCCTTGTAGGAGAAGCGCTATGTTTCGCAGGCAAATTGACAGTAAATACAATGTCCGGCTGAGTGCAATTTGTGAGATAGAGTAATGCTCCACAACACTAAGATAAGGGACTTCTGGCCCCAGAATTTCTTCTGAATCTTCTTTTGGTCTAAATGGGTCCTTATCCACTTCGAGGAATCAGACAACCATAGGGGTGCTAAGTGGATGAGATTTATCCATGTGAAATCTCTCCAATACCTTCTTCACGTAGGTCGACTGATGTATAAGAATTTCTTCTGGGAGATGCTCGATCTGCAGGCCGAGGCAGTACTTGGTTTTACCCAAGGCTTTCATTTCGAAATCGGCTTTCAAGATTGAACTTGCTTCTTCAATCTTTTTGCATGTTCTGATTATGTTCAGGTCATCAACATAGACGGATATGATGCAAAAACTATTTTGCGATTTCTTCGTGAATACGCATGGGAAAGCTTTATCGAATGTGTATCCATTCTTCTGAAGGAATTCACTAAGTCGGTTGTACCATATGAGGCCCGATTGTTTTAGGCAATACAACAACTTCTGCATTTTATGCTATACATACTGCAATTTTCAACATCCCTCATCTGAGGAATGTTAAATCCATAGGGGATTTTCATATAAATGTCGGCATCAAGTGATCCGTATACGTACGCGGTTACTACGTCTATTAATCTCATTAGGAGATTCATTTTAACTGTCAAAGATATCAAGTAGTGGAACGTTATTGAGTCCATGACGGGAGAATAGGTATGATCAAAATCAATCCCGGGTCTCTACGAAAACCCTTGAGCTACAAGCCTCGCTTTATATCTCTCCACAGTATTGTTCTCGTTTCGTTTTCGTACAAATACCCATTTATATCCTATTGAGATAGCGCGCGGGTGTACGAACGATAGAGCCAAATACTTGTCTTTTGTTAAGCGATGCGAGCTCTGCATCAATTGCCTCTTTCCACTTAACCCAATCGGGGCGCTTCCGGCACTCAGTGATTGTTTTGGGTTCTTGATCTAGATCATTTATAATGGAAAGAGCAATTGACGCTGCAAATGTGCCGTCGACGATAGTAATATTCTATTATATGTTTCTCCCGTATCTGTGAAGTTCACAGAGACTTCAACGTTTACGTCAACCGGACCTTCCTCATTTCCCATTATATTTGGGTCTGGTCGTTCCACGGTCCTAGTGCATTGAATATTTTGTGCACGTGCTTCATCACTAGGACGCTCGTCTCCTAGAGGCTTTGAGTTATCTAGACGAATCTCTTCTAGAGATTTTACATTCGACTGACCAAATTTGCTAGCCTTTCGTTTAAGTGTATTACTATCTTTTGAGGGTCCTTTGGGCTTCTGGTACATGGGGGCATGCGTACTTGTTTTGCTTGGGACTTCAACCCTTTGGGGAGCATTTACTGCAGGTGTATGCAATTTAGTTACACCTCTATGGTCAGTGAACGCGTCTGACAAATTATTTGCTAGATTTTGCAAGGTAATGATGTTTAGAACTTCTAGTTCAGATTGACTAGTGCGTGGATCTAGACACTGGAGATTACTTACGTTCCACGTAAGCTCCCAGCATTCATTCAATTTTAAATGTGCATCTCCCCCTTAATGCCGGGAAGTAATCTTCATCGAACATGCAATCAACGAACCGGGCCGTTAATTGATCCCCGAACAAAGGCTCGAGGTATTTCACAATGGATGGAGAGTTAAATCCGATGTAAATACCGAGTTTCCTTTGTGGGCCCATAGAGGTCCGCTTTGGAAATGTTATCTGGACATATACCGCACATCAAAAAATACGCAGATTGGAAATGCTAGGTTCTTTCTCACGCACTAACTGTAGGGGGGAATGATCACTATATGCAGTTGGATGGATTTGCATTAAGTGCGATGCATGTAGGACTGCATGCCCCCAGCATGAAGTGGGTAATTTGGAGTTCATAAGCAATGGTCTCGCGATAAGTTTGATACGTTTTATTAGCGCCTCAGCAAGACCATTTTGGGTATGGACGTAGGGGACCGAATGCTCCACTTTAATTCCCAGGGCCATACAGTAATATGTAAAGGCCTTTAAGCTGAATTCAGCAGCATTATCCATGCGAGTCGACTTAATTGGATAATCCGGAAATTGAGTTCTAAGCTCGATTATTTTCGTAATGAGCTTCGCAAAAGCTTGATTGCGGGTGGACAACAAGCAGGCATATGTCCACCTAGTGGAGGCATCAATAAGGACCATGAAATAACGAAATGGTCCTGATGCTGGGTGAATCGGTCCGTAGATGTCTCCTTAAATTCGCTCAAGGAAAACCGGAGACTCTAGTCCAACCTTAGTGCGCGACGGGCGTACTATTAACTTACCCTTAGAACATGCATCACAAATAAATTCATCAACAAGAGGGATTCTATTATTCGAAATATTATGACCAGCTGAATTAGATAGAATCCTACGTATCATAGTTTTTCCTGGATGACCTAACCGCTGAAGCCACAATTTAAAAGAATTCGGGTCATGGAATTTCATACTCATAGCTAGATGGGAACTAGACGGCCGGATGTAGGAATAGTACAATCCGGAAGAGAAGGAAGAAAGTTTTTCTATAACTTGTTTACAGTTACCTCGAGTAATAGTCATCAAAAGGTATTTGTTATTGTTCTCAGTTTCAGTTTCAATGTGATATCCGTTTATCCTAATATCTCTAAAACTGAGTAGGGTACACTTAGATTGTGGAAACAATAAAGCATTATCGATTATAAGTTCGGTACCCATGGGGAGGACAATGAAAGTTCTTCTGGAGCCCACTATCAACGTACTATCATTGGCTATTGTAGTTATACTCCCCTTGCGTTCTATCAAGTTATGAAAATATTTCCTATCTTTTAGGATTGTATGTGTGGTGGCGCTATCTACCAAACATAAATCACTATGTGCGTCCATCATGCAAGAGAAAATTGTCCAAACCTAATAGCTGATATGTTTACAAGCCATAAATGAGAACAACAATATCCAAATAAATATAATGGACAACGATTTAAGGTAAACACATCAAAGCTAAAATAATAGTATCATCCATAAAATAAAATAAAGTATCTGAAAGAAAGGATCCAAAATATAAAATTATCTTGTTCTAAAAGCAAGGTACTAAAATACTAAATTAATCAAATACGCAAATCACTCATCAACTCCAAAGTCCTTAAGCTCAATGCCCATATGACCAATGTTGTCTTGGTCAGGGCCTGCTTTAGGCAGGCTGGTATGGTGAGATTCAACTCTAGGAGTCTTCCCCTTATCGTCCTTCTGCTGCTTTTGATAAGCCTCAACCAAGTGTTTGGGAGTGCGACATGTGCGAAACCAGTGGCCTTTGCATCCACATCTGTAGCAGGACTGCTCAACCTTATCTTGATTGCTAGATTTTTTTAGTAGCGGGATTCGTGTTAGGTGCAGCCTTTCCACGAGCCTGAGCTTGATTGTCATTCAAGGTACCTGGACCACTGGACTTACTACGACCTCGGCCTTTGCTACGAGTTCGTTTACTTCCTCTCCCCCTTCCACGCTTGCGACCACTTGTACTACCTTGAGCTACAGCATGTGCTTCGGGCACGACTTTAGAGCCAACCGGTCTCGAGTTATAATTTTGCATAAGGAGTTGGTTGTGCTTTTCTGCCACTAGAAGTGCAGAAATTAGCTCAGAGTGTACAATGTAGTTTTTAGCCCTATACTGCTGCTGGAGTACAAGGTTGCTGGCGTGGAAAGTCGTCAAAGTCTTCTGGATTAAGTCGTCATCAGTTACAGTTTGCTTGCATAACTTTAACTGAGACACAATACGATGTAGGGCTGAGCTGTACTCCGTTTCGGTCTTAAAGTCTTGAAAATGGAGGTTCAACCAATCATATTGAGCCCGAGGGAGGAGTATGTTATTTTGTTGTTGAAAACGGTCCTTCAGGGTCTTCCACAACGTTCCGGGGTCTCTCTCAGTGAGATATTCATTTTTCAGGTCCTGATTAAGATGATGCTTGAGAAAAATCAGAGCTTTCACCTTCTGGACATCATTTGATTTTGAATTATCGACAATTGCACCGCTTAGGTTGGTTGAGGCTAGATGTATCTCAACATCTAGCGCCCATGTCAGGTAGTTACTACCATCAAGAGCAAGCTCAGCGAATTCTCTTTTGGTAATATCAGACATGATTCACTACGATTATTAAAGTGACATGGTAAGAGGCGTGGCCAAATTTGTTGACAACGGAGAAACAAGGATTTATTTGATTATTCTAGAGCACATAGAGACAAGAATTGAGCGCCGTCTACCCAAAAACATAAATTACGGTCCGACAAGTACCGGGCGCCGCCTACCTGGGCATAATATGCGAACTATAAGAAATAAACTATGTGCGGAAGGAATAATGCATGTTAGATAATTAAATCGTAGATACATGTAAATTAAATAATATATTATGAATGATAATCACATGAAAATAATTTCAAGGAAAATTTACGACTTAATAAACATGCATATTCATGAGGCTAAATATTTCATGTATATTAATGAAATTTAACGAAATATTTTCAGGATTTTTAAATAAATTAATTAGAATTTTGTGATACCCTAAAACGAAACCGAAATTAGATTAGGATTTCACAAAATTTCGGGGAGAAAAGCGCCACGTGCGAAGGGCTTGCGCTGCCTCGACGCTGCGCACGGAGGCGCTCGGAGGCGGCGAAGGGGGGAGCGACAGGCAGCGCACTCGGTAGAAGGCGACGGGCGGTGTCGCGGCGGGAGACTGGAGGCATCGCGCGGAGGCGACGGACGGTGTACGGAGGCGTCGCGCGGAGGCAACAGACAGTGCACGGGGGCATCGCGAGGACGGCGCGCTAGCGGCGAGCTACTGGGCCGTTGCCCGTGTACGGTGGTGTGTGGCCTCTCGGCGAGTGACGGGCGGCGGCCATTCGTCAATTGGCGGCGGCCGTTGCTCGTCGTTTCGGGTCTCAATCCAAAATTAATTTAATTCAATATACAAACATGATTCAATTAATTGCAAGTATAATAAATCGAATCCATAGCACGGGTACATATAAAAACTTGTAATTCATAGAAAATTGAATTTAGGGTGTACCGTATAATCCCAGACAGAGTCTCGTGCTGATAACGTGTTGTAAATAAGTGCGTAAAATAAAAGACAAGATTTGTTCACCCAGTTCGTCGAGAACGACTACGTCTGGGGGCGAGCCAAACCAGGAGTTTCAATAATATTCTTGTGTATAAGTATTTACAATTCTGAATACAGTAGTATATTTATAAGAGTTAAACCCTAATCTAAGATATGAAGTCCATTGGGTTATTGGTCCATTAGTAATGTCCATATCAAATTTTCTAGATTTGGAATAATAAATCTTCTATATTTACAACAAACCTGCATATTAAATTTTGGTAAATTTAAATTATATGTGTTATTATTATATTGATTTTGGAGATTTTAATATTTTGAGATGACAATTTTGTATTGATTTGTGTTAACATCAGATATTATGTTTGTTTATTAATATTGAGTCTTATTTAAAAATACAAACACATGATTTTGAATCTTACACATCATGCTTGCCAACTATAAATCTATAAATACTTACATAATTTGAATATCTATTTATTTAATATATTTAGTGTTTTTTTAATAGAAAGTCGTATTAATATCAACTAAAGATTAATTTTTATTATTAATGAAATCTAAAATTTCAACCTTTTTAGCTTGAAAAGCATACACTTATATAATTGTAAACAAAAATAAGTTTAAATTATATGTATTTAAATGTACAATAAATGATATATTTAAGTTATAGGATAAATTTTTTAAAATAATCTATAAATATAATTTATTTGGAAAATAGAAGTTTTTTATATATTAATAAAATATTATATAATGTTAATGGTATACCAGTTTTGTCATGAATAATTAGAAAAAATTCTGATTAATATCATATAATTTGTCATTTCTCCTAACACCGACTCCTATTATTATGTGTTGTTCATAATATTGTGTACGCGGGCAGTGACGGAGCCAGAAATTTTACTCACGTGGGCCCAATTACTAGATTAAATGAGAATTTAAAATATATTTTAAAACATATTATGTAATAGAATAAAAATTGATTAAGTTAAAATTTTAATTTTGTTACATTATAATTCATTTAGATAATATAATTATACCATAACATTCAACATATATTATAATATTAATCTCATTGTTTAATAAAATAATTCATATATATTAGTTGAATTATCAAATAAATGTATATGAATTTAGTCAATAATATACATGAAATATATCTAAAATAAAATTATTAATAATTTTTTTCAAATTATAAGCTAATCGTATGAAGAGATTAAGAGGTAAAAAAAAACACATTTAAATTTAGAGATTTATAAGTGTTACGAACAAATTTATAAAGGAAAAAAAAACATGAACTAGCTTTAAAAATAATTTTGAAAGGAAATTAATCGAATTCAGAAGGCAGAAAAGAGAAAAAATGACTGAAAATAAGCTGGCTTGCAGAACTGATCCTAAGTTCTTTTTTGGGGGATTACTTCCAATCAACTTTGATATCATTATGGCAAATTCTAACTTCTTGTGAAATGTATAACATACAAAACATATAATGCAATTATGAAAAAAAAATTGGGGGGCCCTGTGACCCTACATTCCTGCACGTAGGTTGAAGACCCAGAAGGTTTTAGGCTAAGCGGTTGCAAAAGTACACGTGAGAAAGTTATGTACATCATGGGCGGTTACTTGCTAATGGAGATAGTGGAGGGAATGATTTCTAGGTTCTTCCAAACTAACCTAGTGGTTCAAGCCGGGGGTTTATACTTGATTTAGAAATACTACAAGCCCACTTGAAACACTTGAACACTGAAGAGAAATATACAAGAGCTACATTATCAAGTGCTTATTGCATCTAGCGTAGAAGAATTGTTATTGTCTCTCTTTCTATTGGTCAAGTGTTGCAACACTCCTATCAATAATTAGATCTAAGATAGATTAGATTAAAATCTTGGAAGATCAATCTTCTATTATATTGTCAGGTTATTTCCACGGTGTATTTTTACACTATACCATTTTAGATCTTGAGTTTGTAAACTGTAGATCTTTGTTTGCATAGTTATAAGCTAGAGTGGAGTTTTCGCCTTGAGACACTCATAGACTAATTTAGTCTATGAAAAAAAATTGAATTTTATTTGCAAAGTATTTTAAGTCTTCTGTTGTATTGCACTGTTCTGTGTTGTTTTGTGTATAATAACTGGTATTATGTATGTGGATGTGGTTTGATGAACATCTACAACTAATAAATGATGATGATTAAGTATTGAATGCTTAAGAATAGTTAATAAGGAAAGCAATAAATACTCAAAGGTTTGTCGAGTCTTTGTGTAGACTTGGGCTTGAAAGTTTGTGATATATTATTATGGGTCTTAAAGGTTGTATTTATAACACAAGGAATGTTCCTTGTGTTTCCCTAATATCTTGGGCAATCCATGAATCTATCTTTGTCAGGGGATTCAGCGTTTTCAAAAGGGTTTTTATCTTATCAGATTCAACTCCCCATACTAAGATCTCATTGGATGAGACCTTGAGGTCGGGTGTATGAGTTACTTCCTAGCCACCTACAAACTTTGGCCTGGTTGTTGAGTCCGAGGTTGGTTGACTTAGGCTTATGCCGAGGTGTTGTACACATCTGAGGTCATCGAGGCTACAAGGATTAGGCAACCTCAGCTTTCGGCGTGCGGTTCACCGAGGTCCTAGTAACTCGGCGAGGTGGTCATTGTTCCGTCTGAGGTCCGGGTCAGTGTCACTCCCGATGTTTGTCAATGTCGGTGTATGAGGTCATTGGTCTCACGTGTATAAATAGTGTCACAACTATTGGGGAACAAATTTATTGCCATGGATCTACTCGGGTTATAATTTAAATATGAATTAACATAATCTAAGAAACATAAATTAAATCAATTAATTCATGCAATGAATACGGTAAAACATACATATGCCCTAAACACACGGAACCAAGGGACAAATGTATTTACCTTATAATCGGAGAGATACCGTTGAGAAGAATAATTTTCTTCAACCCAAACACCTTCTTAATTATTCCCCAAGCCCAGACTAATAAAACCGGTGGGGGAATCAAGCGAACTTTTTAACACTCAAGGAAGAAATATTTTCTCTCTATTGTTGCTCTAATTTTCAATATCTAGCACTTGTTTATGCAGCCTTGGGGCTGAAAAATCAGCCCATAATTATAATTGTAGGGGATGAAAACTATAGGCTTGGGGAGCAAGAAAAATCACAAGATATGGAAAGATTTTTTTTTCTTATACAAGAAGAATTCATCGTATGTATTATTACCATATACTCCCACCGTCTCATACTTGTTTGTTACTTTACTGTTTGCACAAGTTTTAAGAAAATAGTTGTTTATTAATATTTAAATTGATAAAGTAATAAAGTAGATGTTTTTTGTTATAAGTGTATTAAGAATATAATATTAAAAAGTATTGTTACTTTTTTTGTCAAAAATGGATATAGCAAACAAGTATGAGACATACCTTTTTGGCAATGTAACAAACAAATATGGAACGGAGGGAGTATATATTTTTCATATATTATTTTTCTCTCCTTCAAGCTAGCAACAAAATAATTTTTATCTTTTAATCCCCTTAATTAATGGGCTTTTTATGGAATACTCAAGGGGCCTTTAAGAGAATTATGACTGAACCTCTTAATGAGCCTAGAAACCAATATGAGCCACAATATTATTTTAGCGCATTAATACTAATTTACTCCACTATAGAATTAATATTGTACTATTCATCCTAACATATGGCTCCCGATTATTATTTTCTGCGTTTAAAATTCAATGCACGTTAATTAATTTAAGTTGTTGAATGCTTTAATTAGTTAATATATTTTATTCCTTAGGAAAGGACAACTCAAAATTATCATACCGAAAATTAATGCACTGACCAGATTTGATATGATAAATATTCTGAGCCCGTCAAGGGGACATAATCAACTTGAATTACCAAGACACTATTTTTCGTATTAACTTAGCATTTTGTCATGTAATTAATAATATTGTCCTAAATACATAGTATTTGAGTCCCAATGAATTGTTACCCATAATAAATCAAAACAACATAAATTAGTTACATACAATCCCAATTAAGTGACAAAAACTAAGAAAACAATAACCAATGAGATCCAATTCTTCTTTCCAAGTTATTCTAGAAGAATTATCTCGTTGTTGGTCCAATTCAGTGCATCATATGCACTACTCTTAGTCAAAACAAATTAACCCCCGAGCCTTACAAATCAACTTCTACCAATGGATTGTTCTATTTCATCTAAGTTGTAAATCATTATACTTAATACAAGGAAATTGACAATGTGATCTTCTGTGATCTACTACACACCACATTGTCTTCAATATATTGTATTTGAACGTTTATGCAATACATAAACAACATTCATAATATTTAAAGCAAACAATGATAAATAATTTATTCTCACTAATAAAAGTGCAATAACTAGTTTATATATAAGTAGCACTATAATTATATATTTTCGGTATATCCCTAACAATAACAGCACCAATGTTAATGATAAAATGAAATAACATAGTTACTTATCATTGGTTTAAATATCCACCAAAAATTAAATAAATTATTAATGTATTATACAATTATTTTGGTATTAAGATTCCGAAAAACTAAAAAATCTATTTATTAAACTTTACGGTTTTACGAAAATATGTGTAACTTTTAAATTATACAAAAAATGTCTTGTGACTTTAAAAATATTGCTGAAAATAGTTCTGCAGCCGACTCTTATCAGTTTCCCAACCAGTTGAAGTTGGTGTGGCTTTTTTTTTTTTTTTTTACTCACGTGCCATTTGTATTTTCTTTTTTACATGCAAAATCTATGCATAATTTTTATGAAATTTTCACAAATTTAGAATTAAATATATCAACAACAAAAAATATATAAAAGTTACAAAATATAAAATTAGTAGCAAACAGTACATAAGATAAAAATCGGTCGAAAGTAACTTTCTTTTATCTTTCATCAATTTATTCTCCATCTAATTACAACATACAAATCAATTGGAATTTCAAGCACGATGAAAAATTAGTGTGCACTGATTTATTACTGAAATACAATTTTATATTGCAACACTTTAAATCAAAAGCTCAGAAATCACAATGATTTTTTGAAAATAAAAACGTTACATAAGCAGAAGTAAATAAAAAAAAGTGCAAAAATGAGTATATGAAGTCTTGGATATATCATGGCAAATAATTTGACTGTTAGGTCATACGTGGGGTGTAAATGAGTCGAGTCGACTCACGAGCTACTCGTGATCAACTCGATAAAACCTCGAAATCAACACAAAATTAAACGATTTGAGCTTGTGATTGAGTTACTCGAGTAGTTGTTGAGCTCAAGTCTGAGCTAAACAATACTAGGCTCGCGAACGTAAATGAACTTAATCGAGCTTAAATAATCTTACCCCTAGTATGCTAACTATTTACAAATATAATCTAATTATAAATAAAAAAAATTATAATTTATATTATATAAACTATCAAGTTGAGCTGAGTAAAACTCGAATATTTCATTTTTCTCTTGAGTCGAGCTCGAGTTCAAGAAAATTGAGCTTAAGCAAGTTTGAGGTAAATTTTGAGCTTTGAGTCTTCTAACTTAGTCGAGTTTGAGCTTGTCACTTCTCAACTTGACTCGGTTCATTTACCCCTTAGTTCATTTTGTACTTTTAGAGATAAAATAAATATTGTACATTTAGAGATCGGTTAAGAAGTTTGTTTCTTCAATAAGTGTGGGTACATCTTTGCAATGTTGTAAAAAAAGATAAATATTGTCGTCTATAAGAGTTGTAATTTTCTTTTTGATTTGTATAAAGTGCATTCATGTTTTGCCAACTGGTTGTCGGATGGGGTGTCTTGACCTGGTCGCCCAATACACGGATAGGACAGACAAGAGTTTGGCCTAGTGAAAAACAAGAGGCTTAAGGACTCATCGGAATGATGACACTTCATGGTGTCCCTGACAAGTTCTCATTTTTATATCACCTGGCACATGGCATTTCCGAAGCATGACTCTTGTCATCAGGTGTTGTTCGTCGGGATGGTGGTAAGCCCCTTCAGAGTAGGTCAGGTCACGCCAACCTGAGCGGACGAAGCGAACTTGAGATCACTCATGTCCAGAAGCGAACTAGTATACACTTGTGCGCCGATCTGGTAAGTTGGCCATCACATGAAGACATCGCTAAAGTTGTCTTGATAGTCCACATAGCGTTCCAAAAGGTCCCACTGTGCTAAGAAGGATAAGGAACCGAAAACGACGTCTATATATATAATATCATACCATACAATAATTTTACTTGTAAAATATATTAAATGCAAAAATTAGGTCGAAATAGGTCACAAATTTAATAGTCTCTCATATTTAAAATGTATGTCATTTTGGATCTGCACACATATTAAAAAAAATTATTGACTTTCTATTTGCGCCTTTAATTAATTACTTAAAACTTTGAAAAGTATTACACTTTTAAGTAGTTTTAATGAATTTGAGGTGAAATTAGAAAAGAAAAAGAAAATATAATTGAAAAGTGTAAAACATCACTTAAGTTGAAAACAATGTGAATCATCAAAACGTCATTTAATTTGAATGAACGGGATATTACTTGTTTATATTAATAATATTATTTATTTACTCAAATAGTATCACATTAAATAGTAACATAGTATAAAACATACAATATTACATTATTTTTCGTATGGTATTATTGTTTAACATAATAATACTATAGTTAAATAAATAATATGGTTAATAAACATATACTAAGACTACCTACGGTATGGGTTGCGACCTTCCACCTACAAGAAGACAAAAAAAAAAAGAAAAATTAAAAGGTGAGTTGCAACTAGAGCCGGCAAAATGGGCCGCCCGGCCCGGCCCGTCGGGCCAATCACTGTACGGGCCGAGCCGACCCGTTTGCACGTCGGGCCTGTAAAATTCCAGCCCAACCCTAGCCCGCTGGCTAACGGGCCGGCCCGGCCCATTTCTTTTTTTTTTTCCTAATCTCAAAATAATGTTTGGTAAAGTTTTTTTTTTATTCCACAGTACTGAAAATTGAGAAGCTTCATTTACAAAATTCTTTATTATGACATCAACTATCAAGTCAAGTATGTTTAAAAAAAACAAATATACAACACTAGATATCATTTAAAAACTAAATATACAACACTAAATCTCTTATTATGGCAGTATCAAGTCAAGTATGTACATATATGTGTAATTACAACATTAAATATCATTAAAAAAAAACAACCCTAATTATAATTTTTTTTAAATAAAGTAGATAAAAAAAATAAAAATAAAATCAATCGGGTCAAACGGGCAGGCCTGTAGCCAGTCGGGCCAAAACAACCCGACCCATTTAGCCCGTCGGGCCCATCGGGCCGGGCCAAAAATAGTCCGACCCATATGTCCGGAGGGTCGGACCCAAATTGCCGGCTCTAGTTGCAACCAAGTGTAGCAGGGGTTGCAATTGCAACCTCTACCCGTTACATGGTTGTTAATTAAATAGTGTCACATGACATTATTTGATTGGGTAATTAAATTTTATATAAATAAAATATATATTGTAAATATTGAGAATAAGTTATTTAAAAAAATATTAAAATTCATATTTTTTAATTCTCTATAAATAGACATCAATATTGACATATTTTGAAACATAATCTCAACTTCGTATTTCAACTATTGTAAATGTAATTTTGTTATTGTATCTTATTCTAAACGTGTTTTAAATTATTTTTCTTAATATAATTATAAATTTAGAATATTAAATTAATTTATGTATTTTTATACATTTTAAATATAATAAAATTTTATTATAAAATATATGTAATTAATAAATAATAAAATAATTATTATTATTTTAGGTTAGATTGGGTTGGATTATGAATGTGAGTATAAAAAATTAAATTAAGGGATAAATTGTATAGATGAATAAAAGATAAATTAATACTCCCCCGCCCCCTATTAAACTTCACACTTTTCTATTTGGGACGTACCACAATAAATTTCACACCTCAAATAAGGAAATAAAACACACTCACAATACCTACTTTAATTCAAAATACTCTTCACCCATTGGTTGAAAAAATCAATAAAACAGTTTTTTCTTAAAATTTGTCTCACTCAACCTATGAAGTTTAAGAGGGGACAGAGGGAGTATGTTATTTTAAATTAGATGAGGGAAAGTTATGTATGGATAGTCTAATATACTCTCTATTATTCGACAAACAAAGTCTCATATGCATCAAGTGTACGGTGCAATCACTCAACAGTTGATATTGTATACACTAAAAAGTTAGTCTCAATTACACTGAAAAGTTAGTCTCAATTACACTGAAAAGTTTAAATTGAAAACTGATTTTCAGTGTAAACTTTTCAGTTTGATTGAGACTAACGTTTTAGTGTATACATTATCAACGGTTGAGTGAGTGTATCATACACCAAATGCACAAAAGACTTACTCTATTTGACATAGACCGGACCCATGAATTTTTTTTACTTTTATTTTTAAAATATTACACGTTCCAAAATGCCTAAAAAGTAATTCATAATTTTCAAAAACAAAAAATGAAATTTGATTTGTGAATATGAGATAATGTATTTTTCCCGCGCGGGGTGTGTGGGGGGAGCGGGTCCCACCAAAGATAGCTTAGCTGGTGTCCCTGTCTGAGGCCGAAAGCGAAACATCGAAGGTTGTGCTGAAAGGAAGGACAGCTCCATCCCAGCCCTCCGTTTCCTGCCGAATCATTTTGGACCGTTGGATCTGGAGGCACGGGAATTCATGCACAGATGGCTTTATCTGATTATTATAAATTGAAAAAACAAAAAAGGAATTGGTGAAGCGTGATTAGTACATCACCTCACCTCCAATAATAATGTGCTTTTCTTTCTTTTCCAATTACTAGTAGTATTAGTATGTTGTTTTCAAAAAAAAAAAAAAATTTACTAATAGTATGTTTTTAGTTACACATCTTTCCTATCATCATTCCTCCTCCTTTTCTGAAGTTATTTGTACGATTTCAATCATAGTGTTTCTCTTTGGCTTCTAAAATCAATATTCACATCCACTTTCATAAAAATAAAATCACACAAAAGTTTTTGTATTTAAAAAGAGTTCCTCATATTTTTCTCGAAATGAGCTATGGGGAATTGGGGATATCCTATTTTTCATCACATTTCGTTCTTAATACTCCCCATCCAATTTTATTAGATTTATTTTTTACTCTATTATTTTTTATCATATATTGGAAGATATTATGAGATATTGTACAATCCATTTATTAATAAAATAATTATTTATAAAAATATAAGTATCATATTTTTTATAAACAATTACTTTATTTATAAATGAACTTCATTACAACATCATAATTCCCTCCAACACGTGAAAAAATAATAGATTCAGGAATAGGTCTAGTAAAATTGAACAAAAAGAGTATAGTTGACCTAAATATTAAAAGGTCATTACCACCTCAATTAATCAAAGGAAAAATGTACTCCCTCTATCCATTGAAAGTATATTAATTGACTTTTAACATGTTTTAAGAAAACGTAGATTAAGTATGTAAAGTAAGACTATTTTTGTATTTTAGATTTATTTATGAATTAAGCGGTTGTCTGTGAATGTAAAATCAATTGCATGTGAAATAATTGAGTGATGATTTAATGATAAAGAAAAGAAGATTGTTGTAAAAAAACAGTTGAGCATACTTTTAGGACAAAGTATAGAGTGAAAATGGTTCATATATAAACCATTGAAGGATATTAGTTGTTTTCATTAAAGAGTATTGATTGTTTTTACTTAACTGAAGTCTATTAGTTGTTTAGTGAAAGCAAACTAATATTTTTTTGTGAAAACAACTAATACCCTTCAATAAGTCATGTATGAACCAATTTCACTCTATACATACTCTAATTTTAGTGGACAAAATGAGTATATGTTACAATAGCCTTTGATATTTCCCTTTAAAATAAATTTTTTATTATTACTAATATTGTTGGTTCCAAGTGGAGAAGTTCCGGGGAGGGGGTTGAATAGACCTTTTACTTTAAAACAAAAATTCAAAAACAATTTAAAACTTTACAACTTATGAAAAGATGCAAGTATGCAATTGTAATCTTCTAGTAAAAAGAATCCGAACAAGTTTCATTAGCAAAACACTTTTAAGTTTTAACAAATCTAGAGTTAAATTCTCATACTTTTAGAAGTGTATTGAGAGATTTAATGTGCAGCGGAATAAAATTGTCTAAAATTTGTATGAAAAACTCTATGAACACCTCTATGAACACAAGTGTACAAGTCTACAACTTTTTACACTTGACTACTTTTATAAGATTTTAATGCAATCTTTTAAAAGAAATGATGAATGTAATTTAATGAAAGTAAGTAAATATGCAAAGGACATAAATTTATAGTGATTCGGAGGTAGTTTAATCCTCCTATATCCACTTTTACACCTTCAGATGACAAATAACTAGCAAGTCTTACACACTTTGCTTGCTTCACTCAGATTGCAACAATATTCCCCCTAAAATTTAGACCTCACTTAGACTAATCTAATTCTAGAGAAATATCTAATCACTCATATTCCACACTCACTAAGAAAACAAAATAACTCACTAAGAAAAATATCTACACAAGGTAGATTTATAAGGTATAATAATTGTGAGGAACAACAACTAAGTATGATTAGGGATGTAATCAAACCAAGTCGTTCGCAAGCTATTCGGATCTCGGCTCGAAAAATATTCGTTCGAGTTCGTTTGTTAAGTTTCACGAGCCGAGCTCAAGCTCAATTTTTTTATCGAGCTGAGCTCGATCCTGGTGGTATTTGGCTCGAAAGCTCGGGAACAGGCTTGTTTACGGAGCTCGCGAAAAGGCTCGTGAATAGGCTCGTTTATAAGCTCGCGAACAGGCTCGTTTAATTTTTTTTATATATATATAATTATTTAAAAATATATACATAAGCATGTAACATAGTATTATTGTGTGTTATTTAAGATAAATTTATTTTAAACCATTAATTGTCTTTGTTTAGCTTCCGAATTAGTTTATGGTCTTTACTTGGATGATGTTTTTATTATCATGGACAAACTATATTTTTAATTAGACATAGTTTAGATATGCTATTTTTGTATAATTTTTTAAAATTTTAATAAGCTTTTCGAACCGAGCTTTTTAAATCGAGTCTTTCGAGCAATGGTTATTCGAGCTCGAGCTCGAATTATGTCTGATTAATTTGAAAACGAGCTTTTTTCGAGTCGAGCTCGAGCTATTCGCGAGCTTAAAAATTTACACACGAGTCGAGCTCGAGCCGAGCTTGAGCCTAAAAATCCAAACGAGCCAAGCTCGAGCTTGACAGTTTTCGGCTCGGTTAGTTTACATCCCTAAGTATGATTCAACCTAAAGAAACCTAGCAAACTAATCCTAAGAATCACACTGGACAAATTATAGAGATGTATGATGGTTGTATGTTTGCTTGTAGTTGGTTGCTTGAAGGCTTGAGTGTCGTTGTGTTCCTCTGAGATGAACCTCTTATTTTAGGGGTTGGGGCCGTTGGAGAAAGGTCTTGAAATTTGATTGAAAATCTTCCTCTCTTTCAGAGATTTTGACTTCAGTTAATTAAAATTTATTGTCTTGTTCTTCAGCCTTCAGAGTAGTACACTTTGTCCTTTTGTGTTAGCTGTCAGTTTGGTCAACTAAACACCAAGAACTATGTGTCTACTGGCTAGAATGCTAGAATTAAGACCTGCTAATCATCTGGTTTCCTCAGACCTTGTGAGTAAGTGTACAAACAATACTTCACTCATTTAGGTGTGATTAGAGTCACATAGGTCTTCAGTTGTAGCTTCTGCTTTGAACTATAAGATTTTTACTCCAGTTATAACTTCCTCTATGTTGGGTTTTCTTAGATCTTCTGCATCCTTTTGGTTGTAACCTTCTAATTCTTCAGCTGTAACTTAGAGAATTCTAAATTTCTTCATAACTTGTGTAACACAATATACCTATATAATTTGTCATCATCAAAATCACAAGAAAAAACTCTTTGGAAAAATATACTAACAAACATATTTTAGTTCTCAATATATCATTACATATATATATATATATATATATATATATATATATATATTTTCGGTCAAATATTTTTTTTTCCCTAAAAACAGTATATATCATTACATATATAAACTTGATCAAATTGAAATTTTGTTAATCTTAGCGGTCACCCAAAAGGAAAAAGAAAATTAGTACTCCCTAGAGGACAAGTCTCATCCCACAAAATGAAAGGTGTCATTTCATATATAAATTTGAGTATGTGTATCATGTGAAACTTTTGTTACTATATAAATTGTTTTGTAATATTATTTTAGTAAAATATTCTTTAATAAAACAATACATACCATTCAGTATAAACAAATCATACTCTTTTATGGTCTTATCCAATAAATTGATCTTTAAACAATCCATAGTTTAAAATTTTTGGTTTAAAAAGATTTTTTTTAATATACTTTAATTATTAAAAATAAAATTTTTATCCTAAAATTAAAAAAAAATAAAAACATTGCAGAGTCAATTCTTATCCATCGTTCTCGTGTTCATCGCTCGTGGCTTCCCACTACGATGCCACCATCACCCCTTTTATCACTTCAATTGCAAACCAGACGAAAGATTGAATATTTGTCAATTATTTATTGAAGTTTTTATTTTTATGAATTGGATAATTAATTTCTTTAAGTTTATGTATTTAATAATATTTTGTAAACTTTTAAATTTGTAGCTTGTATTGTGAATCGAAACAATGTAATCAATTTTAAAATAAATATTCGAATAGTGTTTGTTAATAATATATGCTTGAGAAAAAAATCGATTCAAATATTTGATTTGTGTATTGGTATATTATCTAATAACTCGATGTGAATTTCAAATTAAATACAAATCACATTTATTATTTAAAATATATTCGATTCAATTTGATATTCGAAATAATTTGACAAATACAAATACAAAATCGTTGTATTGGACTCGATTCTATTAGTTAACAACCCTAATACAAAGCCTACCAACTATTTCTTTTTTTCCCTTGAATTAGCAAATCGAAACTCAAATTAACAAGAAATTGTAACTAAGCTCACACAAACACAAAGGAGAGAGAAGAAAAATAATGAAAATAGGATGAAACACCTAATCCCAATGGTAGTTATAAACAATGAAAGAAGTGAGAAGGCAAATCTAAATTTGTTCAAATTCCTGCCAAAAAAAGTATACACAAAATGTCAAGTTTCACCATCAGCAACACCTCACCCATCCTACCTAAAACAAAAAAAATGTACAACACACAAAAAACCTCACCATCACCGGACGACATTCCGGCGACCAAATAATAACCGAATCGGCATTCGTCCTACTACGCCCAAATGGCTAAGCTAGCACGCACGACCAACTTCAAACACAAATATACAACATTCATTTCCCAAACGACCCGATTTTTTTGTGATTGGGCAATAAGCTTCATAGGACAGCAAGCTAAGATACATAATTACACAAGGCTTACCCCTAACCGCCCCATCAACTAGATATACATACATATCTTGCTTAGTCTCTCGATTGATTGAGTTCGTCATCCATGTGAGTCCGAAAGTAATGTGAGGACCTCGTTATCCTCAAAATTCGATTCCAGAGCAACGAGAAAAGGGGTCTTTCCTTGCTCGTCAACTGCCCGTGGATCAGCTCCCCTGATATGAATACAAGTATTATTTAATGAAACAGAACTAAACATGCTCTCATAACTGCTCCAAGACTACACATTTTCCACCTATAATTTGGTAAAACTATCGTTTTTCAGTTGTTTCTAGGGTATTCGTCTAATTTCAGATGGCAAAGTGAGAGTAGAGCTTAGGGGGCACTTGGTTCAAATTCTTCAATGTAATGATAATGAGAATCATTGAATGGTGAATTACGATGAAAATGGTTATAGTGTTGGTGTTTTAATCAAATCTTGGACTAAATGTGGAAAAACAATGATTGTTGGTTGAGGAGACATGATTATAGAAGGGAAAATAGTTAATCAAAATGGAACAATGATTAACATATTTTTAGTCTAAATACCTCGTACGGAGTAAGATAAAGGTGAATTGATCATCTTTAATTTTCTATAACCACTACAATTACTCCACGTAATTATTAATTACACACGACAAATACACACGGGACATTTAGATGCAAGCTTCAAAGCAACACATAGACAGAACCTTACAGACATGTTACTTTGTTACCAAATGATTACCTCGTCATGAGAAGCTTCGCAAGTACCGTTTTGCCCTTAACGATACACCGATGAAGAGGGGTTTGCGATCTCAAATCAGTAGCATTTATGTTCGCACCGTATTGCAAAAGAAGCTCTATCATTCCAATATCCGCAGTTTCGCAAGCAAGGTGAAGCAAGGAACACCCATCAAGATCATCGATAACGTTATTATTATCTTCGCTGGTGCTCGTCGGGTTCGAAGAGCCCGAAAATGTGTTGTGCAACACCTCAGCTTCGTAGGGATCGTGAGCAGTTTGCTCTTGCAGCAGCATTACTTTAGCAAGAGTGAGAGAAGGGTTATTCGTTCCTTGTTCATAAATAGCATTTACGTCTACTTCTGAGTTAACTATGAGCCCGTACACAGCTTTCTTGTCATTGGCACGAACAGCATCCCACGCCTGCTGTGCTGCAGAATGATTTTCCTTGGGTTTCCGAACGAAGAGTTTGTCGGCATACTGTAATAGAAAGAGAACATGTGCATCGCCAAGTCAGAAAAAATATGTTCAATTTCAAAAAGTTTACATGAGATGCATAATAACCCAAAAAGATATTTGATGATATAAGCCAACCAAATATATTCTCCCGTGTAATGCTCGATTAGTATATTGACAATTATTTTGAATGAATTGTGTAATGTAACACATATCTAAAATTTAAATTCAATTAAATTAAATTCATGCTTAAATTAGAAAATGTAAATATGCAATATGGATTTTTTTATAAAATTAAAGATCACAACAAAAAAATCTTTAGTTTTATATATAATATGTTGTAAATGAGACGGACGCGAAACAAAAAAGTTATTGCAATTTAAAATCTTCGTGGAAAAAAATACAAGTTTCTGAATGTGATCTTGCGGGAAAATGATGATCTTCTATTTTTGGCAGACTATTGTGTTTATATATATATATAGATGTTTCCAAAACGAGATATTGAAAAAGTGGTCAAGTTCTTCAACCATCTATAAATGTCCTGCCATCATGTAGGTAATCACCAAGAAATTGGAACAAAATCTATTGTGCTTATAAATATCTGTAAGATGAATAATTAAAGCCCAATGAATAATTTTGTCCCTAATTTGGCGACTTCAGTTAAAAAAAATGCAAAACGAGGCAACAATCCAATGACAAAATCAGGAAAGGCTAGGAAAGATACCTTGGCATGAATATATTTCTCCTTTGTGGAAATGGAATCAGAAGGATTGGGCTTGCTGAAGTAAATTATTTGTTGTTTATTACTCCGATAAGAGCTTCACGGGAAACGAATAGATAAATGTCATGCAGAAAATCAGCATCCAAAACACCTTGATATACATGAATAATATATTTTAAAAAAACGAGGAGCTTTACCCCGTTGGACCAAGATCAACTTGGAAGACACCCTTTGACTGCAGCAATTCTTCCCAGACTGAATTTGCAAACGTGTTTCCCAGAGACTGAAACAGACTTAGAACAGATGGCTCCCATACCTTAACATCGAGAGTCAGAGATCTTACCTGCACAATTGACACAATTGAATGCTTAAACTAACAAAATATCAAGTAATTTACCATTCTGCCCTCGAACAAAATTAAGGAAGCCACAGGCATCAAAAAACCTATTCAAAGAGCTACATAAAGGCACTAAGCTAAGTCATGATGAGTGTAACTATTTTCCATGAATTACGCTCAAGAAACATTGATAAATGTAATATTTAGAAAGGTCATCTCGTCATCTTAAAAATCTCTCTTAAATATACCTTAGATATGTGCACGCCAAGATTACGGTGGACCCCAGAGCATTCAATGCATACAAGAACGCCAAGATTCAAGGAAGCCCAATCTGGTTCAGGGGCCCCACAATCAGCACATCTCTCATTACCACACACTTTCCTTAACACATCAATTGGCTTCTCATTTTTTTGACCAGTTCTTTGCTGTTGTGAGCTCCTAAGAGGGCGGTCTATACTCAACGAGGTAAATCTCTCCGATGTGTATTCTTCAACTGCTCCATGATCAAAGTCAGCACTTTCAAATGAACTACTCTCACTTGTGGATCGATGATGACCACTGCCCATTGGACTAGCAGCTAAACACTGGAAAAAATTAAAACAAAATTTCAATCATCAGAATATCTGAAAGGAGGGATAACTAAACCACACACAATACCTCACAGTAAAATTACCCTTTCAGGAGTCTGAGAACTCAATAATGAGGCTATCACCCCTGTTATTTTCTCAATCCAGTCCATTTGATCCAAGGCACTCTCTGCCTGCACTGACAAGCAAAAGAAAAGAACTTTTACCTATAACAACTACCAATTCATTAAGAGCAACTATAAAATGTTTATTATAACATAATTCCACAATTGAGTAATTAAGAAGCATATTAAATGTAAAGATAACGACAACAAAAGCAGACCTGCAATGTGTAGTTCTTTGTTGGGGATATTATTCGAAAGCAGAATCTTAAATCTGACTGGTCAGCATCGACTTTAATTGTTGAAGTCAAGAGGTTCACAGTATGATGAGCAACCGATTTCTCATCGTGGACCCCACCATGGTAATGGGAAGACAACCAACGACTTAGCAATCCAGAACCAAGCTCAGAACTATTCCTTTGGTTAGAAAGTTGAGTGCCCGAGCCCTAAAGTACAATGACGTTTAATGGGGTTAAAGGACAAGCTCTCCAGAGAAGAACAGGTTTTATTTTTTAATAATTTCATGGTGTATAATTTGACTATCCACTCACAGAAGGTTTGCTGCTTCTTTTCCGATAATAGTAAAGCATTCCTCGGCTATCAAGAACGAAGAACCTTCTTTTCCAATCACCCCTCAGGTTTGAGGAACGTTTTGAAAGATACCCTTGCCTGATTGTTTGAACCTGAAAGAACTTTCAGGCTTCAGCTAGGTATGCTTGTAAGAAAAGGGAAACGAAAAAAGAATGGGAGAGAAAGGACATAATTATAATAATTCAGTGTTTATCTTAATGTTAATACTCTATGACCTTTCCTCTTGCAGCCGATTGCATGACAGCCTCTATCATCTTATGTGAACTCCTCCCGATGGCTTGTATTCCATCCCCATTTGGAGATCCATTGGAACCATTTGAAGACCACCGGCTCTCTCTATCGATCTGTCTTTTATATTCTTGCATCCTTTCGTTAAGAGCTGCCTGCTCATAGTTGGATCTCTCTTTTGATTGCTTAGCATAAGTTGAGACCTGCACAGCATCACCAATTTAATAATTCTCAACTCATTGTCTCATACTGTACGTCCAAAATACAAATCATTTGGCATAGTCTCTTTCTTGATTAATGCAAACCATAGGTAAAATTATCTTGCTACAAATTCAGGAGAAATAAAATGGTGTAGTATATTATTTTTAAATATTTAGGAAGGGAAGAGTTGATTTAGAAAGAAAAAAACAGCATAACCTTTGGAATCCAAATACTTCTGCAACCAAAAGAAATTAGACGCTAACACAAACCTGGTTGATATACGGTTCCATCTGATGCAATAGCTCATACCCCTACATTAAACCAAAGAATTAGAGGATTTGAAAAGGAAAGAAACATTAATGTTTTACAATTTAGCTTTACCTGTTTGAAATAACGAAGGTGAGAAGCCATTGTTTCACTAACTGCTTCCAAGAACTCAAACCTTTTCTTTGCTTCAACTGTGGAAAGAGCAGTCACCTGAAGGATCGACATTCAAATTAAGCATGTACGAATATGTGACCATAAGGAATCACAATTTGCCTTCAGAATAATATCAAATTCATCAGAAAGGGAGCAGAATCACCAACCAGGTTAAATCGTGCCTGCTCAAAAGTTGACCGAGCATGATGTAGCTCCTAAATTCACCTCAGGCAGTATTAGAATACGACGAAAAGAATGTAATGTGTATTACATGATTACGATATATGGAACAAGTTTCATATCTTACCTCCTCCAGGACAGTTGCTACGTTGCTTCTTGTGCCTTTTCGTAATGACAAAAACTTCTCGCGGGCCTGTCACAATATACTACAAATTAGAAAACTATATTTACCAAAACAATTTTGTCAAATTCATGAAAAGACAATTACTACTTAAAATCATCCGTAACAATGTATTATGGTTTTTAAGCACTGATTTTACTTTCACCTCATAACAGCAACTCTATCTGGCACATTTGAAAGGAGACTATTAATTCATATAAATATTAAAGTTTTTAGAGAGAGGTCTGCCCAGCTGAACTCAAGGAAGTCTGAGCTTGATATTACGTCAAGTTATTGAAGCAGTACAAATATTTGCACTACACAATCCCAATCTTCAAAAAAACAAGATGACAGACAATGCATTATGCAGTAACAGCAAAAAACAAGAATCAAACCAACCGAAACATCACCTGGTCATAGATAAGACTGGCTTTATCAAAGCGTTTGCGTGCCTCCTGCATACTAATACCCATTAGTGAAATGATCAAAAGCTATATTGCGTTTGCGTACATACTTTTGGAATATTTAATGATTACAATTGTTATATAATTTGATGAAAATATCATATTCAGATTTAATTATTATATACAGTAAACATGTGATCATTTATACATTGAGGTTGGCACCCTTCATATTAAACCTTAGGTCCACCCGTGTTGAGGCGCTAATTACTTTACTTTTTCAAATTAAATCGGAAGGAAGTTATAGTATATTAGTATACGGTACCTTGACGTCATGCAAATCCAAATTCACAAACTGCAGCAATCGATCATTTAGCAGGTGCTCAACCTGTACATGCAAAATAGAAGCAGTTAAATATATGTGATACACAATACATTTCCCTATGTGTTCGCATTTATTCTATTCATTTACCACAATACATCTATCAAAAGGAATGGCAAATCCTACGCATCTATTAAGAAGAATATAGCTGCCCATACATTCTTCAACATTATGCGGCTATTAAACAGATAAATCTGCTGGGAAAGGCTATTCTAAATGTACATAGGTTGTTAGTACAAAATTTAAATTTCACATTTAAGGTGTTGGAGAACTCTTTCTTGCATGCCTTTTCCTGGAACAAATAGTATTGATTTAAAAAAAAGAATTGATGAGTTTATACCTGAGACCGGAGAACTTCTTTGTATGTCCCAATTTCCCTCAATGCAATAGTGAATTTTGTCATAACAGGACCTACAAGCATCAAATTCTGAATTAATAGCCATCATTTTTTAATCAAAGTACTGATAGGCTCAAAAGCAGTAAAAGATTAAATTAAGAGGTTTTTCATCAACATGATTGCTTATTAAAAAAAAACTGTGGAATAAGATCGAACCAAATGACAAGAAACACTTTGTCCAAACTCCAAACAGATAGAGATGTTGGGATGTGCAGACAACCATAACAAAAAATATATCCTTAAGATGTTTTAAAATGCTGAAGCATCTGATATAAATTACTAAAGCCAATTCAAAAAAACCACACGAAAGAAAGGAAACAAGAACTGAAGCAGATCTCCAAACAACTATCATATGATGATAAACAATGTCCCTGTGAATCGTTATGCACCACAAGATCAATCGCCATGCCCACCAATAACAGAGGCTATCAAGGTGGGGCCATGGGACTCACAGAGCTCGCTGCAGAAATCGGAAAAATTGAAAATCTAATGTAAATTCACCTAAGATCATACAAGTATTATACCTTGACTTAAGTCGATGATCACATGCCTGAAAGGCTAAGTGTGTGAGTATCCTAAAAGTAGCCTTAAAAGCAGATAGATTCTTTGAATGCAAAGATCAATCGTGTGTTGCAACTTCTGTTAATTGGTGAAGTCGGGTAAAACTCATCCAGCTCCACATATGGTTTTCAGACTTAAGTGGTTGGCATAGGGTTAATGAAGTCCTAATGGATTTAAGAGTGGGAATCAAAGATGCTATATCATGTTAGGTTATGCTTGAAATTAATCATCCATTAATGATCAATATGCCATAAAAGATAGATTTCACAGGTTAAAAGAGTAGGATTTTGCTTCGGCGTCAGACATCTCCTTCTCACCGTTTCCTTACATCTCCTTAGTGGTTGGCAAACTCTAGTACACAACTCACAATTCAAATATAGTAACAGTTGGAAAACCCACTAAAAAATTTGATGGAGTAAGCGTTAAATGGAACCATACAACAAAAAGTTCTAAACTAATACTCCCTCCGTCCACGAAATTTTTACCCGGTTACTGTTGAGCACAGTTTTTAATGAAAAATAGTATTTTATTGAAAAAGTGGATAAAGTAGATAAAGTAAGAGTATTGTGGTGGGTATTGTGGGACCCATTTATTTGTTTGTGAGTGTAGTTTATTTCCAAAAGTGGAATGGGTAAAAATTTGGTGGACAGACCAAAAAGGAAAGCGGGTAAAAATTTCGTGGACAGAGGGAGTAGTATATAGCTATGGTACTGTAGAATTCAATACCTCCAAATGCAACACTGATAGGGTCATTGTGGCCTCCACCAAAAGTTTCAAGTGCACTAGCAAAAGCTATGTCTCCATCATATCCTTCACCGAGTCCTTCACTGCAAGTGAAACAAGAGTGTTGAAAGTCAAAAAACTTTTAGATACTACAGAAACAATAGGAAGGGTATAGATAAACAAATTAACACCAGTTTCCAGAAACTGGAATATATTTGAATGCCACAGTTTCTTAGAAATGTGGATCATCTTGCACAATATTTATAAAGTGCACCGAAAACTCAATACGAAGATCTACTACGAAGATCTACTACGAAGATCTACTATGGCCACTAAGAGTAATTCCCTTATTTGCACACAGAGTGGACGTGCCTTCCGCAGTTCCGCTGATATCTTGCTTCCTAATCTTCAACTAATGCCACAAAATTTTGTGGAAAAATGATGGAGAATCTTCTTGAACAACAGATAATAGCTTCCAAGCATAAAATAAGCCTCCTATTGCAGTAAATGTTCAGCATTGAGCGTTTAGTTTCTCTGATTGTTTAGGTAAATCAGTCAAATGGTTTGAATTCCCTCATTTTCAATTCGAATGTGAATTAAAATACTTATCTGATTTGGTAATTTGATACTAAAACTAGTCAGCAAAAGAATCAGACTAGAATTGATTAACTTCAAGATAACACTAAAAGTCGACAGCATTGAACACTAGGTAAGTAATAAAGAATCAAAGAGTAAAATATTTTTTGTACTTAGAAACATAATGCTTGCATAAAATTTGTAGTCTAAAGCTAATTTTGAGTAACACTGACGGCAACAACGTTAAGCACCCTCGAAATATAAATGTAAAAATATGAAAACGTCGTGACGACAAAAAAATTGAAACATAACAATATCGTTCTCACGTGTATTTCCGACATCCTTTGTAAAACTTCAGACATCTTTCCCCCAAGGAGTCAGAACCTTCCTCCAAGGTCTGTATCTGTTGTTCGCATAGAAAGAAGCCTTATTAAAAAAGAATTCCAGACGAAAATGAAAGGTATACCAAGCACCAAGAAGCATGTACTTAGAAAGCATGAAATGAAATCAAAATGCACTCTGTAGCTCACATTTCTACAATCATATCATAAATTTCCAACAGAATGAGTTCAAATTTGATGAAGAACAGATCAGCTGTTGAATTAAGGAATAGAATCGGGGTTTGAATCGAATCATCCTCGTATTTATTCAAAAATGTATATTCCGCAAACCATGCTCTAGTGTATATAATTACTGTATGCACCATTGCATCATTATAAAAACTAATTTCAAATATGGATCGTTTCAGGCATATGAATGATAATGGGGACATAAAAAGGTTAAGAACACTAAGATTATTCCATATTTTTCCTCAACGACTAAGAGAAAGTTGGGCCAGGAAAGTGCATTATTTGCCCAATTGGACAAGCTCAATTATTGAGAAGTTGAACTCAAACTATTTTCATTTCACAAAAGCCAATATTTCTTCAATAATTAGTAGTAAGCATAACTGAAAAAGTTATACATAAAACTATAAGGATCAAGATTCAAAAGAACAATCCCAAACAATCAAAATCACATAGTTCATTGGAGCAGAGCTCTAGTCTATCATATCAGAAAGAAAAAGAAAATCAATAAAGCAAAAGCAAAATACATGTGGAATTCATATTTGAGCAACTACACAAAAGAACAAGTAATCAAATCACCATCAACCAAAAGAAAACTCAATTCCAGCACCAAAAACCAACTCAAGTTAGGTTATATTCTGCAAATGGGCTGAACGACACAAAAACCAACCTGTTTACGGAACATAGGAGAGTCATCAAGCTTAGCAAAATGCATATTTACAACCCCAATTTACTGCTTCTTTTTCCTCTTTACTTTACCAGCCCAACACTAAATATCATCACAATTCCATTGACTGATAAAATAAAAACACGATCTTTCCCACTTTTAAGCTTAATCCATCACCAAAAGAACTCGCATTTCCTGCTCCGATCTCAGAATCACACTGATCCAAACTCTTCCTCCAGAAAACCAAAAAAGAGGACAGAAAAAGAACTTTCTTGAAATGGGTTTTTAATTTTAATAAAATAAAATGTGGGGTTTTCCCCCTTTTAACACTTTTTCATTGGAAAACCAAAATGGGGTGTAAAAAATCAACCCTGTTGGTACAAAACCCTAGAAGAGAGGAGAATGGAGGAACCCAAACCCTAGGGTAAAGGAAAGTGAAGAAAGAAAAGAAGAGTGAGAGTGGAGCGCAAGTGAGAGATAATAAAAATGCAGATGTCTTGGGAATTGATGAATGTTTTGTTGAAGAATCAAGAAAAAGGTGTTAATTTTATGTGTCCCCTTTTTCTCAACTAGTAATAATAATTAGTTTGATTAATTCCCATTTTTCGTAATTTTGTTTCATCAGTTCTATTACTTTCATCTTTTTACTTATAATTTGAAAAAAAGAAAAATTAAATTGGAAGTGGAACCTGAAAACTGTTGTTATTGGGAGGTAAAAGACAGAGTGTGTTTTAAGAAAGAAAGACACACGACAGCGGCCACTTACTTTAATCGACAGCTTTAGAAATTTTCCATTTTTTTATGTCTTTTCTTTTTAACGTTTTTACTAAATTTATTTACATTTGTGATGTGTCTCCATTTGTTATTACTGTTTTTTTGTGATATGTCTCCATTTGAAACAATTGTAATTGGCATAGTTTTCCATGAAAACCATTCATGATAAATTGAAATGGTTTTAATGTATTAAAATTTTCATAGGATGTATAAAAAAATTATATCAGTGATATTATATTATAATTATTGTTGATTTTTTTACCCCAATTTTTTATTAGAGCCGTTAAACGAAATACGCTGCTCGTGAGCTCGGCTCGGCTCAGTTCGTTAAGGCTCGAACTAGGCTCGTTTATTTTATTAAATGAGTCGAGCTCGAGCTCATGGTATACTCATTTTACTAACGAGTCAACTCGAACTCAACTTGTTAAACTCGATACTTAAATATTTTCTTATAATTTCATTAGGCTCGACTCGAGCGTCAAGTACTCGAGTTTGCTCGGCTCGTATAACAACTCTACTTTTAATACTCCTAAAGTAATTTTTTATACTCTTAATCAAATATTTAATATTCTAAAATAAATTTATAAATTATAAATTTATTTTGAACCATTTTCATATAAAACATACTCATTATAATATTATGGATCTTGTTAAGTGAAAAAAAAATCACGTTCTCTTCTAGGCTTTATTATAGTTTGAGAAATCAACTTAATAAAATAAGAAAATTTAAGGATGGAATCAAATTAATCTTTGAATTATTCAAGGAAAACAAAAATACTTTGCGAGACGTTTATAGTAAAAGGCCATGATATGTAAATTATTTGGAATTTAAGTAGATTATTAATATATGTTATCAATGCAACGAATAAATATATATGAAAAAAATTGTTTTTTTTTTTTACTTGTTATTATATCTCGTTTATTAATAGATTCATTAATCCCAAGTTGAAGTACGAGAGTTATTTTATGATTGAGACATTCAATTAATTGAGTATTAATTTAAGAAAACATTATTATATATCTTTCTCAAGCATTTCTCTTGCTTCTTTGCTAAAATTTAAGAGAACTTATCTTTCTTTCCTTGTAATTTTGATCCTGGCCCACTTTTGGGCAAATTAAGGAATAAAATGGAATACTTTTATAAAAGTTTAGGAGAATAAGATGCCATATTTTTAAGCCGATCAACTTTTGCACTTTTAAGAATATTTCTTGTAAATTCTCTTATATACTTGTAAAAAATATATTGGTGAATTTTTTGAGTGGTTGATTTAAAGTATGATAAATGAAAGGTCCACTTATTTATATATTTATTGTATAATTGTTATTGTTTTGGATTTTTGCAATTGTTTGGTTGTAGTTCTTTCTCTTACACTGTTAAGGTTGTGGTAGAATGAGACATTAAATTGGATAGTCCCATAGTGTAACAAAACTCCCATACTCATTGTCTTTGATGATAAAGTCATTGTCTTCCATAAATATATGACTACATATAATTTGACTCTTCCCTTCTTTTATTCCCCTATTCAAATTATTGCATTGCAACAGCCAAAATTTATGATCACCACTTTGGAGTTTATTCTTTTTACAACCCCACTTACCCAAAATGTCAATCAAACAACAAAATACAAATTATAAGTGTGACTATACACATACATGTATTTATATATAATATAATCTTCTATTTCATTTAATATATATTCTTGAATCAAAATTGGATAAGAGGATAAAGTTTTATATGAAAATAGTTTATAATAATTATATCATAAATTATTTTAAAATATCAAATGTTTCATCGAGGGTATTAAAAAATATCATTAAAAGTATCAAAATTCAAATTTAGTAATATTATATTGTAGTTTTTTTTTTTTTTTTTTTTTGACCATTGTAGTATTATTTACAAAACATTAATATTTGTTTAAAAATCTTGTGTCAATCAACACATTAATTTGTTTCATTAGCCAAAGTGACCATGAATTGATACATCTTATTTCTAAGGCCTCATGATTTTTTTGAATTCTCATTTTTGGCTTGGGTTACATGGTTTGTGAATGACTCGTCTATTATTCTCTTACTTCCTCTATCTCATTTTAGATGATCAAAATTACGAAAAATAATTTTGTCTTATTAATTAATTACTTATAAATATTTTTTATTTATATCCTATGTCACTATATTTTTCAATGTAATAAATTAAACTCTCCTAACTAAAGTAAAAAAGATCAATATAACATTAACTCTACATTTTTTAATAATGATTAAGTTTTATAAGGAAATAATTCATTATAAGATTATTATGAAATTGTTTTAAAATATTGAATGTTTGACTAGAAATCGATAATCTCATCAGGAGTATCATTGATCTGGGTTCAATTTTTTTTTTTTTTACATCAATTACAATATAATACTATTGACTCAGATTAATGATACTTCTAGTGAAATTATCGATAATCCTGATCAAATATTTCATACTTTAATATAATTTCATAATAAGTTTATCATGAACTATTTTCGTATAATATTTTGTGTTTACTATTAATAAACAATATCTTCATCAAGACACTTACTATTTCATTCGAGCAATATAAAATATGAAGGAGGGAGTATATTAACTTTTGTTTATGTGGAAAACACTCAAATTTTATCTTTAATACGTCACTTTCAATGAGTAGCATTCTTGGTCCCCACTTAATTTCTCGCGCATTTCTACTTACAAGTAAAATCAATTGACCGTCAACAATATCGACGGAAAATTCCCAAATTGAAGAGTTTTAAAATCAGTTAGGTTGCGTTTGTTTTGGAATGTATTTGATAAAATTAGAATTTTTCGGTTCCTGGCGCATTTCATTCTTCATTTACATCTATAAATACCTATAAGATTTATTATTTTTTTTAATACAATTTATTTTATAAAATTTTAAAATATTATTAATCTTTCCAATACAATTCACTTTATTACTCATATATCACTTTTTTGTCACTCATACATTCTATTTCCTACTTTACTCTTATACATGGTATTTTATTCTTACACATTATTTGAGATAAAATAAAATTTTACTCTGTTAAAATATCTAAACAAACACATACTTTTACTATTTATCAAGAATTTTACATCATGCATATGAAAATGCATGACTTCACATATACACCTAAATCCCGAAACAAATATAGCATTAGGATTTTCACTTTGCCCTGATCAACAATTTTGCTGCCAATATAGATAAACTATTTCATATTAAAATTGACATAATTATATCTAAAAATTATCTGAATAAACTTGAAGATCTGAAATTCATTTCATAAATTTAGAGTACTATATAAAATCTTATACTCCCTCCTATTTTAAATATATGTCATTCTAGATGAATGCACATATATTAAGAAAAAAATTAGATTCCTATTATGTCCATAATAAATGTTTATCTTCTTCATTAAACTAACACATTTATTTAAATATTTTAATATCAGTAAGGGTAGTTCAGGAAAAATATAATTAATGTACATTGAAAAGTGTAAAACGACATGTATTTTGCAAATAATACGAAAAGTCAAAACGACATATAATAAAAATAGGAGGGAGTATCTGATAATTATTTGATTAAGATAGAAATACTTATTCATATAAAGAAAAATACAAAAAAGTGTTATTTATAAAGAAAATAATATCGAAGAAATTTTAAAAAATAAATTTTTTATAAGTTTTATAATTATACGAATAAATATAATACGTAAAAAATCAGAAAAGAGGGGCATATCAAGAAACCAATAAAAGGAGAGAATTAATTGCTTAAAAAGAAGTAAAAACTCAGCAAAATAAATGTAAATAATTATAACTATATAGAATAACGATTAAATTTATATAATTTAATATTTGAAATTTTATTTAATATTAAAGATAAACATATATGATAATAATTAAATAATTAGAAAGGATTGGTACTACTTTATAGAACCAATATTTTATTGATTGCATCACGTATGATGTTTGCCTCTATGGCACAATTACAAACATAGATTCTGCAGATTTCATTTTTTATTATTTGTTTTATTGTAGGATTAAGGACTAATTAAATTAGTAATAAGTTAGATTAGTGGACAACCACTGGCCGCGGATGGCAAATCTAACTTTACAAATATTTGGGCATTTGCCGTTAACAATTTTTTTAAAGATTATTACTGTTGGATACAATTCTTAAACCAACCCCCCACCAGTATTTTGGAACAATTAAAACCTCATAGTACAATCAGCTACAAAATAGCTTGTAAAATGACTTGATTGACATTACTTTGGTCACTGGTAGTGGTATGAGAGATGTATTACTTAAACATTGAACTATTTTATTTTTTACAGAAAAAAATATTTTTTTTACTTGAAGAATAAAAGCTATCGATAATTCACAATAATCGAAGGTTCGACCTAATAATAAGAGATTTGTGATAGACTCAGTCACTCTTAAAAAACAATGAGCCAAAATTTTGGTATTTTTACGAATAAGATAAAATACATAACCTTTAAGCAGTTATAATATAGTTTTACAAGTCAATGATGGAAAAACACTATGCTACTTCAATTCTCACCTTCTTTTGTGTGCCTCAATAAGAATAGTATGTGATAATTTACATTGGGATCACTCTCCACCTCCAAAACTATTAATTGACGCACTCGTCAATCCATCTTCATATAAGTCAACATCTCTGTTGTCAACACAAAATATATTGACTTCACGAGACAAATAGAAGAAATATAAGACTAAAGCTCTCAATGCAGTAGAAAAATCAAAAGTTGTAAACTTAGGAGAGAGGATAAGAGACTCTCAACTTAGGTGAGATAATCAAAGGCTATCAACTTAGGCGAGGGAACCGAAGGCTATCAACTTAGGAGAGAGATATGTCAAAGGTCGCCAATCCTCAGAGACCATGAACGGAAAAGGCATAAAAAACAAACGAAACCACAAATTAGAATCAAGAACATTAATTGCAAAATACTAGTATTACTATAAATCACTCAGAATTTAAAGAGCAACGACCGTAGACGTCAGCAACTCTTGGGGTGAAATTCAAATTCAACAATGAAGATAGATAAAAAAAAAAAAAAAAAATTGGGCGGTGGAAACCTTAGAGGCTATATTAAACTATTAATTAACAAGCAAAATTAGTCTTTTTCAGTCACATCAGTTATGCGAGATGTCCCGTATGAAGCTCAATCTCAAAGGGGTCACTTTTCCTAGTGCAATGCTAATTCAAATTTATTTCTCATATTTCAAGAGCTCAATACACAACCAAAGATCAATTTCCATTTAGTTTTAAATCTTTCACCATGAGTATTATGTATAATTAAGCTTAGTTTTTTAATAATTAGATTGTTTTTTACATTAAGATCGTAGTGCTTATTTCAACACCACCAATATAGTACATGCGATTATCATGGTCTACGAGGTCATATTCACAGCCAAATACAAAGGGGGTTGCAAATTGAAATTGACTAATGAAGACACATCATACACCTATTTTGTATCTTAGGTTCTTTGTATGTGGAGATAATTACATGCTTGCATTATTTCGTTGAGATGCACATGCTCAGTGGGGAACATGTAATTGATGTTTAGATTCTGATATTGATTTAAGGAATTTGATATCAATTATACAATGCATATTAGAGAGAACAAAAAGATGATCACATTTTATTAACAACTAGTATGTTGGTGATTGATAGAATGTGGTGGAAAAATTAAGTGCAATACCTAATCGGGTATAATCCATCATGTGTGTGATTATCTAACATCCTTAATCCACACAATGAATAATTCTACAACATTGGATATCATTTCTTTGTATCATGTGATATGTGGGAGTAAACAACAATATTTTTCTCATAAGGTAGTTGTGTTGCCACTCTTTGGAAATCTTGAGCCCATTATCCTTGAATATTGCAACCTTATCATAAAAAAGTATGATGTTAGGGGGTATGCGGATTCTTTAAAATAATCCCCCATAATAAACGATTTGAATTGATCCAACCACTAGAAAAATGACCTTTAAGATTTTCTAGAGATGGTATAAAAAGAAGAAATAATCTGTGGATTATCGAAAATCATAGAGAATGTTGACATTAGAACACAATTCTTATCAGATACAAATAAAATGTATTTTTCATATTTCACACATTCGTGAAGCTTCGATAAATGTTCGTATTTTCTTAGGAGCCTAACATAAAAACAATAGGGAACAAACTTACAAATCATTTATAAAACGCCAAGAAAATCGGTCATATTTCAACCATTAATGAACTGAACAACATATATTAATGATTAAGATGTAACATTAAAGACCTAATGAATTTAAAAAAAAATTATATTAAGTGATGCAGGAATTTAGTTCACATCCTTAGTAGTAGCTGATACAAGGTACCCTTGCCACAGTCATTCATGGATGTGTCATCAATGAATAACACCAGTCGATACTTTTTAAACATGCATGCCTTAATCAAGATAAACACACTTTAAAGAATTTGTGTCTTCATAATATTCTTGATTAGGCGTGAAATTGTTATGATTTATAGCTCATTTTGCCCGTGTTTTGAGTGAATTCTATGAGTATTTAGAGCCAACTGCGTACTATTTTCATAAACTGATAAATTTGCCTTTATTATGCTCATAGATGGATAGAGGGCAAAAAATGGAGTCCGTAGGACTTTGAATTGACTCAAACAGATGCCCGGATGAGAAGATATTGAAGAAATACGAATAGTATTAGTTCATGCAAGGAAAATTATCACTCAGTTAAAGGAAGGATAGCGCTCGACCAAATGAGGTCGAGCACCACTACTTGACCAAGGCTATTAGTCGAGTGCTTGGACTTACAGAGCGTTTGAACCGCTCGACCATTGCAGCTCGAGCTCCTTCATTCGACCTATTGAATCTCTCGACCAGTGTAGCTCGAGCGGCCCCGCTCGACCAGTGAGGGGTAGAGCACTCTGAAGACTCTGGAAAGAATACCCACTCGACCATTTTGAGGTTGATCACTAGCGCTCGACCAGACCGAGGGTTTGCACAATTTATGCCTTTTTTACCTATTTCCGGCCCGTTGCTTATAAGTATCCGGTCCCAAGCTCGTTTTTTAAGAACCTTTTGATCCCGTTTTATAATTTTGCATACTTAGAGCTTGGTAGAGAGATTTTGGAGAGTTTCACACTTGTAAACGAGGTTTTGATTTACGAATTCTTAGTTTGGATACTTCTTTTGAATCTTTTCATTTAATCCTTTCGTTCTTGAACCTTTGAGACTTTTAAACCCCAATTTACTAGATTTGTTGAGATATTCTTTTGTTTATGCTTTCCAATTCTTTTGATTATTCAATGATGCAAATGTTCATCGTTATTATGATTGGTATCGTTACTTCAATTACCATGTTAGGCTAGAACCCTTACATGTTTGGGGTAGGATGAACTCGTAGAAGTAGAATGTTGGTACATAATTAGGATAATTCGTGATGTTTAGTGCTAGTTCTCTTAATTAATTGAATTCTTAAAATAAACCCTAGAATTATCTTGGAATTGAGTACGAAAATTATTAGAGAGAGGACGATCTTATCACTCTTTAATAACTAATAGGCTTAACGATAGGGTTATAGAAGGGGTTTATCATCTACCGGTTTATCTAAGGAGGATGACCGCATCACCTAAGGTAAATAAAGGTCTCATTAGTTAAGCATAATTCATATAACTTGTTTAGTGGGTTGTGAAGTAGGTTGATATGACGAAGTATTAGGGTTAATTCTTGAGCTTTAAGTCTTTCAATCTGGTGCTAGATTAGGGAAGTTGATTGCCTAGTTTTAGTACACTTAGGATTAATACTTGCACATCACGGTTATTTTAGTTGTCGTACCAGCTCCGTTAGTATACGTAGGGATTCATATTCTGAGCATCATTATCTCATATCTTATTTAAACCCTTAGTTATTCGTTTGATTTCATTATTTGCATTAATAGAAGTAGACTTTAGTGTAGTTTAATTCCATTCCTTAAACCGAACATTCATTCATATTAACTACGACGTGTAGATCTTTAGGGCTTTATTAGCATACATACCTTCCCTTGGGTTCGATACTACTTGGTCCCTATATTTGCACATACTACAGGGATCACATACTCTTGTGGGGTAACTATTAGTATAGCTAGTATTTTGCGTTCAAGTTAATGGCGCCGTTGTCGGGGATGACGATGTATGTCCATTGAGTAAAACTTGGAGATAGTTTAGTAGTTAGTAGTAAGTGCTTTTATTTTTCTATTTTATTCGTAGACATCAGGCAGTTATATTTTGATATTTCTTTTGGTGTTTCAAGTATATGAAAACTCACTCACAAGGAAAATCGAGCGAAGACCGAACAAAGTTAGACCATGAGACAATCGCTAGAAGGAAGAGAGCCTTCTATCGAAGGATGAACACTGTCGGAGAAGAAAATTCAAACATGGACTTAGGAAATGAGTTGGATGCAACTGCAGCTAAGTACAATCAGGTAGTGGAACAGGTTGAGGGAACTAAAGAAAATGGCAGTCAGAATCAAGTCCCTTCAGGGGAAAACCAGAGCCAAAACCCGGTCCCACAACATCAAAATGATCCAACTCAAAACCAAGTCCAAAATCTTCTAAACAACCCTGTCTACCCACAAAATAATCCACCTTATCCTTACCAGTACCCACCATATCCGTATCCACCATACTACCCTCCACACCCTACTTATAACCAACCTCTTATTCCGCAAGTACCTCTACCACCAGTTTATCCTCAGCACGTTCCTCAGAACGCTGATCCTGGTATGGCAATTAGAGGAAGGTTTGCAGCACAACCGCAACTGTATTATGATGGTGTAGCGTTGCCACCAGTGGAGACAAATAATTATTCTATCTCCCCAGGGATCCTGAAGATGCTAGACGAGAACCAATTTAAGAGGGAGGTCGGAAAGGATAATCCTCATACTTACTTGAGTAATTTTCTGATGATTGCCTCAACTTTCAACCATAATGGCATGTCTGAAGATGTCAAGTGGCTCAGGTTGTTCCAGTTCTCGTTAACTGGAATCACGAAGGAGTGGTACGATAACACGCTCCCATGGGGAGGTGTGACCACATGGACCGAGGTCAAGCGTCTGTTCCTCGAACGATTCTATCCTCCATCTAGAACGATCAAAGCAAGGCTAGAGATCTCATCTTTCAAGCAGATGCCAGGAGAGGACTTATGTCAGGCTTGGGAGAGATACTATAATATGCTCATTGAGTTCCCGTAGCATGGGTACAACGAGCTTATTTCTATTGTGGAGCCAGCAAGGCAAGGCAAGATCACCTTGATGCATGTGCTAGTGGAGCGTTCTTGAATTGTGGTGCATCTCGGTGTAGAGAGATTGTTGATAACATTGTCAAGAATGCGGGGCAATGGAATGAGGCACAAGAGTTTTAGCGAGCTTATCAGATGGAAGAGAGTGGGGGAACTAGAAAGTTGTTGATGGCAATGATGGAGAAGATCAGCAATCTAGAGGTTGGGCAGAATCTGAGTGGAGGGAATACTGCAATGAGTGAGAAAGTGGATCAGCCAGGATGCCAGCAAGAGGTGGCCAACTATTTGGGAGGGCCTAATTATAATCAGAATGGCTATCAAGGTGGAAATTATCAGGGGCGACCAACTTATGGTCAACTGTTAGTACCACCGGGTCCACAACCTCATCAGAATCAATGGAGAAAGACTGAGAACTTGTCCTATAGTAATCCGAGAGCGGGGATAAATGTACCTCCAAATGTCGACCCTGGCTCAAAACTCCCCGGAGGAGAATGAGGTGCTACCACTGATTAGATGTTATGTGTCATTCTCCAGAAGGTGGAAGAAGGTAGCAAGAGGCTATCCTCTTTGGAGTATGATATGAAAGAGATGGTTAAGAAGAATGATCAGCGTGACCAAGATCTCCAGAAGAGGTATATGGAGCTTAATAGAATTCAGCAAGAGAATAATAGGCGGTTCACTTCCATGGAGTATCAGATTAGGCAGATCGCAAAATCATTGGGTAGAGAGCCCGGGAAATATTCTTCTATACCGGAGGGGAACTCGAAAGAGCAATGCAAGACGATTCAACTAAGATGTGGAACCAAGTACAACGGTCTTCCAATGCATGCTGATCTTGAGGAGATGTATAAGGAGATTGAGATGGAGGGACAAGAACATAAGAAAGATGGAGGTGAGACAGTTGAGGTAGAAGTTGAGAAGGAGGTTGATATAGAAGATGATCAGAAAGGCAAAGACAAAGAGGAAGAGATTGAGGAGATCGAGAGAGTCCCAAAGTGGAAAAGTGGAAAAGGGGAAAAGAAGCAAGGAAGAATGTGAAGGAAACTGAGCGAGATGAATGGGGGGTACCCAAATCTGTGATGCCGATCCTATATCCACAACGATTTATGAAGAAGAAATTAGATGAAAAATTTGCCAAGTTTCTTGATGTTTTTAAACAGTTGCATATTAACATATCTTTTTATGATTCTTTGGAACAGATGTCTAATTATGCCAAGTTCCTGAAAGACTTGATAGCTAAGAGGAGGAGAGTAGATGAGCCCAAGTTGGTGCAGCTGAACCATGAGGTGAGTGCATTAGTGCACAAAGTGCTTCCCCCGAAGTTGAAAAATCCCGGGAGTTTCACTATCTTATGTGATATCGGGAATGGAGTCAAGAAGGGAGCGTTCTGCGATCTTGGTGCGAGCATTAATCTGATGTCGTTATCAATATTTAAGAAGTTGGAGGGTGGAGAACTTCAGTCGATAATGATGACACTTCAACTCGCCGACCGGTCTATTACTCGACCTCAAGGTGTGGTTGAAGACGTCCTTGTTAAAGTTGGAGATCATATGTTTCCAACTGATTTCATAGTACTCGACATGGAGGAAGATGAGCACGTGTCTTTAATCTTGGGAAGGCCTTTCTTAGCCACGGCTGGGATGGTGTTAGATGTGGTGAATGGGAAGATCACGTTGAAAGTTGATGATAAAGAAGTAAAGATTTCCCTATATGAGGCCATGAAGTACCCGAAGGAGGATGAGAGATGTCATTCCATTGATGTCATTGACCCTTGTGTTGAAGACACACCTCCTATCCCTAACCTTTCTTATATACGTGATTATGATAATCCTTCATTTAATGATTTAACCTTTGAGCATTATGATCTTGATTGTTTTGATATGGATAAAGGCAAGGAGTTGAAGGATGGAGAGCTAAAAAGTGTGGACGTGGCCCAGTTGGAGGGAGAAGGAGTAGTTGATGTTAAGAAGAAAAAATCCAAGAGGTGGGTACCTCCGTGGAGAGCAAAAATGAAAGTGACACCACCGCCCGAGATGAAGAAGGAGGATGGGAATCGAGCGAAAAATTTAGACATCTTCTGTTATGAGAATAAGAGAGGTAACATTGAGTATCATGTCCTATAAGCTCCTTTGAGCTCGGTCCGACATTAGGACCTTAAAAATAGCGCTGAGTGGGAGACAACCCATTTTTATTTGCTTTTGAGTGTTTTAAGTTATTAGGGTGTTGTTTTGAGTCGTAAATTTTATCCTCTTTCTTGAGTGAGTTGCTTGTAGGCTTGTCTCGAGGAAGTAAAGGTATCATGGAGTTATTCAAAAGGGAGAAAATCAATCAATGGAGTGTTCTACATTGTCAAGTGCAAAGGGGATTATGCGTATTAGGTAACCCATAACCCCAAACTTAGACCGCTTCACAAGGTCGAAGTTTGGGGGGTGGAGTATTTATATGTTCTATGGCATACATATGCACCGACGCACTTGAGCGGTTTATTTGACATTGCACAGACGCACACCCTATCTTTGAGTTGAGTTTGGTTATATATTGTGCCTTGAGATGCTCTTTGAGCTGATATTGTTTTGATGTGCTACTACATATTTCATGTCTATCAATTCTCTTATGCTTGTTGATTGCTATCTTTGAGTGTGAGTATGAGTTGGTGAGTTTTGAAGCTGAGTCTGAGTCTGAATTGTGTGAGTGTAGGAGTTAGAGTTGATTTGAGAGGGAGCTCGTATACTTACGAACTTTCCTTTTGAATACTTGTGTGATGAGAGTGAGAATTCACTAGGACTAGCATGGATGTGAAAGCTATGAGATTTGAGCCTTTTAGAGATTAAAATTCATTATGTTGATCTCTTCGTTTGTGAGTGGATCATCACTTTAGAGGATGCTAGAACTTGTGTGTACTCACTCTTTTTTATTGTGTCTAGTTTGACATGCCGAAAGTGATTTTAGGCCATCTTTTATTTATTGAATCACTTAGCCAAAATATGCCTACCAATGACATTTATCCCTTGCTAGCCCTTTTGAGCCTTGGCCTATTTATTTGCTAGCACATTTGAACTTATCCAAAATTTTAAACTCTTTTTGTCCCAATTTGAGTGGAGAATAGGAAAAGTGTGAATGAGAAGAGATTGAGTTGAGATGAGAATGTAGAATTGTTTATGGTTGAGTGATTATGAGAAAAGGTGTAATGAGATCTTGAGTTGTGGGGAAGAATAAAGAATTTGAGAATGAGCAAAAGAAATATGAGCTCATGTATGCGTGAAAAAAAAAAGAGTGAAGTGATTGAAAAAAGTGAAACGAGTTAGAAAAAAAATTGAAGTGTTGAGAGTAGTGGAATTGAAAGTGTATTGCATGAAGATGTTTGAAATATTCTGTTCCTCGTCTCGAAATACCAAAGTTGGGTTTTATGTTCTCCATTCACTTGAGTCACTTATCCATATAGTTACCCCACCTGTCCAAAGAGCATAACATTACAATCTTGATAAAATCCTTTTTTATTCGGCATGGATCCTAGAGTATGGTCGAAGTTGAGAGTGCTTACAAGCCTATGGCTGCTGATATGTGTGATTGATCTATTAAGCGAGTCCCTTAATATTGATATATACTTGTGAGGGAGTGAAACACATCGTTGAGTGCACATCCATATTTGATTTTGGTTATTCTTATTGACTATACATGAGTATGATGAAGGGGGTGAGTTAGTGTATGGGTGATCGATCTTGGATGCTTGAAGTTCTATTACTTGCATGATTTGGTTCTTTGATTCATTCTTAACAATTTCACTTGATTTATTATTTCATTGCTTGAGAACAAACAATATGGTAAGTTTGGGGGGGGGGGGGGTTGATTAGGCATGAAATTGTTATGATTTATAGCTCATTTTACCCGTGTTTTGAGTGAATTCGATGAATATTTAGAGCCAACTGCGTACTATTTTCATAAACTGGTGAATTTGTCTTTTTGATTCTCATAGATGGATAGAGGACAAAAAATGGAGTTCGTAGGACTTTGAATTTACTCAAACGGATGCCCGGATGAGAAGATATTGAAGAAATACGAATAGTATTAGTTCATGCAAGGAAAAATATCACTCAGTTAAAGGAAGGATAGCGCTCGACCAAGGCTATTAGTCGAGCGCTTGGACTTACAGAGCGTTTGAACCGCTCGACCATTGCAACTCGAGCACTTCATTCGACCTATTGAACCGCTTGACCAGTGCAGCTCGAGCGCCCCCGCTCGACTAGTGAGGGGTCAAGCACTCTGAAGACTCTGGAAAGAATACCCGCTCGACCATGTTGAGGTCGAGCACTAGCGCTCGACCAGACCGAGGTTTCGCGCGATTTAGGCCTTTTTCACCCGTTTCTGGCCCGTTGCTTATAAATACCCGGTCCCAAGCTTGTTTTTGAAGAACTTTTTGATCCCGATTCATATTTTTGTATACTTAGAGCTTGGTAGAGAGATTTTGGAGAGTTTCACACTTGTAAACGAGGTTTTTATTTATGAATTCTTAGTTTAGATAATTCTTTTTAATCCTTTCGTTTAATCCTTTCGTTCTTGAACCATTGAGACTTCTAAACCCTACTTTACCATATTTATTGAGATTTTTTAGACATTCTTTTGTTTATGCTTTCCAATTCTTTTGATTATTCAATTATGCAAATGTTCATCGTTATTATGATTGATATCATTACTTCAATTACCATGTTAGGCTAGAACCCTTGCATGCTTGGGGTAGGATGAACTCGTAGAAGTAGGATGTTGGTACATAATTAGGATAATTCGTGATGTTTAGTGCTAGTTCTCTTAATTAATTGAATTTTTAAAATAAACCCTAGAATTATCTTGGAATTGAGTACGAAAATTATTAGAGAGAAGACGATCTTATCACTCTTTAATAACTAATAGTCTTAACGATAGGGTTATAGATTGGTTTATCATCTACCGGTTTATCTAAGGAGGACGACCACATCACCTAAGGTAAATAAGAGTCTCATTAATGAAGCATAATCCATATAACTTGTTTAGTGGGTTGTGAAGTAGGTTGATATGACGAAGTATTAGGGTTAATTCTTGAGCTTTAAGTCTTTCAATCTGGTGCTAGATTAGGGAAGTTGATTGCCTAGTTTTAGTACACTTAGGATTAATACTTGCACATTACAGTTATTTTAGTTGTCGTACCAGCTCTGTTAGTATACGTAGGGATTCCTATTCTGAGCATCATCATCTCATATTTTATGTAAACCCTTATTTATTCACTTGATTTCATTATTTACATTAATAGAAGTAGACTTTAGTGTAGTTTAATTTCATTCCTTAAACCGAACATCCATTCATATTAACTACGACACGTAGATCTCTAGGGCTCTATTCGCATACATACCTTCCCTTAGGTTCGATACTACTTGGTCCCTATACTTACACATACTACAGAGATCTCATACTCTTGTGGGGTAACTACTAATATAGCTAGTATTTTGCGTTCAAGTCAATGCTCCAAATCAACCACATTACCTGCATAAAAGCACATTAAAAAATATCACTGGTACAAAGAGTTACCTTCAACTAACTTAAAGAATTAGGTTGCCTTGATAAAAGAAAAAATAAAGACATATATTCCAAAATTATACATTTATGTATACTAACTAATATTTTGTAATGCTTTCAAAGATGCATATTTGGTCTCGTTGCTTACCAACTTCCCAATGCATTTGTGAATGAAGTTTGCTTTTGATACCATGAAATATGAGGTAGCAATTTCAAGAAATGCTTTTATTCATGGTTCACAGACTCGTTGCGAACTACATGAATGTATCTCTTCTCATTGCTGACATACTTATACTTAAAAACCATTTGAGAATAACACTTAATAAGCTTAGTTGTAAATTCAACCACACCGTATCTAAATTCTAGTCTGACACCACCTTTCATTATACTCGCCTAACTATTGGATAAAAGAGGTTTTTTTTTTTTAAAAAAAAAAAAATAGATGGGCACACATCATAGGTTGGGATACTATTTTTCACACCAAAATCTATTTGTCGTCCAGAATGATTACCTCTCTTAACACATTTGTAACATATTTTGTTGGATTATGGTGAAAAATAAGACTTTTGTCTACTTTTTAATACCAACATTATGATATGAAGTATATTCCATTACATCGTCACATTCATTTCAAATCTGTAGTAGAATCAAACAAATCATCACAAACATCTTGCACATGTGCAGGGTCACTGCCAAGATTAAGAGTGGGATAGGGGAATGTTGAAATAAACCATGATAATTTCCTACACTGTCTTGGTGATGTTTAAATAAGTAGTACAATCTTAATGTAAAAAAACAACTCAATTGTTCAGCAAATTAGGTTTGGTTTTCATTATACTCCCTTCGTCCTAATTTTATTTTTCCATTTGCCAAAAATGTTTGTCCCAGTTTTATTTTCACATTTCCAAAATAGAAATAAAGTGCATTCACCTTTTTAAACTTCACCCCTACAATTCAACTACATTGTCCATTTAAATACTACTTTATTCATTTAAATACTACAATTCAACTCTCACATTAAACTCTGTGTAAAGTTAAACGCAAAAATAAATTGAGACGGATGGAGTATGTGTTAATCTCGAAAACACATATACACCAAAATGCAAAAAAAAAAAATCTAGGTTTATATATATAATTATATTATATATATATATATATATATATATATAAAATATGCAAAATTCAAGAAATTATAAAGCAAAAAAAAAAACCAAACTCATACGATCTGATATGAGGTACGCAAATTTCATCAAACTTTTTCCCATCGAAGTTAATCACAAAATAACACTGTTATTCAACCAAAAAATGTACATAAAAGTTCACAAGAAGAAGAATGGAGTCAGACCTTCGTTGCAGAGTTGGAGAGTTTGAGCAAAATTCAAAATGATTTGAAAAAATAGTTTTCGAATTATGATATATCCTGGAAAATAGGATGAAGAAAAATGCAGTCTACTCTAATACCTACTACAACAACGTCCAATCTGTGGCAGAGAGGGAGAAGCTTGGGGGCCCACCTTTTGTATGTTTATGTTATGTGGGGAAATTAGTGTGGAGTTTTACTATTAAGGTGTCTAAAATGTATGTCTATGTTACTCTCCCTAAAAAAAATTAGGGTTTTATGGTTAATAAAATTGGTATATAATAGGGTGTCAAAATGACGGGCTTGACGAGAAGATATGAATGATTTAAGGGTCGACACTTGAATTACCAACAATTGACCGAAATTTGTGTTTTTGTGGTCTAAGCGTCAAAGCTCCCACTATCCCTGTCAACACAAGTAAATAGAAATTATCACTATCCAATTAAAACAATTAATATTGAAGGTCATGGTTATATATTTACTAGATGAGACCCCGTGTATAACGCATAATTTCTGTTATATTCAATTTTACAACATAACATATTATATTACACACACATATATAGATTAACTTTTTCATAAAATTGAGAAGAAATTTTGGCGCTAAAAATTATGATCAAAACCCTAAACACTTCAGGTAAAAAAAACCCAAATTATCGAGTTTGTTTTTAAATCGCACCAAAAATTGGGTCATTTAAGTCGTGTTATGCTTTTTAAGTAAATTAATGAAATAGATAAAAAGGAGAAGAAAATTTTGGGAACGAATTATGAGAGTTATAAAGTGGGCTTGGAGATTTCTTGGAGTATATGGAGACTTGGTGAACTAATCTAACTACTAACAACTAACAGTTACCGATAAAAAAAAATGAAATAGATAAAAAGGAGAAGAAAATTTTGGCGCTAAAAAAATTATGGTCGAAACCCTAAGGGTATGTTTGTTTTGAGACTCACACGGATGGACTTTGGACTTTGCAATCCACGCCCCATACGAGTTCGGGATTTAAAATCGGGTTTTCAAATCCCAAACTCAATCCCTACCTATAAACCTATTACTATTTTTCATATAATTAAATACAATCACATCATCACTTTTTTATCATCCACTCAACCTCTCTCATACTTTTCTCTTACACAATATAATAAAATAATACAACATCAATCACTAATAAACATTGATTTGACATAAAGTAAAATCTCACCCTACTAAAATCCCAAAACAAACATATACTCATATTATTCATCAAGATTTTCACATTCTAAGATTTCAAAGTCATGACTTCCCCCACACACTTAAATCAACAAACAAACGTACCCTAAACACTTAAGGTAAAAAAATTGAAAATCATTGAGTTTTTTTAAATCACACCAAAAATTTGGCCATTTAAGTCGTGTTATGCGATTTAAGTAGATTATTTAAATTGTGATAAAAAGGATTAGAAAAATTGGCGCTTCTAAAATTATGGTAAAAACCTAAACCCTATACACTTTTGATAAAAAAAAATCCAAATTATCATTTTTTTTAATTGCATTGAAAATTGGGTCATTTAAGTCATGTTATATTTTTTTAAGTAGAATACTGAAATTGAGATAAAAAGAAGAAGAAAATTCGGCGCTAAAAAAATTATTGTCAAAACCCTAAACACTTTGGGTTAGAAAAAATTCAAAATTATCGAGTATTTTTTTTTTTTTGAAAAATCACACTGAAAATAGGATAATTTAAGTCGTGTTATGCTTTTTAAGTAGATTGTTGAAATTGAGATAAAAAAGAGAAGAAAATTTTGTGCTCCTAAAATTATGGACAAAACCCTATGCCCCAAATTATGGTCAAAGCCCCATGCCCCAAACACTTCGTAAAAAAATCAAATTAATGAGTTTTTTTTTTCTTAGAAAAATTGTACAAAAAATTGAGTCACCAAGTCGTGTTATGCTTTTTAAGTTTATTATTGAAATTCAGATAAAAAGGAGAAGAAAATTTGGCGCTAAGAAATTATGGTCAAAACTCTAAACCCTAAACACTTCCGGTAAAAAAATCCAAATTATTGAGTTTTTTTTTTTTTTGAAAAATCGCACCAAAAATTGGGTCGTTTAAGTCATGTTATACATTTTAAGTAGATAATGTAATTGAGATAAAAAGGAGAAGATAATAATTTAATAAATGTAATATATATACATATGTATATATATGTGTATATATATATATATATATTTTTTTTGATTGATTGATTGACTGAATCAACTATTCATTTTTAATAGTTTTACTTTACTCAATTTATAAATACAAATATATTTGAGACTTATTAGAATAGGTCTCCAATTAAACTTGTTCATAATATGAAATTAATATCATTACATGCAATTACTGATACTATTAGATGCATTCGTTGATACTATAATATTTTACATTGTGACTAGTGTTTACAAGCATAGTGGTATTAGTGAATATATGTAATGATATCAGTGTATAAATGTAATAGTATAAATTTTATACATTGAAACTTGTTCGCATATGATTTTGTGGACTAATTATATATTGATCGAACCCTTTGCAAACTTGACACCTAATCTCACATATAATTCTATATACCCAATTAACAACATATCATCAAAACTTACAAAAAATTAACGCATCACTAGTATATACTCTTTATTAAGTACATGGAGGATAATTCTATATACACATCATCAAAACTCACGAAATTTTGATACATAAGCAGTATACACTTTCTATGGGTATTCCATTATTCGAATTTCCACAAGTTGTGATTTTCTAGATAAAAACTTCTCAAATATAGTGAGACAATAAAATAAGTTAAGTAAAGGTTTAAATTTCACTTGGTTAGAATTTTATAATGAATCCCACTACTCATACCCCAAAATTCTCTAAACATACCTCATAATTTTAAAAAGAAAAATAGACATAGATAAAATGATCAACTAATCCTTATATAAATATGAATACATTATCTTTTTTTTTTTTTTGTTGACTTGAACTAGTCTTTTAAATCATTTAATTTCAAAATTAGTACTTATCTTTATATTGGTAAAAATAAAAGTTTCTTAAAAAAAATTAAAAATGATAAAAAAAAACCAATTAAATCTAGAAAATATTTTTAAAAAGCATCTAAATAATCTAATTAAATGAAACTGGAAAGAAAAAATTCCTTTAAAATTTGAAATTTTGTTTTTATTAAAAAATAAATCAACAAAATCTTTCAAATAATTTATTTAAAAATAAAATCACTTTTTTTTATAAAAAAACTAAAAAAATATTTTTTAAAAATTAAAATTTGAAAAATAACTAAACTACAAAATTAGTTAAAAAGATCATAAACATTAAATTAAAGCTAAATAAAAATAAAAATTTAGTTAATTTTTAAGTTTAATAATTTACGGCAATTTAATTAACTTTTATAAAAAAAATTGATTTTAATTAGCTTTAGCCCTTTTTTTAAAATATTTTTTTGTATTTGATTTAAATTAAAAAATTTGTTCAGATTTAATTGATTTTTCTTATATATTTTTTATTCTTACGTAGTTTTTTTTTTCAACTTTTTTAATTAATTTTTTATATAGTTATTTTTAAAATATATTTGATTTATTTAATTTTTGTCAAATCTTATTTGAGATTAAATGATTTTATATAGATTTTTTTAAATGATCTTTAATTTTTTTTAATTACTTACAAATTAATTTAGTTTTTTTTTTAATTTAAAGATGTTTTTAAGGTACTCATTTTTTAAGGTTTTTATTTTTTTTAATTTGTTTTTTATTAATATAATTTTTAATATTTAGTTTATTTTTATAATAATTTCAAAATATATTTAAATTTATTTTAAAAGACATTTTAAATTCTGATCAGAATTTAAAGAATAAGAAGATAAAAAAAAACATATTTTTCCCTTGAAAAAAAAGATATATGAGAATATGGAATGACGAGATTTCCTTTTTCTTTTTTAAAAGTTAGTGGAGATAGGATGATATAAAAATGAAATGTAGTATGTTTAGTAATATATAATATATAATAATTTTTAAATTTTATTGGGGTATATTTAGCAAGTGGTGTGGGTTTAGAGTATTATGGGGTATGAATAGTGACACTCTTTTATATTTTAATTAATCAATTTAGTAATAGTAGATTAATAAATATATTTAATGAGACACTCTCTTGTGAAAATATTTAATATGAAATGCCTAAAATAGACAAATATTAAAAAATTCATGGATCGGGTCGTTCCATGTCAAAAAACGTGGATCTTGGTCGGGTCAGGTCAGGTTTGATGAGTTTTTCTCAGAATCTCGCACAAGTCAAGTTTTAGGATTTTTGCTCCCGATTTGTGTTACTATATGGGCAAAAATATGTTACTGAAGAACAAAATGTGTGTTACTAGTCCTTCAAAAATAGATTTTGGTACTTTATAATAATAATAAAGACAAATATATATTTTTACAAGAACAAATATGTATTTTTTTTAATTTATTTGTCATCCATTTAAATCTAAATTTATTGTTGCATACATTAACATACATTTGTTTCAACAATAACATACATTTGCTCTAATATTAACACACTTTTGCTCCAACATTGACACACATTTACTCTAACAATAACACACTTTGCTCAAATAGTAACACATATTTCCTCTAACATTAACACACATTTGCTCGAATGGTAACACACATTTACTCTAACATTAACACACATTTGCAGTAACACATATTCACCCTAACATTAACACGCATTTGCTACAATAGTAACACGCATTAACACACATGTGCAGTAACACATATTTACTTCAACATTAACATACATTTGCTCCAATAGTAACACATATTTGTAGTAACATACATTTACTCTAACATTACCACACATTTGCAGTAACACATATTTACTCTAACATCAACACACATTTGATTCATTAGTAACACATATTTATAGCAACACACATTTACTCTAACATTAACACACATTTATAGTAACACATATTTAACCCAACATCAATACTAATTTCCTCTATCGGTAATACTCATTTGCTTCGGAGTAGGAAATTGATTAACTAAAGGTAGCACATCATGTTACAAAATAGGATGCAAATCCAAGTTGGCATTATCACCGCTTATTATGTACAAGATAAGATGCAAATCCAGTTTTAACCCAACCTAAATTACATTAATTAACTATTCTTAAACAACCCAAGTGAAAGACAACATCGGAAATCCAATACGCGATGCAAATTTCAAGAAAGCCAACACCATTTTAATTTAGTTGTTTGATTTAAAATTTCAAATAAATTAAAATCTTCTCAATATTAGTTGAATAAAATATAAATTAATATAATCAAAACAAAATTTATAATATACTTATATACACTCAAGTTAAATATAATAGGCATTTAATTTTTTTAAATATTCATAATAAAATTTAATTGGTAAAAATGTCATAAATGTGTTCAAGATTCAAATTCTATATAAATGTTTTTTTTTAATTAGACCATTTATTAAAAGGTTACCTAACGAGAATTTAATACAAATTTAATACATGGATATATGAAAATAATTTAACGACACTTAAACGAAATCAACAAGAAAACGATACTTTCAACAATTTCAACTCCCTATTAATTTATCAGGGGATGATCTAAGAATTGTGAACTAATGTAGACTTGATCATTTTATTAACTAGATGAGTGCCCGCGTATTACGCGGGATTTTTGTAAAAATACATTATATATATTAAAATACATTTGTTCGCCATAAAATAATATAATTATACTTCCTCTGTCCCAAAGAAATTTGCACATTTTTCTTATTTGGACGTCTCACGCCAATTTGCATACTACCTAAAAAGGAAATATTGATTTGCGTGCACACTCACACAAATATACACATATTTACTCACATGTCACTACTTTATCACTTTTGTTAATCTACGTGCAAGCCCAGGGGTGCAAATTCCTCAGGGACGGAGGGAGTATTATATAATAAATATATTCAAATTATATGTATTTATAAAAATATGGGAAAACTTTTAATTCACGATTTTTAGACTCAATCTCAATTTAAATACAATTTTTAATATTCTTATAAAAATCATGTAACTTTTTGTTTTAATTTAATATACATTTTTAAATTTATGACATAATTTTCTCAATTATGGCATTCCGAAGACAATTTTCTTAATGTAGGGAGATTTTTTATTCAAGCACTAAATACACTCTTATGCATCAATTCATTTCTTATTCTAAAAGTGCAAGTCGAATATCAGATTAAACAACTAAAGATGTAGTGAATTTTCATAAAATTATTGAAAGTTGTGATTAAATTTAGATCGCGATATATATTTAATCCTAAAGTTGTTAATATTTTTTATTTTTTATTTTAAAGTTTTCTTTTCCAAATATGTTGAATCTATAAGTTATTTAAATAATATATTATACAATGTAAATGTGCAGTTCATTTCATGTATGAAATATGTAATTAATATATATATATATATATCATTTAAATTATATAATAAATAAATTATCAACCATTTTCAAAATAAAAAATAAATATAACATTATAAATCATTTGTAGGTTTTTATACAACTTTCGATTTTAAAAAATATAAAAATTATGTTAAATAAAATTGATATTCAAAATATAAAGATTTATTAATGTGTGCAAGGCTTAAATCATGTGATTGCATTTCAACACAAACATAGTGTCACATATTAAATAAAATTAAGTTAAAAAAATGATGTATCAAGTTTGATTTAAAATTAAAAAGGATCAATAAATATAATTTTGGTTTACTGTATTTTCTAGATAAAAAGAATTTATCAATTAAATTTTAAATTTAAGATAATTATATTTTTAAAATAATTAATATTTAATTGAAATCAAAATTATATAATATACTTAATTATATTTTTTATTTTTTCACAAATTAAGGTTTTCTAAAAATGAAATCCTCAAATATAGTGAAATAATAAAAGTAACTCAATTAAAAATTAAAATTCACATAATTAGAATTTTTTTAAATTTATTTAATCAATTCAATAATAGTATGTAGAATCAAATATACTTAAGTTACCTAGTTGAATTACTATAATTATATAAAATTTATAATATACTTCAGTAAACTCAAGTTATATACAATAGTATTCAAAGTTTGAACTTGTTCATTACATGATTTAATTGGTAAATTTCATGAATATTGCTTATGAGGTATATGGTTCAAATCCTTTTGAGTACAATATTTTTTGTTAGACTCGTAAGACTGCATTGATGACACATTTGATTTATAAAATTGGCAAGCTTACACATGGAAAATGATGTGTAAATTATTTTCCTCTAAAATATTATCAAAATGACACATAAGCAAACTCAATGAGAGAATGACACATGGACAATTAGAACTCCCTTTTAGTAATATAAAGGATGTTAACAGTTTCCTAAAACCTCAGGCCCAAATTGAAAATTTTAAAAAGTGAAGAATGGTGGTGAAGACAACTTTAACACGGCAACTATGGCATAGCCTTGTTTACTTTTTGACTACCTGCAATTTCTTTGTTTCCTTTTTCGTTATTCATATACCATTGATAGAATTTTTATATTTAATTTGTTACTAAAAAGAATTGTTGAATGCATTCATATTTCTGACTTCAATAGTAAACAGTTGGCTGTAACAAAGTTATTACTATTGGTGAAATCTGAAAAGGGAATTAATTAGAGGTTTTATAAACGTAATACTCGATAAGACATTTCATTTTATTTATACACGAGTACAGAGATAAAGATTATATTTAATTATTTATTAATGTTTCTATTTTAAAAATTTATTTAAAATTTTTATTTTATTATTGGATCAGACTTTTATGACTTATACGTCCAAAATCCTAATTTATAAATAAGAGTCTTAGTAATATTTTAAGACAATTGTTTGATTAATTTGAAACTGGTTTATATATGAATCACTGAAGGGTATTAGATGTTTTCACTGAAGAGTATTAGTTGTATTTATTGAAAAATATTACTTATTTATACTAAAGAGTTTTAGTTGTTCAGTGAAAATGAACTTAGACTCTTCAGTATAAACCGGTAATAATATTCAATAAAATGAACTAATATTTTTCAGTGAAAACAACTAATACCCTTCAATGATTCATATATAAACCAATTTCAATATATACATACTCTTAATTAAAATATTGAGTTTAATTCCCTTTCGTGTTTTAATTGTTGTTATTCCAATATTCATTCGTGAATCAATGGATTAACGCTTTTAATCGCGCTTACATATTATTTGGATATTTTCAGAATCAATGAATTTACGTCATATCGTGCTTCCACAACATTAAATGAATTACTAATTATTTTATAATATGAGATGATCAAAATTCATTAATTAATAAACATGAACAACGAACCATGATTGATTAATAATGAATGAATGGATAAAAATATACTTACTTTAAATTCATCTCACAAATTTTTCCAAAAAAATATTATCTCATACAACAATTTAGCAAAAAATATGTATAGAATGAAAATAGTTTATAAATAAACCATTGAAAAATATTAGTTATTTTTACTGAAGTGTATTAGTTGTCTTCACTAAAGAGTCTTAGTTTGTTTTCTAAATAAGACCCTTCGATGACGATAACTAATATTTTTTTAGTGAAAACAACTAATATCCTTCAATGATTTATGTATGAACCAATTTCACTGCATACTTTGTCTTTAGCAAATACTTGTGTTAGACGATTTCATAGTGATTCGGTGAGATGGTTTACAAATTTCCTCACATTTTATCTATAGTATTAGCACGTCATGTTCAATTAATATACTATCTCAATGTGCGGGGTCTTCCGCAGGTTTTCCTCTCTTCATTTTACATGAACATATTCAAATCACGCAAGCATTGTTCTAGACATACTCCCTTCGTCCCACCATTATTTGTACATTTTTCTTTTTCGTTCGTCCCAAGATTATTTGCACACTCTAAAAAGGAAAACATTGATTTGCGTGCACACTCACATTAATATACACATATTTATCCATATGTCACTACTTTACTCAAAAAGTAACTTTTCTTAATATGTGCGCCTATTTTTGTGTGCAAAAAATGCTGGGACGAATGGACTAATTTATTGCAACAAAATTTACTCTTTTCATTTTATTACACGCACATATTCAAATCACGCAAGCATTGTCCCAGGCATAATTTATTGCAACAAAATGAATATATCATATATACGTACGCTTATTGGTAACAACAGAGATATTTATTGACCAACATACTCTCCTGAGTACTATCATACTATAAATACTCATCATGAATTGGCATTCATCATGAATGGTCCAAAGTATACAGTAAAAATGCTTCATACATGAACCATTAAAAAATATTAGTTATTTTTATTTAAGAGTATTAATTGTTTTTATTGAAGGACAATAGTTATTTTCACCGAAAAATATTACTCCCCCCGTCCACAAAAAGTATGTTCACTTGTTTGCACGTGGTTTAATACAATATGTTAGAGGGTATTTAGGGGTCTCATGAGATCCGATTATGAATAAATTTATTATTTATCATAAGTATGCATAGAAACGTTACCATAAACAATTACTTTATTCATAAACGGACCTCACGATACCTCATAATACCCTCCAACGTATCGCATTAAACCACGTGCAAAAACATGAGCATACTTTTCATGGATGAAGGTAGTAGTTGTTTTCTGAAAACAAACTAAGATTCTTCAGTGAAAACAACTAATAGTTTTTAATTAAAATAAGTAATACTTAAAAAAATAGCTAATAATCTTCAATGATTAATTTATGAATCAATTTCACTCTATATATGTTCTATGAAGATGCATGGTTAGTGTGTTAAGGAATTTTTTTATAAATAGTAGTAGTTTAATATAAAATTAATGAGTTGGGAAACAAATAAAAAAATAAAGACATATTTAAATTTAATAAAAAAAAAAACACTTAAATCACATATTAGATTGAAATGTAACTAGAAGTAATTACAATCCAATATGTATTTCAAATTAAAGCTCATAAAAAAAAAATTTGATACTTAGGATATTTTATGTTCAAGTGGAATCTAAATAAAAGACAAATTCTCATATACACCAAGTGCACAGTGCACTCTCTCAACAGTTGTCTATGTTTATAATGGAAAGTTTGTTTCAATTATACTGAAAAGTGTGGTTGGATTACACTGAAAAGTTTACACTAAAAACTGATTTTCAGTGTAAACTTTTCAGTATAATCTAACCACGCTTTTTCAGTGTATTTGGAACAAACTTTTCAGTGTAAATAGGGTCAACTGTTGAGTGAGTGCACCATACTCCAAGTGCACAAGAGAGTTGCTCTAAATAAAAATAACTTATTGAATTTTAGAATTTAGTGGAAAAATATATTATAAAAAACAAATTATATTTTAAACCAATTTCAAGCGTAAAACTTGTTTGTGTTTTGTGTGTATGTTTTACACTTGTTAGTTATATTATTTAAAAAAATAGTAGTTTGATAATAATATTGTATAATAAAGTGATTAGTTTTAAATTATACAGTGGACTTATTGATTATAAAGAAAACCACATAACTTCCAAGTTTTGAGAAATTGATTTGAGCGGCAAATTTTTTAACTTTCCAATTTGGTAAACTCTCGTATTTTTAGGGACATATAATAAATGAGCAAGTACCGTAAAAACCAGTTTTATCATGCAATTTAAAATGGTATTAGTTGTTTCATTAAAAAAAATATTAATTTTTTTTATTATTAAATTAATATTTTTAATGAAACTACGAATACTATTAAAAAATAAACATAAAATACAAATAAGTTTCACAATATATTTTACCATACATTTTATAATTAAAATATATCCTAAAACTTTAGTTTGTCGATGTTTGAACTTTGAAGCAAACCCTTCATTTTCAAATACAGTAAAACGCAATTAGAAAGAGGTTATTATCATTCCAACTATAGTCATTTTCTTTTCCTTGTTCACACTTACTTTTTTTTTTTTTCATTTTAAAGCACTAACTACAGAATTCGAGTATCAATTGATCAAATGGATTAGAGAATATATTCGAGTTTAATAATGATCTTTTAAGTCTGTGCACAAAAATGCACGAGTAAGTCTCTTGTGTATTTGGTGTAATTGAGATTAACTTTTCAGTGTAAACTTTTCGGTGTAATTGAGACTAACTTTTCAGTGTGATTGTGACTAACTTTTCAGTGTATACATTATCAACTGTTAAGTGAGTGCACCGTGCACTTGGTGCATATGGGACTTTGCCAAAATGCACACTATGTATTTGGATTTTAAAATTTTAATTATAAAAAGTATGAAAAACACATACTTTGATATGAACGGTACTTTTTGAATCAATAATACTACAATCAATAATCAACAATAATCCAAGTGGTAATCAATCATACCTCAGACAATAATTGGTAATATCACGAGCAATAATTAACAATATTCCAAGTGGTAATCAACAAGACCCCAAACAGTAATCAACAATGACAAAACTTGTATGAGACCATGTCATAACATGAGACCACACAAATTAACACTCACCCCCACAAAAGTATTAATGAGTCAATGCCCTAATTACATTCTCATTGTCTCATATAAGACCTACTCATCAACAATATCCTAATATTTTTTAATTATATATTTCTAATTGAGAAAGACAAAATTGTTTATAGAATTGAGTTTAAAATTTAAGTGCATAATATGTACTTGGGTGTATATTAAAATTTGTGTAAATTGCATACAAGTTTTATCTCGAAACTTTTTATGCATTTTATGAGTATTTTTTAATAGTATGGGTTGCTTCATTAAAAAATATTAATTTTATAATAATACTACATAATAAAAATAGTCAATATCGTTTTAGGTTGTACAAATGAAATTGGTTGATAATTTTTTTACTGGAGAATTAATTAATAGTGCAGCTGAATATGCCGCTCTGTAGCCTAGGATAAGAAGACCGAGCATCTAATATAGGGATTTATATTAAGTTAATTGAGGAAGTTTTATAGGAAAATGTTTCATGATAAAATCATTTTAATGTATTGAATGATTCATTAGAAATATCTATAATCTCATAAAAATATAAAAAAATTAAGGTCGGTGTTAATATATTGTTATTATTATATATTTTCTTCATTACCCTAACATTTGATATTCTGATGGAATCATAGATACTTTTGATCAACTATTCGATACTTTAAAATAATTTTATGATAAATTTATTGTAATCTATTTTCATATCAAACTTTGCCAAGTTAATTAACTTATATTTATGTGTATACTTGTGACCACTGCCTATTATTTAATTAATTATTTAATGCGAAAAAGCTTAGATATATGTTTTTCAATTGAACTTAATTCGTACGAGTTTTTTTTTGATAATGAGTATGTTTTATATGAAAATGATTTATGATAAGTTTATTATAAAATTGGTTTAAAATATTGAATATTTGATCAAAAGTATCAAATTTTTTATCAGAAATATCATTAATATAAGTTCAAGAAAATTTACAACAATTACAATATAATACCACTGACCCAAATTAATGATACTCCTGATGATATTTTTGATATCCTAATCAAATATTTGATACTTAAAAAATTATTTCATGATAAGTTTATCATTAACTATTTTCATATAATACTTTGCATTTGATGAATTATTTAATGCGAAAACAAAAATAATTTTAGAAGTTCGTTTTTCAATTGAACTTAATCTATATATTATATATAATAACGCTAACCGATCTACTTTTGGAAATCATTGAAATTTCCCGCCAAAATTATTACTAAATCGAGTATTAAATCTTTGGTATATATCTTTAAAATATATTTTATTATCTATATATATATATATATATATATATATATATATATATATATAATAACGCTAACCGATCTACTTTTGGAAACCACTGAATTTTCCCGCCAAAATTATTACTAAATTGAGTATTAAATCTTTGGTATATATCTTTAAATATGTTTTATTATAAATATTGACAAAATATATTGGATATATTTTTAAAATATAATTTATAATAAATATTGAGGAATAATATAAAAATATATTGAATATATCTCTAAAAATATGAAAGATGAATAACAAAATATTTTATTAGATATTTTTAGATGGAGGAAATTGGGAAGAAATGGGTAAAATAGTTGAAAACATAGATTGTGAAAATGGTGGAGAATATGAAATGACTGGTTTTTTAAAATGTAAAAGTAATACATTAACGAATAGATTTCTTAAAGCATTATAAAATAAGTTATAATATAGAACTAAGTTGTGCTTTTTAGGTTTGAAATTTACAATTTCCTTTCACACCATTCTTGCACAAAAGTACCATAGACAAGTTTACAAAGAAAGGGAAAGTAGAAGTGAATTTATTAGGAAAATAGAGACAAAGATAAGTAATTTTTTATTATAAAAGCCCAAATATAAATTTGAAAATTGAGAAGGCATCGACATTGACAACATATATGTCTATTGCTTTCGACCCAAACATGATAACTCATATTCAATAATAAAAAAGTAATCACAATTTGCATTTTTGTAGCACCACACTTTGAACATATCTCAACACTTGAATGGTATCACAGAATAAGTTTTTACGCGGTTAATATTTAATATATTTAAGTTGGTAATAGTACATATAAACTTGATTTTAAAAATAAAAAGAAGAAGTTAATAGGCATATTATGATTAGTGTAATTTTTGTTGAAAATGGGAAGATGGATAACCTTGGAGTTGGAGATGGCAAAACAAGTAGCAAGTAGACATGTGAAATGCATCATTTGCCAACCTAGAAAAGAAACTGCATAATTATATTTATATATATTTATGAAAAGAAAAGAAAAGAAAGTGGAAATAAAATAAAGCTTCCAGAGTGCCGTGGGACAGAAAAAGAAGGCCGTCTTAATTTTTTAAAAATATATAATATATATTTTAAGAGCAAGAGAGAAAAAAGAGATGTAATTCTGCATTTAAAAAAGAAATAATAGAAAGAAAGAAAAAGCAAAAGGGTAAACAGATGGGGACACTACACAACTAGAAGACACCAAAGCTCAGACAATGCCATGCTTTTCTCCTTCACTTTATTCATGATAATTTTGCACCAAAACTCCTTCAAAGAAAATATGCATTCACAAGGACAAAAGCTCTTCTCTTGGGCCTATATAAGTTGATCAACTCAGGTTACCCACAGTTCTGCCTTTTGTTAATACATTCTAAAAAAAAAAAAAAAAACAGAAAAAAAAAATTCGAAAAACTTTACTTTTTTTTTAATTTTCGAATTTTTTTTTTCAAAAATTGTGAAAATTTTCGGAATTTTTTTCTAAACATTTATTTGGAGTGTATTAACAAAAGAAGGGACTGTATGTAACCTCGGCCATGTTGATCAGATGAACTATTAGACTAAAACATTTCAAATTTAAAATTCATCCTCACCATAATAGATCAAAACAATATTTGTAGTAGAATTTCTTTAATGTAATGTGGTAAAGATTAGCACATTATCAGTGCATTCTATTTCCTACTACATCAACAAAAACATGTTAAAAAAAAAAAACAGGATTCATCCAACTTAACTAGTAATTTTCAAGATTATTGTACACAGAATAATAACCAAGTATATCATTAAGAAGAGAAAATAGAGCAACTCAAATCATTCAAGCAGAAGAGCATCAACATTGCGTTTTCCTTCAGGCCCTTTTGTGTACCATGATTTAACATAATCCCCATACATCACGGGTCGATATTTAGGCGGGTCAAAAGCGGGGCATATTATCTTCGACTTTGCCGGATCATGAAATGTAGCAACAGAAAGTCGTGCTTTATTGGCATTGGTAATAGCTCGATGCGGAGCGCTCTTGTATTGTCCATTTGTTATGATCTGAAAGTAGACATCAAAATGTTTTGCACCTTAAGTTCAACTTTCAAAGGAAATAATCAATGATAGTAATGATGTAGGCATTAAGGTTCAAAAAATGACAGCAGTTCTTTAATTAAGTACATTTCGAAAACGGGCATAAGGTAACATGATTCATAGTCATTCATTCAGAAAAGATGTTTCTGGTTCCCACTTTGATAAACCCTAAACCCTAAACCTTTTAATGAATAAAGGCTGTCCCAACACATTCATTAATATCCAGAGCTTCAAGATCTATATGCCTCGAAGCTGGGGACGTATATATATGACTGAGGTACAAGACGTATAAATCTCAAAGCTTTAGGGACCTGCAAATATGACTCAAGGTTTGAGATATTTCGGTGCTCATGAGCTTTGAGTATTGAAGCTCTGACACCAGCACCAATTCATAAAGGGTGTTTTGGACTTCTTACTCCAAATGAGTATGAATCATGTCTTATAACGGAGCGGCTATAGAACATATTTACCTTGTGAAGAAAGGGTAAAAACCACCATTATCACTTTCATACTATTTCTTGGAATAAGCTCCTTTTTCCAAATATTACAAGATTACAGGTTTTCCAACCATCAACCTAATCTATCATATAGGAGTATATAATAAGCTGATCCCATGGAGTTTAAGTGGACGCTTGGTTCATAATTCTTCAATAGGAATGGTAATAGAAATCAATATGTGGTAATTGTGATGGGTAATAAAAATAAAAGATGGTCAATTCACTTTCATAATACTTCGTACGAAGTTATGAAAATCAAAATAAGTTAATCATACTACTTCCTCCCAATAATCATTTTTTCTCAACCGTTCCACTATTCCTCAACGAATGTTATCCCAACTTATTCCAAGATTAGAGCAATACGCTAACAATGTAACCATCATTCTCATTGTAAATTACAACTCGAATGATTCTCGTTACCATTCCCATTGAAGAATTTGAACCAAGCACCCCTTAAATATCCACTTCAACATCTCGTACCAAGGTTGGTGGCTGTTTTATCTAGGATTTAGGAAATAGAAATGATACGAATCATCCACATTTCCAGCACAGAAAATGCACTGATGGAAGACTAGTACCAGAAATCACATGATGCAGGAGAGTTTCAACAGTTTTCAGCATCATCAAGCTATTATATCTAAGATAGATTAGGGGTTTAGAATTTATATGTAGTCATAATAATTTTTGACTCACCAATTCAAGTTCCATAACCATCTATGTTCTTACTGTGTCTTATCTGATATTGCATAAATACTACGAAATAATCACAAAGTACATGTTGGAAGCATCTTAAAATAAAAAGAACTATTGACCAAAATACCTCAGTTTGGTCGGCCAAAATCACAACTATAGCATCACATAATGGATTTATAAATATCCATTTTCCATCCTTCAAGACCTCAAGGCCCCCCACGTCATCTTGGATGAGAAGCGTGATGGCGCCCATGTCTGAATGGGACTGCAAACCAAGAGTGAGCTCTGGCTGAGGGCAAGGAGGGTAATAACTCACGGTTATGTTTTGAAAGAATTCCCCAACACTATCTTTGATACACGAGGATGACAATCCTAAGCTTTCGGAAATCAAACTCAGTAACTTCTCAGCAAGTGCATTCATTTGATCACTATACTCTGCCACAACTTCTCTGTTATTAAGTGCTTTCAGTTAGTCATTTCACATACCAAGTGAATACGGTTAATATTATTTTGCCACATGTACTGTACCACTTTTATCAAACTGACACCTTTACATTTTTTTTTTCATGACATCGTCTACTGCTTGGGATTGACTCCAGTTGCAACCTGTACTTTGTTTTAGTGGTTTTTTTCGGTCCAAAAGTCGAACACGTGACTTGCATTCCTGTTCCTCAAGGGTATATCCCTCTATTCAAGATTAATGCAAGGATAATTAAGTAACTCAAAGTCAATTCTCCCTATTTCTTCAATATTACATCTCATACATACGAGTACTGCATAGCACAAGTATTATTTAAAATTGCTTAAAAATCCATGATAAAGTCAATGCATTTAATCTTAAATGGACAATATACCCATGAGAGCGGGCAAATAACGTGTTCAATTTTTTGGATGGAAAAATCCACTAAAACAAACTACAGGTTGCAACTGGAGTCAATATGCAATTGGGAAAAAAGTATAGGTACTAATTTGATAAAAAGTGTATAATACAGATGACAAAATGATATTAACCCATATGAATATCACCACAACATCTATTAAAGCCACACAATGATCGATAAAAATTTACTATCACTAGTATATAACAGGGCACCTGTAATTGGGAGAAAAGTGAGGCCACTTGGAAGGATTTCTACGAGAAAGTGGCAAAGTGTGGTGATCATAATAGTCTCTCCAATCTAAAACCGTATCATTAGACGCTACTAGCATACGGCTTCCATATCCCTCAGCAGCAGGGGAATTGGGATCACAGGAGTAACTGAGCTTTTGATCCATACTGCAATCCTCAAAAAACGAGCGGCCCAGTCTCCTCATTTCTCCCAACAATTCAACCGAAACTCCATGGTTGATTACATGGAATGCTCCCCATTCTTTGCAAGCTCGTCCTAATTGTTCGTGTACAGAGCTGCTATCACTAAGGTCAATAATGGGTACACTTTCGACATCATTATCGCCATGCTTAAGAGGCGGTCGAGTCTCGGGGGGCTGCACATATTCTGGCGGCACTACCCCTTCCCCAACCAAGGATTGCACTCTAATTGGATTACCCATAACTTCCATTAATCAGATATTAAGTCCTGAGTGAATACCAATTAAATAGAGCATAAACAGTTAATCAATCAAGCTACTATGGGATTTTTGTGGATTGTAATTCAGCACACACACAATATTGATTAGTTTTTCATTCCATGAAGATTAAAGTGTCCTGCTAGGCCTAATGATAGCATAAATCATTAACATAAAACAAAAATACTACCAAATTAGCTAAATTGAACTAATGCACCCAAACAAATAAATGACGATACAGAAAAGGCGATTGAGATCATACCCAGCACGCCCAAATCATAAACTTTTTTGAAATTAAAATAGCATGCCTATAATACGCGATTATATCTCGAAATAACTGAATGCAAATAGAGAAATCCGAACCTGATTACTGTTTCTTAGAGTTGGTAAGAGAGAACGAAGCCAAGTGAAAACGGAACTCAGGAGAAGAATATATGGTTGAAGTGGAATAAAATAAATTTTTGGGGTATGAAATGATATTAACTAACTGCAACAAATGGAAAGTTGTATAATCTTTTAGAAATTTTGAAGTATTTTAAGGAGTATATATGGAGTGAAATTGGTTCATATATGAATTATCAAGGGTATTAGTTGTTTTTATTGAAGAATATTAGTTGTTTTCACTGAAAAATATTACTTGTTTTGTTTTCACTAAAAAGTATTAGTTTGTTTTCAGCAAATAACTAATACTCTTCTGTGAAAACAATCAATATCATTCAGCAAAAACAACTAATATTCTTCAAGGATTCATACAGGAATATTTTCACTCTATACTTTGTCACCTCTAATGAGTAGTTAGGGCAGTTCACGGATTTTGGAAATTAGCGAAAAAGAATTCAAATTGAAAATTAACCATTGACTTTTTTGAACGGTACCATACCGAATAATATTTGGAAATAGATATGGATGTTATCGAATTAATCCTATTGAAAAATTGAATGGTATCGTACTTAATTGAATTAAACCAAATAATCGAATTAAAAATGTATTAATATATAATTTAGTTCGACATCATGTTTCAAAATAAATCAGTCGTTTTACCATGAGTTCCTCAATCTTTGAGTTCAGTGTTAACTCGATCTAAAATTTACAAATAAAAAATATTAATAAAGATAAGAATCAATGAGTCTCTAATACAATTGACGTGAAAATTGTTGTTTTTAGACTGTGGAAATAATAATTCTTTTTACAAAATAAAATTACAACTCGAGAGGAATTACACAGAATACGAAAATAAACAAGAAAGCAGTGTGTCGAGTCGAGGAAGACCTCTTCCCGCAAAATGAAATTTCTCCGGTAGTGCTCTTCGGTTCTGGAAATACGTCATCAACGGTAAAACGATATTTTGTCTTCAAGTGTACAACACCGTAGGACTTGAAGCACCGGCGATCGAAAAGAGCGCTCGAACTGGACTGACTTCTTAAAGACTCAGAATACTTAGGGAGAGAGTGAGAGAGATTTTCTGTGTGGCGCCAAAAACTATGTATGAGGACCCCTATTTATAGGCCTCCAAGACCCACACATGCATGGAATGATTGTTAGTCAAACTACAAACCTGGACCTTTCTGCATTCCGGTTCGTCTCAGCCAAAATAAGGGAGGAGTAAGTCACTCTCAGTTAAATGAAAATCAGGGAATTGTCAACTTTGGAATTTTGTCACATGTTTTGCATTTCTATCATGCATTATTCATGTCAACTCCAACGAATCTGGACACTCCAGATTTCCGGGCTAAGTCCAAACTTTTGAGCTCAACAAACTTAGAAAACTCTTCTAAGGTCCAAATGCAACCCAAAGTTTAATTGTCAAGGACCAATAACCAAGGTTCAAGGTCCAATGTCTTCAGCTCAGTCTCAATTGAAATTCCCTTTTCATTTCCACTCACATATTATTATTGGTAAACACCAATAATTCCAACAATCCCCCACATGAGTGGAAATTAGAGCTTATAATATGCAGACTCACAGTCCAGTTCAAACGAGATGTTATTGCATCTGGATAGGTAGTTTGGAGCTTTGAACCTTCCATTGTCAAACATTACCGAGTACATCGGCGGCCTAGTGGACACTATGCCTTGAACCATTCCACCTTGGTGTGTACTGAGACAGTAATGTTGACACAATAAAATCTCTACGCTCTTCTCTTGTTCTCACATTTTTTGTCCGTTTCGGCCATGGACACCCTTTTGGATTCAAAAGTGTTTAATATCCAGTGATATTTGAGACGGCCTCTCACCTCACACTTATATAGGTGATCTCTTATCTTGAGTATCCCGTTATACTCTAGGAATCATTAAAAGTCAAAGACTTAACCTATACCACAATTCATGGATTCCAACACTTGGTGTTGTGCTCTTCTAAAGAATGGTCAAATTACCAAGTGTTCTTAACAGCAAACATCCACAACTTAGTTTTCCCATTGAACCAAATTCTTGGGATCTCCAGTCATCATGGTTGGGTTACCATTGCTTCAGTTTTTATTTTGTGGATTTTAGACCAATTCTTCTAAGACTTTAATTGATCTCAGCTAGCTCTTTTTGTGAGTGGATCCACTATTATTAGAGATCAAATTTTCATCACACACCCCCACATTTTAGGGTATACACCTCTAAGTTACACCAACTTCAAACCACACACGTCTGTGTGATCTAAGTATTAGAGGTAAAGTGTTTCAAACTAATGATAAATATTATCATTTCCACTTCCACATATATCATACACCTTTTGAGGTTATTGATATTAGGAATGTTAATAAACCAAATTTATTAACCACCTTATAACTTTAGATTTATACACCTAAACCTAAAAAGTTATAAAATTGGAACACTAAATTTTGCCACGTAAACTTTTTAGTTACAACTTCCTTGACAAAGTACTTACATTCTTGTGGAAACAATTTTGCAAGTCACCAACTGCTTTAGATATTCCATTTAAATTCAAATCCACGCAACACATCAAATTCGAATATATCAATGGAGAGACCACTTCTCCCCCACATTCGAATTTATCCATGGTGAGAAGTGAGAACTCATCTCCCATATTCGAGATTGCTCGTCCATTTCATTCAATATTTCACCAAATTTTTTGAAACTCTTCTAAGGTCCAAATGCAGCCCAAAGTTTAATTGTCAAGGACCAATAACCAAGATCCAAGGTCCAATGTCTTCAGCCCAATCTCAATTGAAATTCCCTTTTCATTTTCACTCACATATTATTATTGGTAAACACCAATAATTCAAACACAAATTACTTTGATTCTTTATTGGCGATTATCATTTCTTCATGCCTTGACTCTAATATTCACTCTGTGAAAAATGAAATTGGTGATTTCAAAGAAAAGAAACGTGAAAAATGAAATCGGTGATTTCAAAGAAAAGAAACGAATTAAGTTTCTAATTTGGATAAATGAGGGTTAATTTTGAAAAAATAGATTTTAAGAACTCATAGTTTTATTAGTACCACGTAAGGAGAAGTGATCCACTATCATATGAATTTAGTTTAGCAAAAATCAGTCTTTGTTTTATAATGGGTTGAAATGTTAATACATAAAACCTATCAAGCTACATATAATGGGTGTTAGTGTATTTAACACTCACTAATACCTCCTACCAAATAAATAGTAAATGTACATTTCACATTATATATTTACATACCGTGGTTCTATTTTTATTATTACTTCTGTTATAAATCGTAAATTTACATTTAAATACTTGATAGTAGATGTATTTTAGGATTTTTTATTATATAGCATACAAGTTCAATTATCAATATATTGTAGTTTTAAGTTAATACTTTTATTTTTCAAATTCTTAAAAAATAGTGTTTTTTTTTTTTTTTTTAGCTCTGCAGCCATGGTAGGCTAGGTTGAGCTTTGAAGATTAAGGCCCAACCTTAACTGAGAATTAGCATTGGCCCAGTGCACTAGTATTGAGCTGGCCCAATCCAATCTAATTTTCATCTCTAATCTTAGGGTACGGATATTTTCACCCCAAAATTTAGTACTTCACCCTCCCAAATTTTTGTTCGATAATTTTTTAGAACATTTGTCATTTGTTTGAAAAATTTATTAAAACATTATTCACCCCCACAAAAATATTTAAAATTACACAATGTTCTAATCATTTTTTCGAATAAATGACAAATGTTCTAAAAAAATTCTCGAACAAAAATTTGGGGCTGAAGTACTAAATATAAATGAAGTTGATTTGTCAGTAAATCAAGTATTTTATGGACTAACTCAATTTGTTTACAAATATAAACGAGCGAGTTCTTAAATTGCTCGATTCGAATAACAACTATAACTAGCTAGTTTTTCATATAATTTATCATTGTTTTAGTAAAATAAAGGAATTATGAGTTTTTTTTTTTATTAACACCGCTTTTAATTATAATTAACTTCATTACAATCTATAATCTCTATATTTTCTTAAAAGTAAAAAAATATTGCAAATAATTAAATGTATCGAGTCTAACACATTATTGTTCAAGTTAGCTCAAACGAGCTTAATTAAGTTTACGAATATGAGTCGAGCTTAAGCTATTTGATATTTTTTATATTTATTTTATCTTTTTTAAACTGTACAAAACATAAATTTATGTTCTAACTTATTTGATATCGAGTCAAAGTGAACACATTCATTTTTTGAACCTAATATTTTGCTTGGATAATAAACACATGAACTATCAAAGCATAAACACATCAATTTATACAAGTGTATCAAATTCTCCACCCCAAGTAATTATTATAGCATATGCACATAAATTTATACAAGTAATATCAAAACTCTTTGCTCCCTCTTTCTTCCACTCTATCAACCAAATACCATGTAAACTCAAAACAAAACAATCAGAGTATATTGCTGTCTAATACACCTGCTAAATCACCTAAATATGAGGTAAATGCCAAAAAGTTTATTGAAACAGAAAATGTAGCAATAATCCATCAAAGTCATTCTTGAATATTGTGGTTCAAGCATGCTAACTAAGCATTCAATTTAATATGTATACTTGAGCAAAAACAATTCTGTACATCTGACCTCTTGCCTACAATTTGTCCGCAATTCTTCCCAATGCATCAGCTAGTTTATTCAGGACCGTTATCAAGCTGTTCACATGGCCGTTGCGTTGCTCTCTATCCAATTGAAGATGTGTGTTCTGAGCTTCGAGTTGCGAGCTTAATAGTTCCCCGTTTTTCTCCAGAGCTTCAATCAACCTATGTTGAAGGTCTGCCGTTTCACCACTATCTCCGTCGTTTCTGGGTCGCTTTCTTTTCCTTCCTTCTTGAGTCTCCGCTTCTGAACCGGGTTGCTTCTCATTGTTTCTACCTGCAAAATCAATCACAAGTCCTCTCAATTTTACCAACAAAAACTAACATACAATTATTAGTTATACTCCATTAAGTTTCCAATTGAGTAGATAAAGAAGGAAGGTATGTTCCACTCAACATTTGATCACCAAAACCTTCACAGACTAATTTTCTAATTAAATGTCTAATTCAAACTGCCATCGCATTGCACCATTTCACAAACGGGAAACAAAGGTGGAGGATCACTCCGATTTAGATTCGTAGCAAAACTTTCGGATAAAGAGTAGATTTTGTATGAAAATAGTTCATAATAAGTTTATTATGAAACTGTTTTAAAGTATTAAATATTTAATCAAGAGTATCAAAAATCTCATCAGTAGTATCAAAAGTTGGGGTAAAAAAAATCAATAACAATTACAATATAATACTAGTGATACTTTAAAGCAGTTTCATGATAAGCTTATCATGAACTATTTTCATATAAAACTTTGCCTTCAGATAAATAGGATGTTGATCTTTGTTTGCATTAGTTTTTAACATCCAATAAACCAGCAAAAGGTGATTCATAGCCTCACTAGAGCGACTTGTTCGACCTTCGAAATTGTGATCACATTACCATCATTCTCATGTATTTGCAACAGAGTTCTTATGTTCTTTGTGTTTATCGTTGCAAATCCACCAAACAGCCATCTTGAAATTTTAATTTTTACCAATAAATGGAGAAAACCACAGTATCTAAGAATTACTTCAATATAATTCATGTACCTGGAGCGGGCGATTCTTGGGGAAACGATTGATACTGCTTCTCCGCAACTGCACAGAAACGAATACTAAGAACAACACTCAACATTGAACATTCACAGGCTCCTAACCAACATTTTCGTATCGAAACAAAAAACTATTTGAGGTGAAATGATAGCAACGGCAACACATTGCAAATTTGTAACATACTTGTATAAATACTAAAAGGGGCAAGACTCCCCACCAAGAAAAAGCTCAATCAAAGAGACGATAAAATTCGATTTCAAAATGCAGTCTCCACATATCTCCAGTATCAAATTATTGAAAATGGAAATTACAACATTGAACTACTGGTTTGAGCTTAGTTTTCACTATTTTTTAGTCATCAATTTAACCAAATGTATAATATCCAACAATGAATAATTACCAGCATTCAAGAAAATCACCCAGAAATTCCAATAATTATTACACATGTGATTATACCCTTATTTTATTTTCTAGAAAAAAATTCAAATAGTTCTCCTAAAGTAAAAGGTCTCCTTCGTTTATTATCATTCAATTTTTGTTCATCCTCGAAGAAAAATGTTGAAGATAAGCATAGAATATGTTCTAATATTTCAATTTCAACAATTACAGATTAAAATCAATTCAAATCACTCTATAATTCTGCATGTATACATGCATAGAACCAAAAAAAAAAAGCAGCCCTAATCAAATCAACAAGTACCTGAAATTGGCGTTGGTGCGGGTATTTGAGCTGGAGTCTCTTTGCCCTGTTCGGAGCTCCGACCCGTTTCCTCCTGACCCGATTGCTCAAAATCCGAAAACAGACCATCATCCGCCGCCGCGCTACGCCCGCTATCGAACAGCGTCTCCGGCTCCCCATCGCCGCCATCCGCCGCCGTCTCCGTGGCCGACGCGGGCGCCAAAGCCAGAGACAGTCCGCCGCCAATCCCCACCTGCCCTGCTCCATCGCCGCCGTCGAGGATATCATAAACCTCCCTATCGAAAAACCCAGGCAACTTCCTCTCTCTCCTCAAATCATTCCTCATAACCCAAAACGACTCCGATTCCTCCCGAATCCTCGACTCCCACTCCTTAATCTTCTTAAAATCGCCGGCCAAATTGCTCCACCTCTTCCGGCACTGAACCGGGCCCCGGTTCACCCCGTGCCGCTTGCAGTACGACGAAATAGTTGCCCATTTCGGCTCGATCAGACCCGACCCGAACGCCGACCCGGACGCTCGCCCCCTCCTGACCCGATTCTCGGCAACCCTTTTCCCCTGAATGAGCACGAGGATTTCCTGCCGAGTCCATCGCGGCAATCGAGCGGTTTTGCTCCCTTCGTCGGCGGCGGCGCCGCCGTCTCCGGACGGTTGACGGCCGTCTGCTCCTCCGTCAATGGGCCCCGTGCCCAAACTCAACTGCTCTAGTGCCATTTCAAAGATCACGTGACTTCAACTTTATAAACTTTTGTAGGTTCAAAGTCACGTGAGAAACGGGATTAGTTTAATGAGACGGCGTTTACATTTGACGGCGTTTCTCCCTCGGGAAGAAGGGGAGAGAGAGAGAGGGGCGGGGAAGAGAGAGAGAGGGAGGGAGAAGGGTTTTTCTCTATTTTTTTTTTTTTTTTTTTTTCTTTGGGTGGACTTAAGAGGAGAGAGAGAACCCTAAAACAAGAGAAAAATGATACTCTAATGGAGGGTTTGATTTTGAATTAGTGATGATGATTAAGATTAGGCTTATCTTTAACTTTAATCTTTGGGCTAATGAATGGTACGATTTTTCAATAATTATTCCCATAATTATGAGGTTACTTTCTTTCTCAAGTTGGGGATATATATATATATATTAAGGGCACTCTCAAAATTAATTGACAAATTCAATTCTTGTCTTACTATTTCACACTCACTTTCCCTTTCTTACAAATTATAATTTCTAACCCTAATACGCGTTTTAGTTGGATGATTTTCTTTCTAGTGTGATTTATAAATAACTGGTTTTTTTTTTTTCTAATTTTTGGTCAAAACTAAGAAAGGAAAGTAACAAATCATGTTTATCGCACACCACTAATACCGAATAAATACAAATTCTAAAAATTGAGGTATTACTAATTACTCTTGGGGATATTATTGATTACTTTTTTAGTATGGCCAATTTTTATTTTGAATATTTTTTTCAAAATCTAAATGCACATTAGAACTATTTTTAAGTAAAATATATTGTGAACAACTTTCATCATGAAATTTATTTGCACGTTGTGTATATTTTAACAGTAATAGTTGTTTAGTTAAAAAATATTAACTTGATAGTAATATTGCATAAAAAAAAGTAATATTGTTGTATATTCTAACTAGAAAAAAAATTAGAATATCATTAATAAATTGATAGGTTTATATGGAGAAATGATTTACACTATGGAAAAGGAAAAAGAAAAAGAAAAAAAATGACAAAATTAATTAATAAAGTTAAGTTCAAAATTACGACATTTTTTTTTAACTGAAATTGGGGTAAATGAGGAGAAAAAATTATCTAAACTATTAAATAATTAGAAACAAAATCACTGCCATATTGGTATGTGGTTATGTAATATAATTTTCATAAGTTCAGAATTAGAATTTCTATTAATTTTTCTACCTAATCTTATATTTAGTCAAGATATTCACTTTTCATCTACTTTTTGAAAGAAAAAAAAAGGGTAAAAGTTGTGGTAAATGAGTGTAATAACTAAAAAGACGGCAGGGGAAGCAATCGAAAAAGAGTATCTAGGGAGTAAAATTGGTTTATGCATGAATTATTAAAAATTATTAGTTGTTTTCACTAAAAAATACTACCTCCGTCCCAGAACACATTGCGGGGTTCACTTTATCTTCGTGTTTTAGCGAGCGAGTTGTTTATTAATATTTGAAATGATAAAATAAATTTTAAGGTAGGGTATGATAGATCTACCTCTTCTCTATTATAAAGTAATTTTAAAATGACTTTATCATTTCAAATAGTAATAAAAACCCCAAGTCGCGAAAACACGAGAGGAATAGTAACCCCGCAATGTGTTGTGGGACGGAGGGAGTATTAATTATTTTTACTGAACAATATTATTTATTTTTACTGAAAAGTCTTAATTTATTTTTCAGTAAATAATTAATACACTTCAAAGTAAGCAATATCTTTCAATAAAAACAACTAATATTTTTTTAGTAAAAATAACTAATATCCTTCACTGTTTTATGTATAAACCATTTCCACTATATCCTTTGTCATCTAAAAGTACTTAAATATGAATATTTCATTATTTAATTTAGATATATAAGAATAAGTATATAATTTTTTAATTATTCGACTAAATGGGAAAGCAATCGAAAAGTACTTAGAGGGGTGTATTCAATTGGAATTCTAATGGATTTTTTTTGGACTTTAAAAAGTCTGTGGATTTAGAAAATCTATAAACTCCATGCAGAGTTTGACTGACTTTTTTTATTGATTTATTTGGATTTTCATAGACTTTACAGGATTGTGGAATTTTTTTTATTGATTTACATGGATTTCCATAGACTCCGGCGCTGTAACCATTGATGCAAATTTATATGGAACACACTTGTATATATAAAAAAAAATTATCCAAATTGATTAGAAAAAAAAATACGTTAGTTAAAAAATAGTAAAATACATTGTTATTCTCATCTTCATTTCCATCACCGTTATACTCCGTCCTCATTAGAAGTCTATCGTTGTTAGAAGAAATTTTTGGAGAGTAAAATTTATTTATATTTTTTGAAGAGTAGACTTGACAGCGGGGCGGGGAATCCTGATCCCCGTGGAGATCCGCCACGAATGGGGCGGGAATCCCCAAAGCAAGCGGGGACGGGGAATTTTTTTGCCCCGTACCCGTCTCGTTCCCCGCGGGGAGCCGCATTATTTTTTATATAATTAATATATTTATATATATATAATTTTAATTTTAAAGTAAATTACAAATGAATATTTCATAGTTTCCTACTCAATTAACTATTCATTAAAAATTACATTTATATTTTATTTAATATTATGTTATTAGTTCCAAATGATATAATTTTCACTTTAGTATATATGTTAATTAAAAATATTAGAATTAGAGGTTCTTCAAATTATTTAAATTAGTTTTTTTTAACACCAACTTAAAGTAATTATTGTGTATGATTAATTTTTTTAATTTAAATATTTTTTTATATTTTAAAAATGAGATAAAAAAATAATTAGGCGTGGAACGGGGAATCCCCACGAGATGGGGATCCCGGTGAGACGGGAATCCCTAGCGAGGCGGGGATGGGGGGAAAAAATTTCCCCATTTATTTAGCGGGGACGGGGATGGAGAATGACCCCCCCCCATCCCCGCCCCGTTGACATTCCAATGGAAGATAATCAAAGAAAGTCCATAAACTGTTGAATATCTAAGGATTTTTTTAAGATTTTTTAAAATCCGTATAAATCTCTGGTTATTAGAAGAAATTTTGGAGAGTGAAATCTATTTATATTTTGGAAAAGAATCAAAGAAAATCAATGGAATATTAAAATCCATAGACTGTTGAATACCTAAAAACTTTTTAAGACTTTTTAAAATCCGCATTGAATACCTCAAGATTTTTAAAGATTTTTGAAAATCTAGATTGAATACCCCCAAACTTTAAAAGTCTAAAAAAATCCTACAAACTCTATAACCAATACACTCCTCTTAAAGTCATCTGTTTCATTATTTAATTATATTTAATTTAGTTATAAGTATATAATTTTTATTATACGTGTTGAAAATCTAATTCTAATTATAAATAATAAAAAGTATAGCATATGATTCAGCCATAAATAAACAAGAAATAAATTAGAGGACATATGAATGGGACCTTATCCTCCTATGTTCACTTAATTGTAAATGTTTATCACCACTTTTTTTTCCACCTTTCAAATCTTAAAGAATCATTAGCCACGTAATCCTTTTGGTTAATGCCAATAATGGTCCCCCACTAAAAGGAAGGGCCACTTTTGGTTGTTTCAAGTCTTTGGCAAATTACATTCATTAGGCTGATGAGACCACAATTGTCCCTTATAACAATTTATTTCTCAAAAACCTATTCCCTATTTTTTTAAGGACTCATATACCCCTTGCCCCAATTAAACATTTTTTTTAGGACTCATATACCCTTTGCCCCAATTAAAGACCAAAGAGCATTTGCCATCATTATTACATTTCATGCTTCATATTTTACTTTCGAATAGATTTTATAGGAAAACGCTTCATAATAAACTTAACTTGAAATAGTTTTAGAGTATAATTTATCTCATTAGGAATATCATTAAATTTGTCAGAGGTATCACTAATTTGGGTCAGTGGTATTATATTGTAATTGTTTTAAATTTTCTTGAACTCAAACTAATGACACCCCTAATGAGATTAGTGATACTCCCGATGAAATTAATGGTACTTTAAAATTGTTTCATGATAAACTTATCATGAACTATTTTCATATAATACTCTGCCTTTACTTCCTTCGTCCAAAAGAACTGTGCTCCACTGCTTGGGCACAAGTTTTTTTTTTTTTTTTAAATAGATAAAATAAGGATAAAATATGAATAAAATAATTACTAGTAAGTATAAAGTTAAAGTGATTGTTGACAAATATGAAAATTATATATTTTTTGTGGACAAACAAATAAAAGAAGTTGACATACATTTAGTGGATGAAGAGAATAAGGAGAGAATGAATTGTGGGATAAATTACAAAACATTCATCGAGATTTATTCAAATTACAGAAAAGTACAGTAAATGAAATGACCTTATGCTTTTTAGTCAGTCAAATGAATTTTTCGATCAGTCAAGACATTTGGTAAGTTCCAAAACACGGGGTTATTTTGCTAACTTGGACAAATTTAGAGAGATTTTTTTAATAATTTATGGTATCTTATTTAAGGAATAATGTTAATTCACAGCCTAAAAGATGGTAAAAACTATTAATTTAAGACTTTAAAGATTTTTCCAATCGATTCAAACTTGAAAGATAGAAAACTATCATTTTAAAACCTAAAAGATAGAATCTATCAATTTAGGACTCAAGAATATTAAGACTATGTTTGACATATTATAATTTATGTTTTTATTTTATTTCTATAAATTATTATATTTTCGTTAATTTTTTTGTTTCTCACATTTTTTAATCACGTGAAATTAATATATCTTTTATATTTTTAGAATTATGATTTATAAACATATTTTTGGATAACAAAAATGATTAGAGATCAACTGCGGTCTTAAAATGAGTGTGTCCTAAATTAAAGTTTATATATTTTAGATTCTGAATCGATAGTTTTCAATTTTTCAGGTTCTGAATCGATAGGAAAAATCTTTCAAGCCTTAAATTGACAATTTTATCATCGTTCAGACACGTGTGATATATGTTTTTAGAGAGCTTAGTGTAAAAAGTCTCATACCGATCTCTACCTTAATACTTGTATCATACATTAGAGTAGTACATGATTGAGTTGATGGGTCATAATAATATGTAAATGAGACATCTCTCTTAATAGTTTTGGTCATACTTTTTATAGGCTCTTAGATGTATAAATAAGAGAAGAATATGAAAAACTAATATCAAATTATAACAAAAGTTGAAATTGAAAGAAAGGAAAGGCTATTGGGTATTAATATAATTGGAGGTTTGGAAGGAATGGGTCTTTAAATTGAAACACCTATCTCACAAGTTTTGTCATTAAGGGTAGGGTTAGTAGAATGTCATCTTCTCCTTGTGATATAGTGGGGACCAACCCCTACCAAATGGATTGCCAACTTTCACACACTTTAGGAATTATTGTTAGGGTTAATTACTATTTTGGCTCCTAAATATGTATTTCTAGACTTTTGGCAACCTCATAAGTCATAAATCCTTTTTAATTATTTCTATTGCATTTTGGTTTAAAAAATTATATTGAAATTGCATATTGTTGTTACATCGCAACTATTATTTAACACAAAAAATTTATGAACCGTCTCAATATATTTTGTGCTAAAGAGAAAAAATATTTTTAAACTAAAATGCAATACTTATTTTCCCTCCTTTAAACCAATTTTATTGTGCAACTCAATGTGATATTATTAATTATTTCTATTATACATTACTATCAAACTAATATATTTTAATGAAACAATTAATATTATTTTAAAATGCACATTAATATAAACAAGCTTTATGGTGAAACTGATTCACAATATGCTTTGTCTATTTTCTCCCTAAACAACAATACTTTTTATAATGTTTTGGAAAGTATCTTTATAATTTCTAGATGCAATGTATTTTTGTTTTACATCGACTTTTTTCTTTATTACACAGAATACTTTTAAGTTAAACTAACTCTCATTGTTCCTTTCAAAAAAAAAAAACTAACTCTCATTGTTTAATACTTGTCATTATTTAGAAAAAGTGAGTAACATTTCACATAAAATTTTAGATTACTGTTTCGTTCTGACTTTATATTAGAGGACCATTTTTTAAATCTCAACAAACGGTTAAAATTAATTCTATGAACTCCTTTTTTTTTTTCAAAATAGAAGGGGAGTGGAATGAAGAAGCAAACTCAATAATCAATAATTGAGTTTGCGAGGTATTTACTTAATAAGAGGAACTCATTGTTAAAATTTATTAGTGGATAAATAGTCTCGATATTTATTTAGGAACAAGATCTCTTATAAATCAATTTCATCTTAAAATTCAAAACGATATTAATTGTTGTTATAATATAGTATTATCATCAAATTAGGTAATTGTTGTTTAACTAAGTAACTAATATTGTTTCGATATTCACACAAAATACAAATAAATAAATTTTAAAGTAGAATTGGTTCATATTGTACTTTACCTAATAAGATATCTGTCAAACACAAAATAATAAGTGCACATATATAGTCAAGATAGCCTATAGTTTCATTTTTTTTATATATGAACAAAATATATAGAGCCATGAACCCTATGCCACACTCATATAGGGACTGATTGAAATGGCAGAATTAAAGAATTAACAAATAATTTATTATTTTATGAATTGAATGAGATACACGCAATATAAACTCTAATAAGTAAGTCTTTTGTGCATTTAATGTATTAACTCAACAGTTGAAGTTGTTTACACTAAAAAATGTGGGTTGGTTATATTGAAAAGTTTTTAATGTTATTGATTTTTAATATAAATCCACATTTTTCAATGTAAACAACCCAACTATTTAAGTAGATTCACTGTGCACCTAACGCAATGACTTTTTTTTTTTTGGTATTTTATTCTTATATGGGAGAAAATGAGACGGGGATGACTAGTAGGGTAAAAATAACGACCACAGTAACTCAATTGCAACTCTCAAGTCATTAAAAGCAAAAGACAAGTCAATTAAGAATGGATCAAACAAATATTAATATTGTTGAGATTTATACATATATAATCCCTCTAATACCTTGTTGACGCAGCGCAAGCATGATACAATGTAATATCCGTTGATTCTAAGAATACCCGGATAAACGTAAACGCGATTAACGTTTTAATCCATTGATTCAAATTGAATACTGGAATAATAACGATAAAACACGGAAAGAGAATAAACCCAATATTTTAATATTCAATAATCAACTGAACTACAATAATTATGAGACTCCTATTTATAATACTAAATAACTTAGAGGACAAGAAATATAATAACTAAATATAAATAAATCAAATCTAATCTAATTAAATAAATAACAATCTTCTTGATTCTCCAAATCTTCATATAATAATCCCATATCGTTATCACGATCCCGTCTCCATCACTTGTTCAAATAGGTTGATTGATGTATAAAACTCTTTTATCCTTTAGGGAAATATCAAATTAATTTTTTACTCCATGAAAATGCTCCAATTCATTTTTCTTTTAGAGAGATGCTTTAATTCTTTTTTCCTTCGGAAATGCTGATCTGCATAGTGAAACAATACTTAGTTTTACTAAGGCTTTTATTTTCATAGAGAACTCACTTACCTTGACTCATTAAATATCTTATCTACTAAGTAATACTCATAATTATATTATATGTATACTACATTCACATAATCACATATCTACAAGCATGAAAGTACAAGTTTTTTGCCCTTCCGCGAGTAAAGCTTATTGATGGGCTTAGAAATTAGAGTTACTAAGGGTGTATTTTAGATGAATCACATATGTGCAGCCCACTAGTAGAAAAATATATACTCCCTTCATCCATTAAAAATATGCACTCTTTTTAGTGCATGGTTTAATGCGAAGGTATTTTAGAGTCTTGTGTCCCTTTATAAATAAAATGAGTGTTTATGATAAATATGCATGACATATGTTCCATAAAAAATCATTTCATTCATAAATAGACCTCACAAGACCCCTAAATACTCTATGATATTTTGCATCAAACCACGTGCAAAAAAATGTGCATACTTTTAGTGGACAGAGAGAGTACGCTTTTAATTGCTAAATATGAAATCTTTTGTACTTAAACTTTTTTGCACATGAATATTATCACTTGTAGCAAAAAAAGGCGAAGCCCTCGCCCCCAGGGCCCCCACCCCCTGGCCCGACAGGATTGGGTGGAGGAAGTAAATCATGGTGACTCAGCGGCCCATTACATGAATATTATCACTATTATTTTACATAACTGTTATAGTTGCAAACTACTGTATTATCCAAATTTTTTTTTTTTTATCTCAACAGTTATGATGTTTAAATTGAGAATGAGTAGTGAGGACTATAGACTAATCAGAGTGAGAAAAAAAAAAGGGGGGATTGGGCCTTAAAATTCAAGCAGTGGCCCAATACCAGGTGATCAAGCCCACCCATTACGAAAACTTTAGTGTTGGGGTAAGTTTGTAATTTAAAGAGTTTAAAATTTAAATCAACATAATTATTTGTCAATAGAAGGTTTGCTTAAATAGTTAAACATGATTAGTTGATGAGTTTTTCTTAACTAACTAGACCTATAAAACAGTACAATTCAATCGAATTTCCTTATTCTAAGAGACAGATTTGACAACTGAATGATATAATGTTGTTAAATCATCATTATAAATTTAGATTAAGGTATTTTTTTTTTATGGACAAGATTAAGGTACTTAACTGAGCACTAAAACTTTCCAACCCCTAAGATTTAAAACTCAGTCAATGCCTTGCACTTAATGCACGATATATTTACACAACAATTGAGATTATTTACACTGAAAAGTGTGGGTTGATTACACTGAAAATCAATAACACTGAAAGCTTTTCACTGGTTTAAAAAAGAATAACACATAAAATTATTTTTTGAAAATCTTAATACTTCGAATGATACTTTATACATTAAAAGATATTAGTTGAGGAGGAGAGACTCAGATTTTAAAAGTGAACGGTGTAATTTAAACAAAAGAGACAAAATAGCATCCAGATTTATCAAGTTGCGGATTAAAGAAAAGTCAAAAGCAGAACAAAGTCGTGAGATTTCATATGTTTCCCCCCAAAAGTAACATAAAATACAGAATCCACAAAAAAGAAAACCTTTCAAGCAAATAGAAGAACGAGTCAAGATAACAATAATTAGAAAAAGATAGCATGTTTTATATAAAAATAATTAACGATAAATCTATTATAAAATTATTTTAAAATATTGAATATTTTATTTGAAGTATTAAAAATCTAAGTAAAAGTATTAAAAGTTGGAATAAAAAAAATCAACAATAATTATAATCTAATACCACTAACCCTGATTTTTTATACTCCTGATAAGATTTTTGATACTTCTGATTAAATATTTGTTACTTTATAACAATTGTATAATTAGTTTATTATGCACAATTTTCATATAAATTTTTGAGTAAGTTTTATATGAAAACGCTTCATAATATGAAATAGTTTTAGAGTATCATTAATCACGTCTGAAGTATCATTAAATCTGTCTGGGGTATCATTAGTCTGAGTTCAAGAAAATTTAAAACGATTTTCTTGAACTCAAACTAATGATACCTCTGATGAGATTAATGATGCCCCCGATGAGATTAATGATACTTTAAGGGGTCGTTTGGTTTGAGGGATAGCCTGGGATTATTTTTATAATCCCAGGTAATCTCGTGCTTGGTTTGAGAGATTGCACAGGACCGTGACACTGGGTAGATTAGAACGACTATCTCGTGTATAACTCGATCCAGAAAATTTGGTTCTAGTCCCAATTTTCTGGTTCTGGTTCTAGTCTATCCGTTTTCTGATAATCGTTCCAATTCAATCCTAGCTAATCCAATCCTATCCCACGAACCAAACTGCCCCTAAAATTATTTCATGATTATTTCATGATAAGTTTATCATGAACTATTTTTATATAATATTTTGCCTAAATTTTTTAGAAAAGAATGTGTGAAGGGAATAAATTACAAACCATCGATCATGTATTCTATAAAAATAAAACTACATTAATCGAATGATTTCCATCTTCAAATGAGAGATATTAGTAGTGCAATCGAGCTTAGGATGAATAGAATAAAGTGAGATTTTTTTAATCTGAATTGATAATTGGATGGCTTTAGCTCAACCCCCTTGATTATCTAAATCAAAACAGTCAATCACCAATCCTCCATCTAAATAATTTGCACACAACTAATTAATACTTTCATGCCTACAACTAGTACGTATGTTTTACTACACATTTTAATACTTTTTTTTTTTTTTTTTGAAGAAGAGAAGAAATCGAGTTGAGTATTTGAAATTCGAAGAACTTTTGTTGAGGGCCGATCTCGAGCTTGCTCTATTACATTAACGAGTTGAATTCAACTTGCAAATGAGTCTAACAAACCGAACGAGTCGACCTCGACCTCATATATATCATTGAAATAACAAGAACAAGAACCCTCAATCTATCGCCTAGTGAGTTGAACTCAAATCGACCCGCTAATAAAAAAAAATAGAATATTTACAAACTCGAAGTTTGAATGGTTTAATTTGATAAAAGACGCAAGTTCGAAAATTAATGTGTTGGTCCACACTTTCCAACAATTCGATTTGAATAACTATAAAAATAAATATTCTCCTCCAAATTTTGCTACGAGAAATGGCTATGATTTTTAATAACTCAGTGTTGACTCAATTTCCAATCATAAATAAGGATCAAAGTGTGAGGAAAAAAAAAAGTGTGAAACACGACCCATTTTATAAGTGGGCCATCTCGCATAAGATCATTTCTAATAATTAATTACCTTTTCGATATTTCCTATACTCTATATAATAAAAATGGCTAATCCGACCCCTACCTATATCCAGTCTGCATTTATCTGAAACATAAAGAATACTAAATCAAACTTTTCGGTGTAATCAACCCACATTTTTTAGTAAAAATAACCTCAATTATTCAGTGAGTGTATTATGCATCAGATGCACATGTAATTTACTTTATTATAGTTTGTATATATGTATACATTTAAAAAAAAAAGTTATATAGTGTATATTTAAATAATATATACGTATAGGATAGGGGGGAATCTTTAGGGTACCCATACCATACGGCTACTCAGCCAATAGCAATAACAGATGATACATCCTTATGATTACACCCACATGCTTCTCTCCAATCATTCTCCATTATTTACTTATTTTCTTTATTACTATAATCTCATTCCTATAATATTACTGCTGTTATTTTTTATGATCTATCTTTTCGTTATTACTTACTCCACTATTATTTAATCTCTAACTGTCAGTTATTGACAGTAATGTTACTTGTCATTGGGGCAAAATTTTGAACCCTCCCTATCAAACAACTACTCCCTCCGTCCACCACATTTTTACCCGCTTTCCTTTTTGGTTCGTCCACCAAATTTTTACCCATTCCTCTTTTGGAAACAAACTACACTCACAAACAAAAAATGGGTCCCACAATATCCACCACAATACTCTTACTTTATCTACTTTATTAACTTTTTCAATAAAATATCAATTTTCATTAAAAACTGTGCCCTACAGTAACCGGGTAAAATTTTCGTGGACGGAGGGAGTAGTATATATCTGGGATTAATACTGGGCTTCTCAATTATTTAAGTTTTATACATATATGGACTTACATTACTAGACTCCATTTGAAAAATTAATAAATTTTATCATAGTAATAATTACGTTAAAAAGGTAAATATTAGAGGAATAATTATTTTTTGAAAACGGTGGACTTTTGAAAACAATTTGCTTCAGCCCGACTTACATACATGTCAAGTAAACTTGGGGTGTAACAATGTTAACATACAGAATAAATTTTGGGGAGACACTTGTGTAAACTAGTTGTACCGTAAAATTGATGTATAATTAATATTATTTAATATAAAAAATTAATACTTTCTCAATTTAATTTTACTAGACTTATTTGATTCAGTACGAGTTTTAAGAAAGTGAGAATATATTGTGTGTAAATTGAGAGTGTAAAATATTTTATTTTTATGAAATAGACTTAGAAAAATTGGACACCAAAAAAAAAATTGATCTATAAAAAATTTGATAGAGGAAATAGTGTTAAGTAAAAACTAATACAGACTAAATTAATACTATTGTTTAAAGAAGACAACCAATACATGTTAAAAGAAAATAATTGATTTTGTTCAGTAAAAATAACTATATTGTTAAATAAAAAGCACTAATATTGTGCAATAAAAACTAAAACTATTTAAAAAAATGTAGATTAGTTGCATGGTGTAATAGGTATATACAAAAATTTCATAATTATCAAGTTTGATACTGTATGTGTTGTAATATTATCGGAAACATAAAGACTTTTTGCTTAGATGAAGTATGCTACTCTATTCTTCTGTCTCGCAAAAGTATGTTTAATCTATTTATTTTCAACAATCTTTTTTCTTAACCATTCAATTAACACTTATATTTTTTCACAATTTCATTAAATTTACACTCACAAACAACGATTTAATTCATAAATGAATCACATTATGTCCCAAAATACCCTTAATATATTATTTTTATCTATATTTTTTTAAAACCTGTTAAAATGAAACGAACATACTTTTTAGGAACGAAAGGAGTATATTGTTGTCGAAAATCTTATAATTCAATTCTCGAAATCTAAAAAACCCTTCAATCACATTATAAATATACCCAACACACTATTACGTTTGAAATAGTTTAATCTGAGCTCAAATAATATGAAGATTTTTCTTTACGATTTTAAATTAATATAAATTACTTTAGCTACAGAAGTACCCCATATATTACTTTAAATGTTGACAAAAGGTATTGTTCATAAACTTTTGTGTTTTGAACAGATAAAGCTGAGTACTTATAACCTGCTTCCAAGAAAAAAGCAATTCAAATTTAATTTGGTTCTTGTGGTTGTATTCTCTTTTTGGGAAATTTTGCCAAAAAGTCATCAATCAATAAAAATTATGTAATGGTAAAAAAAAAACAAGGGATTAAAAATTGCACACTTTATGATGCAACAAAGCATTCAACAAAATATTTGAAATAAAACTGTATGATTCTGTTTTGACGGTATAATCATAAATTTGTAAATCTGGTGCAATTAATTTTGTACATTTGATTGAGTCTTAAATTAATATGAATTATTCCTACGTACTTGTGGAATTAAAATTATGTTGATGAATTTTGCGCTCATTTCACGTATTCACCAGAGTCAAACTAAATTTGACAAACTTGTGTTTTATTTGATTGTTTGAAAAAATTGATCAAATGCACATGTACAAAAATGGAGTTAATATTCAAATACTTATCATTAAGAGTTCTTTTGTCATACTTTAAAAAAAGTTCTCCAAAAAGTTTGGATCGAGGCCTTAGTTTTTGTACATATGCTTCGATTAGGATCTTTGTTTGAGAAAATACATTAGATAATAATACAAATCGACTATTTTGAATAATCTTTGCACTTAAGAAATAAAATGAAATTGTCATAGATATGGTTAGTTAAGTAACATTCAAGAGATCTTTCAGATTATTATTGTCATTATTTCCATGTAAGTAGATATTTAATTTGGTTTTTAAATTACTTGTAGATCACTTAAGGATTATTTATAGAGCATTCAAAGGTTACTTGTAAAATACTCAAATTGTTGTATATACAATCGTGTAGGTCAATCAATAAAACTAAGTAGACAAACCACCGTTTTTTGACATGGTATTAAAGCCTTTTGGCTCACATCCATATCTTGTGTAATATTTATTTCATTTTCTTCTCCCATCCACCGTTTTTTGTCCGTCAATCTCATACCTTACTCGCGGTCCTCAAGTCCATCATCAAGTGTTAGTAACTCTATCTGTGTCATCCGTCAACACAGTTCATGTGGCTATTGCAAGTTTTTGTCTGTCTTTTCTCCTTCCTTACAATTTTTTATGGTAATCTCATGCAATTGTTGCGTAGACTTTGGCTATGTTTAGTATCTCGTCGCTACGTCTCTCTTTCTCTCTCTATGCTTATTGTCATCGTCGCATCCCTCCCTCTTCTTCAACTGATGATGTTTCTTCATTCGTATTGTCATTCTCATGTTCGTAGACTTTGGCTATGTTTAGTTTCTTTCGTTCCTAGAATAGAGTATCCTATGGATCCTCCATCTTCTGGGGTATATTAAAGATATGAGTACCAGTCAGAAGATTTGAAGATTTCGTTAGAAACTAAACTTAGAAGATTTGAAGATTTCGTTAGAAACTATACATTCATCGTATAAATTATTTCCAAATTATTCTTAATATTATTTCCATCTACGTAAAAATTTGATTTGATGTGTTAATTACTTGTAGAACACTCAATAATTACTTGTAAAATACTCAAATTGTTGTATACATACTCGTGTAAGTCAATCAATAAAATTAAGTAGACACAATACCATTTTTTATATTAATTATTGTTTTAGATATATATTATATAGATTTAATTGCAATTTAAATCACGATATTTTTCAAAATTGCATTTTAAGCTAAACTTTTGGATCTTGTTAAAAAAATGTTCAACTTAACATTTTTTTGCAATTAAAACTTACGGGCAGATTTGCCTTTGTCTGTTGTTGAGTTGGCATCTACGTGGCAACCGCCCAAAAAACATAAATTAGGTGGAAAATAACTTTAAGATTTAATTGCATTTTAAATAATGACCTTTTTTCCTCTGCCCGTTGCTGACGTGGCATCTACGTGCAGATTTGCCCAAAAAATATAAATTAGGTGGAAAATAACTTTAAAATTTAATTGCATATTAAATCATGACATTTTTTCGAAATTGTATTTTAAGCTATACCTTTGGATCATGTTAAACAAAACTCCAATTTAATTTTTTTGGCAATTAAGATTTACGGATAGATTTGCAGAGATTCGTCGTTCAGATGACGTACAATGTTGCAAAAAAACTTTAAATACGTGGCATAACTTAAAATTAAAATTTCAAATGTTTGTATTAATGAGAACATAAATAAATGAATCCAAATAGAAAAAAAAAATTAAAAAAAAGATGAAATTAAGATACAAAATACTTGCATTAATAAGAACATAAATGAATTCAAATAGGATAAACACAACGATTTTACCATTAAAAAAATTTAATAATCCATTTTACCAAAAAATTGAAACGTATGGTTTTGGAAAATTATTTGGAAATTGATAATTTAATTTTAATTTTTTTTATGTATTTAAAGTTTCTTGCCACAATATTTAAGTTTTTATTTTTTGTTGCCACGTAGATGTCGCATCAACGACGACCCTCTGCAAATTTGCACGTAAGTTTTTTATTGCTAAAAAAATTAAATTGGAACTTTTTTAACAAGATTAAAAAGTTTAGTTTAAAATTCAATTTTAAAAAAGGTCGTAGTTTAAATTGCAACTGAGCTTTAAAAATTTTTGCCACCTAATTTAAGTTTTTTTGGGCGGTTACCACATACACGCCACATCAACAACGGGCAGAGACAAATCTGTCCGTAAATCTTAACTGCCAAAAAATATTAAATTGAAGCTCTCTTTAACAAGATCCAAAATATATATATATATATATATATATATATATATATATATATATATAGTCAGCGGAATTGATCATGTGTCCACCAGTTGCCACAAACTTTTATATCCACCGTGAATGTAATAGCATGTGACCTACTATTATTTTAATGTATATGGTATGTATCATTATTACATTCATGGTGGTTAGTGGGTCCATCATTGGACATATGATCATTTCCGATATAATCAGAATGCTAGAAACTTGATTTAAGATATTATGTCACCATGAATTTGAGTTTATGCGATTTTTTTTAAACGTTACCATTCTAATACAAAATATTCACTCCGTCCCGTGATTACTTTCACACTTGTTTTATTGAACGTCCCACAATTACTTTTACACCTGAAAAAAAAAATTCTCTCACAAAGTCAATAAAACATAAAATTATTACTATTTTATTTAACTCTATATTTACATACTTTTTTTTTTTTTAAATGTGATATTTGCAAAGTGTAAAAGAAATCACAAGACATATTATTTTTATACGAAAAAATTTCCAGTGTTGAATGTAGATAGCACGTGGAATAAGATGAAAATGAAATATTTGAAAACTACATATCAAAGTTTTCTCACCTTACTAGATCAGATCCGTACTAATTTTTGTCTTGTATAAACAGTTGATTCATTTATACACCTCGCCTAAATAAAAACAAAATATGCTAGTACCATATATCTTTCAGATTCGATTAAAATTTAAATTTCTCAGGTATTTTAGACAAATTATCTTTAGAATTGCAATTGAAGAATAAGTTTTTTTTTTTGGGTCATTTCAAGTGTTAAATCACTTTCAATTTGCTCGTGGAGTATTGGTGCGTCTTTTCACGGATTTTTTCTTCAAAATGAATGATTTTGTTTTAATATAGATTAGTTCTAGTGTACACTTAAGTGCTTGCATTTTGAAAAAAAAAATATCTCGAATAGAAGTCACTAATACCTAAAAAATTAATCAGTAATACTCAACTACAAAAAAATACATTATTCTGTGTATTTGTGTGTATTTTGAAAAAATCAAAATTGAAGTTAAACTTCAAATGCATGCTATGCACTTGCATACTAGAATTTATGTTCAATATATTTGATGTTTTAAATATTTTGCAATTTATTGCTCCATTATATTCCTATCTCAATCTTCTTAAAATAACACTTACATTTTACCTTATCTTCTATCGATTCTTTTTTTTTTTTAATTATTTTGGTAACCTATAGAAGAGGAGATATATTTGTAGGAGGGATAATATAATAATAAGAACAATTATAAATATGATACAAAGCACTTCAATAAACTATAGGGTATATTGGTCAATATATATATCAATTTTAATCTCAACAAAATCTTAAAACATAAGTAATTTTTTTTATATTTTGACAATTAATCATATACAATTAGATATTATTTATGTAATCAATTAAAAAGGGAAAAAGACAACTTGGTTCTGGGGGTAGGTGGCATAACATTGGAGTAACCGGAATAAATTAGCATTATCTTGACTGAATAAAATCCAGAAATGGATCTCCAAAGTCCAAATGACACTCTCAATCAACACTCGTTATTAATCTTAGCCGTTCGATCAGCTGTCATTTTACGAACCATTTTGTAGTATTATACTCCCTCCGTCCATGAGTAATCTTCCCACTTTCCTTTTCGGGCCGTCTACGAGTAAGTTTCTCATTCCATAAATGGAAATAACAACACTCTATTATATATAAACTTTAACCTTCAAACTCACACAATATTACAAAAATGTCACTCATTCAGTTTATTTTTCAACACTATTAATTACTTTATCCCAAAAGTCAACATGTGGCCCACCATATATTAATAAACAAATACACTTTCTTAAATCATTCAACAAAAATAAGTGGGAAACTTACTCGTGGACGGAGGGAGTATATTTTTAAGAGAATATATTAATGTTATCCGCATTGGAGTATATCAATTTAATGGTTGAGATTGCTTCAAAAAATATCCCCGAAATCAAGATATGTTATATATAAGTTTTAAATATTTTCTATTATACTTATGTCAATAACAATATAGTGTGAAAATGGTTTATACATAAACCATTAAAGGGTATTAGTTATTTTTACCAAAGAGTATTAGTTATTTTTACTAAAGGGTATTAGTTGTTTTCCTTGAAAAGTATTAGTTGTTTATTGAAAATTAATTAAGACTCTTCAATAAAAACAATTAATATTCTTCATTAAAAACAACTAATACCCTTTAGTGAAAACAACTAATACCCTTCAATGCATCTTGTATGAACTAATTTCACTCTATACATACTCTCTGTTAAAGTATTGTATGCATAAGATGCAAGGTCCAATTCAGGTATATTTTAAACAATTAGAATTATTTTCACTGTACAGTTTCAGATGTACAACTATATCTATTCAATATAAACAATCAAATTTATTCAGTAAACATAATTTTAACTGTTTAAAAAAAATACATTTGAGTTGCACGGACACTTGGTGGACAAACGAGTTACTCTATACTTATATGTGTTTTATAGTCTCATATCTTTTTATGAGTAACATGGTGTGCTTCAGTTGCATAATGTTAAAGAGAAATAATTAATATTGATTGTTGAAAGGCGAACAGAAATGGCATCTAGACGAACAAAATTATCCCAAAGTGCATACCTTTAAGCCAACAAAATCAGACTAAGCTGGGATCAAAGGATGAACAGTTCCAGCTCGGCGAGCTATATTGACCAGGCGGGCAACTTTAGCCCAAGATCCACGTGGATCCAAATTATGCCCTGGCGAACATATCTAACTCCTCGGCGAACAGATTTGACTACAATATCAAGATATCAAATTATCAAGAAGGATGACCGACAAAATCAAGCTAAAGTCTCCCCAAGGATAAGTCCAACAGGATGGACAACTCTTGAATACGAGCAAGTCCATCACCAAGGAATAGAATTTAGTTTAGATAATGTCAAATAGTCAACATTACAAGTGTCATGCATGCACACTTGGAATGTCAAAGGTTTTGTACACCTCCTGCTAGGCAAACATGTATAAATACCTTGATTTTCAACTAATAAAATAAGCACAAATTAATATACACGTCCAAACTTCGACTTTACACCCAAAGCACCTCGATTATCGAACATACGAATTAAATACGAAACTGACTTACGTATTTACTTCCAATCTATCTAATTTTCGTATTCACTAATTACGTTAGTGATCAATCACACGTAATTGTTTGGTGATCTAATTAGTAAACAAAAATAGCCACTAATCCTCTCGATTAGATATGATCATCAACATTGCTATCAATTAATATTGATCAATGACAACAAATAGTTCTAGTGTGCACTTGAATGCATAGTATACACTAGGATTTTGAAAAAAATACCTCAAGCAAAAATTAGCAATACCCCAAGAATTAATCAGTAATACCTCAAGAAGACAATAATATTCCAGGAAGATATCAGTAAATACCCCAATTACAAAAAAAAATACAGTTTGGTGTGTTTGTGTGTATTTTGAAAAAAATTAAAATTGAAGTCAAAATTGAGCTTAAAATTCAAGTGCATGTTGTACACTTGAATGCACCTTAGAATTTGTTGAACAACATTTAACATTGTTCAATGAATATTAAAATGAGTTACATATTCTTTCGATGCTTTGTGAATATACTTTATCACATTGATATACACTCATATGTATCATCCATGAAATTTATTTATCATGGATATATTCAATAACGAACAATATACATACAAATAAAGTATTTATATCACTGATGACATCAATATAAAAAATTAGTTATCAAATTCTTCACTGTAAATTTCAGTGTACCATATCAGCCGCAAATTAATTAATAATAGGCAAACAAGAATTTTTTACATAAATTTTAATTTTATAGCAAATAATTTTTAAACCTATTCTACGGCAAGCAACTCTAATTGCTAAATTTAAAAGTCAAGTTTAAAAGAGATTAAACCTATTTAAAGGGTATTTGGCGGAGCTTATAAGTAGGGGTGACAATTCGTGCTAATGGATCGTGTTTCATGTCGACACGATAGTGACACGACACGATAAGTTCCGACACTAACACGACACGATAAGCATCAGTGCCGACACGACACGAACACGATAAAATCCGTGTCAACACGGCACGACACGATAGTTTTCGTGTTAGTATCGACACGACACGATTCATTCCGTGTCGACACGACACAATAATGACACGACTCATTCCGTATCGACACGACACGATAATGACACGATTCATTCTGTATCGACACGAACACGATATAAACCTGATAAAAAAGATGGCTAAATTTAAAATTTCAACACAAAAAACTACAAATGTTCATAGAAAGCATATTCTATCCAAAACGATTACAAACCAAAAGTAATTTTTATTCTTAATTTGGTCCTTATAGTATACTTAGTTTATAAATTGATGGGCCTGAGAGTTGGGCTTCATTTGCCTGTTTTTTAGTTAGGGATAAGAATTTGAGACTAAATTTTTAATGTGCTTGAAAAGATAAAGTTATATATTATTATTTTTGTAAAAATATAATTAAAATATATTTCGTGTCACTATCGTGTTATGTGTTATTTCGTGTCACTATCGTGTTCGTGCTTAACGGGTTGTTAACAGGTTAATGGGTTATCCGTTAATTTTATCGTGTTTAACGTGTTGACACTAATCCGACACTAACTCGCCACGAAATTTCATGTTCTTATCGTGTCGACCCGATAAGGACACTAACCCAATAAGATCAACACTAACCCACAATTTTCGTGTCGGATTCGTACCGTGTTATCGTGTCATGTTTGCAATTGCCACCCCTACTTATAAGCTCTTTAAAACATCTTATAAGTTGTTTAAGAACTTATAAGCACAATCAATGTGTTTGACAAAATAAGATGTTTAAGAGCTTATAAGAACATAAAATAAGCTCTTAACAACTTATAAGCTGTAAAAAAATAAGTTGAGATTTCCCAACTTATTTTTCTAACCATCCCACCCCTAACCACCCACCCCACCTCGGAACCACCCACCACTCCCCCAACCCCACTCACCCCTACTCCAATATAAAAAAATTAAAAAATATATTATTTTATATTAAAATTAAAATTTAAGAAATATTTATCATAGATTCTCAAAGATCTTATAAGTTGTATTAGCCAAACACTTTAGCAACTTATAAGCTGCTTAAAAATTACATCTCATAAGCTCTTAAAACAACTTATAATATATTAGAGCTTATAAGATGTTTCAAATAAGCTTAGCCAAATAGGCTCTTGCTATAAGACAGATACCACTGTAAGATATATGTCGATAGACGAACAACTATTGATACCGAGCGAACAACATTAAGGACATAACATCCGGTTTATTTATAAAACTTATAACCAAGGAAAATATGACGAGCAAGTATGGTGTAAGGGTGGTGCACAAATCAATATGGGATATGTCATTTAAAGCCACAAACCTGTCAGCGAGCAACTTCTATACGAGCAACTTTTTCACGGTTATCCAGAATAAAGTCAAGATTAAAGATAACCCAAAGACAATATGAGCGAACAACTTTTGAATGACCACCAAGAACGGTGAACAACTTGTATCAAATAACTATGATGTCTACCACCAAGTTGAGCATAGACGAACAACTCCAAGGACGAGGCCAAATCTGTTAGTGTTAGTGTCCTAGAGACAATCCTTTGTGAGGATATAATACTAAGATAATATTCAGTTTTGGTTTAATAGTATAATTGATTTAATATTAAATGTATGGCGCTGCACTTATCTGAATATTATGTTTGATTGTTTGCATTTATTCTTATCTGTGTTCCCATGAATCACTACTGTTATTTAGTGAGTGAGAACTCAGATGACTTAAGTATGATTCTCAAATTACTCCAATCAAGGATCATTAAGAATAGGATATTGATGATGCATTTGAGATTGGTGTGCGATCTGCATTATACTCTTAGGAGAGTATATTAAGATCTCACTTACTACGAGATATTGGGTATCTCATAATGGATGCACGAATACCTTAGAGGGTATTGGTATACCCATATGGGAAACCGCTTAATGTAATTCCATATAATGTGTCTACGTGTATCTCGATTAGTGGGAGCAATGTGATACTCATTTGACTTGAGGTCAATACACACGACATGTGTGGAGTGATGAACTTTGACCATGACCGACGCTTGCACCCTCCAATGGTAGATATGACATGGATTGAGTTCATCATGAAATACATGTGTGTGGTAGTTGAGCCAAGAATAAGATTCATTCCTCGAATGTGGAATTAGAGAGAATACTCGTCTTCTCATCATAATTGGATCTAAGTCGTTGGTCGACGCACATCAACTTAGACTTTTTGGCTAAGCGTGATATAATTGATCAATTAGTGATTAGAAATAATATGATTAAGTTATTTGCATAGACACTTCATCATGTTCAAGACTTAATCGGGTATTCATGAATGAAAGGAAGATGTCACAATAGCTTACAATATTACATGAGTTGCAGATTTCCTTGCAACGTACCTCGTATATTGAGAATGTTTGATTTATTGTCTAGGGTTCAACTAAGACAGTTAGTTTGACTAATCGCTCAATATACGAGGGTCTATGGGTCACACAACAAGTAATGACAATTTACCAATTATAGTTGGTTGATTAAATATTGTATTGGATATAATATTTAATTTATGGAGAATATAATAATAATTATATTTGGAATTAATTATTATTAATATATAATTAAATTAGATTTAATTAAATATGAATTCTCAATAATAATATTTGAAATATTATTATATAGAATACTATATAGTCAAGATAATAATTCGTAGGAATATATCTATAAAGAAATAAAATCTGTAGAGATTTTAATTGACGGGCTAGGCCTATTATCTTGCTTAGGAATTAAGGCAAGATTATCCTTATAAATATGAGTCATATGGGAATTCCACAATACACAAAAAATATATTTTCTCCATAAAATCTCTAGCTCGAATTTTCCTAGCAAGTTCGTCTCAAGATTCAACGCTGGCAAATCGGTGCGGGTTGGTAGAAAGTTGTTACGTGGATACCATAGTGGAGAATTTCGCGTACGAATTGCTATAAGAATTCTTGTTTAAGTTTTCTCGTATTTAATTGCAATTAACTTTTCGTTGTTGGTGAACTATTTATTCCGCTGCGCATGTATTAAGTGTTTACATCCGTGTTGCAGAAATCGGGCGCTAGAGGGCCCGAGCCCGCCGCGATTTCTGCCAAATCGGTTGTTTTAGGCGTCGGCCGACATTTCGCTGCCTAGGCGCCACCCAGGCGCCCTCGGCCGTCCTAGGCGGCTAACATTTTTAATATTATTAATTAAGTTAGGGTTTCCGGTGAGTTTGCACAGATTTCCCGGTGTTGCTGCTTCGAATTCATCCGACCTTGACAGCTCTCTTTATTTTCGGTGTTCTCGGCACCTCTGCTTTTTCTGGCGATGCGTACTGGCATGAATCGCCATTGATTCCGACGAATCGAAGGTCCCCCGGTGCGATGGAGCTTCGCTCCGGTATCGCGGATGCTGGTCAGAAAAGTGGCTCGATTTCAGCGTTCCTCCATTAATGGCGTGGAGCTCCTCTCCCCCGTCATGGCTTCTTTTAACTTCCATGGATGAACAGCTTGAAGCTCCTCTCTCTCTCTCTCTCTCTATCTATCTATCTATCTATCTATCTATCTATCTATCTATCTATCTATCTATCTATCTATCTATCTATCTATCTCTCTATCTCTCTATCTCTTAATTGAAAATGGCGTGAATTGTGCTTAATTCCTTGGTCAAATAAAAGGTGTGGGGCCCAGCAACTCTTTGCATCTTACTTTTTAATGTTTTTTTAGCATTAAAAAAAACTAGGCGTTAGGCGGCCAGTAACTGCCCGACTGACAATTTCCGACTTCTACAACATTGGTTTACGTGCTTACAAATCCCAACAAGATCAACTAAGAAGACTTTGTAACTAAGCTAAAGATTAGATAAGGTCAAATTAATCAAAGAAGACACATGTCAAGCATGCAAGCCTAGAATTCCAAGAGTTTTGTCAACTACCTACTTGGTGAAGTGTATAAATGCATCCAATTTCAATGAATAAAATAAGTTCAAATACACAAAAAATACTCTGACACACACTTGTACACCACAAAGCACACATATTCGAAATAAATACGTAATCAATATACATATTTATTCGTTTTACCTCCGATTCGACGTATTTACCATTTATAATGATAATAACTCACACATAATTGATTGATGATTCTATAAACAATATATGCAACAGTGTATGTAAAAAGACACAATAAACTCCAATATCCCACTTATATAGAACAAAGTGAGAATAGCGAACAACCAAATTAGTAGTCTGGAAAATTCATCAACTTGTTTTAATCTTTTCTAAGCATAGATACAGGGATTATTCTTTTGTTATACATTTAGGGACAAATTGCAAAAATAAGACTTATCTTTGCTATTTATTGTATTTTGAGGATCGAACTTTCGACTTTTAGCAAGGCAGGTATCGAACTATCAAATTGTTGTAAAAAAAAAGAACTTCGGAGAATTTTAAAAGAAAAAATAGGGGAAAACATTATTGCTGCAAATATTAATTTATATATAAAAAATAAGAAAATTATGTCATAGGGATTGAAACTAATTATGGTGGCAAATATACATTACAACTTATTGATCGATCTTATGTTGAGAACCGAAAAAATCACTATAACAATTGAAAAGGTGTTTATTGCAATGAATATTTTTCAGCTCGATAAGTGCGATATATAAAAAATTTCGATATTTTTTCTGCATTGTCATCCCTAAATTTAGACGATGTCCAATTTTAGTGAAAATGGTGGAAAGAATAGGAGAATTTAAATTATGTACACTAAATGCAGACGTTTTTACATGTACTCAGCATTGAGCAATATGTCAAACGATCCTGATTAAAACATTTATGATGGAAAACAACCTACACAATTCAAATTTTGTGCAGTCAAAGTATACCTAGAAAGTTGTTTGGAAATAATCTTACATTTGGATGATAATTGAGTAGCGCACCTTTTAAATTTTACAAATCACACTTTCATCATTAGGAAAAAGTACCAATTCCAACAAAATATTTTGTGACGAAATTAAATTGATTTTCTCAGAATTTCAATGTATACGGTCTAAAAACCTAAAAGGGTTGGCAATAAATTGACTATATGAACTAGGGTAGTTACTGAATAGAATCATAGGTTGAGATCTCAATGCCGTATTATAGCATCATCACAAGTTCTTCAAAAATTGAATATCATTATAATAATTGTGAATAAGTTGATGTACTTTCTTTCCAATCCCATGTTCATGCGATGCAATGTCAGGTTTATAGAATATAATATATATTATTTGGATACGAAACGAAACGAAACGAAACTATATAGGGAGATAACCGAATTTAGTCGAACTGAGTTTTAACTTATTTATTATCATTACAAACTTTAACTTAATTTATCAAATACATTGTTGGTTCACGAGCTTTTCGAGACAAAACGGATTAAATAAATATCAATTATGAATTAAGTTATTCATCAATTCATTATAAAGAAAAAATTGAAACTCTATCCTTTATAATTAAATTGAGTAATGCTCGAAACCGGAACAAACACACCTCCAAGTTCAAGTTGTATCGAGTGGCACAAACCCCGGCCACATACTACAAAATTAACGTGGATACTGCGTTTTTAATGAGTTTTCAGAAATTGGTTTTAAAATGATATTGGGTAGGTCTTGTATGAGACCGTCTCATGACATGAGACAATGAGCACTACAACATAAGTGACATTATGTAACACCCAAAAAATATTACATAATATGTATAAAGTGTTACTTATGTACAAGAAGTAACACTTTAAGGCGTTGCAGTTGCTGGCGTAGCCTAAAGTCTAATGCAACACTTTTTATAATATATGTAACACTTTAAAAAAGTGTTACAAAATATATGTAACACCTATATAAAAACTTTAGGCAACACTTGTGTAAATAAATAAATAAATAATGAACAAAGGGAAAAAAATGTAGTCTCTAGGTATTGAACCTTGGACCGCTTGTCTTGAAAAAGCGTTACCAAAAAAACCGTTACATATATAAAAGTGTTGTCTAAAAAGCGTTACCTACTATAAAGTGTTACCTAAAAGCGTTACTTATTTAAAAGTGTTACACATAAGTGTTGCATATTAACAAAGTGTTACATAATATATAAACTAAAAGAAGTGTTACCATAATGTGTTACATAAACTAAATGTGTTATAATAAGATGTTACTTAAAGTCAACTATGTTGTAGTGGAGAATGCGTGTAAATTAGAGCATTGACTCATTAACACTTTGGTAGCAGTATGTGTTAATTTGTATAGTCTCATGTCATGTGACGGTCTCATACAAGTTTTTGCCAATGATATTAGAGATGAAAGAGAAGATTTTGTTGTCTATAGTACAGAGAGAATAGTTAGAAGAATTTGATTCGAGGAAGGAGAAGTCATGGATTTGCACGAAGCACTTTCTTAGCTCATCGGTTTAGACTATTGGAAAATGATCATAGAAATGGATGCTCAAATTGTCATGAACGCTATACTAGTTGTTGGAGCGGATGGTTCTACGTTTGGTGATATCATTAAAGATTGTAAGCGTTTATTTCCATTTTTCTCACCATTTTAAAATCCAACATGCTCGTAGAAATATCAATTTTGTGGTTCATCGTCTTTTTAGAACTGCTAGACATAATCCTAGCCCTTATTGATTAGTGGGATGAACCTCCGTCTATTGTGGTTGATATTTTTGGTACTTTATGTACTTGCAACATTTCTCACCCACCCACTCACTCTCTACTACATTTTATATTAACATAAAATTTCATCGACCATACATTTTATCGTTTCTAATTATACCCATATTTACTATTCATTAAATTATCTTCATTTTCCAAAATTATAGAAAGATTCACAAATTGTCAGGACCTTTTTTTTTTTTAGAAAACCTTTGAAATAAATGGGATTTTTTTTTTTTTTTACCATAAATGAGAGTGAATATGCATGTTAGTCAACTTTTCTTTCATATATTTTTTATTGTATATTGACACTGAAAATAATACTCTTGAAAAATTTAATTCAGCCAATTACTGCCTATAGAGTACGCTACGTCAACTTATAACAATCGTGCAATAGATATATGAAAAAAAAAAAAAAAAAATTAATTGTTTATTTGAAACTGTGATTGCATGACCACATATATCAACCAATCGTACAAGGAAACAACTTTCTACTTGTTAAAGCATTCGAGCTTAAGCTGAATACTGCATTAAAACCATAATTGTATTTTTTTTTTTTTAAGTCAGAAAATTATATTAAAATAGAAGAGTACAATGAATACTCGAATCTTATACTATAATCCAACTAAAACAAAATTTCTACAGATTATAAGAACTTAGGAAAAGAACCAGGAAAAGACACCGAGCACACCAAGGTTATGCGTGGATAGAGTTATTTAAAATTTAAAAATTAATAGATTAAAAAAAACAAATGAATTTAATTCAAATGATATGATTTTGCTTAATATATATTTAAATGTATTCTAATTTGAATTAGGATTAAGAATAATCATTTGAAATCCATCAATTTTAATATCTTACTCAAACAAATAGAGTAAATTTAAATTGTGGATTTAAAATCTATAAATTCCTTCATCCAAACACAATTACTTCTAAATCCTAAACTTAATTTTATCCACCTCTATGTTGGATTCCTTTGAAGATAACGCTATTCCTAGCTAGGTTTCCAAAGGCGCCTCCAACAAAAACCTTGTCAAATGGCATTCATAATTTTTTTCCTAAGCTTACTCCCAAAGAAGCAAGCGAACTAAGTGATATGATCTCCAGAGAAGTGATGTCCAAATAACTACACCGAAATAATTTTATCTCATCTAAAAGTTCAAATTTGTAGAAAAATGTAAAATTAATTTATTGAATTATTTACCTTAAAGTACCCCTCCTCCCATGAGAGGCCAAATGAGTAAACAATTTAATATGGTGGAGTTGCTCTTAGCGGGAATCGAACCCAAGATCTTTGTCTGGGCTATGAGTCTTTTTGGCTCTAACCATGAAAGAATTTATCTTATCTAAAAGTTTGAACTTATAAAGAAGTGTGCAGTTAATTCATTTAAGGGTACGGCTATTAACACCCACGATAATACTTTGTTCACCCATTACTAAATTAACCCACCATGTATATTGCTTATTTTTTTTATTTTTACTTAATACACCCCCTTAAAATTTACAACTATAACCTTAATATAATATTTACATTATTTATTATATAGACATACCCATCAATTTAAAATTAAAAAAATAGCACATCAACAATTATTTTTTATTTTAATTGAACCACGGCTTCCTGCCATTTAAAAAAAAAAACCACAATTCCTTTTATTTTCATTGTGTACCAATTTATAAATAAACAAAATACTTTAATTTCATTTAAATTGTGTCTTTATAATTTATACTTTTAGGATTATACTTTTTTTTTTCTTTTTTTAATGGTGCAACTATGTGTGAAAGAATAAATATTTTTACGTGAATTCTGAGATTTTGGGGATGATATTGAAAGCATGAGTGTTTAATAAATAGATTGTTTATTTTTTTATAAAGAGTATATTAGTATTTTTATTAAACATTTTTTTTAAAACAGAGGAAAAAAGAGGTGGGTGAACAAAGCATTTTCATGTGGGTGAATAGCAGCGCCCTTCATTTAATTATTTCTCTTAAAAAAAACATTTTTCCATTCAAATTGCAAATCAGGCAAACACCATTATGCTCTTCGAAGATAATACCCTTCTTGGTTATCTTTAGTGGAAATTTTGTTTCTCAAGGCCTTCCAAAAAAAAGGAGGAAACCTTTGCTAATATATCATGTCAGTTGGCCTAAAAGATGACAAAGTTTCATAAGAAAAGTGCTCATGATATATCATAAAAATGTTTTAAACTATTAACTATTTGATTAATAGTATAAAAATCTCATTAAAAGTATAAAAAATTTGGATCAGTGGTATTATATTGTAATTGTTGTTGATTTTCTTTTTTACCTCACCTTTTAATACTTCTAATGTGATTTTTTATACTTTTAATCAAATATTCAATACTTCAAAATAATTTTATGATAAGCTTATCATATACTCCCTCCATCCCAGTTTTGTTTTCCCGTTTGACTGTGCGCGGAGTTTAATGCGAGAGTTGAATTTTAGTATTTAAATGAATAAAGTAGTATTGAGAATGATGAATGATGAATAAAATATTATTTAAATGAATAAAGTAATTTTCATTTTAGGGATGAGAAAATAAAATTGGGACAGACCGTTTTGGCAAATGAGAAATGTACGGAGGGAGTACCTTTTTCATATAAAATTTATTCCTTAAAAAATACTTCCATATATAAGCTCTCACACCGCCACATACTCCCTTTTAATCTCCATGCAGTACAAGAAAATAATTTTCAAATAGGTGATGATTTTGTAAACTAGCTAAAATCAAAGGGGCATATAAGAAAAAAAGACTTGCATTTCCGCACTATAACTACCATGTACCTAATTTATAATTTGATCTCGAATTCTAATCAAGTTTATCTAGATAATTATTTTAAAATGTAACAAAATTTATTTTGATAAACATTGATTTCTTTTAGAGAGAACTTATAAAGAGACAGTTTGGTCAACATTCATACTTTATGATACGAAACTCTGCATTTCTTTTGTAGAACATATTTTAATTTAAAGAAATTTGAGAAGTTTATGCTTTATATTCCAATAATATAAACTCTATTTTAATGCAATAATTCATAAATATTAAAAAAAAAATTCCAATAATATAAACTCTATTTTAATGCAATAATTCTTAAATATTAAAAAAAAATTAATGAATTAATTCCGCATCTTCCTACAATTTTGAACTTTAAGATGAAATGAGTTTTCTTATGGTATCAAAGTATTTGAATCACATCCACGCCCCACAAAAAATAATTATAGTTGATGGGTCTATTCCCAAAGGGTAGAATCGAGAATCCAGCCCACAAGTATTGGTATTAGGAAATTAATATTCTATCTGTTTCAAAAAAAAAAAGTGTAGTCCTAGAAATTTTGTATCAAATTAAAAATCATAAATTATGACATGCATACCCCTTAGAGATCTATTATATTCTAATAATCCCTATAAGATCTCTTATATTTTAAATTAAGATCTGAGGTAAATTAGAAAAAAGTTGTGGAACATAGCTAAAACGATACTTATTTGGAAACAAAATTTAACCTTTAAAACGATAATTATTTTAAAACGGATGGAGTATAAATTAATTAATTTCACATTTATTTATAAGTTTGAGCATTTAAATGAAATGAATTCCTTTTAATCCTATTTGGTAAGTAGAATTGGCTTTTTTTTTGGAAAAAGAAAAAATCAATTCTACATTGTTTGCAATTACTACATAACCACCTTAAGGATCTATTTTGGAGAAACATTGATTTTTGAGAAAATATCAAAACTAGTCCTGTAACTTAGGTTGATTCCAATTAAAGTCCTGTAACTTTTTATTTTCTCAATTTTAGTCTTGTAACTTTTTATTTTCTCAATTTTAGCCCTAAATTTATCAATTGCAGTCCTTTTTGGTATTAAAATTCAAATACTCACTGAAAGAATTGAGGTTAATTTATTTTCCATCAAATTGTACACGTGGACTACCACATAATCAAAAAATTAATCGACCATCTAATTATAATCGGCCCGTTTGGAAACAAAAATGGTCCCGACCCAAATCAGTGAGTTTTTTTTTAATTTTGAGGCAATATAAGGACTAAAATTAACAACTCCAGGATTAAAATTGAGAAAATGAAAAAATACAGGACTAAAATTGACAGTTTCAGGACTTAAATTGAGAAAATAAAAAGTCACATGACTAAAGTTGACAATTCCAGGACTAAATTTGAGAAAATGAAAAGTTATAGGACTAAAATTGGAATCAACCTAAGTTACAAGACTAGTTTTGATATTTTCTCTTGATTTTTTGGAGAAACATTGATTTTTTTGTAAATATGTGTTCATTAATTGATTTTTTGGCAAACACTTCCACTTTTAAAATTACTTAATTTCAAAATATTCTCCACTTTTAATTTTATTATAAAAATCACTTAGAATCACTCCTGGTTTTGGAGTAAAGTTTCAAAATAGTGTAACTCTCGTGTACACTTGGTGTATGGTGCACTCACTCAACAATTGTGGCAATTTACACTAAGAAGTATAATTTGATTACATTGAAAAGTATGATTAAATTACACTGAAAATCGATTTTTAGTATAAATTTTTTAGTGTAATTTAACCACATTTTTTAGTATAATCAACTCACACTTTTCAGTGTAAATAATTTCAGTTATTGAGCGAGTAAATTATGGAGCAACGTTTAAGATATACCCAATGTCATTTATGACCGGCTCAATTGAAGAAGTGTAGGGGGAAGTTGAACTCATAACCTACAATCCTTGTCGTGTTTAATAACTCCATCGTTAACCACCCGATTCATACTCATCTTTGCCCATACAACATTACGTGGGAATTCTAAGGTCAGGGCATTTTTCTCTTCATAGTGAAACCTAATCTAAATAGTCTCTCAAATAATGGGAATGGGGTCAATATTTATGGCAAAATGATGCATAAGCACATCAAAATCAGCAATGATAGAATCTTGCATTTATCAATTTGCTAAATTAGTTTAAGTAGCTTTTCACATCCATTGAATTGGCTGCACCCACTTCGTGGGGACATTTTAGTACACTCATAACTAATGCCTAACACTAGAAATTAGATTTTATTATCTATTTCTCTAAAAGAAATTATATAGTACATGTCACACACACTTGATGTGATTTATCATCAAGTGGGGCCGATGAAATATTTTGATAACATTATAAAATGTGAGTACAATTAAGAGAATTTTTATTATATTTTATATATGGTGTGGTAATGATTTACAATATTTTATTTTTGGAATAATGAGAGGAAAAGGATGTGTGATTGGAAGCGGGTACAATAATGAAGAAAGAGAAAAATATTGAAAGGAAGTTGTTGATGTATTGGAAAATGTGAGCTCTGTTTTTTTATTATTTCAAGTGCGTCGTGTTGGAAGATCATTTGATAATAAAATTATGAAATGTCTATATAAAATACGAATGTGTTTTAAAATTTAAATGAGCTCAAACGAGATTAAAAAAAAAAAAAAAACGTAGGGGGCTCAAGAGTTTGTTAGGAAAATAGTGTTGGAAAATTGGCTCCCCAATAGAGTTTCGATATATTATTCTCCAAATTTTAAATTTGGGTGAATTTTAAAAAATGAGAATAAGGGAAAAATTAAAAAAAAAATTGTCACACATTTAAAAAATGTTGCGAGGAATTGAGTATACAAGTAACAAGTCATTTCTTGTGAGGTTCCTTAAGTTTCTCCATTTTAGAGCATTTAAACCATTCATTTTTAATCTATGAGAGTATGTTGTTTTGGGATTTAGGTGCGCGGGAGAAGTCATGACTTTTAAATCTTATGATGTGAAAAACTTATGTTTAATATGTGTATGCAATTGGAAGAAGCCTTTTTCTGTAATCTTCATCATTTTAATATTTTCCACAATAGAAGAATTGTCAAGTTTTCCTCCAATAATCAAAATAAACGATGCATACTTTAAAATGGAGGAAATTGAGGAACCTCTTCGCGTGCGTGTAGTGGGGATTGCATTTCATTGCTGAAATTGGCCTACGAAATAGAACTTGTGTATGGGCGTGACTTGCTACATGAATGTCTGGTGTTATTGAGAAATACAACTTGTGTGAAAATGATACATATACTATTCCAGTACTTCGGTGATATATTGTTGTTATTAGATCGTTGTATCTAGGAAAACAAATGTCCTACGATACACTAGCATCGAGAGTGAATAATATAATTTATTTTAAGTAAACTGTGTATTACATAGATCTCTATTTTTTTTATCCTATTTCAGTCATATATGGTGCAACCCTACTAATAAATAGAAATCTCAAACTCATAAATTTAAGAATTGATTTAAAGAATACAAACTCATATAAATAATATCAAAATAGAAATATATCTACGTATAAATGAAAATTTTAATTAGAACGTGTGCTCCCCTAAATTCATATTCCTACATTGTTTGTGAAGTATTACGTTATTAACATGAGGAATTGAGGAGGATGAGGCCAACTTTGCCAATTCATGAACATCATTGTTCTTCCTCCTTGGAACGTGGAAAAACCCTGCACTAGGGCCATACTAGTCCTTTCGAACTTCATCCAATATTACATCTTCAGGTCCCAGAAAAACCACTTCTTTGTGTAATGATTGTTATTGCATCCAATGAATTTGAGCAAAGAACATTTCCCAAATGCAAACTTATGTACCATTGTAAGTCATCCCCTATCGTTGTTAATTATGCACTTAATACCGAATTTGGAGCCTTGATTTGAACTTTATGAGCAACAATCACTACTAAATTAAGATTTAGGACAATACCCCCTGAAGAATATAAGTTGCAAATTTGATAGAACAAAATATTGCAAAACTAAATTTGATAGTTAGATATATTATCGAAACATTGTGTAGAAAATGAAAACTTCAATCACTAACATTCAAGTGGACCTCCTAACATGCAAACATTCAACGCCATCCCCGGCAACGGCGCCATTGACTTGAAGCGACTACACTAGCTTCTACTAGTAGCTACCCCGCAAGAGAACGGGTTCACTGTAGTATGGGCAAATATAGGGACCAAGTATTATCGAACCCAAGGGATGGTATGTATGCGAATAGATCCCTGAAGATCTACGCGTCGTAGTTAATATGAGTGTGATGTTTTTGGGTTTTTGAAAAATTAATTAAAAGACTAAAATAGACTAATTAACTAAAGAATGAAAAAGAACGAATTAACTACGGGTTGTTTTCTAATAAGAGATGGTGATGCTTAGGATAGGAATCCCTACGTATACTAACGGAGCAGGTACATAATCAAAGTAATCGTGACAAACAAGAATTAACCTAAGTAAAAGATCGTAGAATGAAAGCTCAAGATTTCTCACCCTAATACTTTATCCTAGCAATCGACTTCACTAATCCACTAACAAGTTAATGAATTGTGCTTAATTAATGAGACCCTAATTTAACTAAGGTGATGCGGTCGTCCTCCTTCGCTAAACCGGTAGATGAATTAACCTTTCCTAAACCCTCTCGTTAAGACTACTAATTGTTATTGAGTGATGCGGTCGTCCTCTCTCTAACACTTTCGTACGAAATTCAAAGGTAGAGTTAAGATTAATTATATGAATTCATTAATTAAGAGAATTAAAACTAACATCACCAATTACCTTAATTACGTACCCACATCCTACTTCTACGAGTTCATCCTAACCCAAGCATACAAGGGTTTTAGCCGGACATGGTTTTAACATAAATAAAAGCAACAGAAGAAACAACGAACATAAACATAATGAATTAAACGAAGAAACTAAGAAACATGAACTAGGGTTTAAAAAGAAAATAAATACGAAGAACTGAAATTGAATTAACTAAAACGAAATTAAAAGCGTTTAAAGTAACGAACTAATGACAAGAAACTAAGAATTCGTATGCAAAACCTCAACAAAACGTAAATAAAGCTTGCTCTTCTTCTTCCTCTCCAAAAACTAAGTCTAAAGTGATTTCTAAAGTCGGGATCCTTCAAAACGTGTTTGGAAGAGGTATATATAGGCACCGGGTCGAAACGGGAGTTAATGGGCCGAAAATACGCATCCGGAGGCAAAAGTATATGGGCGCTCGAGCAAAACGCTCGAGCGGTCCCGCTCGAGCTGTGTAGCTCGAATGATGCATTCGCTCGAGCGGTCGCGCTCGAGCTGCTCGAGCGCTGAATCTTCTCTGTATGTTTTGGGCGCTCGAGCTGCTCGAGCGCAAGAATTGTTCTGTACGTTTGCGCGCTCGAGTAGGGCGCTCGAGCGGTGGCACTCGAGCAATGCGCTCGAGTGATCTCTAATCCTTCCAAATGATACTTTTCCTCGTCCGCACTAATACCAATCGTATTTCTTCAATATTTTCTCATCCGGGCATCCGTTTGAGTCGATTCAAAGTCCTACGAACTCCTCTTTTCGTCCTCTATTCACCTATGAGCATCAAAGAGACAAATTTATCAATGTATAGAAATAATGCTCATTTGACTCCAAGCACTCATCGAAAACCTTCAAAACATGAGTAATTTGGGCACCAAAACATAACAATTTCACGCCTAATCAACCCCCCCAAACTTACCATGTTGCTTGTCCTCAAGCAACGAAATAATAAGTCAAGTGAAATTGTTAGGAATGAGTCAAGAATCAAATCATGCAAGTAATTGAACTCGAGCTTCAAAGGTCAATCACCTGTATACTCACTCACTTTCTTTCATCATACTCATGCAACAACAACAAGAAACACCAAGATCAAGCATGGACGTGCACTCAACGGTGTGTTTCACTCCCTCACAAGTGTATAACAGTGTTTAAGGGACTCACTCAATCAATCAATCACACATATTGGCAGTCATAGGCTTGTAAGCATTCTCACCTCCGACCATACTCTAGAAATCAATGCCGAATCAAAAAGGACTTTTCTCAAGGTTGTAATGTAGGCTCTTTGGACGGGTGGGATAACAATATGGGGTAAGTGACTCAAGTGAATGGAGAATAGAAAAATCAACTTTGGCACTTTGAGATTAGGAACAGAATCACTTCAACATTTGCAATCAATACACTTTAATTCCACTACTCTCAACACTTCAATTTTTTTCTTTCTCACTCTTTCACTTTTTTTTTTTCAATCACTTTTTTTTTCTCTTTTTTTTTTTCTCGCACAAACACATGAGCTCATTTTTTCTTTTGCTCATTCTCAATTTTTTGTTTTCTTTCCCACAACTCAAATCTCATTCACACCCTTCTTCTCATATTCACTCAACAAACAACCTTTTCCTTTTTCAACTCAATTCACTCCCTTCACATTCACACTTTCCTATTCTCCACTCAAATTGGGACAAAAAGGCTTAGGAATTGGAATAGTGTTCATATGTGCTAGCAAATAAAATAGGCTCTAGGCTCAAAGGGGCTAACAAGGGATCAATGTCATTGGTAAGGAAATTTTTTTGGCTAAGTGACTCAATAAAATCAAAGATGGCCTAAGATCACATTCGGCATATCAAACTAGACACAATCAAGAAGCAAGAGCACATGCAAGTTCTAGCATCCTCTAAGGTGACGATCCACTCACAAACGACGAGATTAAATCGTGCATTTAAATCTCGTAAGGCACAACTCTCACGGCTTTCACATCCATGCTAGTCCTAGTGAATTCTCACTCTCATCACACAAGCACTCAAAAGAAAAATTTACAAGCATACAAGTTCTTTCTCAAATCAACTCTAACTCAAACACTCACACAAGAAAACTCCTAACTCAGCCTCACAATTCACCCTACTCATCAAATCATACTCAAAGATAGCAATCAACAAGCATAAGGTGATTGATAGGCATAAAATATTGAGTAACAAAACAAATTAATAATAGCCCAAGGAGCATCTCAAGGCACCAATAATCAATCAAACTCAACTCAAAGATAAGGGCGTGCATGCATGTGCAATGTAATCATAAAAAGAAACTCCACCCCCCCAAACTTCGACCTTGCTAGAGGTCTAAGTTTGGGGTTGTGGGTTACCTCAACCAAATAATTCAATTTCTCTCAGTAGCTTTGCACATTCCCTTGTCTCAAGTTGGTTCCTTCAATCTCCACTTCTTTAGTTCCTTTACTCCTTTAGAGACAAGCCTACAAAATAAAGCTCTCAAGTACGAGGTTAGACATACGACTCTACAACATCCTAGTAACATAAAAGGAAAATAACTAAAAAAAAAAAAAACACTCAAAAGCAAATAAAAATGGGTTGCCTCCCATTCAGCGCTATTTTTAAGGTCCTCATGCCGGACCAAGCTCAAAGGAGCTTATGGGACATCATACTCAAATTTACCTCCCTTACTCTCATAAGAGTGGTGTTTGAACTCCTTTCCTTGATGCCCCGCCATCATGAGTACCTTTGCTTTCTTCCCATCCCCAAGTGTTATGGGTCTCAACTCCTTCTTGCCTCTATCTGGAGGAGTCTTACTAAACAATTTCTTGAGTTTGGACTTTTTCTTCTTAACTCCTCCTTTCCCGTCTAACTGGACCACGTCCACTTTCTTCACCTCTTCATCCTTCAACTTCTTCACTTCATCCCTATCAAAATAATCAAGATCATAACGCTCATGGGTTAAATTATCAAGTGAAGGACTAACAAAATCATGAATATCAGAAGGATTAGGGATAGAAGGTGTGTCTTCAACACTAGGATCAATTGCATCCATGCAATACAAGCTCTCATCCTCCTTCGGGTGCTTCATGGCTTCATATAGGGAGATCTTCACTTCTTGATCATCAACCTTCAATGTAATCTTCCCATTTGCCACGTCTAGCACCATCCCCGCCGTAGCTAAGAACGGTCTTCCCAAGATCAGGGGTACGTGCTCATCTTCCTCCATCTCTAGCACTACAAAGTCGGCTGGAAAGATGTGATCTCCAACTCTCACTAGAACGTCTTCAACAACACCTTGAGGTCGAGTAATAGACCGATCGGCAAGTTGAAGCGTCATCATTGTGGGTTGAAGTTCACCACCTTCCAACTTCTTGAAAAGCGATAGTGGCATCAAATTAATGCTCGCCCCGAGGTCGCACAACGCTCCCTTCTTGATCCCGTTCCCAATATCACATAGGATCGTGAAGCTCCCGGGATCTTTCAGCTTCGGTGGCAGCGCCTTGTGCACTAATGCACTCACCTCGTGGTTCAGCTGCACCAACTTCGGCTCATCCACTCGCCGTCTTTTCGCGATCAAGTCCTTCAGAAACTTCGCATAGTGCGGCATCTGTTCCAAAGCATCATAAAAAGGGATATTAATATGCAATTGTTTAAAAACATCAAGGAACTTAGCGAATTTCTCATCAAGCTTCTTTTTCATGAAGCGCTGTGGATATGGGATAGGTATCACCGATTTGGGTACCCCCCATTCATCTCTTTCTGTTTCTTTCACTTTCTCCCTTGCTTCATTTGCCTTTTTCCACTTAGGAACTCTCTCAACCTCCTCAAGGTCTTTGTCTTGATGGGACTCATCCATATCTTCATGCTTCTCAATCCCTTTACTTTCAATCCCCTTCTCAACTTCATCTCCTTTAGGCTCAATCTCTTCTTGGGGCTTCTCAGAATCAGCAGGCATCTGAGGACCTTCGTAGTTGGTTCCACTTCTTAGCTGGATCGCCTTGCACTGCTCTTTCGGGTTCCCCTCCGGCATTCTATTCACTGATTTTGCAATCTGGCTCATCTGGAGCTCTAAAGAGGTGAACCTTCGATTGTTCTCTTGTTGAGTTATAGTCCACTCAACGTTCATCTTCTGGAGCTCTTGATCACGTTGATCACCCTTCTTGTGCAACTCCTTCACATCGTATTCCAAGGATGACAACCGCTTGCTCCCTTCCTCCACCTTCTGAAGGATCGCTCTCAACATCTCCTCGGTTGATGCACCGCCTTCTCCACCAGGAGGTTTAGACCCCGGATCAACACCTGCAGGAACAGTAACACCAGTTTTTGGGTTAGCATAAGAAAAATTATCATTCCTCCCCCATGTGCTTTGAGGAGGCTGCTGGCCTCCTTGAACTCCTTGTGTGTTCCTCCATTGATTTTGAAGTGGCTGAGGGCCTGGAGGCACAAATGGTTGGCCATAAGAAGGCCTTCCATACTGATTACCACCTTGGTAGCCATTCTGATTGTAATATGGACCTCCCATGTAATTGGCTACCTCTTGCTGTCCACTGGGCTGGTCTACTCTCTCATTCTCTACTGCATGCTCTCCAACCAAAGTCTTCCCCAACTCGAGGTTGTTGATCTTTTCCATCATGGCCATCAGCAGCCTTCTCGTTCCTTCTCCCTCCTCAACCTGATGCACTCTCTGAAAATCTGCATCTCCACTCCAAGCACCGGCATTCGTGACAATGTTGTCAATGATCTCTCTACACCTCTCTATGCCTTGGTTGAGGAATGCTCCGCCCGCACAAGCGTCTAAATGGTCTTGCCCCGTCTTGTTGGCACCACTATAGAAGAACGCCATAATGTCTCCCTCATTGTACCCGTGCTGCGGGCACTCGATCAGCATGTTTGAGTATGTCTCCCACGCTTGGCGTAAATCCTCTCCTGACTTCTGGCGGAAAGAAGATATCTCAATTCTTGCTTTTATCGTCCTCGATGAAGGGTAGAATCGCTCGAGGAACAGACGCTCGAGCTCGGCCCAAGTGGTAATACCTCCCCGCGGGAGCGTATTATCGTACCACTCTTTGGCTATTCCCGTCAATGAGAATGAGAACAGCCTAAGCCTCTTTGCATCTTCAGACATGCCATTATAATTAAATGTGGAGGCTATCATGAGAAAGCTCCTCAGATGTGTGTGAGGATTCTCCTTCTCGATCACCCATTTGAACTGATTCTCGGTCAGCAGCTTGAGAATTCCTGGAGAAATTGAAAAGTTATTGGCCTCAACTGGAGGTAAGGCCACTCCATCGTAGTACCTCTGCGGTTGTGCCGCGAACCTGCCCCGAATTGCCATATTCTGATCTGCGTTCTGGGGCGCAGGCTGAGGAGCGACAGGTGGTGCTTGTATGTTTTGAACTGGAGGTTGTTGGTACACAGGTGGTTGGTTATAGACAGGAGGTGGAGGATACGGGTATGGTGGATAAGGGTATGGTGGGTATGGGTAATGTTGGTATGCTGGGTTATGGAAAGGGTTATTCGGGTTTTGTGGGTAAGCAGGGTTGTTCTGAGTATTTGGGACAAGATTCTGAGCTGGATTGTTTACATTTTGTGCACCCGGGTTCTGGCTACTACTATCTACGAACTGGTCTTGATTCTGACCACCACTCCCTCCAGAGCCATCAACCCGGTCTACTGCCTGATTGAAATCATTGGCAGCATCGTCCAACTCATTATTGAGGTCCATTGGTCCCTTCCCTAAGTCGGCAGCGTTCATCCTTCTCAAGAAGGCTCGGTTCCTTCTGGCTATTGTCTCAGGGTCTGCAGGTAATCTCTCTTCGCTCGTATTGCCTTGTGAGCGTGTTTTCATAAACCTGACACACTAGCAGAATGATCAAAACGCAACTGCCGATTGAATAAAAAAATAAAAATAAAAACAGAAAATAAATCACCCACTACTAACTACTAAGCTATCTACAAGTCCTATTCAAACATTCAACGCCATCCCCGGCTACGGCGCCATTGACTTGAAGCGACTACACTAGCTTCTACTAGTAGCTACCCCGCAAGAGAACGGGTTCACTGTAGTATGGGCAAGTATAGGGACCAAGTATTATCGAACCCAAGGGATGGTATGTATGCGAATAGATCCCTGAAGATCTACACGTCGTAGTTAATATGAGTGTGATGTTTTTGGGTTTTTGAAAAATTAATTAAAAGACTAAAATAGACTAATTAACTAAAGAATGAAAAAGAACGAATTAACTACGGGTTGTTTTCTAATAAGAGATGGTGATGCTTAGGATAGGAATCCCTACGTATACTAACAGAGCAGGTACATAATCAAAGTAATCGTGACAAACAAGAATTAACCTAAGTAAAAGATCGTAGAATGAAAGCTCAAGATTTCTCACCCTAATACTTTATCCTAGCAATCGACTTCACTAATCCACTAACAAGTTAATGAATTGTGCTTAATTAATGAGACCCTAATTTAACTAAGGTGATGCGGTCGTCCTCCTTCGCTAAACCGGTAGATGAATTAACCTTTCCTAAACCCTCTCGTTAAGACTACTAATTGTTATTGAGTGATGCGGTCGTCCTCTCTCTAACACTTTCGTACGAAATTCAAAGGTAGAGTTAAGATTAATTATATGAATTCATTAATTAAGAGAATTAAAACTAACATCACCAATTACCTTAATTACGTACCCACATCCTACTTCTACGAGTTCATCCTAACCCAAGCATACAAGGGTTTTAGCCGGACATGGTTTTAACATAAATAAAAGCAACAGAAGAAACAACGAACATAAACATAATGAATTAAACGAAGAAACTAAGAAACATGAACTAGGGTTTAAAAAGAAAATAAATACGAAGAACTGAAATTGAATTAACTAAAACGAAATTAAAAGCGTTTAAAGTAACGAACTAATGACAAGAAACTAAGAATTCGTATGCAAAACCTCAACAAAACGTAAATAAAGCTTGCTCTTCTTCTTCCTCTCCAAAAACTAAGTCTAAAGTGATTTCTAAAGTCGGGATCCTTCAAAACGTGTTTGGAAGAGGTATATATAGGCACCGGGTCGAAACGGGAGTTAATGGGCCGAAAATACGCATCCGGAGGCAAAAGTATATGGGCGCTCGAGCAAAACGCTCGAGCGGTCCCGCTCGAGCTGTGTAGCTCGAATGATGCATTCGCTCGAGCGGTCGCGCTCGAGCTGCTCGAGCGCTGAATCTTCTCTGTATGTTTTGGGCGCTCGAGCTGCTCGAGCGCAAGAATTGTTCTGTACGTTTGCGCGCTCGAGTAGGGCGCTCGAGCGGTGGCACTCGAGCAATGCGCTCGAGTGATCTCTAATCCTTCCAAATGATACTTTTCCTCGTCCGCACTAATACCAATCGTATTTCTTCAATATTTTCTCATCCGGGCATCCGTTTGAGTCGATTCAAAGTCCTACGAACTCCTCTTTTCGTCCTCTATTCACCTATGAGCATCAAAGAGACAAATTTATCAATGTATAGAAATAATGCTCATTTGACTCCAAGCACTCATCGAAAACCTTCAAAACATGAGTAATTTGGGCACCAAAACATAACAATTTCACGCCTAATCAGCCGACCCGCCCCGTCCGTTTTCAAATTTGCACTTTTTCTTTTTTGTCTTATTTTTTTAATTTTGATAGTCTACTACCATACCCTATACTATGATAAAGTTAAGCTCGATTATTATATGGTCAAATCATAGACTGAAGACATGTGAGAGATAATAATTTGATTTATTATACAAAGCTAGGAATGAATATTGACACAATTAAAGATAAAAATGAATTGAAGAAATAATTAGAAAATAAAAGATGAAATATCGAGTTCGATCCCCTTAATCTATTTTTATTGTACTAAAATATACACATATAACATGTTAATATATTTATTTAATTATATATTAATATGTATATATGTACGGGGCGAGTCGGGGCGGGTACCCACGGGGCCAATATAATACCCAGACCCGCCCCATTCTCAAAACGGGACGGGACTGGCCCGACCCATACTCAAAACGGGGCGGGTCCGACCTGACCCAAATGCCTCGGGGCAGGGCGGGTACCCACGGGGCGGGCCAATATTGTCATCCCTATGGATATTACACAATCTGATAATTCAAAAAATGAGAAAAAAGTTATTATATTTAAAAGGAGAACTTCAAATTCAAAAGGATCTTCTTATGTTACAAAAATTGAATTAGATGGTGATGTTACTGATAATGTGCTATGGCAATACTAATAACATTTCTTTTATATCTGGGCAGTTTGACAAAAAAAATTAAGAAGAAAATGAACAATGTTATAGATATTGTTGAACCAAAGGTTCAGATTAATAATACACCACAACTTCTTGGTAGAAAAACTTATTTTAATCAGTCTGAACAACTTAACTGAAGTAACATGTGTATGATCCTGAGTACAGAAAGAATGTGAAATGTGATGCATGTTCTGGTTATGGAAATTATGCTAATGAACATGTTATCACTTTGTTTGGTAAAAATATTTTAGGTGGAGTGCAACTCCGAGTCATGAACCTGGCTGATGAAAATAAATATGATAAAGAAGATAAATGTATTTTCCCAACAAGAATTGAATATGATGACACTTTTGATGACCATCTAGTTGATTTTTTTCTCTGGTGATGAGACAAATGTCATAGAATTTGAGACAACACTGAGTGAAAATAATCCAGGTATGAACAATTTTAATGGTTTTTTTATAGATACAGGTACTTCAAAAAATGATCATATATAAGTAGTGTGAGTCTAATAGTCAAACACTATGTAAGGAGTTAGAAATTCAAAATTATATTCTTGAGTTTATGACTTTAGAAAAAAACTGATTTGAGAAATTCTCTTACAAAACTTTAAGTGATCTTAATAAGAAAGGATATGGAACTCTATATAAAACTTAAGGATGAATTAAAAGGTTCAACTTTGAGTTTCAAAAGGAAAATTGAATATGGAGGGTGCAATGTTGACTAGACAATCAAAGCAGGATTTGGTTTTGTTGGTGACACAACTAAACATTTTCTCAATGATAAACCAATTAAATTTGTTAAAGCGGGAGAAAATCGTGTTAATGCCTATTAAAACTAAACACCAGTAATAAAACAAATAGTTTTTTAATGCAATCCATTGAAACACAAATTCACGGAGTTTTGATATACAAAATTTACAATATATAGTATCAAACTAATAGGCACGGAGAGATGAAGATTTTTCACATAAGGATCATCACTGGAATCGTAGTAAATCGGTAAAAATTTAATAGGAAAGTCATTAAATCACGAATACACAATAACACATACTACAAACACATAAATTCGTGGAGTTGTCAAATATAAAATTGATTGAACAACTTGTTGATAGGCGAGCATCAATCATATTTATGCGAACAAACATCAGGGACTTAACAAAGAAGATCAAGATTGGGATGCATACATCAATCTGAGGGATGTATGAAGTGGCGAACAACTCCGTCGACGAACAGGTTTTAAGACCCGAAACCAGATTAATATTCCGCCTGGTCTCTAGTGACGAGCAACTTTAAGGTGGTGTATCTACTAAACCTAAGAGGTGCATATAGACGAACAAGGAACCAAGATTCCAAAGCTCATCATAGTAAAAAATATAAGCAAACAACTTTTATTGAAAGATCCTTTTGGACAAATCAAGCCGACCTAGACGAACAATAATGAGTTCGAGATAAGACCAAAGAAGACTTTGTAACTAAGATTCAGCTTAGATAAGGTCAAACAAGGTCAAATGACACTTGTCTAGCATGCAAGCTATGGAGACCAAGAGTCATGGACACCTCATGTTTGCTAGCCTCTATAAATAATTGTTCTCCAGCTAAGAAATATAAGTTCAAATTCACAAATACTCCCACAACACACACAAACACACCTAAACATGCACACATACGAAGTAAATATAGATTCGACTCTCGTATTTACGATTTTATGATCCTAAGCTTCGATTTATTATTTACGGTGATAATCAATCACACGTTCTTGTTTGGTGGTCCCAAACCGAACTAAAACAGCCACTAATCCATCCGATTAAATTTGATCACCAACACAACTGAGGTACCAAACTAATCGGCTAAAAAGATAAAGAAATTGATATGTGGCTCGTCATTTGAATCTCCAAAAATCAATTGAATTTTGACCGGGATTCACCGAATTACGAAATGCAAATTTATGGGAACTAGTGTTGGAAATTGGTTTGAAATTTGGGAGAAAAGGACCTTCCATATAAGTAGACTTGTGTGATGGTTATGTAATCTTGACCAATGTCTGAAGTGATGGTGCTATGGTTAGCCCTTCGGGCTAACCTAAAGACCGTTGATTCGCACGGGCACGCGCATGTCACACTTAGCCGCATTGGGTGCTTTAGAGGCGTACTTTGCACTTCGTACGTACGCATCGTCCTGAGGAGCCTTTAATTATTCGAGACGCACAACTCGACCATGGCTCGCGATCGAATTGGACTATTGCTCGATGCAAAAGGGTAGTTTGCAGGACTCAAACCCATGATCAGATACGAAACAGTTCAGGCTAAAATGTGAAACATCGCGTTCGGTCAGGTGCAAAACGGGTCGGCGCCAGAATGGTTTTGCTCACCCATACGAATTAGTCCGTCCGGGTGTGAACCTTAAGCATTCAAAAACCTTTCAAGCATTCTAAGATTTGTATTAGAGTCGAGACAAATAAAGTTCTGAATACCCGAGGTCGTTCACTGATAACTTTCTATTCGTAGTGCAGCGGTCAAGAAGTTCCAAAGTTATTGTATCTTGGGGACAATTTCCTTTGATACCGTATTCCACCGAAGTACGAGACAATATCGTCTTACGGAGAAAGAGTCTAACTCTTGCCTCGACTTACTGTCCTTATTAAAGTCAGACTCTTCATTTCATCTTCGTCTACATATACCAAAATTTCCAACAACTAGATACAATGTGTTTGGGACCCAAAAATTATGTATGAGAATCTGTGGACTAAATAAGCTTTGTTAAATCCTCAAAGATTATCTTACAACGTTATTGTGATCTTACTCCCTAGTCCCATTGAAGACTTCACATCTAGTGAGATACACTTTTTTTTTCTTTCTAAAATGTGGCTTTTTGAGGGTGCTATTTGAATATAATATGATATTATGAAGGTGTTATAATTGAGTGTTATTTTCATTTTATGGGTGCAAAAAGTATTGTAGGACAGATGAAAAAAAAAAAAAAATTATAATGGGATAGAGAAAATATATCACTATTTAAAAGTCTGATAAAAAAATTATACGAAACACTATTGAACTATACATGATGAAATATTCAAGATTTTGAATATGGGGTATGATATGTAATTAATAAATATATTATACAATATTTAAAGTCTTAAAACTAGATGCAATTCTTCCTCATTTGGTAAAAAAAAACGTTCAAATTTAAAATTTGAGGGAAAAATTCACAAATTTGAAGCAAGGTTATATATATTTTTTTTTTTTGAAAAGGAAAAACTTATTACTCAAATATCGTGCCTCAAATCGGCAACAACAGCGTCCAAAAAGACATCAAGAATACTAATAGAAAAAAAGATGGCTCAGAAGCGATACCAAGAAATGCTAACCTATGTGTCACAATATTACCTCCACGTATTGTCCAAACAAAGGAAATAACATCAATTGAATTTGCCACGAGCACAATCATGCTTACCAATCTATCAAAATAAGATAAGTCTCAGCCACCGCCTCTTAAGTGCATTAATGAGGATTTGAAAATCAGACTCCGCTACAAGGGTATAAAAAACTTTATCCCAAGCTAACCGCACCCCTTCAACAACTCCACTCTCCCCGCCAAAATCTGGTGAGCGAAGCACCATTGTACTACTCCCAAATCATTACGAACAACCCCAACCCCAACAACAACCGCCCCAACATTACGTCGCACCGCTGCATCTGTGTTAAACTTTGTTCACCCAACTTCCTCCGCCACCCATCGCACCCCACCATCCACACGTCGATCACTATCTCTCGACAACCTTTTTGAAAAAAAAAACTTTTATAATAAATTGATACACGCGTAGTAAAATGTAGTTCACACCTTTTAAAATCAAATCAAATAATAAATATGAATTTAGTTACTACTAATTCATTAACACTTTCGAGGAGAATAAATGTAAAGAATGAAGGGTGATTGAAAACTTTAATGCTTATGTTCTGGTTTACTGTTATCATTTTTTACTTGCCAATATTGCTTTTGTTATTGAGAAGATATAATGTGAATGATGCGGTGAAGGGTATTAATAAATTACACTAATATATTAGTAAATTGCACTAAATATATCAACTCCGAATGATATTAGCTGTTTTCACAAAAAATATTAATTGAAGGGATATTAATTATTTTTACTAAAATACTAATTATTTTAATATAAAAATATTAGTAAATTGTTGTTTACAATAACAATTATTGTAAATATCATTTTACATAATATTTTACCTTTTTTTATTATTATAATTGATCTTAGGCACGGTAATTAGGTGAGGTATTTTTTTTTTATTCCATTTTTACTTTTCATTTTGGAAGTACGGTTGTACCCCACATTATATCTCCCTCTATAAAAACTTCTTGTTTGCTTTTAAAATTGAAGACTTATCATTAAAATATAAATTATAAAATATTAATATATGACAAGTATTATATGAAAATAATTAATGATAAGTTTATCATAAATCAGTTTTAAAGTATAATTTATTTAATCAAGAATATCAATAATTTTATCAGGAGTATCATTAATTTGGGTCAGTGATATTATATTTTTTAAATTGTTGAAAATTTTCTTGAACTCATTTTACTGATACTTCTGATGAACTTTTTAACACCCCTGATAAAATATTCGATACTTTAAAATAATTTCATAATAAGTTCATCATAAATCATTTTCATATAAAATCTACTCTTACTATAAATTATAATTACTAACATGTTAAAATCTGATATCTAAAAAATATTGTTAAAAAAAAAGTTTTGGACTAAAAAAAACTAAAAAAATTAATGTGCAATATTATATGACGTAAGAGTAGTTATAATGGACACTTGCGTGCATGATATTTACTTGAATTAAAAAAAAAATACCACAAGTAGAAATCAGTAATACACAAAAAAGTAATCAGTAATATCCTAATTGAAAAAAAAAACACAGTTCGGCGTGTTAGTGTGTATTTTAAAAATGAGTAGTTTTAGTATGCACTTTAATGCTTGATATGCATTTGGATTCTGAAAACAATACCTCAAACAGAAATTAACAATACCCCAATAAGTAATCAATAATACGCGAATTGCAAAAAAAAAAAAAAAAAATGATGTGCTAGTGTGTATTTTAAAAAAAAAATCTAAATTAAAACTAAGCTTCAAATTTAAATACATATTATGCACTTGAATATATGTTAAAATTTAATATAAAATTCAAGTACATGTAATGGTGAACTCCGAATTATATACCCACATAAATTTAGGAGTACTTTAAAGGGGCAGCCTCCTCTAGTATAGTTAATACTAATATTAGTACCAAACAAATCCTTATCTCATGAACAGCACATACTTCTAGGCCCACTCCAAATTCTAAAGACGGCCTTACCCACACTCGACCTGCTTTTCACTGCCCTTCTCACCTAAACTTCCCTTAAATTACCTAAACCCAATCATGCACCCCAGGCCCTTTATCGTCTTTTCACATCCGCAGATTAGATAAACCAGAACCAATAACAATCCAACTAACAACACACACCCAGCGTGTTTCTTACCCGATTAAAAAGCTGTCGCTTTTGACGCCGTTACAATTTTAACGGCAACGGCTTTCTACCTCCAACAAATATTGACCATATTTTTTTATATACACGCAATTTTTTATTTATTTTGGGTAACTCTCCTTGTACATTTGGTGTATCATGCATTCATTCAATAGTTGATACCATTATATTGAAAATTATTATTTAATTACATTGAAAAGTATGATTAGATTACACTGAAAATTGGTTTTAAGTGCAAACTTTTCAGTATAATCTAACCACATTTTTCAGTGTAACCGGCCTATACTTTTCAGTGTAAACAATTTCAACGATTGAGTGAGCGCACTTTGCATCAGGTGCATGTGAGCTTTTGTCTTCTCAAGTTCACAAATTCTTGTATGAACTTGAAATATTCAAAGCTCATTAAATAAATTGGATTTTGAAAAGTTAAAATTAATTTGAAATTTGATTAAAGTTCAAGTGCATGCTATACATTTGGGTGCGCACAAGAATTGTTCTTTCGGGTTGTAAAATGTTAGAGTAAGTTTCTTATGCACCTGATGCATAATGCACTCACTCAACAATTGAAGTTGTTTATATTGAAAAATGTGAGTTAATTATATTGAAAAAAAATCAGTATTAGTGTAAACTTTTCAGGGTAATTAATCCACACTTTTTTGCATAACCAAGTCACACCTTTTAATGCAAATAACCTCAATTGTTGAGTGAGTGCACCGTGCAACAAGTGTATACGAAAACTCGTATAGATGAAAAGTTACTATTGTAACATATTTTTGATTCGTGGTGAATTAACAAGCTATTACGTCACTAGGACGTAGTTGCAAATGGAGACTTACTAATTAATTTAACGCTTAATTACAAAATAAAATTACAATTTTTTTATTTTTGATAATTCAAACCAATGGATATCTATTAAGACCTAGAAATGCAGATTAATTATTTTTTAACATCTAAAAAAATCTAAATATATTAATACAATTAATTAAAAAAAAAAAAAAGGAGACACATCATTTTAGGATTGTAGCAAATCTGCATGTTGATTCGAATTGCACAAAAATTAAAATAAGAATAAGTTTACTAAAATTAAAGAATTTATAGTACTAGTATTTAATTACAATCTGTAAAAGATTGTAATATTATCTGCATTTAAATTTTAGTTTAAGTTAGTCAAATTTAAATATGGATGACAAAGAATAATAGGTTCGGCCTAGCATGGTAATTTATTTTGAAATTTGCACCTGCTCAATATATATTTTATAAAAATTGCATTTATTAGTTGCGTGCTTATAAAGGGCACGACTAATAAATTTGTGATTAATTAGTAAATTAATTTTATTGTACTTGAGTGCTCCCAAATCCAATCCCTAAATCTTAATTTTGCTATGATTTAGTATTTTACTCTTATGCTCATGATTTTACATGCCACTCCCCCAGGAAGAAGATATTAAAATTAATATTAATATTAGCCATATTTATAAAACATCATATCGTTATTATGATCAACCATACTAGTATAATATATTGAAAATCTATAAATTGGACCAAAATTTTATATAAAACCCTAAACTTCCTTTCTTGATGGATTGTAAAAATCTACTTAATTTTACTTTTAGATTATATTGTGATCTACCCAATCCAATAATTACTAAATATGTCCCCATTTTGATAATCGTTAAAGGTTACCAAAATTATATCATGACACGACAACATTAGTTGATTTTTATGGATAATAGATGATTAATTGAAATTTGACTAAAACTTTTTTCAATTATAAAAAAAATTAAGTTTAGACCAATTTTAATAAAACTCAAGTGCATTGCTTTTGTAAAAATTTTTATTGTTAAATTGATACTTTTTAATAAAACATCTAATACTATAAACAAGTTTTGTAGTATATCTGAATATTTCAGGTGGAGTTGGGGGTAGGGAATAGAAACTCAAGTATGTATAGAGTAAAATAAGTTTATATATGAACTACTTTACGATATTTTTTAATATAATCAATTAATTGTTTTTAGTTAAAAAATTAGTACTTTTAAGTAAAAAAAAAAAACTAATACTTGCCTGGAAATTCTATATATTCACTGTAATAATATTTATATACGTAGATATTTATTGCGGGTCCGTGCAAAAAATAGTATTGACATACTATATTTATTATTATATATAGGAAAAAGAAAAAAGAGAAAAGGGGAAAATAATAATAAGAGTAAAAATGTATTTTTAGTTGTGAGTCCTTTTTCTCCGGTTTTGTGTAATTTATTTCTTTTGAAATTCCTATTTTTCTCCTTCGTTTCCTTCAATTTTCTTCTCTCTTCAAACCTCCATAAAAACCGATCTCCATTTTCTCTCTCTTTCTCCTTCCCTCTCTCTCTCAAATTTTTTCTCTTGTTTTCTCTGATACAGAATTTGTATCTTCTTCGAGTTTGTGTCGCAATCACGAATTGTGCGTGCGAGCGGTGGAGATCAGGATCTCCGCCGTGCCTCGCCGGAGCGTGACGTCATCGCCGGTAGGAAGCGCGGCAGTGTGGAGACAAAGCGAGCAGGAAACTGCCGATTGCTTCTGACACAGACAGAAGGGAGAGGTAGAGAGAGAGATGGAGAATTGATATGTATAATTTATACGGAAAATTATTCAAATATGAGAGAGAGAATAGCTGATACATGTGGTTAACGTGCAATGTAGGGAAAACAGCAAGGAAAAAATGAAGAGAGAGAAAGGCATCGAAGAAGCTTTGGAGGAGGTTATTTGCACGGCACAGATACCTAGATCTCTTCTTCAATCTCCCTTGCCCTTGCCTTTTGCCGCAATTTATTCCAGTTTCATGTCATTCTTAAATTCTGAGATGATTCTCCCTTTGTTTTCTCTCCCTCAATTTCAATAAAATCCTCTTCCTGTCCCTTCTGCTCCTTCTTGTCTTTCCTTCGCTCTTTCCAAGAATTTTTTTGCTGCTTTCTTTGTTTGGTTCTTGATTTCGGGACATGTGTGGTGTAATTTTGAAGGTGAGTTTTTGTATTTAAGTTTTTGTCTTGAATTTAGCTGCGCAGTGTTTGATCTCATGAGGATTTTGTTGTTTTGAGTCCAAAATTGGAAACTTTTGGTCGTCCAAGGCCTTTTACCGTGTGATCCGATGTTGAATTTTGGTTTACTCACCTGAATTTTGAGCGGGGAGGGGTGATTTTCTGTCATTTTGAGTTGGAGTTTTAGCTGATCTTTCCTTTTTGTTCGATCTGTTCGAAATCAGTTTTGGGGGGTATGTGAAGCGTTCTCTCTTATGTCCAAATAAGTAAATGTTTGCTGAATAATTAATAACCTTCTCAGCTCTGAGATCTTAAATGCAGTTATTATCATGTGAATTTGTTCTATTAGAGGTACTTTTACTACCAGATTTTTGGCAATCTATTAATCAAACTCAAATTCTCAATTGAATCTGCTCTACGTGTAACTGAAATTTGAATAGGTACACGCTATAGTTTCTTTTGGGCTATAATTGCGAACTAATTTGTCTTTTCTTTCCTTCTTCTCTGTTGCTGCATAGGCTTACAATTCTGGTGCCCAATCTTCCCCTTTCCCTCAAATGACCATCTTTTTTTAACTTTCTGTGCAGATTATATCTGAGGCAGAGTATTCTTGAACTTTCTTAGAGAATTGATTAGTTTGATTTGGTGGAAGCAAGGACTGATTTATTTTGAAAAGATTAACCAAGATTTCTGTAATGATGAATCCTCGGGGTTTTACTCCTTCATCCTTCTTTTCTGAGGAGGTGTGTTTGTCCGATGAGGTATTGATTACCCTTATAATGTTGAGTATGCCTTCTAAGAGAAATCCTGAGTAAATAGAATTTCTGCAATTTAGTGTTCAAATTGCATCTCATCTCGCATCTGAGAATTTTTTTTTAAGAAAAATTATGATATTTTGGTTGTGTGATTAATTATACATAATTGGTTGTTTCTGTACTTTGCAGAGACAGGTTGGTGTAAGGAAGATGGACCAAATTTCCGGATACTCTGGTGAGTTTTCATGATATTTTTAGGTTTCATTGGTGAAGCTTATTTTTTAATATTTCGAAGGTCGTTATTTGTGCAAGAATGACATAGCTCAAATACTCATTCTTTTACCTTTTCCCCTTTCTAAGAGGAAATACCATGGTTGGAGAATGGGGACGAGGATGTCTTTTATGCTTCTGAGATAATGTTCCACATAATTTGTCTATGTTTCGAATACATATCACTTTTCTCATAGAAATTCACTTTAGCAGGCGTAGGATATCTGATGTGTCATATTATTATTTGATGCACATTTGTTTTCTTCAGTTCATTTGTTATGATAACATCTTCTGTAGGAGATGAGATCACCTTCTGTGAATATTTACTGCTATTGATCATGTGATTTTGCATTGACATAATTCTTTTGTGATGTTAATAATGTTAAGACTGAGTTTATAGCTTATGCACTCTATAATTGGTTTTAATTTAAGTTTGATTGATGTGGTTTTCCTGGTCTGCAGTTGTTATCCTTCAGTCTTTATCAGTACTCATATTTCCATCTTATTTTTTGGAGTTTGACATAGTTTTACATTCAACTAAGAGAGAAAAATAACTGAATGACATTCTCCACTTCTTCAGATGTTTTTGTATTTAACTTAAATTCTGTTACACTTATGTGCTCAGTTTCTGTTCTCTGCTGGATTGTCAGCACAGTGATGAATAGAGATATTGAAATCAAATAGCAGGGATGTTTGGGTTATAACAGTTAGAAGTTATTGAGGTGCACAATGCCTTGATTTTTGTCATGAATAAGGCAAAATCAGATATTTAGCTCAACATCCGTATGTATATCTTTTGATGCATTTTCTCACCTGCTTTTGACAGTGACTTAATTAGATGAATTTCTCATCTGGATTATACCCAATTAAGATATATCTGGACAAGTAGTCTTGACCTGCCAGTATTGAACTGGAAGAAAGATGACTAAAACTCATTAAGTTGAATCGGGCGAATTAAGACTGTCTCAGGGATCGTGTTGAACGTTTGATATAGTAGTGTTGGTGGGAAACAATTTAGCATAAGCATAATTGCATTTGAAAGGTAACCTATTATACTTTTCAAGATTAGAGAACTTCTTACATAATAGTTTTGGGGTGGGAGACAATTTATTATAAGCATAATTGCATATGTAAGATGATCTGTCATACTTTTTAGGTGGAAGAACTTTTTACATAAAAGTGTTGGGGTGAGAAATAATTTATTTTTAAGCATCGTTGCACTAGGAAGATAATCTTTCACACCTTTAAGATGTGAGCTTTCTCACACACATGTAGTTATTGAAAATGTCTGTCAATTTATAGTAGATGGAAAGCATTGAATTTATTGTGTTGGATTTGGTCCCAGGCTTAGAAAGCAGTGAAATTGTTAAATCGTTGATTGTTAGGGATTTATTTGCTAGCGGTCTTCAAATTATGAAGATTTCTTAACTGAAGCACCTGAAGTACATTTGCACTTACGAAGGAGAACTCAAATGTTAATTATTAATTCCTGTAAACTTTTGTAAAGGGTTAGTTATATTGTAATGATTGTTATGGTGCTGTGCAGGTTTAAATTTAGATGGGAATATAAGAACTGACGGCATTGCTTCATCACCTCATGAAAATAGAATTCCATTGGATGCACAGATGGGAAAAGGTTTTGCTCTTCCAGACTATTATCTGAGTCGTGGTCGAAATGTTAACCATCCGTTGGGAAAGCATATTATTGGAGCCGAAAGAGAAGCAAGTCGTTCCTTGCCAAGTGCTGTTGACCATGATTTGGGTTCTAAAACTAATTCGAATATGGAGTCTGTGCCCTACTTTTTTGATGGATCTAAAATGAATCTCATGGGTTCTCAGTATGAAAATGGTCTCTTTTCAAGTTCAATGTCGGATTTATTTAGCAGAAATTGTATGTCTTCTTGTCCCTAGTAGGCTAAGTCTTTTAAAATTTCAATATAACAAATCAAGTATGACTTACCTATATGTTCTTATATTCTGCAGTAAAATTATCATCAAATAATGCTCAATATGGTCACTCCTTTGCTGCTGCTGCTGCTGTTGGCTCCCAGTATGAGGAAGAGGAGGCTTTTGAATCGCTGGAAGAACTTGAGGCTCATACTATTGGTAATCTTCTACCTGATGATGATGACCTGCTTTCTGGTGTGACTGATGGATTTAACAGCACTATACAGCCTACTAATGGGGAAGATATGGAAGATCTAGACTTGTTTAGTAGTGTTGGAGGACTGGAACTTGGAGAAGATGGCTTCTCACAAATAAATTCTGAACTTTCTGATGTAAACTCTAACAATAAGCTTGGGATATCTGTGGGTTCCAATGGTGGGCAGCACCCTTTTGGGGAACACCCTTCTAGAACACTCTTTGTCAGAAATATAAACAGCAATGTCGAAGATTCCGAATTGAGAACACTTTTTGAGGTAAGTTCATTTCCTTTTAGTGTTTCAAATTTTAATTTACAAATTTTAATTCTCATGTTCTATTGCAGCAATATGGAGACATTCGTACACTGTATACAGCATGCAAGCATAGAGGGTTTGTCATGATATCATATTATGATATAAGAGCAGCCGGGGATGCAATGAAAGCTCTCCAAAACAAACCATTGAGACGTAGGAAACTTGATATACATTTCTCCATTCCTAAGGTGATTTTCTGCTTTCCAATTGCTCGTGTAAACTGCAACCTATATTTTCTGAATTGTTTCTAATAAATTTGTTTTTCAGGAAAATCCATCGGACAAAGATATTAATCAGGGCACTCTTGTGATTTTTAACCTTGATTCTTCTTTTTCAAATGATGAACTCCGTGAAATATTTGGTGTCTATGGTGAAATCCGAGAGGTAAGCTTTAGGTGCCAGCTTAAGTTTCAACGTCTAGTTTGCACCCATAGAGCCACTAACCAATTGTTTTAAATTGCAGATTCGTGATACCCCACATATGTCTCATCACAAATTTATTGAGTTTTATGATGTCAGAGCTGCAGAATCTGCTCTTCGTGCAGTCAACAGGAGTGAGATTGGTGGAAAGCAGATTAAGATTGCACCAGGCCAATCTGGTGACTCCAAAAGGTGGATCATTTTTTCCCTACCTTCACGAACTTTCTTGATGATCTTCTGTTATTTTCTTCCTAATTATTTTTACTGTTTTCTGCCATACCTAACTATTTAACTTGCCCCATGTAGATTCATGCAGTCCTTTTCTTCAGAGCTGGAGCAGGAAGAAGCTGTGTTTCTGTTGCAACATAGCCCTTCTAATTTGGCATCTGGATTTTCTGGTAATTTTATTTCTCAATGTATGGCAGCTGATGGGCTTCGAATAATTCTATAATTTCATGATGTCATTTTTATTAATATTCCAGGATCAGCTTCCCTTGGAGGAACACTGCCCACCTCAGATAATGGAACAATTCTGGGCCCACTCTCTACTAATGGGGGCCCGATTAGTCCGCTCTTGGATAATGTTCTTCACCATGGGGTATCATCTAGTGTACCTAACGGCTTATCATCTCTTGTAAGAGTTGAATCTGGGAATCAATCAAGTGTTACTGAATCTGGTCACCCACGGAACCACCTGAAATTCGAGCTCCAAGGAATGCCAAATCTTCATCCTCATTCTCTGCCTGAATATCACGATGGTTTAGCAAATGGGCATCCCTTTGGTTCTCCGAGTAATATGGCTGCAAATATTAATTCCCGACCTCCGGAAATGATGGATGGCCAGCAGTTTCGTAGAGTTAGCCCTAATGGACAGTCAATTAATGGCTCTATCGAGTTAAATGAAGGTAATGCGTGCCAAGATCCCACCTTTTATTCTTCTTTTTTCTGAATTTCCATCTTATTGGCTGCTGTCTGCTGACAGGTTCCAAATAATTTTTGTAAGCCTCGTATAAGTAAAATTTTTTTTAAACAAGAGACATGGAACTATAAATGGAAATTGGTTTATGATATTCCAGTTTGTAGCCTGTGCTCTTTGTTATCGTGTTGAACATCATCAACACTAGTCCTCAACAGACAGTGTTTGTTAAAAGACGGCAAATGCTTTTATATACCACTTTCACCATGCAACTCAAATGCATTTTTAAATGGTATTAGTTTTTTTACTAAAAGATATTAGTTAGTCAGTATTAGATGTTTTCATTGAATTATATCAATTGTTCTCATTGAACAAAATTAGTGTGCAACTGGTGCACCCAAGTACTGCTCTTAAATATACGATGATTGCCCTGGCTTTCAAGCTGTGTTCATTAATCAATAACACTTTCTCATGTGTGCTATCATTCTCCTCAGTTTTTGGTTCCTCTGAAAATGGTAGCTGCCCCCCTCCCGGGCGTCACTACATGTGGAGTAATACGCATCATCCACAACCTCAGCCCGTTTTATGGCCCAACTCACCATCATTTGTTAACGGCCCCCCACAAATGCATGCAGTCCCTAGAGCACCATCTCATATGCTAAATGCACTTCTTCCTTTGAATAACCATCACGTGGGATCAGCACCTTCTGTCAATAATTCTATCTGGGACAGACGACATACTTATGCAGGGGAATCGCCCGATGCTTCTGTATTTCACCCTGGTTCACTTGGAAACATGAGAATGTCTGGAACTTCACCACATCCTCTGGAATTCGTCCCTCATAACATCTTTCCTCGCCCTAATGGAAATTGCATGGACGTTCCTATCCCTTCCAAAAATATCGGTATACATCCCCATCATCAGAGGTGCATGATTTTTCCTGCAAGGGGACAAATGCTTCCTATGATGGGTGGTTCATTTGATTCTCCTAATGAACGGTCTAGAAACCGCAGAAATGAAGGTAATTCAGGCCAAACTGACAACAAGAAGCAGTTTGAGCTCGATCTGGAACGAATTCTACGCGGAGATGATAAGCGTACAACGCTTATGATAAAGAACATTCCTAACAAGTACGTGCTTTGTATCTCCAATATCAGTAATATTTTTTCTCAACACCTGTGATTCCATATTTAATTTTGATTGTATATCAGGTACACCTCGAAGATGCTTTTGGCTGCAATAGATGAACGTCATAGAGGAACTTATGATTTCATATACTTACCTATTGATTTTAAGGCAAGCTTGTTTTTAATTGGGGACTTCTTTTTTCTTTTTCCTTCCTAGTTGGGTGTTTCGGGATGACATTATAATTTGATTGTTTGATCTGTATGTTTTTTTTTTTTTTGGCAGAACAAATGCAATGTTGGATATGCTTTTATAAACATGACTGATCCTACCCTCATAGTTCCTTTCTATCAGGTATGGTGTACCGATGTGATTATCTATGTGCTTGTATTGCATTGAAATCACAAGTATAGTTAATTTGTTTTGGTTTTGCAGACATTCAATGGGAAGAAATGGGAGAAGTTTAATAGTGAAAAAGTAGCATCTCTGGCATATGCTCGGATACAGGGTAAGGCGGCCCTCATTGCACACTTCCAGAATTCAAGCTTGATGAATGAGGACAAGAGATGCCGTCCTATACTTTTCCATACAGATGGTCCAAATGCAGGTGATCAGGTATGAATTAAGATCTTATATTCCGTCTCCTTCATCATAGCATGTGCCTCAAGACAAGATATCTCAGGATAATATCCTTTTTTGATCCCTGAAGTTTACTTTTTCCAAGTTTTGACCCCCTCTTTCATTCACTATCAAGTTTGGTCCTGAAAATACACTTTTACTCCCACATTTGATCCCACCAACCACCATTAGTTGACCGTTTGTTGACTAACAGAATTGACTATTTGTGGGTGCTAAATGTACTTTTTAGAAGGTTATTTTTTAGTTATTACATTTAGGTACAAAACTTTTAAATAATTAAATTTAGCACTCCAAATACTTGATTGCTGTCAGTTAGTAGACGGTTAACTAAGGGTGAGACGAAATGTGACTAAATTTGGTAGTGAGCTAAAGAGGGGATCAAAACTGGAAAAGGTTTAAGGACCAAAAATAATATTATCATACGATCTTACATTTATTAAACATGCATTGTTTTCATTTCAATAAAATGTATCACCTTGTGCAAGGGGCATATCGCATACGAAAGCTGATCAAAATGTTATTGTTTGTGCAGGTTCCGTTCCCAATGGGTCCCAACATTCGATCAAGGCCAGGCAAAACCCGAACCAGCAACTCGGAGGATAACAACCAGGAAATGGCACCAAATTCTTTAATGGGAGAAGATTATTCCAACGGAGATACGTCGTCTGGTTCAGGCAAAGATTCAGATTGAGTGGTTGCCAAGTTTTTGTGAAGACTAACCTTTCTAGATAATGAAACAGGGGCTAGTAATATTATTATTACCTGAAATTTTGTTATTGTACATTAACGCATGAACAGAGAGCAGAGGGGGGTAGGGGTTGAGAGAAGAATTGCTGTGGTGAATTCATTCAAAATAACCTCTAGAATTGACAATTGCCTGACTCTTATCGACTAAGGAGCGACACGTGGAGCTTCGAAATTTTGGACGACGAGGAGTTTGATTCTTGTGTATGTATAGAGTTTGTAAGCGAGGGAGCAAAATATATATATATGTGTTGTATGGAGCTGCCTGACTGCCTGCCATGCCAGCCATTTCCTTTTTTCCAAATCTCTTGGCACTTCTGTTTTGTGCCCTGCTTTTATCTTCTCTTGTTTTTTGGGCATTTTGCTGAGGGAAGTAATTTTGTCAACTCTCTTGTATCATTTGCATACTACTCTTGAGGGTCTCTCTCTTTTATCTTCATCTTTTCTTCTTCATGTTTTTGTTTGGCAAATTTAATGACACCTTGAATTTCCAATTTACTAAAAGATTCCAACTTCATTATGGGTTTATTCATCATGAACTCCACAGTCCACATTATCATTTCAAAATACTGCAAAATGAGTGTTTTGTGTTTCAAATCTACTATACCTCTATCCACAAATATTTTGCATAATTCATTGTTCATGCCCCTAAAAAGATTTTAAAATTATATTTTAATTTACTAATAATTATACAAAAATGTTTCATCACTTAAATTGAACAATACCCTCATCAAAAATTATTTTATCCATTAAAATATAACAAATCAACTCTCATTCTAATCAACTGTGACAAAGTATAGAGTGAAAATGGTTCATACATAAACCATCGAAAAATATTAGTTATTTTTATAAAAAGTATTAGTTATAAGTTATTAATGAAAACAAAGTAAAACTCTTCAATGAAAACAACCAATACTGTTCAGTGAATTTAATTAATACTCTTTAATGAAACAACTAATACCCTTCTGTGATTCATATATAAACCAATTTCACTTTATATATACTCATCAACTGTGTATAGTGTTTGGAAACGGAGTAATAATATTCTTGGGTTCCAATTCTTAACATTCCTTAAACGCACAAGTTAAGAAAAGCTGGCAATTTTTTTGGGGCGATTAGAATCACATATTTCAACTTGGAAGGTTCATTATATATTTTCCTAACATTCCACCTGGCCTGCATTAAAGATAATAAAACAGAGACTAAACACAAGTAAAATGAGAATCTGGTGCTTTTTTTTAGAGAGAGTAAAGCCTTGTACATCACGAATTGAGGCAATGTGAGAAAACTGTCTTAAAAAGTCATCGTACGCAAAACACACGAAACACCGTTCAAACTGACCAGCTTACTTTGGATACAGAATGTCATAATGACCAGGCCGGTAAAGCAACGAAATGAACGGTTTAAGGGCCACAGCAGCACCGGTGAGGTCACCCACAGTTGGTGTGAAATCATGATGGTTTACACTGACGCTGCCCTTATCATCGTGACTTCGATCAAGATATGCTATGCGTATTGGTACACCTAACGCATCTGATAAAGCAGTAATGTGAATGTGGTCGCTCTCCTCACCCATGGGGTCCACCGATGACTTGCAAAACTGCACCCAATGAACAAGATTTTAACAAACTAAACAATCAGTTCGATTCCACTGTGCCACTTTTCAAAAATATCAAATGTCCCAGTCTTTGGATAATTATCACGTGTCGGTATGATATATACAGTCCATTCATATTTTTTTTTAAGCGTGTGTCTATTTAACACCCGAACTTCAACTTAATACATTTTTATGTACAATGCATTATAGCACAGTATTGTACCATCAAACGCATCTGTAAAATGGGGGTATTAAGTAAAAACCCGGGTGTCGATAGCTGCACGCTTTATTAAATCATTCACGTGTCATACATCCAGACTAGGGAACACAAAGTGAAAACACCAAAATGTTATAGATATCATTCCCTAAACAAGATTTCTCATGATTGATGGGTCTGCATATGCTCTATTTTGTAGCTAACCTGTTATACACCAAAACTTGTATGCGATGATCTGATGCATGAGACGTGATACTTTAGTAAATTTTGTGTTACTTTTAGAATTTTTAGTATCACAAAAACCTGTAAAAGTATCACATCTCAAGCAAGAATTCCTCAATCAGTTAATATATAATATTACATGTACAATATGATGAAAATTCCATAAAACTAACCTGCTCCACTGTAGAGTTGGTTAATCCTTGAACAAATGGTTCATAGAACTCCTTACGCCTTTTGATTTCGCCAGAGGTAATAAACCTGAAGAACATGACGACTAGCAAAATAATAGAGTTAGCTGGAAAGAATATTATGTGCACTAAGATTCAAATAACTATGCTAGTTTGATATCCTAGAAACGTTACTGACTACTCACCGTAGTCGGATACTGACTGATCTCTACTTCTCTGCAAAAGTTCATCATGGCTGTGATCGGGATAATGAATATTAGGTATTAAAGGGGAGTAGAAAATTCATGACAAGGAAAAGATCACAAATAAGCAACACATTTTTCTGAACCTTATGGAATCTTCATTCCCTGAAAGAACATTATCAAGTTGCTCAAGGAATAGCTGAAAATAAGAAGATAGACACACAATGTTAAGCTTCACAATGATACATCAATCAGTAAATGAATTTTTTTATGAATAAATAAAGCTGTTTCTATCAGCATTCCCAGTTATTGTGTGCCGGGGAGCAATTCATTGAAATCAATATGTTATGCATCAGAGAACGGTAAAGAGAACTTTTTAAAAATTGATTGCTCGGCATGTGAAGAAAATCATGGTCTCGTCCAATTAAGTTTAAGCATTATAACATGTGCGCATTTTGTCCAGAGTGGCAAAACAGGCACAAGTATGCAAGTCATGCATGGACTGTATATAAACTTCCCAAAATGACATAGTTCCAAGTACCGCAAAAAAATCTTCAAAAGTGAATTCTGCAGTGCCTAAGCTGAGAAGTGTCTTTCTGCATTGCTCAACACTGACTTTGATGCGATCAACTTCTGCACGATCTTGTGTTTCCAGTATATGCTCCTAAATTTGTTGGATAAGTTAGTGTTTCAGTTGCTAGAGAATAAATGTCAAAACCCCAAAACATCCAAATGCATAGGGTATGTTTGATTTAGGGTTTAGTGGATTTTCCAGTGGATTTCAAATTCCTAATAAATAGTAATGCTGTGAGTTTGTTTTGAAATTAAGTACGGTAGAATTCAACTTTATGTTATGTGTAGAAGTGTTCGAAGTTGTATTATTATATTATTGTTGACTGTAATTATAATGACTGAATGATTGTGTAACGATTAGTGTATTTTATTGGAAGTTGTAAAAGTGAGAAAAAGAATGTGTGAAGTGCGATACATAAAAGAAAGGTGAGAACAAAAAAAATATTTGCATTAATGGGTCATTGGGGAGAGTGTTATGGAGAAAAAATAGTAGAAATGGATTTTAAATTTTGAAATCCCAAAACTGATTTTGTATTCTCAAATCAAACATACCCATAGGGATAGAACTCTATTGATGGTTGTAAGAAAGCAAATTATGAGACATACAAGGTAAGCAAACATGAAGCAACGAAAGAAGCAATTCCCATCTCCACGTGTTCGCCTCATGGCAGCATATTGTTCGCTCAGAACCTGCGCATGTTGGGACAATTAATTAGCAGTGAGAAACTGCAACAGAATAAGTGTTCAACCATTATGCGGACCTTGATTTTCTCCAATAAAATTGGGTTTCCAGATGCGTATTCGGCTGTCAAAGATGAGAGTGGCTCCTGCACAACACTCCATTTTAATCAATAAAATCAACTAAAAGTGAACGCAATTAATATGTCCAGTACCAACAAGCATCATCTATAAGACTATAACAGCTAAAGCATACAAGTTCAAGATTTTAAACAAATCTGGCTACGGAGTCATTACCTGGAAAAGTACACACAAGACACAAGCCGACAAAACAACATTAAAGTGTCATATACAAATGGCAGTGACTTCAAGATCCTGAACTACCTCGGTAATTACATATACCAAGTGAATGATTCATACATGGTTGCAGCAAATATTAAGCAGTCAACGAATTAATAAATATCAATATAGATCGGACAAACTAAACGACAGAACTTGCCTTACGGAAATCCACAAAAGTGGCTGACTTCATCTATAGCCCAAATATAATCAAAACTTGTTTTTTATAAGACCTAAAGTCATCCAAGTACTCTTAACAGAAAACTCAAACAATAACAAACTACATAAAAAAGAAATGTCCAAACAACTATCAAACAGTAAAATCTGATGGGTATAATCTAAAAATAGGTGCCTGATCAAGGTGAACGTTAAAGAACAACGAGATCAAAAGGAAACTACCATATATATCAGTTATCACCTAAAAAAACCTACTAACTTAATGCAACTACAAGAATATGATTGTAAAACACGTGCAAATCTAGTAAAGCTATTTCTTTCAAGAACTAGGGCATTCTTGCCTTGTCACCAACAAATGGGATTTTCACGGCTTCCTCAGCCTGGATGGCAGAATGCTGCAGCATAATATCATCATCCCTAAAATTTTCCCAGTCATCTGCTTCAGAAGGGTATACAGATGTTATGGTCTCCGGTTCGGACTTCACCGAAGGCCCATCCTGATTCTGCATCTTTAGGGCAGTGATTGGTGACTGATGAGATTTCAACGTCCCTCAACAATTTTGGTTCGAAGTAAAGTTGCAGGTTAGTCCTGTAGCTTTATGTGCAGAAAATGGCCTGTACATCCCAATAACAAGACATAATTGTAATATTTGCAAAGCATCAAAAGTCCGGCAAATGCACATTGACACACTTTTCTCCATTTCTAACAAGATATATACTTGTCAATAAATAGCATGATGAGCATGGCATGTATAAGTGATGTTCTCGTACAAAGAAGACAATAAACCACACAAATGGTAAACAATCAATTGCAGAAATAGTGATTTACATACCCTAAATGATAAAAGGATGCAGGAAACTGAGTAATAATTTATATCAGTTACTCAGAAAGAGGAAAACTGAATAAACAAATATAGGCCATGTGCTTAAAATAGATGAAAACGACACTTAGGACTTTGATTACACGATTTTTGCAACTATAGTAAAATTAAGGAAGACGTCTCAAGAAATTGAAAATAACCCTACGCCCTAGGACCATTAATAATAATCTTACGTATCATTTCTTCAACAGATTAACCAAAACTTTACGAAATTTGCAACATTTTCCTACTCGATTCTTGAAAAACATAACTCGATTCTCCTTAATTTGTATGAATTCGTAGTAACCGCCAATGTGGTGGCTAAGAAAAAGGTCAACATTAAGTTGTTCCATCGACCCCCATTTCCTTCCAAAGTAAAACAGTAAATCTCAACAATAAACCCTCGAAAACGAAGTTCCACAAAATACAATTGAAAACTTGCGGAAAACCCGAAAATTCTAATGGCAACGATGGATTTTGCACTAAAGAATTTAAAACAATAAAAATACGCAAATTGTTGTATATGCATTAACAAGCAAAGAAAGAGAGAGAGAGTACCAAAGGGAAATGAGTAGAGAGAAGAAACCGATTTGTTGAGAGATTCTTGATCTGCTCTCTCTCTCTCTCTCTCTGTCGTCACTTCTCAACATTCACATCAGCGATGGCGGAAGTGGTTTAGTCCAGCGGCGTTTTCATTTGCAACTAAAAAATATGGATAATTGCTAACACGCCCTTAATGTTTTCTGTAATTGTATATACACCCTCCACTAACTATTGTTTTGAGATTACGTGCACTTATTCAAATGTTGAGATTAGAGGTAACATATTGTATCTGTATATACCGATTTATATCGAAAATATTTCGGTATGATATCAAATACCGAAATTTTCTAGAAATTAATACTGATACCATATATTCCAAAAATATCATTATTATTGATTTTGATATATATATATATATATATATATATATATATATATATATTACATTTAAAAAAAAATTAGTACAACGTAAACATAAAATTAGTACATTTTCCAAAAAAAAAAACATATTAAAATTAAAATCTGAATATTACAATTTTTGTATTAATATGTATACATTAGTATAATTAATTAATAATGATAAATTAAATTAATTATATATATTATAGTCTGTCCTTCCGTGCAGCGCACGAGTGAAATACTAGTATCTATAATACATGCATTTTTTTCCAAGCATTATGTTCGATACACAAATCTATATATCTATTTGTGAATCACCCCCACCTCTCAAAAGCCTTTATTTCGAAATACTTTGATTTCATGCATTTGTGCTATATATGGTATTATATTTATCTTAATTTATAATCTCAACTATTTATGTTCTCTAATTTTAATTTTTTTTAATCGTTCCATACTTTTCTAAAGCCTCTATTTTTGTATTAGTTCGATTCATAACTTCTTCACGAAATATTTTTTTTAGTTTTTTTAATTACAATTGATTATGAATTGCGTCTTATTTTAGATAAATGACAATGGAATCATCTATTAAATGGTTGTCTCTCTATATCATAATATTATAAACGATCAATTTTGGTCGCTCACTCTAAATATATTATCCTTTTCTTTTTGTTAATCTATTCCTTAAAATTACAATCATAAATTTAATTAAAACAATAATCAATTAAACATCACAAATTTAGATTAAAATAAAAATAATTAATTAATTAATTATGAGGATAAACATAATTCTAACTGAATTAAATTTTTGAAACATTTAATTTTAAATTAATAACATAATACTTATAAATATGTGTAATACACAAGGTTCAAGAGCTAATAATTATCTAAACGCCTAATTTTTAATTATTACTTACTCAACTCAACTCAACATTTTCATATTTTTTAACAAGTCAATCCTTACTCCATTATCTTTTTACAATATAATAATGAGGAGTCACTCTCTTGTAAAGTATTTCAAATGTAGAATATATTTAAAATAAATAAATATTATGAAATTCGCGGGTCATGGGTCGCTTCAGGTGAAAATTTGGGGATCCTAAACTGGTCAAGTTGATTTTCAAAAAAAATTCACACAAGACTTATTTCAAGATTTTCGCTCCCAAATTGTATTACTATATAAGAAAAAATGTATTACTGTAAGACAAAATGTGTGTTACTAGTTCTTAAAAAAATATATATATTTGTACTTTAAACTAACTATAGGACACATATTTGTTTTTACAAGAACAAGTATGTATATATTTTTTAATTTATTCATGACCCCTTTAAATCTACATTTATTATTTCATACATTTAACACATATTTGCTTCAACAATAACACACATTTACTCTAACATTAACACGCATTTGCTCTAGTATAATACACATTTGTTCCAATAGTAACACACATTTGCTCTAACATTAACACATATTTACTCTAACATTAATACACATTTGCTTCAACAGTAACACACATTTACTTTTACAGTGACATATGATTGTCCTTATGATAACATAATCTGGGAGAGTGCTTTATATATTTGTGCGAACACATTTTTATCCATTGAGTAAGACATTTGTGTTATTAGAACAATACATTTTTCACTAACTTACATGTGTTATTGTATGAAAAAATAATTATTTTTGTAACAATAATTAAATATTTGTGAAAACCAATATTTGAAAAGATAGTAACACACATTTTGCCCTTATAATAAATTAAAAAATATCTACTTCAGTAAAAACACAAAAAAATTAGTGAAAAAACAACATTTAATCCGATAGTAACACACATTTTGTCATTCAGTAACATGCATTTGCCCATATAATAACATAAATGAGAGCGAAAATTCTGGAATTAGACCTGTGCGAAATTTTGGAAAAAATTCATCAAATCCGATTCGACTAGATCAGGAGCAATTTTTTTTTTTTTTTAAATATGAATTATTCTATTGATTCTATAACTATAAAATATTTTATATAATAATTCACGAATAATGAGAGAGTTTTATGTGAGATCATCTCACATATTTTATTCGTGAGACGTGACTCCATTTAATAAAAATATTGAGCTATTAGTAGAGAATCCGATCATTAGTAGGGATTTCTACCCGTTCATTCCGCACTAATCGAAAATTGAAAAATAATAATGTTTTAAGTGAAAAATATAATATTTTAGTGGATAGTGGCATTTTTCTAATTCAAAGTTATACGTGCAAAATGCGTGATACATAAAAATTATGTATCTTTGTACGAAAAATGATTATGTTTCAGTGGGAAGGGCATATTTTTTTTAGTTTAAAGTTATATGTTTCAAAAAATATAATACATAAAAATATATACCATCGGTTCAGTGGTGATGACTTGGAATTTAAGAGTGTGATGCTCCATCAGTAATATAGTAAAAAAATTATTTATTAACATTTTAAATATAACTAATTTTTTTTTAGTATATATAATTGTATAAATTAAGGATTCAACGAATAATAATCTATATGTATATATACAATATAAAAAAAAACTACAAAAAAATATAAAATAAATGACAAAAAAAAATATAACAAGTTAACAACATAATTTCCACTTTCAAATATAAATAATTCAACTAGACAATCACACACATTTATAAAATTAATTGAAATCTCCTAAACGACGTCGTTTTAAGGCGAAATAAAATAAAATAATGAATGTCTTGTCTATCTAGGCGAATTATATTAAAATCGATCGGTTGATGACCGCCTAAAAGAATACGAAATTGGCTCATTCACGCTCACCTTAGATATTAGTATACTATTCATTAGTTTTTTGAACGGTGAAAGTCATCAATAATGAGATACACTATTTTAATAACAAAAGGCAAAATTAAAAGTGTGTTTAATTAGGGAGGAACCCTATTTTAAATAGGGTAAAATTAAGGGTTACTTCTAGGGTAAATTAAGAGTTATTTCTATATTGATTCACGATCTTTAAACTTAATCTTTATTTAATCACATTTTTTAATATTTTGTGCAAATTCATCACATTTTTTAGTTGTTTCAATTCAATAGATGGTTTGCATTTTTAGCACAATTTTTTCAATGCATGAGTGTGCGTCAGTTCTTTAATCGGAGATATCTCTACATGGATGAAATCATCTAAGAGAGAGTAATAGAAGTATCTAACGCGTGGTAGACATATGTCATAATGTATAGACGTGTGTAAAATTGAAACAATTAAAATGATAGTGAATTTATACAAATTTTTTTAAAGTAGTGAATAAATTGATATTGGGCCTAAATTAACACAATTAACTCTAAAATTAAGGCGCAAGTTAAATACAATCTCATCTGAATACATTCTACCCAAAAAAAACTTCAAAAAAAAAAAAATCCGCAAAAATTAATAATTTTTGGATTTTTTTCCCCCTATAATGTCTGTTTGTTTGTTTTGTTTTGTTCTTTTCTTTCTTAATTTTGCGAGGTGTATTAACAAAAGACTATACAATATTTAACTTGAGCCTAAATTAAATGTCAAGAAAGCCCAAGACTCTGCATGGATTTAGTAATAGACTGGGCCTCGTAAGTCCATTCTCGTCCAAACTGGGCTTTCCTAACAGCCCATAATCGAACTCTGCCCAACTTGATTTTCTGACATATATATGCCACACTAACTGCACAATAATTTATTATCAATAAAGACATGCTCCCTCCGTCCCAAACTTAAGTTCCCGTTTGCCAAAAAGGTCCGTCCCATATTCATTTGCTATATCTACTTTTGGCAAAAAAAGTAACAATATTTTTTAATATTATATTCTTCATACACTAATAACCAAAACATCTACTTTATCACTTTAAATACTAATAAACAATTCATTTCTTAATAACCGTGCAAACAGTAAACGAGAACTTAAGTTTGGGACGGAGGGAGTAGCAATTAGCAAGACTGATAATTTAAAAAAGGGCGCTGCTATTCACCCACATGAAAATGCTTTGTTCACCCACCTTTTTTAAAAAAAAAAAGTTTAATAAAAATATTAATATACCCTTTATAAAAAATAAACAATATATTTATTAAACACTCATGCTTTCAACACCATCCACAAAATCTCAAAATTCACGTAAATTTTTTTATTCTTTCGCACACAGTTGCACCATTAAAAAAAAAAGGTATAATCCTAAAAATATAAATTATAAAGACACAATGTAAATGAGATTAAAATATTTTTGTTTATCTATAAATTGGTACACCATAAAAATAAAAAGAATTGTTGTTTTTTTTTAAACGGCAGGAAGCGGTGATTCAATTAAAATAAAAAATAATTGTTGATGTGCTATTTTTTTAATTTCAAAATGGGTGTGTATATATAATAAATAATATAAATATTATATTAAGGTTATAGTTGTAAATTTTAAGGGGGTGTATTAAGAAAAAAAAAATAAGCAATATACATGATGAGTTAATTTAGTAGTGGATGAACAAAGCATTATCATGGGTGTTAATAGCCGTGCCCTTTAAAAAATTGCTACATAAAACAGGACATAGCATTATGTGAATTATAAGATAAATATTACCGTGAACAACAATTTACTAATACCTTATGTTGAAATAGCTAATACCTTTAGTGAAAATAACTAATATCGCTGCAACTAATACCTTTAATGTAAACAACTAATATCATTCGAAGCTGATACCATTAGTGCAATTCACTAATACATTTTGTGTAATTTACTAATACCCTTCAAACAAGTTTCACCATAAATATCATTCACATAATATCTTCTCTATTTTACAATATATCGGTTATGTGTATAGTCCCTACTGATTCGGGTTAAAATTGCATGATTTTATCGTGCATTTAATTCATATTTTAGTTTAATTTCATGCGTTTATTGCTCAATTTTGGTTTATGAAGAAATATCGTGTTTTGTTATTTTTTTAGAAAAATTGAGAATTTTAGTGCAAAATACATATCTAATTTTTTATGAATTCATAAAAAAGAAAAGAAAAAGAAAACGAGGAATTTAAAGTTGAAGAGTGAATCGAGGCAAGACGAAAATAGAAGAGTAGGAAATGGGTAAAGTTAATGAGTAGGGATATTTTCACCCTACCATTTGATTGTTCACCCCTATATTTTTGTTCGATTTTTTTTTAGAACATTTGTCATTTGTTAGAAAATACGATTAAAATATTTAGATATTTTTGTGGGGGTGAATAATATTCTAGTCATTTTTTCGAATAAATGACAAATGTTCTAAAAAAAATTTAGAACAAAAATATTTGGGGGGGGTGAACAATCAAATTGTCGGATGAAAATATTCCTACTCAAAGTTAATTTATTGAAGTGATGTTGAGTTATTTGATACCCATTTTTTTCGGCCCACTTGCATTAATTTTGGAGGCCCAGAATTCTAGCTCAATAGCTTTCAGAAATTGAGGCCCATCAGCTCATTTATTTGAGCAAAACACAACAACTGCTTTGAAAAGTGGGAATCAAATTGCAAAGGTCCCCTCCAAAGTAATTTTTTTTTAGGGCGTTTACATATTGATTTAAAAAAGGAATCTTAATTACAAATTGGTTTAAAATATTTACAAAGACATACAAAATATTTGCGCAAAAACATAAAATATGTGTATGCAAATTATTTCGAACTAATTTGTAATTAGGACCCTTTTATTGAACCATTTTGTAATTTTTGCTTTTTTGAACAAAAAAAAGATCAAATGACAATTCAGGATAAATTGCGCTAAACCACCTCATAGTTTAGAAAATCGACGTGAAACCCCTCTATGTTTATAAATATAGCACAAGATCTTTAAAAAAATTAATAGTGTAAATTTTTAACCCGTATGAGCCGTTATATACTTCTGACTTGTTGACGTTCTTTCATAAAACACCAGAACGCAAAATTAGGATTTATCTCCAAGTAAAACTTTAAAATTTAGACAAAAAAAAAAAAGATTAGAAATATGTGAATTTCTTGAAGAAACTTGCTTATTGTAAATATATAAAGACCCAATCAAGAAGAATATTGTTGTTGTTGTTGATACTGATTTTCATCAAAACAAGAAGTGCACAAGGTAAATTTCAATTCCTTTTATTTTCTTATTTATATTTTTTTAAATATTTTTAACTACAAATTAATGCACAAATTATTTACTAGATGATATAAAATATATAATTAGATATAAAGAGAACTTTTTAAAGGTATTCCCCACTTCTCGTCTATTTATAATATTTTATAGATAGTATTAAATAAATTAACTATATAAAAGCATAAAATTAGTAAAAAAAACTAAAAAAAAAAAAAAACCCACAATAGAAAGAACATTTTGGATACTTTGGTGCTAAGGAATGGAAAAGGAATACAAAAAATATGTTTGGTTCACTACTTTGAAACCTTGCTACAGTGCCTCATATCCAAAAATGGGGGAATCCCCCATTCCTCAAGTTTATGAGTGGAATGACTTTCATTCCTTACTCCAATTACCCAATAAATTACAACACCCTTTTTCCTCTTATTATTCTTTATTCTAAAATAGTTTAATAAGTTTATTTTTTTAGTACTATTATACTTTGTTGTTAGGTTATGGAATTTTAGGTTCCCTTTATTATATTTTTTATTAAATAATTAAGATTAAACTTGAAAGAAAAATTTATTTCAAACTAATTGAAATACTTCCATACGCTATTTTTTAATAAAAATATATTTAAAAAATAAATTAAAAAAAATATTATTTTAAAAAAATCAATAAATTGATTCCATTCCTAAAAAACTTGACAAACCAAACAAAATCAATGACTATAATAGTGATTCCTATATTCAACCAAACAATACAATTTTAAAGAGAATATTAATTCCATTCCTCACTACTATCATTCCCATTCCCATTGCCATTCCTTTCAACAAACCAAACGGCCCCTTAGTATAGTTAATGAAGGGATAATTGTGTCAATATATGAAAAAAAATGAAGAAAAAAAATCACTAAAATTCGCATGAAGCGTGTGTGTGTATTGTTAATATTAACATAATTTGGAGTTTTATGCTATATTTATAAAAACATAAGGAGGTTTCATGCTATATTTATAAAATCGTAAGAAAGTTTCACCCAATTTTTAAAGTACAGGGGAGTTTCACGCAATTTATCCTTTTAAATTTTTATGTTATACTTATAAGTTATTTAAAATTAAAAGTAAAATGTCTATAATTCAAATTAATAATTTTTTTTTTCCAATTTGCGAGGGTACGGACTAGTGTGTGTATATATATATATATTGCCTATGAATTTTTTCAACGAAAAATTTCCATAAGTGATTTTCTGCAATTTAGCTACAAAAATTTCTATCATGTAAGTATATTCATTCCTCAATCTACAAGTAATTTGTCTACAAAATTAATTTACGTACAAAATAAAATTTCTAGGTAATTAATTACTTACAAACAATTTGCCTACAAAATTTTACCTACAAACAATTTGCCTACAAAATTTTACCTACAAACAATTTGCCTATGAAAATTTCGTAGACAAATTCTCTATAGTACTCCCCCCGTCCCACAATAAACTTCACACTACCTTTATTCTCGTGTTTTAGCGAGCGAGTTGTTTATTAGTATTTAAAATGATAAATTGAATTTTAAGAAGGAGTGTGCTAGATCTATCTCTCATCTATTATAAAACACTTTAAAAATTACTTTATCATTTCAATTATTAATAAAAAACGGACTCACAAAAATACGAGAAAATAGTAACTATGAAGTTTATTAAGAGACGGAGGGAGTAATAAATGGAGATGTTTATATAATTATAAAATTTATAAGCAATTTCGTAGGCAATCTCTACTACAAATTTTATAATAAATTTTTTGTAATCATATTAATAATTTTCGTAGTTAATATTTTATTTTATTATAGTGTATAAATAAATTTTAGTTTAGTGAGTTGTATATTCCCACGTCATAACTCATAACAAGAGCTAATAGGTTTTTAAAAAATCTAATAAATATCATACTTTTTTTTTAAAGTCAAATGATGATTCAAACTCTATGGTGTTAGTCTATTTGAGCTAGTTTGTATTCATTGCATTTCAGTCTCAAATTTTGTAAAATGACTTCTTGTCCATAGTCAATAAGCACGTAAGTCAGCGACAAACTCTCACCAAATTTGGCTTTTCTATACTAGCTAATTAGCTATTATGTTATCTATATTTCAACATATACTTCTTCCACCTTCTATATTTTTTTTATGAAATCGGTGCATTAATTTAATAAACAATTGCATAACATTCACAAACATATAAGGATAGTCCAACATGGTATATGAAAACGACAAAAAAATTTGAAGGCGACAAATCTCGTGACATGATACAATGTAAATTAATATATCTAGACTGATATTTAAATTTTTTGTGTATAAAATTTCATGTCGATAGACTTGATACCTAGATTGTGCACAAAGTTTTAAAATTATCGAAAATTATATGTTGATTTTTTTGTGCACAAGTTTTAAAATTATCTAAAATATGTTGATTTTTTCGGAATATAATTGAACCAAATAATCAAATTAAATGTTAAAGTTAAATCATTATTTTATTTTGTATGTATCATATATTATATTATAAAGTTGATGAATTAAAATAGAACTATATGATTTATATATCACCTTAGGGGATTTTTTTAATTTTTTTTTACAAATCGATACACCGATGAATCTCACTCAAATTATATCTTCCCCCAACTCTGAATTTTAGTATGGAACTGCGGTATGTTTGATAAAAAAAAAAAAAGTAACTCATAAAATGTTAAAATTAGGAGGCTACTCCAGTGTTACGGGTTCGAGTCCACTTGTCACTCCTTTAATTTTTCTAATTAGTATAAAATGTTAAACTAAATTTAAAAAATATATTTCTGCTTAATTGATATTCCACACGGACTCTCACGTGGCAAAGATGGTGGCCCTAATGACAACATAAGATTAAGTTAGACCAGAGAATGGATCGATGAATCAAATTGCAAAACTAAAAAATGAAGTATATCGAATTGCAAAGAAAACAAAAATATATATTTTAAGTAATAAACACCCTAAAAGTGATTTAATTTTTTTCACTTAAATATTGTGCCACGTGAGAAACTAATTATCTTACTAACTGTCGCCTAACTCCATAGTCCCAGTAATCTCCATGGAATATTAATCACCAGGGTGCGACTCAAAGTCAGAATCGAAAGAGTGGAATCTGATCCTTTATTAAACATTAATTGTAAAAAATGCGATGAAACTACTCTTTCCCTGCACTTAAAGTTATTGGGGAAAATTATAATTTTTATGACAATATCTTATAAGTGTTTGCAAATATAGAACATTATTTTTACAGACTTGCAATTTTAGAACACAATTGTAAATTTGCAAAATTAGGACATTATTTTATAAATTTTGCCGGACTTGCAATTTTAGGATAAAATCTTTATAAATTTGCTAAACTTGAACATTATCTTATGGCAGTATGGCACAGGTTATTTGCACTAGCCTCTCTGTTAAATACACTACTAGGATGAATACACTACTCCGTGTTCGGAATTTTTTTTCACCTTTTCAGAAAAAAAAATTCGAACATAGTGTAATTGAAAATAAATTCGGAATTTTTTAGGGTAGTATATTTAACAAAAAGGAAAGTGCAAATAACCGTAGCCTTATCTTATAAATTTTACAAATTTAGGTCAAATTTTATTAAATATGGGCAAAATAAAGTCCAAATATGACGGGTCCTCCACCTCAAAGCCAAATCAACTGATTAACAATAAAATTATTTCAAAATAAATTTAAATTAATTATAAAATAATACTTTAAAAAATTATTCAATAAATTAATTTAAGTTATATAAATTATATTTAATTTTTTAGTAATTTTTTTAAAGATTATTTAAAATTTATTTAATAATACTTTACAATAATTCTTATTTAATCCTTATTAATTTTGTTTAATACACTAATTTTTTAATTCACTAATTCAAATTAGTAAACCTATTTAATTCACTAATTTTCTAACCATATTTAATAAATATATTTTTATTTTAAACAATTTTTATATAGATTTACTAAAAAAATTCAATTTTTTTTATAACTTAATATATTTAATTTATAGAATATTTCTTCTTAAAAATTATTTTATAATATTTCAAATTTATTTTGAATTAGTTAACTGATGTGACGCTGATGTGGAGGATGCATCATATTCGGGCTTTATTTGGCCCACATTTTATATAATTTGACCGAAATTTACTAAATATAAAAGATAGTGTCATAGTTTTGCAAATTCGTAACGATATTATTCTAAAATTGCAAGCTTATAAAGATTGTGACCCAGGTTCGATTTTCATTGGAAACGAATTAAAGACAATTATAAAGTGGTTTGGGGAGTTCTTGGTACGTAGTGAACTAACTACTAACAATAAAAAAAAAAAAATCAATTCATCTCAACTATCGCTTTAAATGTGAAATTTATAACTTAGTAGTATTTTGTATGCGATAATATGTGTGATCTTTCATCTTTGTAGGTGCTACGCATACACATTTGTATATATGAATTAATTATGATGAATATATTTACGTTACACAAAATGTCAAATAGTAACATATAAAAGTAAAACATAGTTGTAGTCTAGTAGTACTACTCTTAGTCAAAGATATTGTTGATTCGATCATGTGCTAAATAATAGGTAGGAAGGAACCCCCTTTCACTCCAACTTCAAAGCCTAAATATTATTGTTGTTGTGAGGTGAGTCACATGTCAGCACCTGAGCAAGTGAGACTTTTTGTAAACACAGATCCAATCAACCTTGTCTAATTATTTGAGATTCATCCCTTAAATACATTAACTAAATAACTATAATATGTATGATAAAGTATTGTATAAAAATAATTCATGATAAACTTATCATAAAATTATGTTAAGGTATCGGTCAAAAGGGTATCAATAATCTGGGTTCAAAAAAATTTACAATAATTACAATATAATATCACCAACCCAAGTTGATGATACTTCAGGTGAGATTATCAATACCACTGGTCAAATATTCGGTATTTTAAAATAGTTTTATGATAAACTTATTAAAACTTACTATATATATATATATGTATGTATTCACATAATTATATTTTATATATGATCAAATACAAAAATATTTTTAACCAAAAGAAATTTATAACTTAAAACATTAAAAAAATAGTTATTGTAAAAATTATTCACAATAGTTGAAGGCGCGACCCAATAATGAGAACATGAGAAAGTACAGACACCTTAACTAAACAATTAGTCAAATACATTTACACACTGCATTTAGAGTTAATTGCATAAAAACCACAACATTTATATGTTTTATTAGTTACACCATATATTTTTTAACATTCAATTCGATACATGATTTTTTTATTTAAGTTTACAATTATATTATCTGACTATTTTTTGACAATTCATGTTGACGTGGCAGTCATTTTTTTTTTAAATTAAAATAAATTCACCACTTTTAATTATTGTTTCAATTTAATCACAACATTTTGTTATTGTTCCAATAAATCACAACTTTTTAATTCTTGTAGTTTAAAACACAAACTTGTCAATGAAATTTACCAGAAAATAGTCATGTGATAAAATTACAAACAATTAAACAAATAGTATTATATTGCAATTTATTTTTGAAAATATAACTTTTAGTTAAAAAAATTTATTCAATTCTAATTATGTTTATTCAATTTCTAGTAGATTGTTATATATATTTACGTCTGAATATTTTAATTTAAGCATGAAATACAATCAGTCATTAATCAAAAAATTATTATTCTTGAAAAATATAATAGAATTATAGAATAAATATACGAACTATGAAGCCCGCCTACACATTGAGAAGATGAAAGGAACATGATCTTAGTTTAGGACTTTAAGTTATGGGGTGGGGTACGTCTCATGTGCCATCAAGCTTATTGCATTGTGTTTGCTTATGACACAATCACATGTATGTGTCATGCTTCTTGGATTCTCTTAAAATTTATTTAAACTGAGACATTATTAAGATTAGAGTGAATGTTAATTTGTACTGTCTCATAAAATGAGACGGTCTCATACAAATTTTTACTTTAAATTTAACTCTACAATTTTCATGATACTCAAATTCAAAATTGTCCCCTCCAAAACAATACATATTGAAAAAAATAAAAAAATATGTTACTCTCTCCTAGTCCTTGATTGTAAACAAGAGATTTTATATGCATTAATTACCAGATGCAATAGAAATTTGCTTCGTGAGGTGTTGAATTGATGAGGCATGTGATGTAAGCTAAATAAGTATAGTGAGGGTTAAAAGCAACGAGGAGAGATGAATTAGACTTTTAAACGTTTTTGTGACTTAGTAGAATAAATTTACTTCGAAAAAATTAGCTTCAAATAAGATTTTTTTTGAAAGGTAATCAATTACAATAGTTTTCTAATATAATCAATTACAATCTATGATTCTTCTAAAAATATCACAATGCAGTATCGGATTAACACCCGCCCCCTAAAAGGGGTGCGATTCTTGAATCCGCGAATCGGATTCTCCACGTGGCGAATCGGCTGCCACGTGGCGAATCCACTAACGGATACTCGAATCCTCCTCGCGAATCCTACTTATTAGGCATTAAATATATTATTTCAATTGAAATTTATTATATAATATAATTTAAATTGACAATGTGAACACCTGTTTTATATTAAAATCACAGTTATGGCGTATGTGTTGGGCTAATGGAACTTGAATTGATTTTTAGTTACTTAATTATATTAAATTATTGAATATGTTTAAATTTTGAGTCGGAGAAAATATGAATTATATACATTCGATTTACTAAATTTTAAAATATATTTATTTTTTAAGGTATTATATATAATAAAATATAAATAAATAGACGTATCCTTGACGAATCGCACCCTAAGTTTTTCGAAAATTCATATCCCCGTACCCATATCGTATCGCTCCCGCACTCCCGCACCCGCACCTGTGCAACATAGATTACAATATTTCCTTCGACCACCGGGTACATGACAACATCTTTTCATCTCGCTGTAGACCGGAACCGCAATCACCACAAGAGGGGGACCACCCGAACCCGCAACTCCGAACCACAACCGCGCTGCAGCCGGAACCGCAACCACCACAAGAGGGGAACACCACCCCACCACAATAGGGGAACAACCACCCCACCACAAGAGGGAAATAAATTCCCCCTCCGTGTCTCGAACCCAAGACCTCTGAGTCTTAGGTGGTGGAATGATCATCTCAAACTAATAACCAATGTCCGTGATTGCTAAAGTCAGTTGATCAGTTGGATGGCTAACAAGTAGAGCTTAGTGCGAAAAGGTGTAGATCCTAACTCGTGTTACGAAATTCTTTCTCGAAAATGACCAAGTAAAAATAAACTAGATTACTTGATGTGAACCATAATTGGATGAGCTTGTATGAAATTAAATAAGGATACTTATGGCAGTTAGAAGATAAAGTGATAAGAACACACACAAAATTTTAGTGGTTTGAAAACTCGACTCTTAAGTCCATTATTCTCAAACAAAGCTGAGGTAGTTCCAATACCGTAGGAATCTTGATTTAGAGTGCCAATAGAAACTTTCTTACAATTTTTCAGATGAATCCAACTCAACTTACTCAATTTATCAAACTATCTAACTCTCGAAGTAGGGTTTGATTAAGGAGTTTCCAAGATTCTTCGTACAATATTTAACCTTAAGCTAGGATTGAAGAAATCTCTCTAAGCTTGTGAACTAGTGTATAATTTGATAACAGATATAAGAAAACTAAATTTCAAACTTAGGGAATTTTGAGTGCTTGAGATTTCTTGTGTTTAAAACATTGTTCTTTGGAAATTGCTTGAATGTTTGATCGTTTGTAAACTTGGTATTAATTTTTGTAACCTTACTATAATGTTGAGATTTGTATTTATAGGGAATTTTGATATAGATCCGTTGGGAGAGATAATTTGAAATCTTCATATCTTTGGGTGGAATCAGACCTTGGAATGTGTGCGCCTACTCCTATTGTAATTTGAGATATCATTTTACCCGCTCCTTGTAATTTTGATTTTTTTTTCCACTGTTGCGAGATGCTTTGTGTCAGCTTCCGTACATGTGTATCTTCTTTTCATTGAACCACACTCAAATGTGTCCAACATACACTTTTGGAGTCAACTAGTAGAGGGCATCTGATGTGAAGCTTTAATCGTAAAACTCCTCTTTGCCTTCCCAGATTGTCTTTATATTGCTTCTGACACTTAACTTATACTCTCTCCATCCACAAAAAATAAGCTTATTTTTTTTCAATGTTATTAAGAAAATAGATATAATATACAAAAAAGTAAGAATATTGTGTTAAATCAAGTACAAAATAAATTATTTTTAAAATGTTATGTGTGGCAAAGTCTCATATCACCAGTTACACGGTGCACTTGCCCCGCCCTACCGAGTTGCCCAACCCGCCAGTTATTTCGGATCCATATAAAATCATTTTCCACTATTTTTTTACATAGTTTGTTTTATCAAGTTTTGAAAACCGCGCTACACTGAAATCACCGATTATCTCTCTTCTCGCCAAACTGTCTTCACCTATTCACCCATTTTTAGAAATTTTTCATGTTCACCTCTTCAATTTCACGCTGAAATCCTTCCTCAAACGTTCGCCTCTTTCATTTTTGTTTTTTTGTCGATTTTGTTGAAACGATCGTTCGACGTTGGGGTTTCAAGTTTCTTCGATTTCTACTGTCTAATTCAAAAGGTATTTCATCTCCTTCATTGTTTTTATACTTTTTTTTACTTCTATTTTGGTGCGATTTTGTAATTTTTACTATATAAACCCTAGTGTGTTTTCCTTTGTTTCTTTGCTTTCCGTCGTTTCCCTACGAGCGTGAATATTGAGTCCATGAATGAGATTAAGTGTGGAATTGAGGTAGAGGCAAGTGTTAAGCATCTACTTCTGACTCTCTAATGATTCCATAACTTCGTGATCAACCATCCCACGAGTCTTCTCCTCCTCTATAAAGAGTAGTGTTTCTACAAAGAAGAAGGACAATAATAAACAGTAACTCTTTATAATTTATAATTAATATTTTCATATTCTTCTTACTTTTTATTTATATATTATGCACTACTTTAACCAATAAACATCTTTTTTTTTTCTTTTTTTTTTCGTGCAATGTGCTTCGTTCTCCTTCAACACCAATAGGACTTTACGAACTTGCCAAATCATTCAATGATAAGCAGAAATCTGACATAAAAAGTATTGGTTTTGGAGGCCTTCTTCAAATTGATATAGATAAGGACTCACATCTTCATATGGTCAGTTGGTTAATTGATCATTTCAACCCCAACAGTCGAATGGTTGATCTTGACAGTACGCGTGCATTTGTGATCACACCTGCTGACGTGCATGATGTCTTCATGCTCCCAATGAACCCAGGAGTCATGCCCATTACTTATCTAAGGACTGAAGAGTCCCCTCTGTTTTTCAGACTTCGTGAGTCATATGAAATCAATTCGGGTGTTCATTGTTGGGGAATGATTAGGCGTGAAATTGTCATGATTCGTAGCTAGAAACGCCCTAGTTTTGGCCGATTTTATTGAGTTTTTAGAGCCAAATGAGTACTATTTCCATACATTGATGAATTTGTCTCTTTGATACTCATAGGTGAATCGAGGACGAAAAAGGGAGTTCGTAGGACTTTGAATCGACTCAAACGGATGCCCGGATGAGAAGATATCGAAGAAATACGATTGGTATTAGTACGTGAGAAGAAAAGTGTTAGTTGCAAGGAAGGAAGGCCATTCGAGCACCATAACTCGAGCACTATCGCTCGAGCAACGTAGGTCGAGCGCTCTGGACTTACAGAACATTTTTGCCACTCGAGGGGAACAGCTCGAGCGCCCCGCTCGAGCTCTTGAATCATTCGAGTAACATAGCTCGAGCGCCCCGCTCGACCTCCTGAATCATTCGACCAACACGGCTCGAGCGCCCCGCTCGACCGGGACAGCTCGAGCGCCTCCGAGGCTTATATGCCAAATTTAGTTTTTCGGCCCATGAGATCCCGTTTCGACCCGGTGCCTATATATACCTCTTCCAAACACGTTTTGAAGGACGACTTAGAGCCCAAACTTTAGAAATCACTTTTAGACTTAGTTTTTGGAGAGGAAGGAGAGAAGCAAGTTTACGTTTACGTTTTGTTGAGGTTTTCATACGAATTTTTAGTTTCTTTTCAGTAATTCGGTTACGTTAAACACTTCATACTTCATTTTTATTAATTTAACTTCAGTTTATTCTTTTATTTCATTAAACCCTAGTTTATGTTTGATCTCTTCTTCGTCTTGATTATCATGTTTATGTTCGTTACTTATTTAATTGCTCTTGTTTACGTTAAACCTATGTCTAGCTAAAACCCTTGCATGATTAGGGTAGGATGAACTCGTAGAAGTAGGTTGTGGGTACGTAATTAGGGTAACTTGTGACGTTAGGTTTTAATTCTCTTAGTTAATGAATTCTTAAAATTAATCTAGACTTCGCTTTTGAATTTCGTTCGAAAGGTGTTAGAGAGAGGACGACCATATCACTCTTTAACACCGAGTAGACTAAACGAGAAGGTTTAGGAAGGGTTAATTCATCTACCAGTTTAGCGAAGAAGGACGACCGCATCACCTTAGTTAAATTAGAGTCTCATTAATTAAGCACAATCTATTAACTTGTTAGTGGATTAGTGAAGTCGAGTGTTAGGGTAAAGTATTAGGGTTTAGAATCTTGAGCTTTCACCTTGCATTCTTTCACTTAGGTTATTTTTTGTGTGTCACAATTATTATGATTATGTACCTGCTCCGTTAGTATACGTATGGATTCCTATCCTAAGCATCACCATCTCTTATTTGAAAACACACCCGTAGTTAATTCGTTCTTTTTCATTCTTTAGTTTAATTAGTTTATTTTAGTCTTTCAATTAATCTTTCAAAAAACCCAAACATACACTCATATTAACTACAACGCGTAGATCTTCAGGGATCTATTCGCATACATACCTTCCCTTGGGTTCGATAATACTTGGTCCCTATACTTGTCAATACTACAGTGAACCCATACTCTTGCGGGGAAGCTACTAGTAGAAAACTAGTATTTTCGGTTCAAGTCAATGGCGCCGTTGCCGGGGATGGCATTGTATGCTTTTTGAATAGGACTTGTCGATAGCTTAGTAGTTAGTAGTGAGTGATTATTTTCTGTCTTTATTTTTATTTTTATTCATTCGGCAGTTGCGTTTTGATTCTTCTGCTAGTGTGTCAGGTTTATAAAAACACGCTCACAAGGCAATACGAGCGAAGAGAGGTTACCTGCAGATCCTGAGACAATAGCTAGAAGGAACCGAGCTTTCTTGAGAAGGATGAACGCTGCCGACTTAGGGAAAGAACCAATGGACATCACTAATGAGTTGGAAGATGCCGAGAATGAGTTTAACCAGGGGTTGAACCGGGTTGATGGCACTGATGGCAACACCAGTAAGAACCAAGATCCGTTAGGGGACAGTCAGAGCCAAAACCCGGGTGCACAAAACGTTATCAATCCAGCTCAAAATTTTGTCCATAATCCTCTGAACAACCCTGCTTACCTACAAAACCCAAATAACCCTTTCAACAACCCAGTATACCAACATTACCCATACCCACCATACCCTTATCCACCATACCCATATCATCCACCTCCTGTTTACAACCAACCACCTGTGTACCAACCACCTCCAGTTCAACAAGTACCAGCACCACCTGTTGCTCCTCAGCCTGTGCCCCAGAACGCAGATCACAATATGGCTATTCGAGTGAGGTTTGCAGCGCAGCCACATCGGTACTATGATGGAGTGGCATTGCCTTCTGTTGAGGCAAATAACTTCTCGATTTCTCCAGGAATTCTAAAGCTGCTGACCGATAATCAGTTCAAGGGGGTGATCGGGAAGGAGAATCCTCACACTCACTTGAGGAGTTTTCTTATGATAACCTCCACATTCAATTATAATGGCATGTCTGAAGATTCCAAGAGGCTTAGACTGTTCCCATTCTCACTGTTAGGAATAGCTAAAGAGTGGTACGATAATACGCTTCCACGGGGAGGTGTAACCACATGGGCCGAGCTCGAGCGTCTGTTCCTCGAGCGCTTCTACCCTCCATCAAGGACAATAAAAGCAAGAATTGAGATATCTTCTTTCCGCCAGAAGCAAGGAGAGGACCTACGTCAAGCGTGGGAGAGATACTCAAACATGCTGATAGAGTGCCCGCAGCATGGGTACAATGAGGGAGATATTATGGCATTCTTCTACAGTGGTGCCAACAAGGCGGGGCAAGACCATTTAGATGCTTGTGCGGGAGGAGCATTCCTGAATCAAGGCATAGAGAGGTGTAGAGAGATCGTTGACAACATTGTCACGAATGCCGGGGCTTGGAATGGAGATCCAGATTTTCAGAGAGTTCATCAGGTTGAAGAGGGTGAAGGAACGAGAAGGCTATTGATGGCCATGATGGAAAAGATCAACAACCTCGAGTTGGGGAAGAGTTTGGGTGGAGAACATGCAGCAGAGAATGATAGAGTAGACCAGCCAAGTGGACAACAAGAGGTAGCCAATTACATGGGAGGTCCGTATTACAATCAGAATGACTACCAAGGTGGAAATCAGTTTGGAAGACCTTCTTATGGTCAGCCATTTGTACCTCCAGGCCCTCAGCCACCTCAAAATCAATGGAGGAACACACAAGGATTTCAAGGAGGCCAGCAGCCTCCTCAAAACACATGGAGGAAAAATGAGAATTTTTCTTATGCTAACCCAAAAGCTGGTATTACTGTTCCTGCAGGTGTTGATCCGGGGTCTAAACCTCCTGGTGGAGAAGGCGGTGCATCAACCGAGGAGATGTTGAGAGCGATCCTTCAGAAGGTGGATGAAGGAAGTAAGAGGTTGTCATCCTTGGAGTACGATGTGAAAGAGTTGCATAAAAAGGGCGATCAACGTGATCAAGAGCTCCAGAAGATGAACGTTGAGTGGACTAGAACTCAACAAGAGAACAATCGAAGGTTCACTTCTATAGAGTTCCAGATGAGCCAGATCGCAAAGTCGTTGAATAGAGAGCCGGGAAAATATCCTTCCATGCCGGAGGGAAACCCGAAAGAGCATTGCAAGGCGATCCAGCTTAGAAGTGGAACCAACTATGAAGGTCCTCAGATGCCTGCTGATTCTGAGACACCTCAAGTTGAGATGGGGGAAAGAGAACACAAGAAAGATGGAGGTGTTACTGTTGAGAAGGGGATTGAAAGTGAAGGGATTGAGAAGCATAAAGATATGGATGAGTCCCAGAAGGGCATTGAAAGTGAGGAGATTGAGAGAGTTCCTAAGTGGAAAAAGGCAAAGGAAGCAAGGGATAAAGTGAAAGAAACAGAAAGAGATGAATGGGGGGGGGTACCCAAATCTGTGATACCAGTCCCGTATCCACAGCGCTTCATGAAAAAGAAGCTTGATGAAAAATTTGCAAAATTTATTGATGTTTTTAAACAACTTCACATTAACATTCCTTTTTATGATGCTTTGGAACATATGCCGCATTATGCAAAGTTTCTGAAGGACTTGATTGTGAAAAGACGGCGAGTGGATGAGCCGAAGTTGGTGCAGCTGAACCACGAGGTGAGTGCATTAGTGCACAAGGCGCTTCCACCAAAGCTGAAGGATCCCGGGAGCTTCACGATCCTATGTGACATTGGGAACGGGATCAAGAAAGGAGCGCTATGTGATTTAGGGGCGAGCATCAATCTCATGCCCTTGTCGCTTTTCAAGAAGTTGGAATGTGGTGAATTTCAACCCACAATGATGATGCTTCAACTAGCCGATCGGTCTATTACTCGACCTCAAGGTGTGGTTGAAGACGTCCTAGTGAGAGTTGGAGATCACATTTTTCCAGCCGGCTTTGTAGTGCTAGAGATGGAGGAAGATGAGCACGTGCCCCTGATCTTGGGAAGACCGTTCTTAGCTACGGCGGGGATGGTGCTAGACGTGGCAAATGAGAAGATTACGTTGAAAGTTGATGATCAAGAAGTGAAGATTTCCCTATATGAAGCCATGAAGCACCCGAAGGAGGATGAGAGTTTGTATTGCATGGATGCAATTGATCCTCGTGTTGAAGACACACCTCCTATTCCTAATCCTTCTCATATTCATGAATTTTATAATCCTTCACTTGATAATTTAACCCATGAGCATTATGTTCTTGATTATGTTGATAGGGATAAAGTGAAGAAGTTGAAGGATGAAGAGGTGAAGAAAGTGGACGTGGTCCAGTTAGAAGGGAAAGGAGGAGTTAAGAAAAAGTCCAAACTCAAGAAATTGAGTAGTAAGACTCCTCCAGATAAAAGTGAGAAGGAGTTGAGACCTATACCACTTGAGGTGGGGAAGGAATCAAATGAACTCATGGTGGAGGGGCATCAAGGAAAGGAATGTAACCACCACTCTTATGAGAGTGAGGGAGGTAAATTTGAGTATGATGTCCCATAAGCTCCTTTGAGCTTGGTCCGACATGAGGACCTTAAAAATAGCGCTGAATGGGAGGCAACCCATTATTATTTTTTTATTTTCTTTGAGTTTTTTTAGTTATTAGGGAGTTATTTTGAGTCGTATGTTTAACCTCGTACTTGAGAGTTTTATTTTGTAGGCTTGTTTCTAAAGGAGTAAAGGTATCATGGATTTATTCAGATTGAAGGAACCCACTTGAGACAAGGGAGTGTGCAAAGCTATTGAGAGAAATTGAATTATTTGGTTGAGGTAACCCACAACCCCAAACTTAGACCTCTAGCAAGGTCGAAGTTTGGGGGGGTGGAGTTTTTTATTTGTTTTATGATTACATTGCACATGCATGCACGCCCTTATCTTTGAGTTGAGTTTGATTGATTATTGGTTTGTTGAGATACTCCTTGGGGTGATTTTGATTTGACTCGCTATTGCATATTTCATGCTTATCAACCATCTTATGCTTGTTGGTTGCTATCTTTGAGTACGATTTGATGAGTAGAGTTGAGTTGTGAGGTTGAGTTAGGAGTTGTATTGTGTGAGTGTTTGAGTTAGAGTTGATTTGAGAGAGAACTCGTATGCTTGTGAATTTTTCTTTTGAGTACTTGTGAGATAAGAGTGAGAATGCACTAGACTAGCATGGATGTAAAAGCCGTGAGATTTGAGCCTTATGAGATTTTGATATATGAATCTCTTCGGTTGTGAGTGAATCGTCACCTTAGAGGATGCTAGAACTTGTGTGTGCTCTTGCTTCTTGATTGTGTCTAGTTTGATATGACGAATAAGATCTTAGGCCATCTTTGATTTTATTGAGTCACTTAGCCAAAATTTTCCTTACCAATGACATTGAATCCCTTGTTAGCCCCTTTGAGCCTAAAGCCTAACTTATTTGCTAACACATATGAACACTATTCCAATTCCTAAGCCTTTTGTCCCAATTTGAGTGAAGAATAGGAAAGTGTGAATGTGAAGGGAGTTAATTGAGTTGAGAAAGGAAAAAGGTTGTTTATTGAGTGAATATGAGAAGAAGGAGTGATGAAGTTATGAGATGTGGGAAAAAGAGAAAAAAAATTGAGAATGAGCAAAAGAAAAAAAATGAGCTCATGTGTTTGTGCGAAAAAGAAAAGAAAGTGAAGTGATTGAAAAAAAAAGAGTGAAAAGAGTTAGAAAGAAAAATTGAAGTGTTGAGAGTATGGAATTGAAAGGGTGTTGATTGAAAATATTTGAAGTATTCTGTTCCTAATCTCGAAGTGCCAAAGTTTGATTTTCTATTCTCCATTCACTTTAGTCACTTTATCCTATATTGTTATCCCACCTGTCCAAAGAGCCTACATTACAACCTTGAGAAAAGTCCTTTTTGATTCGGCATTGATTTCTAGAGTATGGTCGAAGTTAAGAGCACTTACAAGCCTATGGCTGCCAATTTGTGTGATTGATTGTTTGAGTGAGTCCCTTAATCATTGATATACACTTGTGAGGGAGCGAAACACATCGTTGAGTGCACATCCATGCTTGATCTTAGTGTTTCTTGTGATTGTTGCATGAGTATGATAAAGGAAAGTGAGTGAGTATACGGGTGATTGATTTTTGAAGCTCGAGTTCATTAGCTTGCATGATTTGATTCTTTGACTCATCCCTAACAATTTCACTTGACTTATTATTTCATTGCTTGAGGACAAGCAATATGGTAAGTTTGGGGGGGTTGAATAGGCGTGAAATTGTCATGATTCGTAGCTAGAAATGCCCTAGTTTTGGCCGATTTTATTGAGTTTTTAGAGCCAAATGAGTACTATTTCCATACATTGATGAATTTATCTCTTTGATACTCATAGGTGAATCGAGGATGAAAAACGGAGTTTGTAGGACTTTGAATCGACTCAAACGGATGCCCGGATGAGAAGATATCGAAAAAATACGATTGGTATTAGTACGTGAGAATAAAAGTGTTAGTTGCAAGGAAGGAAGGCCATTCGAGCACCATAACTCGAGCACTATCGCTCGAGCAACGTAGGTCGAGCGCTCTGGACTTACAGAACGTTTTTGACGCTCGAGGGGAACAGCTCGAGCGCCCCGCTCGAGCTCTTGAATCATTCGAGCAACATAGCTCGAGCGCCTCCGAGGCTTATATGCCAAATTTCGTTTTTCGGCCCATGAGATCCCGTTTCGACCCGATGCCTATATATACCTCTTCCAAACACGTTTTGAAGGACGACTTAGAGCCTGAACTTTAGAAATCACTTTTAGACTTAGTTTTTGGAGAGGAAGGAGAGAAGCAAGTTTACGTTTACGTTTTGTTGAGGTTTTCATACGAATTTTTAGTTTCTTTTCGTCTCTTAGTTTCTTTTCAGTAATTCGGCTACGTTAAACACTTCATACTTCATTTTTATTAATTTAACTTCAGTTTATTCTTTTATTTCATTAAATCCTAGTTTATGTTTGATCTCTTCTTCGTCTTGATTATCATGTTTATGTTCGTTACTTATTTAATTGCTCTTGTTTATGTTAAACCTATGTCTAGCTAAAACCCTTGCATTCTTAGGGTAGGATGAAATCATAGAAGTAGGTTGTGGGTACGTAATTAGGGTAACTTGTGACGTTAGGTTTTAATTCTCTTAGTTAATGAATTCTTAAAATTAATCTAGACTTCGCTTTTGAATTTCGTTCGAAAGGTGTTAGAGAGAGGACGACCGTATCACTCTTTAACACCGAGTAGACTAAACGAGAAGGTTTAGGAAGGGTTAATTCATCTACCAGTTTAGCGAAGGAGGACGACCGCATCACCTTAGTTAAATTAGGGTCTCATTAATTAAGCACATTCTATTAACTTGTTAGTGGATTAGTGAAGTCGAGTGTTAGGGTAAAGTATTAGGGTTTAGAATCTTGAGCTTTCACCTTGCATTCTTTTACTTAGGTTATTTCTTGTGTGTCACAGTTATTCTGATTATGTACCTGCTCCGTTAGTATACGTAGGGATTCCTATCCTAAGCATCACCATCTCTTATTTGAAAACACACCCGTAGTTAATTCGTTCTTTTTCATTCTTTAGTTTAATTAGTTTATTTTAGTCTTTCAATTAATCTTTCAAAAAACCCAAACATACACTCATATTAACTACAACGCGTAGATCTTCAGGGATCTATTCGCATACATACCTTCCCTTGGGTTCGATAATACTTGGTCCCTATACTTGTCAATACTACAGTGAACCCGTACTCTTGCGGGGAAGCTACTAGTAGAAAGCTAGTATTTTCGGTTCAAGTCAGGGAAATTCAAGGTGCCCGGATCTATACGGGATTTAAAATTTAAATACGAATTTAAATATAATTATTACTAGCATGAATTAATTCTAAATTAATTCATATAATAACTATGCCAACAACAAATTTACATGCATATGAATATAAACACGTAAAATTCTACGACGGAAAAACTAAGAATTTCACGTAAAACATACCTCTTGAAGCGATGTCTGACGAGATCAACGGGACAAACAAAATAATCCTATCAACCGTAAAAACCTTCTCAAGTATTCCCTTTCGCCTTACTCGTTCGCCGGTGGGAAGCAGCTCACGAATAATTTAATATAATAAGGAAAAAAAATATTTTTGCTCTTAATTTTTCCAACTCATGGAATTGTGTATCTGGAGATGAAATAATCATCTCCTATTTATAGGGAGAGGTGGCCGAAATTTTTAGCTTGTGGAGGGAGAAAAAAATCTTTTCTTGATCTCCAAGAAATCTTGAATATATCCCATATATTCTTTTCTTCATAATAAAATATTCCAGAAAAATCTCAACTTCTCTTCTCTATGAAATTTTCGAAAATATGAGATTGAATATCCAAGATTTGGATCTTCTTAAATTTATGAGATAATCTTGTATTCCAAAAATAATTTTCGAATTTCTCATGGAAAAATCAACAATTTTTTTTTAATTTTAATCACCTTATTATTATCGGGCTACTTATTGGGCTACTTATTGGGCTACTTGAGGGGCCTTTAGGAGAATTAGGATTGGACCACCAGTGGGCTTCTGGATTTCAATATTGAGCCCCAATATTATTCAATCCATTAATATTAATTAATACCATAATAAATTAATATTGCACTATCCATCTTAATCCATATTACGAAAATATGGGCTCCCAGTTATTATTTCCCGTGTTTAAGATTATTTAGTCCACTAATTAATTGAGCTTCTGAATAACTCTAAATTAATTAATATATTTTACCTTGGAGTAAAGACAACTCAACATTATTATCTGTACTGAAGAAACTAATTTTTCACTTGTAAGATTTGGTAGGATAAAACTTCTGAGCCCACCAAGGGGACAAATCACACGAGCCGTACTCACACACGTTTCACCGTATTAAACCTTAGTAACCGTCGTATGATTAATATTACTGCCCAAAACACAAGGTTCGAAGTCACAATGATTCTCACCCAACATGAATCAAAGCAATAACTATTAATCACACACGGTCCTATTAAGTGACGGGGATTAAGAAATCAATAACCACTGAGGTCTAATTCTTCACATTTAGAACAAAAGAATTTGTCCTCGTTGTAGGCCCTCTTCAACACATACTAAATATGCTAGTGCAATCTCTTGGTCAAGACAGGCCAATCTGAAATATATACATCGACCTTTCACGGCGGGTTGTTCCATTCCAACTGGGTCGTGAATTTGTACGTTTAGTTACAAGGAACTCGTTAATGTGATCTTCTGTGATCGGGTATCACCACATTAACTACAATGTAACACATACTATAAATAGAACGGGTTGCAATAAATATTTAACATTAATTCATATCTAAAGCAAATGTGATAAACAAATTATTCTCATAAAATAAGTGTTTAATACATGAGTTATACAAAGTAAAAACATACTTTCACGTATAACTCCAACAATCTCCCACTTATATTTAAAGTCTGCTTTTTAGTATACACCATACATGTCTAGTGTGTAGTTCTACGTGACATCTCATATCAACCTACACTAACCTAATAATTCCTCCCACTTATACTTAAAGCAGATTGACAATAGTCTTGACACCCATTCCATCCACATGTCTCTCGAATGTACTCTGAGGTAGACCCTTTTGTGAATGGATATGCTAGGTTATCTTCTGACGCGATATTTGCCACCTTTATATCTCCTCTCTTAACGATTTCTCGTATAAGATGACACTTTCTTTCTATGTGTTTACTGGCCTTGTGGGCACTCGGTTCCTTTGAATTTGCAATTGCTTCAGCATTATCATAATAGACAGTGATTGTGCATGATAAATTCGGAACAACGTCCAAGTCCACTAAGAAGTTCTTGAGCCAAACTGTCTCTTTCGCTGCTTCACAAACAACTACATATTCGACTTCCATGGTCGAATCGGCGATGCATTTCTGCTTAACATTTCTCCATGAAATGGCCCCTCCTTGACTTGGACGCAAAATACTAGCTATGCTAGTAGTTACCCCACAAGAGTATGGGATCACTGTATTATGGGCGAGTATAAGGACCAAGTATATCGAACCCAAGAGAAGATATATATGCGAATAGATCCCTGAAAATTTACGTCTCATAGCTAATATGAATGTATGTTCTGGGTTTTAAGAATTATAATAAACTACTTTATATTCTATTACTTTTATGCTAATAATTAAATTAAACTAAATAACTTGGGTTTAATGCAAATAATGGATAATGATGCTCGGGATAGGAATTCCTACGTATACTAACGGAGTTGGTACAATAACTAAAATAATTGTGATGTGCAAGTAATAATCCTAAGCGTACTAAAATTAGGCAATCAACTTCCCTAATCTAGCACAAGATTAAAGGACTAAAAGCTCAAGAATGAACCCTAATACTTCTTCATATCAACCTACTTCACTAATCCACTAAACAAGTTATATGGACTGTGCTTAATTAATGAGGCCCTAATTTAACTAAGGTGATGCGGTCGTCCTCCTTATATAAACCGGTAGATTATAAACCCCTTCAAAAACTCTCTCGTTAAGCATATTCATTATTAAAGAGTGATGCAATCCTCTTCTCTCTAACAATTTTCGTACTTAATTCCAAGATTATTCCAGAATTTATTAGAGGAATTCAATAATTAAGAGAATCAAAACTAAACATCACGAATTATCCTAATTACGTACCAACGTCCTACTTCTATGAGTTCATCCTATCCTAAGCATGCAAGGGTTCTAGCCTAATATGGTGGTTTGGACAACGAAAGCAATAACGATAATAATATACTTATGCATACTCGAATTAACTATTGAATTGAAGAACATAAACAAAGCACAAATTAAAGTCTCGAAAATATCTTTTAAAATCTGGAAAATTAGGTTTAGAAGTCTCAACAATCTAAGAAATCAAGAATAAAATAATAAACTATGAATTCGTACTCTCAAAACCTCGATTACACTGTGAAATCCTTGCTAAAACTCTCTATCTTCCTTCCAAGCTCTTCTCTCTAAAAAACTATCTCTAATTGTGTCAAGGTATGTAGAATCGAGCTTGGAATGGTATATATATATATATATATATATATATATATATATATGCATGGGCTGAATCTGGGACGTTTGGGCCAAATCCGCATGAATTGGGGTCTTGGTCGAGCGCTATGCTCTTCCATCTTCCTTGGTGCACTCGACCTCTAAGCGGTCGAGCGCCAGTGCTCGCTCGAGCGCTTTGCTCTTCTAGTGCCAAACCGGCGCTCGACACCAACCCACTCGAGCACTTTGGCACTCGACTAAGGGTCAGTCGAGCGCCTCTTCATTCCTAAGCTACCAACGCGCACGACCATGGGTGCTCGAGCACTCCCTCCTCTTGAGCCAACTAACACTTTTACTCGCCCGAACTAATACTTTTCGTATTTCTTCAATATCTTCTCATCCGGGAGTCCATTTGAGTCGATTCAAAGTCCTACGAACTTTATTTTTTGCCCTTTTTCCAACTATGAGCATCAAAGAGGCAAATTCATTAGTTTATAAAAATGATACTCAAATTACTCAAAATACTGGCAAATCGGGCTACAAATCATAACAATTTCACGCCTAATCACTCCTCCCATGCAAAACACACTATCCGAGGTAGACTTTCTGGATTCTAGGTCTGATTGGAAATCTGAGTCCGTGTATCCCACGGAAATTAGACTATTTGACTGGTAAATCAGCATTCTATCATGAGTTCTTTTCAGATACCTCAGAATGCATTTAACGGCAGTCCAATGGTCTTTCCCGGGATTACTTTGATATCTCGCCACCATACCCACGGCATAGCAGATATCCGGTCTCGTACACAACATAACATACATAAGGCTTCCTACGGCCGAAGCGTATAGAACGTCTTTCATATCATCTATCTCCACATGCGTCTTAGGGCACATTTCTTTTGATAGATGGATTCCGTGCCTAAAAGGTACAAAACCTTTCTTGGAATCTTGCATGCTGAAACGCTTCAAAACAGTGTTAATGTATGAAGCTTGCGATAAGCCCAACATCATTTTCTTGCGATCACGAGTGATTTTGATCCTAAGGATGTAACCGGCTTCCCCTAAGTCCTTTATATCAAATTGTTTTGACAACCATAGTTTTACGTCTGATAATACCTTTACATTGTTTCCAATGAGCAAAATATCGTCTACGTATAATAATAAGAATACCACCGCAGTTCCGTCACACTTTTTATACACATAATTTTCAAACTCGTTTTGATCAAACCCATAAGATTTAATAACTTGATCAAAACACTGGTTCCAAGTACGTGATACTTGCTTAAGTCCATAGATGGACCGCTTGAGCTTACATATGAGATGCTCTTGGTCTTTCGCAATAAAACCTTCGAGTTGTCGCATATAAATATCTAAACCGTCAAGACTTCCGTTAAGGAAAACTGTCTTGACATCCATTTGCCAGATCTCATAATCTAGATGCGCATCAATCGACAAGAGAATACAGATGGACTTAAGCATAACTAAAGGTGAAAAGGTTTCCTCATAATCGATCCCTTCTTTTTGAGTATATCCTTTTGCCACTAGCCTAGCCTTGAAGGTTTCAACCCTTCCGTCCGGTCCTCCTTTCCTCTTGTATACCCACTTGCATCCAATGGGTTCTACCCCACTAGGTGGTTCGACCAGCTCCCACACTTGATTATGATCCATTGAACCCATCTCGGCATCCATTGCTGTTTGCCATGATTCTACATCTTTGTCTTGGATTGCTTCGTTGTATGTCTATGGGTCCGACTCATCTCCGGGAATTAAATCCAAAGATTCTTCTATTCCCATGAATCTCTCGGGTTGTCTAACAAGCCTCCTACTATGACGGGATTCCGGTTGTGTAGGAGTAATGATTGGTATATCATTTTATATACTTGGTATCGGGGTTTGACCTCTCAATTCTTCTAAGGTAATTTGACTTTTAGGCTTCCGATTGCTCATGTAGTCCACTTCCAAGAATTTAAAGTGTGTGATAATCACAGTCTTTTGATCCTTGGTACTATAGAACATGCACCCTTTCATTCCCGCGGGATATCCTATAAACAACCTTAATTCCGAATGTGGATCTAATTTACCGGCTTTCTTGTCTAGCACATATGTCAGACACCCCCATATCCTCATGTGTTTCAAACTAGGCTTACGCCCGGTCCACAATTCTACCGGGGTTTTAGGAATCAATTTGGATGACACCAAGTTTAGAATTTAAGCCGCCGTTTCCAAGGCGTTACCCCAAAACAATTTGGGTAAATCTGAATAACTCATCATGGATCTGACCATTTCTAAAAGAGTCTGATTCATTCATTTCGCCACCCCATTCTACTGGGGGGTTCCCTGTGCGGTCAACTTGGATACGATCCCTTCGTCCGATAGGTAGTACAAGAATTCATCGTTGATGTATTTGCCTCCACGATCTGATCGTAGAAACTTGATACTCTTTTCCCTATCCTTCTCGGCTTCGGCCTTAAACTCCTTGAACTTGTCAAAAGTTTCAAACTTATGCCTCATAAGGTAGATGTACCCATATCTCGAGTAATCATCAATAAAAGTGATAAAATACTCATACCAGATTCTTGCTTTGATCGACATTGGACCACACACATCGGTATGAATGAGTTCTAACACTTCCGTGGCTCTATTACCCTTGGCTCCAAATGCCCTCTTGGTCATTTTACCCTCTAAACAAGATTCACAAGTTGGAAACGACTCAACTTGGAGAGACTCCAAGGATCCGTCTTTCACCATCCTTTGTATCCGTTTTAGATTAATATGACCTAGTCTAAGATGCCATAGATGTATTTCATTCATGTCCGAAGAAAACTTCCTTTTATTACTCGAAATGATCGATGTGTTATTAGATTCATTATTTGAGTGGTGTGCACACTTAATCGTATAGAGATTGTTTACCAACGTTCCATGACAGATAAGATCATTCTTAAAAGAAATAGTAACAACTTTATTAAAAGTAACTGAATATCCATAAAAAAAACTTAGAAACCGAAATTAAATTCTTTCTAAAGTTTGGAATGTATAAAACATCTCTTAAAATTAAAACTCTATCTTCAAAAGACAGGTGCACGTCTCCCACTGCTTCGGCTGCCACTCTCGTAGCGTCGCCCAAAGTGATGAGGATCTCATTCTCGCTAAGTTGCTGAGTTGGCTGGAACCCCTGAAGACTGAAACAAATATGATCAGTTGCCCTGGTATCCACTACCCAAACGTGGGCAACATACGCTGCAACATAAGTTTCAACGACTAAAGCATGAGAGTTACCTTTCTTTCCCGCCTTCTTAGGCTTAGAACAGACAGAGCTCCAATGTCCCTTCTCACTGCAATTGAAGCACTTACCCTTGGCAGCCCTCTTTCCATCTCCTTTACCCTTAGCCTTAGCTACCCCTTTAGCAACAATTGAGTTTGCTTGGGTCTGGCTCTTGGCTCTCTTCCTCTTCTTCCCTCCCTTGGGACCGGAAGAGGTAGACAGACCATTTTCCACCATAGCAATAGACTGGTGCCCCATTATAGCCTCTATCGACACTAGAGCTTGCAAGAGCTCGGGCAACTTACTTGCTCGTTCATTCATTTGATAATTCAACTGAAACTGCTCAAAACTCTTCGGCAGAGAATGAAGAATGAAATCAACCTTAGTAGGGAGATCAAACTCGGCACCGAGTACCTCCAACTTGTTGTGGTGAGCCATTATCTCGAGAACGTGATCCCTCACGGGCGTTCCCTCCACTATTTTCTGTGAAAGCATCTTTCGCATGGTGATTTACCTAGCGGTACGATTCTGATGTTGAAACATCGCTTCAAGATTGAGCATAATCTCCAAGGCGGTCTCTATATGTTGATGTTGGTGTTGCAACATAACCGACATTGAAGCCAAGTGTACACCTGGCCATCTCATCGGAGTCCTTCCAAGACTTATGCTCTTTCTTAACCGACCTGCTCGCATCTTCGGCAGGTTCATCGGGTTTAGGAGTAATAAGCTCCCATTTGTGGTGTTATGCGGTTAGGACAATATCAAGGTTATGTTTCCAATCAACATAGTTCTCACCGACAAGTTTATTATCTTTAAATATACTAAACAGTGGATTAAAGGGTTGCGACATGATGAACTGAGAATAAAATATACATTCATATTAATATCTAGAAAAATACGAACTTATCACATAATTCGATCACATCAATTATATTGAAACCTTAAAATAATATAATCATGCATCAGCCGACATCTTGAAACAATTTAAATGCGCTACGAGGGGTGGTCTATACATTTAAACACATTCAAGCAGGTCACAAACATAAATAAAAACATACTTAGTAATTTTCAAAAGTAAGGTTTTTCTTGGACAATTAAAAATTATGCAAACACATATTATAAAAATAATAAATGCACAAAAATAAAACGTCCATCAAAATAAAAAGTTAAAAAAAATTAGAGCACTCAAATCCAATTATCACGGTTTAATTTTCTTCACGTCTTGATGCGAGAAATCATCCTCGTTGCTTTCATCGTTCATCTCGAAAAGCTCTCACTCGAACAACAACAAATTGTAAAAAATGTCCTTCGTTTGGGGTCGGGACGACGTTTGACATCGTACATAAAAAACTAGGCACAAAAACATGGTGGGATGAGCCGGAGGCCCGACGTGCGGCAGCCCACCGAGTGGGACGCCCCGCGCTCGTCTCCCCCCGCTCGGGCGTGCAGCGCCCGCCAAGGCGTCTCGCGCCCGTCGCGCACGAACCACATGCACCGTGCACATGCCGTGCGTTCCAATTTTTTGGTTAAATTTTTTGGGCTAGGAATATAGAAGAGAAAATCTTTTCTTGATCTCCAAGAAATCTTGAATATATCTCATATATTCTTTTCTCCATAATAAAATATTCCACAAAAATCTCATCCTCCTAACTATATTATTATTTTTGAAATTTTTAGGATGAAATCATAAGATTTGGATCTTCTTGAATTTATGAGATAATCTTGTTGTTGATGATCTTGCTTCAAATTTATGATTTAGTGGTTGTTTTACTCTAATAAGATCATCAAACAAGGACTTGAATAAAGATTAAAGCTATATTTCTTGAAGGAAGAATTGAGAAAAGGATTTGCAAGAGTTTTGCCTATTTTTTGAATTAATGAACCTATTCTTATTATCTCATGAAGAGGTATTTATAGGGGTACAAGCAAGTAGGAGGTGTCACCTCCTTAATCACCCTTATTTATATGGTGACAAGTGTTAAGACACTTGTTAATTCCTAAGCTATTACATCTTTGCACAATGAAAAGTGTTAAAACACTTGTTTGCTCCTAATGTAATGCCTAATTATTGAGATTTCTGATGATCTTCCGAGGTGCCCTCTTGCTCGCCTGCTCGCCTCCTTTTACTTCTTCTATACCCCTCTTGGTCTAGCTGGTCGCCTCCCTTTAATGTCCGGATGACCAGCTCTCGCCTCCTCTGACTTGGTCACCTGACCCAGCTGCTCGCCTCATATGGACTTGTTCCCTGCTGCTCGTCCTCTTTATCATTTTTGTTTTTAATGATTTCTTGATCTTTATTATTTTAATATTTTTTACTTTAATCTTTTTGCCCTGTTGTTCACCTATCAACACTTGTATTCTAAGAATACATATCTTCCATAATATCTTTCCAAGAAAATCAACAAAAAATTTTCTTTTCTAAAATTACTAATTTCGAAATTAGCATGGAAAATCAGCAATTATATTTTCTTTTATTTTAATCACCTTATTATTATCGGACTACTTATTGGGCTACTTGAGGGGCCTTTAGGAGAATTAAGATTGAACCTCCAATGGACTTCTGAATTTTAATATTGATCCCCAATATTATTCAGCCCATTAATATTAATTAGTACCACTAATAAATTAATATTGCACTATCCATCTTAATCCATATTACGATAATATGGGCTCCCAGTTATTATTTTCCGCGTTTAAGATTATCTAGTCCATTAATTAATTGAGCTTCAGAATAGCTCTAAATTAATTAATATTTTTTACCTTGGTGTAAAGACATCTCAACATTATTATCTGTACCGAAGAAACAAATTCTTCACTTGCAAGATTTGGTACGATAAAACTTCTGAGCCCCCCAAGGAGACAAATCACACGAGCCGTATTCGCACACGTTTCTCCGTATTAAACCTTAACAACCGTCGTATGATTAATATTACTGCCCAAAACACAAGGTTCGAAGTCATAATGATTCTCACTCAACATGAATCAAAGCAATAACTATTAATCACACACGGTCCTATATAAGTGATGGAGATTAAGAAATCAATAACCACTGAGGTCTAATTCTTCACATTTCAGAATAGAATAATTTATCCTCACTGTAGGTCCTCTTCAACACATACGAAATGTGCTAGTACAATCTCTTGGTCAAGACAGACCAATCTGAGATATACACATCAACCTTTCGTGGTGAAATGTTCAATTCCACACGGGTCGTGAATTTGTACGTTTAGTTACAAGGAACTCGTTAATGTGATCTTTTATGATCTGATATCACCACATTAACTACAATATAACTCGTACTATAAATAGAACAGATTACAATAAATATTTAGCATTCATTCATATTTAAAGCAAATGTGATAAAAAATTATTATCATAAAACAAAATATTTAATACATGAGTTATACAAAGTAAATGCATACTTTCACGTATAACTCCAACACTTCTGGATTTCAATATTGAGCCCTAATATTATTCAGCCCATTAATATTAATTAATATCACTAATAAATTAATTTTGCACTATCCATCTTAATCCATATTACGATAATATGAGCTCACAGTTATTATTTCCCGTGTTTAAGATTATTTAATCTACTAATTAATTGAGCTTCTGATAGCTCTAAATTAATTAATATATTTTACCTTGGAGTATGCTTTACTTTGTATAACTAATGTATTAAATATATTATGGAGAAAAGAATATATGAGATATATTCAAAAAAAATTTAGATCAAGAAAAGATTTTTTCCTCCCCTATTCCATATGAAAAAATAGGTCATTACCCCCTATATATAGGAGATGATTATTTCATCTCCAGTTTACAAGTTCCATGAGTTGGAAAATTGAAAGCAATAAATATTTTCTTCCTCCCTTATTTATTAAATTGTTCGTGAGCGCTTCCCACCGGCGAATGAATAAGGCGAAGAGGGAATACTTGAGAAGACCTTTACGGTTCAAGAGGTTCGTGTTCATGTAAAACTTCTAGATATTCCGCGATAGAATTTTACGTGATTATATTCATTGGCATGAATTATTTGTTGTTGGTTAATTATTATTTGAATTAATTTAGGATTAATTCATGCTAGTAATAATTGGATTTAAATTCGTATTTAAATTTCATCCCGAATAGATCCAGGCACCCTGTTTTCCCCAACACCTTTCTTATTGATTGACTTTTAAAAATGCATGCCTTCTTTTCATCCGATTCAAATCCATCTTGTGGTTGTTTATTAAGCAACTTAATTCCATGGCTAGGAATAAAAAATAAACTTCTATGTGTGAGAAGTTCTTTTCACCCTCACCGGGCTTCTGTTCTTTACTCTGTATATTGGAACTATTCCGAATTTTCCCCAGATTCTTGATTACAACATCTATATTTTTATGTTTACAATTGGAGTGCATCAAACCTAAATTGTAAACTATTCCGAATTCACCATATATATATATATATATATATTTATTTCAGATCTTCATCCCCTTTTGTGTAGAGAGCACTATGTTGTTGTTGCAATTAATTTCATTGAGAACAAGGTGCATTACCTGGATAATCGGAAAAAAGCTCATAAGGAAACTGAAGATTATTTTTTATAATGTGCTAAATTCTTGATATGTTTCCTTTATTGTGATCTTGTTTAGTTAATTTTCTTTTTTTATTTTAATACATGTTTCCTTATATCTTAAATCTTTGTTTTCGTAGTTAATGAACATGGCTAAATTTCTTCATTCAAGAAGCATCCAAAAGCTGATAACATTGAGACTTATCCTTTTGAGAATGTTTTCTTCAAGTGGAAAACATTGAATAAAGATGTTGATTGTGGGGTGTATCTTATGCATCACCTAAAGCATTTTGATGGTGTGATTTATGATTCACCAGATTTGACCAAGGTTTTTCTCTTTCCTTTTGGTTACTAGTTTTAGTTTTGCTTTTTAATGTTATGCTTAATTTTCTGTTCTTTTTTATTCACTTTTTGCAGGCCAAAGTAAGAAGGGTTTTGAGAGCACAAAGATGTGCACGTTTTGTTCTCTCTAATCTAAATCAATCAAGAGCGGATGTAATCGAGAATGCATATATATTTTACACGAGTAAAAAAGATTACATGTTGCGTATTGCTGAAGAGAAGAAACTAAAAAAAAGCTGCCAAGAAGAAAAAATGGAAAATAAGGATTTATTGGGATTAGTTTTTAGTATAAACTTGAAAAGTTTTTAGACTATCATGCATTTTGGTTTGTGTTAGTTGTTATGATGAATATATTTGACTGTTGTTACTGCATTTTGGCTACAGTTGGTTTTGAAATTTTATGGTTATGGTTAATATTTTTTGTTACTGAAAAGTTACTTTAGTTAAAGCTGAAAAATTACTTTAGTTAAAGCTGAAAAGTTATTTCTCCAAACCCAAACTTCATGTTCTGGTTTTCTTTTAGATGTAATAGTTTCAAATAAAATAATTTGCTGTCAAATTTAGGTGTTGTGTGCTGACTAGTGGAAAGATGACAATGTGTAATGGGACTACTGTAATGTAATTCTGCATGGGATATTTTGTTGCTCATTTTCTGCATGGGACTACTGTAATGGGACTACTATAGTTTAATTCTGGAATATCAATGATTTGATCAGGTATTTTATTGCTCATTTTCTGCATGGGACTACTGTAATGTAATTCTTATGTGTCATGAGAGTATAGTTTGCCTAGAAAAGTTACTCCAGTTAACTCTGAAAAGTTAACCCTCCTATAATAAAAAAGTATAGTCTCTATTTACTTTAGATGAATATATGCATGAATGGTAAAAAGTTACACTCAACATTGAAAAGTATTCCCAAGTAAAACTTAAAAGTTGGTTTTCATATAGCACAAAAGTGATTGTGCATTACAAAGAAAAGTTATTCAAGATAAGACTAAAATTTTACCTTGAGTAAAGCAAAAAAGTAAACCTTCCTATAACAAAAAAGTTACTTCACTCAAAATTGAAGAGTATTATCACGAAACACTGAAAAGTTAGTTTCCCTATAGCACAAAAGTTATTTTTGCCTAAAATAGAAAAGTTGTTTCACCCAACATTAAAAAGCAAGCCTACCTATAACAAAAAAGGTTAATGAACTCAACACTAAAAAGTTACATTTTTAACACTGAAAAATATAGACTATTTTTACCCAACTAATACTGAAAACAACAATTTAATATAACCGAAATGTCATTTCACATTACAAAAGAAAAGTTACTTCAGATAAAGCTAAAAAGTTACTCCAGGTAAATATGAAAAGTTAAACTTCCTATAAAGGAATATGACTCTATAACTCTATAATTTGTCAATTCAAAAACTGAAAAACGTATTAAGTTCCACCTCAAAACGCATGAATCACCCCAACATACTATCATCTTTGGCTCCATCTGTCTCTACGTAAAATTTAAACTCTTGAGTTTTATCTAAAGTCGTGTGTTGGGAAATTTATTAAGTGTTGATGATTAAGTCAAAACTCATGTGATTAGAAGCAAATGTGTACGTAAAGCAACAACTTCGTAGGTTATCAAACGAGTCTTAGTCAATTGAGATCTAGATTTAGGTTTATTTTAGTTCCTAAGTTAGTTGTCCAGCAGAGAAGACCAGCTGAAGATTAAAAGACCCAAAGTCAAGAAGACCAACTCTAAGCATGGCAGCTTAACTCTAAGCTTAAACCGACTCTAGTTCATCTGATATCAATAGAGGACTTTATGGTCAGCTGATGAGGTACAGTGTCCACTAGATAATAAAAATGCAATCAAGAAAGACAAAAGAAATACTCCCTCCATTCACAAAAAATAGTTTCAATTGTCTTATTTATCATTCCACAAAAAATAGTTTTGTTTCCTAAAATTTAATTAATAACTTTAAATACATTCTTTAACATACACATAACGAGTGGGTCTATTGTGCACCAAGTGCACCGTGTAACTGGGTTAAAATATAACCCATTTACAGTAGGGTCATGATCTATATATTAAATCAACGAACTTTTAAAAGAAATTTGCATGTGCCCCAACGAAAACCGAAACCTCTTTCTTATGCGAGGACTAGGGTTCGATTCCTCACTTCTACAAAATAAATTGGGCCAATCTAGGTTTCACTTTTTTTGACGTTGAAATCTGGGGAGAGATAAACGCTGAAGAAGAATTTGTTGAAGACGCAGAAGAGAATCGATCTACTATGAACAGATTTGAAGATAATTATTCCACAAAACACATCCTTATGATAAATCAATATGAAGAAACAACATGTATTATTATTTGTACATTATATTTGTGTATTGTTTGAATTTTACTTGGTTATTTTCTCTTCTTGGTAGCCATTCTGTGTTTTCTCTTTTGCTTCATCATCAGCAAGATAGCAATTAAATTTATGCACACCATTTACTATCTTATTACAATAATATCTCGTAACATACTTAAACTTAGCTTTCACCTAAAAGTTCTTCGCGCTAATAAAAGGTGATTTCGTGTTTATTTTGATGTTTAATCAAGGAAACCAAAATGATAACAAATTTGATTGTTGTTTGTCATATGTTCTTATTTTTCAATCAATTATATGTATTACCTTTTGATATATACGATAAAACCCTTCTTGTAACCCACCTGCTCTTATTAAGATACACCAGTTCATTTTTTTGTAAAATGACTTGCACTTTTTAGTGTTAGTTAGGATAACTCTTTAGTATTGACTAGGGTAACTCTTCTTTGTATTATGCTTGAACTCTTCATTACGATACACCAATACCTTTATTTGTAAAGTGCCCTACACTTTTCAGTGTTAGTTACTGTAATATTTTAGTGTTAGATAGGTTAAATTTTCAACCTAGTTTATTTAGTTATATTATCATTCACGTTTTAGTGTTACTACACTTTATTATTGAAAACTTGTTTCATTTCATAGGTTGAAATTTGGATAGTATTGAAGCTATATCCAATGAAGAGGAACAAATACATCACTGCTCTACAATGATTCAATCTAGAAGTATTGATGAGTACACTGAGATATTTAATGAAGAGAAAAAAATACATGATTTGACAACAGAAGTTGAAGATTGCAGTACTGAAATTGATATTGTTTTTTGTTCTCTTCTTGGCATGACAAGGGACACACTTGATCAAATGTATGAACTCTACTGTAAGCATGCTCGTGCATTAGGATTCAGTGTTCGTAAGCCTACCAGCCGATACTCTAGAGACCCAATTCCCATTGAGTTAGCAAAAATGTTTATATGTTCTTGTAATGGAAAAAGTGTCAAAGAGTGATTGTTCAAAAAAGGATACAACAAAAATAAAAAAGGTACAACAGTTACAAGAACGAATTGTGGAGCAATGATGAGAGCAAAGAAAAAGAAAGATGGAGTTTATGAAGTTGTGAAACATGAAGTTGAACATAACCATGCAATGACTAGAACTGAATGGAGCCATCTTCATAGATCGGAAAGAAAGATTATGAATGAAAAGGCCAAAGCAATATAAGATATGACACATTCAGGAATGAAAACGACTGAATCTTTTCGTTACTTGGCACATACTGTTGCTGGAGAAGAAAATATTGGACACACAATAAAAGACCACATTAATTTTGTAGCCCGCTTAAAGTCGAAGAAAATAGAAAGGGGGAGATGCAGAAACATTGCTTAAAATGATGGAAGATGAAGATTCAGTAGAAGAAGACTTCTTTTACAGGTTGAAGACAGACAATGAGGGTAGATTGGCCAACATATTTTGGAGAGATTCCATGATGAAGTAGGATTATGAAATATATGGGGATGTAATGGTGTTTGACACTACATATAGAACAAACCGATACAACCTAATATGTGCTCCATTTGTTGGAGTGAACAACCATTGGAGAAATACAATGTTTGGTTGTGCATTTATCGCAGACAAAAGAGCCGAAACATTTTAATGGTTGTTCAAAATGTTCAAGAAATCTATGGGAGGAAAATGTCCATTGACAATATTCACCAATCAAGACTTAGCAATTGCAAATGCAATTGAGAAGGTATGTAAAAAAACAATAAATAGAGTATAACTTTTTAGTGTTTTGTGGGATTACTTTTCTGTCTTCCGATGGGCAACTTTTTAGTATTGTGTGAGATAACTTTTCAATACTGAGTGTATAACTCCAGCAAACAAATATATCCACGTCACTGTTTTTTTTATTACAGATCTTTCCAGAATCAAGGTACGGATTGTGCCTCTGACACATCCACCCAAATGCAGCATCAAGGTTTGGAGACTTGAAATCTGATAGCACATTAAAAAATAAGTTCAACAAGTATTTGTCGGGGTATGGTAATGAAGAAGAATTTGAAAGTTGCTGGAGAGTTATGGTTGTTGTCTATAAGCTAGAGAACAACATTTGGTTTACATGATTGTATGCGTTGAAGAAAAAGTGGTGTACTGCATTGAATAAGGGATTCTTTTCAACTGGATTTCATTCATCACAAGAAGCGAGAGTACAAATCATGCAGTTGACTTCAATGCAAATCAAATCACAAGTTTGACTGATTTTTATGGAATTTTTAAGGACACAATCAAACATTGGAGAAGAGCTGAACAAAAAGATGAATTTAATTGTTCAAGAGGACATCCTGAATCTAGTTTTGACATGGCTGGAATTGTGAGTCACACTGCAGAGGTATATACATTTGCACTCTTTGAAGAATTTCAAAAGGAGTTTATGAAATGTATTTCTGATTCTAGTACAATTATTGGAGAATATGATACGACGATTGTATATATTGTTACATCTTTTAAGGGGGACAACACCAATCGAGTTATATTTGATAAGAGCTTTCATCGAATCACATGTGATTGTATGAAGTTTGAAGAGTATGGTATGTTGTGTCATCATTCTTTAAGGATTCTTCTTATAAATTACGTGCAAAGAATCCCAGATGCTTATATCATGAAAAGGTAGACAAAAATTGCCAAATTTGAAGAGTGAGAAAAGTTTGGGAACGATAAAAGTAATGCAGAAAACCTGTTAGTTGCATATCATAGAGGCATGAAATGACAAGAAAATTGTATAATATTGTGTTGAGATCTGAAGAAAAGGAAGAAACAAGAAGGTTTATTGAAGAGAGTTGTAGAGAATTCTCACTAACTCTTGATGCAATGACATACAAAAAGGGTGACCACATCCAATAATTCAGAAACATCAAGAACAATTTTGGACCCTGCTCGTTCAACTACAAAAGGAAGAGGCAAAAGAATAAAAGGACATCTTGAGAAAAACAAGAAGAAGAAAGTGTGCACATCACATTTAGAGCAGTCAAAGGAACATGGTTCTATAACTTCAATATCATGACGAATATTATGTTGACAAATTATGTTTTATGGTTTCAACTACATTAGTAATTGTGTGGCAATTGATAGATAAAAATGTAATTTTTTACCTCATCAAAATTTCAAAATATTAATAAACTTTCAAATTAATCACGCATAATAGATTATATCAATACGTTTTTTCAATATTTAACTTCATCAATGTATTTGTTAAAATAAATTAAGTTCTTGATATATAAAATGAATTGTTATAACTTAATGCATTTTTTTTTCATTTGAATTCGAATATGTGTGTTGAATTTTTAAAATTAAAAAATATGAAGAATATGTACTGAAGTGCAATTTTTTTTTGGGTTTAACTATTTTTGTGAAATTTTAATTTTATAATGCACTTGGCTATTGTGGTGAGTTTGAACTATAATACAAATATTTAAATATATATATATATATATATATATATATATATATATATATATATATATATATATATATTGTAAAAATTACCAATGATGCATAGTATGCATGAATAAATCCAAAAAATTAAAATGAAAAATGCAGTTGAATCTTTATCATGTGTGTTATATATTTATATTTTGAATCTATATAATAATAAGAATTTGTTAAATATGAAAATATTTTAATTTTCTTGTCCAAAACAACCTTTCAAAATAATAAATAAAGAGAAAAATTGACTTTAGCATATAATTGTGATTACATGCATGTCATGACTAGGTCGACACTCGAAAGAAAAAAAAACATTTTTTTTTTCTCTTTAAAAAACTTCTTCTCAAATGAAGTTTCATAGTTTAATTATCTTTTTTTTTTAAAGTCATTTTTAGTTGTGGACAAGTAGTCAGAAAATTTGTTTTATAATATTAAAATAAAAACAAAGTTTTATATGAAAATAATTCATGATATGAAATTGTTTTAAATTATCAAATATTTGATCAAAAGTATCAAAAATTTCATCAGGAGGATAAAAAAATCGAGGCCAGTGATATTATATATATTGTAGTTATTGATTATTTTACCCTAACTTTTGATACTCCTTATAAGATTTTTGATACTCTGGATCAAATGCTTGATACTTTAAAATAATTTAATGATAAACTTATCATAAACTATTTTCATATAAAACCTACTAAAAGTAAATCATTTCAAGTCAATTTCTAAAGATTTGACATAAAAAATTCGTATATGATGAAATTTCAAATCTATAATATAGATTTTAAGATTTGATAAGTTTTTGTTCGATTAAATTTCAACACGTTAGTTGAATTAAAAAATAAAATTAATAAAAGCACAAATAAAAAAAGTATATAGAGGTTATATTTTAATTTATTTTTTGGAAAGAAATCTGATATTTTTTTAAATCAAATTTTAAGTCCTTATTCTTTTTGTTGGTTGGAACAATTTCCTTTGAATATATGCATTGAATTTGAGTTTGTAATTTTTATTTATATTTGGTTATATGCATATTGGTGAGTTTTAGCTATAATATGGATATTTTAAAAATTTAAAACATGCAATGTATAATGAAAGTGGATGCTCTGTAGGTTTAGAAATTGACTTGAAAGCAATGTACTAGCTATACTAGTAGTTACCCCACAAGAGTATGAGATCTATGTAGTATTGGTAAGTATAGGGACCAAGTAGTATAGAACCCAAGGGAAAGTGTGTATGCGAGTAAATCCCTGGAGATGTACGTCTCGTAGCTAATATGAATGTATGTTCTGGGATTGAAAATTGTATTATACTACTATATTAATAATTAAGTTAAACTAAATAATTTGGGTTTAAATGCAAATATGGGATGATGATGCTCGGGATATTAATTTCTACGTATACTAACGGAGTTGGTACAATAACTAAAATAATCGTGATGTGCAAGTAATAATCCTAAGCTTACTAAAACTAGACAATCAACTTCCCTAATCTAGCACAAGATTGAAAGACTAAAAGCTCAAGAATTAACCCTAATACTTCATCATATCAACCTACTTCACTAATCCACTAATCAAGTTATATGGATTGTGCTTAATTATTGAGGCCCTAATTTAACTAAGGTGATGTGGTCGTCCTCCCTAGATAAACCGGTAGATTATAAACCCCTTCTAAAACTCTTTCCTTAAGCCTATTCGTTATTAAAGAGTGATGCAATCGTCTTCTCTCTAACAATTTTCGTACTCAATTCCAAGATTATTCCAGAATTTATTATAAGAATTCAATTAATTAAGAGAATTAAAACTAAACATCACGAATTATCTTAATTATGTACCAACATCCTACTTCTACCAGTTCATCCTATCCTAAGCATGCAAGTGTTCTAGCTTAACATGGTTGATTGAATAACAAAAACAACAACAAGAACAATAAACATATGCATATCTAAGTTAACGAACAAAATCAAGAACATAAACGAAAGAATTAAATCAAGTCTCAAAATAACTTTATAAATCTGGAAAAACTAGGGTTTATAGTCTAAAGAACTTAAGAAAGAAAGAATTAAACTAAAAGGTTCAAAAGAAATAGCTAAACTATGAATTAGTAAATTAAAACCTTGATTACAAGATGTAAAACTCTTCAATCTTCCTTCCCAAGCTCTTCTCTCTAAAAAAACTAGTCTAGATATGTGTTGATATGTATAAGTATGCTTGGAAGGGATATATATAGGCTTTAGGACGAATTTGGGCGATTTTGGGCCGAAAATACGCAAAAATGCTCGACCTGGCGCTCGACCTACTTCCACTCGAGCGCCCGCTCGAGCACTCGAGTGCTTGGCGCTCGAGCACTTTCGGCTGATGTACACTTGTTCGAAAAACCTTCATATCTTCTTAACCGGGAGTCCATTTTGGCCGATTCAAAGTCCTACAAACTCCTCTTTTCGTCCTCTATCCAAATATGAACACCAAAAGGACAAATTAATGAGTTTATAAAAATAATACCCAAATGACTCTAAATACTCATAAAAAACACTCAAAATATGGGCAAATTGGGCACCAAAACATAACAATTTCATGCCTAATCAAAACCCCAAACTTACTATATTGTTTGTTCTCAAGCAATGAAATAATAAGTCAAGTGAAATTATTAAGAATGAATCAAAATCCCAAATCATGCAAGTAATAGTATTCAAGCTTCAAAGATCGATCACCTGCACACAAACTCACCCCCTTTATCCTACTAATGGATAATCAATAAGAACAACCAAAATCAAACATGGATGTGCTCTCGGTGATGTGTTTCACTCCCTCACAAGTGTATATCAATAATAAGGGACTCACTCAATCAATCAACCACACAAATCAGTAGCCATAGGCTTGTAAGCACTCTCAACTTCGACCATAAACTAGAATCCATGCCGAATCAAAAAAGATTTTTTCAAGGTTGTAATGTAAGGCTTTTTGGACGGGTGGAGAATAGAAAATCAAACTTTGGTATTTTCAATACACGGATCCTAACACTTCAACATCTTCATGCAATGCACTTTCAATTCCAACTACTCACAACACCTAAATTTTTTTTTTCTTCTATCTCTTTCACTTTTTTTTTTCAATCATGCACTTCCTTTTTCTTTTCTTTCTTTTCACACTATATATATAAGCTCATGTTTTCTTTTGCTCATTCTTAAATTTTTTGTCTTCCCCACAACTCAAATCATCATTACACCTTTCCTCAAATTCACTCAAGCATTAATAATTCTCCTTCTCAATCTCAACTCAGTCCCTTTTCATTCACAACTTTTCCTATTCTCCACTCAAATTAAGATAAAAAGAGTTTTAGAATTTTGATAAGCTCAAATGTGCTAGCAAATAAAATAGACAAAGGCTCAAGTGGGCTAACAAGGGATAAATGTCATTGGTAGGGAAAATTTGGCTAAGAGACTCAACAAATCAAGATGACCTAAAATCACTTTCGGCATTTCATACTAGACACAATCAAGAAGCGAGAGTACCCACAAGTTCTAGCACCTCTAAGGTGAAGATCCACTCACAAACGTTGAGATCAATTTAATGAATTTTAATCTCGTAAAGGGTCAAATCTCATAGCTTTCACATCCATGCTAGCCCTAGTGAATTCTCACTTTTTACCACACAAGTATTCAAAAGGAAAATTCATAAGTATACGAGCTCCCTCTTAAATCAACTCTAATTACTACACTCACACAATCTAGACTCTAACTCAACTCCACAAATTGCTAACTCATAACTCACACTCAAAGATAACAATAAATAAGCACAAGAAAGTTATAAAATATGAAATATGTAGTAGCACCCAATTAGTTCACAATATAGCAGCTCAAGGAGTATCTCAGAGCACAATATATAACCTAACTCAACTCAAAGAGAGGGTGTGCGCCTATGCAATGTCAACATAAAACATATAAAAAAACTCCACCCCCAAACTTCGACCTTGTGAAGCGGTCTAAGTTTGGGGTGGTGGTTACCTTATCCAAATAATTCATGTTTCTCTTAATCAACTTGGCACACTCCCTTTTCCCGAGTTGCTCCCTTGAATAACTCAATGCTACCTTTACATCCTTAAAATAAATACCTGCACTCAAGATACTCAAGAACGAGGTTAAAACATACGACTCAAAACAAAACACTCAAACATGAACAATACTCAAAAGGAAGTAAAAGTGGGTTGCCTCCCACTCAGCGCTTTTATTAAGGTGCTAATGCCGGACCGAGCTCGAAGGAGCTCATGGGACATGATACTCAAAGTTACCTCCCTTCTTCTCATAAGAGTGGAAGTTAAATTTCTTTCCTTGATGCCCCATCATCATGAGTTCATTTCCTTCATTCTCAACCTCAAGGCATCCACTACTGAATACCTTCTTCACCTCTGGCGGTGGATTCACTTTCTTTTTCGCTCTCCACGGAGGTGCCTTGTCAATCCACTTGCTGATTTTTTTTCTTCTTCACATCCGTTCCTCCTTTTCCTTCTACTTTGGCCACATCTACACTCTTGAGTTCTTCATTCTCTTCCTCCATCGAATACTTCATGGCCTCATATAGGGAAATCTTTACCTCTTTATCATCAACTTTCAACGTGATCTTCCCGTTTGCCACATCCAACACCATCCCGACTGTAGCTAAGAACTGTCTTCCCAAGATCAAAGGCACGCACTCAATCTCCTCCATGTCAAGGACTACGAAATCAGCTGGAAATATATGATCTCCCACCTTAACAATAATGTCTTCAACCACACCTTGAGGTCGAGTAATAGACCGGTCGACAAGTTGAAGCGTCATCATTGTCGGCTGAAGTTCTCCACCCTCCAACTTTTTAAATAGCGATAATGGATCAGATTAATGCTCGCTCAAAGATCGCATAATGACCCCCTTTTAATTCCATCCCCGATATCACATAAGATAGTGAAACTCCCGGGATCTTTCAACTTCGGGGGAAGCGCTTTGTGCACTAATGCACTCACCTCATGGTTCAGCTGCACCAACTTGGGCTCATCAATTCGCCTCCTCTTAGCTATCAAGTCCTTCAGGAACTTGACATAATTAGACATCTGTTCCAAAGCATCATAAGAAGATATGTTAATATGCAACTTTTTAAAAACATCAAGAAACTTAGCAAAATTTTCATCTAATTTCTTCTTCATGAACCGCTGCTGATATGGGACTGGAATCACAGATTTTGGTACTCCCACTACAAGAAAATGCACTTTTTGTAACGAAAAAAATGGTTACAAAAAGTCCTCTTTTGGTTATAAAAATCTTTTGTAACGAAAATTTCGTTACAAAAGTTGGTCTTTTAAAGTCCGTCGCAAAAAGTTTTTGTAACGAAAAAAAAACCTATTTCGTTACCAATACAATTGTAACGAAAGCATCTTTGGTTACAAAAACCTTAGTAGCAATAACCCATATTTTTGTTTAAAAAAATCAATTTCGTTACAAATAAATTGTTATGCAAAATAGTATATTTCGTACTAATTAAATCATAACTAATATTTAGGTATAATTACTATCTCATTTCGTTAGAAAATTATTATAAATAACATAATAAGAAAAGATCATAAGAGAAACCTAAAAAGTAACAATTCTTTAAATGCATTAAGGTCAACAATGTCAATATACTCCAAAAAAAAAAAAGTATTGATGTATTTGATGAACAAAATAATTTGAAAATAAAACTATACAAAAAAATGTAGAATTAAACTTGAAGTCTTGATTAGTCTTCTTTCTTGTCCACGATCAAATGGGAACTTCATTGTCCTACAAAAGTTACACATTATAAGGTTAAGAATTTATAATGCACAAATATAAGTTATAAAACATGATATATATATATATATATATATATATATATATATATTATACACAAAGTAAACGTACATAATTATATTGCTTTTGAAAGAAGAGTACTAAGGGATGAGAGGTCCATCTATACATTACAAAAAGACCATTCTCCAAAACTAAAAAGCAAAAACTCCAACTCCTAATTAAATCAGAAACAAGACAACCCCTAAACAAAATGACGGGATGTCAAAGGGAAATTATAAGTTTGATTATATCCCCTACCTAAGAAAATTCTAGCTTATATTAATGTATGCACGTCAATCTATTCTTTATAACATTAATAAATTAATAACAATGCAGCTGGGCACATTCTAAAATTAAAGTTGGACCGAAGTTGCACTCGGAAACAAACAAGCACATACTCAAATCTAAATAATATCCAGCTGAAATGAAAATTGTAAATACATAGGCCACTTGACATAGTTTCTCTACTGAACCTTAATTAGTAGCATGCTAGCAGTCAATGTCCAATCATCGCAGCAAATTGTGTGCAAGCAACCATTTTAGTTGCGTACTCAGATAATTCCACTTGAACGCAAAACTGAACAAGACAATTTAAATTCAAAATTTAGGGGTGTTCAAGAGAAAAGCAAAAGACTGCTTTCCATTCTTTACCTGAGATAGTGAAATGAACATCATGAAATAGTCTCAGCATTACTAAAGTTGAAACTTGAAGATATATATCCATGTCCAAAGTGCATCTAAACCTGTATGATGCAAAAATAAAACTATAGAAATAAGTTAATATATACAATAAAAGAATATAATTTATATGAAGATGAGATACATATTTCAAATCTAATAAAGCAAGCATGTTATGAGTGAGAACAAAATATATTATAAAACCATTAGAATTCACAATGAGGTAACCAGTAAACAAAGTAATAATAGAAAGGAGACGTGGGGCATTTACATACCGAAAAACATAATTCAGGTACTAGTATTTTATTCTTAATATTAGCAGTATTTATTAAATTTGGATTTCTAAGCTAGGTTCTTAGTATGAAAAAGGAACGAAAAATCCAAACCCAAGCTATCATAATCTAAATAAAACAGAGAATTTATACTTAACCAGATACGTGCAATGTATTAACATTCTGACCACTTGTCTCGAAAGAAACCACTATCTCGATGTCGAAGCAGGACGACTATCTGCAAGATGAAAACAACATTCCAAGCTTAATATGAGTCAAATATTGTCTAATAATATATTTTAATTCCCAGAAACTATCCCCGTGATGTATCAGATGAGATATTTATAAAGCTTACAAATTATAGTTATTTGTCATAACAATTGCTATTTAACTATTGCATAATCAGATCCTATATTTGAAGTGTTTACTTACCTTTTCCTTCATTCAATTTTCAGAAAGGAATGAAATTATATTAAATCAAGTTATTACTATCCCATATACCAGCTCTACTAAAACACGTAAGCTCCCTGCCTCCCACAATATAACACCAGACCTCAACTAAACAGAACATACAAGTTTTTAAGTACATTTGTATGCAAAACAATAAAGTCCAGTCTATTACATCCCATTTTCATCAAACTAATGTACAGTGTGTGATTTTAAATAACAAAAGAATGAATCAATTAAAAAATTAAGTAGATAATAAGAAGGATGTTTTTTTTACATGATATAGTATTACAAACCAGGTTGAAATTGGCTTGAAAAACAAATTAAATCTCGACAGTTGCCACTGCATATTATTTGTCGCTCGAATTGTCACTGGTAATATACGCCTGGATATTGCCCCCAATCCCACCACCACAGCTCAACCTAACCTGTTCGACAACCGCGCGTCTGGGCCGCCGCAAGGGTAGCCGCCACCATAGCTACGATATAGATGGAGTATAATTTTCATGGAATAAATTCAGAACTGATGATGATAATGTTGTGAAGGAGGAACAGGGGAAGATCCAGGATGATTTTAAGCGAATTGAGAAATTTAGGAATTAGGAACGATTGCTTTACAAGGGTTTTTTGATTTATGGAATTGGGGATAACTAAATAAACGCTTTCAAAAATAGATACTAATATACAAACTTATTTATTATTTATGTTTTCATTTTTGTTAATCGATAAAAGTATATTTTAGTTTTTTTTTTTTTATCTTTGAACAGGTTATTATGAACATAATGCGAATGGTAATATTGTTAAAATACATTAATTAGTTAAAAATAAATACGTGATTTTAATGTTCAGTAAGATATACACTTTTTTAAAAATAAATTTAAATTTTCTCACATGTTGCAATATTTTTAATTAGAATATTTTTCACATTAAGTAAAGTTATGTAAATTTCATATTTAGTAAAAGTAAATTATAATTTTCTCAAATATATATTATATTATTTTAAGACAAAGTATAGAGTGAAAATTGTTTATACATAAATCATTGAGGGATATTAATTAATTTCACTAAAGATTATTAATTAGTTGTTTTCACTGAAGAGTATTAGTTGTTTATTGAAAATAAACTAAGACTTTTCAATTAAAATAATTATGATTATTTACTGAAAACAACTAATATCTTTCAATTATTCAATTATGAACAATTTTCACTCTATACATACTCTAATTTTAAATTAAGCATTAATATATATTCTCACTATAGATATACATACATCACATTTGGCGTATGCTATTATCTTATTTAGTAAAATTGAACTTTTTTTTTTAAATATTGGTCATAATAAGTGATGTTTGTTATTTGTAACCATTATTTTACTATTTGTAACGACAAATATTTACTGTTGTTTAAAATAGGACTTTTCGTAACAAAAATAAAATTTGGTTACAATTAGTTATCTTTTCGCAACCATTTACATATTGGTTATAAATAAATTCGTTACAAGAAATGCATTTTCTTGTAGTGTCCCCATTCATCTCGCTCGGTTTCCTTCACGTTTTTCTTCGCTTCTCTAGCCTTCTTCCACTTTGGTACTCGCTCTTCGTCTTTCTTCTCCTTCTCTTGCTGAGCTTCTTCCATCATAACCTCTTCACCCTCTTTCTTCTCTTCACTCTCATCCTCGTTCTCTCTATAGACTTCCTCCACATCAGCAGGTGGTGGAGGTCTGTCATATGTGGTACCACTTCTTAACTGGATCGCCTTGCATTGCTCCTTCGGGTTCCCTTCCGGCGTAGACGGATATTTTCCCGTCTCTCTTCCAAGTGATTTTGCAATCTGGCTCATCTAGTACTCGATAGAAGTGAACAACCTATTGTTCACTTGTTGGATTCTATTTAGCTCTATATCCCTTCTCTGGAGATCTTGATCACACTGATCATTCTTCTTACTCATCTCCTTCACATCATACTCCAAAGAGGATAGCCTCTTACTACCTTCCTCCACCTTCTGAAGAATGTCACGTAACATTTCATCAGTGGTAGCTCCTCCTTCTCCTCCGGGGAGTTTTGAGCCAGGGTCGACATTTGAAGGTACAGTTATCCCCGCTCTCGGATTACTGTAGGACAAGTTATCATTCTTTCTCCATTGATTCTGAGGAGGCTGCTGGCCTCCTTGATACCCCTGAGTATTCTTCCATTGATTCTGAGGAGGCTGTGGACCCGATGGTATGAACGGTTGACCATAAGTTAGCTGCCCCTGATAATTTCCACCTTGATAGCCATTCTGATTATAATTAGGCTCTCCCATATAGTTGGCCACCTCTTGCTGACATCCTGGCTGATCCACTTTCTCACTCGTTACATTATTCTGACTACTCAAACTCTGCCCAACCTCCAGATTACTAATTTTCTCCATCATTACCATCAACAGCTTCCTCGTCCCCTCGCTTTCTTCTATCTGATAGACCCTCTGAAATTCTGGATCTTCTTTCCATTGCACCGCGTTCTTCACTATGTTTTCAGCTATCTCTCTGCACTGAGCTGCACTACGATTCAGGAACGCTCCACTAGCACAAGTATCAAGATGGTGTTGATCCTTCTCGCTAGCCCCATCATAGAAATAGGCCATAATGTCTCCATCGTTGTACCCGTGTTGTGGGCACTCAATGAGCATGTTGGAGAATTGCTCTCAAGCTTGACTCAACTCCTCTCCATGTTTTTGCGTGAATGAGGAGATCTCCTTCCTCGCCTTCACCGTTCTGGATGGAGGGTAAAATCGCTCAAGGAATAGATGCTTGAGCTCGGCCCATGTAGTCACACTATCTCGTGGAAGTGTGTTATCATACCACTCCTTAGCTATTCCAGTTAGAGAGAACTGGAATAATCTGAGCCTCTTCGCATTCTCAATCATCCTGTTTTGGCTAAAGGTAGAGGCTATCATCAGGAAATTCCTCAAGTGAGTGTGAGGATTATCTTTCCCCACTTCTCCCTTAAATTGATTCTCGGTAAACATCTTTAAAATCCCAGGAGCAATAGAGAAGTTATTTACCTCAACTGGCGGCATAGCTACTCCATCATAATACCGTTGAGGCTGAGCCTCAAATCTGCCTCTAATTGCCATGCCAGAAGGATCAGCATTTTGAGGAACATGCTGAGGGTAAACAGGGGGTAGAGGTATGTGTGGTTGGTTATAAGTAGGTTGTGGGGGGTAATATGGTGGATATGGGTATGGTGAGTATGGGTAGTAAGGTGAGTTATTTTGTGGGTAAAAAGGTTTGTTGAATGGGTTGTTGGGGTTTTGGCTTTGGTTTTGGTTAATGACTTGATTCTGGTTGGGTGCGGGATTGTTTTGGTCCTTTAGGTTTGGATTTTGGTTGGCTACTTCCCCTTGGGGTGCATGCTTTGGATTATTGACTCCCTTAGCCTTCTCAACATTGTCTCCCGTCTGAGTAACCCCTTCTCCAGCCAGATCTAAATCATCACTCAAATCCATACCACCATCTCCTGTTGTATCCATTCTTCTCTGGAAGGCTCGATTCCTTCTAGCAATCGTCTCAGGGTCTAACTTTGTTCTATCCTTGCTCGTTTCTCCCTTTGAGCGTGTTTTCATATACCTGAGTACTCCACAAGAAAAATCAAACGCACCAGACTCCAAATCATAAAACAGAAAATAAAAGCACTCACTACTAGCTACTCCCTCCATCCCAACATTTTTTGCACACAAAAATGGGCACACATATTAAGAAAATATTACTTTTTGAGTAAAGTAGTGACATATGGATAAATATGTGTATATTATTGTGAGTGTGCACGCAAATCAATGCTTTCTTTTTTAGAGTGTGCAAATCAATGCTTCCTTTTATTTCTCCATTATTTTTAATTATTTAATTTAATATATTCATTAGTTTTTTATTCTATTATTTCTTGATTTAATAAGCTTTTATTTTCTTAATTTTTTCTTTTTATTTTTTATTGATATTTTTTCTCAAATGAATTTCACATATTGTTCCAATGCAATGATGTTTCATGGAAATATATGATTTAAATATCAAGTAAGAGTTCCATCTCATGTACAAAATTGTCTCAAAACAGAATTCTCTTTTAGAAAAATAATATTTCTTCCATCTACCAATCTTATTTCCCTTTATTGTTAGGCACATGTCTTAATGAAAAATAGTATTTTATTGAAAAGGTAGACGCAAAAACTCCAATGGAGCATGAAACTGCTCCAAATACCTTCTAATCCGGTAACTTATGGGCCAACACTTATGATCAGTTTCATATCTCTCTCTCTCCTCGTTATTTCTCCCGCTCCCATTTTTTTATTTTCTCTTTGGTTCTTCACGTTAAATTTCATGTCACTTTCATGATATTATTTAGCAGGTGTTGTGGTATCAGAGGATATAACTTGTGGTATCAGTTGATATAAGTTTTGGTATCGATGTATTTTTTGTCAGCTCGTAGGAGATAAAGTTTATTATATCTTTGTTTTATGTATTATGCTTTTGTTTGTTGCACATGTTATAAATTACTACCTCCGTCCATGAAAAGTATGCTCATATTTTTGCACGTAGTTTAATGCAATATGTTGGAGGGTATTATAGGGTATTGTGAGGTCCGTTTATGAATAAAGTAATTGTTTATGGTAACGTTTCTATGCATACTTACCGTAAATAATAAATTTATTTATAAACGGACCTCACAAGACCCCTAAATACCCTCCAACATATTTCATTAAACCACGTGCAAACAAGTGAGCATACTTTTCGTGGATGGAGGGAGTATATTAGTTCTTTGAAAAAAAGGAAAAAAAAACCAAAAGTTTAGTGATTGAATGGATGTTTATTTTTTTACCGTGGTATCAGTTGATATATGTCGTGGTATCAATTGATACACATTGTGGTATCACTTCATATATGTCATGGTATCGGTGGGCGAATATGCTATGGTATTTTGTGGATATATGGTATGGCATCATTTGACAAGTGTTGTGGTATCAATTGATATAACTTGTGGTATCAGTGGATATAAGTTGTGGTGTCGGTGTATCTCTTGTCAACTCATAGGAGATAAAGTTTATTATATCTATGTTTAATATATTATGCTCTTGTTTATTGCACATGTTACAAATTGTATTGGTTCTTTACAAAAATAAAAAGACTAAATTTAGTGATTAAATGAATGTTGGTTTTTTTTACCGTGGTATCAGTTGATACACATTGTGGTATCACTTCATATATGTAATGGTATCAGTGGATGACATGTGTAATGGTATCAATGTATCTTTTTGTCAAGTCATAGGAGATAAAGCTTATTATCTTTATATATGAAAATCATGTCCGCTCCTGCAAAATAATATATGGTTCTTAATGGTTCAACTCTTTAAGGAATATACAAGTAAATCCCTTTAGCAATGCTATAAAGTTGGCTTTAAAAAAAATACAAACACCGGTAGATTCTGTAATCAATGAACATGTTTCTTATAGGTATCATTTTGAAGAAGAATCACGTCTGAAGAATCCACAAGTTGAAATTTGTGAGTATCATCACGATTTGTTGATTGTCAAAGTTGAAGAATAATCATTTGCTCTAATTATCAAAGTTGAAGAATCACGTTTGAAGAAATTTGTAGTTTCATAATATGATGGATAGGATAAATGGGCTAATGGAACATGGGTCAGGTTGTGGTTAGGATAATTGAGTTATATAAAAAAGCAGTTTCATAGTATGATACTACTTCATAGGAGTCCTTCTCAAAAGTAATAAAGTAAGGGTATTATGGAACTCATTTAATTGCCCGTGTGTGTTGTTTATATCTAAAAAATAATGAAAATAGGTTTGGTGGACAGCCAAAAAGAGAAAGTGGGAATAAGTTTGGTGGACGGGAGTATAAATAATGAATCAAAGGTCAATTTATTTATTTATTTTATATTTATTATTGAAATATAATTTTAAATCATACCATCAAGAGTTCTATAAAATTTAATTGACTCATAGTTGTTTGAAGACATATTTGGGGTATTGGATGGGCCGAACAAAATGCAAACAATAACTATTGAACATTTATTTTGTGAAATTAAGAACTGATATGAAAAAAGAATTAGTGACAAATAAAATAAAAGAGTAAAAATTAATGAACAAATAGTAATTCATTAAAAATAAATAAGAAGTAGAAAAAACGTTATAAATAAACCAATCTTTATTTCTTAAAAGGAAATAACCAATTCTTTGGTTATTGTACTGTACATAGAAAATTCCTTAAAAAAAATTAAAAAAAACAACATTGTTGTTGGTAGCCCAACACATGGTGCTGGTTTTTCTAAACATGCAGGAGATTCACTCCCATAAGTATATATTACAAGCGTGTGGTAAATTTGAGAAACTAAAATATTAAATAAATTTGTTGATTGATTTTTTATTTAATGTGTCATATATATAGCTTGAGTTCTAATGTGGAAGTTTTTTTTATCAATATTTGTAGAGATAATATTATTTTTTAGTGGCATTGTCGTCAATAAAAAAGGGAATGAAGTAGTTTTTTGTGAATTATGGTAAATAAAAGTTGGTTATTGTTGGTCCCGAAACGAGTAAACAGGTGTATGGGGGGGGGGGAATACACCTGTGGTTACAAAATTTAAACTTCTTTAAAACTTATCACGTTACTTCAGATAGTAACTCGTCAATAGACTTTAAGTCTACTGAGAATTACTTATGAAAGCTTACTGAGATAATACCTCCACTGAAAGCTCAAGACTTTCAGTCGAACTACTATCCAATTAGCTTTCAAATGCGGATTAGTGAGCCCTTTAGAAAACTCGTTTTACTTGATAAACTTTGAGTGGATAACACACACTTAGGAAATAGCAGAATGTAGGTACACAAGATATAAAGTGGTTCAGAGATGAATCTCCTACGTCCACTGTCCTGATTAAACAGGAGAATTCCTTTCACTTGGAATTCCTTGTGTTATAGTGCCAAGGTGCACTGATCAATTAATCCTCTCTTAGGATAATTGATCACTAGGATAATTCCAGGTCCTAGTTCCCAAAACACACCAACTTTTAGACTGATACAAAATCAGCTTACTAACACCACTTAACACTAACTCTCAACCTAACAACTGAGTAGGGTTTTGAGTAGGGTTTTGGTTCCAACTATTGTGAGATAATCCTTACAGTTTAGCTCAAGGCTTAGGATGGATTATCTCTTTCTAAGGTTTGGATATAGCTTTTAAGCTTGGTTACAGAAGGCTTGCTATGCTCTATACAAATGTGAAACACTTGGGAAACAAAGGTAATTTCGAGTGCTTCTAGATAGTTATGAATGTAGAGATAGCTTTGATCATGTGAGTTTCCCGTCCATAGAAATGAGCACGTCCTTCTGTATTTATAGGCTTCCTTGAAAGTCTTCCCGTTGGATTTGAATCTTCTCAAGTAAGTCTTCTTGTATCTGATTGGTTCAAACGACTCTATTTGAAGCTTTAAATCTTGTCAAGAAACGGCTGAAAGACCATGCCTATTCACCAACTTTCTGGGGAAAGCTAGGGAAAGACTTTTGGTACTTGTCAGTCTGGGACAGGTCGGCTGTCAGTAGAGTACACCTATGATTAGGCGTGAAATTGTCATGATTCGTAACTCGAAATGCCTTAGTTTTGGTTGATTTTGTTGAGTATTTAGAGTCAATTGAGCATGATTTCTATACATTGATGAATTAGTCTCTTTGATACTTATAGATGGATAGAGGGCGAAAAGAGGAGTTCGTAGGACTTTGAATCAGCTCAAACGGATGCCCGAATGAGAAGATATCGAAGAAATACGAACGATATTAGTGCGTGAGAAGAGAAGTGTTAGTTTAAAGGAGAGAAGGGCCGCTTGAGCAAGACCACTCGAGCGCCTCCGCTTGACTTCGTGCACCGTTCGACCAGTGCCCCTCGAGCGTTTCCGCTCGAGCTCAACAGCTCGAGCGCCTCTAACTTACAGAACATTTTCTCCACTCAAGCTCAACACCTCGAGCGCCTCTGCTCGACCGCCTGCCCCATTCGACCATCAAGCTCGAGCAAGTCCGCTCGAGCGGGACAGCTCGAGCGCCTCCGAGAGCAAACTTTCAAGATTTATTTTTTTCGGCCCACGAGTTCCCGATTCGTCCCGATTCTTATATATACCCCTTCCGAACACGAAACCACACACCACTTGATATGAGATCATTTTTAGAATTAGTTTTTGGAGAAGCAGGAACGAGCAAGCTTACTTTAACGTTTCGAGGTTTTCTTTACGAATTCACATCACGGTTTTACTTTTTAGTTTCGTTTCTTCAGATCTTTGTTCTTGAACACGTTGAGACTTCATTCTATTGATTTAATTTCAGTTTATTCTTTTAATTCTTGAAACCCTAGTTGATGTTTGATATTTTCTTCGTGCTAATCATTATGTTCATGTTCGTTATTTATTCTATTGTTTTAGTTTTCGTTATAACCATGTCCGGCTAAAACCCTTGCATGCTTGGGGTAGGATGAACTTGTAGAAGTAGGATGTGGGTACGTAATTAAGGTAGTTCGTGACGTTTAGTTTTAATTCTCTTAATTAATGAATTCTTAAAATCAATCTTAACTTTTCCTTTGAATTTCGTACGAACTTGTTAGGGAGAGGACGACCGCATCACTCTTTAACAACTAGTAGACTTTACTAGAGGGTTTATAAGGAGTTGATTAATTTGTCGGTTTAGCTATGGAGGACGGCCGCATCACCATTAGTTAAATGAGGGCCTCTTTTGTTGGGATATGTTTTAGTTTTGATGATTTTCCAAAACAACATGTAATAGGTTTGAAAGCAGTCAGGATTGTATCTTTTGTTTCAGGGCAGGCTAGGTTATTTCTCAGTAGAATAGGCTGTTCAGTTGAGGGGGAACTCAGCGAGGGGGAACTCAGCAACACAGCCTGAGGATATCAAGATGACACTCAGAAGAACTGACTGAAGTCATGCTTGTGACCTGAACCAAAAGAGAAGCCTGAAGAATGTCCCACTGAGTGTAAACCAGACTGATCTAAGCTAAGTCAGGTGGACCACTCAGTGAAGAGCATGATCAGGAGGATCAGTGCTGCACCAAGTAGGCCCTGAAGGAGTCAGGCTACTGTGGTCAGGGAAGTTTGTCATTCAGCCTTATGACAAACTTCTTGGAGTGATCTTCAAACAGTCTCTGAAGGACAACTACACTGAAGACTTTCAGTCCACTGAAGATCATCAGTTAGTGAAGGAGGAAGCTACCTAAAGTCAGTGGGTCTTGGTCAACCCACTGAGTCAAAGATCCGTGAATCCAGGCCACGTGGACCAATCAGCACGAGGCAGCATCTCTGACACTGACAAAGGCCGCATTCCAAGAAAAGTGGTTGAAACCATTAAATGTTGGATTCAAATGTATTTCCTCTCCAACGGATACATTTGAATCCTCATTTTAAATACAAGCTCATAGCTTCATTGTAAGTGTGTGAGAAAAGAAAAATCAACACCTACAAGCTATAAGAGTGTGTGAGTTGTTAGAGAGTCATAAGGAAGTGTGCTCACACCCACGACACTGACCTTTAGGGTTATCACTTATATTCATCGAGTGTCAAGCTTGTAACTCTTAGCTTAGAGAGGTTTTCCTAATCTTAGCTTTAAGGCTAACACATTGTAAAGGAAAACCTCACCTAGTTGGAGAAAACCAAACCAAACTAAACCCTTTCAGAAGAATGTTAGGTTTGTAGTGAGGTGAGGAGAGGCAGCCCAGGGAGTGGCGTGAGTCCAGTTGTAAGTGCACCTTGGCACGTTAAAAACAAGAATCCCAGTAGTGGATTTCCTGTTAAATCAGGCCGTGGATGTAAGAGCTTGAGTCTCTGAACCACGTTAAACTGAGCGTACCTATTCTTTAAAGTATTCACCAAAGTATTGTGAAAGTCAGCTCACTGAGCTTTGTTATAAGAAAACTTTGGTTAAGCAATCAGGTCAGGGAGATTCCTCTCACTGACCAGATCAGGCAACACGCTCGAGAGTTCAGTCTCTCGAGTCACTGTGTTGCTAAGAGCATGAGCCTTCAAGTCTCACTGACTTGGTAGCTCAGCCTCTTAGCAACGCAGTGACTTGAGTGTTTCCTCACTGATCTCTTTCAGAGCGCAACGTGGGTTTAAAAAAAAAATTTGCTCCTGAATTCCCATTTTGGTTTTCGAAAACGGGACCATTATCTTTAATTAAGCACGATCTATTAACTTGTTAGTGGATTAGTGAAGTCGATTGTTAGGATAAATTATTAGGGTTTAAAATCTTGAGCTTTCATCTTGCATTCTTTTACTTAGGTTATTTCTTTCGCGTCACGGTTATTTTGATTATGTACCTGCTCCGTTAGTATACGTAGGGATTCCTATCCTAAGCATCACCATCACATACTTGCATACAAACCTTAGATATTTAGTTTAATTTTCCTTTTGCATTCGTAGAGTAATTTAGTTTAGATTATTTTCCCTTTTCAAAAACCAAAAAAAAATTTCACTCATATTAGCTACGACGCGTAGATCTTCAGGGATCTATTCGCATACACACCTTCCCTTGGGTTCGATAATACTTGGTCCCTATACTTGCTCATACTACAGTGAAACCGTACTCTTGCGGGGAAGCTACTAGTAGAAAGCTGGTATTTTTGCATCAAGTCAATGGCGCCGTTGCCGGGGATGGCGTTGTATGTCTTTTGAATAGGACTTGTCGATAGCTTAGTAGTTAGTAGTGAATGATTTACTTTTTTGTTTATATTTCGTACATATTCGGCAGTTGCGTTTTAATTCTTTTGTTAGTGTTTCAGGTTTATGAAAACACGCTCGCAAGGAAATACAAGCGAAGAGAGATTACAGTCAGATCCTGAGACAATAGCAAGAAGAAACCGAGCCTTCTTAAGAAGGATGAACGCTGCCGGAGGGAAAGAACCAATGGACATTACTAATGAGTTGGATGATGTCGAGAATGAGTTTAATCAGACATTGAACCGGGTTGACGGCACTGAAGGCAATACCAGTAAGAACCAAGATCCGTCAGGGGAAAGCCAAAGCCAAAACCCGGGGACACAGAATCAAAACAGTCCAGCTCATAACATTGTCCAAAATCCTCAGAACAACCCTGCTTACCCATATCCTAACTTACCACAAAACAACTTACCTTATCCACCTTACCCATACCCACCTTATCTGTATCCACCATACCCGTATCCTCCACCTCCTGTTTACAACCAACCACCAGCTTATCAACCACCACCACCCTAACAAGTACCAGTACCACCTGCTAATCCGCAACACGTTCCTCAGAACGTAGATCAGAATATGACTATTCGAGGAAGGTTTGTAGTGCAGCCACACCGGTACTATGATAGAGTGGCATTACCTCCAGTAGAGGCAAATAACTTCTCAATTTCCCTGGGAATTCTAAAGCTGCTTACAGAGAACCAGTTCAAGGGGGTGATCGGGAAGGAGAATCCTCATACTCATCTGAGGAGTTTTCTAATGATAGCCTCCACTTTCAATTACAATGGCATGTCTGAAGATGCCAAGAGGCTTAGGTTGTTCCCATTCTCATTGACGGGAATAGCTAAAGAGTGGTACGATAATACGCTTCCACGGGAAGGTATTACCACTTGGGTCGATCTTGAGCGTCTGTTTTTCGAGCGATTCTACCCTCCATCCAGAACGATCAAAGCAAGGATTGGGATCTCTTCCTTCCGCCAGAACCAAGGAGAGGACCTACGTCAAGCGTGGGAGAGATACTCAAACATGTTGATAGAGTGCCCGCAGCACGGGTATAATGAGGGAGATGTCATGGCATTTTTCTATAGTTGTGCCAATAAGGCTGGGCAAGACCATCTAGACGCCTGTGCTAGTGGATCATTCCTGAATCAAGGAATAGTGAGGTGTAGAGAGATCGTGGACAATATTGTCACGAATGCCGGGGCTTGGAATGTGGACGCAGATTTCCAGAGTGTTCATCAGGTTGAGGAAGGTGAAGGAACGAGAAGGCTGTTGATGGCCATGATGGAAAAGATTAACAACCTTGAGTTGAGGAAGAATATGATTGGAGGGAATGTAGCAGAGAATGAGCAAGAGGACAAGCCCACAATTCAGCAAGAAGTAGTAAATTATATGGGAGGTCATTATTACAATCAGAATGGGTATCCACAAGGTGGAAATTTTCAAGGAAGGCCTTCTTATGGCCAACCATTTGTACCTCCAGGTCCACAGCCGCCTCAAAATCAATGGAGGAACACACAAGGGTACCAAGGAGGCCAGCAACTTCCTAGAACTAATGGAGGAAGAACGAGAATTTTTCATATGCTAACCCGAAGGCGGGTATTACAGTTCCTTCAGGTGTTGATCCAGGTTCTAAATCTCCTGGTGGAGAAGGCGGTGCCTCAACTGAGGAGATGTTGAGAGCTATCCTTCAGAAGGTGGAGGAAGGAAGCAAACGTTTATCATCTTTGGAGTACGATGTGAAAGATCTTCATAAGAAAGTTGATTAGCGTGATCAAGACCTCCAAAAGAGAGATGTAGAGCTTAATCAAATTCAGCCAGAGAACAACTGAAGGTTCACTTCTATAGAGTTCCAGATGAGCCAGATTGCAAAGTCATTGAATAGAGAGCCTGGCAAATACCCTTCAATGCCTGAGGGTAATCCTAAAGAGCATTGTAAGGCTATCCAGCTTAGAAGTGGGACCAATTATGAAGGTCCTTAGATGCCTGCTGATTCTGAGACGCCCTAAGGAGATGTTTAGATAGAAGCGAAAGAACATAAGAAAGATGGAGATGAGAGTGGGAAGGTAGGAGTTGAGAAGAAGGTTGAGGGTGAAAGCACTCAAGCGAGCAAAGAGCTTGAAGAGGAAGGCATTGAGAAGGTTGAGAGAGTTCCTAAGTGGAAGAAGGCAAAGGAAGCAAGGGAGAAAGTGAAAGAGACCGAGAGAGATGAATGAGGGGTACCCAAATCTGTGATACCCGTCCCATATCCACAACGCTTCATGAAAAAGAAGCTTGATGAGAAATTCGCTAAATTCCTTGATGTTTTTAAACAGTTGCATATTAACATTCCTTTTTATGATGCTTTGGAACAGATGCCCAACTATGCAAAGTTTCTGAAGGACTTGATCGCGAAAAGACGGCGAGTGGATGAGCCGAAGTTGGTGCAGTTGAACCACGAGGTGAGTGCATTAGTGCACAAGGCGCTTCCTCCAAAGCTGAAGGATCCCGGGAGCTTTACCATCTTATGTGACACTGGGAACAGGATCAAGAAGGGAGCGTTGTGCGACCTCGGAGCGAGCATTAATTTGATGCCGTTATCGTTTTTCAAGAAGTTGGAAGGTGGTGAACTTCAACCGACAATGTTGACGCTTCAACTAGCCGACCGGTCTATTACTCGACCTCAAGGTGTGGTTGAAGACGTCCTCGTGAGAGTTGGAGATCACATTTTTCCAGCCGACTTTGTAGTCCTAGAGATGGAGGAAGATGAGCACGTGCCTTTGATCTTGGAAAGACCGTTCTTAGCGACGGCGGGGATGGTGCTAGACGTGGCAAATGGGAAGATTACGTTGAAAGATGATGATCAAGAAGTGAAGATTTCCCTATATGAGGCCATGTAGTACCCGAAGGAGGATGAGAGTTTGTATTGCATGGATGTCATTGATCCTAGTGTTGAAGACACACCTCCTATCCCTAATCCTTATTTTATTTATGACTTTGATAATCCTTCACCTGTTGATTTAACCCAAGAACATTATGATCTGACTTATTTTGATAGGGATAAAGAGAAGAAAGTGAAGGATGAAGAAGTGAAAAAGGTGGACGTGGTCCAGCTCGAGAGAAAAGGAGGAGTTAAGAAGAAAAAGTCCAAATTCAAGAACTTGTTTGGTAAGACTCCTCCTGAAAAGAGTGAGAAGGAATTGAGACTCTCACAGTCTGAGGTGAAAAAGAAAGATGGGAATAGAGCAAAGAACTTAGACACTTTCTCTTATGAGAGTAAGGGAGGTATTTTTTAGTATCATGTCCCATAAGCTCCTTTGAGCTTGGTCCGGTATGAGGACCTTAAAAATAGCGCTGCGTGGGAGGCAACCCACTTTTATTTGTTTTTAGTGTTTTATTATGTTATTAGGATATTGTTGAGTCGTACGTTTAACCTCGTACTTGAGAGTTTATTTTGTAGGCTTGTCTCGAAGGAGTGTCAAATAAGTGGAGATTGAAGGAACTCAAGCAAGGGAGTGTGCAACGTTTTTTAGAGAAACTAAATTGTTTGGTTGAGGTAACCCACAACCTCAAACTTAGACTTCTTCGCAAGGTCGAAGTTTGGGGGGTGGAGTTTTTTTTTATGTTTCTTGTTACATTGCACCGGAGCACCCCTTATCTTTGAGTGTGTTTGGTTATTTGGTGCCTTGAGATACTCCTTGGGGTGATTTTGATTTGATTCGCTATTGCATCTTTCATGCCTATCAATCAGCTTATGCTTGTTGATTGCTATCTTTGAGTATGATTTGATGAGTAGAGTTGAGTTGTGAGAGTGAGTTAGGAATTCTATTGTGTGAGTGTTTGAGTTAGAGTGGATTTGAGAAAGAACTAGAATGCTTGTGAATTTTTTCCTTTTGAGTGCTTGTGTGATGAGAGTGAGAATTCACTAGGACTAGCATGGATGTGAAAGCTGTGAGATTTGAGCCTTATGAGATTTTGATGCATTACTTGATCTCTTCGTTTGTGAGTGGATCGTCACCTTAGAGGATGCTAGAACTTGTGTGTGCTCTCGCTTCTTGATTGTGTCTAGTTTGATATGCCGAATGTGATCTTAGGCCATCTTTGTTTTGAATGAGTCACTTAGCCAAAAAATTTCCTTACCATTAACATTTGTCCCTTGTTAGCCCCTTTGAGCTTTAAGCCTATTTCATTGGCTAGCACATATGAACACTATTCCAATTCCTAAGCCTTTTTTTCCCAATTTGAGTGGAGAATAGGAAAAGTGTGAATGTGAAGGAATTAAATTGAGTTGAAAAAGGAAAATGTTGTGTGTTGAGTGAGTATGAGAAGAAGGTTGTGATGAAGTTATGAGTTGTGGGAACAAGAAAAAAATTGAGAATGAGCAAAAGAAAAAAAATGAGCTCATGTGTTTGTGAAAAAAAAAATTGAAGTGATTGAAAAAAGTGAAAAGAGTTAGAAAAAAAATTGACGTGTTGAGAGTATGGAATTGAAAGGGTGTTGATTGAAAATATTTGAAGTATTATGTTCCTAATCTCGAAGTACCGAAGTTTGATGTTCTATTCTCCATTCACTTGAGTCACTTTACCATATTGATTCCCACCTGTCCAAAGAGCCTACATTACAACCTTGAGAAAAGTCCTTTTTGATTCGGCATTGATTTCTAGAGTACGGTCGAAGTTAAGAGCACTTACAAGCCTATGACTGCCAATTTGTGTGATTGATCATTTGAGTGAGTCCCTTGATCATTGTTATACACTTGTGAGGGAGTGAAACACATCGTTGAGTGCACATCCATGTTTGATTTTGGTGATTCTTGCTGTTGTTGCATGAGTATGATGCGGGAAGGTGAGTGAGTATACTTGTGATTGATCTTTGAAGCTCGAATTCATTTGCTTGCATGATTTGATTTGTTGACTCATTCCTAACAATTTCACTTGACTTATTATTTCGTTGCTTGAGGACAAGCAATATGGTAAGTTTGGGGGGGTTGATTAGGCGTGAAATTGTCATGATTCGTAACTCGAAATGCCCTAGTTTTGGTTGATTTTGTTGAGTATTTAGAGTCAATTGAGCATGATTTTTATACATTGATGAATTGGTCTCTTTGATGCTTATAGATGGATAGAGGGCGAAAAAAGGAGTTCGTAGGACTTTGAATCAGCTTAAACGGATGCCCGGATGAGAAGATATCGAAGAAATACGAACGGTATTAGTGCGTGAGAAGAGAAGTATTAGTTGAAAGAAGAGAAGGGCCGCTCGAGCAAGACCACTCGAGCGCCTCCGCTCGACTTCGTGCACCTTTCGACCAGTGCCCCTCGAGCGTTTCCGCTCAAGCTCAACAGCTCGAGCACCTCTGACTTACAGAACATTTCCTCCACTCGAGCTCAACACCTCGAGCGCCTCTGCTCGACCGCCTGCCCCATTCGACCATCAAGCTCGAGCGAGTCAGCTCGAGCGCCTCCGAGAGCAAACTTTCAAGATTCATTTTTTCCGGCCCACAAGTTCCCGATTCGTCCCGATTCTTATATATACCCCTTCCGAACACGAAACCACACACCACTTGATATGAGATCGTTTTTAGAATTAGTTTTTGGAGAAGAAGGAACGAGCAAGCTTACTTTTACGTTTCGAGGTTTTCTTTACGAATTCACATCACAGTTTTACTTTTTAGTTTCGTTTCTTCAGATCTTTGTTCTTGAACACGTTGAGACTTCATTCTATTGATTTAATTTAAGTTTATTCTTTTAATTCTTGAAACCCTAGTTGATGTTTGATATTTTCTTCGTGCTAATCATTATGTTCATGTTCGTTATTTATTCTATTGTTTTAGTTTTCGTTATAACCTTGTCCGGCTAAAACCCTTGCATGCTTGGGGTAGGATGAACTTGTAGAAGTAGGATGTGGGTACGTAATTAAGGTAGTTCGTGACGTTTAGTTTTAATTATCTTAATTAATGAATTCTTAAAATCAATCTTAATTTTTCCTTTGAATTTCGTACGAACGTGTTAGGGAGAGGACGAACGCATCACTCTTTAACAACTAGTAGACTTAACTAGAGGGTTTAGAAGGGGTTGATTAATTTGCCGGTTTAGCTATGGAGGACGGCCGCATCACCATTAGTTAAATGAGGGCCTCTTTAATTAAGCACGATCTATTAACTTGTTAGTGGATTAGTGAAGTCGATTGTTAGGATAAAGTATTAGGGTTTAAAATCTTGAGCTTTCATCTTGCATTCTTTTACTTAGGTTATTTCTTGCGCGTCACGGTTATTTTGATTATGTACCTGCTCCGTTAGTATACGTAGGGATTCCTATCCTAAGCATCACCATCACATACTTGCATACAAACCTTAGATATTTAGTTTAATTTTCCTTTTGCATTCATAGAGTAATTTAGTTTAGATTATTTTCCCTTTTCAAAAACCAAAAAACATTTCACTCATATTAGCTACGATGCGTAGATCTACAGGGATCTATTCGCATACACACCTTCCCTTGGGTTCGATAATACTTGGTCCCTATACTTGCTCATACTACAGTGAAACCGTACTCTTGCAGGGAAGCTACTAGTAGAAAGCTGGTATTTTCGCATCAAGTCAACCTACGTGTCATCTTCTCATTGGGCCTTCAGTCTGCTTGCTCAGAGTCCTGTCCTGCTTTAAGGTGGAACTCCTCTGAGAGAACCTTCTTAATTCTTCATTTATTGTAAGCTTCACTGAAATTCATTTTGTCTTGTTCCAACCAGATTAACTAACAACTTTTAATGTGTTAACCATTGAACGTGCTTTGTTAGTTTACATCAGTGGACCTTGGTCCTCTTCAAATGGTTTTAGTCTTAGTGAAAATGTACTTAGAAAACATTCAAGACTTAGACTAATTCTCAAATCACTTGTCGTCAGCGAACTTCGTCTTCAGTGGACTTCATTCTTCAATACACTCTAGAAATTTATAACTGCACTCCAGTTCCTTAACATTTGAACTGAATTAACTAAGTACTAACTCTACTGAACATTTTACTTACAAATAACTTAGGAGGAATATTTTGGCATCTTAATCAAAACTTAAGTTTATACAATTTCCCTTTTTGATTATGTCAGAACCTATCTTATTACATATCTTCTTCCAGGTGGGGTTCTTCAGATGATATAAAAAGTTCAAGGATTTTTTGTAAGTAAAAGCATTCAAGTACATAAGCCTAAATGATAATGAGATATTATCTTGGGCACAATAGCAGTAGAGTTTCATTCCATGAGAAATATGATGAGTACAGTTACATGAAGTCTACTATCAAAAGTTCAAAAAAAAAAAAGACACCTGGGACTTATAAACAAATGCCCAGTACACATACTATCTTTCTCAGATGGATTCAAAAACAGGTTCAAGTCCATATTGTTTGAAGACTCAGATCTTCAACTCATTTTCCCTCTCCATCACTTCTTTAGTATGTCCTTTGAGACCTAAATGCTCACATAAGGACACCCATTCTTCTGTAATTCGATTTCTGTCAACTGCTCCAGTTGCATCTTGAGGAGGCCAGTATGTGATTGGCTCAGGGGCCTTCAAAGCAAGATCTGGGAATTTATCATTCCAGGCCTCATTGATCTCAGGATAGAGCTTTGGGTATGCTTCAAACATCCATGAGTTGAACACTTCTTTTGCATTATCCCTTCCCAATTCTCCACTGACATAAAAGGAATACACAAACTCCCCTTTTGCAGTTTCCCAAGCATCATTGAGTTTCTTAGGTACCCATGCATCATGGTGAGGGAACTTGGCCTTTGAGGGAGCTACCTTGTCTTTCTTCAGCTTAGCAGCCTACCTTTGATAACTGTTCCTGAATTTCTTTGATGTGGACTTGTCAAAGGTAGTTAACCTCTCCTGCCTTTTCCTTTCAGCCAACTCAGTTAGCTTTTTGGCTCTTTCATTCATACCCCCATCCGCCTTGATTAGCTCAGTGAGCTCTGTAACTCTAGTGGGGGCAGATTTTGGGGTCTCAGAAGAGATGGGATCAGGGTTTAGAATAGGGAGTACCTTAACTGACTCAGTTGAACCAGTGGACTTTGCAGCCAACCTTCCTGAGGTTCTGGTCTTCTTGGCCACCTCTGCTGAGAGGACGTCAGTTGTCTTCCTTTTAGTTGATTCCCCCTTTTTAGCAGCTCTCTCTCTTTCTCCTTCAGATGAGCTTCCTTGAACTTTGATAGGTCCTCTGATGAAGTCTCATTTCCTTTCTTTGCTTCAGCAGTCTTCTGGGCCTCAGCATCTACCTTCTTTAAAGTGCTCTTGACTTGTTGGCCTCTTTCAAATTCAGGGGTCTCAAGAATGATTTGCATCTTGTTCTTAGGGTCCAGCTTCATGTCCTTAGAACTTACTCTCTTTTCCCCCTTTCTGGCATTAATCACACACTCAGCCACAGTTATGTTCAACTTCATCTGATCATGAGCAAGGGCCTTCAATTCAGTGGAGCAATGGTCAACTTCATCCTCCAGCCTCTACAAGGTTGCTCCAGCTGTTTGCTCAAAGTTCACAAACTGAGCCAGCTTTTCATCAATTAAGACATTGGTCTTCTCCTGGGTAGGGAAGTCCTCTGCAGCCTTCTTCAGGACTTCACCTAGCTTAGCTCCCAGCTCCTCATGCTTTGCTTCAAACTCCAGCATCTTCTGGTTCCATAACCCTTCAACCTTCCCAATAAGGTCAGCTGAGAAAGCCTCAACAGAGGACTTTAGGTTAATGGAGACGTTTTCCACATAATCCTTTAGAAATTGAGCTCTGGCCTCTTCTTCTTTTTTGCTCCAGTTTCTTCATGCCTTAAATCACCATCACACTCTGACCTTCAACCACATCTAGCACCATCTGTTGGGAATCTTCAATCTTTAGTGTCAGGTTTTGGAGTGATCTGGTGGTGGACTCCATCATCTCATCGACGTGGTCGGAGAGAATGACCATCTCATCCACTTCTTCTTGAACTATTTCTTGAACATCCTTCAGTTGAGCTTGAAGGGAAGAAAGCTTTTCATTTTGTAAGAGTTGGACAGCCTCACTCAGGGGAGTTAGATTGACCTGGACTGAGGGGATTTCATCAGTCTGTACACCTGCATGACAGATAATGACAGATATATCTACCTCCATTTGTGCTCCCTCCTCCTCACTCTTCTCTCCTTCTTTCTCACTCTCCTTTTCATTTTCAACTACTTTCTTTTCAGCCAATTCACCCTTTACATGAATGATTGCTCTTATCTCTCCACTCACAATATCAGTTATTTCGACCTCATTTTCTTTTTCACTATCTTTTTCAACTCCATCATGACCAGACACCTCAGCTGACTCCTTAGTCACCACTGAGGGTTGTTGTGGGAGAACTTCAGTAGACACCTCTACTGAGCTCTCCTTTGGCAAATTTTGTGCTTCAGTATCTCTTGCCAAAGATACATCCTTGGCTACTTCACCACCACCTAGCTGTGGTGAAGTACCTTACTGCTTTTAGGGCTCTTCCTCCTCTTTTTCCGCCTCACTTTCTTTTTCTTTCACTTCCTCTTCAACCTCCACTGGCTTCTCCATTTCTGCACCAACAACCTTCTCTGACTCCTTTTCAGCAGCATTCTCCTCTCCAGCACTCTTCTTTGCCTCAGCCAGTTTGTCCATAACCAGACTTTGAAAGATCTTCTCATCACAGAGAAGTCTAGGTTTGGTCATCCCAGCAAACTCCAACACCTCCTTCTCATCCTTCTTCCATTCATCAGTAGTGCTGCCTCTAACAGCCATCATGATCTCACCCAATCTCCTATCTTTGAGTTGGACAAGAAGTCTTACTCTCATAAACATAGCCTTCAGGGTGGGGTACCCATCAAGCTCAGGATATTTTGACTCCAAAGAGTAAGCCACCTCATCCTTAAGAGTATCCGTGAAGGAGTACTCTTCTTCATCGTCTGAGGGTAGGGAAGGGGTAGGGGATCTGATATCGGTAGGCTCTTCTGGGATGGATTCCAGGTGAGTTGGATGGGTTTCAAGAGGGTTAGGTTCAGAGGGGGTTTGGGGTTGGGGTTCAGATGGGTTTTGTTCAGTGGGGTTTGAGGGAATGGGTTCAGATGGGGTTGAGGATGCCTCAGCAGATGCCTCAGAGGGGGTGGTAGTTTGGGATCCACTTTCAGGCTGTTGAGAGCCTTCAGTGGTGGTTTTGGCAATTTTGGAGATTTTCTTTATTTTTACAGGTGTTCTGGGCTTGGTTTTGGGTTTGATGGGGGTAGGGGCAAGTACATCTGAGTCAGACTCAGTTGAAATAACATTCGGAGAAGAATCAGGGTTACCTGATGAAGACTCATCAGTAGAGTTTGTGACTATGATCTTCTTAGAGGAACTCTCCTTCTCAGCCTCATAAGACCTCTTCTTCTCCTTCTTTGAGGCCTTTTCTGCCACCTCCTCCTTATGTAATGCCATCTTATCACTCATCTTCACCAGCCTCCTTTTCAATTTGGTTCTCTTCCCTTCAGTAGAACCAGCTTCCACCTCCTCCTCTGCCGCTTCAGGGCTCTCCACTGCTGTCTTTATCATCCTTGTTTCCAGTGTCTTTCCAGATTTGAACAAGGCCTTTAGGTTACTCCACTTCCTATCCTTTATCCAGTCTACTCCCACATCCACATTTTCTATCAAGTATGCGATCTTAGTGGAAAATTTTAGCTTACTTGCCAACTGAGGAGTTTTGTCAGGCTGGAATTTTGAGTGTTCTTTGTTCAAGGCCCTTAGGAAGAACTGTTGCCAGTTGAAAGTCTTTTCCTTGCTTTCAACTATTGCCCTCATCAATCTTAGCTTTGGCTTGCTTACTTGCTCCGTGCTCCCCTGGTTTCCCAATATACATTTACCAACAATCTCGTAAAGAACATTGTATACTGATAAATGTACACTTCTGTTCATTGTTGGACTGTATTTCATCTTCTTCTGCATAATGGTATATACCCAGTCTTCCTCTTTGTCAGCAATACAGGTATCTGGATTTGGACCTTCAGAGGGGAGATCAAATAACTCTTTCAAATCATTACCGCTGATCCGAATCTCCTTCCTGATCTTTTAGTGCTCAACAACTTCCATATCATCTCTCATTACCTTTTTCTTCTTTTGTAGGAATAGACACGACTTGATTCTTGAGTCAAAGTTGGATATATTGAAGAAGAACTCAAGAACCTGTCTATCGAAATAGTTCTCAGGATGAACTGATAAGAACTTTTCCAAACCAACACCTTTGACCATCTCCAAGGCCTCTTTAATGTGTGCGAACTCCGGTATTGATTCAATCTCTGGGTTATCAAATACCACTATAGGTTCATACTAGAAATTATCTTTGTTTGTAAAAAACCCTAGATTTACTTTGGCCATTGTTAGAAGAGAATTGAGAGAAATTTGCAGAGAGTGTTTAGGAAAGATAGTAAGTGTTTGCTTGAAAGTGTGTTCGAAAAGGTTCTTTGGCTGATTTTGGGGGTTTTTATATGAGAAATGGATGGTGAGATCTAGTCCCGCAATCAACGTCTGAGATTAATTTGGTTGTAAGCTCGTGGATAGTTGAAGGGGTTAGTGTGGAGTTTTTGAGAGATCTTGACGGTTAGGAAAGAACCGCCTAAAATGAAAGGTATGGATTAAAGGAGTTGGTAGCCGAAAGGTCACATCATCTGGCTTTTAAGGCGCGTGAGATATGTAACTGTAAAAGCGAAACTAACTTGTACAATGCACATTAAATGCTTGCCATATCAAAATCTTTTTGAAACAGAGTAAAAAGATTTAATTTTTAAGAAAATACTCATTAGCTATTTTTGATAAGAGTTTTATATTATAAAACTAAGATTTGAAAAAATAGCAGAGTTAATTAAAACTTTTCTGATACCATTCAGATTTGAAAAAAATAGCAGAGTTAAAACTTTTGACCTCTACTGAGGTGGAACCTCTACTGAGAAACACTAAGCTCTCCTGTGATCAGTGACTCCACTGAGGTTGATCCTCTTCTGAGGTTGAACCTCCACTGACTCGAAATTAACTCATCTGAGATTGGCTCCTTCCTCTACTCTCCTGGATCTAGAAGTCCAAGCTCTACTGACAGTTCTTGAAACCTTGCTTCAGCCAAGGGTTTAGTAAATATGCCAGCCTTTTGTTTGTCAGTATGAATCTTGAGCATTTTGATATCCTTCTTCTCCACATGATCTCTGATGAAATGATGCCTTATATCCACATGTTTGCATCTTGTGTGGAGAACTGAATTTTCTGAGATAGCAATTGCACTATTGTTGTCACAGAAAATAGGAACTTCATTAGCAAAGATGTTGTAATCTCTCAGTTGTTGTCTTAGCCAAAGAATTTGAACACAACAACTTCCAACTGCCATATATTCAGCCTCAGTGGTGCTTGTGGCTACTGAATTTTGTTTCTTGGAAAACCAAGAGATCAGCTTACTTCCCAAGAATTGACAAGTGCCTGAGGTTGATTTCCTATCAATTCGGCATCCTCCATAGTCAGCATCTGAGTATCCTGTGAGTTCCAGATTGTCATCTGAGGGATACCATAATCCCATATTCACACTACCCTTGAGATATTTAAGAATCCTCTTAGCAGCTTCCAGATGACTTTTCTTGGGATTTGCTTGATATCTTGCACATATCCCCACTGCAAATGTGATATCAGGCCTGCTTGCTGTGAGATACAGTAGAGATCCAATGATAGCTCTGTAGTGAGTCTGGTCTACTGATTCACCATCTTCATCAGGTTCTATCTTTGTGTTGGTGTTTAGTGGAACCCTTGCAACTTTGCTGGTCTGGCATCCAAACTTGTTGATCAGTTCTCTTGTATATTTGGCTTGGTTGATGAAGATTCCTTCAGGAGACTGCTTGACTTGAAGTCCTAGGAAGAAGTTCATTTCTCCCATCATTGACATCTCAAACTTTCCTTTCATTGGTTGAGAAAATTTCTCACAGAGGACTTGGTTAGGACAACCAAAAATGATATCATCCACATAGATTTGTACTAGCAAAGTGTCCTCTCCTTTTGTAATCCTGAAGAGAGTTCTATCTACTCTTCCTTTGATAAAACCATGATCCAAAAGGAACTGTGACAAAGTATCATACCAAGCTCTTGGAGCCTGTTTCAGTCTATATAGAGCTTTTCTCAGTCTATATACTTTGTGACTTTCTTCAAAACCTGGGGGTTGCTCTACATAGACTTCATCATTGAGTATTTCATTTAAGAATGCACTCTTAACATCCATTTGATACACCTTGAATTTCTTGTGAGCAGCATATGCAAGAAATAACCTTATTGCCTCCAATCTGGCCACCGGGGCAAAAGTTTCATCATAGTCAAATCCTTCTACTTGAGAATAGCCCTTTGCAACTAGCCTGGCTTTGTTCCTGACTATGACATCATTTTCGTCCTTCTTGTTCTTGAAAACCCACTTGGTTCCTATCACATTGCAATGATATGGTCTGTCAACCAGCTCTCATACTTGATTTTTTGTAAATTGGTTGAGCTCTTCTTGCATGGCAATGATCCAATTTGAATCTTGAAGTGCTTCTCCAATGGAACCTGGTTCCTGGTTAGATAATAAACAACAAAACAAGGCACTTTCTCCATGAAAACTTCTAGTTTTGACTCCTGAGGTAGGATCACCTAGGATTTGTTCAACAGGGTGATCTGAGAGCCATGTCCTCCTAGGCTGATGCCCTTCAGTAGAGTTTAACTCTTCTAAAGTTGAGTCACTAGATATAGGAATGAAATCAAATTCAGGAAATAAAACAGAGGGTTGAAGTCCTGAGTCATCATTCAAGGTATTCTCATTCTCAATGGTAATATCATTGGTTCCCCCTTGAATGATGGGTTCAGTGGATGTCTCAGCTGTGACCACATCTTCATCGACATTACTTACCTCTTGAACTGGGATTATGTTCATCAGTTCGGTTACTTGTCCAGGAGAGCACTCAGGTGAGCTTTGAGAAGTAGTTTGATTTTGAGTGTCCTCTTTGCATTGTTGATCATTAAAGTTATCCCAGGTTGGGATGTATGTATCAACACAATTCTCAGGATAGCCTTTAGACTTGATACTCAATCTAATTAGTCTTTTACTTATCACTTCCTCATTCTCCTTACTCCTGAACTCAAAAGTAGATTCATCAAAGACCACATGAGGTGTTTCTTCCACAACAAGAGTTCTACTATTATAAAATTTGAAAGCTCTACTGATTTGGGAATATCCTAAGAAGATTCCTTCATCATCTTTGCTATCAAAAGCTTTCGGTTGAGTTTTTCCATTGTTGTGATTGAAACACTTGCAACCAAAGATATGAAAGTAAGATACATGTGGCTTTCTGCCATTCCATAACTCATATGGAGTTTTTCCTTGATGTTTGGTCACCATGGATCTATTTTAAGTGTGGCAGGTAGTATTAATAGCTTCAGCCCAAAATCTTTTAGGAACTTGAGCTTTTGCAAGCATTGTCCTTGCTGCCTCCTAAAGGGTCCTATTTCTTCTTTCAGCTACTCCATTTTGTTGTGGAGTTCTTGCAGCTGAGGTCTCATGAGCAATACCTAACTCTTTGCAGAAGTTAGATATTATAGAATTAATGACAGTACCCTTGTCTGACCTTATCTTTACAATGTTCAGGATCTTTTCATTGCTAACTTTCTTCAGAAGTTCAGGTAGCCTGAGTTGAGTCTCTTTTTTGCTTGCTAGAAATACCACCCATGTGTACCTGGAGAAATCATCAACAACTACAAGAGTATATTTTCTCCCATTGATACTTACAGGGATTACAGGACCAAAGAGATCCATATGTAACAGTTGAAGTACTCTGTCAGTAGAGGTTGCTACTTTGCTTTTGAAAGATGCTTTCACTTGATTTCCCTCCTGACAGGCTTTGCAGATGTGTTCTTTGTTGTATACTTCATTTGGCATTCCTTCCACCAGTCCATGTCTTGCAATCCTGTTCATCATCTTGAAGTTCAAATAACTTAGTCTCTTGTGCCACAACCAATTAGTATCAGTTGAGCTCTTTGCAATAAGACATGCATTTGGTGTGCAAGACTTCCAATCTGCAAGATAGACATTTCCTTTCCTTGACCCAGTTAGTAGTACCTGTTGTGAAGATATATTCTTGACAAAACACAGGTTACATGAAAATTCAACACTGTATCCTTTATCACAAAACTGACTTATGGACAAAAGATTGTGCTTAAGTCCACTGGCATAGGATACATTGCTTACTCTTAGTGAGCCAATAATTAGGGTATCATAACCTTTAGTGGCTCCTTGTGAATTGTCACCAAAGGTGACTTGTGGACCTTCTTTCTCAACAAACTCTGTCAGAAGATCTTTGTTGCCAGTCATGTGCCTGGAACATCCACTGTCCAAGTACCAGACTGAAGATTTCAGAGCTTCTCCTTTGTTGAGGTCCACTGAGCTCTGCAGTCAAAATCAAGCTTTAGGTACCCATTTTGTGTTGGGTCCTACCAGGTTAACTGTACCTTTCGGAATCCAAATTTGCCTCACAGTTCTAATTACTTTAGAGTGGCTAATTTGTCTTCCATAAAAATCTACATAGATTGGTATCTCCCTAGGTGCCTTGGGAGTAAACTTTCTATGGGTGTCAGCCTTTGAAGGAACATAAACCTTCTTTACATTCTTTCTTTTAGGCTTGGGTGCACCTGGCCTAAGTTTTTGTTGATAAGGGTATGAAGGACTTTTTCCTTTAGGCACAAAAGGAATAGGTCTTCTGTATGAGTCATTCCTTGAGGAATGCTCATACCTGGGTGCTTTCAGTTGAGGTTGCTTCATCTGTGAAGACCTCGACTGATAGTACCTCTGCTGAGATCTCGTTTGATTAGTCAATTGAGCCTTTCCATTTGGTTTTGGCTGAGTTTGACTTCTCTTTTGTTGGACCTCAACTGGTCTTTTACCTTTATCTAAAATCTGTGGTTGAAAGGTCACATATTTAACAAAAACTCTCTTTGTGCCACTTGAAGAAGCAACACTCAGAGGACCTTCTGAAGGTTTTGGAATAAAGCCTATACCACACTTGTTATTAGGATTGATTTGAAAGTTTTGAATTTCTTCTATGGCAAGAGAGGGTTTGTTAATAGGATCAATCCTTTTTAACAAGGTTTCTTCAGATTTTTGTAAGACATCAATTTTCAGGAGAGAATCATTTACTTGGCTTACCAGTTTTAAGTTCTCTTCAGTTAACTTTGTCTTAGATTCAATAAGATCTTTTATCAGTTGATCTTTGCCATTTCCTTGACTCTTGAGGATTTCCACCTCTTTTGTCAACTCAATGGTAGACTGAGCTGAGTTAAGATCTGCCTGATTCCCAGACTCAATTAACTTAGAGTTTTCTCTCAGGAGATTTTTGTTTTCATCTTGGAGACAAAAACTTGCTTCTTGCAACCTTGAGAAATCAATCATCAATTGTTCCAAAGCGGACTGAAGATTGAGTTCCTCAGTTGACTCTGAGCTCAGCTCAGGTGTGTGTTCTAGAGAAATGGATGGTTTAGATTGTACCTCTGTTTCTTCTCTTGCCATGAGGCACATGTCATCATCACTGCTGTCTGAGAATGGTCCATCAGATGACTCCAGATCTTCATCAACATCCTCAGCCACCATGACTTTCCTTTCTCCATATCTTCTGTCTCTTTTGGTTTGCCTTTCCTTCCTTTCCTTGGTGCTCAGTTGAGGACAATCATATTAAAAGTGCCCAACCTTTTTGCATTGGAAGCATCTATTGGCATCATCATTCTTTTCCTCAGTAGACTCCTTGGTCTTTGATGATGATTCTTCACCTCTGGTATAGTTCTTGTAATCTTTCTTCTTTTCCAGCTCAGTTGAGCTTTTCTCTCCTTCTCTGGTGTCTTTTTGTGGATAATTCCTCCCTTCTCTGTTATCCCTGTAAAATCTCTTATATTTGTCAAACCGACTGTTAAGTTTTTCAAACCTTCTAGCCATCAGGCTGAGTTCCTCTTGCATCTCAGCCTTGCTTTGAGATTTTCTTGCCTTTGTACTCTTCTGTGGCTTTGGGGATTTTGGCTCAGTCTCCTTAGCTTTGAAGGCAACTCCCTTCTCAGCTGAGGTCTCATCAGGAGCCATTTTCCTGTTAAGATCAAACTCATAAGCCTTAAGTTCTGAGAATACATGTTGTATAGACATGCTTGACAAATCCTTGGTATTCTGCATCATCACAGAGTACACATCCCATCTTGAGGTTAAACCTCTCAGGATCTTTAAGGCAACTTCTCTTTTGGTGTAGACTTTTCCCAAAGAGTTTATCTCAATCAAGCTGGTCAATGGTCTCAGTAGGCTCCATGGTGAACTGCTCGTACTTTTGAACAGCTACTGAAAGCTTGTTCTCTTTTATCTTGTCTGTTCCTTCACACATGAGAGCAAGAGTGTCCCAAAGTTCCTTTGCAGTCTTGCAATGGATCACTCTTCCCATTACAGAATCTGGAATGGTGGTGTAGAGAATATTCATGGCTATGAAGTTGAGGTTGTTTCTCCTCCTTTCATCTGCAGTGAAGTTATCTTCATCCTTGGACCATTCTTCTCTTGGATCTGCAATAGTCTCAGTTGTGGTTCTAGGGTTAGGGGTCATAAAAATAAATGGACCTTTAGTAATTACCCTTAACATTTCATCATGCACACAGGCAAGATGGGCTCTCATTCTGATCTTCCAGAAGTCATAATTTTCCACTGAGAATTGTGGAAGCTTGTGATGGAACATATGGTTCAAAGGATTAACTCCCATATTGTTCTCTGCTGGTGGTGCTACCCTAGCTGCATTGTCAGTCATAATATCTAAACAAGTTTATCAATAAGATCAATTCAGATGACCAAAAGAAAATACCTTTTTAGCACAAGGTATACTTAGAACAATGGTCTTTTGAACCACTGCTCTGATACCAATTGTTGGTCCCGAAACGAGTAAACAGGTGTATGGGGGGGGGAATACACCTGTGGTTACAAAATTTAAACTTCTTTAAAACTTATCAGGTTACTTCAGATAGTAACTCGTTAGTGGACTTTAAGTCTGCTGAGAATTACTTATGAAAGCTTACTGAGATAATACCTCCACTGAAAGCTCAAGACTTTCAGTTGAACTACTATCTAATTAGCTTTCAAATGCGGATTAGTGAGCCCTTTAGAAAACTCGTTTTACCTGATAAACTTTGAGTGGATAACACACACTTAGGAAATAGCAGAATGTAGGTACACAAGATATAAAGTGGTTCAGAGATGAATCTCCTACGTCCACTGTCCTGATTAAACAGGAGAATTCCTTTCACTTGGAATTCCTTGTGTTATAGTGTCAAGGTGCACTGATCAATTAATCATCTCTTAGGATAATTGATCACTAGGATAATTCCAGGTCCTAGTTCCCAAAACACACCAGCTTTCAGACTGATACAAAATCAGCTTACTAACACCACTTAACACTAACTCTCAACCTAACAACTGAGTAGGGTTTTGAGTAGGGTTTTGGTTTCAACTATTGTTAGATGATCCTTACAGTTTAGCTCAAGGCTTAGGATGGATCATCTCTTTCTAAGGTTTGGATATAACTTTTAAGCTTGGTTACAGAAGGCTTGTTATGCTCTCTACAAATGTGAAACACTTGGGAAACAAAGGAAATTTCGAGTGCTTCTAGATAGTTATGAATGTAGAGATAGCTTTGATCTTGTGAGTTTCCCGTCCATAGAAATGAGCACGTCCTTCTGTATTTATAGGCTTCCTTGAAAATCTTCCCGTTGGATTTGAATCTTCTCAAGTAAGTCTTCTTGTATCTGATTGGTTCAAACGGCTCTATTTGAAGCTTTAAGTCTTGTCAAGAAACGGCTGAAAGACCATGCTTATTCACCAACTTTCTGGGGACAGCTAGGGTAAGACTTTTGGTACTTGTCAGTCTGGGACAGGTCGGCTGTCAGTAGAGTACACCTACGTGTCATCTTCTCATTGGGCCTTCAGTCTGCTTGATCAGAGTTCTGTCCTGCTTTAAGGTGGAATTCCTCTGAGAGAATCTTCTTAATTCTCCATTTATTGTAAGCTTCACTGAAATTTGTTTTACCTTGTTCCAACCAGATTAACTAACAGTTTTTAATGTATTTAGCATTGAACGTGCTTTGTTAGTTTACATCAGTGGACCTTGGTCCTCTTCTGATGGTTTTAGTCTTAGTGCGAATGTACTTAGAAAATATTCAAGACTTAGACTAATTCTCAAATCACTTGTCTTCAGCGGACTTCGTCTTCAGTGGACTGCATTCTTCAATACACTCTAGAAATTTATAACTGCACTCCAGTTCCTTAACATTTGAACTGAATTAACTAAGTACTAACTATACTGAACATTTTACTTACAAATAACTTAGGAGGAATATTTTGGCATCTTAATCAAAACTTAAGTTTATACAATTTCCCAACAGTTATTTATGAAGAGGCAATCGTAAAAAAATGAACCTTTTTTTTTTGGGAAATGGATAGTCGAAAATGGAATGGAGGGAGCAATAGGCAATAGGTAATTATTAAAAGTGGAAGTATTGAGATTTTCTTGCCCAAAATAAAAAAACAATAAATATTACTCCAATATTTAAGGTCCTAAATTGATAGTAACCAATTTTCCAGGACCCATATTAAAAGGAAAAAAAAATATGAAGATCCCTTATTGATAATTTACCATTTTCAGGTACAAGATAGACAAAAGTCATTTATTGGTTTAAACTCGATTTTGTAAAAGAAGGAAATGATTTTTTTTCCATAAAAAGTTTAGAATATATAAATAGATTTTTCATATCAAATCAATTTCTAACTGTAACTAACAATTTTTCGTATTTAGAATATTATTAAATGCGAATTTTTTTTACAAAGAGTAATTATGAATCAAGCGATTATGTGGGTATAATCTCTAACGAATCCTCTTATTCTTCTCTTGATAGTTAGCTTTGACTTTATTTCGGATTTCACAAAAATTTGTCTGTAGCTGAATCGTGTCTAATGATGATGATAAAAATTCGAGGGCATTTAAGTTGTGTTTCGAATTAATTGATGATGCTGAAAGTTCTGTGGAGGTAGACGCTGGGTCGTTGGGTCCACGAAGAACTTTAAGGTTGGAGGATGTTGATCAGAGGGATTTAGCATCGTGATCTCGGATCAAATATCGTTGTTGGATGAGTTTCTGCATAGAACTTGAGAGGTTTTCATAGGAAACTTGAAGAACTTCGAAGGAAAGAACGTTGATTAGAGTGGTTTAGCACTATGATCTCGGATCAGATGCCGTTGTTGACAAAGAACGCCGTTGAAGCCGCGAAGAATACCGTTGAATCTTTAAGAATTCAGAGCTCTTGAATTTTTTGATTGTTGATGTTTTCTTAATGTGTAGAATAACTAGAATGAGACCCTTATTTATAGGTGTAGAATTCTAGGTTTTATGGGCTAGATTTGATGGACTGGAACAATATTTGAGCATATCCGAAAAGATTTATCAGGATTTTATATTTTCGGATTTCTAGGTTTTCTTCTTGATAAACTTCAAAGTTTTAGAAAAGATATGATTTGACTTGCTAGGCTTTAGGAGGTCTGCTTGATCAAATTTATTGGACTTTAGAGGCCCAGTTGGATTTATCAGACTCTAGAGATCTGATTAAATTAATTGGATTGTAGAGGCTCAACTGAATATATTGGACTTTAGAGGTCCAATTCAATTAATTAGGCTTTAGAGACTCAATTCAATATATTGGATTTTAGAAGTCCAAATGAATTAATTAGGTTTTAGAGGCCTAATTCATGAAATATTGGACTTTAGAGGTTCAATTCAATTAATTAGGTTTTAGAGGCCTAATTCATGAAATATTGGACTTTAGATGTCCAATTCAATTAATTAGGCTTTAGAGGTCCAATTGAATATATTGGACTTTAGAGGTTAAATTCAATTAATTAGGTTTTAGAGGCTCAACTCAATATATCAATTATTCATTTATTTATTTAAGTAATTAATTCATTTAAACCCTAAATTTAATTGATATTGAGCACGTAAAAAAATTCACGTGGTGTCTTTTAATTGGTAATTAAAATATGCTCACCTACACTAACACATAATAGCTGAAACTTGATACATTTTATAGGTTATAATTTTATAAATCTATAATACGATTCTATGACTTGATGCGTGTTTTTTATAATTGAATTTGAATATGTATGTTGAATTTAGATTTTTTTTTAATAAGAATACAAATGAAAGAATTAAAAAATGTATATATAGAACTAATATCATATTTTAAGTGACTTTTATTTTTGTGAGTTTGAACATTCTTTTGTTAAATCTAAATTTTGTAATGCATTTGGTTATTTGTGATGAGTTTAAACTATAATATGAATATTTGATAATAAAGAACATTCAACATATAATGTATATATTACCAATTATTCATAGTATGTGTGGATATGTAATAAGTCCAAGAATGTAAAATATAAAATAAAATAGATTGATTTTTTCCAAACATCTTATAATAATATATTTTCAAACCTCTCCAAGATGATGTGTCAACACCACCTTATTCTTAGGTTGATGTGGCATGTCTCAAATCTCTCCATTTTGAAATACTGCGCTCTCATTAAAAGTTGGTTAAACTTTTAATCTCGACCATTCGTTCTATACCATTAAATCTAAACCCTTAATTTATATCTGCATAAATAATGCAAATAGATATTTTTTCCATTTTCTTATTTAGTTATTTTTAGAATTTATTATAAATCATATTTTTTCCAAACTTTAATGTAATTAAATATGATCTATTTATTGAATGAATCTAAATTTATCATTTCTAAGTTTGAGTTAGTATATATATTATAATATAATGTTCGATTATTTTTTCCTAAAATAAAAGGTATATATTTATATATTCCAAATAATATTCTTATGTGATATATTCTTATTATGGACAAGATATAATATTGCATGCATTTTTTTTATTATAAATAAGAGCATATTGTATTTAATTTTTTCACATCAAAGTTTCATTTGTTCCACTCTTTTGCTGAGATTTCTCCCATCAATTGTTGGTTAGTTATATATCTATTGTTATTAGTATATTTATTTTATAATTAAATTCATCATTTTAAGTGCTCACAATTTGATTAGATTTAAATATCAATATCAATATCAATATCAATATTACTGTAATAATGATTGTTGATTTATGCTCTACATCGTTCAGTTTAAATATTCTTCATGTGCAAAAATAATATATTTAACTATACCATATATTTTTATTTGAATAATTATGATGGTTTAATTGTTGTAATTTAAATCTCATTTTAGATTTCAAGAGTATGGCACCTCAATTTTCTCTGATTTCTAATATCAAGAGTGAGAGCCAAAAATTGACCGTTAAAGTTATGATTGAAAAAGCTGGACAATATTTTTTAATGATTTTAATAGAGATAAATTCTACTTGGAACTCATTTTGATAGATGAACATGTATTTGTAACGTTAAAGTTTATTACAAATTTTTTATTGTTTCTTATATAAATTAATTTCTTACCGTATACTCCCAATAACTAATAATGTTGATTAATTTATAAATTATTCAATATTGAAATGGAAATTGATTATTATTAAATTATTAGTCTAAGTAATGTTATTCCATAATTGTTATTCATTTATGTGAATTTTGATATTTTTTTTTAATTATTTAGTTTGTAGGATATACCTATAGGGTTTAGTGAAGGGCACGGGTCACAGCTAAACAAACCCCATAATTTATTGTATATACCTCGAAATTTTTTAAACAAAAATACTCTTATATTAAATGTCTATAAAAAATAAATATAATATATTTTTTCAGTACGCGAAATTCGCGTGGATACACTCTAGTGACATATATTTGTATTTTCGATTCTATATAATAATAAAAATTTGTTAAATGTGAAAGGATCATCCAAAACAACTTTCCTAAAAATAAATGTACAGAAAACAAAATTTTAGTTAGCGTGTAATAGTGACTGCATGCAATTCACGCGTCACCATTAAGCATACACTTGGAAGAAAAAACTATCATTTATACTTTTGCTTTTTTATTTAAATCTTCTATTCTATTTTTTTTTTTTTCTAAAATTCACTTTTAACTATGGGCAGTCCACAGAAAAATACAAATAAAGAATTAGAGGATTTATTGTAACCATTTTCTTAGTAAAAATATAATATTATTAAGAATCAAAATATCAGATCTGAAGTCATTATTTCACTTTGTTGGTTGGAACATATTTCTCTGTATTTGAATATATGCATTGAATATGAATATTTGTAATGTTTAATTGTATTTGGCTATGTGTGGTGACTTTGGGCTATTATATGGATGTTTTAAAAATGAAAAATATGCAATGTATAATGTCAGTATATATTAAAGGTGTGCGGTAAATCCAAAAAAAAAAATGAAATGTTAAATAAAATTGTTGATTGTTTTTTTTTCTTAATGTGTCATATGTTTATATCATGAATATATAAATATATGTGTGTGTATGTGTGTGTAAATAATATGTATTTTTATAGGTAATTATTAAACGTAAAAAGTATTGAGATTTTCTCGTTCAAGAAAAATTAATAACTATTACAATATTTAAGATCTTAAATTGATAGTTTTCAATTTTTCAAGATTTTTATTAAAAAGAAAAAATATTAAGGCCCCTAATTGATAATTTATTATTTTTAGGTACGAGTGGCAAAAATCATTTATTGATTTTAACTTGATTTGTAAAAATGTGCAATTGAGTTTTTTTTTTTCATATAATTTTTTGAATATATATATAAATCTCATAGAAATCAATTTCGAACACATAATTGTTGAAACTGATACATTTTTCCGATTAATTTTATCAATCTATAATATAATTTTTATGACTTGATGCGTGTTTTTTTATTATTGAATTTGAATATGTATATTAAATTGGAAATTTTTCATATAAATACAAATGGAAGAATTAAAAACACATATAGAGAATATGTTCAACTATAATAAAAAAAAAAAAACAATGTTTAAGTGAAACTAAATGTCATATTTGAAGTATTTTTTTCTTTTAGTGAGTTTGAGAATTTTTTGTTAAATCTAAATTTTGTAATGCATTTGGTTGTTTGTGGTGAGTTTAAACTATGATATGAATATTCAACAATAAAGAACATTCAATATATAGTGTGTATATTACCAATGATTCATAGTATGTGTGAATATGTAATAAATTCGAGAAAGAAAAATGTAAAATAAAATTGATTGATTTATTCCAAACATGACATATATTTATTTTCGATCCTGTATAATAATAAGATTTTGTTAAATGTGAAAGGTGTTGTAAATCTGGAAGATTTGATATTCCAAATTTAGGAGATTTGGTGTGGACATTACTTGAGGACCAAGAATCATATTGAGCCTTACCCATTAGACTAGGGTTTTTACTATTATATATATCTCATTGTATTCATGAATTATGTACTCTGATACACAACAATACTAGTGGAACTCCTGGCTTGGATCGCCCCCAGACGTAGTCCTTCCGGACGAACTGGGTAAACAAACGTTGTCTATTTAATTTACGCACTCAATTACAACACGTTATCAGCACGAGTCTCTGCCCGAGATAAAACGGTACGCCTTTAATTTATTTTATATGAATCACATGTTTTATTGTGTACTTGAATAATTGATTTCGTTCCTAAATTTCCCTGTGTGAAATTATATTACGTGAAAGTTATTTTGTGAATTGAATCTATGAACAACGGCCGTCGCCCGTAGTCGAACGACCGTCGTCCAACATCAGCCGAGCGCCCGTAGCGCAGCTTGCTGCCGCCGACCCGAGCCCATGCCGCCCGCGGCACACACCAAGCGCCAGTGCCGAGTGCCGCCCGCAGCGCGCACCACGCGCACCAGCGCCGAGTGCCGCCCGCAGCGCGCACCGCTCGCAACCAGCGCCGCACGCCCCCGCGCGCGTTCGCGCCCAGCGCCGCGCAGGCCCGCGCGCATCCGCGCCGCCCATCGTGCCCGATGCCGCGTGCATCCGCGCCCATCTCGCCCGGAGCCGCGCGCACTCGCGCCCATCGCGACCAGCGCCGCGCGCACTCGCGCCCGTCGCGCCCAGCGCCGCGCAGGCCCGCGCGCATCCGCGCCGCCCGTCGCACCCGTTGCCGCGCGCATCCGCGCCCGTCGCGCCCGATGCCGCGTGCATCCGTGCCCGATGCCGCGTGCATCCGCGCCCGTCTCGCCTGGTGCCGCGCGCACTCGTGCCCGTCGCACCCCAACGTCGCACGCCCGTGCCGCCAGCTGCGCACGCACGCGCCCGTCGCGCGTGCGCTCGCGCCCTCCCGCCGCGCACGCCTATGCCCATTGCCGCACGCATGTGGTCGACCTACGAGCGTCGCACCCGTCTGCCGTGCGCGACGCACGCGACACTTTTCTTCGGATTTTTCATGATTCTTTAACCCGATTCGTTTGTGTTCTTGATATCATAAAATCCATGTTTCGCTTTATTATATAATCCTGAAAATATTTCGTTAAATTGCGTTAATGTACATGAAATAATTATTCTAATGATTATTTCCTCTGTCCATTAAACCGTATATTTTCTGCAAATTATTTTCATGAGATTATCGTTATTAATTGTTATTGCATGCTTGAGTAATTTGGTTATCCTTCGTGCATTAACATTGTGCACATAGTTTATAGTCCGCTTTTATGCCCGGGTAGGCGGCGCCCGGTATTTGTCCGACCGTGAATTTATGCCTTGGGTAGACGGCGCCCAGTATGTGCATCTATGTGCCTTTGAATAATTAAATGAATTCTTGCTTTTCCCTCATTGTCTATGCGTCTAGTTCATTCCTCCTCACCATGTCGTTTCTCTTGTAGTGAATAATGTCGGATATCACTATGAAAGAGTTCGATGAGCTTGCTCTCGACGGTAGCAATTACCCGACATGGGTGCTAGATATAGAGTATTATCTAGCATCAAATGGGTTAAGCGAAACCATCATGGAAGGTTCAAAATCTACTGACGCCCAGAAGGTGAAGGTATTGATTTTTCTGAGGAACCACATGAATGAAGGTCTAAAATCCCAATATGTCACAGAAAAGGACCCCGAGATTTTGTGGAAAACCCTGAAGGAACGTTTCCAACATTATGATTTTTCACTCCTACCCCCATCACAACATGAATGGTTGAACGTCCGTTATGAGGACCTGAAGTCCATATCGAAGTACAGCTCTGCATTGCAGCGTGTTGTGACCAACCTGATCCAGGATTCTGTATCAATGTTTCACGCTAGCGACCCTGTACGCCTGCAGCGATACAGGTATAAACCCTCATTTGGTCGTCGCAATCGTGGAAGGGGGAGAGCGAGTAAGAAATCTCGGATTAACGACCAAGGCCGTAGTTCACTCGGTGGTCACAAGACCCGGTTTAACGCTCCTGAAAAACCCAGCTCTCAAAGAATGATTGAGCAGTCCTGCTTCAGATGCGGATGCAAAGGCCATTGGTCGCGCACGTGTCGTACTCCCAAACACCTAGTCGAGGCTTATTTAATGATGCAAAAGGACGACAAGGGGAAGGCTCCAGTTGATGAATGTTGACAGCGATTTATAACGGATCTCGTTGCCGGGTTCCTAGCGGGTAGGATTTGATATTAATGATAACAAGAAGCAATTAATGTGTGAGTAAATGAGCTCTCAAGAGTGTATTTGCAATAAATGTGATGTCTGTTACAAATGGGCATTTAAAGCCCTATTTATAGTGTACAAGGTGGGGGTTCCCCATGCTTGGTTGGTGGATCTGTGGGTCCCCCCTACTCCTAGCTGGAAGGTAATAAGTGGCTACAGCCTCCCCTATGAGCCAATGAGGAGACGCCACGTGGCGCTGTCATCCCTGAGGTGATTGGACTTGGCCCCAACTACCCTCCTGGACCCTGTCACATCCTCTGGACTGATGGCACCCGACGTCCTCTCACAGCTGGCGCGGCCTGGGGTCGGGCAGACGGGTACTCGGGTACCGGGAATCGAGTCCGGACGAGAGTACCCTGGTTGTTCATCTGCGGGTAGGCGGGTAGGCGGGTAGAGCACCTGCCCCGGAGCTCGCCGCTGGCCGCCCGATACCCGGGTCTGTGGGTAACTAAGTATCCTGCCCGGCAGCTCCCAGAGGCTCGCGTCGGGTAGCCTCTATGTCCCCGCCCGTCTGTCTGACCGGTCGGCGGACTACTCTTACCCGAGCCCGCTACAGTAGTAGGTCCATGTCTGATACCCGATGGGTCGGGTAGTAAATATCGGGTGTAACAATTGCCCCACCAGCCCGACATCGGGGGGCCGCAGTCGTCGGGTGGCGGGCTGGTCGAACTGCAGACTATTTTGAATTTGAATTTGAATTTTGGGGATGACGTTTCGGTTTCCGAGATGACGCCTCGTATGCCGCGCCTGCTGACATCACGGGATGGCGTGACTGATGCGCAGAAGTCCAGGGGTCACGTCCACCGAACCTGCTCCCCAACCGTTGCGCGCGTGGCCCCCACGCGCGCCCCTGAATTTTGTTTTATTCCATTTTTTGCAGTTCAGTCCCTCATACTTCTTCTATAAATAGGGGCTTTCAGCCCATTTTCTCATTTTCACTCCCTTGCAAACTCGTGCCCCCCCTTGAGAAGATTCAAATTTTCCGGCGAATTTCCCAGATTCCGGCGATCTTTCTCGAGTCCCAAGGTAATTTCTTGTTTTCTTCATCGAAACTTTTCTTCTTTCTATTCTCCTTTCGCCATGAGTGACTCCATTGAGAGTATTGAGGCCGCCGACGCCTATCATTTCCGCCGTCGTGCCGCCGTCGACGCCGAGAGGCCTCTCCATCCGGCCGGGGAAGGGACGTCCCGTGCTGCCGCCGCCAGAGAGGGCGAGGGCAATTCCACGGATGTGGATGCCTTTGCTGAAGATTTGGAGGGGATGAGCCCCCATCGTGAGGGGGAGGCCCTAAGTGTTTCCCCGGTCTCAGCCTACCCGCCCAGGGCCGAAGATTTTTTGTTCGAGCGGGAAGCTGTGCCCGACCAAATAAACTACGCAGACAGCCGGCTAATCGGGTTCGACTACTCGAAATATATGAGCCGGTTCGTGCGAAAGCGCTCTCCCAGCGCATATCTCGAGGCCCGGGACACCGACTTTGGGGCCTCTCGCCGCCCCAGCTGCCTTCCCCCGGACGCCGACGTAAATGAGTTGTATTGGACATTCCAGATGCCCTTCGACGTCTTCGTTTATGCTCCCCGGGAGAATGAATGGGTTGACCAACCTCCGGAAGGCCTAATCGCCATTAACTTGGACACACTTCATGTCGGGCTCCGCTTTCCGCTTCACCCGGCGATCTCCAAGTTGCTCGCTGCATGGAACCTGTCGATCACCCAGATCACCCCGAACGGGTAGAGCTACATTCTGGGGGCAATGGTTGCTCTCGGTCGGCGCGGGCTGCATCGTATGCCTACTCCGTCCGAGATCAACTATATGTATTACACCGTGGCTTCGGTCGGGCGGATGAACCACGGGTATTACTCCATGAAGCCGAGATGCCATTGTCTTCGGCATCTCGTCGAAGGTGACGCACTGGCAGGAAAAGTGGTGGTGGGTCGGCGGCGCCTGGGATAGCGTTGGTGTTTACGGGCACACCATCCCGGTTCCCCAGGAGTATCGGGAGCGCGACCGTCGAGGTAGATACTGAATTTTTTCCTCATCTCTTAGTACTGATCTAATTCTTCTTTCATTGTGCAAGCTGTGCGGTCCCAAACCAGGCCGACGACTTCAGTCAGGCGCTTGCCCTGGTGAGATCCGAGAGCGTGGACAATCGCGACGTCGACCTTCTCAACGACGAGGAGTATAGAAGGCTCTCCGGACTTCAGACCTTCCCGCGCCACTTGGATTTCGGTGGTAAGACTCTTTCCTGCCCGACTCTTCTTATCCTCGTTCTCGCTTCTCGATTTTTAATCTTGTCACTCTTCTTGCAGCGCAACGTTTCCCGGCCGAATCCTCCACGCCATCATCTTCCCCGACAGTCTTCCCGAGGGCCGCACCTGAGGCCGGCCAGGTAGCCATCTCGGTCGTCAACATAGAATCATCCGAGGAGACCGTCGACATGGCTCCTAAGAAGAACGCCTTGGCAAAGCTGGCGAAGCGGGAAGCCGTCCGCGCCACTGGGGTGACGATCCGCAGTCCTCCTGCGACCCCGGTGCCCCCGACATCCTCCTCCCCGGCGGACGGGCAGCGTCCATCGAAGCAGGCCCGGGTTGAAGGCCAGATATCTGTCGACCCGGCCATGGTGACAGTCAACCTGGACCCAGCGACGGGCGGGCTTGTGGCCGGCACCGTCGAGGCGACTATAGGGAGCCCGGCCTCCCCTGCTCGCGATCGCAGCGACTTCTTCTTCTTGGGTTGGGGCAATCACCTTACGTAAGTATTTCGTTTCCTTTTCCAAGTTTCCTGGTCGATTTTGCGATGTAGGTTTTTTAACACAACTTTTCTTCCCGTGGTCTTGCAGGCCTGAGCCTCTGCCCCCGCCCGAGGTCCTTCAATTCCTGCGCTCGCAGGATCCTCCGTACTCGGAGGCCATGCCGGAGTCTTGGCCGGAGGACCTACGCCGTGCCGTGCTGAATCTTCCTCGGTCCTGGACCCTCAACTGCCAGAAGGCCACGAGGACCGTCTCGCTCGCCGACCGGATGAGGGTGGCGGCCATCCGCACCTCCCGCAACGCTATCACCATGGAGGGCATCATGCTCGAGTTCGAGCGGGAGATGCGGACTGCCTTCTCCTACAAGGCAGCCTTCCAAACGAAGAGGGACGAAGCTACCCGCCTGGAAGAGGAGAATAAAAAGCTCCGGGAGGAGCTGGAGGCCGGCCGAGCGAGTCGGGTAGAACTTGAGGGCGTCCTCGAGGAGGAGAGGAAGGCGCGCGCCGAGGCCGAGGCGAGGACGGCTGAAGAAGTCCGCCAAGCCAGGGAGGCTCTTGCGGCGGAGGCGGAAATGCGCTTGGAGTCCGAGCGTGCCCGATTGGCCGCTGAGAACGAGTCGGCCAGATCCATGGTGTACATTAATGCCTACGCCGACTCGATCCGCTCTCTACTCCGTCGGAATCCCGAGGCCAACTACTCCGGGCCTCTGGCCGATCTGAGGAGTTATGTCGAGTCCAATCCTCCCTCCCCGGACTACGATATTACTCTGAAGGACTTGGTCGATCGCGGGCTGGATCTATCATTTCTCGGCGACCCGGCGACCTTTATCTACCCTCTGGCCGACGAGGACGCGACCGAGGACCCGGGCGTGGTGGACGCGGCGGCCCCGTGAATTCCCTTGTTTTTTCTTTTATTTTGCTAAGTTTGTTGGCCACGGGCCTTTTGTACTTTCCCTTTTTCGAATCTTTCTTTAATGAAGTTTCTTTTGCACTTTATTTCGCTTTGTCTCCTTGAACTTAGTTTATCGATCGGGTTAATAACGTAATTGGATAATAAATGATGAAGTGTTCTAGCCGAATGTCGATCGGGTTGAACTAACAACTATAAAATTAATCGACAGATTAATTAATGAAGTGCTTTAGCCGAATGTCGGGCAGTGACTTCACGAAGATGGGATTGATTTAACAACCGCTTAAAAGAATTAACCAATAGATTAATTAATGAAGTGCTATAGCCGAATGTCGGGCAGCGACTCCATGAAGATAGGATTGATTTAACAACCTCTTATAGAATTAACCAACAGATTAATTAATGAAGTGCTATAGCCGAATGTCGGGCAGCGACTCCATGAAGATGGGATTGATTTAACAACCGCTTATAGAATTAACCAACAGATTAATTAATGAAGTGCTATAGCCGAATGTCGGGCAGCGACTCCATGAAGATGGGATTGATTTAACAACCGCTTATTAATTTTACAAATTTGCGCTTCGAGTAGCGATTACAATGAGCCCCTACTGGTAGTATTTTTTTAGTAGGGAGGCGTTCCAAGGGTATTGGGCCGGGTTGCCCTCAAGGCTTTCTAGCTCGTAGGCACCGTTGGCTAGGCGCTTAGATATCCTTAGGGGTCCCTCCCAATTTGGGCCAAATGCCCCTTTAGGTTGTCCGACCGTCCGTCGAAGCACTAGGTCCCCGGCTTCGAATTCCCTGACTTTGATTTTCGTATTGAAGTGTTTTTCAGCCCGGCGTTTGTAAGCAATGTTTCTTTGCTCGGCGGATAGCCTTCTCTCCTCCAGCAGGTCCAACTCGTTTAGCATGGCTTGGTCGTTCTCGGTCCCCACGGGTTGTGAGGTGCGGAGGCTTGGGATAATGACTTCGGCCGGGATGACTGCCTCCGTTCCGAAAGCTAGAGCGAAAGGAGTTTCCCCGGTTGCTGTTCGACAGGTTGTTCTGTACGACCACAACACTTCGGGCAGTTTGCTTGCCCATGTTCCCTTACTTTTCTCCAACCTTGCCTTCAACGTGTGTTTGATTATCTTGTTTACTGCCTCGACCTGCCCGTTCGACTGGGGGTGGTAGGGTGACGAGAACAGCCTCTTGATCTTGTGCTTCTGGCAGAATCTTTCCATCTCCAACCCGTCGAATTATTTCCCGTTGTCCGAAATGATTATCTGTGGGAGGCCGAATCGACAAATTATATTGCGCCAGATGAACCTGATAACATGTTCCTGATCGATCGTTTTCAGTGATTCCGCCTCCGCCCACTTGGTGAAGTAATCCACGGCGACAATTGCGTACTTGACGCTGCCCGGGGCCGTAGGTAAAGGGCCAATGAGATCGATCCCCCACTTCGCAAACGGCCACGGGCTCAGGATCGAGGTGAGCTCGGTTGGAGCCTGGTGGATTGCCGGCGAATAGACTTGACACTTGTGGCATGCCCGTGCGTAGTTGATTGCGTCCTTCTTTAGGGTGGGCCAGAAATATCCCTGTCGGATAACCTTCTGGGCGAGCACCTGGCCGCCGGCGTGGTTCCCGCAGCGTCCTTCGTGGACTTCTACCAAGATCTTCCTTCCCTGCCCCGGCGTTACGCATTTTAGGAGGGGCAGGGCGAAGCCTCGCTTGTACAACTGGTCCCCGATAATCGTGTACCGGGCCGCCCGGAGCTGCAACTGTCTTGCCGCTACCCGGTCGACTGGGAGTTGGCCGTCGCGGAGGTACTTTAGGATGGGGGTCATCCTGCTATCCTCCTCCTGCCCCAGGTTATTCACCCACTGGTTCGAACTCGTAGGGGCGGTCAGGTAAGTAACTGTGATCTGGGACATGTCGGCTGCCCCTTCGGATGTTGCGAGGCGGGCAAGTGCATCTGCTTGGGTATTGTCGAGTCGGGGTACCACCTCTATGCAAACTTGATCGAATTTTTCGAGCAGGTTCTTGGCTAATCCCTGGTAGGCCAACATCCTATCGCTGCGAGCCTCGTATTCTCCTGAGATTTGACATGTAACGAGCTGTGAGTCGCTGTAGACCTGGAGTCTCTTCACTCCCATGGCCATGGCCATTTCCAGGCCATTAATTAATGCTTCGTACTCGGCCTCATTGTTGGTCGCGTGGAAACCGAATCTTTTGGCTGTCGTGAACGATTGGCCGGACGGGCTGAGAAGGACAATTCCCGCGCCTGCCCGCGTAGTTGTGGAGGATCCGTCAACGTACATTTTCCATGGTGGCTGCTCGATCTTGGACATCGCCTCCGGGTAAGTGAGCTCGACTATGAAGTCGGCCATGGCTTGGCCTTTGATGGATGTTTGGGGAGCGTATGTGACTCCGAATTGCCCGATCTCAACAGCCCACTTGAGGCACCTGCCCGCCGTGTCTGGCCGATGTAGTACTTGGCGAAGTGGCATTGTTGTCAGTACCTCTACTTGGTGATCGAAAAAGTATGGGCGTAACTTGCGTACGCTCATTACTAGAGCGTATGCTAATTTTTCCAGGGGTGGGTACCGTAGCTCGGCGTCGTGAAGTGTCTGGCTGACATAGTAGATTGGCAGATGTGCCTGCCCCTCAGCCCGCACTAGCACGGCGCTGAGAGCTGAGTCTGAAGCCGCCAAGTATAGGAAAAGCTTCTCGCCGGGGACGGGTTTGGCCAGCACCTGGGTGTTTGACAGGTATCCTTTCAAGTTATCGAAAGCGAGCTGACTCTGGGGAGTCCAGTTTAGTTTCCCCTTCCGCATGCTGTCGAATAAAGGCTTGCATCGGTCCCCCATGCGGGAGATGAAACGGCTGAGAGCGGCCAGGCTGCCCGTCATCCTCTGTACCTCCTTCACCGTGCGGGGAGGGCTCTTGTCGAGGATCGCTTGTACCTTGGTCGGGTTTGCCTCGATTCCTCATCGGCTAACCATGTGCCCCAAGAACTTGCCCGACTCGACGCCGAAACTGCACTTTTTCGGGTTGAGCCTCATCCGATATTTTCTCAAGATTTCGAACGTTTCGGCTAGGTGTGCGAGGTGATCTTCTTTCTTCTCGCTCTTGACGACGATGTCGTCGATATATACTTCCATGGTCGCCCCGATTTGGTCGTGAAACATGTGGTTGACCAGTCTTTGGTAGGTTGCCCCCGCGTTCATGAGCCCGAATGACATCCGCTTCCAGAAATACATGTTTTTCTCGGTGAGGAAAGTGGTGTGTTTCTGGTCGTCTGCGGCCATCGGAATCTGATGGTAGCCGGCAAATGCGTCCATGAAAGTGAGCATCTCGTGCCCGGCTGTGCTGTCCACCAGGTGGTCGATGTGTGGCATCGGAAAGTGATCTTTTGGGCAAGCTTTGTTCAGGTCTGTGAAGTCGATGCATAGCCACCAGGTGTTGTTGCTCTTTTTGACGAGTACAGCGTTGGATACCCATTGAGGCTTGTCGTCGGGGTCGACCATTCCGATGAGTTTGTTGTCGAGCAGCTTTTTGACTTCGGTGGCAATGACCGCGTATTTGTCTGGGCCGAATTTCCTTCTTTTCTGTGAGATTGGCTTGCGGGATGGATCGATGTGCAGTTGGTGTGAACATACGGCTGGATCGATCCCGACCATGTCCTCATGGGACCAGGCGAACACGTCTAAATTTTCTTCTAAAAATGCGGTCATCTTTGCCCGCATCTCGTCGGACATTAACGAACCGAGTTGAACACTCACTTTTGGCCGATTCTTCATTGTGACCGAAATCAATTCTTCGATCGGACTGGCTCCCCGCTCGCCGTAGCGTGGATCGTCGATCTGCCCTGTTAGGGTTTTGTCGATCTCCATGGGTTCGTACCCGATCCTTGGCTCCAGGTCGACCTGGATGTTTTCAAAAGTTTGTGAGTCTTCTTCCATTGGGTGGGCAGTGGGTGGGATTTCTTCGTCTATTTCCATGTCTCCCTCCCCGATTGTGTAGATATAATCTAGATTTGCAGAATTTGAAATAACATCGATATACGCCAAACATCCGCGTGCCATTTTCTGATTACCCTTAAGAGTCCCAACCTTCCCAGAGGGGGTTGGGAACTTGATACAATAATAGAATGCTGAGGCGGCGGCTTCGAACTCGTGCTCGAATGGCCTGCCGAGAAACCCGTTATAGGTTGACGGCTGGTCAACAATAATAAAGTCGAGCTGTTTCGAAGCCTTAACCTCAGCGTCTATACTAGAAACTAATTCTACGGCTAGCCTAACTATCCCGTATGGTTTCACTGTGGCGTCGCCGAAGCCTTTGATGACCTGATCGCATGGCTCCACATACTTCTCAAATGAGCTGTCCAGCTGGTCGAACGCGGTCTTGAAGAGAATGTTGCAGTAGGCTCCGTTGTCGACAAGCATGCGATGGACGGTGACGCCCATGATGTTGACGGATACGACCAGGGCGTCGTGGTTCGGGTAGATGACCCCGGTGCTATCCTCCTCCTTGAAGGCGAGGAGGTCTGTCTCTCTTGTCGTCATGTTGACCGGCATTGTGATCTGGTGGACGTTGTCCATTGCCCGCAGCTCGCTCTTCTACCTGCGGTTGGACAGCGAGGTGGTGGGCGTGAAGCCCCCCACCGGGGAGAGCATGTTGACGGCCCGACGGGCTTGGTTTTCTGGAATCGGCGGGCATATGAGGGCTGCCTCCCGGTTTGGCTCTGCGGGACGGGCAGCGGCTTGAGCTTCCGGTCTGGCCGCCGGTCTCTTCACGAACTCCTCCAGCTTTCCCTCCTCAAAGAGTCGCCAGAGTTGTTTCAGGAGGTCGCGGCACTCGCTTGTGTTGTGCCCGGCGGTTTGGTGGTAATGGCAGTACTTGTTGGGGTTGATATGTACCCCCGGTTTGTGGACCCACGGTCGTGCCTTGGGCATCATGTTTTTGTCCCGGATCTGTACATAGACGTACTCCGGGGTGGCCGACAATCTTTCGGCCAGTTTCACTTCGACGGAGTCGAAGGGTTTGAATGGTTGGGAGGCCCGATAGGAAAAGCTCCTTCGGGACGGCGTGCCGCGAGGCTTCTCCTTCTCTGTCGGCGTGCTTTCGCCCAGCCGCTACGCCAAAATGTCGGCGTTGTAGATGATCTTTCCCGCCCGCTGCCTGAACTCCGAGTAGGACTTGGGATAGTCCTTGTTCATGGACCTCCATAATTTTGTTCTTAGGCGGAGCCCGCCTATGACACCGACGAGCTTGACTTCGTCCCCGACGGACTCGCCTTCCATGATGATCTGTTCGACCCGGTCGATGTACGCCCGGTCCGTCTCGTCCTTCCCCTGAGCCAAGTTGGCCATGCGATTGGCGCCGGCCAGTCATGGCGCCATCGAGGAGAAATGTTCCAGGAACAGCTCCCCCAATTGGTGGAATGAAACCACCTTCCCCGCAGGCAGCGAGGAGTACCAACGGTGTGCCCGGTCACCGAGGGTTAATGGAAACATCCGGCACTGGGTTGCGTCTGTAGCTCCCATGGAGATCATGTAAGTAGAGTACTTGCTCAGGTGGGTGACGGGGTCCGTCTCCCCGTCATATTGGCCCACAGCGGCCACGTTGATTTTTGGTTGGGCTGGGGCCCGCATCAGGATGTCTGCGAGGGGCGAGTTGGGCATGTAGGGGACATGATGTTGCCCGTCCCGCCTCTCGAGCTTGGCCTCGAGGTCCGTGACCTTCTTTAAGATAACGGCCATTGCGCTGTCGGACGCGGGGGGAGAACGGGGACGGGGTTGTCTCCCAAGCGGTCATGGACCGACGGCCTCGGGGTCACGTCGTTGTGACGCCTGGGAGAGCGCGCCTGTTCTTGCTCCCGGGGCCTGGAGCTGGCGTTGGACTCACAGGGTCGGGCAGCTCCCCGAGCCTGGGAACCCAACCGAGAGAAAACTGACGCTGCAGGTCGGCGAGAAACCCGTTGTGAGTCGGCCTCCTCGTCGAGGCACCTCTTTAGGTTCTGAGGCCGTGGGTTACTGGCGGTCCTCCTGGCCGTCTCCTGTTTCTGTTGTGGCTGGCCGGTGGCCCTGGACCGGGCTGGCTCTTTTCCGGGTCTATGAGTGCGGATAGGAGCGGCGTTAATCTCGGCCTGACGGCATTCGATCATGGCCTTGGCGGCCTGGAGGTCCTCCGGAGTTCTTATGGCCGACAAGAACTCGAAGGGACCCTGGAGGGTTTCCGCCGTGGCTGGAGCCGGGGTGGCGGTTTCGCCGATGTCCTCGACTTGGTGCTGGGTTCGTGCGGCCTCCGAAGTGGTCATTTTTTTTTGAATGAAAGTGGATGGGGTTTTGTTCGAGGTGACTAGATAAACGAAACCGAGTGCACTTCGATATTAGTCACCCTCCTTCTAGCACCAAAATGTTGACAGCAATTTATAACGGATCTCGCTGTCGGGTTCCTAGCGGGTAGGATTTGATATTAATGATAACAAGAAGCAATTAATGTGTGAGTAAATGAGCTCTCAAGAGTGTATTTGCAATAAATGTGATGTCTGTTACAAATGGGCATTTAAAGCCCTATTTATAGTGTACAAGGTGGGGTTCCCCATGCTTGGTTGGTGGACATGTGGGTCCTCCCTACTCCTAGCTGGAAGGTAATAAGTGGCTACAGCCTCCCCTATGAGCCAATGAGGAGACGCCACGTGGCGCTGTCATCCCTGAGGTGATTGGACTTGGCCCCAACTGCCCTCCTGGACCCTGTCACATCCTCTGGACTGATGGCACCCGACGTCCTCTCACAGCTGGCGCGGCCTGGGGTCGGGCAGACGGGTACTCGGGTACCGGGAATCGAGTCTGGACGAGAGTACCCTGGTTGTTCATTTGCGGGTAGGCGGGTAGAGCACCTGCCCCGGAGCTCGCCGCTGGCCGCCCGATACCCGGGCCTGTGGGTAACTAAGTATCCTGCCCGGCAGCTCCCAGAGGCTCGCGTCGGGTAGCCTCTATGTCCCCGCCCGTCTGTCTGACCGGTCGGCGGACTACTCTTACCCGAGCCCGCTACAGTAGTAGGTCCATGTCTGATACCCGATGGGTCGGGTAGTAAATATCGGGTGTAACAATGAACCTATGGGTGACAACCTGACCGAAGCAGATTTTGACCTAGACAACGATGACCTCTTGAGCCCGTAGCTCGAATTTTAGGATAAACAAGTAGATTCGCGTATTTGATTATTCCTAGTAGTTTGTTTTCTGAATAAAACAATTACCTATTATATTTTGGATCCTTTCTTTCGGATATCTTATTTATGAATGAATTAGCTTTGATGTGTTTACCGTAATAGCTGTCCATGAGTTTATTCTGATATTGTTGTTTTGATTTATGGCTTGTAAACAAATCAGCTATTAGGTTTGGACCATTTCCTCTTGCATGATGGACGCCCATAGTGATTTATGTCTGGTAGATAGCGCCACCACACATACGATCCTAAAGGATAGGAAGTATTTTCATAACTTGATTAATCGTAAGGGGAGTATAAGTACAATTGGGAATGACAGTACATTGATAGTGGGCTCTGGAAGAGCTTCCATTGTCCTCCCCATGGGTACTGAATTAATAATTGAAAATGCTTTATTGTTTCCGCAATCTAAGCGTACCCTACTCAGTTTTAGAGACATTAGAAATAACGGATATCATATTGAAACTAAAACTGAAAGCGATAACGAATACCTTTTGATGACTTATACTCGAGGTAGCCGTAAACAAGTTATAGAAAAGCTTCCATCCTTCTCCTCCGGTTTGTACTATACCTACATCCGGCCGTCTAGTTCCCATCTAGCGATGAGTATGAAATTCCATGACCCAAATTATTTTAAATTATGGCATCAGCGGTTAGGTCATCTGGGACAAACAATGATACGTAGGATTCTATCTAATTCAACTGGTCATAACATTACGAATAATAGAATCCCTCCCGTCGATGAATATTTCTGTGATGCATGTTCAAAGGGTAAGTTGATAGTGCGCCTGTCGTGCACTAAGGTTGGACTAGAGTCTCCGGTTTTCCTTGAAGTGAATTCAAGGGGACATTTGCGGACCGATTCACCCAGCATCAGGACCATTTCGTTATTTCATGGTCCTTATTGATGCCTCCACTAGGTGGACATTTGCATTTTGCTGTCCACCCGCAATCAAGCTTTTGTGAAGCTCATTGCGAAGACTATCGAGCTTGGAGCTCAATTCCCGGATTATCCAATTAAATCGATTCGCATGGATAATGCAGCTGAGTTTAGCTCGAAGGCCTTTACAGATTACTGTATGGCCCTGGGAATTTAAGTGGAGCATTCGGTCCCCTACGTCCATACCCAAAATGGTCTTGCTGAGGCGCTAATAAAACGTATCAGATTTATCGCGAGACCATTGCTATGAACTCTGAACTACCCACCTCATGCTGGGGGCATGCAGTCCTACATGCATCCAAATCCGTCCAACTGCATATAATGATCATTCCCCCCTACAGTTAGTGCGTGGGAAAGAACCTAGCATTTCTCATCTGCGAATTTTTTGGATGTGCGGTATACGTACCGATTACGATACCCAAGCGAACCTCTTTGGGACCACAAAGGAGACTCGGTATTTACGTCGGATTTGACTCTCCATCCATCGTGAAATACCTCGAGCCTTTGTCCGGGGATCAATTAACGGCCTGGTTCGCTGATTGCACGTCCGATGAAGATTACTTCCCGGCATTAGGGGGAGATCCGAATTCAAAATTGAATGAATGCCGGGAACTTACGTGGAACGTAAGTAATCTTCAGTATCTAGATCCGTGCACTAATCAATATGAACTAGAAGTTCAGAAGATCATTAACCTGCAGAACTTAGAAAATAACCTGTCAGACGCGTTCACTGACCATAGAGGTGTGACTAGATCGCATATACCTGCAGTAAATGCTCCCCAAAGGGTTGAGGTCCCAAGCAAAATGAGTACTCATGCCCCCACACGCCAAAAGCGTAAGGGACCCTCAAGAGATAGTAACACACCTAAACGAAAGACTAGCAAATCTGGTCAGTCGAATGGAAAATCTCTAGAAGAGATCCGTCTAGATAACCCCAAGTCTCTAAGAGACGAGAGTCCTAGTGATGAAGCACGTGCACAAAATATTCCATGCACTAGGACCGTGGAACGACCAGACCCAGATACAATGGGAAATGAGGAAGGTCTGGTTGACGTAAACGTCAAAGTCTCTGTGAATTTCACAGATACGGGAGAAACAAGTAATATAAATATTACTGTCGTCGACGACACATTTGCAGCGACATTTGCTCTTTCCATTAACGATCTGGATCCAGAACCCAAAGCTATCGTAGAGTGCCGGAAGCGCTCCGATTGGGTAAAATGGAAAGAGGCAATTGAAGCAGAGCTCGCATCGCTTAACAAAAGACAAGTATTTGACTCTTTTGTTCGTACACCCGCGCGCGCTATCCCTGTAGGATATAAATGGGTTTTTGTACGAAAACGAAATGAGAACAATACTGTGGAGAGGTTAAAGCGAGGCTGGTAGCACAAGGGTTTTCGCAGAGACCCGGGATTGATTTTGATCAAACCTATTCTCCCGTCATGAACTCAGCGTCATGGACTCAATAACGTTCCGCTATTTGATATCTTTGGCAGTTAAGTTGAATCTCCAAATGAGATTAATGGACGTAGTAACCGCGTACTTATACGGATCACTCGATGTCGACATTTATATGAAAATCCCAGATGGATTTAACATTCCTCAGTTAAGGGATGGAGAAAATCGCAGTATGTATAGCATACAACTGCGTAAGTCGTTGTATGGCCTGAAGCAATCGGGCCTTATGTGGTACAACCGACTTAGTGAATTCCTTCAGAAGAAGGGATACACGTTCGATAAAGCTTTCCCGTGCGTATTCTCGAAGAAATCGCAAGACGGTTTTTGCATCATATCCTTATATGTTGATGACCTGAACATAATCGGAACATGCAAAGAGATTGAAGAAGCCAGTTCAATCTTGAAAGCTGAATTCGAAATGAAGTCCTTGTGTAAAACCAAGTACTGCCTCGGCTTGCAGATCGAGCATCTCCCAGAAGGAGTCCTTGTTCATCAGTCGACCTACGTGAAGAAGGTATTGGATAGATTTCACATGGATAAATCTCATCAACTTAGCACCCCGATGGTAGTCCGATCCCTCGAAGTGGATAATGATCCATTTAGGCCAAGAGAAGATTCAGAAGAAATTCTGGGACCAGAAGTTCCTTATCTTAGCGCTGTTGGAGCTTTGCTCTATCTTGCAAATTGCACCCGGCCGGACATTGCATTTGCAGTTAACTTGCTTGCTAGATATAGCGCTTCTCCTACGAGGAGACATTGGAATGGTGTTAAGCACGTTCTACGATACCTCCAAGGATCCCAAGATCTTGGACTGTTTTATCGTAAGAACCAAGACAAAACCTTGGTAGGTTATGCGGATGCCGACTATTTGTCTGATCCCCACAACGCCGTATCCCAGACTGGTTATGTTTTTCTCTGTGGTGGAACAGCAATCTCGTGGAGATCGGTTAAACAATCAATGGTTACCACGTCTTCAAACCACTCAGAGATCATAGCTTTATTTGAAGCCGCATGAATTGAAGCGATTTTACTAACTTCTACTAGTCGCTCACCCGCAAGCGGACGGGTTCACTGTAGTAAGAGTAAGTATAATGACCAAGTATTATCGAACCCAAGGGACAATGTATATGCGAATAGATCCCTGAAGATCTACGCATCGTAGTTAATATGAGTGTAATGTTTTTGGGTTTTTTGAAAGATTAATTAAAAGACTAAAATAAACTAAGTAAACTAAAATACTAAAGAAATCAAATTAACTAAGGGTTGTGTTCTAATGAGAGATGGTGATGCTTAAGATAGGAATTCCTACGTATACTAACGGAGCAGGTACATAATCAAAATAACTGTGACACACAAGATTTAACCTAAGTCTAAGAATGTCAGGTGAAAGCTCAAGATTCTAAACCCTAATACTTTACCCTAACACTCGACTTCACGAACCTACTAACAAGTTAATAGATTGTGCTTAATTAATGAGACCCTAATTTAACTAAGGTGATGCGGTCGTCCTCCTTCGCTAAATTGGTAAATGAATTAACCCTTTCTAAACCTTCTCGTCAAGACTACTAATTGTTATTGAGTGATGCGGTCGTCCTCTCTCTAACACTTTCGTACGAAATTCAAAGGTAAAGTTAAGATTAATTATAAGAATTCATTAACTAAGAGAATTAAAACTAACGTCACAAATTACCCTAATTACGTACCCACATCCTACTTCTACGAGTTCATCCTACCCTAAGCATACAAGGGTTTTAGCCGGACATGGCTTTAACAAACATAAAAGCAATAGAAGAAACAACGAACATAAACATAATGAATTGAACGAAGAAAATAAGAAACATGAACTAGGGTTTTTAAAAGAAAATAAATCTGAGAACTGAAATTTAATTAACTCAAACGAAGTTTCAAAGTGTTTAAAGAAATCAAACTAACGAAAAGAAACTAATAAACGAAAAGAAACTAAGAATTCGTACGAAAAACCTCAACAAAACGTAATAGACCACTTGCGTTGTGCATTTCTTTTTAATGGTACTATTCATTTTATAATTTTGCAGTATTATTTATTTTACTAAATAAATATTATTCGAAAATTATTGTACTATGCACACCAGTTAAATGATATTACTCGAAAATTAGTTACATGGTACAAGTGGTTCATTAATCTTCTTGTTGTAATAAATTATTATCTCCCCATTCTCTGGACTTTATTTGTATTGTTTCACCGTGTGACTCGCAGTCACCGAAGCAATTTGATTGTTTTGTAGCCCCATTTTAATCGATTCATCCTATATTTTTCTATCCATCCCCCAATTTTATTTCCATTGAAATGGAGACGGGTCTAAAAAAAAAGGAGATAAAAATAACTAAGATTATTGTGGAATTATCCGAGGAACGGAGCGGACTGAAATTTCAATTGCATTCCATTTTCATTCTAGGCAATTAATTTGCAATTGTTAATGGCATTAAAACCATTAAAAGTTGACATTATAAAGTATGACAAAATATAGAGTGAAATTAGTTTATATATGAATTATTGAAGGATATCAGTTATTTTAACTAAAGTGCATTGAAGAGTCTTAGTTGTTCAGTGAAAACAAACTAAAACTCTTCATTAAAAATAACTAATATCCTTTAATAAAAACTCTTCATCCCCGCCGTAGCTAAAAACGGTCTTCCCAATATCAGGGGCACGTGCTCATCTTCCTCCATCTCTAGCACTACAAAGTCGACTGGAAAAATGTGATCTCCAACTCTCACTAGGACGTCTTCAACCACACCTTGAGGTCTAGTAATAGACCGATCGGCAAGTTGAAGCGTCATCATTGTGGGTTGAAGTTCTCCACCTTCCAACTTCTTGAAAAGCGATAGTGGCATCAAATTAATGCTCGCTCCGAGGTCGCACAACGCTCCCTTCTTTATCCCGTTCCCAATGTCACATAAGATCGTGAAACTCCCGGGATCCTTCAGCTTTGGTGGAAGCGCCTTGTGCACTAATGCGCTCACCTCGTGGTTCAGCTGCACCAACTTCGGCTCATCCACTCGCCGTCTTTTCGCAATCAAGTCCTTCAGAAACTTTGCATAATGCGGCATCTGTTCCAAAGCATCATAAAAAGGAATGTTAATGTGAAGTTGTTTAAAAACATCAAGAAATTTTGCAAATTTTTCATCAAGCTTCTTTTTCATGAAGCGCTGTGGATATGGGACGGGTATCACAGATTTGGGTACCCCCCATTCATCTCGCTCGGTCACTTTCACTTTCTCCCTTGCTTCCTTTGCCTTTTTCCACTTTGGAATTCTCTCAATCTCCTCACTTTCCTTGCCCTTCTGGGACTCATCCATCTCTTTATGCTTCTCAATCCCTTCACTTTCAATCTCCTTCTCAACAGTAACACCTCCATCTTTCTTGTGTTCTCTTTCTCCCATCTCAGCTTGAGGCGTCTCAGAATCAGCAGGCATCTGAGGACCTTCATAGTTGGTTCCACTTCTAAGCTGGATCGCCTTGCAATGCTCTTTCGGGTTCCCCTCCGGCATGGAAGGATATTTTCCCGGCTCTCTATTCACCATCTTTGCAATCTGGCTCATCTGGAACTCTATAGAAGTGAACCTTCGATTGTTCTCTTGTTGAGTTCTAGTCCATTCAACGTTCATCTTCTGGAGGTCTTGATCACGTTGATCACCCTTTTTATGCAACTCCTTCACATCGTACTCCAAAGATGACAACCTCTTACTTCCTTCTTCCACTTTCTGAAGGATAGCTCTCAACATCTCCTCGGTTGATGCACCGCCTTCTCCACCAGGAGGTTTAGACTCCGGATCAACACCTGCAGAAACAGTAATACCAGCTTTTGGGTTAGCATAATAAAAATTCTCATTCTTCCTCTATGTATTTTGAGGAGGCTGCTGGCCTCCTTGAACTCCTTGTGTGTTCCTCCATTGATTTTGAGGTGGCTGTGGGCCTGGAGGTACAAATGGCTGACCATAAGAAGGTCTTCCAAACTGATTTCCACCTTGGTAGCAATTCTGATTGTAATACGGACCTCCCATGTAATTGGCTACCTCTTGCTATCCACTTGGTTGGTCTACTCTATCATTCTCTACTGCATGCTCCCCACCCAAACTCTTCCCCAACTCGAGGTTGTTGATCTTTTCCATCATGGCCATCAGCAGCCTTCTCGTTCCTTCTCCCTCTTCAACCTGATGCACTCTCTGAAAATCTGCATCCACACCCCAAGCACCGGCATTCGTGACAATATTGTCCACGATCTCCCAACACCTTTCTATGCCTTGATTCAGGAATGCTCCACCCGCACAGGCGTCTAAATGGTCTTGCCCCGCCTTGTTGGCACCACTATAGAAGAATGCCATAATGTCTGCCTCGTTGTACCCGTGCTGCGGGCACTCAATCAGCATGTTTGAGTATCTCTCTCACGCTTGGCGTAAATCCTCTCCAGACTTCTGGCGAAAGGACGAGATCTCAATTCTAGCCTTGATCGTCCTAGATGGAGGGTAGAATCGCTCGAGGAACGGACGCTCGAGCTCAGTCCAAGTGGTAATACCTCCCCGCGGGAGCGTATTATCGTACCACTCCTTGGTTATTCCCGTCAATGAGAATGGGAACAGCCTAAGCCTCTTGGCATCTTCAGACATGCCATTGTAATTGAAAGTAGATGTTATCATGAGGAAACTCCTCAAGTGAGTGTGAGGGTTCTCCTTCCCGATCACCCCCTTGAACTGATTCTCAGTAAGCAGCTTTAAAATTCCCGGGGATATCGAGAAGTTGTTCGCCTCAATAGGAGGCAATGCCACTCCATCATAGTACCGTTGTGGCTGCGCTGCAAACCTCCCTCGAATAGCCATATGTTGATCTACGTTCTGAGGAACGTGTTGAGGATTAGCAGCAGGTACGGTTACTTGTTGGGGTGGTGGTTGGTACACAGGTGGTTGGTTGTAAACAGGAGGTGGATGATATGGGTAAGGTGGATAAGGGTATGGTGGGTATGGGTCATGTTGGTATACTGGGTTGTTAAAAGGGTTATTTGGGTTTTGTGGGTAAGCAGGGTTTTGGTTCTGGTTTTGGGGTTGTGTTTGTGCAGAGTTGATTGTGTCTTGTGGGTTCGGGTGTGGGCTCTCAGTTCCCCCGATGGGTATCTGCTGATTACTGCTGTTTCCATTGGCACTCTCTGCCCGTTCCACAAGAGCAGTATACTCTGCAGCTATTTTGTCTAACTCCCCGAGTTCATCAGAAATCTTGTCTTTGTTTCCCGCGGCAGTAGTCATTCTTCTCAAGAAGGCTCGGTTCCTTCTAGCTATTGTCTCAGGATCTGCAGGCAACCTCTCTTCGCTCGTATTGCCTTATGAGCGTGTTTTCATAAACCTGAAACACTAGTAGAAGGATCAAAATGCAACTGCCTAATGAATGGAAATAAAAATAAAAACAGAAAATAAATCACCCACTACTAACTACTAAGCTATCTACAAGTCCTATTCAAAAAGCATATAACGCCATCCCCGGCAACGGCGCCATTGACTTGAAGCGATTTAACTAACTTCTACTAGTCGCTCACCCGCAAGCGGACGGGTTCACTGTAGTAAGAGTAAGTATAATGACCAAGTATTATCGAACCCAAGGGACAATGTATATGCGAATAGATCCCTGAAGATCTACGCGTCGTAGTTAATATGAGTGTAATGTTTTTGGGTTTTTTGAAAGATTAATTAAAAGACTAAAATAAACTAAGTAAACTAAAATACTAAAGAAATCAAATTAACTAAGGGTTGTGTTCTAATGAGAAATGGTGATGCTTAAGATAGGAATTCCTACGTATACTAACGGAGCAGGTACATAATCAAAATAACTGTGACACACAAGATTTAACCTAAGTCTAAGAATGCCAGGTGAAAGCTCAAGATTCTAAACCCTAATACTTTACCCTAACACTCGACTTCACGAACCTACTAACAAGTTAATAGATTGTGCTTAATTAATGAGACCCTAATTTAACTAAGGTGATGCGGTCGTCCTCCTTCGCTAAACTGGTAAATGAATTAACCCTTTCTAAACCTTCTCGTCAAGACTACTAATTGTTATTGAGTGATGCGGTCGTCCTCTCTCTAACACTTTCGTACGAAATTCAAAGGTAAAGTTAAGATTAATTATAAGAATTCATTAACTAAGAGAATTAAAACTAACGTCACAAATTACCCTAATTACGTACCCACATCCTACTTCTACGAGTTCATCCTACCCTAAGCATACAAGGGTTTTAGCCGGACATGGCTTTAACAAACATAAAAGCAATAGAAGAAACAACGAACATAAACATAATGAATTGAACGAAGAAAATAAGAAACATGAACTAGGGTTTTTAAAAGAAAATAAATCTGAGAACTGAAATTTAATTAACTCAAACGAAGTTTCAAAGTGTTTAAAGAAATCAAACTAACGAAAAGAAACTAATAAACGAAAAGAAACTAAGAATTCGTACGAAAAACCTCAACAAAACGTAAACGTAAACTTGCTTCTCTCCTTCCTCTCCAAAAACTAAGTCTAAAAATTATGTATAAAAGTGATGTGTTGCGTTCCGGGATCCTTCAAAATGTTTTTGGAAGAGATATATATAGGCAACGGGCCGATTCGTGAACTCGTGGGCCGAAAAACGTAAGTTGGAGAAAATGCCTTGGAAGCGCTCGAGCAGACCCGCTCGAGCGAGTCGCTCGAGCTATGGTGGTCGAACGGATCAGGTGCTCGAGCGGGGCGCTCGAGCTCTCTTGGTCGAGCGATTCTGGTGCTCGAGCGGGGCGCTCGAGCTCTCTTGGTCGAGCGATTCTGGTGCTCGAGCGGGGCGCTCGAGCTATCTCCCTCGAGCGGCCCAAACGTTATGTATGTTTTTAGGCGCTCGATCTACTTCACTCGAGCGGGGCGCTCGAGTGACGATGCTCGAATGGGTCTTCCTTCCTTTGCAACTAACACTTTTCTTCACACGTACTAATACCAATCGTATTTTTTCGATATCATCTCATCCGGGCATCCGTTTGAGTCGATTCAAAGTCCTACGAACTCCGTTTTTCATCCTCGATTCACCTATGAGTATCAAAGAGACAAATTCATTAATGTATAGAAATAGTACTCATTTGGCTCTAAAAACTCAATAAATTCGACCAAAACTAGGGCGTTTCTAGCTACGAATCATGACAATTTCACGCCTAATCACCGCACGAGAATGTGTTTGGTTAAGGTCCTTGGTAAAACACATTGGTGACTCGTGTGGTATCGCCAAGGGCGATACATCTCCCACCGTCATATTTGAAGACAACGCTGCTTGCATCGCACAAATGAGTAATGGGTACGTCAAGGGAAACCTGACGAAACATATTTCACCTAAGTTTTTCTACCCATACGAACTCCAGAAGAGTGGCGTGATTACCATTCAAAAGGTGCAATCTAGTAACAATCTTGCAGATTTGTTTACTAAATCCTTACCTACGTCTACTTTTGAAAAGTATGTTCGTGGTATTGGGATGCAAAGACTTAAAGTGTTGTTGTCTTCAGGGGGAGCGGTAACCTCGAAATGAATCTGGAAGATTTAGATCTAAAAGATCGATGACGTTCCTCCCACTCATTATTATGGCCGATCCTTAGCACGTGGAGTTTTTATGACAAGACATTTATGTCGTAATGTCCAAGGGGGAGTGTTGTAAATCTGGAATATTTGATATTCCAAATCTAGGAGATTTGGTGTGGACATTACTTGAGGACCAAGAATCATATTGGGTCTTACCCATTAGACTAGGGTTTTTACTATTATATATATCTCATTGTATTCATGAATTATGTACTCTGATACACAACAATACTAGTGGAACTCCTGGCTTGGATCGCCCCTAGACGTAGTCCTTCCGGACGAACTGGGTAAACAAACGCTGTCTATTTAATTTACGCACTCAATTACAATAAAAGGATCATCCAAAATAATTTTTTCGAAAAATAAATATATAGAAAATAAAATTGTAGTAAGCGTGTAACTGCAACTGCATGCAGTTCACGTGTCACCACTAAGCTTACACTTGGAAGAAAAACCTACATCTTCTTCTTCTTTCTTTTTTCCATTTGAATCTTCTTTTCAAGTTTTTAAATTTTAATTTTTTTTATATACTTATAAGTTTTATCTGTGGGTAGTACACAGAAAAATACAAATTAAAAAGTAGAGGATATATTTTAACAATTTTTTTTAAATCTAATATTTTTATAGATCAAAATTTAAATGTGAAGTCATGATTTCACTTTGTTGGTTGGAACATATTTTGCTAAATTTGAATATATGCTTGAATTTGAAAATTAATAAATGTGAAAGGTATTTGCCTATTTGTGGTGAGAATGGGCTATAATATAGATCCAAAAATGAAAAATTATATATATGTAATGTAAATACTACAATGGTTCATATATATAGCATGTGGATCTCAATCCTTGAAAGTGAATTGAATAAATTAAGTTTTCTATTTTTTTTCATAAGGTGTTATGTTTATATTCTAAATATATATATATATATATACGTGTAGTTCACGTGTCACTTCTAAACCGACACATCGGATGCAAAACTACAACTTTTCTCTCTCTCTCTCTTTTCTTTTTAAAAATTATTTATATCCGATTAAAGTTCAATAAATTTTTCTATTTTAATTTTATTTTGTTGTGGGCATCTGAAAAAAAAGTTGTTTTTTTATTTAACTTTTCATCAAATTTTCAAAATATAAACAACTTTCATTTCAATTTAACTTTTAATGCATGATTGATGAAATTGATATCGTGTAGATCTCGTAAAAAGAGATTAGCGAGGGGAAAAAAATTAAAAAAGGGGTGAATAGTTTGTTTTTTTCAAAAATTAAAAAATTAAAATTGTGAATAACTTCTTATAAAGCTAAGTTTGTATAAGGTGTGAAGTTTGAGGATGATAACAATCCTAATAATTATTTACATAAGCTAATTACACTATAAAAAAAACACTGTTTTGCGACGGAATTAGCGACGGAAAATCCGTCGCAAACAGTGTTTTGCGACGGTATCTGCGACGGACACGTATCCGTCCCTAAAACAGCCGTAGCTAATTTTTGCGATGGATTTTGCCTTCCGTCGCAAATTAACGACGGACAAATCCGTCGCAAAATCGGCGGGTCAGACCCGGCCGGGTCACACAGAATTTGCGACGGACAGTATTCCGTCGCAAATATTTCGGGTCAGACCCGTTCGGGTCAACAACATTTGCGACGGCCACATTCCGTCGCAAATGTTTATATATATATTTTTTTATTTTCTGTTATAATTTGCGACGGGTTGTTTTCCGTCGCAAAATTCAATATTTGCGACGGAATTTGGCCGTCGCAAATTACCGAGCCTATACAAAAAAAAAAGTGGCTCGCGTGGTTCGAGCCCGGGCACCCGAGGCGACCGGGGCGGGCGCGGACCACTGGGCCAACCGGCCCATCTCTTTTTATATGCGGCCCACCTTCTATATTAGTCTTATTAGGCCTTGAACAATTAATCCATTTTTTGCGTCCAAGGGGAATCGAACACGGGACCTCTTGTGCAAGAGGAGGGGGCGCGCGCCACTAGGGCACAAGCTACTTTCGTTTATTTTTATGCAATTAATTGTATATGTATTCAAATTAAGTCATTTTTTTTTTATAATTCACCAAATTAATTTCTTTTCGTATCTAAGTTGTTTATTAAAATATTTTGCCCAACTATTTTTTTTATTTTGTAAAATTATTTATTTCGACTCCCGCTTAAATTTATAATTCGTTCATTTGTACGCAATTAATTGTATATGTATCCAAATTGACTCATTTTTTTTTCTACAATTCACCAAATTAATTCATTTTCGTTTCTAACTTGTTTTTATAAATATTGGGGCCATTTAATTTTTATTATTTCTGTAAAATTATTTATTTCGACTCCCGCTTAAATTTATAATTCGTTCATTTGTACGCAATTAAATGTATATGTATCCAAATTGACTCGTTTTTTTTCTACAATTCACCAAATTAATTCATTTTCGTTTCTAAATTATTTTTATAAATATTGGGGCCATTTAATTTTTATTATTTCTGTAAAATTATTTATTTCGACTCCCGCTTAAATTTATAATTCGTTCATTTGTACGCAATTAATTGTATATGTATCCAAATTGACTCATTTTTTTTCTACAATTCACCAAATTAATTCATTTTCGTTTCTAACTTGTTTTTATAAATATTGGGGCCATTTAATTTTTATTATTTCTGTAAAATTATTTATTTCGACTCCCGCTTAAATTTATAATTCGTTCATTTGTACGCAATTAATTGTATATGTATCCAAATTGACTCTTTTTTTTTTTCAAAATTCATCAAATTAATTCATCTAAGATCATGTATATGTTTGCTACAAGTAATTATGCTAATTAACACTGAATTAGTAATATCTTTGTTGAAATACTATTTGTAGCATCATTCCCGGTCACAAGGTTTCCGCCATTATTACAGAGATATTGAGGGATAATCTAGAGGAGAACGCAATGAAGTTCAAACTCGTCTCGTCGCAGCGGAAGCAGTACTACTTGGATGAGTTTCGGGTATATATATGCAAATATTTTTAACCAACTAATTGTTTATAAATATTTGCATATATATACCCAAAACCCATCCAAGTATTACTGCTTCCGCTGCGACGAGACGAGTTTGAACTTCATTACGTTCTACTCTAAATTATCCCTCATTATCTCTGTAATAATGGCGGAAACCTTGTAACCGGGAATATCTTTACCAAAAATTGTTCAAAAAACATAAATAAATTGTTCAAAAAACATAAATAAATAGTTCAAAAAACATAAATAAATTGTTCTTCATCAGAATGATGGTTCACTGTTCCAGTGATCCACCAAACCATCCCATATCGATCGTCCGTTTGGTGCTCGACCCAACTCCACCCGATCCCCACGCTCCCACCGCTTCTTCAGGCCGTAGATAATATCTTTGTACCGTTCTTGCGCTTTCGCACAGAACAATTGGTACATAATACTATCGTTGGCAGGGTCCCAAACGCACCGCCTCTGCAAATAAATTAAAAATAGAATATTAACGAATAAATTAAAAAATTAAAAGTTAAATTAAAATCATAATAAATAAATTTTTTATACCTTGAAGTCATCAAAGTACTCCATCCTCTTTTGCTCGGACACTTGACTCCACGAGTGGGCACCATACTCAAATTGTCCCATCCTAATGATTTGTGAGACGATTAAGCTAGTCTCATGGGCTGGAAGCAGTCTGTGACAACAAAATTAAAAAATCAAGTTAATTATATTAATATATATATAATTAAAAGTATACATAATTCATTAAAAAATACTTACTTGTTGTCGACTATGATGACAGTGAGAAAATTATCTTGACCTGGGTTCATCTGTAATAATTTAACAATTCAACTAATTCAATTATAAACTTAACAAAAATTAAACATGCTTTAAAATTAAATTAAAATTCGATCTACTAATTAAATTAGATCAACTAATTCAACTAAAATCAATTCATTTCTAATATAATTCAAACAATTCAACTAATTCAATTCTAAACTTAACAAAAATTAAACATGCTTTAAAATTAAATTAAAATTCGATCTACTAATTAAATTAGATCAACTAATTCAACTAAAATCAATGCATTTCTAATATAATTCAAACAATTCAACTAATTCAATTCTAAACTTAACAAAAATTAAACATGCTTTAAAATTAAATTAAAATTCGATCTACTAATTAAATTAGATCAACTAATTCAACTAAAATCAATTCATTTCTAATATAATTCAAACAATTCAACTAATTCAATCATAAACTTAACAAAAATTAAACATGCAAAATTAAATTAAATTAAAATTCGATCTACTAATTAAATTAGATCAACTAATTCAACTAAAATCAATTCATTTCTAATATAATTCAAACAATTCAACTAATTCAATTCTAAACTTAATTAACAAAAATTTAAAAATGATTTAAATTAAAATTCGATAAACTAATTCAACTAAAATCAATTCTCTAAACATGCTTTAAAATTAAATTTTAAACGGTAAAAATGAAGAAAACTTACGGTTTATTTGTAGAAAATGTCGAAACGAAAACTCGGTGGGGACGGACGCCTTCCTTTTCCCGACTTCTCCTTCCTTTTCCTTTCGTTTTCCTCCACTTCTTCCTTTTTCTCGCAGGATCCGTCTGCTTCGCGAGGAGAGTATTTATAATTGTAAAAAAATTTGCGACGGACGCCTATCCGTCGCAAATTTCGCCTGTCAAAGACAAAACGACGTCGTTTTTACTGATTTGCGACGGTTTTTCTGTCGCAAATCAGTCAACGCACCGTTTCCCGAGAAGACGCGTAAAAACGGTTCGTACTTGCGACGGAAATTCCGTCGCAAAACAGTCAAAGGACCGTTTCCCGAAAGGTCGCGGATATAAATGTAAGATTTGCGACGGTTTTGGTCCGTCGCAAACTCAAAGTTAAAATTTGCGACGACCTTATCTGTCGCAAATCAGTCAAACGGGTCGCTTCATGAACGGTCACCTTTAAACGGGTATATTTTGCGACGGAATGGACCGTCGCAAACTCAAAGTTGAAATTTGCGACGACCCTTTCGTCGCAAATGTAGTCGTTTCAAGACGAAGGCGGTGGGCCATAGTGTTTGCGACGGCTTTTCCGTCGCAAATTACAAAACTTTGCGACGGCCATCCTTATTCGTCGCAAAATTTCATTTTTTTCGACGGCTTAGTAAAATCCGTCGCAAATTCACTGAATTTGCGACGGATATTTGGCCGTCGCAAAATTTCCGTCGCTAATCTCCGTCTTTTTTGTAGTGTTAGTTAGACTACTTTCACACTGAGCATTTGCGGATAGTGAGTAGGCCCTAGTTTGAACTCGTTTTAAACTTTGGGGAAAGTTTAACTTTCTTAAAAAAAATTGTGAGCACATGAGTGAAATTGATTAAGTGTAAGAGTCAGCTAACTTGTTATTATGTTTTATAAATAAGTTGCAATGACAGTTAAATTTATATATAAAACACAATACAAGGATATTTATATGGTGGTTCAAAATCATAATACTAGTTTTGTTTCCACTCTTTTGAATCAGTTGGGTAATTTCTTTACTTAGAAATCTTGATTTTAATTTTTAAGTACTTAAGATGATCTTCAGGCTCGCAGTATCAATTGAGTTCCCTCCCAATTGAGCATCTTTAAAGATAAAAACACATATCAATTTATTCTATTATATGTTGTTATAGCATAATTATCAGAACCTAATTAAATTTCCCAACATAGTTTTACGATATTTAATTTGATATTCAAATTGCATACATTTCAATTTTATGCTATGGATTTTTATAATTTGGGTTTTACTTTATTAAATTTAAGAAAAAAGAAAGGATTTATAGGACAAAAATAAGGATTAAGAGCTGGTTTTAATTTTTTTAGGGCAGGAGTGTATTGGTTTTTTATTTTTTATTAATATGTGCATTTAATTTGAGTATTTGTGTATGGCTATTTGTGACTACTTTGTGCTATAACATGAATATAAAATGTGAATTTATATATATTATCTTCAATATATCACAGTCTCTTATAATTATGACATTATATATTCATATACATGCATTTATAAATCTCTTTGCGTATATTTATATATTAAAAATATATGTAAGTGAGCATAGTACATGAACATTTTATAATACTCACATGAATAGGGTAAAATAATACCCCTAAAGAGTACAATTATACAATATGGGATAGTGCCTAACAAGCTATTTAATTACATATATACATGCACTATGTGTCATATATATGCAATTTTATGAATTTTATTCGTATACATTTTAGTTATATTAGTTGTCTGTTTGTTTTATTTTATATTTTCAGTCAAATCTTTTCTATACATTATAGTTATATTAATATGCACGTTAACATTTACCCATTTGTCCAGTTACACAGTGCAATCGACAATAATACCTATGTTATACACATATAAACATACTCCAAGTAATTAAACATGTTTGTTATAAATTAAAATAAAATGAATAAATAGCAAGATTAATTCAGATTTAAATGGTAGAAGGTAGCAGAAGGACCAGATGTGCAGCATGCATCTGAAGATCAAGACAAATGGCATATCTTATATATCTGTAATTATAGATCTGAAATATATCATCTGCTACCTTAAAACTTTATCTCCTCATCTTTTATGTATATCTCTCCACATTCTTATCACTTCCTCCTTCTACCTCACTCACTTTTGTCTCTAACCATCTTACATTAATTCAAACCCATATCTTTTCTTTTCCCCTTTTTTTTTTAATAAAGTTACAACAATATTCTTGTTACCAATTCTTTAATTTTTAACAATAATAATAAAACTTAGTCATATATTTACCAACTGCACAGACAAATCCAAGTATATTTTTAAAAAAATCACCACGTTATTATTTAAAAATAATCCTTGTTTATACTGAAAAATCACTTCACATTAAATTTATTTTTTTAATATAAATAAGTATCTTGTTTCAGTAATAACTTTTTAAAAAATACACTTATATTATACGGTGAATCTGATGCACAAGAGATTTACTCTACTAATAATTATTATTATTACTATTATAAATTATAATAATAATAAGGAAGAGAGAGAGGGGGTTGAGGAGAGAGAAGGGCACATGATGCCAATAAAAACCCTATTTTCTCCCTTCATTTTGCATCAACCACACCTATTCTATTTCTATAGAAAGAGACACTACCCTTCCATGTCGCCATCCCAATTCTTGCCCCCAAGTCTACCAAGTTGATCTGACAACAACATCATATTCATACTCATACAAGGAAAATTTTAACACACTAAACAAAAGTACCCCCTATACATATATATATTTTATGAAAAAATATATATATTAGACTTTTCCTAGATTGCTTAAAAAAACACTTGCAACGAGCTCAACAAAAGATCTTAAGGTGGATCGACGGCATGGAAAGAGGCCACTTCCTATGGAAGCATCGCCGGCGATATCCGGCGGAGGAAGCGACAGCTCCGCCGTGATTTCCGGTCTTACCACCGCCGGCTATGACCAAGATCACCACCCACCCACGGCGGCGGAGACTACTACTCAAGAAGGTAATTTTAAACTTAAACCTACCAATTATATGCACTTATGAAATATATGTGTGTGTGTATTTTTCTTCCACTAATTCATTTGTGGTTAGCTATATACTTATTATTTTTCTTATGTGGTTGTTACGATTTTTTTATAAAAAAAAAAAAAAGAAAAAAAAAAGGATTTTGTGCTTTGGCCAAGTTCATTGTATCGTACTTTACTTTCCGTAAAGTACTATCCTACTCCATCTATAATATAGATCTCTCTCTCAAAGAATTTGACAAATTAAGGGTTCCTCACCCACAAATATATAAGTACATATATATATAATTCTTGATTTTTCTAGGCGATTTGGTCAAATCTCACACGTCTCCAAATAATTACTTTGAAATGTGGGTGGCACTTATTTAAATTGATGAATATTTTCTGAAATAGCTAGTTTGGTCGGATGTGAAAACCCTCTTTACCTACCGATATCTAACACGGTCGTTTTTTTCATGTTTATATGCTAGTCATTTTCTTTACTTGTATCACTTTATAAATGTTCATGATTTAATGCCAATTGTCCCCTCTCCTCTTTTGTTTTCATTTGATTTAATTCTGCCAACTTCAAATTAATTATGCTTCCAAATCCATTTCACTGTAATTGCATTACTTTCTTCGAGCTAGAAACCAAGTTTTTTTATGGAGCTCGATGCTGCGTTTCTTATGGGACCGGCATCATCATAAACTACTTGTATTGTGCAATACTGTACAGGCATTTTATACTGGTGTTGGCCCCACAAGAAACCCACCATCAGGTCATTTTTTGTGAAAATTCATCAGGTCATTCAATAATATCACTATACTTATGAGCTAATATCGTACCTTCTCCGTCCAATATTACTAGTTTTTTTTTTGGATCATATGTTAGAGGGTATTATAAGATATTGTAATGTTCATTTATGAATCAAGTCATTGTATTAATGGAATATATAAATTTTATACTTTTTTATAAACAATCACTTTATTCATAAATGAACTTTATAATATCTAAGCAATACCCTCCAACTTGTGACAAAAAATAATAGGAAAAAAAACAGGACTAGGGAGTAATATTTCACACACACAAATATATTGAATTGTGAGGATAAATACTATAGTATCAATTTATAAGTATAATTGAATTATTAAATGAATAATGTGGTATTAGTTTCATAATTTCAAATTTTCACTTGACTTGCTTTTATGTAATATTACACACACTTGATAACTTAGTCATTGCACATTCATCCTAAACATAGGAACTAATTAAGCTGCATTTCAATTAATTACTACCTCCCCATTACGACTAAGTACAAAGAAAAAATGGTTCATACATAAATTATTAAAGAATATTAGTTGTTTTTATTAAAAAGTATTAGTTGTCTTCATTGGAGAGTCTTAGTTTTTCTTCAGTAGAGGGAACTAATACTCTTTAAAAAAACAACTACTCCCTCCGTCCCGGTCTAAGCGTCTCATTTCTTTTGGTTGAATGGTTTAAGAAAGTGTATTTGTTTATTAATATATGGTGGAAAAGTAATGAATAGTGTTGAAAAGTAATGAATAGTGTTTAATAAAGTAATGAATAGTATTGAAAAGTGGATTGAATGAGTGACATTTTTTGTAATATTGTGTGAATTTGAAGGTTAAAGTTTATATGTAGTAGAGTGTTGTTTTTTCCATTTATGGAATGGGACACTTAGTGTGGGACAACCAGAAAAGGAAAGTGGGACACTTAGAGTGGGACGGAGGGAGTAATATATACCGCAATGTCACATACTGAAATGGTTATAAGTGTTGATGAAATTAATCAGGGAATGTGAAGAAACACTACAGAGGAGTGAGACAAAGGCCATGGGGAAAGTGGGCCGCAGAAATCCGCGACCCGAAGAAGGCTGCCCGGGTTTGGCTAGGCACGTTCGACACAGCTGAGGATGCCGCACTTGCATACGATGACGCTGCCCTCCGCTTCAAAGGCGCCAAAGCCAAGCTCAATTTCCCCGAGCGCGTCCAGGGCAAAACCGAGCTTCGCTATCTGACCGGCGCCCCCTCCTCACAGGGGCATTCTAGTAATTTCCAACGACAGCAGACGACACCTCAGCTCCCCTCCGACCCTTTGCAGCACAACACTTTCCCCGGGCTTCAGCAATACGCGCAACTGCTCTCCAGCAACGATGCTGAATTTCCATATTTCTCCTCGGCTCTTTATAATGACCCTAATCAGCAATTAGGGTATGATTATAATCCCAGCTCTCTGCCCGCCGGAAATTACTCTTCTGCCCCTAACGCAGTGATGCCTCCGCAGCAGCAGCACCACCAGGACTTTACCGGGGGTTTTCCGGATCAGTATGGAGGGTATTCGGGTTCGGATTACATGAGATATGGGAACTACTTTGACCCGAATAACCCGAATGGATGAGTGGTGTGGTTCGGGTTGAGTTATAGTATGTTTATGTATGAATAAGTGTACGTGTAGTACTATTGGCCTCAATTGTAATGATCGATGGCTTTGATCAATGCATTTGTGATCATTTTAATATATGTTAGCTATCTATATATATATATATATATACTGCTGTCTAATCATGGAAATTTAGTTAGTATGGACGCCGCAATGAAGCAATATATTTATTTTTGTCATATTTTGGTTTTGATTGATTGATTCTTAGTTTGGTGTAATTGATCAAATTTGGGGAAGCGCTCCATTTATGATTGAAATCAATAACAAGAGTTCATAAATTAATTAAAAGACACAATTTCTATTGATATTGCACATAGATAAATGTGACGAAATGGAATAACTATGTGGTTAGAGCTCCACTACCTATAGTTAAGAGGTCATGGATTCAATTCATCATTTATTCAATTTTTTAAAAAAAAAGAGAAAGAGACACCCTTCGAGTCAAAGCATCTCTGTAGCTCGTCCAGGTAAACCTTAGATCAGACCTAGTCTAATGACGAATCGCAAAATTAACTAAAGTTTACCAAGTCACAACCAGTTTCAAACAATCCTTGAGGCCCTTAACCCAAATTGTTTTTTTATTTTTTTCTGATTTGACCCTTCCATAACAGTTACACTAGATGTTAGGTTCGAATAATGGAAAGTTATCTACCAATTAAGTCCACATCACTATGAGGACTTCAGAGTCATCAAATGTCCGGTGACTCATCATGCATTGCCCAGGACGTCTTTCTGATTTGATCCTTCTAACAATAGATTTCACACTAGATGTTAGGTCCGACTAGTGTAAAGTTGGCTGGCTAGATCAAATCACGACAAAGACTTCACAATCTGCCAAGTGTCTGGAGACTCATCAAACATGCACCTTGACAGAGCATCACATGCACTGCCACCTGTGGGACACTTGTAGTCTTAATAGGTCCACACTAAAATGTAATGGACCAAGTACATATGTTTATACTATACATAGTATATTAATGATGTTAAAAGGTCAGTGTTATTTTAGAGCCAGAACATACTGAGAAATGCTTGCAAGTTAGTATACTATGAATATGCAGTATAACCGTGAAACTTATTTGCATTTTCTGTGTATTTTTAATGGTAATTTTATTAAAAAGATTAATATTTTATAATAAAAACAACTAATGTCGTTTTAAGCACGGTAAAACTAATTTAAAAAATATTATTCTTAAAAAAAATTGATATTGATCCATGTAAGGGAAGGGAAGGGAAGGGAAGATTTGTTTAACTCACGATTTTGAATCAATTAAAAGAGTTACTACATAGTTTGGAAAATTGTCAATTAGTGATACATTTATATTGTTTAATACTTCAACTTGTATTTCCAGATAATCAAGCCACATTCCACGTCACGCAGAAACAAGATTGAATGCAAACAATAAGTTGATAAAATGTACAAAAGAACGATAGGTCATAAGTGTGGATTTAAAAAAGAAAAAAATGCCCTAAGAAGAAAATTCTAAACCCATCTCTGTCATAAAACTTCACTACCTAAGGTGATTAACATAATGATCAAGAATTAATTATTCGTCAAATCTTCTTAATTTAAGTTAATAAAAGGTGTGCAACATCCCCATATACTAATTAATAAAAAAAAAATATAGAATGTCAAACATTCTGCATATATAAAATAAAGGGGGGCCCCGGGTATAATAATAGTATCTTCAAGAAGAAGCAATTCAGTTTGATATAAAGGTTAGATTCACACCATAAATACTTAATTAGTAAGCCCTTACTTTTCTTAGTAATTTAGGCATTGGACGGCTAAGATAGCAGCATGCAAAAAGCCTATATAAGATGTTTTATGTAAAATAATAAGAAGCTAAGATTGATATTAATATTGAAATAGGAATTATATAAGTGTGAAAACCAAAAAGGGACCTACAAAGCTACTATTATTGAACCATGCGTGAGTTTATTTCAAAAGGATTTTCATCATCAGAACATTCCAACTTGCATGGAATCACTCTTGCTTATTAGTGGAGTTCAATCATAGAATCAAACAAATTTGGCCTTCTAGTACATGTTTCATCATTTTACGACGAAGTATAGAGTGGAAATGGTTTATACATAAATCATTAAAAAATATTAGTTGTTTTCACTGAATAGTATTACTTGTTTATTGAAAATAAACTAAGGCTCTTTAATGAAAACAACTAATACTCATCAATAAAAATAACTAATACCCTTCAATGATTCATGTATGAACCAATTTCACTCTATACATACTCTTAGTGTATTTGTATTTAGAGTAGTTCTTGTATGAGACTGTCTCATGCCTTGAAACGGTGGGATGAAGTATAAATTGAGTATGACGCATTAACATTTTAACAGAGACGAGTGTTAGTTTGTGTTATCGCATGGCAGAAGACGATCTGATGCAAGTTTTTGACTTATATTTATCATTAATTACTATTTCTATAGCATGTCGATGCATTCTTTTGATGTGTTGTGTCAAATCCAATTTCTAAAGATAATAATAAGGTCGAGGTCCACTATGATCAAAAGGAGAATTCTCTTCTACTTTTCAACTTATAGACGAAGGGGGGACTAACCTATGTGTATGTTAATGAATAACAAAAGTGACGCTTGGAAAGTTCTAATTGAAAAGATTGTTACGATGTCCGGAAAATTAAAGCTAGTCTTATATGTACTAATAACAATTCAAGCGTGCTAGTTTAGGCCACGACTGGAAAATTAAAGTATCAAAAGGAAACTTTTTAAGAACAGGAAAATCTCAAAGCGTGGAAACTTGGATACTATATAGGCAATCTCTAATATTAGTTTTAGTAAAAAAATTGTATACACCAATTGCACCGCTAGTGTATATTTTTAAATGGTATTTTTTTTAATTGTATTAGTTATTTTCGATGAAAAGTATTAGTTTTTATCGTGGAACAATACTAATTAGTCAATATTTAGTTGTTTTCACTGAACAGTGACATTTTTGCATCGGTTGTGCAACGCAACTAGATACACAAAGTGTTACTCATATTTTAGGTTATGAGTTGGTCATATGTAAAACAATTTTATTGTGCTTGTAGAGAGGCGTGAAGTTAATTAATTTATATTAATTCTTTAGATTTTGTACTCTATCCTTGGCGAGGAGGCGCATCGAGTAAGCATTTTAATATGGGTAGAGTTGTTTTCAATGGAATTTGAACTCAGGACATGGCATAAGCATGAGCGAACTTATAGAATGAAATAATTTCATCTCATCTAAAAATATAAATTACTCGAAAATTGTGGAATTAATATAATTCTTTAATACTCTCTTTCATTTGTGGGTTAGGTTGTCCTCTGGTAGGTCAACTCATCATGCGAATGTGGAGGATTGAGGACGTTCAACTAATGTATAATTTAATATCGGGTGAAATTATTGTTGAACTCAAATGTGGGTGTTAGTCAAAGACATAAAAGAATTTTATCTCATTTAAAAGTGAACTTGTAAAGAATTATGAATTAATTCAATATTTATATATAGCTTTCCGGTAGAGAAATGTAAAGTTAATTATTTATATTTAATTTGATCCATGTATCAAATTATTTTGTTATTTCAAATTCGATTATACAAATAGTTCGATCTTTATATATAATCAATGTTGTCTCGTGATAGATGGTACGTAAGTGCAGCACAATTAATTAGTCGCCGCTGAAATGTATTGCAATTCGTTTTAATCGTTGATAGGTAATAAAATTCAAAGTTTATTCATGTATACAGTATATATCAACTTTTAACACATTTTATTGTATATAGTTAGTAATATTAAATATCTCGCACGTCGGTAAGGTACTTAAATCCAAATCATGATTATCACAAAAATTATTTATCACTCTGCAGCTTTTCGAGTGGGATACTGTCTGTCACTTAATGTCCAATGATTTCACCTGATGCTAATAGTCCTGTAACAAATTCTTATGTGGAACGAATTTAAATAAGTCGAATTAAAATTAGGGGACGAATGGGAGAAAACTATATTTTAATTGGGATCGATTTTATTTTAGTCATTTTTGGAAAAGAAAAAATTATGACTCAACATTCGGCTCAATCTAGTGTCAAATAATTTAGAGGATCAATCCCACTGTTCACTAGTTGGGGCCCCGATTGAAGCAAATGAAAAGTTATGGAGTTTAAATTACAAATCGTCCCATAACTTTCTGACAAAACAGATTTAGTCCCAAAATTAACTTCTTATCAGATTTAGTCCCAAATTATCTAACAAAGTCCAATTTTGGTCCCAAATCGGCCGGAAAAGATAATACGACGTCGTTTTAAAGTCCGAAATTGAGAATTTATGACAAGGGTGTTGATGGGGCGTCCATATGTGCTAATTATATTTTATTTTGTCACTTTCTTTTAGAATTTCTAAATATATATTATGTGCAATAAAATTGTAAAAGAAAATAAAAAATCAAATATAAGTAGTAGACGTAAACGCTACATCAGCACTCTTGTCGGAAATCACCGAAATTCGGACTTCAAAGTGAGAATTGGGACCAAAATTGGACCCTGTCAGAAAAATTGGGACTAAATATGATTGAAAATTAATTTTGGGACCAAATCTATTTTGTCAAAAAGTTATGGGACGATTTGTAATTTAAACTCAAAAGTTTGTATACACTAATCCAAAACATGACACTACAAGAAAATTAATCTTCAACAAGAATAATCTTTCATTATAAATTTTTTTAGTTAAAAGTCTTTGATGACAGAAAAACTATCTTTAGTGACAGGTCCTTTCGTTAAAGATCATTTTTCTATAAACTTTTAACTGGAGAAATTATAATGACAAAAAATTATCATTAAAAAAAATTATAGTAGGAATTGATAGCATTTGAGTGTTTGAAACCCAAGACCTAGATATTAACCGTTTATATCATGTTTTTTTACAATTCGTAACTTATATACTTCCTCCGTCCCAACTCTATCTCTATACTTTCCATTTTGGTCCGTCCCAACTCTATCTTCACACCCTTAAAAAGATAATAAAACTCAATATAAATATTCATATTAACCACTCTATAAGTCTATATGCTATAAAACAAATGACAAATTGCAAAAACAAGACTTATCTTTACTACTTATTACACTTAGAGGACCAAACTTTTAACTTTTGCAAGGCAAGTACCAGATTATCAAATTGTTGCAAAAAAGGACCTGGGGCAATTTTAAAGATAAAATAAGGGAGAAAAAATATTTTTTTGCCCTATAACTTATCTAATGTCCTATTTTTCACCCCAAAAATTTTTAACAATTTCAAATACATCGCATAACTTATTTGATTCTCAAATTATTTTCATTTTTCGCTAAAAAAAATACAAAAAAACGACGTCGTTTTGAATCACATGAAAGTCTAGCATTAGCCGAAATTGTAGCTTTTAGGCGAGTTGCTGACATGGAGTTAATGTATATGTTTTTAATTGATTTTCCTTTTATTTTAACCATTAAAAAGATGAAAATTCATTCACATAAATTTGAATTCTATAATAAAAAATTGAAATTCTAATTTAAAAATAGAAATTAAATTTAAAATCAATTTTTCAAAAAATTTAGTTAATAATAATTAAAATCTGAAACCAAATAAAAACTCTAGAAATAATAAAAGAACATAAGGAGAATTGAGGTTTGAAAGTTTTGGGGAAAAGGCCGAGGTGGAGGTGGAGCCGTGGAGGTGGGGGATGAGTTAATTAAAGAGTAAATGGAAAAAATAATGATGTGAATTTTCTAATTCAAAATAATATATTGCACTACAAAAAAAAATGCGAATTAGCGACCGATTTAGAGACCGATTTTCGGTCACAAAATATGATTTGCGACCGATTTAGCGACCGACAAACGTCGGTCGCTAAAGAGTGGGTAGCTAATTTAGCGACCGATTATTAGGTCGGTAATTAATTAGCGACCGCCACCGGCGTTCTCTAATATTAGTGACCGCCTCAGATCGGTCTCTAATCCGCCCAGGTATGACCGGGTTGGATCATGGAATTTGCAACCGCCTCAGGTCGGTCACTAGTTTTTTTTTAATAAAAATAATATTTTTAATTTAAAATTTACAATTAGCGACCGATTTGGCGACGGTCGCTAATCGTCGAACCTGCGAAAAAAATAGTTCAGTGGGTTCGAACCCGCGCCCATTGGGGTCCGGGCGGGGCGCGAACCACTGAGCCACGGACCCATTAGCTTATATTAGACAAGTCATGTAGTATATAAGCCCTTGTGAGGCTTGTAGAAATAATAAATGGGCAAATATGCGCTCAAAGGGAATCGAACCCACGACCTCCGAGTAGCCCAGAAGAGGTGTGAACCATTAGGACACATGCTATTGTTATTCGTTTATTTGCATTTAATTGTATATAACCTCAAATTGACTCCCTTTTTTTTAAATTCATCAAATTCAATCCTTTTTGTTTCTAATTCGTGTGTGTATATATATATATATATATATATATATATATATATATATTTACTAACTTTTTTTTTATTAATTTTATAAATTTAATATTTTAGACTATTCTAAATTATAAATTTATTCGTTTTTATTTATTTAATTGTATATAATTCCAAATTGACTCCCGTTTTTTTTTTTTAAATTCATCAAATTAATTCTTTTTTGTTTCTAATTCGTTTATATATATATATATATATTTACTCACTTTATTTTTATTTTGTAAATTTAATATTTTACACTAATATAAATTATTAACTTATTCGTTTTTATCCATTTAATTGTCATTTTTTTTAAATTCATCAAATTAATTCTTTTTTATTTCTAGTTTATTTATATGTATATATATAAATATTCACTAATTTTTTTATTTAGTAAATTTAATATTTTAAACAACTATAAATTATTAAATTCATCAAATTAATTCCTTTATGTTTTTAATTCATTTATAAATATATATTTTTTCTACTAACTTTTTTATTTTATAAATTTAATATTTTACACTAATATAAATTATTAATTTACTCGTTTTTATGCATTTAATTGTATATAACTTCAAATTAAGTCTTTTTTTTTTAAATTCATAAAATTAATTGTCTTTTGTTTCTAATTTATTTATACATACATACATATATATATATATATATATATATATATATATATATATATTCACTAATTTTTATAATTTGTAAATTTAATATTTTAGAATACTATAAATTATTAATTTATTCGTTTTTATGCATTTAATTATATATAACTCCAAATTGAGTCATTTTTTTAATTCATCAAATTAATTCCTTTATGTTTCTAATTCATTTATATATAAATATATATATACTAACTTTTTATTTTATTTTATAATTTTAATATTTTACACTAATATAAATTATTAATTTATTTGTTTTTACGCATTTAATTGTATATAACTTTAAATTGAGTCCCCTTTCTTTAAAATAATCATAAAATTAATTCTTTTTTATTTCTAATTTATATATATATATATATATATATATATATATTCACTATTTTTTTTATTTTGTAAATTAAATATTTTAGACTACTATAAATTATTAATTTATTTGTTTTATGCATTTAATTTTATATAACTCCAAAATGAGTCCCTTTTTTTTTAATTCATCAAATTAATTTGTTCAATATGTATCAATTTACGAAACAATTCATATTTTTTTTTAAAAAAAATTGGAATTTTTTTTTTTTTGGAATTTTTTTTTATTTTTTTATTTTTTGGTCATTTTGACCAATTTTAGGATTAGTGACCGCCAGAGGCGGTCGCTAATTTTCGAATATCACCCGTTTTAAAAAACGGGTCTAATTTTTCGATTTGCGACCGCTACCTGGCAGTCGCTAATTATAAAATTAGAATTTGAGACTGCCTTGGCGGTCGCTAATCGGGCGCTAACAAATAATTGGTCATTTTGACCGATATTTGTGTTTAGTGACCGTCAAGGCGGTCTCTAATCGCATAAGATTAGCGACCGACCTTCCTAGGCGGTCGCTAATCAGTTGGTTTTGAGACCGATTTTATAGGCGGTCGCAATTTTTTTTTTAGACTATCGGTCTATTTCGGTCGCTAATCGGTCGCTAATATATGATTTTGAGACCGATTACTAGGCGGTCGCTAATCCACATTTTTTTTGTAGTGTTGGTGGCATCTAATCAAAGTCGTCGAAAATCATTAAATTCAAACGACAAGTGATTTTTTATGTGATTCAAAATAAAATAAAAAATTGCAGCAAAAATAATAAAATTGGACTGTCAAATAAGATACAAAATGTAACTTAAATTGTTAAATTTTTCGGGATGACAACGGGACAATGGATAAGTTATGGGACCAAAAAAATTATTTTTTTCTCCCCATATTTGTCGTTAAAATTGCCCGAGGTCCTTTTTTTTACAACAACTTGATAGTTCAGTACTTGCCCTACAAAAGTCGAACGTTCGGTCCTCAAACTGCAATAAGTGTCAAAGATAAGTCTTGTTTTTACAATATGTCCTAAAGCAAAAGCATCCACTCTTATAGTTGAATATTCAATAAAATATTTTTTTAATATGTGTGCCCACACAAATATGAAGATAGAGTTGGGACGGAAGGAGTATTATATTAATGCCATTTTTACCAAATAAAAAATAAAAATTATTACCTCGTATCAGTGATAGATAATAATAATAACAATTATTATTATTATTATTATTGATATAAATTGAGCATAACACATTAATAGGTAAATATTAATTTATACTCACTATACGATTCCACACCAGTTTTTCTTTACTTTTTTTTTTTTTTTTTGAAAGGAGTTTTTCTTTACTTTTAATATCTCTTGTCAGTGATAAAAACACGGTATAAGGTCAAGTTACGAATTGTTAAAAGCTTGGTATAAATTCAAAATATTGCTATTTTCCACAATTTTCATTTAAAATATTCTTATATTTTCCACAATTTTCATTTAAAATATTCTTATTCTTCATCCACTAATCCTGCATATTCCTCGTTTTGATTGGTTAATAAAATATGACCCCCTCTCTCACGTTATTCACAGGAGGGTGCATTGATATAGCAATAATTTTGAAGGTGTAATATGTTACTCCCTTCCTCTCAAAAATTAATTTTATTAATGAGCACAGTTTTTAATATAATATGTTGGAGGGTACCATAGAGTATTAGTTAAAAATAAATAATTATTTTTTAATAAACGAATTGTTGATGACCTTAATTCGAATTTGATGATTAGTGGTTGTTTAACACTAAGAAGGTCACCAAACAAGATTACAAGTAATGATTTTGTGTAAATGAAGATTGAGAAATAAAATTGCAAGAGTTTGGTCTTTTTCTTGAATTCTTGAACTTATTTTTACCCTTTCATGAAGGAGTATTTATAGGCTTACAAGTAAGTAGGAGGTGTCACCCTCTTAGCTTTTTGCTTTTAGGCATTGACAAGTGTTTAGCCACTTGTCTTATTCTTAAACTATTACATTTTGTACAATGACAAGTGTTTAGTACACTTGTTTGTTTCTAATGCAATGCTTAATTAGTGGAATTTTGAGTTGTCTTCTGTGGCTTCATCTTGCTCGCTTGGTCGCCTAAGTGGTGGGTACTCTTTGCCCTTGTTTTTGGCCTGGTTATTTGTTCTTCTTTTTTATTTTCGCAGTGTTGGTCGCCTGATATTCGGCCGATGACTCTCCTGGTCGCCTGGTGATTTGACTCTCTTTTTTAAGCTTATTTGGTCGCCTGACTTCCTAGTCACATTATTAGTTTCTTAATCTCCTAAACGATGTTGCTCGTCTGGTCGTCTATCAACATTGCCCCTTGACTTGTTATTTATTAGGAACTAATGAAGGACAAGGCATAATTTGATAGGATGATGGTTGTGTACTTGTGGTGAACAACAAATTTTTGAATTCTTTGGGCGGGAAAGCTGGCGATCATCCGGACATCAGGGCGACCAGTGGGGTGCCCTACGCGTGTGTGACGGTTGGATTCCCGAGGTTCTCGGAATCCGTAACGACGTGGGCGGTAGATGACGTCATCGCCGCCCACGCGTATTTCTTCTTTTGCAAATAGGGGCCTACAAAAAATTTCAAAATTTTCATTTTGGCCCCCATTTTTACCCCTTATAAATACCCTTCTTTCTCCCCCTTTTCATTTTTCCGAAAATCCGTTCTTCCTTCCGCCATTGAAGCTTCATTCCAAGCTTTTTCTCACTTACTTTTACAAAATTCCCGATAGAATTTGTGTGCAATCTTCAGGTAATCATCCATTATAGTCTTTAATTTTGATTTTGCTTTCATTTTTGTATTTTGTTCTCGTTTTTTCTTTGAAAAATTTCTTCCGCCATCACGAATTTCTCCAGCGCCGCCGCGTTGTTCCCAGCGCCGCCGTCTCCTCCCTTAATTTCTCCAAATATCATTTTTGTTAACTTTTTCGAAAAAAAACAATCTTTTCAAATGGCTTCTCCTTCCTCGAGTGAAACCACTTCGCTTGAAATTTTCGAGCGTAATCCTGGGAAGCGCCCAATGGAAGAAGAGGCTTCCCCCGCTCCTCGCCGCTCGATTCGTCAAGCCTTGGCCCAAAATCCGAGAATCTTGTTAGTGGACGAAGAGACGGGTTCTGAGGCATCCTCCGTTGTTCGCTCCGTGGAAGCTCATGCCGCGGAAAATTTCGGCGACGAAGAGGTGCAACTCCCTGCTGGTCGCCCGGATGCGGAAGAGACTACTTCCTCCGACTTGGGAGAAGACTCGAAAGAGGTGGCCGCTGAGATTGAAGCTGAAGGCGACCAACCCGAGATGGAGCGACCAAGATTGGCTGTGACTTGGGAGTTTCTGGAGGAGATAGGTTTCCCTACCTTTAGAGTGACTCCCGAGTCTCAGATTCCTGAAGGGGTTGTTCACCAGAACGAATGGGGCGAATACACTGCTCGCTACTCCACTGTCTTCCCTGTTCGCTCCCGCATAATCATGACCGCCCAGGAGAACAACTTCACAGTGAGCAGGATTCCAAGTCTGATTACTAAGGATGACTTGGATATCATCAGGTCCCACTATAAGATTCCATACGATATCTTCCTGTATGCCCCCAAGAAGGGAGAAACTGTTGATCGCCCGCCACCAGGATGCACGGCGATCAACTTAGATATCCTGAACACGGGGTTTCCTCCGCCGCTCCATCCCCTTATTGGTCGCTTTTTGGAAGACGTGAATCTGGCCATCACCCAAATTACTCCTAACGGATGGAGTAATTTGCTCGTATTGATGACGTTATTCGGCCTAGAAGGCTACAAGAATAAGATTAGTACCGCCAAAATCCACTACGCCATGGTTATTTCTACCTGTAAAGAGAAGGGTGTAGGCTGGTACTATATGAAGGCGAGGACGGGGGTCAAGCTCATTGAGGGAGTTGCCAATAAAGTGAAGAGTTGGCATAACCAATTTCTCTTCATTGGAGGAGACTAGCTGGCATCGGCGGACTTTTCTGGCGGCCAGGCACGCATAAATTCGCCCGAGCGTTTTGGCGTAGTGAAACGTAGGCTTCCTTTTTCTTTCTATGGACCAAGTTGGAACTAATATTAATTTTTTTCTTTTTTGTTGTTTTGCAGGTCCAAAAATATTGAAGTGGGGGCATCCGGACTTAAGTGAAGAATTTATGTACACATTGGCCGTGATAGTGCTCCGGAACCCTGCTAATCGCGAAATCTTTCATCTTTCAAAGGCCCATTGCCGAAAGATCGCCCAACTTTTCACAAGTCCGCATCACTTGAAAGCTCAAGCGGAAATCCCCGAGGGTAATCATTTTAAGACTCTTTACTCTTCTATTCGTCTGATCGCCTGATTTTACTAATCTTCGCTCGTTCTTTACTTTTGACAGATCAATGTGTGACTGTTGTTGTTCCTACCATCCCAGAATCCTATAACCTCCTCGCCGCTCGTGTGAAACAGATGGCCGCCGAAGAGACCAGGAGGAAGCAAGATCCACCTCTGTCTCTCATCCGTCTTCGAGATGGGGAAGAGACGGCCCCTCATGCTCGCCCTCGAGTTCCCACTGGTCGCTCCAGGGGAGCTTCAAAAACTGCTACCTCTCCCCGTGGTGCGGAGAAGGAGAGAGAGAGGCCAAAGAAAAAAGGCCCCATGAGAGGACACTCGTGGTGAGGGAGAGGGCGCTGAGCGAGCATCAAAGCGCCCCAAACCTGCTATCGAAGCGAGCAGCCGGGCTCCACACTCCCCGATTTCTAAATCCACCTCTCTTGAGGTTGTAAGCGAGCAGCAGACGGTGGCTGCTATTTTGAACAAGAAGAAACGGGCATCTAACGATCGCTCGTACCTGGGATACGACCCAGTGAAGTTGAGAGAGTAAGTCTTTGAACCGTCACCTTGGTGATCGCTCTTTGCAGTACATTGACTTTAAGCTTCTTTTTTATTTTTCAGGTACAAGCCTGAGGAGCATCCCGGGCGAACAGAAGTGCTTCACCAGCTTAGTTGCGTGAAGTCTCCTCCTCCTTACCTGGACATCCCGGACTCCCATGTTTGCCGGGGCAACTGAGACGGTTCCTCGCTCTTGGACCAGGACTTGCGAGGATATTGTCAAGGGTAGACTGCTAGCGATAATGCCCACCTGATCGCCTATAATGTCAACCACCAGGCTGTGATGGCTCAAAAGCTCCTTGATCAGATCGTGATCTTGGAGCGGACCAACCGCAGTCTTGGTTGCAAGATTGATGGTTTTGAGGTGGAGAGGGCAGCTGCCCTAAAGAAGAAGGACTATGAGCTTACCCGGGAGAAGGCCGAGCATGCAAAAGTGGTGGCTGATCTGGAACAAAAGTACAACGCTTCTCTGAACAGCGAACAATTTGCCCTCAATCAATCTGAGAAGCTGATGCTCGAGCTGGGGGTTGCTGATGAGCGACTAAAGATGTTGGAGGGCGAGAAAGCAGCCGTGGTCGCCCAGGTTGAGGAGTTGCAAGCTGAAGTTGCTCGCCTTCAACAGGAGAAGTCTGGCATGGTCGCCTTTGATGTTTATGCTCAGGATGTGGCCGACAACACTAACTTTGGTTATGTGTGTACCTATGCCGAGAGTATTAGATCGGTGAAGTTTGCCTTGGACCATGGCAAAGATGTTCTGGCCACAACCAAGAAAGACTTTGTTGATTACGTCAAGGACAACCCCGTCAGTACTGGGTTCGCCATCCCGGTGGCCGATCTTAGGTAGATGGGGGTCCCCTTGGACATCTCAGTTCTCGGGCAAGGAGCCGAGTAAAGAGGCCGAAATTTTTTATGGTCTCCACTCCCTTCCCCTTACCCCCATCGATGGGGCGGGCACCTCGACCGCGGCGGCCACCACTGAAGCTGCCACTACTGATGGATGCGGCTCCTCTGCTCCGGCCACCACTGATGCCCCTCCAGCTCTCCAGGACTGAAGACCTTTGTACTTCTGTTTTCCTTAGATTTGTATTAGGGTAATCCTGTACTTTCTTCGCTTCTTCTTGTAACATCTTTTGCTCTTTTAATGAAAAGATATTTGAGAATGTCTGTTGTCTTTATTGCTTTTCCTTGTTGCTTCCTTGCTTCTTGTTTGTTCGCTACTTGCACTGTTATTCGACTGTACTTATACAAGCTTCGCGAACTTAATATTTTTCCTTTTTTAGAGATAGATATCTTCATGTTTAATGATCGTCTGGTCGATTTAGATGGGCCCTTCTTGTCTTAAAAAGACTTAGCCTTAAATGATTGGGCCTTATGGTCCTTTCATGGGCTTGGCCTTGAATTTTTCCCTCGTGGTCGCCCCCACTTTTGGGTCTTATTGTCCTTACATGGACCTGGCCTTAGGTTCGTATATTTTTACCTTTGTTGTTCGCCTCCTTTGTCTGTGCATCTTGGGCGAGCAGCTTATTTTTGTGAGCGAACAACTGAGTAAACTAATTTTACATCACAGATTTCATATATACTTACAAAAATTTTGAAATTTTTCAACCATACTTACAACGGATATTTCATAAAATAATATGGAACTTGAACTAAATTTTACATGTGCTATATAATTTTTTACCTATTGATAATATTTCTTCAACAAAGCTGCATTCCAGGAGTATTGGGCCGAGTTGTCTTCCATGTTTTCTAAGCCATATGTGCCATTGTGCCATTTCTGAGTTATCATGTATGGGCCCTCTCAAGTCGGTCCAAATACTCCCGGTGGTGGTCCCAAAACATTTTTAAGTACGAGATCTCCGATCTTGAATTCCCTAACTTTTACTTGTGAATTGTAATACTTTGCAATCCTTTTCTTGTATATTGCATTCTTCATTTCTGCCGAAATTCTCTTTTCATCAACCAAATCCATCTCTACAGCTAGAGCCATGTTGTTCGTCTGCTCGTCGAACGTTGTTGGTCGCTCTGTTGGCACCTTCAATTCTACGGGTATTACTGCTTCCACACCGAATGCCATGGTGAACGGAGTTTCTCCTGTACTTGTTCTATAAGTTACTCGATATGCCCATAGTACTTCTGGTAGCTCTTCTGACCATTTTCCTCTCTTGTCCACCAATCGGATCTTTAGTATGTGTTTGATTATTTCACAAAAGTTTCTTATTTTCTTGCCTTCAAATTATCGTCCGTTGTCAGTCAAAATCGCTTGTGGGACTCCGAACCGGCATACAATATTTTTCCATATGAAACTGATCATTTTTTCCTGCGTGATTGTTGCTAGCGCCTCTGCCTCAGCCCACTTTGTGTAATAGTCCACGGCCACTACTGCAAATTTTACATTTCCTTTTCCAGTCGGGAAGGGTCCTATGATATTGATTCCCCATTTTGCGAATGGCCATAGACTATTAACTGCAATCATCTCGGTTGGTGGCTTGTGAATGCTGGGTGCGAATATCTGGCATCTGTGACTAGTTTTTCCAACTTTGATAGCATCTTGCAATAATGTAGGCCAGTAATATCCTTGCCTTACTGTTTTGTAGGCCAATGCACGCCCCCCAGCGTGGTTTCCACAGACGCCTTGATGAATTTCTTGTAAAGCCTCTTGGCCCCGCCCTTTTGTCAAACATTTCAGCAATGGAAGCGAGAATCCTCTCTTGTATAGTTGCCCATCCATGATTGTGAACCTTGCTGCTCGTCTAGTCGTCTTGGTCGCCTCTTGAGGATCTTCTGGGACTTCACCATCACGAAGGTATTTGATAATGGGTGTTCTCCAGTCGTCCTCCTCGGATTCTGATTAGGCGTGAAATTGTCATGATTCGTCACTCGAAATGCCCTAGTTTTGGTTGATTTTGTTGAGTATTTAGAGTCATTTGCGTATCATTTTCATAAACTAATGAATTTGTCTCTTTGATGCTCATAGATGAATAGAGGGCGAAAAGAGGAGTTCGTAGGACTTTGAATCGACTCAAACGGATGCCCGAATGAGAAGATGTCGAAGAAATACGAAAAGTGCTAGTTCGAGGGAGCAAAAGTATCATTGGAGTGCACAAGCTAGAAGAGCTCGAGCACAAGTGCTCGAGTAGTTGTGCATAGCGCACGAGAGAACGCAAGTCGTGCTCCCCTCCACGAGTGCTCGTGCAGTGCGCTCGAGCAAGGCATGCGGTCGTGCACTAGTACACGAGCTTGTGTGGTCGTGCAGTTTTTCGGTTCTGGACAATTTAAGGTGCTCGAGTGGGATGTGCTCGTGCACTAGTGCACGAGCAGTGCACGAGCAAGCGCGTTTTTGGCCTATACATTCCTGATTCGACCCGTTGCCTATATATACTCCTTCCGAGCACGTTTTTAGAGACAACTTGACACAATTGACGAACCAACACATACAAAATCACTTTTAGACTTAGTTTTTAGAGAGGGAAAGAGGAGAAGGAACGAGCAAGTTTAATTTTACGTTTTGAGGTTTTTCTTTACGAATTCATAGTCCGATTTTACACTTTTTAATTTCGTTTCTTAAGATCTTTGTTCATTATTTCTTCTAGACTTCGTTTTATCAATCTAATTTCAGTTCTTAAATTTATTTTCTTTCAAAACCCTAGTTCATGCTTTTTAGTTTTTCACTTCAATTCATCATGTTTATGTTCGTTACTTCGTCAATTGCTTTTGTTATCGTTATAACCATGTCCGGCTAAAACCCTTGCATGCTTGAGGTAGGATGAACTCGTAGAAGTAGGTTGTGAGTACGTAATTTGAGTAACTCGTGACGTTAGGTTTTAATTCTCTTAATTAATGAATTCTTAAAATTAATCTTAACTTTACTTTTGAATTTCGTTCGAAAAGTGTTAGAGAGAGGACGACCGTATCACTCTTTAACAACTAGTAGACTTAACTAGAGGGTTTAGAAGGGGTTGATTAATCTGTCGATTTAGCTATGGAGGATGGCCGCATCACCATTAGTTAAATTAGGGCCTCGTTAATTAAGCACAATTCATTAACTTGTTAGTGGATTAGTGAAGTCGAGTGTTAGGGTAAAGTATTAGGGTTTAGAATCTTGAGCTTTCATCTTGCATTTTTTTATTTAGGTTATTTCTTGCGTGTCACGGTTATTTTGATTATGTACCTGCTCCATTAGTATACGTAGGGATTCCTATCCTGAGCATCACCATCACATACTTGCATACAAACCTTAGATACTTAGTTTAATTTTCCTTTTGCATTCGTAGAGTAATTTAGTTTAGATTATTTTCTCTTTTCAAAAACCAAAAACATTTCACTCATATTAACTACGACGCGTAGATCTTCAGGGATCTATTTCGCATACATACCTTCCCTTGGGTTCGATAATACTTGGTCCCTATACTTTCCCATACTACAGTGAACCCGTACTCTTGCGGGGAAGCTACTAGTAAAAGCTGGTATTTTCGATTCAAGTCAGATTCTTCATCTACTTGATTGATCTTGTAATCATGTATTGATGGTTGATATATTTTTGTGATGGTGATTTCTGATAATTCTGCTGGGCCCGTGCTGGTAGCCAGGCGAGTAAGTGCATCAGCTTGGGCATTATTTTCTCTGGGTACTTGTTCTATGTAAATTTGCTCAAACATAGAAGCCAAGTGGGCTATAATTTTCTGATATAACACCATATTTTCGTCTTTTGCTTCATATTCTCCTCGGACTTGGTTGACTATCAGCTGTGAGTCCCCATATATCTGCAATCTTCTAACCCCGACCGCCAATGCTAGACGGAGTCCGGCTATCAACGCCTCGTATTTGGCTTCATTGTTTGTTGCCATGAAATCAAATCGTACTGCTGAGGTGAAGATTTGTCTGTCCGTACTGATTAGTACTATTCCGGCTCCTGATGCTGCATTGGTCGATGATCCATCAACGTACATGTGCCACGGATGATTATGACCTCTCGTCGGATCTTGAGGAAAGGTCAGCTCAACTATAAAGTCGGCCAACGCTTGTCCTTTGGTCGCTGTTCGAGGTGCATATGATATCCCGAATTGGCTTATTTCGAGGGACCATTTGAGGAGGCGACCAGCAGTGTCTGGTCTTTGTAAGATTTGTCTTAACGGGAAGGTCGTCAGGACTTCTACTTATGTGATCGAAGAAGTATGGTCGAAGTTTCCTGACGCTCATCACCAGTGCGTACGCCAATTTTTCCATCGGGGAGTATTTGATTTCTGCCTCGTGCAACGCTTGACTTACATAGTAGATGGGTAAATAGAATTTTCCCTCTGCACGAACCAAAACTGAGTTGATGGCTACTTCCGAGGCTGCCAGATATAAATACAGCTTTTCTCCCGACACTGGTTTGATAAGATTTTGGTGTCGCTGAGATATTCTTTCAGTTGCTCGAATGCCTGTTGACAATGATTTGTCCATTGAAATCCTCCTTTCTTTATGGCATCAAAGAAGGGTCGGTACTTGTCGCCGGATCTCAAAATGAATCTATTTAGAGCCGCCAAGCATCCGGTGAGCCGTTGTACTTCCTTGACAGACCTTGGTGGCTGCATATCTAGAATTGCCTTCACTTTTGATGGATTTGCTTCTATGCCTCGCCGGCTAACAAGGTGTCCAAGGAACTTGCCTGAATGGACTCCGAAGTTACTTTTCTTCGGGTTTAGTTTCATGTTGTATGCTCGAAGTATTTCAAAGGCTTGTGTCAGGTGTTCCAAATGATCTTCCTTTTTTGGGTTTTTTACGACTATGTCGTCCACGTACTCTTCCATTGTTTTGCCAATGTGTTCATCGAACATTTTGTTGATGAGTCGTTGATACGTGGCTCCCGCATTAATTAACCCGAATGGCATCCTCTTCCAACACAACAAATTTTTGTTGGTGTAGAAAGTTGTGCTTTCCTGGTCGTCTGGATACATTGGGATCTGATGGTAGCCAGCGAATGCGTCCATGAATGTGAGGAGTTCATGTCCAGCCGTGTTGTCCACCAACTGGTCAATGTGTGGCAATAGAAAGTTGTCTTTGGGGCACGCAGCATTCAAGTCTGTGAAGTCGATACATAACCTCCACGTGCCATTTGGTTTCTTCATTAATACTGGATTTGCCACCCACCTGGGGCATAAAGCCTCTTTGATAAGGTCATTGTCTAATAGCTTCTTAACCTCTACGTCCAACGCTTCGTACTTGTCGGGCCCAAACTTCCTCCTTTTTTATTTCACCGGTTTCCTTGTTGGGTCAATATTTAGTTTATGGCAGGCATGCTCAGGGCTAATGCCTACCATGTCACTATGCGACCATGCGAATACATCGAGATTGGACTTTAAGAATTCTTCCATCCTGGATTTGTAAGGCTCCGGGAGCTCAGACCCAATGAAGAGTTCTAAGTCTTCTCGGTTCGGGTCAACTTTTATTGCTTCCAACTCTTCGACCGGCGTTGCTCTTCTTTTTTTATTTTTCCATCGAGGATCAATGATGGGCCCTTCCAAGTTAAGCTCATCTTCAATCACCATTGGCTCTGCTCCTAGCCGTGGTTTAAGGTCTTCCACCTTATTTGGGCAAGGTCCAGTCTCTTGTCTTTGTTGCTCGTTTTGGATTTCTTGTTCGTCCCCCTGCTGGTCGTCTACCTCCATCATCTCCGTATCAATGGATTCCATGATTTCATCAAGTATGGATGGTTCATCTTCAGCACTGCTGCTCGACTGTTCGTCTATCATCGATATCTAATTGTCTTTGGGTAGCAGTTGCAGGAGGCACTCACGAGCTCTTTTTTGGTCGCCTTTTAATGTACCTGACCCTTTTGGTGTTGGGAATTTGACACAATAATAGTACATTGAAACAACTGCTTTGAATTCATTGATAAAAGGTCGGCCGAGAAATCCATTATAGGAGGACTGTTGATCTACCACTAAGAATTCTACCATTCTAGTTAACCTCCTATCAGGATTCTCAGTCGATACAAGTTCAACTGGCAACGTAACTACACCTAGGGGAACGGTTACAGCATCTCCGAATCCCACTATCTTATGATTACAATCTTTTACATTTTATGCACAATCTCCTAATTGATCTAACGTGCTTTTGAATAGAATGTTTGTGTAGGAGCCGGTGTCCACAAGTAGCCGATGGACCCGGATTCCCATAATGTTAGCACATATAATCAAGGAGTCATTGTGCGGTGTGAGCACCCCGTCTAAGTCCTTTTCTGAGAACACCAAGTCTCCTGTTTTCTTGGTGACCTGGTTGACTCCCACCTCTTTGACTTAAGTCACTGCTCTCAACTCTGTTTTCCTTTTTTCTTTTCGAGATCAGTGGTCTCCCATCTGCACAGCCTCCAACTGGCCCGTTTGCCTCTAGCATAAGAATTTTCCGCATTGGTTCTGCTGGGGCCGTTGGGATCTTTTTTCCCTTCTTGGTCGTCTTGCTCGGCTGGTCGTCACTATCTTCGTCATCCGAGCTGGATGGATTAACCATTCTGGGCCTCTTTCCAGGTTCCTTCTTAACAAATTCGGACAACTTGCCTTCTTCATAGAACCTCCACAGTTGTTTTAATAGATTGTGGCATTCACTAGTGAAGTGTCCGATGTTCTGATAGTAGGCACAGTATTTGTTTGGATTCAGCTTTCCGCGCTCTTGCCGGATTTTCCTTGGTTCTGATAACATGTATCTGTCTTTGACGTTATTATACACAGCCTCTAGCGTTGTTCCCAGCGCCGCCGTCTCCTCCCTTAATTTCTCCAAATATCATTTTTGTTAACTTTTTCGAAAAAAAACAATCTTTTCAAATGGCTTCTCCTTCCTCGAGTGAAACCACTTCGCTTGAAATTTTCGAGCGTAATCCTGGGAAGCGCCCAATGGAAGAAGAGGCTTCCCCCGCTCCTCGCCGCTCGATTCGTCAAGCCTTGGCCCAAAATCCGAGAATCTTGTTAGTGGACGAAGAGACGGGTTCTGAGGCATCCTCCGTTGTTCGCTCCGTGGAAGCTCATGCCGCGGAAAATTTCGGCGACGAAGAGGTGCAACTCCCTGCTGGTCGCCCGGATGCGGAAGAGACTACTTCCTCCGACTTGGGAGAAGACTCGAAAGAGGTGGCCGCTGAGATTGAAGCTGAAGGCGACCAACCCGAGATGGAGCGACCAAGATTGGCTGTGACTTGGGAGTTTCTGGAGGAGATAGGTTTCCCTACCTTTAGAGTGACTCCCGAGTCTCAGATTCCTGAAGGGGTTGTTCACCAGAACGAATGGGGCGAATACACTGCTCGCTACTCCACTGTCTTCCCTGTTCGCTCCCGCATAATCATGACCGCCCAGGAGAACAACTTCACAGTGAGCAGGATTCCAAGTCTGATTACTAAGGATGACTTGGATATCATCAGGTCCCACTATAAGATTCCATACGATATCTTCCTGTATGCCCCCAAGAAGGGAGAAACTGTTGATCGCCCGCCACCAGGATGCACGGCGATCAACTTAGATATCCTGAACACGGGGTTTCCTCCGCCGCTCCATCCCCTTATTGGTCGCTTTTTGGAAGACGTGAATCTGGCCATCACCCAAATTACTCCTAACGGATGGAGTAATTTGCTCGTATTGATGACGTTATTCGGCCTAGAAGGCTACAAGAATAAGATTAGTACCGCCAAAATCCACTACGCCATGGTTATTTCTACCTGTAAAGAGAAGGGTGTAGGCTGGTACTATATGAAGGCGAGGACGGGGGTCAAGCTCATTGAGGGAGTTGCCAATAAAGTGAAGAGTTGGCATAACCAATTTCTCTTCATTGGAGGAGACTAGCTGGCATCGGCGGACTTTTCTGGCGGCCAGGCACGCATAAATTCGCCCGAGCGTTTTGGCGTAGTGAAACGTAGGCTTCCTTTTTCTTTCTATGGACCAAGTTGGAACTAATATTAATTTTTTTCTTTTTTGTTGTTTTGCAGGTCCAAAAATATTGAAGTGGGGGCATCCGGACTTAAGTGAAGAATTTATGTACACATTGGCCGTGATAGTGCTCCGGAACCCTGCTAATCGCGAAATCTTTCATCTTTCAAAGGCCCATTGCCGAAAGATCGCCCAACTTTTCACAAGTCCGCATCACTTGAAAGCTCAAGCGGAAATCCCCGAGGGTAATCATTTTAAGACTCTTTACTCTTCTATTCGTCTGATCGCCTGATTTTACTAATCTTCGCTCGTTCTTTACTTTTGACAGATCAATGTGTGACTGTTGTTGTTCCTACCATCCCAGAATCCTATAACCTCCTCGCCGCTCGTGTGAAACAGATGGCCGCCGAAGAGACCAGGAGGAAGCAAGATCCACCTCTGTCTCTCATCCGTCTTCGAGATGGGGAAGAGACGGCCCCTCATGCTCGCCCTCGAGTTCCCACTGGTCGCTCCAGGGGAGCTTCAAAAACTGCTACCTCTCCCCGTGGTGCGGAGAAGGAGAGAGAGAGGCCAAAGAAAAAAGGCCCCATGAGAGGACACTCGTGGTGAGGGAGAGGGCGCTGAGCGAGCATCAAAGCGCCCCAAACCTGCTATCGAAGCGAGCAGCCGGGCTCCACACTCCCCGATTTCTAAATCCACCTCTCTTGAGGTTGTAAGCGAGCAGCAGACGGTGGCTGCTATTTTGAACAAGAAGAAACGGGCATCTAACGATCGCTCGTACCTGGGATACGACCCAGTGAAGTTGAGAGAGTAAGTCTTTGAACCGTCACCTTGGTGATCGCTCTTTGCAGTACATTGACTTTAAGCTTCTTTTTTATTTTTCAGGTACAAGCCTGAGGAGCATCCCGGGCGAACAGAAGTGCTTCACCAGCTTAGTTGCGTGAAGTCTCCTCCTCCTTACCTGGACATCCCGGACTCCCATGTTTGCCGGGGCAACTGAGACGGTTCCTCGCTCTTGGACCAGGACTTGCGAGGATATTGTCAAGGGTAGACTGCTAGCGATAATGCCCACCTGATCGCCTATAATGTCAACCACCAGGCTGTGATGGCTCAAAAGCTCCTTGATCAGATCGTGATCTTGGAGCGGACCAACCGCAGTCTTGGTTGCAAGATTGATGGTTTTGAGGTGGAGAGGGCAGCTGCCCTAAAGAAGAAGGACTATGAGCTTACCCGGGAGAAGGCCGAGCATGCAAAAGTGGTGGCTGATCTGGAACAAAAGTACAACGCTTCTCTGAACAGCGAACAATTTGCCCTCAATCAATCTGAGAAGCTGATGCTCGAGCTGGGGGTTGCTGATGAGCGACTAAAGATGTTGGAGGGCGAGAAAGCAGCCGTGGTCGCCCAGGTTGAGGAGTTGCAAGCTGAAGTTGCTCGCCTTCAACAGGAGAAGTCTGGCATGGTCGCCTTTGATGTTTATGCTCAGGATGTGGCCGACAACACTAACTTTGGTTATGTGTGTACCTATGCCGAGAGTATTAGATCGGTGAAGTTTGCCTTGGACCATGGCAAAGATGTTCTGGCCACAACCAAGAAAGACTTTGTTGATTACGTCAAGGACAACCCCGTCAGTACTGGGTTCGCCATCCCGGTGGCCGATCTTAGGTAGATGGGGGTCCCCTTGGACATCTCAGTTCTCGGGCAAGGAGCCGAGTAAAGAGGCCGAAATTTTTTATGGTCTCCACTCCCTTCCCCTTACCCCCATCGATGGGGCGGGCACCTCGACCGCGGCGGCCACCACTGAAGCTGCCACTACTGATGGATGCGGCTCCTCTGCTCCGGCCACCACTGATGCCCCTCCAGCTCTCCAGGACTGAAGACCTTTGTACTTCTGTTTTCCTTAGATTTGTATTAGGGTAATCCTGTACTTTCTTCGCTTCTTCTTGTAACATCTTTTGCTCTTTTAATGAAAAGATATTTGAGAATGTCTGTTGTCTTTATTGCTTTTCCTTGTTGCTTCCTTGCTTCTTGTTTGTTCGCTACTTGCACTGTTATTCGACTGTACTTATACAAGCTTCGCGAACTTAATATTTTTCCTTTTTTAGAGATAGATATCTTCATGTTTAATGATCGTCTGGTCGATTTAGATGGGCCCTTCTTGTCTTAAAAAGACTTAGCCTTAAATGATTGGGCCTTATGGTCCTTTCATGGGCTTGGCCTTGAATTTTTCCCTCGTGGTCGCCCCCACTTTTGGGTCTTATTGTCCTTACATGGACCTGGCCTTAGGTTCGTATATTTTTACCTTTGTTGTTCGCCTCCTTTGTCTGTGCATCTTGGGCGAGCAGCTTATTTTTGTGAGCGAACAACTGAGTAAACTAATTTTACATCACAGATTTCATATATACTTACAAAAATTTTGAAATTTTTCAACCATACTTACAACGGATATTTCATAAAATAATATGGAACTTGAACTAAATTTTACATGTGCTATATAATTTTTTACCTATTGATAATATTTCTTCAACAAAGCTGCATTCCAGGAGTATTGGGCCGAGTTGTCTTCCATGTTTTCTAAGCCATATGTGCCATTGTGCCATTTCTGAGTTATCATGTATGGGCCCTCTCAAGTCGGTCCAAATACTCCCGGTGGTGGTCCCAAAACATTTTTAAGTACGAGATCTCCGATCTTGAATTCCCTAACTTTTACTTGTGAATTGTAATACTTTGCAATCCTTTTCTTGTATATTGCATTCTTCATTTCTGCCGAAATTCTCTTTTCATCAACCAAATCCATCTCTACAGCTAGAGCCATGTTGTTCGTCTGCTCGTCGAACGTTGTTGGTCGCTCTGTTGGCACCTTCAATTCTACGGGTATTACTGCTTCCACACCGAATGCCATGGTGAACGGAGTTTCTCCTGTACTTGTTCTATAAGTTACTCGATATGCCCATAGTACTTCTGGTAGCTCTTCTGACCATTTTCCTCTCTTGTCCACCAATCGGATCTTTAGTATGTGTTTGATTATTTCACAAAAGTTTCTTATTTTCTTGCCTTCAAATTATCGTCCGTTGTCAGTCAAAATCGCTTGTGGGACTCCGAACCGGCATACAATATTTTTCCATATGAAACTGATCATTTTTTCCTGCGTGATTGTTGCTAGCGCCTCTGCCTCAGCCCACTTTGTGTAATAGTCCACGGCCACTACTGCAAATTTTACATTTCCTTTTCCAGTCGGGAAGGGTCCTATGATATTGATTCCCCATTTTGCGAATGGCCATAGACTATTAACTGCAATCATCTCGGTTGGTGGCTTGTGAATGCTGGGTGCGAATATCTGGCATCTGTGACTAGTTTTTCCAACTTTGATAGCATCTTGCAATAATGTAGGCCAGTAATATCCTTGCCTTACTGTTTTGTAGGCCAATGCACGCCCCCCAGCGTGGTTTCCACAGACGCCTTGATGAATTTCTTGTAAAGCCTCTTGGCCCCGCCCTTTTGTCAAACATTTCAGCAATGGAAGCGAGAATCCTCTCTTGTATAGTTGCCCATCCATGATTGTGAACCTTGCTGCTCGTCTAGTCGTCTTGGTCGCCTCTTGAGGATCTTCTGGGACTTCACCATCACGAAGGTATTTGATAATGGGTGTTCTCCAGTCGTCCTCCTCGGATTCTGATTAGGCGTGAAATTGTCATGATTCGTCACTCGAAATGCCCTAGTTTTGGTTGATTTTGTTGAGTATTTAGAGTCATTTGCGTATCATTTTCATAAACTAATGAATTTGTCTCTTTGATGCTCATAGATGAATAGAGGGCGAAAAGAGGAGTTCGTAGGACTTTGAATCGACTCAAACGGATGCCCGAATGAGAAGATGTCGAAGAAATACGAAAAGTGCTAGTTCGAGGGAGCAAAAGTATCATTGGAGTGCACAAGCTAGAAGAGCTCGAGCACAAGTGCTCGAGTAGTTGTGCATAGCGCACGAGAGAACGCAAGTCGTGCTCCCCTCCACGAGTGCTCGTGCAGTGCGCTCGAGCAAGGCATGCGGTCGTGCACTAGTACACGAGCTTGTGTGGTCGTGCAGTTTTTCGGTTCTGGACAATTTAAGGTGCTCGAGTGGGATGTGCTCGTGCACTAGTGCACGAGCAGTGCACGAGCAAGCGCGTTTTTGGCCTATACATTCCTGATTCGACCCGTTGCCTATATATACTCCTTCCGAGCACGTTTTTAGAGACAACTTGACACAATTGACGAACCAACACATACAAAATCACTTTTAGACTTAGTTTTTAGAGAGGGAAAGAGGAGAAGGAACGAGCAAGTTTAATTTTACGTTTTGAGGTTTTTCTTTACGAATTCATAGTCCGATTTTACACTTTTTAATTTCGTTTCTTAAGATCTTTGTTCATTATTTCTTCTAGACTTCGTTTTATCAATCTAATTTCAGTTCTTAAATTTATTTTCTTTCAAAACCCTAGTTCATGCTTTTTAGTTTTTCACTTCAATTCATCATGTTTATGTTCGTTACTTCGTCAATTGCTTTTGTTATCGTTATAACCATGTCCGGCTAAAACCCTTGCATGCTTGAGGTAGGATGAACTCGTAGAAGTAGGTTGTGAGTACGTAATTTGAGTAACTCGTGACGTTAGGTTTTAATTCTCTTAATTAATGAATTCTTAAAATTAATCTTAACTTTACTTTTGAATTTCGTTCGAAAAGTGTTAGAGAGAGGACGACCGTATCACTCTTTAACAACTAGTAGACTTAACTAGAGGGTTTAGAAGGGGTTGATTAATCTGTCGATTTAGCTATGGAGGATGGCCGCATCACCATTAGTTAAATTAGGGCCTCGTTAATTAAGCACAATTCATTAACTTGTTAGTGGATTAGTGAAGTCGAGTGTTAGGGTAAAGTATTAGGGTTTAGAATCTTGAGCTTTCATCTTGCATTTTTTTATTTAGGTTATTTCTTGCGTGTCACGGTTATTTTGATTATGTACCTGCTCCATTAGTATACGTAGGGATTCCTATCCTGAGCATCACCATCACATACTTGCATACAAACCTTAGATACTTAGTTTAATTTTCCTTTTGCATTCGTAGAGTAATTTAGTTTAGATTATTTTCTCTTTTCAAAAACCAAAAACATTTCACTCATATTAACTACGACGCGTAGATCTTCAGGGATCTATTTCGCATACATACCTTCCCTTGGGTTCGATAATACTTGGTCCCTATACTTTCCCATACTACAGTGAACCCGTACTCTTGCGGGGAAGCTACTAGTAAAAGCTGGTATTTTCGATTCAAGTCAGATTCTTCATCTACTTGATTGATCTTGTAATCATGTATTGATGGTTGATATATTTTTGTGATGGTGATTTCTGATAATTCTGCTGGGCCCGTGCTGGTAGCCAGGCGAGTAAGTGCATCAGCTTGGGCATTATTTTCTCTGGGTACTTGTTCTATGTAAATTTGCTCAAACATAGAAGCCAAGTGGGCTATAATTTTCTGATATAACACCATATTTTCGTCTTTTGCTTCATATTCTCCTCGGACTTGGTTGACTATCAGCTGTGAGTCCCCATATATCTGCAATCTTCTAATCCCGACCGCCAATGCTAGACGGAGTCCGGCTATCAACGCCTCGTATTTGGCTTCATTGTTTGTTGCCATGAAATCAAATCGTACTGCTGAGGTGAAGATTTGTCTGTCCGTACTGATTAGTACTATTCCGGCTCCTGATGCTGCATTGGTCGATGATCCATCAACGTACATGTGCCACGGATGATTATGACCTCTCGTCGGATCTTGAGGAAAGGTCAGCTCAACTATAAAGTCGGCCAACGCTTGTCCTTTGGTCGCTGTTCGAGGTGCATATGATATCCCGAATTGGCTTATTTCGAGGGACCATTTGAGGAGGCGACCAGCAGTGTCTGGTCTTTGTAAGATTTGTCTTAACGGGAAGGTCGTCAGGACTTCTACTTATGTGATCGAAGAAGTATGGTCGAAGTTTCCTGACGCTCATCACCAGTGCGTACGCCAATTTTTCCATCGGGGAGTATTTGATTTCTGCCTCGTGCAACGCTTGACTTACATAGTAGATGGGTAAATAGAATTTTCCCTCTGCACGAACCAAAACTGAGTTGATGGCTACTTCCGAGGCTGCCAGATATAAATACAGCTTTTCTCCCGACACTGGTTTGATAAGATTTTGGTGTCGCTGAGATATTCTTTCAGTTGCTCGAATGCCTGTTGACAATGATTTGTCCATTGAAATCCTCCTTTCTTTATGGCATCAAAGAAGGGTCGGTACTTGTCGCCGGATCTCAAAATGAATCTATTTAGAGCCGCCAAGCATCCGGTGAGCCGTTGTACTTCCTTGACAGACCTTGGTGGCTGCATATCTAGAATTGCCTTCACTTTTGATGGATTTGCTTCTATGCCTCGCCGGCTAACAAGGTGTCCAAGGAACTTGCCTGAATGGACTCCGAAGTTACTTTTCTTCGGGTTTAGTTTCATGTTGTATGCTCGAAGTATTTCAAAGGCTTGTGTCAGGTGTTCCAAATGATCTTCCTTTTTTGGGTTTTTTACGACTATGTCGTCCACGTACTCTTCCATTGTTTTGCCAATGTGTTCATCGAACATTTTGTTGATGAGTCGTTGATACGTGGCTCCCGCATTAATTAACCCGAATGGCATCCTCTTCCAACACAACAAATTTTTGTTGGTGTAGAAAGTTGTGCTTTCCTGGTCGTCTGGATACATTGGGATCTGATGGTAGCCAGCGAATGCGTCCATGAATGTGAGGAGTTCATGTCCAGCCGTGTTGTCCACCAACTGGTCAATGTGTGGCAATAGAAAGTTGTCTTTGGGGCACGCAGCATTCAAGTCTGTGAAGTCGATACATAACCTCCACGTGCCATTTGGTTTCTTCATTAATACTGGATTTGCCACCCACCTGGGGCATAAAGCCTCTTTGATAAGGTCATTGTCTAATAGCTTCTTAACCTCTACGTCCAACGCTTCGTACTTGTCGGGCCCAAACTTCCTCCTTTTTTATTTCACCGGTTTCCTTGTTGGGTCAATATTTAGTTTATGGCAGGCATGCTCAGGGCTAATGCCTACCATGTCACTATGCGACCATGCGAATACATCGAGATTGGACTTTAAGAATTCTTCCATCCTGGATTTGTAAGGCTCCGGGAGCTCAGACCCAATGAAGAGTTCTAAGTCTTCTCGGTTCGGGTCAACTTTTATTGCTTCCAACTCTTCGACCGGCGTTGCTCTTCTTTTTTTATTTTTCCATCGAGGATCAATGATGGGCCCTTCCAAGTTAAGCTCATCTTCAATCACCATTGGCTCTGCTCCTAGCCGTGGTTTAAGGTCTTCCACCTTATTTGGGCAAGGTCCAGTCTCTTGTCTTTGTTGCTCGTTTTGGATTTCTTGTTCGTCCCCCTGCTGGTCGTCTACCTCCATCATCTCCGTATCAATGGATTCCATGATTTCATCAAGTATGGATGGTTCATCTTCAGCACTGCTGCTCGACTGTTCGTCTATCATCGATATCTAATTGTCTTTGGGTAGCAGTTGCAGGAGGCACTCACGAGCTCTTTTTTGGTCGCCTTTTAATGTACCTGACCCTTTTGGTGTTGGGAATTTGACACAATAATAGTACATTGAAACAACTGCTTTGAATTCATTGATAAAAGGTCGGCCGAGAAATCCATTATAGGAGGACTGTTGATCTACCACTAAGAATTCTACCATTCTAGTTAACCTCCTATCAGGATTCTCAGTCGATACAAGTTCAACTGGCAACGTAACTACACCTAGGGGAACGGTTACAGCATCTCCGAATCCCACTATCTTATGATTACAATCTTTTACATTTTATGCACAATCTCCTAATTGATCTAACGTGCTTTTGAATAGAATGTTTGTGTAGGAGCCGGTGTCCACAAGTAGCCGATGGACCCGGATTCCCATAATGTTAGCACATATAATCAAGGAGTCATTGTGCGGTGTGAGCACCCCGTCTAAGTCCTTTTCTGAGAACACCAAGTCTCCTGTTTTCTTGGTGACCTGGTTGACTCCCACCTCTTTGACTTAAGTCACTGCTCTCAACTCTGCTTTCCTTTTTTCTTTTCGAGATCAGTGGTCTCCCATCTGCACAGCCTCCAACTGGCCCGTTTGCCTCTAGCATAAGAATTTTCCGCATTGGTTCTGCTGGGGCCGTTGGGATCTTTTTTCCCTTCTTGGTCGTCTTGCTCGGCTGGTCGTCACTATCTTCGTCATCCGAGCTGGATGGATTAACCATTCTGGGCCTCTTTCCAGGTTCCTTCTTAACAAATTCGGACAACTTGCCTTCTTCATAGAACCTCCACAGTTGTTTTAATAGATTGTGGCATTCACTAGTGAAGTGTCCGATGTTCTGATAGTAGGCACAGTATTTGTTTGGATTCAGCTTTCCGCGCTCTTGCCGGATTTTCCTTGGTTCTGATAACATGTATCTGTCTTTGACGTTATTATACACAGCCTCTATCGTTGTGGTGAATACTTGGTTGAGCTTTTCCTTCAATTCTGCTCCTTCATTGAAGGCTTTCATGTTTTTGGGAGCCTTGTAGTCACTTCCTGCGGATTTCTTTCCAGTTTTCTTAGGATCAACTTTATCACCCAACTCCTTCTGCAGTGCTTTTTGCATAGACACATGTATGCCTGTCCGATGTCTGAATTCTGTGTATGTCTTAGGGCAGGCGAGATGTATTTCTTTCCACAAATCAGTCCCTTTTTTCAAGCCCGCCATCACTGCCACCATCTTGGTATCCTCGCTGACCATTTCACCTTCCAGAAGTATCTTATCAAACCTTTCCAAGAACTTCTTGTTCGACTCGTCATCTTCTTGCTTGATATCGGCTAGTCGGTGCCTCTGAGTTAAATACGGCCCAGCTGTATAGAAATGTGATAAAAATTCTTTGCCTAGCTGTGCAAAGGAGTTGATGGACCCTGGAGCAAGTGCCGAAAACCAACGATGGGAGCCATCACCGAGTGTAAGTGGGAAGTTACTGCACTGTGTAGCATTAGATGCTCTCATTGATATCATGAAATTGGAATACTTGGTCAGGTGAACTCTAGGGTCCGAATTTCCCTCGTACAGGTTAATGGCCGGAAACTGTATTTTCTTCTGTACCGGCGCGTTTAAGATTGCCGGTGATAATGGTGATGATGACATAACTGTCGATCCAATTCCTTTCTGAGAGTCCAACTGTCTTTACATCTCCTCAATCGTCTTCTTGAGGGCTTGCAACTCGCTCGGAGACGCTCCACCGTTGGAAGGTTGTTTATCATGATTAAGTTCTATGACTTCATCCTGATTTAGTCCCTCACCAACGGGACGTTTCTCCTGAGTTGGTCGCCTGGCGACATTGTTGGCTCCGTTAGGGCCTAGCCGCCCAAATGCTGATCTCCTTAGGCGATCGTGGACGGATGGGCGAGCATCAGTGCGTGGTCGCTGCTCGCTCCGTGGTGGGGTGGCTTCCTTGATCCCTCTCCTATGTTCTGATCTTCCTTCGTAATTATGTCATGTGCTCCTTGTTGCGCCTTTACTCAGCTCCACCTCTCCTCCCGGTGTGGACTCTCCTCTGCTTCCCAACCTCTCGCTCATCGGGGTTTTGCCCTTGTTCCGTCGAGCCTGAGCGATGTCCACCTCGTCATTTTGTACATCTTCATGTCTCTTACTTCTCTGCTCGGTTGATCGCCTGGTTGTCTCCAGCGCTCTTGACGGCTCTGCTCTTTCCTGACGTCTTTGTATCGATTGCAAAACGACAATCATTTTTGCAAGTTCTTCCGGGTTTCTGGCCAGCGCTTCCACCTCCGGGGGAAGAGTGTCGATGGTAACTTGCATGTTTCTGTTGGACGTGGCTCGTATCGTACGTGCATGGTCACCCGTGGATGACACCCGAGTTCATGACCTATGTGACTGATGTGTACTTGAAGATTATCGTTCTTGTGATCTCGTCATCTCCGAATGTCTGGGTATTTTGGTGATAAAGACTTTGTGTTTGTCTTTGTCAATTTAAGAGTAACTAGCCTGGTATGTGTAAACTTGGTTATTTAACAAACCCTAATTCACACATGCATGCATTCAAACCCCTAAATATGAACAAATCCTTCACAAATGTTAAATTACCCTTTTTATGCCCAGTTTCCGGTGACTTTTACCAGTTTCCGGTGACTTATGACCGGATTTCGGTGGCAATTTTGCAGATTTCGGTGGTTCTCCCACTAAATTCTTCAAATCTTCGATCAACCGGAGGTTCGACCCTCCTTCTAGCGCCAATTGTTGATGACCTTGATTCGAATTTGATGATTAGTGGCTGTTTAACACTAAGAAGGTCACCAAACAAGATTACAAGTAATGATTTTGTGTAAATGAAGATTGAGAAATAAAATTGTAAGAGTTTGGCCTTTTTCTTGAATTCTTGAACTTATTTTTACCCTTTCATGAAGGGGTATTTATAGGCTTACAAGCAAGTAGGAGGTGTCACCCTCTTAGCCTTTTGATTTTAGGCATTGACAAGTGTTTAGCCAATTGTCTAATTCCTAAACTATTACATTTTGTACAATGACAAGTGTTTAGTACACTTGTTTGTTTCTAATGCAATGCTTAATTAGTGGAATTTTGAGCTGTCTTCTGTGGCTTCATCTTGCTCGCTTGGTCGCCTAAGTGGTGGGTACTCTTTGCCCTTGTTTTTGGCCTGGTTATTTGTTCTTCTTTTTTGTTTTCACAGTGTTGGTCGCCTGATATTCGGCCGATGACTCTCTTGGTCGCCTGGTGATTTGACTCTCCTTTTTAAGTTTATTTTGGTCGCCTAACTTCCTAATCACATTATTAGTTTCTTAATCTCCTAAACGTTGTTGCTCGCCTGATCGTCTATCAACACGAATATCACAATATCTCATAAATATCGCTTTAAAAATTATGCAAATTTACAGAACCAATTTTTTTGGGACGACGGTCATCATTGATCACATCGACATAAATTATCATCCAAATAATGATGAGGATTGGGTCAAATCATTTGAGATAGACTCGAATTCAATCAATCATTTATTCTTATAGATCATAATTCTGATGAATGGGTTTGATGCCTTTGTAGGAGTCAATTTCAGCTAAGTTAAAAGTGGGGATAAACAGAGAGGACAAATTAGGGCGCTCATTGGGAAGATTACGCATGCAAAAGAGGATTTTCTGTGGGCCTTACCCAAAATAAAATAAGATAATTAAATCTTAGAAAAGCCCAAAATAAGTAGACTTGGGCCACTTTCACTAGTAGATAGTTACAATGCACACCCATTCCCAATATTGATTCCTTGCCTTTAGATTATGGAGTACATTTTCACTCTCAATTATTTACAGTATAAGTTTATATTTTCCCCATGTCACTAAAGTATTATTCCCTCCTCCCCTATTAAACTTCAGACTTTTCTATTTGGAACGTTCCACAATAAATTTCACCCCCCAAATAAGAAAATAAAACACACTCACAATACCTACTTTAATTCAAAATATTCTTCACTCATTGGTTGAAAAAATCAATAAAGCAGTTTTTCTTAAAATTTGTGACACCCAACCTGTGAAGTTTAATAGGGGACGGAGGGAGTATTATTTTATTGAACATTACACTCACATACTCCATTTTTCTTTTCTTTTTTTAAATATAAAATACGCACACTCTAATATGCAAAGTGCATGGTCCGCTCACTCAACGGTTGAAGCTGATTTCACCGAAAAGTATGGTTAGATTTCACTGAAAAATTTATACTAAAAACAGTGTAATATAACCACACATTTCAGTATAATTAAATCACATTTTTTAATATAAACAATCTCAACTGTTAAATAAGTGCACCATATACTTAAATACACGACAAAGTTACTCGAGGGAGTAATATTTATTTATGATAATTAAGATGACCACGTAATCAAAGACAAATTGATTATTGTCTTTTTTCAGGAAAAAAAAAAAACAAATTGATTACTGTCACGCTTCATCAAAGACCGTACATAGTCCACAAAAGGCTGAAATAAAAAAAAAAAAAAAAGATTTATGTTTAGCTGGGGAGAGATAATGGAACTTTAAAAAATGAAAATTGGGTAATCAGAATAATCGATCTGATTTTAAGGTGGGCGTGATGGGGAATTTGGAGGCGTAAATACCAACGCCGGCCTGAGGGGACCACCGTCGATTTGACAACACTTCCTGCTTTCGGCGCCGATCACCATCACCACCGTCAAATTTTGCGGCCGCCGGCCGCTCTTCCACACCTCCGTTTATTCTTTTCGTTTTTTGAATCGCTCCGTTTATTCTTTCATATGCATTACTAGTACTACTGTCGGTTTTTTTAATTAATTTTCAATTGAAAAGAAATCGTTTTTCTACTTTAATAACTAAATTTATATTATTACATATATTTTAAGTTTAATTTCAAATTAATTTTAATTTTTTCCAAACTCATTAAACTTTAATCATTATAAAATACTAACGTTGTTCCGTAACAAAAAATTATACATTCTTGTATGCAAGTGCATGCATGCACTTGAATTTTAATTTTAAGTTTGAATTTTTCAATTAGAAATACATAATAATAAAAAAAGTTGGGTATTATTGATTACTTTTTAAAGTATTAATAACTATTGTTGGGTATTATTGATTACCACTTGGGGCATTGTTGTTTATTGTTTGGGGTATTACTGACTATTGTTTAAGGTATTATTGATTCAAAACACACAATACACACAGAACTGTAAATTTTTTTACAATTGATTTTCAAAATTCAAGTGCATGTCATGCATTTGGATGCAAACAAGAGTCACTCTTACTTAAGGGGATTTCCAGCCTCTACTTTTGTTAGAAACTAGTATTTTTTGTAACACAAAATGCTATATGAAATATTCTACAGATATAGAATTCGTAGAATAACCCATATTCAAAAAATTTGTGTATCTTGGCTGGGTCGGGTCAGATCTGGTGAATTTTTCACAAAATCTCGTGCAAGTCTAATTTCAGGATTTTTGCTCCCAATTTGTGTTACTATATGGATAAATGCATGTAAAGGCAAAATGTGTGTTACCATTAGACTAAATGTTGTTTTTTCCATCAATTTTTGTGTGTTTTTACTGAAATAAATATTTTTACATACAATATGAGAATAAAATGTGTGTTACTATCTATTCAAAATATTGATTTTCACAAATATTTATTTATTTTTACAAAAAAAATTATTTTTCCACACAATAAGACATACTCCCTCCGTCCACGAAAATTTTACCCGGTTACTGTTGGACACCGTTTTTAATGAAAATTGATATTTTATTGAAAAAGTGAATAAAGTAGATAAAGTAAGAGTACTGTGGTGGGTATTGTGGGGCCCATTTTTTGTTTGTGAGTGTAGTTTATTTCCAAAAGGGGAATGGGTAAAAATTTGGTGGACGGACCAAAAAGGAAAGCGGGTAAAAATTTGGTGGACGGAGGGAGTATAAGGTAGTGAAAAATGTATTACTATAATAAACACAAATATCTTACTCAATGGATAAAGATGTGCTTGCACAAATACATAAAAGCACCCTCTCAGGTTGTGTTCACAATAATGGCAATCATACGTTGCTGTAAAAGCAAATGTGTGTTATTGTTGGAGCAAATGTGTGTTAATATTATAGCAAATGTGTGTTACTGGCAAGGATGCAGAAGTCGGAAAACGCTAGGCGGGCGTTTTTGGGCCGCCTAGCGCCTAGGCCGCCTAGGCGCCGCCTAGGAAATCCGCCTAGTTTTTTTTTTTTTTTTTACACTTTGACCGATTTTGACCGACTTGGCCGCCTAGAAGGGCGCCTAGGCCGCCTAGACGGGCGCCTAGGCCGCCTAGGCGGCGCCTAGAAGCAGAAAACGCCCAGACAGCCGATTTGGCCCAATTCGCGGCGGCCGGGCGGCGCCTAGGCGGCCGCCTAGGCCGTTTTTTACATCCCTGACTTACTGGTGGAGCAAATATGTGTTGATGTTGGATTAAATATGTGTTAATGTTATAGTAAATGTGTGTTGATGTTAGAGAAAATGTATGTTACTATTGGAATAAATGTGTGTTAATGTTAGAGTAAATGTGTGTTAGTGTTGGAACAAAAGTGTGTTAATGTTAGAGCAAATGTGTGTTAGTGTATGAAATAATAAATCTAGATTTAAAGGGAGACAAACTCTCATATGCACCAAGTGCACGGTGCACTCACTCAACAGTTGCTCATGTTTATACTGAAAAGTTTATTTCAATTACACTGAAAAGTGTGGTTGGATTACACTGAACAATTTACACTAAAAACTTATTTTCAGTGTAAACTTCTCAGTGTAATCCAACCACACTTTTCAATGTATTTGGAACAAACTTTTCAGTATAAACAGGATCAACTGTTGAGTAAGTGCATCATGCATCAAGTGCACAAGAGAGTTGATCTTAAAGGGATGGGGAATAAACTAAAAACATGTTTTTGTTATTGTAGAAACACATATTTGTCTTTATTGTTCTTTAAAAAGTACAAAAATCTATTTTTTAAGGACTAGTAACACACATTTGTCTTACAATAATACACATTTGCTCATATAGTAACACAATCTAGGAGCAAAATCCTAAAATAAGTCTTGCGCGAATTTTTTTTGAAAATCAACTTGATCCGCTTAGGAACCGTGAATTTTAACATGGAGCGACCCGACCTACTAATTTTTTAATATTTATCTATTTTAAGTATATTTTGTATGTGAAATATTTCACAAGAGAGTGTCTCCTCCTATAAATATTGGTTCTCTCTTTATACGTCCACAAATAACGGTGGGTATATAGTTTTTTTTTATTTTTAACTGTTACTCGGTTAGATTTTTAGACATGGTCGCTCAAACTATTTCTTTCTATATTAATTTAGATATTCAAATGTCATAATTTTATATACACACCTTTGTTGTGTTGTACAAATTGAATATTATAAATTTTAATGTGGGATTGTATAATGTGAGACGAATTGGAATAAAATAAATAAATTAAATCTATTTTATCTACTTATCAATTGAGCTTTTTAATATTTTTGTAGTTTGTAAAATATGTTGTTAATGATATATCTGTGTTGGCTCTAATATTGAGGCAATATTTTGAATAACTTCATGAATTTGTCATTTCGCATAGCACTAACTTCTATTGTCATATGGTGTCCTTAGTGATCTTGTATGCAGGATGACGATCTAAAGGTTTAGTTGTTTTCTCATTGTATGTTGGTCCAATGTTGTAATACTCATATCAACAATTAGGTCAAACTATAGCTTAGATTAGGATCAAAGGAGATCAACTTTCTTTCTTGTAGTTAGATCATTTTGGTGGTGTATTCCATACACAACCCATTTTAGATCTTAAGTCTTGTATACTTTAAATTATTTTTTTTGTATCACTACACATTATAGTGGAGATTTCACCTTGAGGAACGTATAGCTTATTGTAGTCTATACAAAGTTTTAAACCAAGGTGTCTTCTGTGTGTTTTAAGTTTTCCGTTATCCAGTGTTGCCTTAAATGTTTAAATATTTCACCCAACACATATAAGCTAGGTTTTATTTGACCCGCTTGAAGGTGGACCTAAACAGGCGGGCATGTTTGGTCTGCGTATTTTGGAGGGTTAGATGGGGTTTCGCGGGCTGGGCTACCAATTTTTTTTTTACTTATTTAAAAATATAGTAATTTATTATAAACAAATTATATGTCATATTTGTGCAATATATTATACATTTGAATCAAATTCATCAAATTTCATTTCCTATTCAAACCCTAAACTAAAATCAACATGTTTTCAAACATGGTTAACTATAAGACAAGAGTAATAGAACTTATCTTGAGGGCCTTCTATTTTTTGGTTTTTATGGAAATACAAAACGTGGAAGTATACTGAAGGAAGAGGGAAGTTTAAGAAAATGGCAAAATAGAAATTCCAATTGTATCAGGTATCGATTTCATTTGATGAACAAGTTTCACAGGAGAATGACACATCAACCAATGATTTGTGTATTATGTATGTGAACTATTGTAGAGGTGTATCTACTAAAGATGGTTATATAACCGGGCCCAACATCTAAATTTAAATAGAGTTCCTTACAATTTGGCAGCCCTATGTTTATATTCGTTTTTGGCCCATATTCCCTTAATTTGGTTCAACATTTCAAATTTTAAGGGGCTAAGCCCGTATGTTTTGTATTGTATTGGCCAGGCCCTTCTTTTGTTAATACACTTCACCAAAAAATATTTGTTAAGAGAAATTCGGAAAACTTGACAATTTTTTAAAAATATTTCCTAAAACTAAAAAAAATTAATTTTCAAAAAATATTTCTGAATTATTTTTGAATGGAATGTATTAACAAAGAGTAAGTATCTTGTGTATTTGGTGTATGATGCATTCACTCAATAGTTGATATTGTATACACTGAAAAGTTAGTCTCAATTACACTGAAAAGTTTACACTGAAAATTATGTAAACTTTTCAATGTAATTGAGACTAACTTTTAAGTGTAATTGTGACTAACTTTTTAGTGCATTTAGTATCAACTGTTGAGTGAGTGCATCATGTACTTGGTGCATATGAGACTTTGTCATTAACAAAATATAGGATTGTAGTTAACCTGAGTCAGTATTAATATTATATCCCAATTATTAATCCATTTGTTTGATTTGGCGGGCCTATGTTTATATTTTTTTTTAGGCCCATAGATTCTTATTATAAAACTTAGGATCCAATTATATACCCCTCTATAGTTATTAGATACCCCACCCACTTAATCTACCCAACATATTTTAAATAATTATCAAATACACTCTCCATAATATATCTATATTATCCTTGCCTCTAATTATTTCAAATTTTGATACACCCACAAAAGTTCATTTCCTCTTTCCTGCATTCTACATACTTCATTTCCTCTTCCTCGCTTTTATCACGCAACGCCAAGATCCCGACACCAAGACCGTCAGCGACCTCACGAATGTCACGACAACCAAATTCCGAAAGAAAAATAAAAATAACACTATATTTCAACAACATTTATTTGAAAAACAGCTCATATTTAGGCAAAAACGTTTTTAAAAATGACTAAAATTTCGACAAAATAAGTCTTTCGAAACTCTAACAATTTTTCGACAATTTTTTGTTGAAATCCTAACCATTTTTCAACAAACTAGGTTCGAAAATCAGTGTCGCGATTTTTTTTCAAAAAACATGGGAATAACAATAACACATTATCATCGATCTTATAGGCTAAAAATACGAAAATCTTGGTACACAAGACTCAAAACATAAATAAAAAAACAACATTATAAGAAAAATTAAATTTATACTTCATCAAACAAATATTCAAACAAATGCACTTACACAAGTAGCGTAAGACTCCTGCGTGTACACCATTTTTGTAACAAGACACGCGAATTAAGGTTGCATCACCGTCGTAAAAATGATAAAATATTGGACAAGATGAATTTGTTCTTCTCTTTCCGTATATTCACGCTTACTGTAACTTCTCTTCTTGTTTTTTCTTGTGTCTTTTGATATTTTGATGGGTGTATCAAGTATATAGATTTTTATTTTATGAATGATAAGGATATAAAAGTCATTTGAAAAATTTATTATAATAGTTCAAAAATAAAGTGGGAGTATCTAATAAATATAGAGGGATATATAGTCGGAGCCTAAAACTTACCTTGATGCTTGGGTACATGTCGAGCGACAGTGAGGCGCAGGCTATCGAGAGGCAACGGAGGCATCTGTTTTTTTTCTGCTAATGTCTTCCATTTTTTGGCTTTTCGGGAAGTACAAAATGTAGGGGTATATTGAAAGAAGAGGGAAGTTTAAGAAGATAACACAATTGAAAATTCAATGGTATCACTAAATGAATATTATGGTATCGATTTTATATGATGAATAAGTTTTCCATAAGGATGACTCATCTTCATCAACTAGGGTTGTTCACGGTGCGGACCAAAACGGATATTTGGAAATATCCGTATCCGTACCAAAGTTCGGTTACTTTAAAATTCGAGTGTCTGTGTTCATACCAAAATTTCGGTACGGTATGGTATGGATATTTTATTTTTCAATAAGGATCGGAGCGGATTTTCGGTTACGACCAGATTGAATCGGTACGGAACGGAGCGGAGAGGAGAAACGGAATTTTTACCCTTTTTTTTATCATTTTCTCCTTTTCTTTAATCAATTTAAAAAAAAAAAACAAAATTGATGCATGCATACTCACACGAATACTACACAACTTCAACCACAATCAAACATATATCAATACAAGCTTGAATATAACACATTTATAATAATGGATGTTTAAAAAATTAACGTAAATCGCCACCAATATATTTCAAATATATATATATATATATTTTATATACTATATTTTTAATAATCTTGCTACAAGATTATTAAAAATATAGTATATAAAATATATATATATATATATATTTGAAATATCTTGTGAATGGAAAGTGCAATATTAAAATCTAATTCTTGACATAGGGTACACCATATCCAAGTTTTTGTAAGAAATGAATATACATGAACAATAAAATTAAAAGAATAGAAAATTAAATTTAAATCATTTTGATATACATCTAAACATATGTTAATATTATAAGAACTTAATAAGATAAATAATATAGTGTTTGTATTCTAAAAAGGAGGAGAAATTATGCTTATCGTATAGTTGTACTTGAATTCAATAACATTATAATAATGTTTGATAAATAAAAAATAATTAAAATTTAATACATATTTAATTCGATTATTCAGTTCGGTATGGTCATATTCGATTTTTCGGTACGGTTAATTTGGTAATATTCAGATCCGTACCAAAAAAATATTATGTTCGATTTCGGTACGGTTAAAATAAAAAAGTCCATAAATCTTTCGGTACAGTTTTTTTTCAATACGGATTTCGGTACGAGTTTGATAATCTCTGAACTCCGTGAAAAGCCCTATCATCAACCAATGATTTGAGTATTATGTAGGTGAACTAATATAGATGTGCATCTAGTAAAGATGGGGTATATAACCTGGCCCAATTTCTAAATTTAAACTGAGTTTCGTACCATTTGGCTCTTTTTTGGCCCATATTTCCTTAATTAGGTTCAACAATTTAAATGGGCTTCTGAAAATTCCTAAGGGTCGGATAAAATACAGTCTTTTCTTCTGTGACACACTCCACTAAAAATATGTTCAGAAATTAAATTAAAAAAAGTTACACATCTTAGAAAAAGGTTTCCAAAAATTGTCACATTAAAAAAAAAAAAAAAAAAATTCCGAACATTTTTTTAGTTGAGTAGATTAATAAAATATAGCCCGCATGGGCGTAGCTCAGCTGGTTCCTGGGTGGCAGATTGCTACAAGGACGCAGGATCGAGCCCTGGCAGCCGCAGTGTGGGAGTTTTATCCCTCCAATGTGGGGGATAGCTTCTTGTGGGCACCAGACACTGGTCCTCCCACCTAATGGGCCGCTGAGTCACCATGATTTACTTCCTCCACCCAATCCTGTCGGGCCAGGGGGTGGGGGCGAGGGCTTCGCCTTTTGCTACAAAGATTAATAAAATATAGAACGGTCCATTTTTTTCAAATTATTTTTACATCATCACAAAATCTTTCAAAAGAAAGAAAAGAAAAAAACATTATCACAAAAAAAAAAACGGAATTTCGTTTTCCTAACGACTAATCCAAAATTAGCGGGTAGAATTGGTTCCATGTCCGTTACCTAAATTCCCCAAAACCATGTCTATGGCTACAACCCTCATCGTCCCAAAACCCTTGCCTAAATCCCATCTCATCCGACCTAGCTCACCTCCGATCAATCTCCGCCGCAGCTGCCGTTCACCGTTGTCCGTGAAATGCCAAGCGGCCGGAGAATCGCCGGAGACGGCCGCCGTCTACCGAGGCGTCTACGGCCCATGGAAAGTCGAATCGTCCGACGTTTCCGAAGTGGTTCTGTACAGATCGGGGCTCGTCACCGCCGCCTCGTCATTCGTGATTGCGTCCTCCGCGGCGTTTCTGAGCAGTAGTGATTCGGAATTGGTTGATTTGATCAGAAGAAACTTGGATTTGTTCTACGGTGTTGGAGCTTGTGGATTGGGGCTATCGCTGGTTTTGATTCACATATATGTTACGGAGATTAAGCGCACGCTTCAGGCGCTGTGGGCGATTGGCGCTGTTGGATCGGTGGCAGCTTATGCGGCGTTGGCTCAGCCGGCGGGGAAGAGTTTGGTGGAATATGTTGTTGAGAATCCGACGGCTGTTTGGCTCGTTGGTCCACTGTTTGCTGCTTTAACTGGCCTCGTCTTCAAGGAAGGTAATGAGGTTTCTTCCTTCTTTCTCAATTGCAAATTAATTGACCTAGCTCTGAGTTATAAGTTTAATTACACTCTTCATATAAAAATTATGCTGGTAGAGACAGTATCAAATTTGACATTTAATTTAATAAGGGGGCGTTTGGTTCAAATTCTTCAATAATGGTAATAAAAATTTATTTTCTATCTATTTCTCAATATAAAAATATTAGTTGGGGGAAGGATCGTCCCCTGGTAGTTTCATTATTAGTGTTATGCCCCAATTTTAAAATAAAAGTGGTTGTTGTTGGTTGGATAAGGAGGAGAGTGATGGAGGAGAATGGTTGTAGGAGGGAAAAGGGTAATCAAAATGAGATAGTGATTACCTTATTTAGAAGGAAAATTAATAGTTTTGTTCTCATGAAACATTATAAATTATAATTACATTAATTTTTTATCTCATTCTCATTATTATTGGAAAATTGCTTGCCAAGTGCCCCTAAGAAGATAGTTGTATTAGGGGGTCTGGTGAATCAAGATAATAAACTTGTCCATCTTAATTATAGTACTCCTCCTTCCGATTTTACTAGATCTATTTGATTTGGCACGGGTTTTAAGAAAGTGGGTTGTAAGTTGTAAAATATATCTTTTGAGTAGGTCTTGTATGAGACCGTCTCATAGCATAGACAATGGGAATTGGTGTAACTAGGGCATTGACTCATTAACACCTTGATAGGAGTAGGTGTTAATTTGTGTTGTCTCATGCCATGAGACGGTCTCATACAAGTTTTTGCCATATCTTTTTCAGGAAATAAGCCTAGCAAAATTGGACATCCAAAAAAAGAAAAATAGGCCTAGTAAAATTGGACGGAGGGAGTATATTTTTTAAATAAGCCTACTCTGATTTCTTAGAATCAATTCTTACTAAGCTGAATAAGCTTCAATTGAGCTCAATACCAGTCAAGTTCAAAGGAGTTTGTTGATAGGATTAAGGTAGGTAGTTTAGTTGGCTCTTGGAGAATGACATGTTTATTGACCTAGGAGGTTATTGAAGTTGTAATTGCTACGTAATTGACGGTATTTGGGAACGGATGTTTCTTCTCACTTGATAAAACTTTTTCTTTACTAATCAAAAAAAGGTTAAAGAATAGTTCCATATATTTGATAGTATGTTTTGCTTCCTCCGTCCATTAAAAGTATGCTCACTTGTCTTATTTGTCCGTCCACCAAAACTATATTCATTCTTTTTTTGGAAACAACTATTTTATTATCATCCTCCAACCATCGTTTAATTGCTCAAAATGTCATTGACTTTACACTTACAAACAATCACTTTATTTATAAATGAACTCTACAATACCCCTACTTTTTTCTTAAAACTTGTGCCCAATGGATGGAAGGAGTATCTTAGCTTGAAAGTAGCCAGTAAAAAGTTTCTGCTAAACTAAAGTAGTTCAATTTGTTTAACAAACTGATGATTGCTACAGGGCTTTGCTATGGCAAGTTGGAAGCTGGTATATTAACATTCATCATTCCAACTATTCTGCTTGGGCATCTGGTTTGTTTTACACCTGATCATTACTATCCCATTCAAGGCTTCTCTTCCTACGTCTCATATCGAATGGTTTCAGAAGAAAAATTATCTCAAGTTTCTTGATTCTAATTGAATAATTTCTTTGGCGCTTGGATAATAGTAGTTTTATTATTCGACTAATAGACATTTTTGGTGCACAGACCGGGTTGATGGATGAAGGTACTAAACTCGCGTTGTTGGGTGTATGGATGGCGCTATTTGTCGTGTTCGCTGGAAGAAAGTTCAGTCAACCTATTAAGGTATACATGCTTTTGTTGCCTTGTCATTTTGGTGTTCTATATAGATTAAGAATGTTGTTTCGTGTCGTGCTGTAATGGCTTTGTGTGAATGCAACACGATCTTGTTTGTTGTGCAGGATGATATAGGAGACAAGTCTGTTTTCATTTTCAATGCATTGCCCGACGAGGAGAAAGCAGCGCTGATCCGAAGGCTGGAGGAGGAGAAGTCTCCTGTGGATCTCGATTAGGTAGGCAAATAATTTACTGTCAAATAGGAAACTACACTACACTACACTATGTTGCTACAAATTTTGCAGAATGTGTATCATGTGTAAGAGTAATAGATGATACAAGAAATTTAGTGAATTTGGTGGACCTCATTAGTCATTAATGTGTTGCCTTTGATAAACATAGATATGAATTAAGACATCTTTGCAGGGTTTACCCTACGCCTCCACAAGGTAAACTAATCTCAACTTCTTTACTGAGATATTTGCAACTGAGTGAAAGAAATGAAAGAAATTCCTAAGTAATTCTAGACTAAGACATTCAAAGCCATTATATCCATCTTTCCACCCAAACAACTAGAATTTGTTTACTATAAATACAAGTTAATAGGTCTTTTTGTGGAACTTGTTCCAAAACAATCAGTATTTGTTTACTATATATACATCTTAAAAAATTATTGAGTAGATCTAATGTGAAATTTATTAATACTCCCTCGTCCATGAAATTTTTACCCATTTACTGTTGGGCTCAGTTTATAATGAAAATTAGTATTTTATTGAAAAAGTGGATAAATTAGATAAAGTAAGAGTATTGTGGTGGATATTGTGGGACTCATTTATCTGTTTGTGAGTGTAGTTTATTTCCAAAAGAGGAATGAGTAAAAATTTGGTGGACAGACAAAAAAGGAAAGCGGGTAAAAATTTCGTGGACGGATGAAGTAATAAGAATATGATGTCATTAAATTAATTTACTGATACTATTACATGCATTTCATGATACAACTATATACATCAACAGTAACCATATTTGTGAGTAAATATAAAAATTACCATATTAATGGCATAAATTTCATAATATAAAACTTATTCACATAAAAATTTGTGAAATTATTCCATGAAACCAACCTTTATTGGTCCATTGTCATGCTCATTGATTTTGTAGGCTGCCAAAAATTTGTAATACAAGTCCATTATAAACTATTAAACGTATAAATTTAAAGTAACACTCAAATGCAACTAATGCACAAATAATACTTTTTCGTCCCAATTTTATTTTTTCATTTAATTCTTTTATTTTAATGTGAGACTCAATTTATAATTTTTTAATGGATAAAATGATTTTTTTTATGATGGCTTATTGTTCAAATTTAAGTGCATGAGACAAAGTGAAAATGTTTTCCTATATAATTATTAGTGGAATGAGATATAATTTAGAAGTGTTTGAAAGGGGTAAATAGTGCAACGGGAAAACAAAACTGGGACAGGGGGAGTATTAATCAATGGAAATAATTATACAAAAAATCTCCTACTAACAAGTTTTATAATATGAAATTTATATCATTATATGCATTCACTTATAGCATTAGACTTATAAACTAAAATTATATTATAAAATGTTATGGTATTAGTATATGTATGTAATTATATTAGTAAACAGATGTAGTGGTATCAGTTTTATATTATGAACAAGTTTAACAGGAGATATACTCATATTTATATGACATTATTATTTAATAAAAATAACTAATATTAATTAAATTAATATCATTTAAAAATGTACTTAAATTACACAAATAAGTATCTGCCAAAAATGTATCTAAAAAATGTATCAACAAATTTAATAACTTGATTTGTGTATGCTGACATTGGATAACATGACCAGCACAGAAAATCGTACCAAAATAAAACTAGGTATAATTTCTGCTACCTTGTTGCCACTGCCTAGTAGGGTTTTAAGGGTGCTGTATCATATGTTTAAATTGCATTTGAATAGAATCATTTGAAAATAAATGGATCTAAGATTTCATGGATTTCAAATAATATATTTTGCAAAATATTTTAAATTTCTTTAATTTTGAACTAGAATTAAAGTTGAATGTTTGAAATCCATCAATTTGAATATTTTACCGAACAAGTGGAATAAATTTAGGCGGCGCTTGGTTAAGAACACTTTAATGGTAATGGAAATGAAAATTTATTTTCCATTTATGCCCCCATAATAAAAATGATATGTTGGGAGAAGGATTGTTCCAATGGTGGTTGCATTGCTAGTGGCATACCTAATTTTGGAATTGAAGTGGACAACAAATGTTTGTTGATGGTTGTTGGTGAAGGAATAAGTGAGTGATTGAGGGGGATGATTGTAGGAAGGAAATTGGATAATCAAAATGGAGTATTGATTACCATATTTAGGAGGAGGGGTGATGATTTTGTTCTAATGAACCTCATAATTACACTAATTTTTAAACGCATTCACATTATCATTGAAAAAATGTTAACCAAGCGTCTCCTTGCATTGTGAATTTAAAATTCATATGTTCAAATTTCTCCATTCGAACACAATGGTTAAAGTATTACTCCCATGGTCCAATAGTAATAGATTCAAATCACAACTTTATGGATAAAAGAAAAGGTAGGCACTGCCCGGTAGTTAGCATAGAAAAAATTGTACATGAGGGAGCCTGGTGAGAAAGTAACTAGTATAGCTGAATAAGAAATATATGATGGTTCAAGATCAACTAAAGACATTAAACCAAATATTATACATACAAAATGTGCCATACATTCTTGAAAAATACATTACAAAAACCATGGGGGTAATTTCAGAAGTACATGATTCAATACAGATTACAGATAGTAAACCCCAATCATCAAAATGAATGTTTCGAAAGTATTCTCCCAAAAAATTACCGAGAGAATCTATTACCATGAAAATTAATAAACTATTTATCCCCACCCCATAAAAAGAAAAATTAAAAGGTTCCTCAGAGTCTCAGACCAGCAGTTACAGCAGAAGTATGTAAAGATAGAGAAGGAGCAAAGTATGTCATTTACATCATTCAAATCTAGCATCATCTTTGCTTTCTCACCAGCCTGAATCTAGTTCGCCCCAGCCTTCTTGCGCTTGTAGTTTCTCTTAGGTTTGTCGGCTTTTGCAGTTTCTTCTGTACCACCACCGGAAGCTCCGTCTGTAGCACCACCACCAGCTTTCTTTCGCTTGGAAACTCGTCTATCTTTCGTACCACCTGAAAGTTTTTCACCCTCTTTATCCTTCTCATCTGCTTTCAGAATTTCATCATTCAGGTCAGAATTTGTTTTATCTTTAATTTCAGCATTGATATCGCAATTCTCTTTATCATCTGCTTTCAGAATTTCATCATTCAGATCAGAATTTGCTTTATCTTTATTTTCAGCATTGATATCACAATTCTCTTTATCATCTGCCTTCAGAATTTCGTCATTCAGATCAGCCTTCTCCTTATCTTCAGCAACATCGCTGCTGAGGTTTTCGCCCATGCTAGTAGAATCGACGTTGTCAGACTCTTCTTCATCCATGTTATTCTCATCACCAGCTTCACCTTCTTCCACATCCACATCAGCCTCGGTTTCTTTAGCAGCTAATCTTTCCTCCTCTTCCTCCTTCATCTGGTTCAGTAGTGATTCAATGACATTCATCAACTCCCTGTTGACCTGCAAACAAACTCACTCGTGTTCATCTTTACAGATCTATATAGCATCTGAGAATTTATTTTCCTAAAATGTAAAGCAATAGTATTGGTACCTGGGGATTCTGAAGGAAATCAGATAAATCATTTGTACAAGATGGACATTTCATAACATTCTTCTGTGTTCGGAGTGTCCTTCCTCCATGTGCCCTCTCTTTTACTAAAGATTTACCAGCAAACACCCCCTCTAAGCATGCCTTGCAGAAGTTATGAGCACAGGGAGTAGTGAGTGGCTCAACCATCACTTTTCGGCAGACGAGGCAACTAAATTCTACATTACCAATATCAAATGAATTTTCACAATCAAAAACTCAAACTTCATATGAGAACTTCAATAATTATCAGGAAAGGACAGCAAATTAATAAGCAGTATTGATATGAGAATATTACCTTTCAAAAGCTTCTCTTTTACAGATCCTCGCCTCTGAGACCTCCCTTTCTTTTTACCATCAGCATCACATTCACCTGGTTGTTTGCGACTTTTTGGTGGAGGTCTCGTCCATTTCCAGGTACCCTGTTGCTCCTGACCAAAAGTTATATACAGCCGAGATTTAAGTATACTTGCTTTGCCCATTGAATTAGAGGGGTATAGTGCCCACCCCATGCAAATCTCAAAATTCAATCACAGGAACTATCACTAGGACATAAATAATTAACCAAGTCAGACTATTATTTCTCACATCAAAATCCCAGGCAGGAGTCTTTTTTCTTTCTGTAATATTGACAGCATTCTTCAACTCCGGAATATTAGGAAGTGAAGATCTTGGGCGGTCACCTTGGTCATCACTAGCAAAAAAAGAAGAGAGTTTCATATAGAATTTAACTGAGTTTAAGGATATGTAACGAATTAGATATGGTGGAGGCAGGTGATGATGCAATAATGGAACAACTCACCTTGTCCATGGCGCAGGTTCATTATCACAACGAACAAAAAGGTAACGACAGAGCAGAAAACCCTGTAAAAATTTAAAAAAAAAATAATTGGAGAATTTAAATAACAAGGCAATGAAATCTTTTCAAGATAGATTTTCTACTTCTTTTCCAGCCTTGCGCCAACATTTTTCAATCCGGTAAATCCCATCATAACGGACTCCAGTCTGTGGGGCATAAGAGGACCGCTTTTCTTTATGGGACCTGCCAATAAAAAAAGAAAAAAATGGTGTGACATTGAAAAGATGCATTAGGAGCAAAATAGTACAAGGACTACAACTGTCTAGGTGCTGGTTGAAACCTTTGTTGGCAGTTAACAGTGATTTACGTGTTTACATGAACACAAACAGTAATAAACCCTCTGAAAGTATTCTCAATAATGGAAGCATTGAACGTTCATAATAACTGCTCATAGTTTCCAAATAACAGAAAACATTTGAGAAGCCACCAGAAAAATGAGTATGTGCCAATTAATTACCAAGGTCATTTTCTTAAAGAGGAAAATAAAGTTCATGAGCTAACTTTGTTCACGAGTATAACCACTAATGGCACAAGGAAATGTTAGATAAAGGATAGTCTTTGTAGTATTTCTACACTAACATAATTCAGCTTCAAAACATTCAACTAGGAACATAAATGCTGAGCAATGAAATTAAGTCAATAGTAAGATTTATGATCATGCCCAGGGTTATGGCAGAAAGATCTGCATACCAAGTTACTACCATTTGTCTATGATACTTTCCCAAAATCTTTAATTGTCTAAAGCTTTAGCTCTGCCCACCATCCATTACAAAGCAAAATTAAAACAAGTCCTGTCAAATTAAACATCATATGTGCTGAGACAGACCAAGACATGCTAGATAGACTTGATTGATCGTTCAAAAAGGGCATTAATCAAAACTCAAAGCAACTGTCATAACTTAAGCTTCTCTTTAGCAGTTATTATTTGATGATAGATCCCATAAAACAAAATTGCAGCTGCTTTAGGTAATAAACATTGTTTCGCATTTCCTAACAAAAAATATAAGCTTACCTCACAACACGTACAGGATAACCCTGTTGGCAACTGAGACGTAAGGCTTCATTAGAATGCGTAAACTTCTGGTCAAATGAATGGATCTTATTCGTCCTTTTATTCCCACTAAGATCACGTCCACCACTGCAAGCAGAATCAAAGTAAAGAATTTAGGTCATTATAGTAAATTAGTAATGCAACACCTCAGTAGTAGACACGGGAGTAGTGTGTTATGGGAATCGATTTTAAGGTATATTAAATCCATCTTGTAAATAACTAACAGGCAAATGTAAATTAATTGGACATCGGGCTATTTCCCAAGACAGCAAACAAAACTAGTGGCATATCAAGCAAGTCCATATGTAAGGGTCACATACATAATCCAAACTGCCTCCTTGTAAAAGAACTGTTCTGTCATAACATTAAAAGTCCAAGTTAGCAAATTTCATTATTTTAAAGTATTAGGGCACACCGTGCATTAATACAAGGATCGTTTCCACACAAATTGATGTTAAGAAACCACACTTCACAAGATATTTAGAAGTAACCTGAAAAGTAATATTATGATCGACCGACAACTGGTTACCTGAACTAGTTCAACGTCGCACGAATTACCTATGATGATTGACCACAAAAAAATCACATTTCCACAGAAATGGAAAAACATTAAAAATAAAATTATGCATGCATCAATAATTTGAGAAACAGTGAGCCTCGTAGTACAATTAACTCTCGGCTTTATATGCAAACTTTAGTTTCGCATTAACTTCGGACAAATATTGAGGAACGCGTGTAAGATTCTAAAGCGTAACAAAGACTAACATGGTATAGCATCAACTAATACCTTCCTGTGTAGAGGAACCACTCTCCATGATCCTCGTCGTCCTCATAACCCCCAGAGAGTGCAACAGACTGAGCCCCATAATCTGATTGACCATGAATACCAGCAACATGCGTAAAATGAGCCCCCCACTGCCTGCATTCCATCCTATCTTCCCAAGTTTCTCCAACCAAAACACCTAGCTTCCGGGTAGGGTCATACTCTGCTGTAATTGGACCCAAAAAATCCAGAGGAACTGTGACAAAAATCTTCCCACTGCATGCATTAGCCTTTCCAGTTTTTTTTGCTCGTTCAGTGGTAAATGCTTTGTCGGGACGGTCTTGGTTGTGAATAAAATGGTATGTTTTCGGCGGGCCTCCTGAAAAATTAGGCTGGTCAGCTTTGGCCATTCTGATTGCCATGACAATAGCAGAGTTAATTCGAGGCTCCATTGTCATCTTCAATGGGATTGGCTTGCGGCAAATAGCACAAGTCTTGTTCTGCCCAATCCATTTTTGAAAGCACTTCAAGCAAAAGTTGTGGCCACAAGGAGTCTGAATAAAGAAAGATATAATGAATGTGTGAGCTTTTTAACTTGCATAATAGCGGGTTGCAGTTGAAAACACATTTATGAAATCATTGTCTCCTTTACATTGCTAGCTCAGTCATGCAACTAATCAAGAGACAATTTAGAGTCTAAATGTTATTCACAGTAACCACAAATAAGGCCATTTCATCAGAGCATCACCTTGTGCGAGAAACATGTCAGTAGACAATAATATTACTTGAATTCAGTAATCAAAATCTGTAAACCCGAGATTTTGTAAACAAAATAATTTATTTAAAAACAGCAGAAAATGGCAGGGGAAAATTCGTAAAAATAACTACAAACATTATAAAACAGCAGGTTTGCTTTTGCTTGAAGAAGAAAGCAAAAAGAAGAAAGAATCTAAAGCACCAGAAAGCAAAGGAAAGTCCAAAATCTATAAAACGCCGAGAAAATAATCACTTAAACCAAAACGACGCCGTTTCAGAAATACCAGAGAGACCAGTCAAAATAATCACCATTTTCGCCGCTGCAAAAGTCAAATCGCTCGAGATTCCCAAATCAAACACAGGTATACAAATTTCAAACACAGAGAGGAAAAAGTAGCAAACCGTACAGAGACGGGCCGATCGAGAAGCTGCATGCAAATGCAGCAGTTGAACTTATCCCCCAAATACCTCAAACCACCCCCGCCGCCGCCACCATTCTTCTCTGTCCCCTCCTCCTTCGCTTTCCCGTCGTCGGCGGCGCCTCCGCCGGACAACACCTCCTGCCGGCGCTTCGCCTTCTCCTGATCAGTGAGTGAAGCATCCGACTCGATCGCGCGAATCCTCTCCACCAGGCCTCCGCCGCTGACCGCCGGTTTGGCGACGTCTCCGGCGAGATCTGAACAGTCCGGGCACTCCCAGTGAGCTGCATCGGCTAGGGTTTTCGGAGGAGTGGATAGACACGCGGCGTGCCAGGGCGTGACGCAGGTCTTGCAGGTGATGATTTCCCCCTCCGCCGGCTTGTGCTTGCAGACCATGCAAACGCCGTCGCCGTCGCCATCGCAGGGGAGGTCGCTAACTTGCGCCATTGTGGTTAATTATAGCAAACAGCAATTAAAAAAGGCTATGAAATGAAATGAAAGTGGAGTATGGGGAGAGTGGTTGGTTCTGGGGGTATGCGCTTAAATACAGGAGTGAAATTAGGGACTGTTTGGCGCGGACTTGAAAATTGGAATTAATTTTAGGGGAAACTTTTTTGAATTTTTTCATTTTTCGCTCCCTTCCCTTGCCCACCATTTTCGGCCTATTACCAACGTTACTTTCTACATACATTGTATATTAATATTACATGCCAAATAAACTATAAAAATTATAAATACCCCCACCATCCCGATATTATTTATATATTTAAAATGACACATTTTTTTTAAAAATGTATTTTTTAAGTAAATTAATGGTATATATCTAGATACAGAATATGTATACAAATCAATATTTTCTTTTATTCGGGTATTTAAATAATGGATTAATGGCAAATAAAATCACGATATTTTCGCTAATTGTTATTTAATTTAAACTTTTGAATCGTTGCAAATAAAACTTCAACCTTAAATTTGTTAGCAATTCAACCAAATGACATATTTCAATCTACTCGAAAATGATGATTAGTTATGTGTTGTCATCCGAACCAATCTAAACATATTAATACAATTAATTATTCATTGTCGAGTAAGTGGAACATCATGTTAGGACAATAAAAAATTTATTTGTTGGTTCAAATTGCAACCAAATGTTAAGTTGAAGTTTTGTTTGCAAAGATTCAAAAGTTTAGATTAAATTGCAATTTGCGAAAAGATTGTGATTTTATTTACAATTAACCCTTAAATAATTTTGGAACGAAAGAATAAAAAATGTGCAAATAATTATAGAACGAGGAATAAAATATAAAAATAATCATAAAGATTTCCTATACAAAAGGCATTGAAATTTACCATTCCAAATTTCTAATTAAAATAAATGTTTTATTCTTTTTACATTGGAATCCCACAAAGCACAAAGAGACACATTAGTAATCATGAATTTATTTTTGACAACATGATGATGGTAATTTAATTAAGATGTTAAAGTGTGTGTTCACATTAAAATATTGAAGTTGGACACACAACAGAAATAAAACGATTTCTCTTTACACTGAGTTTAAATTATAAAAAGTAAACATAGATGAAATAATATTCATAACACGATAAAATTATTTGGCAAAAATTTGTGTGAAACGGTTTTACGGTGAGATGTTTCACAAAATGACAAAAATTAACACATTTCTTTCAAAGTGATAATGTGACATGCTGAACTTATATGTGATATCATCGTAGACGATTTAACGCAAGATCTACTCGAATTATTTTTCTCCACAGTAACTTTAGATTAAAATATAAGATGTAATGAACATCGCATGACAGTATTTATGGCACGACGCGGATATATTTTTTAATGCAACATAAATGACTTACGACAAATGGATAGTATTTAGTTTCATTACATGTTTTTTCGATTTTTCATTATTTGGGTACGAGGTATACTATATCCTCTATATTTGAAATTTAAAAGGTTCGTGTATCTGCAGCTTTTTTATGGTCAGATATTCTACTCATGATTAACTTCATAGTTTATTTGTGCTAGAGAGAAAAAAAAAATCACCTGTATAGATTTAATACAAGAAAAAGTAAACTAATCAATGAATGATGGTTCGTGAAGGACATGCAAGCATTTTAGGTTGCAAGGATCTAACGAAAGAGTGAAAGTCGTTTTATATAAATAGTATGATGATTCGGTATTGATATTCTATCTTTATAGAACCAATGGCGTCAGTAGGAGGAGAATTCTAATGAAACAGGGCGGAGCTTTTAAGGGGCTAGGCTGAGCTCAGCTTCTGAGATTTTGAGTTTTTTTCTAGGTAAAAATTTTAAAAAAACATTTTAGCCCGGCCAAGAATCGAACTTGTATTTATATTAGACTTTCAATCCATCCTAATTATTTTTTCTAGCTCCGCTCTTATTACGCTGGATTATGTTTTGTGATAGATGAGACGTGGAGGACACACAAAAGCTTTCACGCGTTTGGAATATGGTGAAAGTAGCGAGAGATGATTGAAAATTTGGAATAAATGGTGTAATATGGGATTGATATTAAATTTCTTTAGAGCCTATAGTGTCAACCTCGCGGAGAATTATGATGTGGCTGAGGAAATCTTACGAAGGGATAAGAATTTTGAATTATGTTTTGCCAAGGATAAAAGTCAATTGCCTCCAGAAATATTTACACACACGTTTAATACAACATAAATTAAACTTACCAAGTTATCGTTAAGGGTACGTTTGTTTTGGGATTTAAGTGTGTGGGGGAAGTCATGACTTTGAAATCTTAGGATGTGAAAATTTTGATGAATAATATGAGTATGTGTTTGTTTTGGAATTTTAGTAGGGTGGATTTTACTTTATGTCAAATCAATGTTTATTAGTGATTGATGTTGTATTATTTTATTATATTGTGTAAGAGAAAAGTAGGAGAGAGGTTGAGTGCATGATAAAAAAAGTAATGATGTGATTGTATTTAATTATATGAAAAATAGAAATAGGTTTATAGGTAGGGATTGAATTTGGGATTTGAAAACCCGATTTTAAATCCCGAACTCGTATGGGGCGTGGATTGCAAAGTCCAAAGTCCGTCCATGTGAGTCTCAAAACAAACATACCCTAAAGGATGAGACATGACTTACATGCAATTTTCTTGTAGTAAAAGGCAGTGGAGGAAGTAAATCATGGTGACTCAGTGGCCCAGCTATCCCTACATTGGAGGAATAAAACTGGGTGGAGGAAGTAAATCATAGTAACTCAGCGGTCCAGCTATCCCTACATTGGAGGGATAAAACTCCCACACTGCGGCTGTCAGAGCTCGATCCTGCGTTCTTATAGGAATCTGTCACCCAAGAACCAACTGAGCTACGCCCATGCGGGCTGACATGCAATTTTCTACTCAAGTAGAGTTTAGATGTCAGCCGGAGGAGAATTCTTATAAAACTTGAGAAGTCTTGCGAAATCATGAAAACCAACATGACAATTTTGCTGGTTGTTATTTTGCGGTGGATGAAAGTTGGTTTCCTCCATAAGTATATGAGAAATTTGATTTACACATATATATATATATAATTTTAAAAAAAAAAGTTATTAAATCAACGAAGGGCAACTATGTAATCTATTTTGGCTCTATAGGTAGACTCCTTATCTAAACCTGTGGGTTTCTTCTCAAAATTGTACATATATATATATATATCAATATCCTTCCTATAACGAAAACAACAATAATCTAAATATTTGATGTCACGTGAATGATTTAAACCTATTGCGTATATTCCAAAAATAATTCAAAATTTTATAATTTGAAAAGGATAAAATTTGGGAAATTTGATGAAACTAGCGAAATCTCACGAACATACGAGAGTCGACATAATATTGTTGTGTTGAATTATGTTTTGCAAGGAATCAGATTCAATTGCCTCTATAAATTTTTTTGGAAATCTGATTATATAAACACACATACATACATATATATATATACACACGTTTAATACGAGAAAATTTAAACTTACCATATCGAAGGATGAGGCGTGAGGACACAAGGGCACTCTCATCATTTATCTTGGTCGCTCTTCACACCCACCAATACGGTGGCGCCCCTACTCGTTCGTTATTAGTAACAAGCAGTGTATTCTCATAAAAAAAATGTGATTTGAGTTGGTTTTATTCAAATCTATTTTACCGTACATTTGGTTCACAACTATCAATTTTAGTACAACAATTATGCTTTAATGCCTATATTTTAATGAAATAACTATTGTTTAAAGGCCTCGTTTGGTAGCAAGTATGAGATAAAATATGATATCTTAAACAATGATTCACTAAACAAATTTTATGTATACATCTTTTGTTTGGTGCATAATATATAATTGATTAAATGATATATGCAATATTTGTACTCCATAAACTTTTGATAATTATATAATTGTCATTATTACCCTCTTGATATATCTTACATTTTTACCATCCATCATAATTGTTTCCGGAAATATCAATTATATGTTTTTTTTTCATAATTGATTAAAGATTAGATGTACCCACAGGAAACATGTATTCACTGGAATTGGATTGCTTGGAAACTATACTTCTTATAAATCTAATTCCATAATCGATGAGGAAGAATAACAAAATAAGAATCAAATAAATTTTATTAAAAAACAAGTATAATAGAATTCTTCTCTTCCATTATTTCTAAAAAAAGAAGCAAAAACTACAAAAAAAAAAAAAAAAACGTTGTTTGAAGATGAATATAACTTTGTAATATATATATATATAAGTTTCAGATCAACTATTAACAAAAAAGAAGAAAAAAACGTTCTAAAAAATGCAAAACTTGAAAAACTTCTCAAAACCTGCGAATCTTGCAGTTTCTCAACACCTGCAAATCATATATGTTGTATTTGGGAAATGATGGCAAATCTCAAAACTGAAAAAATAAGTAAGACGTTTTTTTTCCGGAAATAAAACAGTGCGTTTTCTTCGTATTCTTCATCTTCTGAAAATTGGAATCAATTAATTTCAATTTTAAAATAATATATCATATTCTTCATCTTCTACTCTCCATGACATGAACATGGTTTCACCAATTATGAAAAACGGAAGTTATGGGTTGAGGGATTTATGGTTTTGTTTCTTTTTTAATGGGAAGTTGAGATATTTGGGGTTAAAAGTGGCAAAAGAAAATTATAATTATAAATAGTTTTAACAATACCACCTATGGAGATGTGATCCGTAAACACTTGGAATTAGTATAATAAAAACAGGATCCTAATTTAATACCGGGTCAACATGTTTATAGATATGGACAACCAAACATTATATTAGATATGTTAGTGTGTCTAACACTCTCTAATACTCCCTACCAAACATACCGAAAGAGTATTTATAGAGTGAAATTGGTTCATACATGAATCATTGAAGGGTAGTAGTTGTTATCACTAAAGATTATTATATTTTTTCACTTAAGGTATTAGTTATTTTTACTGAAGAGTCTTAGTTTGTTTTCACCGAACAACTAAGACTATTCAATGTAAACTAGTAATGTTCTTCAGTGAAAATAAATAATATCATTTAGTGATAACAATTACTGCCCTTCAATAATTAATGTGGGAACCAATTTCACTTATACTTTATCTTGTTTAAAATACACATACTATACAAATTTATGGGCCCATATTGTTTTTCATAATTTTTATATGAATAATTATCATGGTTTGTGACTTGCATAAATTATACTCATATTAATTTATCGTCTACTTTTATTAATGACATCCCACAATATAACCGTCTATAAATATCTATGAACCCTACAATACAATTTAATCTCCATCACACTCTCTTCAATAACTTATTGATTCAAATATAGTTATTTTATTCTTGGGTAACGTTTGGTTTGAAAAAATTTCAATGGTAATAAGAATGGGGATAAATATAGGGTAATTATAATTGTTTATGCGAACAAAAGATGATAAACAATATTATTTTTCCTCATAAATAAGATAATTATTACCTCATTTAATTACCTTTCAATCTTCTTATAATCTTACTCCTCAATCATTCTCTCATGCCATAACCAATAACTTCTTTTTTTGTCCATTTTTTACGAAACTAGAGCACAACACTAGTGATACAATCACCAAGAATATAATCATTCATTCAATATATTCGAGAGTGGAGATGAAAAATAAATTTCCATTCTCATTCCCATTGAAAAATTCAAATAAAGAAAAATATGCAAATTTCAATGGATGGAAGGATTATAATAAATTATATAACCTCAAAAGAGGATAGAAATTAATGAGATATTTCTATTAAAAGTGTGCGTCCTTTGAAATTTGTAATTATGATATAGAACGTAACAATTAGATTTTGAAAATTTTGATATGCCAATTAATCTTATTCTAATTGTAGTCCTTCCTTGTTTCTTTTTAATTATCCCATCATATCTAAATTTTTGGTTTTTATTTTTGTCACCATATCAACTTTAATATAAATTTATCTTATTTTTTCTGATAGAGTAATATTTATTGTAACCCCCTCTCTTTATATATATAATATGAGTATAATTTTTTTGATATTTTAATTAGTGATAAAATTGATTTACTTTAGTGGATAAAATAAAATAAATAAAAAAATGGAAGGAGCAATAAATTTTAAATCAAGCATACATAATCTGTAACCTCAAATGTCAAAACCTGACGGGGAGATAGAAAATCAATGATACTTTTCTATTGAAAGCTAGAGATATTTTGCAAATTGTATTTATAATAAAAGCTGGAGATATTTTGCAAATTTGATTTATTTCTTAAAAAAATGTAAACCCTACCTTGAGAGTTGAGATGCTTCAAATGATACAATAAAATTTACTTTAAAACGAAAGGAGTATATGAATTCGAGTTTATATATATTTTATTTATTTATTTTGCTTATGCTAACACACTATTATTACTGTGAATATATAGTGTTGCTGTCTAAAAATCAAATATTTTTTTTTTAGCGCAAAAATCAAATATATTTTAAAACGCATTAATTCTATTTTTATTTTTTAAATATCACAATTATACATGATATTATTATTGTGAATATATAGTGTTATTTTCTAAAGATCAAGTATTTTTTTTAAACAGCCAATAAGTTACCATACAAATGACAAAATAAAGATCATCTCAGTTTTATTAATGAAATAAGATGTTCATCCAATTGTAGAATGTGCCGAAATTGATAATTGTGATAGTTTATGATAATGTTAATTAACTGGTTCCCATTATAAAATACCATCGCTAAGATTACTGGACCCAGATATTTATTTACCTCTTTTTATATACAAAATTAAAATATAGTAGTAATTGATTGCCGGAGAATGTCTTATAATGAATTAGAACTGTCCCTAACATCATTTAAATATAAGTATAATATTCTTTTTTAAAAATAATATAGTAAAATAGACACGTAGGTGACCTAATATAAAGGATGTAATGGACCTAGATTAATTTTTTAATCCAAGAAATCTCAAATCATAACCAATGAATACATTCATATATAATCCAACAAATATAAAATAAAAATGATGGGAATACCAATAAGTCAACGAAGATCGAAGTTAGTACGCAGACAAATAATGTACTACCTTATATGTTAGTTCTAACTTGTACATCCTTAATATTTTTAAGTGAAAGTAATTACTATTAATAATATAATAGTATATTTTGGAAAATAAATAATATAATTAAAAATATTTATTTAAATTGTGTGGTATACCAGGTATATTTCTTCACAAATTATATAGGATATGTATAAAAAAAACTATGTAAATAAAGTGGCCAGTAAGTCTCGTATGAAATTGATATTGCTTTTCAATAGAAGTGTTATTACTTTCAAAGTAATTCGTATCACTTTTTAAAAAATATATGTAAAATATATCATTTTAAGAAAAAAATTGAAAAAGTGTTACTACCTCCATTCATGAAAAATTGTTTTGTTTCTTTCACTGTTTTTTTCTTTGATATGTTGAAGGTATTACGGGGTATTGTGAGGTTCATTGATTAATAAAGTGATTGTTATGAATAATATATGTAATTGTATTCATAAATGAACCTCACAATATCTCATAATACCCTCTAACCAACATATCACAAAAAAAAAAAAAAAAAACTATTGACATATGATGAGCAGTTGCCACATGGACGAGCTGCTTCCTCTTGGCAAGCAGCTTCTACATGGACGAGCAACTGTCCCCTTGACGAGCAGCTGCTACACAACTGAGTCAAGTCAATCAATGTGGACGAGCAGTTGCTACACAACTGAGCCAAGTCAATCGATATGGACGGGCAGCTGTCCTCTTGACGAGCAGCTGCTACACAACTGAGTCAAGTCAATCGATATGGACGAGCAGCTGTCATCTTGATGAACAACTTCCCCATGACGAGCTGCTGCTACACAACTGAGCCAAGTCAATCGACATGGACGAGTAGTTGTCCTCTTGACGAGCAGCTGGTACACAACTGAGCCAAGTCAATCGATATGGACGAGCAGCTACACCATGACGAGTAGCTGCCCTATACAACTAACAACTATGCTACATAAATGACCAACATGACGAGCAACCTTGTTAGGCGAACCGCTCCAATAGGCGAACAACTTCTGAAGATAAGCGAACAAATTTTAGGCACTAATGCCCGGATTATATTTTAATCTAACCAAGCCAAGAGTGACGAACAGGTATGACACAAGGGTGGTGCCTAGATCAGAGAGTGATGTGTCAATCCTGCTACCATATCACCCGGCGAACAACTTTTGAGCGAACAACTGCTCCATGAACAGCTGAAGAAAAGACCAAGATTGGGGAACAATAGAAATGCTATGGGCGAACAACTTTCATCCGCCGTACAAAGGCGACGCACAACTTAGAACGAAGAACTCCATATGGAAATCAACAAACTGAGCAAGAACGAACTACTCCAAGGACAAGATAGACATTAAAGAAGACTTTGTAACTAAGTTAAGGCTTAGATAAGGTCAAACTAGTCAAACAATACACATGTTAAACATGCAAACCTAGAATCTCAAGAGTATTGTCCACCACCTACTTGGTGGTTTGTATAAATAAGTTGGTTTCCATTTTATAAAAGAAGCACAAAATTCACAAATGCAACCTTACTCTGCTCACACATACTAAAACACCTTAATCTACACACATACGAACCAAATACGTATTCAATACACGCATCTATCTTTTTTCTACCCGAATAATCAAATTCACTATTTACGGTAGTGATCAATCACACGTAATTGTTTGATGATCTAATTAGCAACTAAAAACAATCACTAATCCACGTGATTAGAAACAATCGTCAACAACTATGAAAGAAACAGGACCATGTTACACAAACATAGAAAATACATTTTATAGTATAAAATTAACAACATATCTATAAAAAAAATTGAAACATTCTCACACAAATTTTTGTCTAAATCTATAGTTCTCTATAGAAGATTTTATATTTTCTATAAAGAAAGTAATGGTAGTACTCCATATTAATTATAAAATAAAATAACAATAAATCCACACCCAATTCTATTACATCACTCGAATTAAATATAAAATGGACATATTGTCACAAACATTAATCCAGATTTCCAGTAACTCAACCTACTTTTGACTTGACCACATTTATGATTTATGTGATTTATAGTGCCTAGAATATTAGATTTTCCTTTTTATCATTCTATTGTGTTTTATTACATATACATATTTTTTTTTAAAATAGCATAAGCATGAAAAATTTCACCACCCTCTTTCACACGCACTTTATTACTGTGTATTCATCTGCACCGTGAATTTCAATTTTATTTTAATAGAGTGTGAACATAAAAAGAAACACGGGTGGAAGTAAAAAAAGAATCGGAGCAGATTAATTACTGAAATTTACAATTCATACACTAGTGGCACGCAAGTTTATCTTTTATATGATTTTGACATCAAGATCAAATTTATTTTAATCTCAAAATAAAATAATAACTTATACCATAAAGAAAAAGAAGGAATTGAAAAGCAAGACACTACTTTGTGTCTGCGACTCTATAATAAACATGTCTCGCTAATTTATTATACAATCATATGCAATGATTAAAAAAAAAAAAAAACTATGAACAGTTCACGTAAACTCTATTCTTCCATACATAAAATGTTACTATTTAACATATAATATATCACTATTTAATGATTTTGAAAAAAAAAAACGACACATGAAATCAAAAAAAATTAAATAGTGAAACTTCTTATGATAAATAGTGACACTTTATATAATAAATATTACTCACTACGTCCTCAAATACTCTTCATATTTTGGGAGACACTTTTTTTAAAGAAAAATAGTGTAATGAGTAAAGTATTGAGGGTGATGGTTAAAATTTTATATTAAATAATTGAAATTAGTTGGAGTGAGTGTAAAAAGTAATGTCATTTTGTGTAGATATGTGAATATTGTGAAAATAAAGGTTAATTATGAATTTTCATTTATAGGGCGTGTAAAGTATTTAAAAACGAATGGAAAAAAAAAACGTGCAAATTAATTGTGGATGGGAAAGTAATACTTAAAAAGAAAAAAAATCACGTGAATTTAATTTTATAAGAGAACAATTCTAATTTTAATTTTCAGCATCCGTCCTTGCATGATTAAGCGAAAAGATTGAGGCCAAAATTAAATATATTAAAATACGATAATATAATGTAACTCAACTTATTGATTTTGGGTTTGATGGAATTCATCCTTGATAATACTTAAAGAAAAGGGTACATAATGGCAAAAGGAAATCACTGACATTTTCGCATTTTTTCAGTTACGTAAGTATTAAAATTTATAATCCGATAACAATCTTTTAAATTGTTGTAATTCTATTGACTATTTCCCAAAAAACCCGCTAATGTATCATTGTGAAAAATTGCAAAAGAATTAAAAAGCTACGACTAAAAATAAATAGCAAAATATGATAAAATTAAAACAATAATGAAAAATCGTGAATTTATTTATATTAAAGAAATTAATCAACTACCACATTAGTACTATAAGTTATTGGGAAAGAGTATCACTCTTGTATGATGCACTCACTCAACAGTTGACCATGTTTACACTAAAAAGTTTGTTACAATTACATTGAAAAGTTTACACTAAAAACTGAAATCAGTGTAAACTTTTCATTTTAATCTAACCATACTTTTTAGTGTAATTGGAACAAACTTTTCAGTATAAACAGTGTCAATTGTTAAGTGAGTGCACTGTGCACTTGGTGCATACGAGAGTTTGCCAAAAGGCATATACCTAATTGTAAATGTTAAAAGTATAAATTATAATTTGATAAAATGTAAAAATGTTATGTAATTAATCCAAAGAAAAAAGGGGGGTTTTATAAGAAAGATGCCGTAACAAACTCGAACTTCTAAATTTATTATAAATTTAATAAAGCCGCAATATATGAAACTGATTTTTTTTTTTTTTTTTTATTATTTGATTAATGCAGATAAAGGAAAAATGAAAAGTACTAGTGCTGCCTCATTTTCGTATAGTTTTGTCTGAATGTCCGCAACATAAATTCAATCGGTTGGAAGCTTGGATTCATTCATTCTACAACAAATTTGCAGCAACAAACTCTATGGACATGAATCCAAACAATGATGATAGCGGTGGGACCGTCTCATAAAATGTGTTCGGTGTAGAAGCAAACACATGTAAGAAACACGGGTTGTGGGTCCACCTCTTTTTCTTTTTAAATAAAAGTATTATTAATTGTACAATTTTTTTTAAGTGTAAATGTCTTTATCCTTTCTCGAAGCTTCTTGCTTATTGTGTCACGTCTCTATTTTAGCACCTCACCGTCTCAGAAGAATGGATAGTTTATCAAATTTTAAGACATTTTGGCTATTTTAGTTTCGAGAATATTTTGACCTTTAATTTTATATGTGGAGATTAGGTATGTTTCAATTTTTTCTTAAGTGTATTGAACCTATTTTAGTTATATTAAAGTCAAATAAACTCATAATTTTATAAGTAAGAATAAATATGCCTCTATACTTTTCTTAAATTACAGTAATTTTTTTTAGTTGAAATCAAATAAGCCCTACTAAAATGAAACAATCACACGAATTAGTGGATTAAAGTTTTTAAAACCAAATTCCTCATAATTTTCTTGAATAAAAATTATAATTATTGAACTCAAACCTAGGCAAACTGGCAAAGTAAACGTGGGGCCTACTCAACCTTATTGAGTACTCCTATAAGGTTTTGAACTATTTCAATTAATATCTATTAAAAAAAACTATTTCAATTAATAATAAAAAGAAAAGGAAAAAAACAAAAGAAAAACATTTTCGTAATTACACACATATACATCATTCTCGTCATATGGTTATTATTACACTATCTCCACGTATATTGAACACATATATTTTTTAGTTTTGTATGTGTTGGTCCCGTTTTCGAATACCAAAATGGGAATTTAGGAGATATTTTTTTTTTTTAAACTCTGCATCGCACCCTGAATGAGTTCAGTGAGTGAGACACTCAAGTCACTGCATTGCTGAGAGTCAGAGGCATCAAGTCAGTGTGGTGACTTGAGGACTCAGTCTCTCAACAAGACAGTGACTCGAGAGGTTACACTTCAAGGCACTGCGCTGCTTAGAGGCTGAGTCACCAAGTCAGTGCGAAGGCTTGGAGACTCATGCTCTAAGCAACACAGTGACTCGAGATACTGGACTCTCGAGTGCTTGCTTAAGCGTGTCAGTGAGATTGGTTCTCCCTGACTAAATTACTCAACCAAAGTTTCTTTAACAATGCTCTCGGTGAGCAGATTTTACACCACACTTTAGTAAGTACCTAAACAATAAACAACGCTTAGTTTAACGTGGTTCAGAGACTCAAGCTCTTACATCCACGGGCCTGATTTAACAGGAAATCCACTAACTTGGGATTCTTGTTTTTAACGTGCCAAGCTGCACCCAGATCTATACAACTCAGATCTTGCTTTCTTCCTTCCTAACTCAACAACAACTTCCACCAACAAACCTGACAAGTAGGGTTTTGGTTTCAGTTAGGTTTTCTCCAACTAGGTGAGGTTTTCCCTTACAATGTGTTAGCCTAAAGCTAAGATTGGAAAAACCTCTCTAAGCTATGAGTTACAAGCTGAACACTCATTTATATATCTGTGAAGACCTTAATGGTCAGTGAACAAGGTGTAAGAAGTGCCTCCTTATATCTCCCATAAAACGCACTATCCTCTCACACCTTCACAGCTCGTAGGTGTTGATTTTTCTCATTCACAAACTCTTCAAACCGCAGCTATGAGCTTGTATTTATAGTGTGGATTCAAATATAACCGTTGGAGGAAATTACATTTGAATCCATACAATTAATAGGTTTCACCTACTTTTCTTGGAATGCGGCCTTGTCAGTGTCAGATATGTTGTCTTGACTTGATTGGTCCACGTGGACTGAATCCAACGGATCTTTGGTTCAGTGAGCTTGACCAGGGCGCACTGACTTCAGATGGCTTATCCTCCACTGACTTGATGATTTTCAGTAGATATAGATGTCTTCAGTGTAGTTGTCCTTCAGTAGACTCTTGAAGATCTTTCCAAGAAGTTTGTCATAAGACTGAATGACAAACTTCCCTGACCACAGTAGCCTAACTCCTTCAGGACCTACTTGGTGCAGCACTGATCCTCCTGATCATGCTCTTCACTGAGTAGTCCACTGACTTAGCTTAGATCAGCCAGGTTTATACTCAGTGGGACATTCTTCAGGCTTCTCTTCAGGTTCAGGTCTTCTGCAATGGCTTCTGTCAGTTCTCTTGTGATGTCATCTTGATTTCTTCAGGTTATGTTGCTGAGTTCCCCCTCGCTGAGTTCCCCCTCAACTGAGTGTTTCCTCAACTGACAACCTATTCTACTGAGAAATAACCTAGCATGACCTGAAACTAAAGATACTATCCTGACTGCATTCAAACCTATTACATGAGGTTTTTGGAAAATTATCAAAACTAAATCATATCCCAGCAATGTATATATTATTAGTTTATATTTTAAATAAGTGTTTAATATCAGAGTAGGTGTTGTATGAAACTGTCTCATAACATGAGACAATGAGAATGAGTGTAACTAGGACATTGACTCATTAACACTTTGGTAGGGGTATGTATTAATTTGTGTGGTCTCATGCCATTAGACGGTCTCATACAAGTTTTTGCCTTAATATCATATGTTTTATGTGTTGGGAAAATAGGGGTGCCCGGAATCTATTCGGGATGAAATTTAAATACGAATTTAAATACAATTATTACTAGCATGAATTAATCATAATTAATTCAAATAATAATTCCAACAACTAATTTATCATCATGCATGCTGAATTAATTCACATATAATCTAGGCGGAATAAACAAGATAATATGTGACTTACGTACCTCTTGTAGACTTGGCCTTTGAATAAACGGGACGATCACGATCTCACTTTATCAACCCAAAAGCCTTCTCAAGTATTTCCCTTTCGCCTTACTTGATCACCGGTGGGAGATGCTTTCAAGTAATTAAATAACTAAGGAAAAAGAAAAATATATATGCTCTTGATTTTTCCAACACATGGAATTATGTACTTGGGAATGAAAAAATCACCCCTATTTATAAGTATAGTGGCCGAATTTTAGGTGGTATATGGGCTTTGGAAAAAATCTTTTCTCAGACTCTAAGAAATCTTGAATATATCTCATATATTCTTTTCTCCAAAATAAAATATTCCACAAAAATCTCACTCTCCTTATAAGCCTTACAATTTTCGAAAATTTCATGTAGAGATCCTAAGATTTGGATCTTCTCGAATATATGAGATATTCTTGTATTCCAAGAATACATATATTCCATAATATCTTTCCAAGAAAATCAACAAAATCTTCTCTCTCCTTGAATTCCATATTTTCGAAAATCATGAGAAAAATCAGCATATTATTTTCTTTTTATTTTAATCATCTTATCATTACTGGGCTACTTTATGGGCTACTTGGGGGGCCTTTAAGGAGAATTAAGATTGGACCTCCTAATGGACTTCTGAATTTCAATATTGAGCCTCAATATAATTCAATCCATTAATATTAATTATTACCACTAATAAATTAATATTGCACTATCCATCTTAATCCATATTACGATAATATGGGCTCCCGGTTATTATTTTCCGCGTTTAAGATTATCAAGTCCATTAATTAATTAAGCTTCTGAATAGCTCTAAATTAATTAATATATTTCACCTTGTAGTAAAGACAACTCAACATTATTATCCGTACCGAAGAAACTGATTCTTCACTTGCAAGATTTGGTACGATAAAACTTCTGAGCCCATCAAGAGGACTAATCACACGAGCCGTGCTCGCACGCGTTTCTCCGTATTAAATCTTAGCAATCGTCGTATGATTAATATTACTGCCCAAGACACAAAGTTCGAAGTCACAATGATTCTCACCCAACATGAATCAAAGCAGTAACCATTAAGCACACACGGTCCTATTTAAGTGACGGAGATTAAGAAATCAACAACCACTGAGGTCTAATTCTTCACATTTCAGAATAGAAGAATTTATCCTCGCTGTATGTCCTCTTCAACACATACTAAATGTGCTAGTGCAATCTCTTAGTCAAGACAGACCAATCTGAGCCTTACACATCGACCTTTCACGGCGGATTGTTCAATTCCACCTAGGTCGTGAATATGTACGTTTAGTTACAAGGAAACAGTTAATGTTGTCTTCCGTGATCGGGTATCACCACATTAACTACAATGTAACTAGTACCATTTATTGAACGGTTTGCAATAGAAATTCAACATTCAATCATATCTAAAGCAAATGCGATAGAAAAATTATTCTCATAAAACGAGTGTTTGATACACGAGTTATACAAAGTAAAAGCATACTTTCACGTATAACTCCAACATTATGTATTCAATTAAATAAGAAAAATATAATGAATATTGACAGATAAATAAAGGATATAATAGTCCTTTTTATATATATAATATATGCTAGAAAACTTTCAAATTTGAACATGCAATTATTGACCATACATTATCTTAAGTAACCTAAACTATATATCCCAAACTTGCATCTTTGTATTCATGTATATGTGTCTACTAAAGGAACAAAATTGAGAAAATTCATATTAACATGATATAATTGAATCCTAATAAAAAGAATATTGTTTGATTTTATTAAGATTTTGAACTTCTTCTTTTTTCAATGTTAAAGAGAGGGGTTTGGTTAATTAGATGTATTAAAAAAAATTATTTAATCCTTACGTATAAGATTGGGCTTACTTGATGGCAAATGTTAAAGAAAAAAAAATGAAATGTACCAATTTTTTTATTTCTGTTAAGGAGTCTATTTGAACCCCACTTATAAGATTAGAGTCTTATTTAACACTTTTCTCTTTAATTTTTATTAAAGAAATGTATGAGACAATAATGAATTGTACATGTTTTTATCTTTTATGTATGATTAAGACGTGATACATTTGTCTATTTTTATAATATTTCAATTTCAAAAATATCACAATAATAAGAAATTATAACATCTATACATTAAAAAGTATAATGTATGACATCCACTTTAATTTATTTTCTTGACTGTGTTTTGATTTATTGTACAATTAATTTTGATAGCTTTTTTTTTATGTGTTTTTCTTTATTATAAAATTAAATTTGATAGCATGTTCTTTCTCTTTCTCCTTTTTTTAAAGATGTAAAAGTTTAACTCAAGTTCTCAACTGTTATATATCATAAAATTTGATTTCTTTTATTATTAATTTTGGGAATTCACCCTCTTGACTTGATTGGGTATGAAATGATTGTAGTTTTTTTTTCGTTGTTGTATACGTTTATATTTTTATTATTACTATTATTATGTTAATGATTAGATTTGAGTTAGAATGAGCCACTTGTACATCAATTGTACGGTGTAACTGGACACGAAGGCAATTATTTTGGGACATGAATAAACTAAAACTGCTAGGTTATATTAACTATTACGTTGCATTATACACCTCTAATATCGTCAAGTAAAGAAGACAACAAATCATACTTTGTGATTATATTGTTTTGTTACATCAACTGACACCTTCCAGTAAAAGATTATGTCGCATTTTATTATACATCACTAATATTATTCAAGTGAAGAAGACACAAAAATCTACTTTGTGTTTAATTATATAAACTAATATTGTTTGATTACATTAGATAATACATACATTTCAGTTAAAATTATTGTCTCAATTTTATTATATCCATATAATATCGTTCAAGTGAAAAAAGATGACAAAATCAATTTGTAATTATATTGATTGGTTATATTAACTGATACATTTCAGTTAAAGTCAATATCATGTTTCATTATACACTACTGATCCTATTTGTTGGAATGGGTCGGGTTGGGCGAGTGCACATACCTTAATCTAAATTGTGTTATATTTTCTTTAAGAGTTGGTTTTGTATGGGATCGTCTCACGAATCACATTTCATGAGACAAGTTATATTTTCCTAAGATCAAAACTGCTTTATTTGTCTGAGACGTCAGATCCAGAGCATCATCAACATGCATCGCCATCGTCCATTATAGTGAATATAAAAATCAACCGACCCCCCACTCTCGCCTCATCTTCTTCATTTATTTCCTCCAAATTTATCATCTCCGATAGTCTTCCTTTAAAATTGTGCATGCAAAAGTATATACACCATTTGAGTTAATTGTTAGTCAACTAAATGTATTATTCTTAGGTGTTTTGAAGTAAACAAGACCAATTAGAAAATCTTTCGCTATGGAAATCACCTTCAAATGCGAAAAGTTGAAATTTTCCCATTCTATATATAGGCAAAGGAACGCGGAGAAACCACGATGAAGACTACCGTAGTGCGGTGTGTGTCGTAAGTTCCACGAGATAAAAACTAGGTAATTGATGCCTTATCCAAATATGCTCATACCTCAACTAACCCTCAAGTATGGTTTGGAGCAGGATTTTCGATTTGGATCGAAGATTTGGCTCAATAAGAAACACGGGTTGTGGGTCCACCTCTTTTTCTTTTTAAATAGAAGTATTTTAATAATTTTACAATTATTTTTAAAGAAAAAATGTGTAAATGTCTTTATCCTTTCTCTCGTACCTTCTTACTTATTGCATCACGTCTCTATTTTAGCACCTCACCGTCTCCGAAGAATGGATAGTTTATCAAATTTCAAGACATTTGGCTATTTTAGTTTTAGGAAAATATTCAAATAAACCTTTAATTTTATATGTGGAGATTAGATATATTCTGATTTTCTTTTTAAGTGTATATCGAAACTCATTCTCTTTATATTAAGGTCAAATAAATTCATAATTTTATAAGTGAGGATAAAATATGTCTCTATACTTTTTTTATGGTATAATTTTATTTATTGAAATCAAATAAGCCCTAGTAAAATCAAACAATCACACCAATTAGTAGATTAAAGTTTTTTAAACCAAATTCCTCAAATCCTTTTTCTCGAACCTTCTTGTTTATTGCGCCACGTCTCTATTTTAGCACCGCACCGGCTCCGAATAATGGATAGTTTATCAAATTTCAAGACATTTGACTATTTTAGTTTTGGAAATATATTCGAATAAACCTTTAATTTTATATGTGGAAATTAGATATGTTCCGATTTTTTTAAGTGTATCTAAACCTATTTTTTTATAATAAGGTCAAATAAACTCATAGTTTTATAAGTGAGAATAAATATGTCTCAATACTTTTTTTATGTTATAATTTTTTTATTGAAATCAAATAAGCACCAGTAAAAATCAAACAATCACATCAATGAGTGGATTAAAGTTTTTTAAACCAAATTCCTCATAATTTTCTTGAATAGAAATTATAATTATTGAACTCAAACTTAGACAAAGTAAACGTGGGGCCTACTCAACCTTAGAGCATCACCAATGCTGGGAAGAAATTTTAAGTGAGGAAGGTGACACATGTGTGCCACATATATTCCACCTCAAAAAATTTATACCTCTACCTCAAAAAACTCCTACTCCCCCAATGTATTCTACCCCAAAAATAATAATTATTGGGTCCCACTATAAAAAAATACATAAAAAAGAAAAGCAAAAACAAAACACAAAAAGTATACATTAATTGCTTTGAGACCCAAAGCAGCCGCCCCTACATGAAAGTTGGTTCACGCGCATGCTTTCATTTGTTTGTTTCCTTGGTTCACTTACACGCGCTGATCTTATCCACTCTCCTTTTTCCTTGTCAATTTTTTCTTCCCAGTGAGGACTGACATTACCCCATTTCTCCTTTCTTGCCACATCACCATTGCCCCAACCCTACCTTCCTATATTTTGAGTGAGGGGTAGGAATCCTCACCCCCACTGTGGGTGCTCTTATTGTGATAAGGTTTTGAACTATTTCAAATTATAAAAAAAGAAAAGAAAAACATTTTCGTAATTACACACATATACATCATTTTCATATGGTTTTTATTACACCGTATCTCCACGTATATTGAACATATATAAATATTTTTTAGTTTCTTTATGTATATATATTATTAGTTTATATTTTAGATAAGTGTTTAATAGCATATGTTTTATGTATTCAATTAAATAAGAAAAATATAATGAAAATTTAGAGATAAATAAAGGATATAATATTCCTTTTTTTTCATAATATATGCGAGAAATCTTTCAAATTTGAACATGTAATTATTGACCATACATTATCTTTAAGTAATCTAAACTATATATCCTAGACTTGCATCTTCATAGTCATGTATATGTGTTTCTACTAAAGGAACAAAATTGAGAAAATTCATATTAAGACGACATGGTATAATTGAACTCTAATAAAAAGAATATTGTTTGATTCTGATCCCCACTTCCACTTTTAAGATTAGAGACTTATTTAACTCTTTTCTCTTTAATTTTTATAAAAAGAAAATGTATGAGGCAATAATGACTTGTACATGTTTTTATCTTTTATGTATGATTAAGATGTAATACACTTGTCTATTTTTATAATATTTAAATTTCAAAACTATCACAAAAATAAGAAATTATAACATCTATATATTAAAAAATCTAATGTATGACTTCCACTTTTTTTTTTCATTGTGTTTTGATTTATTGTATAATTTTTATTACATCAACTGACACATTCCAGTAAAAGATAATGTCACATTTTATTATACATCACTAATACTATTCAAGTGAAGAAGACACAAAAACCTACTTTGTAATTATTTATATAAACAAGAGCTCGCTTTCCAAGTCAAAAGACCAAGGCGGGATGGGGTTTCGTGATTCTGTGAGCTTTAATAAGGCCTTACTTGCTAAGCAAATTTAGAGATTTATCATAAGACCGAATTCGTTGGTAGCTCGGTTATTCAAGACAAGATACTTTAAACATGTGGATGTCATGGAAGCAGAACTTGGATCCAACCCCTCATTCGTTTGGAGACCACTGATGTGGAATCGAAGCTTGCTTGATGAGGGAATTCGATGGAGGATTAGGGATGGAAATTTAGTGGTGGCTTCTCGTTGGGACGTTGCTTAAAGGTCCGGGTCTCGATGGATGTCAAAAAACCTTTGAATAGGGGTGCAGCTATTATAGTGAAAGGTGAAATGAAAAGAGTGATGTTCAGATATGAGAGACTAGCTGATTTCTGCTGTGTGTGTGGCCGTCTCGATCATGTTGAAAAGGATTGTCCCTTGCAGTATGTAGCAGCTGATGATGGAGTGGAGAATCAGAGAGAGTTTCCACCTTGGCTTCGAGTTGATGGCCAAAAAGGGCTCACGACAAAAGACTTGGAGGAGATTGGCCTTGTGGATGAGGCTAACCGGAAACTGGAAATTATGACTGGGAATCCAATAGAGGCAGTCGGAAAAGAGGCTGGGGGAAGGAGCGGAACCAAGAAGGCGGCGGAGGGTGGAGGGGACAGCTGGGGACAGATTACGGTGACTAAGGAGCCGAAACAGGTGTGGAACTTTGGGGACCTCTTTAGTCCGAAATCAGGGATGCGGAGTATGCTGGAGACGGGTGTACGCTTCAAAGAAGGGCAGAGTAAGGACAAGGGGCTTGAGGCAATGTGGCCGGAGAAAAGTGGCAAAGGCAAAGAGATCCAAAAGGTTAAGCTTGAAATTGGGTGGAAGAATGCTGATAGATAAAGGCAAAGAGGAAGACTGGTGGGGGAGCCCATGACTTGAACGCAAAATACTAGTTATACTAGTAGTTACCCCACAAGAGTATGGGATCCCTGTAGTATGGGCAAGTATAGGGATCAAGTATATCGTACCCAAGGGAAGGTGTGTATGCGAATAGAGCCCTTAAGATCTACACTTCGTAGTTAATATGAGCGTGTGTTCGGTGTTGTTACCCAAAATATGTATCTAAATACGGATTAATGTGGCTTTTGTGTGGGTAACAACTATGTTATTTGTGAATATTATAGTGTACTGATGGCTTGAGGCCTTTTATAATAAACGATGAACAGAAGTAATAAATGCAAGAAGGTTTGCCAAGTCAGTCTTGACTTGGGCTTTAATGTTGTTCGTCTCCTTATTTATTGCAAATGAACAAGTATTTATAGTCCAAAAGCATTCTCTTGGACCGATCCTTGATGGACAGGTACAACCCAGCATTTAATGCTGGGTCAGGCCCATACCGGGTTAGTGGATAATATCTTCCGTATTGTAGACCCTGGCCCAATCACGGCTGACCACGTGGAAAAGGATCGTACTTTCCCCAAGATTGCAGGATATTCTTCCACAAGTATGGCTTCCCCTACCGAGTTGGTGGTGATTTCTTGTACCTGGTATTGGGATTCGGGGAGATCTTCCGATAGCGCCCGATTCTCCCTAATATCGGACGAGGTCAGACATGCGAACGTCTCGTCCTTCAAGACGATGTGGGCACTCATTCTTTCGAAGATCCCGTCTCGTCCGGGTAATACGTCAATCGAGGCTGGTCGTCCCATGACGAGGTGGGTTACCTTCATGACGAGGCACGGATCCAGGGCATGCCTTGACGGAGTCGGGATCGTACGGCCCAATTCGATCATTGAGGTGGGAGCCACGTTTATTTCTATCTTATGACCCGTCTACTTTGTCGATCCTCTTGCCATCGTCGTCCTAAAGGATTATTTGGCACACAACAATTGCCCCTCGGTTTGCCTTGGAGTGATCTTCGAGGCGAGGCGATCTCGGTGTGCGACGAGGGTAGTCCAAGAGATTTGGCATGAGATGACCTGTTCCTGGGGAAGGAGCGAAATGTCTTTCCCCGAGGGTACGCCTTTCTTGTAGGCAATGATGGCTACTGTATAGGGAAACGACACGAATGAGACGGATGCACTCTCCCCAAATGTCGCGACTGCTTGAGACGCGCGTCCATGGGAGCGACACGTTTGCGATGAGGCCCTCGGATTTTTCCTTTATTGGTCTTGGCCACCGAGAAAATGAGAAGTTATTTGCTCCCAGACCCTTCCTTCTTTCTTATAAATAGGTAGGATTCTTCTCATTTCGAAAATCTCACCTTCGCGCCCATCCTCCACAACTCTAGAGTGTTTCAAGTTCTCAAGCGAAAACGAGCGTGTTGCCCTTGGATTGTCTTCGTGGGTAAGTTTACATTCGTGTTTCTTATTTCTCCCTTTTCTTCTACGTTCTTTCTTTTCGGATCAGAAGAAAAATGGATCAAAATTCTCCTTCCGGTCTGGGCCATGGGGTTGGCGATCTCTGGCTTCGCCTGCAAATGGGAGTTGGTGGGCGGAACCCATTTGCACTTAGTGATGATGATGGTTTAGATGCGATTTTCCGGCGTACTCCGGTGATGACTGGTGCGTCTTCCTCCCAACCTGCGCCGCCCCGTCCGTATCCGGTGCGGACTCTGACCGAGATGGGGGTACCAACGAACCATCTCGGCGCGATCTTTCTGCCTAAGCCACGCGCATCCTCCAGGACCTAGAGGCCCACGGTCGATCGGAGGCGATCGATGCCGAGACGGCGGCGAAGCAGGCGGAAGAACTGGTCTTTTGGCGGAAAAGGGCTGACGAGATCGAGCGTGGCCATATGCTGTGGGCGGCCTTCGTAGATAGAAGGTCGGGATCGGGGCCCAATTTTATTTATGACTATTACCGGGCCTCCTATCCTTATGAGCGGCCTGAGCGTTAACCATTCGAGTTCCTGACCCCGACCACATCGAGATTTCATTGGAACGGCATAGCCAGCGGGGTCACTGAGAGGAACCTCAAGGATTGGAGGCATACCTTCCAGGTTCCCATTGATGTTCACTTCCACGTCTCGACGCCAGACGAGATGGCCGATCAACCGCCGCTGGGGATGGTTGCCGTATCCTACGACATCATGGATGCGGGACTTCGTTTCCCTTTGCATCCGACCCTGACCAATCTTCTGAACGCTTGGGAGGTGGCTCCGCTACAGCTCAGTGTGAATTCGTGGCGTGCTCTGATTGGGACATACATCTTATTTGGCCTATATCGCTTGTATCGCATGCCTACTGCCGGTGAGATGAAGTATCTATACGGCCTGGTTAAAGAATCCAGCAAGAATGGCCTCGTCCATATCAAGCATCGACATAAGAAACTCGTCTATGACTTGCCGTCCAAGGTTCATGTCAAAGACGAGCACTGGTTCTGGGTATCGGGAAGGTGGAAATCGGGTCGCGGCCATGTGGATGTTGACATCCCCACCCAATTCGCGCATAAGAAAGCTAGTAAGCCTTTGTGTATTCCTTTGATCGTCCTTTACTGATCTAATACATCTTCTTGTTGCAGGTTACGTGGTGCCGAAACGGGAAGAGCTTCTATTCGACTTTCGACTCATTCTTGCGAAGGTTGACTTGGTGGATTATCGGGAATGCCACTATCAGACCCTCCTTACTGAGAGGAATAGATTGGAGTCTCGTTTCTTCAGTCCGCCCCGGCATCTTCAGATTCCTCCTCGTAAGCTTACCTTAACATTACCTTCATGACCTGTTTTGCTTTTGTAAAGTTATTTACTCTTCCTTGTTGGGTGGCAGGCGATTACCCCATCTACCCCGCCTGTCCTCCGGAACTGATCATGGAGATGCCCGATCCCCTTGCCCGGATAAAAGCCCTGGTCGGCAAGAAGAAGAAAGAAACGAAACAGTCGCTGCCGATGCCTGCCCCGCAAGCCCCCCTCGTGGTGATTCCGATCGCTGTCGCCATCCCGAACGTGTCCGTCGCTTCGTCGGATGAGGACAAGACCCCCCACCCCCCGGCCAAAAAGGGTCGACATTCTGACGACGCCGGGGATGTTGGGGTGGCTCTTTCGCCTCCCGCGAAAAAGTCTGGCCTCGGCGAAGGGGCATCTGCGGTTGGCACTGGGAGCCCCCAATAGCGTTCCGGTGAGATGCCGTCTCGAGCCTTCTTAGGTCGAGACCCTCATAGGGTGGCCTGGTAAGACTCTTTATTCGTTCCTCATAGGTCGAGACGTTGTTCTCTTGGGAACTTATTTGACTTACGTTGTTCTTTCAGTAGCATGGAAGATGATCCCGCGCCCTCGGCCCAGGTTCTCGACTTCGTCGACTCGAAGTTCGCCGAGAGCTTTGACGATCTTCCCGTCTGTCTTCGCCGGATGATGCGGGATGTTCCTTGTGCTTGGGACATTGAGTTGGATGATGCCGTCAAATAAAATTCGGGCAACTCCAATCTCTATCTTGCCCAGGCCCTTCAGCTGAAGGCTGCTTCGGTGATGAGTCAAGCTCTGTCCCAGAAAGAGAGCGAAGCTGAGCGTGCCTCCCGGGATGCTTAGAGCAAGAAGAAGCTCCTCGAGGATCTCTAAGCGCGGGTGGCCCTCTTGGAGGAGGAGGTGGAGGCCGGCAAGAAGGCAACGATCGAGGTGGTTGTTCTTTCGGCCAGAATTAGGTCGCAAGACGAGAAGATTTCTGCTCTCGAGGAGAAGTTGCGCCAGGAGGCAGCGTCTTCGGCTAAACTGGCCGGCGAGAAGATGGAGGTCGAGAGGAAGAAAAAGGAGGCCGAGGCCAAAAAGGCTAGCCAGGAAATGATTCAGATTCGGAATGAGCTCGCTTCGGCGAAGGAGATGGTGGAGGAGTCCAAGAAAAAGCTGGCCCTCTCCCCGGAGGAATACGATGCCATGACTGATCCGACACAGACCACCAACTACTCATACTATTTGGCGATGTCGGATTCGCTTCGGGTGCTGTACAGGGCCGGGCATCCTCTTGACGAATTGGCCCAGTTCTTCCGCGAGTACGTCCTTTCCCATCCTCTCCATAGCGATATCTATGTCGGGTACTTGGACCTGGAGAAAGAGATGGGAATCGACCTGAGCTGGTGGCCAGATCGCTCCCGGCTGCTGATGCCCGGGGAGAGCCCTTCTGACCCCTCCGAAGATGGGGACGACGAAAAAGATCCATCCGTCCCCCGTGGTGAAGAAGCTCCGACCGACATTCCTCCCTCTGCTGCTGCCGATCTGGAGGTTTCCGAGAATCCCGCTGCCGCCGCCGAAGTGCCAAATCCTGAGTAGATTAAGCCATTTGTTTCTTGTTCTTTCCTTTTTCTTTGTAATTGCCCATGGGGGCCTCTTGTGTGGAACTTTTTATTAATGAGAACTTTCTATTTCTTCTCGTCTCCTTATATAGCTCTTATTCTTTCTGTATTTAGATAAAAATGGCTTCTTTATCACGGTTGTGGTTGCGCCTCGTCTCTTTGCCCCCGAGGTTCAGATTTCGTCATGAGTCCTTGGGTTTCAATGGCGTAGTTTGACCTCGTCGTGACTTCTATAGTCCTGCAGTCTTTGAGCTTGTCGAGAGGCTTGACTGTGCTCGTACTTCGAGTCGCGGCTCTTAGTACGAGTCTTTTTTGTGCTCGTCGAGAGCTTGCACTCGTCGAGAGGCTTGACTGTGCTCGTACTTCGAGGCGTGGCTCTTAGTACGAGTCTTTTCTGTGCTCGTCGAGAGCTTGCACTCGTCGAGAGGCTTGACTGTGCTCGTACTTCGAGGCGTGGCTCTTAGTACGAGTCTTTTCTGTACTCGTCGAGAGCTTGCACTCGTCGAGAGGCTTGACTGTGCTTGTACTTCGAGGCGTGGCTCTTAGTACGAGTCTTTGTACCGGAACTTCGAGACGTGGCTCTTGGTATGAGTCTTTAACTATACCGCCTTAGAAGGCTTGTATGTTAGCGCTCGCCTAAGTTTTACCTCGTAGGGAGTCTTTTGCCCCTTTGAGATCGTATCTCGTCCGGGGACTTTTGTGCCATCCCGACATACATCGGTGAGATTGGTCTTAATGCTCTAGGGAGGCTTGGCATCTTAAAGAGTCTGGGTGTAACATGCCCGCCTGAAAAGGCCTTGCTGTTATATGCTCGCCTCGGATCCTTAGGACCCTTCGGAAGGCTTTCGCTCAATGAGACTTTTTGCCCCTTTGAGATCGTGTCTCATCCGGGGACTTTTGTGCCATCCCGACTTACGTCGGAGAGATTGGTCTTAATGCTCTTGGGAGGCTTAACCTCCCAGAGAGTCTTAGGTGCTCGGCCTGAGGCCTTTGGAATGGAATCACGAATTTTGGTTTTGAATTCCATTACTGAACCAATGAAGGGGAAATGATTACATTTGTTTTACTGGTAGTATTTTCTAAGGTTGGCAGTGTTCCACGTGTAGCGATCGGGGACGCCATTTAGGTGTTCCAGCTCATATGCCCGGTTTGCCACGAATTTAGCTATTCGGAAGGGTCCTTCCCATCTTGGGCCGAGAGGGGCCTTTGCATTAGGTTGAATTTTCTTGAGGACGAGATCCCCGACGGAGAAGTGCCTGACTTTGACCTTTGAGTTGAAGAATTTCTCCGATCTTCTTTTGTAGATCGCATCCTCGAGGCCGACGTGAGTCTTCGTTCTTCCAAGACGTCCAACTCGGCTCTCCTGACCTCGTTGCTCTCCTCTGAGACGGTGTGTGACGACCTATGGCTTGGGACTATTATCTCAGATGGGATGACGGCCTCTGCTCCGAAAGCCAAAGAGAATAGGGTTTCGCCCATCGCGTTCCTCAACGTCGTTCTGTAGGACCAAAGAACCTCGGGAAGGGTTGAGGCCCAATTGCCCTTGGCCTCGTCCAACTTGGCCCTTAGGGTGTGTTTGAGAATCTTGTTGACTGCCTCCACTTGTCCATTGACTGAGGATGGTATGGGGTGGATAAGCTTCTCTTGATGTTCCATCTTTCGCAGAACTCCATTATTTCGGCCCCGTCAAACTATTTTCCGTTGTCTGAAATTAAGGTTTGGGGGAGGCCGAAACGGCATATGATGTTCCGCCAGATGAACTTGGTGATTTGGGCCTGATCGATCTTGTTTAGGGTCTCCGCCTCGGCCCACTTGGTGAAGTAATCCACTGCGACGACGACGTATCTCATCCCCCCGGGCGCAGTGGGCATTGGGCCGATAAGGTCTATCCCCCATTACGCGAAGGGCCAAGGGCTGATCATTGAAGTCAAGGTCTCCGGGGCTACTCTAATATCTGGGGCCGTCGTCTGGCATTGGTGGCATGTTTTGGCATAGGTAATTGCGTCTCGCCGTAGGCTAATCCAGAAGTATCCCTGCCTCATGGTTTTTTGATAAAGTGATTATTTTGTTCAATGTATACCTCGTGGAACTTTTTGCAGAGCTCTACGGCCCGCTCGTGGTATCTGATCATCTGTTCTCCCCGCGCCTCGTATTCGCCGGTCAGGTGGTTCACTACCAATAATGAATCCATGAAGATGTTCAATCTTTGGACCCCCACTGTGATAGCGAGGTCGAGGCCTCCGATGAGAGATTCGTATTCTGCCTCGTTATTCGTAGCAAGAAAAGCGAATCTGACGGCGTTGGTGAAACATTGCCCGTCCGGGCCTGCTAGGATGATTCCGGCCCTGGCGCAAGTGCTCGTCGAGGAACCGTCCACGAAAAGCTTCCATACGGGGTGGTCTATTCTGGATGGGTGTGGTGGGTACGTGAGTTCGACCATGAAGTCGGCAAGCGCCTGCCCCTTGATTGCGGTACGAGGCGCGTAGGTGACTCCGTACTGGGCCACTTCTAAAGACCATTTGATTAGACGTCCGCTTGTGTCGGGCCGATGTAGGACCTGTCGGAGGGGCAACGTCGTCAAAACCTCCACTTGGTGGTAAAAAAAGTAGGGCCTTAGTTTTCTGACGCTCATGACCAAAGCGTAAGCGATCTTCTCCAATGGCGAGTACCTCGTCTCGGCCTCGTGCAGCACTTGGCTTACGTAATAAATTGGTAGATGCTCCTGCCCCTCGGCCCTTACCAACACGGCGCTTAGAGCGCTTTCGGATGCGGCCAAGTAAAGGAACAATTTTTCTCCCTGAACCGGTTTGGCCAGGGTCTTGGGGTTGGCTAAATACTCCTTCAGCTTGACGAACGCTAGTTGGCTCTCTCTATTCCACGTGAACTTTTTATTCTTGATTGTGGAGAAGAAAGGCTTGCTCTTGTCGCCTAGTCTTGAGATGAACCTGTTTAAGGCGGCCAATCGTCCCGTCAACACCTGAACTTGGCGTATCGACCGCGGCTCCGACATATCGATTATTGCTTTGATTTTGGAGGGATTTGCCTTAATGCCCCTCTGGCTGACGATGTGGCCGAGGAATTTCCCCCTTCCAATGCCGAAGTGGCATTTTTTCGGGTTTAGCTTCATGTTGTAGGCCCGTAGAATGGTAAATTCCTCGGCGAGATCACGAGGGTGGTTCTCCTTCTTGACACTTTTGACCACGATGTCGTCTATGTAAACTTCCATCGTCTTCCCTATCTGTTCGGAAAACATGGTATTGACCAAGCGTTGATATGTTGCCCCGGCGTTCTTCAGGCCGAAAGGCATTCTCGTCCAAGAGTACATGTTTTCTCGGTGTGGAAAGACGTATGCTTGACGTCTTTAGAGGCCATGGGAATTTGATGGTACCCGGCGAACGCATCCATGAAAGACATCATTTCGTGTCCGGCCGTACTGTCGACTAGGTGGTCGATGTGTGGCATTGGGAAATGATCCTTGGGGCATGCCGCATTTAGATCCGTGAAATCGATGCAGAGCCTCCAAGCGCCGTTTACCTTTTTGACGAGGACCGGATTTGAAACCCATGGTGGTTCGTCTTGCGCGGGTTCGATTAGATTGTTCTCCAAAAGCTTTCTGACCTCGACGTCTAGGGCCTCGTATTTTTTGGGGCCGTACTTTCTCCTCTTTTTGGCGACAGGCTTCCTACTGGGGTCGATCTTCAAATGATGACATGCGTGCTTTGGATCGATGCCGACCATATCTTTGTGATCCCAAGCGAAGACATCGCGGCTCTTTCTGAGAAAATCCGAGATCTGGCCTTTCAACTCGGATGGGATGTTAGATCCAATAGTCACCTCGAAACCTGGTCGGGCTTGGTCCAAAAGAAATTTATCTAGCTCTTTGTCCGGAATGGCCTCTTTTGGATCGGAGCGCTCGTCGCGCGGGTCAAACTCGACTATGATAGGGTCGAAACCGATCCTCAGCTCTAAAGGGTCATTACATACTTGGACGCGATTGTCACCAGAGATCGTCGCGTCCTTGGCATCTCGGCTGGGTGGAAGCCCGAGGCCCGTTACACGCGATTTGGGACTATGTGCGGTATTTAAAGAGAGACAAGGGTAACTCAAACATTTTCTAGCCATTTTCTGGTCCCCTTTTACCGTGCCAACTAAGCCCTCCGTAGTGGGGAACTTGATACAGTAAAAGTAGGACGAGGCAACTACCTCGAACGTTTCAAGGAAAGGTCGACCTAAAAAGCCATTATATATATTTGGCTGATCGATTATTACAAAATCCAACTGCCTGGTTATCTTTATCTGCTCCTTCTCGTGGCAGACGAGCTCCACTGACAGCTTGATTCTTCCGTAGGCTTGGACGGCGGTGTCTCAGAAGCCTCGGAGTACGGTGTCAAAAGGCTTGATGAACGAGACGAAACTCCCCATCTTGTCGAGAGCTGATTTGAAGATGATGTTGCAGAAACAACCATTATCTACTAGAAGACGATCGACGATGATTCCGAGGATCTTGGTAGATATGACGAGAGCGTCATTTTTTGGACATAGGACCCCTTCCCGATCAGCGTTAGTGAATGTGATCACGAAAGTCTTGGAAATGGTTGGCTCTGGTGGGGAGATGGTGTGGATATTCTCGAAAGCCCTGACCTCGGCCTTCCTCTTGCGGTTTGACATGGTCGAGATCGGGATGAGACCTCCTAGAGTTCCTCCTCCCTGGAGCATGTTCACATGCCCTCCTTGACGAGGCGGTGGTACTTCCATCTCTTCGTCATCACTTTCCTCATCCTCGACATATGCGACGAGATGGGCTTGCCTTGGAGCCTGCTGCTGGCGTGGCTGCCCCCGTTCCTGCTCGGAGTTGTGGGGGGCTGTCTCCGCCGGCCTTTTGATGAAATCATTTAGCTTTCCGTCCTCGAATAACTTCCAAAGCTGTCGGAGGAGGTCCCGGCATTCGCTGGTATTGTGCCATGCAGCGTCGTGGTATGCACACCATTTGGCCCTGTTGACTCGCGCTTTGGGGTTGAGGGCCCTTGGTTTCTTCAGCAGGTCGTCGTGTTGGATCGCGTTGAACACAAATGCCGGGGACTGGGCCAAAATCTGGAGCAGCTGCTCGTCCGTCTCGTTGGCCCATTTTTTGAACGTCCCGGGTGCCTTACCCCCTGCCTGACGTGGTCCGGATGGGTTCTTCCTTTGGGGGAAGGCTTTGGGCTTTTCTCCTGCCTCGGCCTTCGGAGCCGGGGCCGTTACCACGGTCTTTGGTGGACCCATCCGTTGTGCCAGGAGCTTCTGACGCGTGATCATTTCCCCGACTCTCCCTTTGAACTCTGCGTAAGTTGCGGGGAGGCGTTTGGAGAGGTATCTGAATATGGGGGAGAGCGCCGCCAAGCCATTCAGAGTAGCGTAGAGGGCGATCTCGTCGCTGATGGGTTCGCCTGTTAGGATGATTTCGTCGATGCGGTCGACGTATGCCTCGTCGGACTCATTGTCCGCTTGTTTTATACTCATAAGTCTGTGTCGGCCTTCGGGCCTAGAGATCTTTGCTGCGAAGAAGGTGAGGAATTTCTCACTCAATTCGGCGAAACACGTGATCGAGCAGGATGGTAAACTGGTGTACCACTTGTGTGCTAGCTCTCCCAGAGTGAGGGGAAATAGACGACATTTCGTGTCATCGGTGGCACCTCGGCCGGTCATGTAGATCCGGTACTTGCTAAGGTGCACCTCTGGGTCGGTCCTTCCCTCGTATAAAGGGGTTTGTGGAGGGGTGACCTTTGTCTGAACGTAGGCCCCCTCGATCTCTTGAGATAGAGGTTCCTTGCCGATGTTGGAGCGTTTGGACGGGGAGTCCTTGGCCTCCAACTTGTTCTCCATCTCGTTTAGATGTTGCTGGAGGGCTGCGATCAGGGCGCCTTGACTGCCCTCGGCTCGGAGTGTGACCTCGTGGCCCAAATGCTCGTGAGCCGAAATGCGGCATTCGAGGTTCGGGATTGGGGAGCTTTGCGCACCTTCGATTTGTCTCCTGACAGGAACGCGTAACCCCACCCATGCTTTGGTGTGGCCGACTCTGGTACGGCTGGGATGCCTTGAGGACCGTGTGTAGGACTCAGACTCTGAGCTCGGCGCTGTTTGATCCCATGACTCGCTGCCGAGCCGACTGAAGACCGACCTGGAGCCCGAGGTCTTTGACCTGGTGGGATCGGTCAAGTCCTGGCCTATCGAAAGGTCGACGAGAGCCTCTCTCGGGGGCCGGGTGGACCGCGAAGGATTCTTCCTCTTTTTGGATGAGGGAGGAGTCTGTATGCCCAGGCTCCTCCTCATCTCCCTTGCCCGCCGTTGGAGCTGTTCAATAACAGTCTCCACTTGCTCGGGGGTGCTTAGGTCAGCGGCGATGATAGGGATATCCCTCGTTTGTCGGATGGGGGTGGTTGTTAGCTCCGTACCTACCGCCTCCAGGTTTGGGCGAGACGTGCCTTCGCCAGCGTCTTGGTTCGCTATTTTTTTTATTTGACGGGTTGTTTGGAGAAAGACGTGTGTTTTTTTTTCGAGGAGTGTTTTTCTTCGATGTATAAGGTTGACTAGACCCTTCTTCTAGCGCCAATTATTGTTACCCAAAATATGTATCTAAATACGGATTAATGTGGCTTTTGTGTGGGTAACGATTATGTTATTTGTGAATATTATAGTGTACTAATGGCTTGAGGCCTTTTATAATAAACGATGAACATAAGTAATAAATGCAAGAAGGTTTGCCAAGTCAGTCTTGACTTGGGCTTTAATGTTGTTCGTCTCCTTATTTATTGCAAATGAACAAGTATTTATAGTCCAAAAGCATTCTCTTGGACTGATCCTTGATGGACAGGTACAACCCAGCATTTAATGCTGGGTCAGGCCCATACCGGGTTAGTGGACAATATCTTCCGTATTGTAGACCCTGGCCCAATCACGGCTGGCCACGTGGAAAAGGATCGTACTTTCCCCAAGATTGCGGGATATTCTTCCACAAGTATGGCTTCCCCTACCGAGTTGGTGGTGATTTCTTGTACCTGGTATTGGGATTCGGGGAGATCTTCCGATAGCGCCCGATTCTCCCTAATATCGGACGAGGTCAGGCATGCGAACGTCTCGTCCTTCAAGACGACGTGGGCCCTCATTATTCCGAAGATCCCATCTCGTCCGGGTAATACGTCAATCGAGGCTGGTCATCCCATGATGAGGTGGGTTACCTTCATGACGAGGCACAGATCCAGGGCATGCCTTGACGGAGTCGGGATCGTACGGCCCAATTCGATCGTCGAGGTGGGAGCCATGTTTATTTCTATCTTATGACCCGTCTACTTTGTCGACCCTCTTGCCGTCCTCGTCCTAAAGGATTATTTGGCACACAACATTCAGGTTTAAGTAATTAAACTACTCTAAAATCTATTTCTATCAATGCAAATAATAAAATCAAACAAAGAACTAAGGGATTAATCATGGTGATGCTTAGGATAGGAATCCCTACGTATACTAACGGAGCTAGTACGATAATTAAAACAACCGTGATGTGCAAGTATTAATCCTAAGTGTACTAAAACTAGGCAATCAACTTCCCTAATCTAGCACCAGATTGAAAGACTAAAAGCTCAAGAATTTACCCTAATACTTCGTCATATCAACCTACTTCACAACCCACTAAACTAGTTATATGGATTATGCTTAATTAGTGAGACCCTTATTTACCCAAGGTGACGCGGTCGTCCTCTCTAGATAAACCGGTAAATTATAATCCCCTTCTATAACCCTATCGTTAAGTCTACTTGTTATTAAAGAGTGATTCGATCGTCCTCTCTCTAATAGTTTTCGTACTAAATTCCAAGATAATTCTAGGATTTATTTTAAGCATTAAATTAATTAAGAGAACTAGCACTAAACATCACATGTTATCCTAATTACGTACCAACATCCTACTTCTACGAGTTCATCCTACCCCAAGCATACAAGGGTTTTAGCCTAGCATGGTTTTAACGATAATAAAAGCAATTAAATAAGAAATGAACATAAACGTGACGAATTGAAGTGAAAAACTCAAGAACGTAAATTAGGGTTTTGAAGAAATAAGTTTAATCTAAAAAACGAATATCAAATAAAGAAATCAAAGGTCTCACGTACTAAGTGTTGAAGAACAAAAGAAAGAAACTCAAAATCAAAATCTAAACTATGAATTCGTAATGTCAACACCTCGATTACACGTAAAATATGCTTGCTCAAACTCCCGCTGCTCTTCTCTCTCTAAAAACTATCTCTATGTATGTAGTGGTCTCTAAAAACATGCTCTGAATGGGTATATATAAGCAACGGGTCGATTCGGGAACTCACGGGCCAAAAAATGGATAAAAGTTGCAAAATCCCGCGAAAATCGTGTTGGTAAAGGCAAGGGCGCTCGAGCTGGAATGGCTCGAGCGGTGGCGCTCGAGCTGTGTAGCTCGAATGGTTGTGGTGCTCGAGCGGGTACGCTCGAGCTGGTGGAGCTCGAGTGGTCATGACGCTCGAGCGGTGGCGCTCGAGCTGGTCGAGTGCCCAAAGTTCTCTGTATGTTTTGGCACTCAAGCAAACACCTTGCTCGAGCGGGGGCGCTCGAGCTCAATCTGCTCGAGTGGCTCTCCTCTTCAACAAAGTGATACTTTCCTTCTCTCGAACTAATACTATTCGTATTTCTCCAATATCTTCTCATCCGGGCATCCGTTTGAGTCGATTCAAAGTCCTACGAACTCCATTTTTCACCCTATATCCATCTATGAACACCAAAGAGATTAATTAATGAGTTTATAAAAATGATGTTCAAAGGACTCTAAACACTCATAAAAAACACTCAAAACTTGGATAAATCGGGCACCAAAACATAACAATTTCATGCCTAATCAGACCTCAAGGGACAAGAACGATGATGAGGAGATGGCAGGGGAGATAATGACTGGTGACACTGAAGCGGCGGAGGCTGAGCTCTCTCAGCCCCGCCGAGAGCCATGAATCTCATAGTTTGGAACGCACGAGGATTTGGCAACCGGCGTGCATTCGGTTCCTTGAAGCGACTTGTCTCTGAACCCAAGCCTTCTATGTTATTTGTGTGTGAAACAAAAGTGTCTGGTAGCTCAGTAAGTTGGTGGAAATATCCCTTGTGTTTTGATGAAATGTTTAGTGTTGATGCTAGTGTCTCGGCTGGTGGCCTTGTTATACTCTGGAAGAAATCTATGAATGTGTCTATTTTGTCGTACTCTTCAGGCCATATTTTGTGCAGTATAATGTTTGATGATGTTTTCTTTTACTTCACTGGTTTTTACTGCAATTCGAACACCAATTTAAGATACTTATAGTGGGAACTAATGAAAAGAGTAGCGAACTATCCCTAAAATCTGAGAGTCACATGGCTTTGGGGGGGTTGATTTCAATGAAAATGGGTGATTTCAACCACAAAGACCTACTCAAATCTTGCACAAAAAATCAGCAAAAGTAAATACGTTACTCTTGGAAATTAAAAGAAGGGTGCTTAAATTACAAAATAAAGCATGGGAGTCAGGCGAGCAATGATGCATAGGGCGAGCAATCGAGCAAATAAATAAGAATTCTAAAAAGACCATACAAATAGGTAGCGAAAAGGAAGAAGTCATTTCATTCATAAAGACAGTGCAGTACAATGGAAAAAAGAAAGTTACATAGTTAGGCCTATTATAAGCTAAAAGCAAAAAGAAAAAGAAATCTTCAACTCTGAGGAGCAGGTGGAGCTTCGACAGAGGGAGCGACAACGGTGTTGGTAGGCTCGAGGGCCTACTATTCGCCGACTGCAGTGGAAGTGCCCGCCTCATCAATGGGGGTGAGCGGGAGTGAACTAAGGCTATCGAAGACCTCAACCTCTTTGCTAGGCTCCTCGCCAGCAACTCTGGGGCAACAATCTGAACATCTTCCCCAAAAATATCAAGAGACACCCCCCTCTCTCCAAGATCGGCCACGGGAATAATAAATCCAGCACCAAGGGGATTGTCCTTAACATATTCAGTGAAGTCTTGCTTCACTAAATTCAGCACATCTTTCCCGTGGTCCATGACGAATTTTACAGACCGTATGCTCTCAGCAAAGGTGCACACATCCCCAAAGTTGGTATTGTCCTCCACGTCTTGAGCATAAGTCTCATAGACGACCATGGAAGCCTTCTCCTTCTCTAGGTGAGCAACATCAACCTTCAATTTCTCGACCTGCTCAAGCAAACCTGCTCGCTCCCCTTCCAGGGTTTTCACCCGCTCATCAGTAACCCCCAATTCGAGCATCATCCTCTCGGATTGATTAAGGGCAAATTGCTCGCTATCGAGAGTGACTTTTAACTTCTGCTCCAAATCTGCTTTAACTTTGGCGTGCTCGACCTTTTCTCTAGCAAGCTCGTCATCCTTCTTCTTCAGAGCGGTCACCTTTTCAGCTTCAAAATTGTCCATCTTGTGGCCAAGACCCCGGTTCGTCCTTTCCAGATCTACAATTTGATCGAGAAGTTTTTGGAAGCAACAACCAGGTGGCCGACATTATAAGCGATGAGCCGAGCATTGTCACTAGCAGTTTATTGTTGCATGATCTCTTCACAAGTTTTGGTCCAAGAGCGAGGGACCAACTCTGTCGCTCGCCTCACATGGGAGTCTGGAATTTCTTGATAAACCGGAGGCAATTTCACACAACTCAATTGATGAAAAATATCTGCTCGCCCTGGATGCTCTTTAGGCTTATACTTACAAGAAAAAAAATAAAGCCAGTAAAATCAAAGCAGAACGTTATGAAGTAAGAGGCGACCAGGTGAGCAAGGAATGGGAACATACTCCCTCAACTTCACAGGGTCATAACCCAGATATGAGCGGTCAGGAGAGGGACGTTTCCTTTTGCTTGCCAAAACACCAGCAGCAGCCAGGTGTTCACTCACTACCTCCAGCGAGGTAGATTTTGAAGGAGGAGATTGAGGTGCTCTAGTGCTCGCCTCCACGCTATATCTTGGGCGTTTTTATGCTCGGTCCCCGCCAGCACCCCCAGCGCGACCACCATCGCCTTTAGGGGCCTTCCATTTATCTTTTTCTCTCTCTTTCTCCCTCTCTTTTCCCGTATTCTTGGGAGAAGAGGTGTGTTTGGAGGCTCCATGGGAGCGAGCAGCAGCACCCCTTGGGTGAGGAGGAGGGGCAGGGTCTTCTCCGGCCCTCAATCGTATCAAGGAAGTAGGGGGATCAAACTTTTTCCTAGTGGATTCTTCGGTGGCCATTTGCTTTATACGGGCAGCTAGGAAATGGTAGGATTCGGGGATAGTCGGGACGGTGATGGTTACTCGTTGCTCTATCAAATAAAAAGATAAATATTAACAAAAACGGCGACCAGCCGAGCAGTGATGAAAAGTTAAAAAGTTGAAAATTTTACCCTCCGGGATGTTCGCCTGAGCCTCTAGGCGGTGCAGACTTATGGTTAGTTGAGTAGGTTTACGACAGTGAGACTTCGATAAGTGAGAAATTTCTCGATCAGTAGGATTGCGGAGTGCAATCACCGACAAAGTATATAAGAACTCCTCGCTCAAGTCTGAATGCCCCCACTTCAAAATTCTCGGACCTGCAAAACAACAAAAAGTAGAAAATTAAAATTAGTTTCACTTGATCTATAAACAGAAAAAGTGGAGCCTACGTTTGATAACACCTAAGCCTTCCGACGAATTTATGCGCGTCTGCCCGCCAGAAAAGTCCGTCGATGCTCGCCAGTCCCCTCCAATAAAGAAGAACTGGCTGTGCCAACTCTTCACTTTATTGGGGACCTCTTCAATTAATTTTAGCCCGCTTCTTGTCTTGACGTAGTACCAGCCTTCGCCTTCGTCTTTACAGGTGGAGATCACCATTGTATAGTGAATTTCTACGGTGCTGATCTTGTTCTTGTAGCCTTCATGACCAAAAAGGGTAATGAAAGCCAACAAGTTACTCCACCCGTTCGGGGTAATTTGGGTGATCGTCAAGTTGGTGTCCTCCAGGAAGCGACCAACGATGGGGTGAAGGGAAAGGGGGAATCCAGTGTTGAGCACGTCCAAGTTGATTGCCGTACATCCGGGAGGTAGGCGATCAACAGTCTCTCCCTTCTTGGGCGCGTACTGTTGGTGATCAAATTTAATTGATAGGATTAGTGACTGTTTTATTTCGGTTTAAGATCACCAATCAATAACGTGTGATTGATTATCACCGTAAATGATAAATCGAAGGTTTGGGTTGTGGAATTGTAAACATAAAAGTCGAAATCGAATTAATTTCGTATATGTGTGCGTTTAGGTGTTTAAGTGTGTGTTTTAGGAGTATTTGTGAATTTTAACTTATATTTCTTAGCTGGAGAACAACTATTTATAGAAGCTAGCAAGCATGAGGTGTCTATGACTCTTGGTCTCCCTAGCTTGCATGCTGGACAAGTGTCCTTTGACCTTTGTTTGACCTTATCTAAGCTATATCTTAGTTACAAAGTCTTCTTTGGTCTTATCACGGACTCATTGTTGTTCGTCCAGGTCGGCTTGATTGATTAAGTATGGTCTTTCAATCAAAGTTGTTCGCCTCTTGAGGTCATAGCTCGGAAGCTGTTCGCCTTTGTATTTCGTATAGATATGCTTGGGGATCTTGATCCTTTGTTCGTCCTCATACACCTCTCAAGCTGGTAGATGCACCATCTATTGTAAAGGTGTTCGTCATTATTGACTTGGTGGGGGGTCCATATCTGGTCTCGGGTCTCCAAACCTGCTCGCCGATGTGTTGTTCGTCGATATAGTTGTTCGTCACTTTACACACCACCTGGATTGGTTTATACACCCGAACCTTGGTTTATACATCCTTAATCCTTGTTTGCACAACAATGATTAATGTTCGCCTATCAACAATTGCCCCCTATCCTGACTATATATTGCCATGGACGAGCATCTTTGGGCGAGCAACAATAGTTAGGATACTAAATTGATGAGGATTGGGACGAACATCATTGAACTAAGCGAGCAAATTGATGGTCCGCCGTTTAGTCTCCCCAAGGTCTGGGGGTTGTACGAAGATGACGTGGGCGGCATGATTGTGCGCCGCCCACGCGCGATCAATCCCGAGGGGACGCGCCCCTATATTTGCTTGTAGACCCCTTGACTCTTTCTCGAATTCGCAAATTGACCCCGTTTCTTGTCAATTTGGTCCTCAATTTTTGGAAAAATTATGGGTTTTACCCTGTTTTTTGTATGGTATAAATTAAAGTGGGAAACGAAAATTTTCCCACTTCTTTTCCTCTTGCTACAGTGCTTCGTCCTCTTCATTTCTCCCCCGGCAATTTCAAGCTTCTCTCCGACAACTACTCCAATTTCGAGTTTCCAGTTCAATTCTGAGGTAGTGTTTTTGTTCTTATCACTCAATTTTATCTTTCATTTTTTCTTTTCTGCAAAAAATCTCCATCGCCACCATGTGGAACCTCGCATCGCCCTCTTCTCCGGGGATTCGCCGCCGTCTACAACATTTTTTCGCCGCCGTCTGTATTTTTTCTTCCTTTTCTCCTATGTCTTCTCATTCGAGCAATAAATCCGAGGAAACCCTTGATCCACTCTTCCCCATTGTGGCACACGAAAATCAACCCCCCTTTGAAATTTCTTCGGCATCGGACCCCAACGTGGACTCGGGTGTTTGATCGGTGGAAGATACTGGTGCTCGCCCGTCAGGGAGGGAGGCGGTGGTCATTACGAACAGAGATTCCAACGAGGGCTCTTCGTCCAGTATCGAGTTGGAAGAGGATCCTGAGTTCGACGAGTTGACTCGTGAATTTTTGGAGGGGATAAACTTCCCATCTCCAAAGATGCTGGAAAATGAGATTCCGGTTGGAGTTGCTCGACCTTTCGAATGGCGAGCATATGTTGAGAAATACGCGAACAACTTTACTCGCCCACAGAGACAAGTAATGGACTTGGTAAAAACTGACTTCCAGGCGAGCAAAATCAAGAGTGTTGTCCTTGAAGAGGATCTTGATCTGATCCGGAAGACCTACAAGATTCCTTATGACATTCATATGTGGGCCCCCGGAAGAAAAGAGAGAGCTGATCGCCCACCTCCAGGATGCACAGCGATCAACATCGACACCTTGATCGCTGGTTTGAAGCTGCCATTGCCTCCCGTTGTTGGTCGCTTTCTGGAGGCGACCAACCTTGCCATCACCCAAATTACTCCAATTGGGTGGATGAACTTGCTGGGCTCGATGTGTTTGTTCACCAGAGAGGGATACGTTGATCGTCTTACTACTGAGGAGATCAACTATCTTATGACAATTACCAAGTGCCCCATAGGTGAAGAGGGTTACTACTATCTCAAGGCCAGAACCGGACTTAAGATGGTAGAAGGAGCGCCGAACAAGATCAGGGATTAGAAACAACACTTCTTCTTCATTGTGGGTGATTGACGAGCATCTTCCGGTCCACACGGTGGCATTGGACGAATTAACTCTCCTGCCTCTTATGGAATAATTAAGCGTAAGTTTATCTTTGTTCACTTTTGAACTGTATTGTTCTAATTTAACTTTTCTTGTTTGCTCGCAGGCCCTCGATTGCCCAAGTGGAGTTCAGAGGAAGAAGAGGTTGGTGCAGAGTTTTTATTCACTTCTTGCTTGGTCGGTCTGCACAACAAAGCGGATAGGACCATCCAGCATCTGAGCGAGGAGAAGTGCCAGAGAGCTGCTCGCCTACTCACTTACCCTCACCACTTAGAGGCTCAAGTTGAGGTGCCCCCAGGTACAGAAAATTTATAACCCTTCATTCGCAAGTTTGTTTATCATTTGCCATTAAAACATGCTCGCCTTAACTCTTTTTCCTCTTTTTTTTAGCCGAGCAAGTCACCGTTGTCGTTCCTTCCTACTTTGGACTTTTGGAGCAAAGAGTCTTCAAGATGCCGCCTCCAAAGGGAAGGAGACAGAAAGGCGATCCGCCCTCCAAGGTGTTATCAATGACGAACAAGACCGAGGGGGAAAAAGATGCTCGCCAAGTCGCGCCCTCATCCAATCTTCAACCCTCTCCCCCTCCGGCTCCATCACCCCGTGGTGCCAAGCGCCTAAAGAAAGGGGATGGGACCTTCGTGTCCCAAACTGCTCCTACCGGGACTAAAGGCAAGGAGAAAGTGGGGCAGAGCCATGCTCGCCACCACACAGAGGGAGAAGCCGCTCGCCCCCTCTCTACCGAGCCTGCGGAGAAGACAGGTAAAGCGGGCAAGGACTCCACTCCTGTTCGCGGTCCTGAAGATATTACCCATCTGGGTTGGGACGATCGAAAGTTCCAAGAGTAAGTTTACTCTTGCTTCTGCCGAACAAGATCCATTTTTCCTCTACATTTTTCTAAGTATTATTCATTTGTTTTCTTGTTCGCAGATACCACTCTGGCGACCACCCTGGGCAAGCAAGTGTCGTCCATCAGTATGCCTGCTCCAAGACTCCTGTCAATATAAGGGAGATTCCAGACGATCATGTTCGCAGGGCAATGGAACTGGTCGCCCGAGCCTGGACACGACACATGGAGAAAACTATCTCCATGCAGGGGTTGGCGGACAACTTCCATTTGTCCATGATGCATCACGCCAATGGCCTCGTAATGGCGCATAAAGCGATGGCCCAGCTGGCCGAGCAGGAAGAAGCTGTTCGCAGATATGCCAGTACTGCTCGGCAGCTTACTGAAGAAAAGGACGGCTTGGTTAACAACTATGAAACCAAGCTTGCTCGCCTCAATAACCAGATCAATATTTACATTGACAGTGAGAAGAAATATCTTGAAGAAATTCAAGGTTTATCTGGTGAATTGGGAGGCAAAGACGCCCTGCTCGGCGAAGAGAAGAAAAAACTGTCTACGACCGAGCAGAAGATTGCCGAGCTCGAGGTGGAAGTTGCTCGCCTTAAGGATGTAGAGGCCAACACCTTCACCCACGAGCAGCTCGAGGCTGAGCTCCAAGCTCGGTCTGCCCCCATCTCCAACTTGGGATATATCTGCGCCTATGCCGATTGCATTCGCATGGCTGATGCGTACGATTTTAAAGACATGATGGAAGAGATGGGCAGGGACCTGACCGAGTTTCTGGAGCACTATCCCCCGCCGAACAACATTGAGATCCAGTTGGGGGATATCGCCGAGCTGGGGGTCAAGATTGACAGCCTTGACCCCAGTATCACCATTACTCGCCCTCCTCCTATGGTCGATGAGGGTGAGCAGGAAGAGGAGCCAGCTGCCGCAGACGAGCAAACTACTAGAGAGAGGGAAGAGATATGATCGTTGACCCTCCTGCCGATCAGACTCAAGGCCCTCCCCCTGCCGAGCAACCATAGACTTAGGACAGACTAGTCTTTATTTTGTAATAGATGTTCGTCTTTTGTAGTACACTTCCTCTATAACTCCTGTACTATTTTTTAGGCTTCAAAGCCTTTGTTTAATGAAATGTCTTTCTTTTGTTCGCTCATTTTCTTTATATGTTAATTGCCTTTACATTTTTGTCAATGCTTTTGCAATTATAACATATAATTTTGGGCTTTGTTCGATTTGAACTTTGCCTTAATGGAATCTAGGTTTAGCCTTATGTTCTGCTCATCTTAAAAGACGAACAACCTTTAAAATGGCTTTGGTCCTTAAAAATGGACTTGTACCTCGAGCTTTTGGACTTTTCTTTCAAAGAACAACTATGTATACATTGTAATTTTTTACAAGTGTTGCAAGACTGCCCGTCACTAACATACACAACTTGACGAACAACTTTGAACTCTAACTAAAACATGCTCGCTTATAACATTTTTGCCGAGCAACTTTGTCTAAAATTAAAAAGATGAACCAACACTAAAACTATACAATGTGCCGAATAACTTTTCATTCTACACTTAGCAAAATTTTCAAAAAATTAGGCAAGTTTTTGGTTTGCCCTATTTGGTTCACTTGCCCCCCAAGATATTTGTTCGCCCAATCAAGAACTTGTTCGCCTCATTGATAGTACCTCTTCAGATGTACAACATTTCAGAAGTATTGGGCCGGCTTGCCTTCCATATCTTCGATATCATATACACCATTAACGAATTTTTCCGTTATACGATATGGGCCCTCCCAAGTTGGTCCCAATACACCTGGAGGTTGGGAGAGCAACTTTCTTAGAACCAAATCTCCAACTCTGAATTCCCTAATTTTAACATGGAAATTGTAGTAGCATTCTGCTCGCTGTTTATAGGTAGCATTTTTCAACTCGGTACTTAATCTTTTTTCTTCGAGCAAATCCATTTCAGTAGCTAGAGTAGAGTTGTTCGCCTGCTCATCAAAGTTGGTCGTTCTGAATATGTTGGTCTTCAACTCGATTGGTATTACAGCTTCTGTTCCGAAAGCCATTACAAAAGGTGTTTCTCCGATACTTGACCTGGGAGAAACTCTATATGCCCACAGGACTTCCGGGAGTTCTTCAGACCAACTGCTTTTGCTTTTCGCTAGCCGCAATTTTAATGTATGCTTGATTATTTTGTTCACAGCTTCGACTTGTCCATTCGACTGGGGATGATAGGGCGTATAATAATGTTTTTTGATCCCCCACTTCGCACAGAAGTCTCTCAACTCCTTCCCATCAAATTGCGGACCATTGTCTGTCACAATGGTTTGCGGAACCCCAAAACGACAGACAATGTTCTTCCAAATGAAGTTGATTATCTTCTGCTGCGTGATCTTCACCATGGCCTCTGCTTCCGCCCATTTCGTATAATAGTCGACTGCCACAACGGCAAATCGAACATTTCCGACACCTGCCGGGAAGGGACCAATAATGTCCATCCCCCACCTTGTAAATGGCCATGGGCTATAAACTGATACGAGCTATTGAGCAGGGGTATGAATGTTCGGGGCAAAATTTTGGCATTGGTGGTAAGTCTTTGCTTTCTTGATTGCATCCTGGCATAACGTCGGCCAATAGTAGCCTTGTCTGATAGTTTTGTATGCCAAGGCTTACCCCCCAGTATGATTTCCACATACTCCGACGTGTATTTCTTCGAGTATTGCTCGTCCCTACCCCCTAGGCAAACATTTGAGAAGTGGGATTGAGATTTCCCTTTTGTAAAGTTGCTCGCCCACCAGAGTGTATCTGGCGGCTTGCTTTATTAGCTTGACAACTTCAAAAGGGTTGTTTGGTTTTTCCCCACTTTTCAAGTATTTAACTATACTTGTTCTCCAGTCTTCTTCCTCACCTGCTTGTTCGTCGAGTTGATTGACATTGTAACTTCTTGTTGATGGGTCATTCACCTTTGTAATTATAATGTCTGTCAACTCTGCAGGTCCTTCGCTCATTGCTAGTCGGGCCAACGCATCCGCTTGTGTGTTGCTTGTCCTTGGAATTTGTTCAATGAAGACTTGTTCTAGCAAGAACATTAGGTAAGCAACAATCCGTTGATACTCAATCATATGATCGTCTTTGGCCTCGTATTCACCTCGGACTTGGTTCACAATTAATTGTGAGTCACCGAATATTTGTAACCGTCTAACACCTACTGCCAGGGATAGGTGGAGACCAGCAATGAGGGCTTCATATTCAGCTTCATTGTTGGTTGCCATGAAATCAAATCTGATCGCCGAGGTGAATACTTATCTGTCCGGACTAATCAGAACCACTCCTGCCCCCGAGGCTATGTTGGTTGAAGATCCGTCAACATAAAGATGCTAGGGGTGATCAAGTCCTCTCGTTGGATCTGGTGGGAAGGTTAGTTCGACTATAAAGTCGGTTAACGCTTGCCCTTTGATCGCTGTGCGAGGAGCATAGGTCACCCCGAATTGGCTAATCTCTAGTGACCATTTTAGTAGTTGACCAGCTGTATCGGGGCGATGGAGAATTTGTCTGAGTGGGAAGGTTGTTAGCACTTCAACTTGATGGTAAAAAAAGTACGGTCGTAACTTCCTCACACTCATGACAAGTGCGTACGCCAGTTTCTCGATTGGAGAGTATTTGATCTCTGCCTCGTATAAAGCTTGGCTGACGTAGTATATAGGTTGATGGAATTTGCCATCTTCCCATACCATAACAGAGCTGAATGCCACTTCTGACGCTGCCAAGTACAAGTATAGCTTTTCTCCTGGGACAGGTTTTGATAGGATTTTAACATCCCCCAGGTAGTCTTTAAGTTGGTCGAATGCTTTCTGACAGTTGTTAGTCCATGTGAACTGTCCTTTCTTGATGGCTTCGAAGAATGGACGGCATTTGTCCCCCGATCTGGATATGAACCGATTCAGTGCTGCTAGGCATCCCGTGAGCCTTTGCACTTCTTTTATCGAACGTGGTGGTTGCATATCCACGATAGCTTTGACTTTTATTAGATTGGCTTCAATCCCTCGTTGACTAACAAGATGGCCCAGGAATTTTCCGGAATGGACTCCAAAACTGCTCTTCTTCGGGTTCAGCTTCATATTGTAATGTCGAAGAATATCGAACACCTGGGTCAAATGCTGAAGATGGTCTTCCTTTCGGGGGCTTTTGACTACGATATCGTCTACATAGACTTATACCGTATCTCCGATTTGTTCATCGAACATCTTGTTCACTAACCTCTGATATGTTGCTCCGGCGTTGATGAGGCCGAAGGGCATTCTTTTCCAACACAACAAATTTTTGTTCGTATAAAATGATGTGTTCTCTTGATCGTCTGGATGCATTGGGATTTGATGATATCCGGCAAAAGCATCCATAAATGTTAGCATTTCATGACCTGTTGTGCTGTCCACCAACTGGTCAATATGAGGGAGAGGAAAGTTGTCCTTCGGGCATGCTGCATTCAGATCTGTAAAGTCTATGCATAGCCTCCAGGTCCCGTTTGGTTTCCTCATAAGGACTGGGTTTGCCACCCATTGTGGACAAAGTGCTTGTCGGATTAGGTCATTGTCTAACAACTTCTTTACTTCTTCATTCAAAGCCTGATATTTGTCTGGGCCATATTTCCTTCGTTTTTGATGGACAAGCCTTTTTGCTTGATTGATGTTGAGCTTGTGACAAGCATGTTTTGGATCTATTACCACCATGTCTGCATGAGACCAAACAAAAACATCTAGATTTTTACTGAGGAACTCTTTCATTCGGGATCTGTAAGGCTCAGGGAGCTCAGATCCTATGTACAATTCGAGATCCTGGTTTTCAGGATTAACTCTGAACGCCTCCAGTTCCTCAACTGGAGTTGCTCGTCGTTTTTGTCCTTTCCAATGAGGATCAAGTATTGGTCCCTCAGGGTTGAAATCATTTTCGATGCTCATGGGCTCTGCTCCTAGGCGGGGATCTAGATCATCTGTTGGTCCTGATTCATTGTTGTTAGTCAGCACCTGGCCCTCCAAGTCATCTGATGAATGTTGCTTGTCACCACCCCTTTGTTGTTCGTCAGATGGAAGTTCCCCATTGGTGGTGATAAGTTGTTCGTCCAATACTTGTTCGTCAGAGTGTTGCTCGTCAGTATCCATGTGGTCCTCCTCTATGTCCATCATGTTCTCCAGTATTGATGGTTCATCAGCAGGACAGCTAGTTGCGGCTTCCATCATGGATACTAATGCATGCTTGGCCTGCAACTGCAGGAGACATTCCCTGGCCTTTCTTTGATCTTCCTTCACTGTGCCTGCTCCACTCGCTGATTGGGAACTTCAGACAATAATGGTAAGTTGAACATGCAGCTTTAAATTCATTTAGGAAAGGTCGACCAAGAAACCCGTTGTAGGTTGATTCCTGATCAACGACCAAGAAGTCAACCATTCTCGTTATGTTTTTCTCGGGTTCCTTAACCGTTACAAGCTGAACGGACAACCTAATCTCTCCTAACGGGACTGTTACAGCATTTCTGAAGCCCAAAATTCTGTGATTTGAAGGTTGGATGTAGCCTGAGTAGTCTCCAAGCTGGTCAAACGTCTTTTTGAAAAGAATGTTGGTATAGGCCCCGGTGTCCACCAACAATCTGTGTACTCTGGTCTCCATAATCTTGACACAGATCACGAGCGAATCATTATGGGGGGGTCAAGATTCCCTCCAAATCCTTCTCGGTAAAGGTCAATTCTGCTGTTTGCATGATGGATGGCTTAACCCCCATTCCTTGTACCTGATCGATCGCTCGCAATTCGGCTTTTCTTTTTCGGTTGGAGATCGGCGGTCGTCCATCTGAACATCCTCCCGCTGGTGCCGCGGGTTCCATCATGTATAGGTCTTCAAGTGGATGAGCAGCAACAACCGAAACTGGTCGCCCTGGTTTATTGTTCTTCTGAGGTTGATCATCCTCATCTTCAGAGTTGTTCTCCCGGACTCTCTTTCCAGGTTGTCTTTTAACAAAGTCGGAGAGTTTTCCCTCATCGTAGAACTGCCAAAGCTGCTTGAGCAAATCCCTACACTTGCTTGTAAAGTGCCCTACACTTTGATGGTAGGCACAGTACTTGTTTGGATTGAGTTTGCCTGTATCCTGACGGATTTTCCGTGGAGGGGAGAGCAACTCCTTCTCTTTCGCATTTTCATATACAGTATCGACTGATACTGTTAACACCTGATTTAACTTTTCTTTAAGCTCCGTCCCTTCATTGAATGCCTTCATGTTTTTCGGGACTCGGTAGCCTGTTCCGCCAGGTTTTTTATTGTTTTCCTTGGGATCAGCCTTGTTCTCCCCCAAGTTTGATTGCAAAGCCTCATGCATGGAAACAAATATGCCGGCTTGATTTCTGAATTCGGCATAGCTTCTTGGGCACTTCATACGTACCTCTTTCCATAACTTTGATCCTTTTTTCAACCCGACCATAACAACAACAATTTTTGTGTCCTCGCTGACGGGTTCACCTTCTAACAGCACCTTGTCGAACCTTTCCATGAATGCTCAATCTGACTCGTCGTCATTTTGTTTTAGGTCTGACAATCGGTGTTTTTGGGACAGATATGATCCCGCCGTTGAGAAATGGGAAAGGAACTCTCGGCTCAGTTGAACGAAGGAATGGATAGATGCTGGTGGTATTGCCGAAAACCACTTGTGCACCCGGTCCCCCAAGGTTAACGGGAAGTTTCGGCATTGGGTGGCATCGCTGGCTCCCACCGAGACCATATAATCCGAGTATTTTGTTAAATGAACCCTGGGATCAGCTAGTCCATCATACTGGATACTTGCTGGGAATTGGACCTTTTTCTGAATTGGGACTTTCAGAATGAGGGATGATAATGGTGAGGATGGCAAGCTGGTCGTCCCCACTCCTCTTTGTTGGTCCAGTTGTCCCTGCATGCTCTCTACAGCTTTCCTTAGACTAGACAGCTCATCCAAAGATGCCCCCTGACTTGGAGGCTATTCGGCGGGCAAAGGTACAAACCTTTCTGCTTGTCCCAGTCCCTCACTTGGAGTGGGCATGTCCTGGAGCTGCTTTCTAGGGTTGCTCGCCGCATTTGGCCCTAGGCGCCTAAAGGCAGACTGGGAGAGTCTCTCATGAATTGATGAGCGTGGTTGTTCAAATGCTGTTCGCCCACTCTCTGCTTCCTGGCGAGCAACTTTCTCATGTTGTTGGGGTTGGCCAAGTCTATCTTGGGCACTGGAACGAGTTGTTCCATGACTTGACATTGTTGTTCGCCCACGAGCAGACTCAGCTTGGCCCTCTCTTGGCTCGACCACCCTGGCTTTGCCCTTATTCCGCCTGACCTGGGCACTGTTCACCTCGTGTTGTTCGCCCCTAACTGATCTGGCCCTAACAACTTCCAAGGGTCTATCCTTAGGCCTTGCTTGTGAAGGCCCATTCTGTTCTTGTTGTTTTTGTAGAGCATGAAGAGCAACAATAGTCTTGGCCAGTTCGTTAGGGTTGTTCGCCAGGGCCTCCATTTCAGGTGGGAGATTATGAGTTATGGCTGTATGTTGTGATCTGTTCGCATGCCTAGGATTACGATCCTGGTGATCAGTCGACGAAGCTCGGGTAGGAGACGCTCTCCTCGATAAGCGTGTACCTTGTGTTTCCTTTGATTGAGGCATTTCAAATTAAATTCTCTTAATTTTTATGATGAAGAACACCAAGAACACTCTTGCTTGAATCTTCAAATGTTTCTTGAGGTTTTCTTCAAATCTTCAAGTTTTCAGCTTGAAGTTCTTGACTAATCACACTAATCGAAGGTTCGGACCCTCTTTCTAGCGCCAATTTGTTGGTGATAAAATTTAATTGATAGGATTAGTGACTGTTTTATTTCGGTTTAAGATCACCAATCAATAATGTGCGATTGATTATCACGGTAAATGATAAATCGAAGGTTCGGGTTGTGGAATTGTAAACACGAAAGTCGAAATCGAATTAATTTCGTATATGTGTGCGTTTAGGTGTTTAAGTGTGTGTTTTAGGAGTATTTGTGAATTTTAACTTATATTTCTTAGCTGGAGAATAACTATTTATAGAAGCTAGCAAGCATGAGGTGTCTATGACTCTTGGTCTCCCTAGCTTGCATGCTGGACAAGTGTCCTTTGACCTTTGTTTGACCTTATCTAAGCTATATCTTAGTTACAAAATCTTCTTTGGTCTTATCACGGACTCATTGTTATTCGTCCAGGTCGACTTGATTGATTCAGTATGGTCTTTCAATCAAAGTTGTTCGCCTCTTGAGGTCATAGCTCGGAAGTTGTTCGCCTTTGTATTTCGTATAGATAGGCTTGGGGACCTTGATCCTTTGTTCGTCCTCATACACCTCTCAAGCTAGTAGATGCACCATCTATCGTAAAGTTGTTCATCATTATTGACTTGGTGGAGGGTCCATATCTGGTCTCGGGTCTCCAAACCCGCTCGCTGATGTGTTGTTCGTCGATTTAGTTGTTCGTCACTTTACACACCACCTGGATTGGTTTATACACCCGAACCTTGGTTTATACATCCTTAATCCTTGTTTGCACAACAATGATCGATGTTCGTCTATCAACACATACAAGAATATGTCATATGGAATCTTGTAGGTAGACCTGATGCTCTACAAATCGTCTTCAATAATAAGGCTGACAATCTTGCTCGCCACAAGGTTGTTCGTCGAAACGGACTTCTAGGCGGACATTATAACACGAGAGCGAGGAGGAAAGATCTTCAAGTAGCAAGCAGCGTACTCTTCCCATTCAGTATTCCGGGCGACTCCTTCCAGAATTTGTGATTCAGGGGTAACCCTGGAGATGGGGAAGTTTATTTCCCTAAAAAACTCCCAAGTCACCACCAATCTAGGCTGGTTGCCCCCGAGCTGTTCGCCCTCGGCTTCGATCTCGGCGACCAATTCTTCCGAGTCTTCCCCAAGATCAGAGGAGGTATCTCCCTCAGCACGAGGACGAGCAGTTGGTCGCTCCACTTCCTGATCGCCAGAGCTATCAAAAGCATAAGCCTCCACCGAGCAAACAACGGAGGAGGCCTCTGAACCAGTTTCTTCATCAACTAGAAGAGTCCGTGGATTTTGAGCAAGAGCTTGGCGAATAGATCGACAAGGAACAAAAGATACTTCTTCATCCATTGGTCTTTTTCCTGGATTTCGCTCAAAAGCTTCAATGGAGGCGGTTTTACTTGTGGAGGGGGAGGCCATTTTAAAATGAAGGATTTTTAATAAGGATATGTGTCGATTGATAAAAAAGATAGAAAAGAGGGAAAAAAGAAAATAGAGGGCGACGTTAATGGGGGATGGCGGCGGCGCTAGTGGCAATTTCACGGCGGCGATAGGTGAAATTCGAAATAACTTATAATACAAACGAAAAATTAAGATACGAATGTAAAAAAAGAAGGATTGAGATGGAAGAACAAAGATTTTACCATAAAATTGAGAAGTACTGGTGAAGATCGGGATGAATTGAAATACATGAAGAGCTTCGAAATTAATAAATGACGGAAGTGTGAAGAATTCTCGAAAAAGAATGGAGAAGGGGAAGATTAGATATTTATAAGGGTGAAAAATGGGGGTTAAAATACAATTTCTAAGAAATCTCAGGCCCCTATGTGCAAATAAGGAGATACGCGTGGGCGGCGGCTGACATCATCGCCACCCACATCGTTGCAAATTCCGAGAATCTCGGGAACCCAACCGTAAAGATATGAAAAGATACCTCAGTTGTTCGCCGATACCACCGTTGTTCGCCCAAATCTCCAGCTTAAATTTTTTGAAAAAACCTGTTGCTCGATTCGATTACATAAACATCACCTTGATTAGAACAATGGCTCGTCCTTAGTTAGTTGATTGCCATCCTAACAAAGGACAAGCTAGGGAGCAATTATTGATAGACGATCAGTCGAGCAACAGGGTTAAGAGTTAAAATAACAATAATGATAATGACAATGATGGTTAATGGGAAAGGGGGCAAAAAGGCGAGCAGCTGAGTATGTGCCACGTTGATCACAAAAAAACGAGTAGCTGGTCAGAATGTCAAAGCACATCAGGCGACCAGTTGGTTAGAAGCCAAAAGGGGTTGAGCGAGCAGCTCAGAAAGAAGGTTAAAGTACCCACATCAAAGACGAACAAGCGATCAACAATGCACCTCGGAGGACATCTAAGAATCCCACTAATTAGGCATTTCATTAGTAGCAAACAAGTGTGTTAACACTTGTCATTGTATAAAATGCAATAGCTTAAGGATGAAACAAGTGTCTAAACACTTATCAATGTATAAATTATGATGGCTAAAGAGGTGACACCTCATGCTTGCTTGTTGATTAGGCGTGAAATTGTTATCTTTTGATGCCCGATTTACTCATGTTTTGAGTGTTTTCGATGAATATTTAGAGTCAAATGAGCATTATTTCTATACATTGATAAATTTGTCTCTTTGATGTTCATAGGTGAATAGAGGGCGAAAAGAGGAGTTCGTAGGACTTTGAATCGACTCAAACGGATGCCCGGATGAGAAGATATTGAAGAAATACGATCGGTATTAGTGCGGATGAGGAAAAGTATCATTTGGAAGGGTTAGAGATCACTCGAGCGCATCACTCGAGCGCAACCGCTCGAGCGAATCACTCGAGCGCCACCGCTCGAGCGAATCGCTCGAGCGCCCAAAAAGTAACAGAATAATTTCAGCGCTCGAGCAGCTCGAGCGCGACCGCTCGAGCGAATGCACCGCTCGAGCTACACTGCTCGAGCGGGACCGCTCGAGCGTTTTGCTCGAGCGCCCCTATACTTTTGCCTCCGGATTCGTATTTTCGGCCCGTTAACTCCCGTTTCGACCCGGTGCCTATATATACCTCTTCCAAACACGTTTTGAAGGGACCCAACCTTTAGAAATAATTTTAGACTTAGTTTTGGAGAGGAACGAGACGAGCAAGCTTTACTTTTACGTTGTTAAGGTTTTTCATACGAATTCTAGTTTCTTTTCAATTCTTAATTTCTTTTCATTAGTTCGTTACTTTGAACACGTTTAAATTTCGTTTTTATCAATTCAATTTCAGTTCTTCATATTTATTTTCTTTTTAAACCCTAGTTTATGTTTCTTATTTTCTTTGTTAAATTCATTATGTTTATGTTTGTCGTTTCTTCTATTGCTTTTATTGTTGTTATAACCATGTCCGGCTAAAACCCTTGTATGCTTGGGTTAGGATGAACTCGTAGAAGTAGGATGTGGGTACGTAATTAGAGTAGTTTGTGATGTTAGTTTTAATTCTCTTAATTAATGAATTCTTATAATTAATCTTAACTTTACCTTTAAATTTCGTACGAAAGTGTTAGAGAGAGGACGACCGCATCACTCGATAACAATTAGTAGTCTTAACGAGAGGGTTTAGGAAAGGTTAATTCATCTACCGGTTTAGCGAAGGAGGACGACCGCATCACCTTAGTTAAATTAGGGTCTCATTAATTAAGCACAGTTCATTAACTTGTTAGTGGATTAGTGAAGTCGATTGCTAGGATAAAGTATTAGGGTGAGAAATCTTGAGCTTTCATTCTACGATCTTTTACTTAGGTTAATTCTTGGTTGTCACAATTACTTTGATTATGTACCTGCTCCGTTAGTATACGTAGGGATTCCTATCCTAAGCATCACCATATCTCATTAGAACACAACCCTTAGTTAATTTAATTGCTTTAGTATTTTAATCTACTTAGTTTATTTAAGTCTTTTAATTAATCTTTCAAAACCAAAAACATTGCACTCATATTAACTACGACGCGTAGATCTTCAGGGATCTATTCGCATACATACCCTCCCTTGGGTTCGATAATACTTGGTCCCTATACTTGCCCATGCTACAGTGAACCCGTTCTCTTGCGGGGTAGCTACTAGTAGAAGCTAGTATAGTCGCTTCAAGTCAATGGCGCCGTTGCCGGGGATGGCGTTGTATGTTTGAATAGGACTTGTCGATAGCTTAGTAGTTAGTAGTGAGTGCTTTCTTTTCTGTTTTTATTTTTATTTTTTTTATTTTATTTTAGTCGGCAGTTGCGTTTTGATCCTTCTGCTAGTGTTTCAGGTTTATGAAAACACGCTCACAAGGCAATACGAGCGAAGAGAGATTACCTGCAGATCCTGAGACAATAGCCAGAAGGAACCGAGCCTTCTTGAGAAGAATGGCTACTGCCGCGGGAAACAAAGACAAAATTCCTGATGAACTTGGGGAGTTAGACAAGATAGCTGCAGAGTATACTGCTCTTGTGGAACGGGCAGAGGGTGCCAATGGAAATAGCAGTAATCAGCAGATACCCATAGGGGGAACTGAGAGCCCACACCCGAACCCACAAGACACAATCAACTCTGCACAAACACAACCCCAAAACCAGAACCAAAACCCTGCTTACCCACAAAACCCAAATAACCCTTTTAACAACCCCGCATACCAACATTACCCATATCCACCTTATCCTTACCCACCATACCCATACCATCCACCACCAGTCTACAACCAACCACCTATTTACCAACCACCACCCCAACAAGTACCCGTACCAGCTGCTAATCCTCAATACGTTCCTCAGAACGTGGATCATAATATGGCGATTAGAGGGAGGTTTGCAGCGCAGCCACAGAGGTACTATGATGGAGTGGCTTTGCCTCCTGTTGAGGCGAACAACTTCTCGATATCACCGGGGATTTTAAAGCTGCTGACCGAGAATCAGTTCAAAGGGGTGATCGGGAAGGAGAATCCTCACACACATTTGAGGAGCTTTCTCATGATAGCATCCACATTTAATTATAATGGCATGTCTGAAGATGCCAAGAGGCTAAGGCTGTTCCCATTCTCACTGACGGGAATAGCCAAGGAGTGGTATGATAATACGCTCCCGCGGGGAGGTATTACCACTTGGGCCGAGCTCGAGCGTCTGTTCCTCGAGCGATTCTACCCTCCATCTAGGACGATCAAGGCTAGAATTGAGATCTCGTCCTTTTGCCAGAAGTCTGGAGAGGATTTACGCCAAGCGTGGGAGAGATACTCAAACATGCTGATAGAGTGCCCGCAGCACGGGTACAATGAGGGAGATATTATGGCGTTCTTCTATAGTGGTGCCAGCAAGGATGGTCAAGCCCATTTAGACGCCTGTGCGGGTGGAGCATTCCTCAACCAAGGCATAGAGAGGTGTAGGGAGATCGTTGACAACATTGTCACGAATGCCGGTGCTTGGGGTGTGGATGCAGATGTGCAAAGAGTGCATCAGGTGGAAGAGGGAGAAGGAACGAGAAGGCTGCTGATGGCCATGATGGAAAAGATCAACAACCTTGAGTTGGGGAAGAGTTTGGGTGGAGAGCATGCAGTGGAGAATGAGAGAGTAGACCAGCCCAGTGGACAGCAAGAGGTAGCCAATTACATGGGAGGTCCGTATTACAATCAGAATGGCTACCAAGGTGGAAATCAGTATGGAAGGCCTTCTTATGGCCAACCATTTGTGCCTCCAGGCCCTCAGCCACTTCAAAATCAATGGAGGAACACACAAGGGTATCAAGGAGGCCAGCAGCCTCCTCAAAACACATGGAGGAAAAATGAAAATTTTTCCTATGCTAACCCAAAAGCTGGTGTTACTGTTCCTGCAGGTGTTGATCCGGGGTCTAAACCTCCTGGTGGAGAAGGCGGTGCATCAACCGAAGAGATGTTGAGAGCGATCCTTCAGAAGGTGGAGGAAGGGAGCAAGCGATTGTCATCCTTGGAGCACGATGTGAAGGAGTTGCACAAGAAGAGTGATCATCGTGATCAAGAGCTCCAGAAGATGAACGTTGAGTGGACTAGAACTCAACAAGAGAACAATCGAAGGTTCACTTCTTTAGAGCTCCAGATGAGCCAGATTGCAAAGTCCGTGAATAGAATGCCGGAGGGGAACTCGAAAGAGCATTGCAAGGCGATCCAGCTGAGAAGTGGAACCAACTACGAAGGTCCTCAGATGCCTGCTGATTCTGAGACGCCCCAAGAAGAGATTGAGCCTAAAGGAGATGAAGTTGAGAAGGGGATTGAAAGTGAAGGAATTGAGAAGAGTGAGAGAGTTCCTAAGTGGAAAAAGGCAAAGGAAGCAAGGGAGAAAGTGAAAGTGACCGAGCGAGATGAATGGGGGGTACCCAAATCTGTGATACCCGTCCCATATCCACAACGCTTCATGAAAAAGAAGCTTGATGAGAAATTCGCTAAGTTCCTTGATGTTTTTAAACAATTGCATATTAATATTCCTTTTTATGATGCTTTGGAACAGATGCCGCACTATGCGAAGTTTTTGAAGGACTTGATTGCAAAAAGACGGCGAGTGGATGAGCCGAAGTTGGTGCAGCTGAACCACGAGGTGAGTGCACTAGTGCACAAGGCGCTTCCACCAAAGCTGAAGGATCCCGGGAGCTTCACGATCCTGTGTGACATTGGGAGCGGGATCAAGAAGGGAGCGTTGTGCGACCTCGGGGCGAGCATAAATCTGATGCCCTTGTCGCTTTTCAAGAAGTTGGAAGGGTGTGAACTTCAACCCACAATGATGACGCTTCAACTTGCCGATCGGTCTATTACTCGACCTCAAGGTGTGGTTGAAGACGTTCTAGTGAGAGTTGGAGGTCACATCTTTCCAGCCGACTTTGTAGTGCTAGAGATGGAGGAAGATGAGCACGTGCCCCTAATCTTGGGAAGACCGTTCTTAGCTACGGCGGGGATGGTGCTAGACGTGGCGAATGGGAAGATCACGTTGAAGGTTGATGATCAAGAAGTGAAGATCTCCCTATATGAAGCCATGAAGCACCCGAGGGAGGATGAGAGCTTGTATTGCATGGATGCAATTGATCCTAGTGTTGAAGACACACCTTCTATCCCTAATCCTTCTGATATTCATGATTTTGTTAGTCCTTCACCTGTTGAGTTAACCCATGAACATTATGTTCTTGATTATTTTGATAGGGATGAAGTGAAGAAGTTGAAGGATGAAGAGGTGAAGAAAGTGGACGTGGTCCAGTTAGACGGGAAAGGAGGAGTTAAGAAGAAAAAGTCCAAACTCAAGAAATTGTTTAGTAAGACTCCTCCAGATAGAGGCAAGAAGGAGTTGAGACCCATAACACTTGGGGATGGGAAGAAAGCAAAGGTACTCATGATGGTGGGGCATCAAGGAAAGGAGTTCAAACACCACTCTTATGAGAGTAAGGGAGGTAAATTTGCGTATGATGTCCCATAAGCTCCTTTGAGCACGGTCCGGCATGAGGACCTTAAAAATAGCGCTGAATGGGAGGCAACCCATTTTTATTTGCTTTCATTTATTTTTAGTATCTTTTTATATTATTAGGGTGTTTTGAGTCGTATGTTTAACCTCGTACTTGAGAGCTTTATTTTGTAGGCTTGTCTCTAAAGGAGTAAAGGAACCAAAGAAGTGGAGATTGAAGGAACCAACTTGAGACAAGGGAATGTGCAAAGCTATTGAGAGAAATTGAATTATTTGGTTGAGGTAACCCACAACCCCAAACTTAGACTTCTAGCAAGGTCGAAGTTTGGGGGGGGTGGAGTTTCTTTTTATGATTAGATTGCACATGCATGCACGCCCTTATCTTTGAGTTGAGTTTGATTGATTATTGGTGCCTTGAGATGCTCCTTGGGCTATTATTAATTTGTTTTGTTACTCAACATTTTATGCCTATCAATCACCTTATGCTTGTTGATTGCTATCTTTGAGTATGATTTGATGAGTAGGGTGAATTGTGAGGCTGAGTTAGGAGTTTTCTTGTGTGAGTGTTTGAGTTTGAGCTGAGTTGAGAAAGAACTTGTATGCTTGTAAATTTTTCTTTTGAGTACTTGTGTGACAAGAGTGAGAATTCACTAGGACTAGCATGGATGTGAAAGCCGTGAGAGTTGTGCCTTACGAGATTTAAATGCATGAATTAATCTCTTCGTTTGTGAGTGGATCGTCACCTTAGAGGATGCTAGAACTTGCATGTGCTCTTGCTTCTTGATTGTGTCTAGTTTGATATGCCGAATGTGATTTTAGGCCATCTTTGATTTAATTGAGTCACTTAGCCAGAATTTTCCTTACCAATGACATTGATCCCTTGTTAGCCCCTTTGAGCCTAAAGCCTATTTTATTTGCTAGCACATATGAACACTATTCCAATTCCTAAGCCTTTTTGTCCAAATTTGAGTGGAGAATAGGAAAGTGTGAATGTGAAGGGAGTGAATTGAGTTGAAAAAGGGAAAGGTTGTTTGTTGAGTGAATATGAGAAGAAGGTGTGATGAAGTTTTGAGATGTGGGAAAAAGAGAAAGAAAATTGAGAATGAGCAAAAAGAAAAAAATGAGCTCATGTGTTTGTGCGAAAAAAAAATGAGAAAAAAAAAAAAAGTGATTGAAAAAAAAAAGTGAAAGAGTGAGAAAGAAAAAAATTGAAGTGTTGAGAGAATTGAAAGCGAAAGTGTATTGATTGAATACGTTTGAAGTAGTTCGTTCTTAATCTCGAAGTACCGAAGTTTTGAATTTCTATTCTCCATTCACTTGAGTCACTTTACCATATTGTTATCCCACCTGTCCAAAGAGCCTACATTACAACCTTTTGAAAGTCCTTTTTGATTCGGCATGGATTTCTAGAGTATGGTCGAAGTTGAGAGCATTTACAAGCCTATGGCTGCCAATATGTGTGATTGATTGATTGAGTGAGTCCCTTAAACACTTTTATACACTTGTGAGGGAGTGAAACACATCGTTGAGTGCACGTCCATGCTTGATCTTGGTGTTTCTTGTTATTATTGCATGAGTACGATAAAAAGAAAGTGAGTGAGTATACGGGTGATTGACCTTTGAAGCTCGAGTTCAATTACTTGCATGATTTGATTCTTGATTCATTCCTAACAATTTCACTTGACTTATTATTTCGTTGCTTGAGGACAAGCAACATGGTAAGTTTGGGGGGGTTGATTAGGCGTGAAATTGTTATGTTTTGATGCCCGATTTACTCATGTTTTGAGTGTTTTCGATGAATATTTAGAGTCAAATGAGCATTATTTCTATACATTGATAAATTTGTCTCTTTGATGTTCATAGGTGAATAGAGGGCGAAAAGAGGAGTTCGTAGGACTTTGAATCGACTCAAACGGATGCCCGGATGAGAAGATATTGAAGAAATACGATCGGTATTAGTGCGGACGAGGAAAAGTATCATTTGGAAGGGTTAGAGATCACTCGAGCGCATCACTCGAGCGCAACCGCTCGAGCGAATCACTCGAGCGCCACCGCTCGAGCGAATCGCTCGAGCGCCCAAAAAGTAACAGAATAATTTCAGCGCTCGAGCAGCTCGAGCGCGACCGCTCGAGCGAATGCACCGCTCGAGCTACACTGCTCGAGCGGGACCGCTCGAGCGTTTTGCTCGAGCGCCCCTATACTTTTGCCTCCGGATTCGTATTTTCGGCCCGTTAACTCCCGTTTCGACCCGGTGCCTATATATACCTCTTCCAAACACGTTTTGAAGGGACCCAACCTTTAGAAATAATTTTAGACTTAGTTTTGGAGAGGAACGAGACGAGCAAGCTTTACTTTTACGTTGTTAAGGTTTTTCATACGAATTCTAGTTTCTTTTCAATTCTTAATTTCTTTTCATTAGTTCGTTACTTTGAACACGTTTAAATTTCGTTTTTATCAATTCAATTTCAGTTCTTCATATTTATTTTCTTTTTAAACCCTAGTTTATGTTTCTTATTTTCTTTGTTAAATTCATTATGTTTATGTTTGTCGTTTCTTCTATTGCTTTTATTGTTGTTATAACCATGTCCGGCTAAAACCCTTGTATGCTTGGGTTAGGATGAACTCGTAGAAGTAGGATGTGGGTACGTAATTAGAGTAGTTTGTGATGTTAGTTTTAATTCTCTTAATTAATGAATTCTTATAATTAATCTTAACTTTACCTTTAAATTTCGTACGAAAGTGTTAGAGAGAGGACGACCGCATCACTCGATAACAATTAGTAGTCTTAACGAGAGGGTTTAGGAAAGGTTAATTCATCTACCGGTTTAGCGAAGGAGGACGACCGCATCACCTTAGTTAAATTAGGGTCTCATTAATTAAGCACAGTTCATTAACTTGTTAGTGGATTAGTGAAGTCGATTGCTAGGATAAAGTATTAGGGTGAGAAATCTTGAGCTTTCATTCTACGATCTTTTACTTAGGTTAATTCTTGGTTGTCACAATTACTTTGATTATGTACCTGCTCCGTTAGTATACGTAGGGATTCCTATCCTAAGCATCACCATATCTCATTAGAACACAACCCTTAGTTAATTTAATTGCTTTAGTATTTTAATCTACTTAGTTTATTTAAGTCTTTTAATTAATCTTTCAAAACCAAAAACATTGCACTCATATTAACTACGACGCGTAGATCTTCAGGGATCTATTCGCATACATACCCTCCCTTGGGTTCGATAATACTTGGTCCCTATACTTGCCCATGCTACAGTGAACCCGTTCTCTTGCGGGGTAGCTACTAGTAGAAGCTAGTATAGTCGCTTCAAGTCACTTGTACTCTATAAATACCCTCTCATAAGAGGAAAAAGATAAGCTCCAAATATTCAAAAAATAGCACAAACTCTTGCAAATCAATTTCTTGATCCTTACTTACATAAATTCAGTGTTTAATCCTAGTTTAAGTGCTTTGTTTGATGATCTTCCAAGCATAAACAACCACCAAATCATCATCCGATTAAAGGTCATCAACAGTTGATTTTGTATGGGATCGTCTCACAAATCACATTCCGTGAGATAAGTTACATTTCCTTAAGACCAAAATTATTATATTTGTCAGAGACGTCAGATCCAGAGCATCCTCAACATGCATCGCCAGAGTCCATTAATAGTGAATACAAAAATCACCCGACCCCTCACTCTCGTCTCATCTTCTCCATTTATTTCCTCCAAAACTATCATCTCCGATAGTCTTTTTTTTAAAATTGTACATGGAAAAGTATATACACCATTTGAGTTAATTGTTAGTCAACTAAATGTATTGTTTTCGGGTGTTTTGAAGTAAACAAGGCCAATTAGAAAATCTTTCACTATGGAAATTGCCTTCAAATGCAAAAAGTTAAAATTTTCCCATTCTATAGGCAAAGGAACATGGAAAAACCATGATAAAGACTACCGTAGTGCGGTGTGTGTCGTAAGTTCCACGAGATAAAAACAAGATAATTGATGCCTTATCCAAATATGCTTATATCTCAACTGACCCTCAAGCATGGTTTGGAGCAGGATTTTCGATTTGGATCGAAGAATTTCTCAATAAGAGAGATTAATTATTGTTGAGTTGTATTCTTCTAAAAAGAAAAAAAATAGTATCTCCTATTATAGAAATCAATGGGTGTCTATGAGCTTCTCTACCCACTTTCTATACCTTTTCTTCTTTTCTTCTTTCCTAATTTTTCTTTTTTACATTTTGAAATGATTGTTAACGAGTATTTTTTTATAGGTATGCATATTTGTTGATTCCATGATTTTCAAAGAGACAAATTATTACTAAAAATGATTAACGAGAATCTTTAGTGGTAGACCGTCATGGACCAATTTCATGGAACAGTTATTTGATCAAATGAAGTGCCATTTCACAAAATGATATATGTGAACTAGTCTTTCCCTTTAATAATATTGTCATGTTGAAATATATTTAAAATAGCTATATTGGATATTGTCATATTATAATGTAATATATTGACTTTAGGCAATTAATTATAACATATTTAAAATCTAATCTTAAAATTATTTTGTATTATTAATTTTATTAACTTGGGCCCCCATGCAAGATAGAATTTGTTAAATCAATATTAGTAGGCCTACTTTTTGGGCAATTATTTTTTGTCATAAGTTGGAGGGTATTATGAGGTATTGTGAGGTTCATTCATCAATAAAGTTATTATTTATGGAAAATATAAGTATCATATTTTCCATAAACAATAATTTTATTGATAAATGAACCCCACAATACCTCATAATATCCTCCAACTTTTGACAAAAAATAACTGCCCAGAAAGTAGGCCTACTAATATTGGACGGAAGGAGTATAAAAAGTAATATTGAGATAAATGTTAAACTCATTGCAGCTATATGCCATTCTATTTGGTGGCATTGGACCGGTAAGGTTGGCTATTCAACCCCACAAATCCACTGTTCAGATTTATTTTGATGCAACCATCTTTTTGAGCTATGGGATGACCATAACTAAAATTTTCATTGAAGGTCCTCAGGGTGAACTCCTACATGTGTTTACTCAAGTTTTTTTTTTTTTTTAAATGTTACTTGTCCAGAACTTGGGGGATTTCTTGGTATACGTCTGGCCTTATCAATTGCTCGAGATAAGAACATGTTTAAGTTTGCTATCATTTGGGATGAGTGGATTGTTCTTTGTGTTTTCCTACTTCAGGATGTTTAACAACTGACTCTTCATGAATTTTACTATCATAAATTTATGGTTCATTCATTTCTTACTTATGCTAATAACATATGTGACATTCTCTATGAACTTTATGTTGTTTTTCAACGATCTTACTCTACTATTTCATTAAGAAAATACTAACATTTTTTTAAACTACACAAGAAAACCTCCAAAAAAAATATTTGGAAAAATGACCAAAAAACTTAACAATTTTCGCAATTTTTTTTCAGAGTGACAAAAATAAAAATAAAAACCAAATATGTGCATTTTCCAGAAAAATTTCGTAAGTTTTTCTGAACATTTTCTAGGAGAAGTGCATTAACAAAACATGAAACTGTATATAACCTTAGCCTTAATTAAAAGCCCAAATCATTTTAACCGGTAACCTAATTTCAATAAGGGTACGGATATTTTCATCCCCAGAATTTAGTACTTCATCCCCTAATTTTTATTCTAGAATTTTTTTAGAACATTTGTCATTTGTTCGAAAAAACGATTAGAACATTATGTAATTTTAGATATTTTTGTGGGGGGTGAATAATGTTCTAATAATTTTTTGGAACGAATGACAAATGTTCTAAAAAATAATTTTGAACAAAAGTTTAGGGGGGTGAAGTACTAAATTTTGATACTGAAAATATCCGTACTCTTTCAGTAATTGGCCCTAACGAAACTGACCCAGTCAAATTTATTCCCTATGGGCCCAAGATCCGGCCCGCCTCTATCAAACATTCATCGCTGAAATAGTGAAATTTCACTCACATAAATATACGACGACGTTTTACTGACACGGGCATGCAATACTTTATTTGTATTTCCCCATTCTTCCGTCTTTCCCATTTCCCCCATTTTCGTTCTGCAGAGCGAGAAAATAACCTAGTCCAGGTCTCGCAAATCAACCATTATAATTCGATTGAATACCGAATAAGGGTGAGAAAAACCTTTCGTTGATCGAAGATGCTGAGAATAGCAGGGAGGAGGCTGACTTCTCTCTCATGGCGGTCCGGTCAATCTTCGTCGGCCGCATTCGTATCCAGAAACCCATCTGTCGGTGGTGATTCATCATCCGATGGACGCACCGGATCTATATCTTCGCCCGCTCGCTCGTTCGCCTCATCCAATCTCCTTCTGGATCAAATCAGAGGTTCGGCTCCTCTTTTCGAGTTTTGCAAGTATTTCCTTTTTCCATTTTACAGTTTTGTGTAATTTTATGTGATTCAATCTTGCGAAGATCGGATTGGTTAAGGAAACGTTGAGTCTTAAATTTTGTGCATCGTATTTTTTCCGATTTTATACTGCGGGAGCTTCTTTCAGTTAACCGTGTATATTAAATGTATGTACTTAAATGGTTATAGATTGATTCGCTCCTTCAATCATTTTGGATCTATAGATGGTGTATTTCATTCAAATTTTGAATTTTTTTACATGTCTTTTTGAATTGATCTGTATGAATGTGTAATGGATGTGGAAAAGCTGTGCACTTTGTTTTCATTGGACTTGAGTTTTCCTTTGCGTCTTCAATAGGGCTGTCAAATGAAATATTTTCCCCCAATTGTGGGTGAATATTTAATATAATTGTCTTGGTGCTATGAAATATATATGTTTTTACATGGTTGAATGGTGAAGTGTGGATGGCGGTTCTTTTTAGATGGTGGATAAGTAGGATATGGCAACAAAAGTCACTGCCCAATACCCTTAAAAATGTCAATATGTGTGTTATGCCTGTGATATCCATCATTTGCAATTTTGCATCACTACTCTCCATGGATTTTAATCCGTGTAGCTGAATGTTTGAACTCGCAAGTAGCGTGTGTGGTCTATGATGATGATGAAAAATACAGCAACAACCCTTAACCCCAAATCATTTGCATCACTACTCTTCGCGGACATAAATCATATATCTGAATAGTTGAACCAGCAAGTGCCTGGAGTGCTCTATGATGATGATGAAAAATTCAGACATACAATAAGCCTTAACCTCCACAATGTGAAGTTGGCTAATAATGATAGTGTATAGCACAACTCTTATTTCTCAGATATGTTCTTCGAAATGTTGAAATTTGTTTAGAACGGTAGTGGTGGGTGTTGTCCAGTATTTGTTGAGGGATCTGTTTAAATTTACCTCGCTTTTCTTTCTCCCTTTACTACTTTCTTCAGAGAAACCCAAATGATCTATTGGAAGAGAGCTTCAATTATGCTGCATTATATTGTCAAAATAAGCATAACTAACTGAATCTGAGCAATTCTTCCCATTTCTTTTACAGAACTTCTTTTTTGTATCATTAAACCATCACCCATTAATACAACACCAACATTGCTTGTGGTTTTCTATGTCTTCAGTAGGACATTGAGACGGCCAGCTTAAACATTTTCCCCTAATTTTAGTTGATTATTTTATATAATTGTCTTAGTACAAGGATATTCTTATTAACCCTTCTGTCGGTTATGAAATAAATATGTTTCTACACTGTCGTTTGAATGGTGAAGTGTGGATGATGGTTTGCCATAAGTAGGTTGTGGCAACATATTGTCAGTATTTGCGTTAGGCTTGTGATAGCCAGTCATTTGCATCACTACTCTTCATGGATACTAATCCGTGTAGCTGGATGCTTAGCGTAATTGGTATATGATGGTGACGAACAATACAGCAAAATAACACTCTCCATGGATATTAACCCGAATAGCTAATTAATTGAACCCGCAAGTAGCGGGAGTGGTCTCTGATGATGACAATGATAAAAATACAGCGAAATAATGATAATGAATAATGCATAACACAAATCTTTTATTCCCAGATGGTTTCTTCAAATTTTGAAATTTGTTTTGAAAGGTAGAGGTTGGTCTTGGCCGGTAATTTTTTTCTTGCTCCCCTTACATTTTTCAGAGAAACCCAAATAAAATTTGTTTTTAACTAACTAACTAACTAACTGTATTTGAGCAATTCTTCCCATTGTACAGAACTTCTCTTTTGTATAATCCAACCATCACCCATTAATACATCACAAACATTATTTGCTTCCAAATTCTTCAAGTTCACTAATTCACCCACATTACTTGATCAAGACCATGAATACAAGCAATACCATGCCTACAGTGCCAGGATTTACAAATGACTTCTCTATTATATTTTTTCAATATGTTCACTAATTTCATAGGCTCAAATGCTTACCATGGTTTTTTTTTTAATTTAATTATTTTTTTCAGATAATAATCATAAAATCACTAGCAGAAGTTATTGGTTTTAGTTTTTGACCTAGAATTGTAGGCTGTTTAATATTGTAGTTTGGCTTTTTTAGTTTTTTTATCCTCTGCAATCTTGTTATCTTGCTATCTTATGTTTTTGTTAGGTGACTTACTCAAAAATAATGAACAAGACTTCTTGGTCTTGCTCTGGAAAGTATTGTTGTTACTCTTTGGGGATCTTTTTGGGGGTGGGAAGGGGATGGTGAAGTGAATATTTGCGTTGTTAATCAAAGGTCATTATAAATTTTTGAATTGCTCTAGTTTGCAAGGTAAGTTAGGAACAATCCTAATATTTCAGGCATTATGTGTGATACGTCTTTTGCTGTTAGATTGAGGAATCTCAGTGGTTCTCTTGTTCTCTACTCCTGAATCTATTTTCGCAATGGGCACTTCATGGATGTATTAGAAGGTTAGGTTTAATTGTAGCATAACTATACAAGAGTCGTATCATACTTACTGCAACACTGATTTTTTACATTGAATTCTATTTCTTTCACGCATCAATAGGTACTTCTGCACATTTATTTCATGGGCACGTAATATGAAGCCAGTTCTTTTTTTCTTGTTTCCTGCCAAAAGCTTATCACTAGGTTTTGTGAAATTTTTAGTGGTATAATTTGAAAGCTTATCAGTCGTGACCATCATAAGCCCTTGGAGTTAATAAAGATTGAAATAATATTTCAACATTTGTCTCCATCTTTAGGATTTTCCACTGGTTCCATCACGACATCACAGGAGCTGGGTCTGATTCCTGAAGTCCCTGCCACAGTGGCAGCAATCAAGAATCCCAATCCAAAGATTGTCTACGATGAGCACAACCATGAGCGCTATCCACCAGGTGATCCCAGCAAACGTGCATTTGCATACTTTGTTTTGACCGGGGGCAGGTTCGTTTATGCATCATTGGCCCGACTTCTTGTACTCAAACTTGTTCTGAGCATGTCCGCCAGTAAAGACGTCCTTGCCCTCGCTTCCCTTGAGGTGGACTTGTCTAGTATTGAACCAGGGACGACCGTTACCGTAAAATGGCGTGGGAAGCCGGTTTTCATCAGGCGTCGAACTGAAGACGACATCAAGCTGGCCAACAGTGTTGATTTGGCCTCTCTTCGGGACCCAGAAGAGGATGCAGTTAGGGTTAAGAATCCAGAGTGGCTCGTGGTTATCGGTGTGTGCACTCATCTGGGGTGCATCCCCTTGCCCAATGCTGGTGACTTTGGTGGTTGGTTTTGCCCATGCCATGGGTCCCACTACGATATCTCTGGTAGGATTCGTAAAGGGCCTGCCCCGTTTAATCTGGAAGTTCCCTCCTACCAATTTTTGGAGGAACAAAAGTTATTGGTTGGTTGAGGTTTGATACTATTAAGGATGTGGTTTACCAGCCAGTATGGAGAAGAATACCTTTTTATACTCAGTTTGTAATTGTTTAATTTTGTCTTATTAAGGCTCTTCTGATGAAGGGGATATGCTGTTTTGAATAATTCTGGCTACTTGTTACTATTTCTTGGTTTAAAAAGAATTTGTATTGAGATTTATATGTTGGGTTAGGAATAAAAATGTGTGGATTGAACCTCTGCAATGTTTCTCCAGATTTTGAAGTTACTGGGAGTCTTGTTTGTTTGTTTTAGGCTGCAGGGGTATGAGTGGAATCCAGACTGAGATTTTGTTATAGTGTATAAAAGTAAATTTTGAATTTGGTGTATGCTCGGTTTTGAGGATGTAGTGAGGTAGAATTGTAAAAAATTTAGATGATAGATACTACCTCCCAGTCCTTGAAAATTGCTCCTTTTTTTGCACGTGGTTTAATGCGATGTCGAAGGGTATTACAGAGTTTTTTTAGATTAATTTTTTTAGTATGATGATCGTTAATGGAAAGTTCGTTTTGCATACTTTTCAAAAAACAATTATTTTATTAGAAAATAGAGTTCAGAAAATCTTGTAATATCCTTCTATATTTTTTTGGCACGTGGTTTAATGCGACGTCGGAGGGTATTACAGAGTTTTTTGAGGTTAGTTTTTTTAGTATAATGATCGTTAATGAAAAGTTCGTTTTGCATACTTTTTAGAAACAATTATTTTATTAAAAAACAGAGTTCAGAAAATCTCATGATATCCTTCTATATCACGTTAAATTATGTGAAAAGAAAAAAGATTAATTTTTAGGTATGGAGTGACTAGATTTTGGTACTACGAAAATTGATATTTTAAGAAGAAAAAAGAAAGGTGGGAGAGAAAAGTACAATTGAATCAAAATTCATCAACTAATTTTTTTTGAAGTAAATTGTTTTCATTACTGTAGTCTGTAGACAATTACATTCTACATTTATATCTTCATTATTTTCAGTCAAAAATTCGAATTTGTTGGAACTTGAAAACAGATACTACTATTTATTTGGCATCATCAATTAGGAATAGTAGGGAAAAAAGAAGAAAGTGAATACTCGATTGTGAGATCAAACTTATAAATATTAATTTTCAACAATTTTATTTTTTCTCTAGAACTATGGCATAAAATGTAATTAATTACAGTTGGATTCATTTCTTGAAAATAGTATAACAAAATTATAAATATTAATTTTCAACTTTTTTTTAAACAGTAGTACTCCCTATTAAACTTTGACAGTATAGGGTGAAAATGGTTAATAAAGAAACTATTAAAGATTATTAATTGTTTTCACTGAAGGGTATTAGTCATTTTCACCGAAGAATATTAGTTATTTATTGAAAATAAATTAAGACTTTTCAGTACAAATAACTAATATTTTTTTAATAAATTAACTAATACTTTTTAGTGAAAACAACTAATACCCTTCAATGTTTCATATATGAACCAATTTCACTTTATACATACTCTTAAACTTTACATGTAGTTGGACACACGAAAAATAAAAATGTGAAATTTATTGTGAGGGTGTATTTATTTTATTTATTGTATAACAATATATTCTCATACAAATTTTGTGCAATCACAAATTTTTAGTACCAATATATAAAATGTTACTCTCAAGTTTTTAACTTTGAATATGTCGTCCAATATTTTTTTTCAAAAAAATACCATCGGAAAAGGTCACAGGGGGTCGCATGAAAATTGCACATGACGTATTTGTAAAATAAAATAAAATATTGATTGATATTTTTTAAAATATAATTTTGAAAGTAACGTGTGACCCTTGTAATTTGAATAAAAAAAAAAAGTGTAACCGAGTTTTGGTAGAATACTTTTTGTGCTTTTCTGTACTGCCACCAAACAGGAAGATTTAAGAAGGAGTTGGATGGGTTTGAAAAAAAGAAAAGAAAGAGTTTGATGGTGAGATGGACAGGCCATCAAACATAAATGCAGCTATCTATGATTCACGCAACAATGAATATTCATCTGCAATGCAAATGCAATTGTATATTTATAATTTTGATCTCCTACCTAGTTTGTGTTGTCTTCAATGGTAAGACACTCTAGAAGGTAACTCTTCACCAACATCCTAATATGACTTCCCAACTGCATAAAACCCCTCCCCTTTTCCCAAAGAGGATATATTCTCGGAGCTTCTGGCGAGACCAAACATGGAGTTTTTCATGTGGCTTCTTCTTCTTCTTCTTCTTCTGCTTCTGCTGCAGAATGTCGCTGTGGAGGGGATTGATCGCGGCTCTGTACGCACTGAGAGGATTTCAGGTAATATAATTTCTTCTTTACTCGCCCACCAAGTGTTTGTCAAAATGTCTCAGAGAGTCAGATTTCTGATGGCTGAGTCCTGATTTTATTTGGCTGAAATTTGTTCTTTTATGGAGTAGTGTTGTGTTGCCATTGATATGCTTACTGATTAGGCTGCAGTATTTATGAGTCTTTGGATACTTGTGTATCTCCTAGAGCCAATTGTTAGAATGATAAGAAATTCATATCCTTTATGATTCAATATTGAGAATTTATTCGAAAAATGTTGATTCGTTAAGAGTTATATCTTGCTTCATCAGTCATCACAAACTAATTCGCAGAGAGTTCAATCAAATTCAACATAAACTAATAAGTGAAAGAACTTGACTTTGATGAGAGAATTTGTCTAGATTTGGACTGATAGAGCTGAATAATTATGCACTCAAATTGTCAAATATACTTCTTTCTAGTGTTGCAGACCTAGAATGCAGTAGTTTGAATTACATCCATTTAATGATGCTCAGTTGTCGTCAACTTCTGTTAGTGAGAACATGAGCAGATGATAGGATCTTTTTAATTCTTGTGGCAAATGGTAAGATCGACGTTCTATTAGGCCATGCCCTTTGGTTAGGGAATTCTCTTTATGGCCCGTAACTTAAGGACATTATATTTACAGACCTGTAAATTAAGGACAATACATTTTTACTCGTGTAGGCCAAATTGGCCGAATTTGTCCTAAATTTACATAAATTAAAAAGTATTATTTGTCCCTTATTTAAAGGGATCAAAGCCCAATTTTTCATTCCTCACGTGCAATTTTAACCCGATTTGGGCTAACTCTGGCCAATTTGACATACATTTACATAAATTAATAGGCATTGTCCTTAACTTACAGACCCGTAAACTTAATGTCCTTCTCTTGCAACCCTAAACTTACGGGACTAAGACACACTTTTCCCTAGAGAATCCATATCATATTTTGCTCTGAGCATCAAATTCTTAAGTTTTCTATGCTCAGACCTGTTGCTCATGGACGATTTACCTCATCTATATTCCATTGCAAAGCCAAAAGCTTTATCTCATAATTCTGGGATGGTAAATACGAGTAGGAAGTGCTGGTGATGTCCTTGAAGACAATCCAATTGGAAAATTGAAAGTTTATGTGTACGAACTTCCAAGCAAATACAACAGGAAGATCCTGCAGAAAGATCCGCGATGTCTAACACACATGTTTGCTGCTGAGATATTCATGCACCAGTTTCTCCTATCCAGCCCCGTTCGAACTCTCAATCCTGAGGAAGCAGATTGGTTTTATACGCCCGTTTACTCAACGTGTGATCTTGCACCTAATGGGTTGCCTCTGCCTTTCAAATCTCCAAGAATGATGAGGAGTGCAATACAGCTCATCTCAGCAAGATGGCCTTTCTGGAATCGAACTGAAGGAGCTGATCATTTCTTTCTCGTTCCCCATGATTTTGGAGCCTGCTTTCATTACCAAGTAAGCTCTTCGCTTCTACTACCTTGCTTTTTGGAGTAATTGCGAAATTGGTTCTGTATCTGTTGAGTGTCGGCAATTTTAGCCATGTACGAATTGATTTTTTCAATGAAGCCACATAACTTTTTAAAAAATGATGCAATTTTAGTCCTATATTGACAAGGTCGTAGGATTTTTGCACTGAGCTGTCGTAATTCCATGTAGCAAGTTAGCAACTGGACTAATGGCATGACGTCATTTATGTGGAATACTGAGAGCCCAACATATTAATTTCAATTAAAAAAATCACAAATAATACAAAATTGTCAATATAGGACTACAATTGCACCATTTTAAAAGTTATGGGACTTAATTGAGAACATTATTTCGTATGAGACTAAAATCGCCAACGCTCAATAGATAGGGGATCAATTTTGCAATTTACTGCTTTTTCTATGACTTCATTTGAGATAAATTTCCCCTTCTTTTAGTATGCAAAATTTATATGAGATCACAATGTTTGAATGTTTATGAAAGTCTTGCACAATGAATGATATTCCTATGTTTTTTTTTTCCTGCTGTAGGAGGAGAAAGCTATAAAAAGAGGCATTCTTCCTTTACTTCAACGCTCTACCTTGGTTCAGACTTTTGGACAACGGCACCATGTGTGTTTGAACGATGGTTCAATAACAATACCACCATATGCACCCCCGGAGAAAATGCAGTCCCGTTTGATTCCTCCCGACACTCCAAGAGCCATCTTTGTATATTTCCGTGGTCTGTTTTATGATGTAGACAATGACCCCGAGGGTGGTTACTATGCAAGGTACGTTCACACATTGCCTTATTCGTCGTATAGTAACACTTGGGGTGCACAAGTTGCATCATGCAACTGGTGCACAACTAACACTGTTCAGTGAAAAGAGCTAATACCCTAAAAAAAGTGCTAATAAACAGCTAATATCATTTAAAATTGCAGAGGGGCAAGAGCGTCCATTTGGGAGAACTTCAAGAACAATCCACTCTTCGACATCTCAACAGACCACCCAACGACATACTACGAAGACATGCAACGAGCCGTTTTCTGTTTATGCCCGCTCGGTTGGGCCCCATGGAGTCCTAGGCTTGTGGAAGCCGTTATTTTTGGTTGCATCCCCGTTATTATAGCAGACGACATAGTATTACCGTTTGCTGATGCTATTCCATGGGAGGAAATCGGAGTCTTTGTAGCAGAGAAGGACGTCCCGTATTTGGATACAATTCTTACATCCATCCCGGTTGATGTAATTCTACGGAAGCAGAGGTTACTTGCAAATCCTTCAATGAAACAGGCGATGTTGTTCCCTCAACCAGCCCAATCGGGAGACGCTTTCCACCAAATCTTGAACGGGTTAGCCCGAAAGCTACCCCATGACAGGAGTATATACTTGAAACCAGGTGAGAAGGTTTTGAATTGGACTGCTGGACCAGTTAGGGACCTCAAGCCTTGGTAAATATGAGTTTTTTCTTCCACGATCTGTGGCTTTGTTGCTTCAGAAATAGGTGATTTGTATAAGAATAATGATACTAGTAGTGATTAAATGCTAAATTTTGAGTATTTTCAGCTATAAAGATGTTTGGTCGACTTAACACTTCGTTGGATTTGTTGAAATATTTTGAGTAACTAATTGATATATGGAGTAAAATGTTAATGATAGATATGAAGTCACATTGGTCTCCCTGTTTAAAATTTTCCAATCTTGTGTCATTATCATTAAAAAAAAAAAAGATTGATATTAATTTTGGTCATTTAATTTCAATTTTGATTACCAAATTTCTAGTCACTGAGGGGCCGTTTGGTTTGTTGAAAGGAATGGCAATGGGAATGGGAATGATAGTAGTGAGGAATGGAATGAATATTCTCTTTAAAATTGTATTGTTTGGTTGAATATAGGAATCACTATTATAGTCATTGATTTTGTTTGGTTTGTCAAGTTTTTTAGGAATGGAATCAATTTATTGATTTTTTTAAAAATAATATTATTTTAATTTATTTTTTTTAAATATATTTTTATTAAAAAATACTGTATGGAAGTATTTCAATTAGTTTGAAATAATTTTTTCTTTCAAGTTTAATCTTAATTATTTAATAAAAAATATAATAAAGGGAACCTAAAATTCCATAACCTAACAACAAAGTATAATACTAAAAAATAAACTTATTAAACTATTTTAGAATAAAGAATAATGATGCTTGGTTTATTACGAGGAATGGGAATAGAAATGATAATGATAGTTGTGAGGAATGGAATGAAATATGCTCATATAATTGTATTGTTTGATTGATAATAGGAATGACTATCATTACTATAAATTGTGTTTGTTTTGCCAAAATATTTATTAGGAATGGAATAATTTTAACTTTTTTTAAAAAAAAAAAATTAGAAAACAACATTACTTAATGATTTTTACATTTCAACAATAAAAAATAATTTATTTTTAATTTTATTTCAAGTTAATAAATTAAAAAAACAATTTATGCAATTTTTGGAGTGGAATGAAAGTCATTCCACCCAAAATGTTGAGGTATCATGATACCTATTTTTTTGGATATCAAATCACTGTAGCAAGGAATGAAAGTATTCTACCAAACAACATTTTCTCATTGCATTCCTATTCCCTACATGTAAAGCCTCCAACCAAGCAAGCCCTGAACTACACCTTTTAATCATTTTTTGCCAGTTGATCGATAGTCAACAAAAGGAATAAATCATTTATGATGTAAAATGTAATTATTTGAAGTAATTTATTTAATAAATAAAACTTAAAATCTTAAAAACTGTTAAATGTCAAATAGATGAGCTTTAAGAAATTTCTAATTCTAATAAATTGTATTATTATTTTAATATCTAAATTAAATATATAAAATTATTATAAAATATTTTACGTTAATAAAAAGTAAAATGTTAAAATCAATTATATATTTAAAAATATTTAAAATTTACTAATAAACCTAAATTTTAAATATGTCAACATTGTTTTAAGTCTAGATAAATCCTTAAAAAATTAAATTAATTATAAAATTTATAAAAATCACTTATTTAATTTTTTTTTTATCGGTAAATATTAGCTGTTAGAAGTTAGTTCACCAAGTCCCCAAATACTCCAAGAATTCTCCAACCACCTTATAATTCCCTTAATTCGTTTCCAAATGGAATCGAACCTGGGTCACTCACTCAAGTAAGGAACCCAGTGGTCAGGTGAGCTAAGCCACCTGGTTTAAAAAGCTTGTTTTATAACTTTTGGTTAAACCCAAATACTGTTAATTTTTTTAAAATCATTTTAAAAAAATTAATATAGATTTAATGTTTAAAATTTAGGATAAATGTAGGTTTAAAACAATAGTATTTAATGCTTTTCGAAAATTATTTTATTTTAACAAAACTGATAAATTTTTTGAAAATCTTACTTAGAAAGACTAATATTGGTTTTAAATTTTTTTTTAAAAAAAAACAGGATTGAAAAAAAAATTACTTCAACCACTGATTCTTAAAAAAATTAAATATTGTAATTTAGTACTCCATCTGTCCATTAAATAAAAAACTTCTAAAATAATTTAACTTATTAAAATTAGATTTTTTAAAGCTCGTCTCTTTATTGTTTAAATTATTTTTAGATTTTTTTATTAAGTAAATTGCTTCAAAAAAAAAAAATTAAATTTTACACCCTAAAAGACTTATTCTGTTAGTTGACTAACGGTCAACTGAAATCTTAATAAAAAATATTTAAAAACTATAGTTTAGTGACTAATTTTAATGATAAGTGAATTACTTGATGATCAACACTGAAGTTGAGGAAAAATTTGGTGAACAAAAATGATATTAACCCAAAAAAGTAAAAACACATTGAATATACACTAGAAGCATGTTCAAATATTAAATTGAGATGAATAGAGGAGTAGTACTAATTTTTTTAAAGATTTGTTCTTATATTAAACAGTTTTACTAATGCATTTGGTTCACAATTATCAATATAGTAAAATATACCTATTAATAAAATGATTAATATTATCAAATTAATATTTTTAAATAAAATAATTAATATTATTTAAAAATAGATACAAAATGCAAACTAGTTGTAAGTAAAATGGATTTACTACTTTGCTCTTCTTAAAAATACCAATAAGTACTCCCTCCATCCACGAAAAATGTGTTCGTTTATTTTTTTTATAGGTTTTAAGAAAAAGTAAATAAAGTATGTGTTTTTTTGGGTATTGTGGGACCCATTTATAAGTTAAGTGGTTGTTTGTGAGAATAAAATCAATGACATTTAAAATAATAAAGTGATGATTGGATGATAAAGAAAATAAATTTATTGTAAAAAAAATAAAATGAACACATTTTGGTGGATTGAGGGAGTATAAGTTAAGTGGGCATTCAACTGGTTATAGCTTTGCAAAAAATTCCCTAGAATACTGGGCATTTTATATATATCTATACTTATATAATAACAAAATCTTATTCCATTTTTAGAAATATTTTTTAAAAATACGAAACCTACATTCCAAATTTGTAAAGACATTAATTGTAAAAAAACTTGACAGATTGATTGCCAAAAAAACTGAAATTTTTTAATTTATTTAAGTGAATGATACTAATTTATTGTGAAAAATTTGAAAAGTCGTGCGTTTAAAATTCGAATTGGCAAAATAATGTTTAAGTGACTTTTCAATTCCCTCTGCTAAATATAAATAAGGTGCCTTAAAACCCTCAGTGCACATTTAGACCAGCCCTTAAAATTAAATCATTAGTTATCTTACTATTACTATATACACCCTTATTAGTTATTTTCATTTTTCATCCATCTCTGTGAATCCAAACCACACGTTTCCTTCCTCTTCCTCACTCTCAAACTGCAGGCTTATCCCTCTCTGGTCTCCGATTTAAGAACCATAATTTTTTTTTTATAGTCATTGACAGGTTTAAAAGGAGGTTGCTGAGATGAAAGGTTATTCAAGTTGTTGGCTGCTAAGACCACCAAGTACTATTTCATTGTAATTGATACTGGCTCAACTTAACAAACACGGTTACATGTGGTTTTGATGCAGGTATTTCACCTTACGTAGTAAAATTGGCTCCAAACCGATGGATTCTTGACAGATTTTCACTAAATCATACCAGCTTGAGCACACATAGTACAAATAGATAAACTGATCAATCAAAATAAAATATATTGGGATGAATATTGGTAAAAATTACAGGTGGTAATAAATGTCAAATAAAAATTGTGGTGACGTTTGGATCCCTACACAAAGAGAGGTATGAGGTTTGCGGCTCTCCTCTGGTGAGTTAGGTTTTACTGCAGGTGTGTGGATTTCTTTGGGCTTGAATAAAAATGCATGGTGAATTGTTTTGGTTGGGAAAAAATTATTGATTTGGTAATGCATATTGAATTTGTTGCAAAATTAAAAAAAATCAATTACGATTATTGAATAATAAGTATATCCTAAACAATCAAGCTTTTGAATTTGATTTATATTATAATTTTTTATCTATTAACGATGTGCTTCATCATTCTGCATTTAATTAATACTTGATCGTCTTATTTAAATGTGATTTACTTTTATATTTTTTTTTACTAAAATTTACACTTTTTAAATGCCCTAAAATAATATAAGTTGAGCTTAATCACCTAATTTTTAATAATCTTTGTAATTTTCTCCTTATAAATTATAATACCTTCTTGACCATCAATAAAAGACATGACTCTATTTATTACGCCTCCGTCCCCAATTCAATTTTTTCTATAAATAGACAATTTTTATTTACAAAAATATCACAAGAAACAATTTTATTCTTTTTTATCTACTACAATATCGTTAATAAGCAATTTTATCACTAATTCACTATAAATACTAATAAACAAGTGTTACATTAAAACCCATGACAAAAGCAAAATAACACCCCATCTCGAATGTCCTTTTTTTATAAATAGACCCTTTTTTTAAACCAAAATATCACAAAAAATTACTTTATTTTCTATTATCTCTACAATGCCACTAAAAAATAATTTTATCACTATAAATACTAATAAACAACTATCATTTAAAATTTGTGTCAAAAGCAAAAGGGCGATCGAGTAGGTGACGGAGAAAGTATAATATATTGTTGTCTTTCACAAGTGACTAATAAGTAATAACGAATGTCTTAGAATTTTAATCATTTCAAGTCTATTAAAAAATAAAATTAAGATCAAAATGACGAGTATAGTAGGTCTACAGAAACCGTTATATTACAAAATGTATCCAAGATTCGTAATTTTCGTTTAACTAATATATTTTGGCGGCGTTTACAAATTTTAAGTAGATTACGTAAATCAAGTAGATGTTTATTAAGCAATTTTTTTTATCAAATTTTAATTTTACTCAAGATTAATTGGATATTAATTTATTATATCAAAAAAATTATATACAACAATGTAATATCATTGATGTTCATAAAGATTACATATATGTATATATATTAGTCAATGAATAATAAGTTTATTACTAATTACACAATATTTCACAAATATATTGTTAAACTTTACAAATCGTGCATCGCACGGGTAAAATACTAGTATGAGTAATGACAAAGTTTTCACAATGAAATTGGTTTAAAGGGTATTAATCGTTTATAGTATAGGTATTAATTTTGAATGATATTAATTTTTTTAATGAAAAGTATTAGTTGAAAGAAATTAATTTTTTAATTAAATGATATTTAGTTATTTTACTATAAGATATTAGTTGTAAACTAATTTTACGGTGAAATTGATTCATATAATACCAACTAATGACTAGAATAGTATATTCTCTAACTCACTCAATTTGTTCTACTTTTCTCTCACTCGTATTTGAGAATCATGTTAAATACCTACTTTCAACTTCACAAAATTTATTTTGCCATTTTGCTTTAAAAAAAAAAAATTGTTCTACCAATTTATAATTTTAAGACGTGTATACCCCTAATAAGGGGATATAAGAGATTGAAAGTATTAAAAATGGTCCCCACACCTCTACCTACTCAGGCATACTCATACCTAGGGTTGTAAACGAATCAACTGAATACTATTGAATTTGATTTGTATTTTTTTTAAATTATTCGTATATCGAATTCAAATAAAAGATGTGCTTTGTATTTGATTTGAAATTGATATCGAATTATTCAAAACTATTAAAATTTTCAAATTGATTTTTTCTCAAGCATATTCTAAACAATACTATTCGAGGACTCGATTCAAATTTGATTTCATTGTTTCAATTCAGAATATAAGCCACAAATTTAAAAGTTTGCATAACATAATTAATTACATAAATAAAGAAAAGGTTAATTATCAAATTTATCAAAAGAGCACTTTAATAAATAAATGGCGAACATTCAATCTTCTATCGAGTTTGAATCAAGTGGTTTGCTACATGCATTAATAGGTTTTTCTTGCTTCTAAATAAAAATAAAAAACAAGTAAAAATCAATTTATTTTAAAAAAAATATCATATCAATACTTTTATAGACCAAACATTCTTTGCCTATGTGTCATATTTGGTTGTCCTTCCTTTCTCATTCTTCTACTCCTCCTTTAGTCAAGTTATTTTTTTTTATCATGGCCATTGCTTTCTCTAAGTCTGATCTCATCCGTTTGTTTTGATCAATCTTTTCTATAAATTTCTCATTCGCATCACAATTTTCTACTTTTATATAGACAAAACATTCTTTGCCTATGTGACATATTTGGTTGTCCTCCCTTTCTCATTCTTCTTCTCCTTCTTTAGTCAAGTTATTGTTTTTTATCATGACCGTTGTTTCCTCTAAGTCTGATCTCATCCGTTTGTTTTGATCAATCTCTTCTATAAATTTCTCATTCGCCTCACAGTTTTCCTTGCCATTTTCGAAATGGTGTTTCACTTTGTCGTCTGGATTTAGTTTTTTTTCCGATGTATTATTGTCTTCCGATTGGTTCTTCAATGATTCGTTCTGCATTTTCTCTCTAATTACAGGACTGTTCTTCTTCGCATTCACTGTTAATGTGTTGTTCGTTGTGGTCGATTATCGTCTTGGTTGGAGATTTTCATCATTTTGGAGTTGCTCTTTGTTCTAATTGCATTGTTGTTCTTCTTCATATTCACTAGTGGTGTGTCGTTTGTTGCGGTCGATTATCATCTTGGTTGGAGATTTTCATTGTTTTGGAGTAGCTCTTTGTAGATTAGACTCTTTTTTATAATGTTATTTTTTATTTCTTTGTTAATGTGTACGCGACTATGTAATCTTACGATTCATTATGTCGAGCAATCGCCCACCCGGATAATTCTAATATAATATTTTAATTTTTTTATTGATCGGTCACTTTTTTAACAATACAAATTTTTATTTATTTCGAAAAATCCATAGCTTAGACGAACAAATTTGCGTGTTGATGATTTCACCTTTCGAGCAGTACAAGTCTCATTTGATTGACAACAATTTTATGGTTTTTGTCAATAGATGTTAATGATGAAGTTTATGAGTTTATGGCCTTGGCCGATAGATGTTATTGATGCAATGTATGAATCGTAAATGTTGCTGAATATGTTTGTGATGGTTGCGTATAGTTCGTTGTCGCTTCTCCCATAATTTTTGAAAGTCTGTCTGCATTCGTTGTTGCTTTGTATCATGATTTGTAGGCTTTAATGCATACTACCGCCATATAATGGAAATAATTTGTAATTTTGGTGTTTTAGTAATTATTGTCAATGTCATGTGTCGTTGCCTTAGGTATGTGAGTAATGCATTGATTTTTTTTATTTTGGCGTGTGTTATGCACAAGTTCTGATTAACCTAAATTATTTTACGTTTGTAAATTGTCTATAAATTAATTTGGAGTGCGTGGTGTTATGCTTTGCAATTTTAGACTGTCGTATTAGGCTTTATGGTATTATAGTGCATAATATTAAGCTTTACAAGTTCTGATTTTGTATTATTAGTATTGTCAATATTGAGGTGCAATGCCTTACAAGTTTATTGTGCATGATGTTAAAATGGTGTTGGAGTTAAAATGAGGTTGGTTGGTTATGCGTATTAATTTTTGGGAGTTTTTTGGTCTTATGCCTTACAGGTTTATTGTGCATGATGTTAGACTTTGTAATGTTAGAGTGCATAATATTAGTCTTGATAATTTCTGATTTTGTACTAATAGTGTTGTCAATATTAAGGTGCAAAATTTGCGGCTTGCCATAATATTGAAAAATTAAAATGCGGTTGGTTGGGTATGTGTAATGAATATTGGAGTGCATGGTGTTATGCTTTACAAGTTTATAGTGCATGATTTTAGGCTTTGTAATATTAGAGTGCATAATATTAAGCTTAATAAATTCTGAGTTCATAATAATAGTATTGTCAATATTAGTGTGCAAGGTATGGGACTTGGTATAATGCTGAATAATTAAGTTGAGGTTGGTTGGATATGTGTATTAAATATTTGTGCACGTCTTCAACAGTTCCTTGTGTTTTACATCTTTTTTTATTAATTAATTCTGATTTGTTGTATTTATTTCGCTGTACGTATTTTAAATGATGACGACTGGCTGATCTGCGTAAAATTGGTCTTGCCATACAAATGAGTAGCATTATTGAGGAAAAAATCACCCGCTGCATCTGTCGCACGTAATCATTGAATGGTGTTGTTAATTGTCTGTTGCCTTTTACGGTTTGGCCAGTAAAATGGGTATGTGCTACATTCTTTCTTTTTAATAATGTTCCATTAAACTTGATTATACGTGGGTTATTGGTACGTGCTACATTATTTGATTTCATTAATTTTGCATTAAAATAATTTCTATTCGTATGCATGTGCCCATGTGTGTTTATCTATATATATTAGTGTGTATTGAATACTCTAAGTGATTTTATTTATCACTTTGGTTGTTGATATGACTTCATTGTTGCTTCTCAATCTCTGTGATCTTTGTACTCTAATTATTCATGTTAGAATTTTCCAGACGTGGGTTAACGAAGGGAGGGGCAACATGGTTATTTTGATGATTGACGAACACATTTTAAAATAATATATCTATTTATATATATATATTGCTTCGTTTTATTCACTGGCTTTATATTTATATGTAATGACGTCTTACACATTTTTTTTCCTTATAGAACTAAGATCCATGGATTTGTTCCATGGAATTTGGTGTTCAAGTTCCATGGATTCAAGAACTTTCGTTAGAAAGGGGCTCCATTGTTATGTTTACATTGGTTAGGTGCTAACCTTTTGTGCTTGATCTTTCGTTTGGTGTGTAGTACACATTTATTTTGATGTTATTCTTAAATGGTTTGTGAATTCATTTTCTTCATTGTTCTTTGTTTCCCTTTTTTTTATAACTATTGTATACAAATATTATGCTGTTGATGAGATGTTTGTTTGTATTGTGAGTTAAGATATATTCGAGCCGAAATTATTGGTAATCATATTAGTTAATGGCGTCGTCTCAACCCTGAAATGTATAATAGTATTGGATATTATAATACTAAATATAATACGAAGTATGTAAGGAAAAAAATTGTTGCTAATAAATTTCATAATGATCATGGCTTTAGTAGTCGTGATATTTGTTGGTGCTTTGATATTAATTTTAATTGACCATTTATTATTTAATTGGGCGAGATAGATGTTGATTGCAATAATATTTTCCATTAGCCGAGATGACAACTTTCTTCTGGACCAAAATAATATTTTTAGTACCATTTAATTCCTATTACGATATGTACCATTATTATGTATAATTTCCTTTTATAACAGTCTTAGATTTTTTATATATTACCTTCTCACTATTGGCTTTAGACTTGGTCCTAATATACTAGCATTAACCTCGATTTGCACTGTTGATGAATCATATTATTTTCGTTATTAATTTTAAGGCTATACTTCATGATTTAATTCTGGTCTTGAATTCAGTATCTGTGACATATGAAACAAATGACATTAGAAGTGCTTTGGTGCCTATCCACAGGTCAACTCTTTATTTCCATGTTGTTGGTGGCGTTCGTGCTGTGCAAGGTGATTATTTTGGATCATTTGATGAAGCGAAGAATGATGCTGCGTATCGAGGAATTTTGTACTTGAAGGAAATATATAATGTTCAAATTGTAGGCTTTAACTCTTATTGAGTTGACACTTTATTTTTATTTAACATACTGAATAAGAGGATGATCATTGTAATGAGATATGAGTGTTGTTTAATGCCACTTGAATAAAATGTATGATATAAATATTATTTTTTGCCGATGTGGCTGGAGTGTACAAATTCTTTTTTTAATACATATATCAGTATTCTTAATTTAACTCATATGGTGATATTTTTTTTTATATCGATCATAGTTGTCTAAATGGTATTGTTATTGTGTTGGTTTTCTTTTGTTACTGAATGTATAGTTTGTTAAATTTAATTTTTGGCAAACTAAAAAATGATATAAGGATTGTATCGATATTGTAGTTTTGTAAAAAATATTATACGCGACTGGCTACACTTTGCATCAGTATCTGCATGGTTACGTGATTGAGATATACTAAACTTTATCAATACCAATTGTTGAACAAGTTGGATTAACAAATGCATTTATTATTTATGGATGGATGTTGCAAATATTCACGTTATCAGCATTATAATTGTTTATTTATAAATAGTTTAGGTATATATTTTGTAGGTCATGTATTTGGTTAGCTTCGATACGTATCACAATATTTTGTTAATAATGCATTTATTGTTGATTTCTGCAGATTTGATACTCATGTTAAATGCGATGTTAGTATTTTTAATTTTTTCCACAAATATGTTGTCTTCTCATAAGTATTTATAAGGGGTTAATTCACATATTTTTTTATGCACATGTTTACAATATGGATAATATTTGTTGATGAACTTTGTGTAGGGTGCTGTTGTTTTGCGATGTACGATACATGTATTATTTTTATCTTTGAATTACAACAGTGGTTTCCATTGTGTGTGTATTGGTAGCTAAGTTACGACGTCATTTTGTATACTGATCCTCGCTCATTTTCTGTTTTTTAATATATTTTTCAGTTAGTTTTGCTCATAGTATATGTCAAGCGGATATCATCGGTCCAAGAAATAATCTCTGATAATTGTTGCGCAAGTATTATAGATCAAGAAACTCCTCCAGGTTTTACAATTATTATATTTTTGCAACGTCTTTTGTTATGCGCATAGTATTTAGTTTTGAGTGAGGGCTGTTTTTTGCGCTTCCTGGTCATGTGTATCTGAAATATATTGTTTATATTATGCATATTACTTTAGTCTTCAGATTGGAAGGAGAATAAATGATAGTGAGTTTTAATTTGTGTGTTCTTTGATATTGTCGCACATGCTTATGAAACTGTGCGTGTATTTTAAAGGAGTAATACTTTACTTTATTAAATATATATATATATATATATATATATATATATATATATATATATATATGCATGTGTGTGTGTGTGTGTGTGTAAATACATGCAAACATATGCATATGGATAGGGCTCGATGTGTGTATATACATATGCATATGGATAGGGCTCGATGTGTGTATGTATATGTGGTTATATATGTACGATAATGTATCAACTATGCATATGTATCCATGTCTTTAAATTCAGGAAATTGTTCAAGATACGCTCGAATGAATAGTAGATCGATTATTTCAAGAAAGTATGGCAGGACGTTCGAAATGGGTACATCTGTTTTAGTATAGAAAATTTAAAATTATTTCTGTGTTGCCTTATATTATTGGTGTTATTTTTTTATGATTATTTTTTATTACTTCTATAATGTTATTATTTATTTTATAAATTATTTGGTTCATTGGAAAAGTTAATGACAAGAAGTGCAAGACTGCTTAGGAGATGTATTATATCTGCAAAATGTTACAGGAGAAATTCTGGTATGTAAATTCACGTAAATCAATTTATAAATTATTATTTTAGTATTTTTGTCCAATTTGCTAAACACTTGCATTTGTTGCACATTTCTTGGCTATTTTGTTGATTATCATGGTATGTGTATATATATATATTTTTTTTTTGATATAGTGTTTTTTAATTTTTTCCTTTTTTTATTTGTGCTGTTACTTTTATCCACTAAACTGGGCTTACGAGTATGTCTTTCTATTTTGCTAAGGAAAACGGAAATAGTAAATGAATTGATATTTATTATTGCTTGTTGTCTTTTTTTTACTAAAAAAGAGTTAATGTTTACATGTTTGTTTGTTTTTCAGATTCAACGACGGATGCGGTTTTCAAACACATGTGTTAGACCGAACAAGTTTACAGCCAAAGGTGTTTTTTTCTAATTTTTTTAAATGATTGTATACATGTGATAATTTAAATTCTATGTTCTTTGATAATATTTAAATTTTATGTCCTTTGATAATATTTTTTTATGAATTGGTAGAAAAAGGGAAAGTCACCTGTGATTCGCCCGGGTAGTAGTATATTTATTCGTGATAATCAACTGTAGATTGGTATTAGACAGTCTGGATTTGGTCGTAGATGTGAAGCAGTTGCTTCTGGAGAAGGTATATAATTTTATTTTTTTACATACATACATCGATTTTTATAATGTCCGCGTAATATTTGTTTTTGCCTTTTTTTATTTTTTGAATTATTTTATTATTGGATTATTAATTAGGCACCAGTCGAGTGACAATTGTTTCCCCTATTCCGGAATCAAATGTGAATTCATTTCAGGATGAAGGTAAAATATAATTATGTTAAAGTTCTTATGTGCGTAAATGTGTAGTAAGAAATATGTTGGTGTTAGGCTGACTTTTGTTTTTTATAATCAGGATATCTTAATTTTGGAGATGCTACGTATGTTTGCATGCATTGTAATGCTTACATGTGGTATAACAAAAGGACTTAAACTAAGAGAAATGAGAATCCACCCAAGTTTCTATCGTGTTGCTGTAAACACCCGTTTCAATGCCTTAGGAATATAGGAATTAAATACTATTAAAAAAATTGCTGTCAAACTTTTCAAATTTTAAAAAGGGATGTAACAGCTCTCTATTAATTATGTAGCAGTTTCTTTTGGGCATGAATGCCCACTACCTGGGATTTCATACACACTCTAAACCCAAGCCCAAATTTTTATACGTATATTTATATAAGAAGTACCCTAGAAAATTTGATAATCACAAAATCAAATTTCAGATTTCATCGATTTTCTCCGCAGCTAGAAAACACGGTAATTTCTCCTATAATCCTTTGTCTATTTTTCTACATTGTTTCATGAATTTTTCAGCACATGGAGGTTGATTATTTTTTCCTCAAATCTCTAAGAAGTATTTACATACACACTCTGCCATATTTTTCATCTTATAGTCGATCATTATTTTATTTTATTTTTAATCTATATAATTAATAGTACGGTGATATTGGGTATGTGTTTGTTAAATTAGGGAGTTATTAATCTATTTGGTATATGAAGGTAATTAGACATACACGTTGTGTACGTCACTGAGGTATTTATTTTGGGGTTTTGACATCAAGTTTGGGTTCAAGTTTGATATAGTATGAAAGGTTATTGACTTTTTTGCATATTGATTAATTTTGTAAGTAGGTTTTGTGTTGTTGGTGGCGTACAGATTAGGAGGTTGATTGATGGTATGGTAAACAAGTGGATTGATATGGATATATGAATTTTCATATTGTTAAATAGATTAAGAATATGTTCAATTTTATTACTGGACGACAGTTTGAATTGGGTTTTTAGAAGAAGTACCTTGTATAGGAAAATAAATTAGGGATTTTGAGTATTGACAAGGATTACGTGAATTAAGGTTAAGTATATATTATTTTAATTTTGAGAAATTTAATTAAGATTTGTATTTTAAATTTGAGGATTTATCACTATTATTTTCTAAATAGATTTAATTATCCACTTTAGGTGAAGGTAATTTCGAGGACTAGTTTGTACAAGGCTTCTACTTATCACATCTCGCGTTCATAATTGAGGTGGAGTTTTATTGCTTTATTCTTTACAGTGGTTAGTAGAGCTCTTTTGCATGTGTTATTTGGTGTTATATGTTTTAAGTAAATGCTTAAGTTATCTACTATGTGAATTGTTTTCCAATGTTATGCAAATGAGAAAGTTATGATGGCAAAGTTACTAATAGTCAGGGGCCCTATCTGTGGTCCGGGACTGACGAGTCCTCCGGTGAAACCCGCCGTGCTCGGCAAAGTCTAATAGCCAGGGGCCTGTGGTCCAGGATCAACGGGTCCTCGGGTTTAACCCGCTATGGCAAAGTTCTATGACAATATTCTATGACAAAGTTGGCAAAGTATATGTGTATATGTGAAAGTGGTTTACAAGTGATTACTTAATTATTTATTTCTAATGTTAACTCTGAATAACGTGACTCCACTGAGTATGCTTGCATGCTCAACCCCAATATTTTTTTCCCTTTCAGGTTGAGGAGTCAGAGGGAGAGGAGTGGTGATGGGAGATGAATTCTAGATATTATCTAAACCTGAAATAAAACACTTAAGTTTATATCTGACTGAGTTTCTAGTATTTCTACGTACTTAGACTTACTCGTGATTTCCTTCAGTTTTCCAAAACTACGGGTGTTATTATTTTTTAGTTAAAGTATTTTTATCAAATTTAATAGCTGTTTCTAGCCACCGTTATAATATTTTTAAATTATAGCTGTTGTTCTTTACCGTTATACATTTAAATTTTAAATTTAGTCGCGCCCAAGTTAATTATTATAACTACTTTTTAGGATGTCTGTTCTATGAAAATTGGGGCGTGACACTGTGGTATCAGAGCGGGTCTATGTTCTTGTAGACTTGCTAGAATCTAACTTTTTGAAATGAGTTATTTAAAGTGCATCAATTGATGAGTAAATTATAGGAATAAGTTTAATGTCGTCCATCATCGCCTCACCTCTCCAACTCCGAAAGGTACATGTTTTTATTTTGTTTAAATTATTGTGATTTTGCCTTACATATTACATGTCAAAGGTTTCAACCAAGTTATGTGGTCATGTTGTAATGTGAATGTTTCAAGCAAGCTAAGTATGATATGACCATGATTGTGTAATTGCTTGTGAATATCTAGAATAGATTATGTTCCATATGGAAGAATTATATATTGTTGAAGATACTCAATCTGATATGTGGACTACGTTGATAGATGATATATAGTTCCTTTAAGGGACCTAGGTAGAGATGTTAATTCGGGCCGGGCTAATAGGGCCGGCCCGTTTAACCCTAAAAAATGCAGGGTTAGGGCTATGGTTTAAGGGGCCCATTTAAATCAGGGCCTTTTTGGCCCGGCCCTATTAGCCCGCGGGCTAATAGGGCTAGCCCGCCAGCCCGGGTTATATATATATATATATATATATATATATATATATTTTAATTATTTATATTATATAATAAGTGTATTAATTATTTATTACAATTAAAGTATTAATATATATATATACTCACATTTTTTCAATTCATCATCTAGCCCTAACTTCAGTAAAAGATGATGTACGAGAAATTTAATCCATCCATTTTAGTGTTATTTTATTTTTAGTTCCTTTTTTAGGTTCTTCCATCCATGTACTAGTAGTACTTAGATACACAAGTGCCCAATTAGATGAACTTTTTAGTTAATTTGCTGTTAATATTGTATATTCTTTTGTTTCTTGGATATTAATCTATTAGTATCATTCCAATTAATTTTTTTTTGTATGATATGCATGGTAGTGAGCTGAATTATTACAAGTATGATTGAGTGAATTTTTTGTAATTATAATACTGCAATAAATCGAAAATTAGCCGTGTTGATGTTTGAACTATTACGTGTTGGTGTTTTGTACTTTTTAAGTATTGATGTTTGAATTTTTATAATTACGTTGAATTGCTTTTATATAATTTTAATTAATTTATGAACAATGTTTAAATTCATTAACATTTATTGCCACTATTTTAAATTTTATTTTGAATTTTATTTTTTTCGACATAACCCGTTTGTGGCCCGTTCAGCCCGAGGCCCGCTAGGGTTAGGGTTAGGTCTTAATTATTAAAGGCCCGTTAAGAGTGAACCGGATAAGACCCTAACCCGTTTAGCCCGAAGCTCGTTAGGGCCGACCCTATAGGGTTAGGGCTAGCCCGTTTAACATCTATAGACCTAGGAAGAGGGTTACTTCCCCTTAAAAAATTCCTCCATTATAAGTATAATGGACGAGATGACTTGGAGACTCACTTAGAACGTATGCGATGTATGTGGATGAAAGTAAAGGACCAAAAGCGCGTATCATATGTCATTTACACTTTATCTCATTCGCTTCCAAGCGAGTGGAGGGAACCATCTGAAAGGTTATACAAGGAAATAGAAGACGAACAAGCAGAATTCGAATGTAGTTATGTCGATTTTGAATATAATTTACTAACGATATGGCTGACAAACGATACGCGGACACCAAGTGAAAAGAGAGCAAAATCCTACGAAGATAAACTCCAAATGGAATATGAGGAGTAAATGAGACAAGAAGAGGAACCGATGGAGGAGCCCGAAGAGAACCATAAGTTGACCGTATTGAATAGTTCAGCATAATAAATATTATTTATTTGAAGTTTTCTTTTTTGTACAATCTATAATCTATAAATATATAATACAACCAGTTTTTCTTTTTTAGTTTTGGAGGGAACACTTCTCATCCGTAGATCAATATTTATCATTTAATCATCACCGTCCATTTTTTATGTAGTTAATTTCTAATTGCAAGTAATTTGCATGTGATTTGCTACTAATTAGGAGCCGTTACAAATTATGGCCTATTTATACTGCTAGATTGTGAGCATGTAAATCATAGCTGCAAATTCATAGATGTTTGTTGTATTGTTTAGAATTAGGTGAAAAATTCATAGATGTTTATTGTATATATTGTGTAGGATTAAGATTGTTAGTGTTTGTATAGAAAGTATATGTAAATGTAATTTTATTTGTATCATTGTTTGTGAGATTTCACGATAAATGTGGAATCCTTGAAAAAATATTTTATTCGTTTGACGATAAGAAGAATGACTTGAAGATAAATAGAGATTATTGAAGAATGATTTGAAGATATGGAGGTTATTATTTAAATTTCAATCTACGTTCCTTTTTCAAATTCATTTTATCGATAAAATTTATTCAATATATTATTGTTTTGCAATCATTTTATCATATTGTTTACACATTTTATACGCCATCTCCTTGCCAATATTTGAGTAGAATTAGAGCAATTATGTTTTTCCCCTATTCATCAATAATATAGTCGATTACCTTTTATGATGTATGTATCTAAATAATCTTATTTTTAATAATTTTAATCTTTAAGTTTGGAATTTTTTTTGTATAAGTGTTTCAATTCTGGCATCAGAATATGATATTGAAGCAGTTTCCACTTTTCCATATCAATTGTGTTTGCGAGAATGGCTTCTCCAATTTCGTCAATGTCCTCCAACCAGTTTAGTACAAATTTTTAGTTCATAAATTAGGTTGGCTTTGTGTTACAATAAGTTCGATTTGATGAAAATTGTAATGGTGGACTTAACTATTATTTCGGCAAATTATGTGTACATGCCTTAGAAGTCTTCCATAATTTGGCTAAAAAATTAACTAAATGTTGAAGATTTTCAGTAAAATTTTTTTTGTGGAATATATATTTGACTATGTATCCTCAATATATAGATTTTGTGTACTTACTTATATTTTAATTGATTTATTATAAAATTATATTTTATTATTCAATCTTAATTATTAATATTTACAACCATGATGTATATTAAAAATTAAGGTAGACCAATTTTAACAAACATAAACAATTTAAATTTAATATTTAAAATAAAAAAATATTGAAGATTAGCAAGTTTGTTTAAAAAAATTAATTGAATTAACATTAATTATATTTTACCGATTTATAAGAATACATTCACATATAATTTATTTTACCAATTTAACAATTTTATATTATTATTACTAGGTTGACAAAAATAAGAAAAACATGAATACTCATTTTGTGTAAATCCTATTTTTACTTTAATTATTTGTTTATTTCAAAATATCTTAATTCAATCCAATAGTAAAATGATTGACTGTATTTTCGATTAAATTTTTTGATTGTATTATGGAACCGTAGAAGCAATAAATGTATTGTTTAACATTAGAATGATTAACATTTAATTTTCCTTTACTTATGTAATAATGTGATCTAAAGTTTCGCCCCTGAATAATGATTATTATGATTATATACATTGATGATGAGTGGCAAGAACCAATATACTCAATTATCATTGAAAGTTAGAATCGTTGCATAATCACTCTCATATTTATGACGAGTGGAAAATTAAATTTTCACTTTGCTTATGAACAATATATTTTGTATAAATTAATTTCATATATAATAAATACCGAAATTAAGGGATTAATTGATTAACTATTAATATTGTAACCACAAGTAATATTGAAATAAATAATTTTTGATTGAATTTTATCACTGAAGAACGGATCATACTAATAATTTAGGTAATTCTTAATGTGAAAGAATAATATAAATCAAGATACATTTTTTTAATTTTTAGAAATAGTAAATTTTATAATTTTTTTTGTTCATCAAAATCTAATTTCATATTCTTATAATTAATAAATTGTGTGACTTTGTTCATTATTATATAAATAATAAATAAAAGAAACGTTCCTATAAATATTCCATTAATTATGCTGCTATATGCTTAAATTATGTCATTATGATGGATAAAAAATAACTACATGAATATCCTATATATGTGTCTACTTTTTGCTGAGATATTCTCTTCCAATTAAATTAATTGATGAAAATTATAATTCATTAATATATATTATTGAATATTGTTTCATATCATCATATTTTCAATCACGTAAACACTTAAAGGTCAACTTTATACATTATTATATCACACACATTGATTTTGTGATTGTTAATTTACCATAATATTTTATGGCTTTGTGATTTTGGTTTAATTTACCATAATATTTTATGTAAATAATAATTAAAATCAATAATATTTTTATGGCAAAATATATTTTTCTACTAAGTATCTATAAATATATAATATAAGCAACTCTTCCTTATTTAGTTTGGATGGGAAAGAATTGTGATCGTTGATCTATTTTTTAGAAACCGATCATCACCATCTACTTGTTTATTAATAATTAAGGTAATTTTGTTTATATCAAAGAGATTGCAAAAATTATGCAGACGTTTTAGTTATTCTCTTCATTCTTGACTTCACTTCTATCTAATTTGGCCTATATATATGCCACCAAGTTTCTCAAATCTAAAAAAAAAAAAATCTCATACATCTATTCAGCAATGAATTTCAATTATAGTACATATATAAATTTGAATATGGACAATTATAGTAAAATTTGATTAAAATTATATGTAATATTCATATTTTTAAGTACTTTTAAAGCAATATAAGATTACAAAGTTAAAAGTTACAAGACTATTTTCTATGTTCATAGTGCAAATCGAGGCTATATTAATGTGATCATAGAAAAGAGTCCTGTTATTAGAAATTGTTTATATAGTAGTCATATTTTAAAAGTAGTACACATTTTTCTCTCGAATCCTTTTTGCCAAGGTTATATTTATGCATCCATAAACTATAAGATTTTCTAATTATTTATATTACGATCAAGAAATATATACATTCAACGAAAATATTATGTTAAAAATAAATACATGTGATCAAGTTTTGATGTTATATTGTACTTTTTAATATCGATGCCAATCAATTAATTAAAATAATTGTGATGTATTCATGGAATGTAAAATAGAAAAATACTTCATCAGTCTCCAAATATATACATCATTTATCCTAAAGCCTGCCCCAAATTATATGCAATATTTAATCACTTTAAGCTACACCCTTCAAACATTTATATATAGAGTGAAATTGGATCATACACGAACCAATTTGCAATACTTTTTAGTGTAACCAACTAATACCCTTTAGTTAAATAACTAATACTTTTTATACATTTTAACTAATACCCTTCAGTGAAAATAAATAATATCCTCTAGAACTAATATCTTTTAGTAAAGATAACTAATACATTTTTAGTGAAAATAACTAATAACCTTCAAATAATTAATGTATGAACCACTTTCACTCTACTTTGGCCTCAAAATTACACCATATGTCATTATTTTACTCTGACTAATCCTATTCTCATACTAAAATCCGTGTCAAACTCTCATTATACCCCTATTTTATCTTATGTAATACTAATAAACAACTCTCACATTAACTTCGTGTAAACAGTAAATAATGCATCTAATCGAGGATAGAGGGACTGTTCTTGCATCAGAAGTTGGATTTAAATTTTTTATTACGTGATTACAAAGTATTGCATTATTACATGTTTGTGTTAGGTAAAAAAATCACAATTTTTTTTTTCTAATTTTATTCTTTCAAACATGGAATGAAAATACATCAACTCATTTAGTAATTTTATAGGATAAAGAATCTTATTTTTCGATTGTCCTTTGTACATATTAAATGTAGACAAAGTTTTGTGTGAAAAATTTTTGTATTGAAATTTATTTGAAGGGTATTAATTTTTTTATTTATGGATAATATAAGTTTATATTATAAGGTAGTTTTAGTTTTGAATGATATTAGGGAGTGTTTTGAAACACTACTAGAAGCACTTTTTTCAAAAGTTACCTCTCACTAACTTTTGAATAAAAGTACTTCTAAAAAAAGATTTAATGTTCCAAAACACCGGTTTAGTTGTTTCATTAAAAACTATTAGTTGTTTTTTACTATAAGGTATTAGTTGTAAATCAATTTCACGATAAAAATGATTCATGCAAAACAATGTTATATAAAATCCAATATGAAAATATAACATAATTGGTTCAACTTAATCCAAGTTTTAATTCAACTAATTAAAAATATTTTTATTTTATTGCTTTGTAAAGTAAATAAGATGCCAACTAAAGAAGCATATTTACTCTTTTGTCAAAAAATAAAATAAAAAATCCACAAGTGAAATGATCTATGAATCTAAAGCTAAAGTGAAACATCATTATAATTATCTTTGTATGTGTGTATATATAAAAATAATTACATAAATATAATTATAATGTACAGTTTTACGAAGAATTAGATGTATAGTTAGTAGAAAAAATACAGTAATAGAGTTCTGTGTTGTAATTTTTTTAAAGTTTATAACATGTAAATATTTAATGCAGTTATTAGGTTAAATACATACTCCATCCATCTCAATTATACGGAAATGATCATGTACCTAACGGTGAACACAAACTTATATGTCCACCATGAATGTGATAACGACACATAAGTAGATGACCCACAATTATTTTAATTGATTACTTAACTGTGTTTATATGTCATTATCGTGGACATATAAGTTTGTGTTCACTGGTGGACGTATGATATTTTCACCCAATTATATAGGTTGGTTGGATTTTTCACAAAAACTTAAGAAATAAAAAAAATTACATAAATAAAATTTCTATTACAACCTATTGAATAAGTATTATGCTTTCAAAACATATTTAGTGCATCTTTTAAATACAAATATAATAGTAAATTAGCGACAGGAGAAATTAGTCTATATGTTAACCAACTTATATAATCGAGACATTTATTTTAAAAAAAATTACTATATATAGTTGAGACGGTTGAAATATTTCTTATAATTAGTTTTGTGCTTTAAAATTAGTAACGTATCTTTATAGAGTAGGTATTGTGAGAGATTGTCTCATGCCATGAGATGGTAGGATGAGTATAAATTAGGCATCTTACACTAACACTTTAACAAGTGTGTGTTAATTTGTGTTATCTCATGCCATTGGAAGTCTCACACAATTTTTTGTCATCTTTATATATTTAACGCAATAATTTTTAATTTATTTATTTTTGTTGGGGATTATGTCTAAAAATATTATCCAAAATGATTGCTCACTAAGTTTATTACTTCTCATTTTCTAATTTCATTGCTTCTTGCTCCTCTATTCTGTTTATTTGATACCATAAAAATAATATATCAGGATTGAAAAAAAATGGTTAGAGGCTATGAACATTTGTTAGGTGCTACCATGGTGAAATTATATACATTCAGATTCAGTACATCTTTCTAAAGAAGAGATAATTGATACAATATGAAAAAGAAAAATTAAGGGAGTAAATTAGTTTTCATTAAAATTTTACAATCTATATATAGATTCAATCTACCCAACACAAAATATCTGAAGATATGATAGTCATAACAGAATTGCTAACTTCACATATTTCTCTAGATAATGTTGATCTTATATATTTGGGAAAAAAAAGATGTTTGAAGATTTGACAATGTTTATTGATGAAATTGAAGTGGTTTTGTATGTGATTGTTTTTAAATTTTAATTTAAAAAATTGACGTGGTTTTTATTTTTTCTTTGTATCTATAAATGTTTAATTTCTTACCTATATAATCTGTATGCTAATTTATTATGAAGTTTATTCCATAAATATCATCTCCTAATATAAGCAGCAAATTTTAATTATATATTTTCAAAATGTTATGAGATAATTATCGAGGAATTGTGGTTCATCTAAAATTAATTAGTTTATGATCTAGAATACTAATTTTATTTACCATTGTTGGGCTTTGACATTTGTGTAGTTTGGTTAGATTAATTTGGAAAAAAATATTTCTCATAATTTGGTAGGTAGAAGTAATTGTGTAAACTCATGTAAATTGGCGAAAGAAAGAATTCTTCTTAATTTAATTTAAATAATAATAATAAAAAAAATCATATGTCACACCCATGCACATCCCATTAAGTTAGTGAACAATTTTTCTTCACGTAATTTTTAAATTTGACAATTTTTTAGAAGATTTTTAAATACATATTTTTATTTTTATTTTATCTAAAAAAAGAAAAGTATTTATATTAATTTAGATATTCAAGAAAAGATTTGAATCATATTTCACCCTCCACATCCCATAAAATTAGATAACATGTAGTTTCATCTTACTTCATGCATAAATATTAAATGGCAAAGTATAGAGTGAATTTAAAGGGTATTAGTTTCGAAGGGTACAAATTATTTTCAAAGAGTATGAGTTGAAGCGTATAAAGAATTTTAATTATTTAATTAAATGATATTACTTGGTTACACTAAAGAGTATGAATTGTTCTATTTAAAGATATTCCATAGTTTAAATATGAACGAGTTTAACTCTATGCATACTCATATTATGATTTGAATTGTTTCAATAAGAATATGTGTTTAATAAAAGTTCCAATAAAAATTTAATATTGAATAATCTATCTTATTTGATGTGAATTGATTCTCATAGATTTTTCCATATAACAAACAACTCTTATGTTAACCATTATTCCCTATTTATGTATTACTAATTGTTTATTTTCAAAATTAATTACATAATTAACAAATTAACTTTTGGTCAAACTTAGCCGAATTAAAAAATAATTAATATTTTTGTACACAAATGTCTATTAGACAGAGTGAATACGAATTGGATGTTGGACAATGTTTGTTTTGAATTGAATCTCAAAACCTTGAAACGATTGATATCACTGACTTGGTCAATATAAGATAAGATCTTTACTCTACATATATTCAATTGAGTGGGAACTCAACTGAAGTCATTCAAGGCTGAATATTTGAAGTCAATTATGAATCACTAAAGAAACATCTTTGAGTACAAACCGAATCTTACTAAGTTGGCCAGTCTTCCACTCAAGTGAAGAATATAATCCTGAAATGATAAATTTGTTAGAAAATGTTGATTGTGTGAATTTGATAAAATTATTTTTAAAAAGTATAATGGTATGGATGTATGGATGTCAGAGCACGGATGATTTTCATTTTTTATGTACCTAGATTGAGTACTTCATATTGATCTTTTTTTATTAAGTCACATTGTTGGTTCTTTTTATCTATGTTACTCAATTTCAAGAAAAATAAAATATTTGTTATTCTATGGAAATTTATATTTTGTGTGGATTTAAGGTTTAGAAACAGTGACTGACAGGTTAAGATGAGTTGAGTGTGGTGATTTTTTATTATAACCCTATGTACTTTATTTTATTATTAATTTTGTTTGTGTGTTTGTTACTGTTATTAGTATAAAGTTGATACTTTTATACGTTTACAAATAACATTGATCTTATTATTATGGAATAATTACAAAATTATTCAAAAAATAGACTATTTTAAAGTATCGAATATTAGACTAGGAGTATCATTAATCTGGATTCAAGAAAATTTACAATAATTACAATATTATACCACTGACCCAAAATAATGACACTCCTGATTAAACATTTGATACTTTAAAATTGTTACTTGATAAACTTATCATGAACTATTTTCATATAATACTTTACCTGTATAATTTAATTGTTCATTAAATTTATTTTTTAAAAATTAGTTAATTTATTTTAATATTTACCAAAATTTAATTTTAAAAAATTAGTGTATTTTTTTAATATTAGTTGAATATTTTTCAGGTTTTTTTAAGCATCAATAAAATAATAAAATTTGAAGATCATTATCTTTAGTTTTATTATATCTTTTACTAAAAAATAATTAATTGGAAAATTTTGCATCACATGTAATCTAAAGGTAAGATGGAAAAAAATCCAAATAAATGTGTACTTAAATGACTAATTTCAAAGTGAAAAAATTAAGAGGATTGAAATCAAAATTGGGCAATGTTAAAGGACTAAAATCTTATTATACCCTAGAATATTAATATGATAGTATTTTCTTCTTGTATGAACAATGATGAAAATTACATTGGATCATGCATAGACAATTTAAGTCTTTCTCCAAATGTTTCTACTAAAATCAAATTGATAATTTTGAATATGATATTGAAGGAAAATTAGAATCTGTGAATATTGTCAAAATCGTTGATTTTTATGTGAAATACAATAATACTGAAATTAAACATTGTATGGTGAAAATTATATTTCTTTGGATGTGTCGGGTGTAAAATATTTAGGAGAAAAATTGGATTTTATTATATTGGATTAGGTCATAACTGGAAAAATTGTTCTCAGTTTATTATGTAATCAGGTATATTTGTGACATGAATCTCATGCATCATCTTACTAAAATTTGATATAAAAATACTAGAAGTGGTGGATTTCTTAAAAAATAATTTTATTTTTTAGTAGTATAAACAAAAAGAGCATGTTAATGTGGATTGAATAAAATAATTAAATTATTAAGGATTTATTGAACAAACTCCACTTTTGACAATTATATCCTCTCTTTGTAAAATTAAACAAAACATTACATCCCTTTTCATTCTAATTCACATTTTTCGAACATCAAAATCTAGGACTCAATTTTTTTAATTAAACCAGAAAAATTATGTTAATTTTCCAATCAAAAGTTAAATGTGCACTGATCGTTTGGATAAGGGCTTTTGCGGCTAGAGGAAAAAGGAAAAATAAAACAAGTAATTTTTGTCAGACCAGAAGCAAAAACATTGCAAGAACAAATGTGCAACATACTATGACTCTACAATTAACCTTACTTTAAGGTATTCTCAGAGCAAATGACGCGTTCAAATACGGTTTTTTGAGTAAAGGACATGATGATTGAAGGCCAAATATTTGGGTATAATGTGTGCATAAATCTGGTAAAATTTTGTTGAAAGGGGTTAACGAATACTATCAGTTGATGGTAATATTATCATTTAACATATGTGCATTTTAGTTTAAAAATATTTCGGAGTATGCTTAGGATTTCAGAGGTTTATATAGCCATACCTTTTTTTAAATTCAAATTAATTTGTATTTAATAATGAGATGTTTGTAAGAAAACATATCTTTTGTATGTCATTAATACACTATTAATTATTTTATTTTGTATCACTTAAAAATTACATGATGTTGAAAGTAATAATTAATTTAATGTAAAAAAACACAAATTGTTCAAACATTTGTTTATTATGTAAAAAATTTAAGAGAATTTATTTTGATGAAACAATGATTTTTTTTTTCACATATATATATAGTTAAAAAATTGTTATAAAGTTAATGATTATGTTATAAAAAATGTTATAAGTTAAAAAAAAAACAAATTAAATTTTTTTAGCATTATAATTTAATTTAATTAATTATTATAGTAAAAAATTGTAAAAATGCCTTCCGTGCAAAGCACGGGTAGAAATATCACTAGTCTGAGTTAATGGTTTCACTTATTAGCCAAGTATAAGTATTTTCTATTGTGTCATGCACTTTTGTGCTTTTGAAACTTTTTTTTTGGATTTTATAATGGTGAATTGGCGATTACTAAAACGAAGTTCTGAATTTTCGTAGACTATGGACAACCTAGGAGATAATTTGAACCAGATCAACAATGGGGATCAAGGGAACAATCAAGCTAACAATGAGGAACTAAATTTCCAAAACAATGTCAAGGTTGTGGAGCAATTTCATCGATACAAGCCACCAACTTTCAATGGATGGGTCGGGCCTTCTGCGGTCGGGGAATGGATTCAAGCTCTTGAACGTATCTTTTGACTTATCAGGTGCACAGACCAGCAACGAGTGTCATGTGCGGAGTTTCAGTTTGTAGAGGATGCCGACCATTGGTGGGAAGGATACTGGAGATCAAGGACGGAAGCAGAACGTGAAGCACTTACTTGGGACGGGTTCAAGGAAATAATCATGGAGAGGTATTTTTCCAATTCCTACTGTGATCAGAATGAGTCAAAATTCTTCTATTTCTAGTAGCGAAATCTGACTATTGAGGAATACGAAAGACAATTTAGAAAGTTGTCTTGTTTTGCCCCACACATGGTGGATCCTGAACATAAGAAGACTCAGAAGTTCAAGAAGGGGTTGCATCCGTAGATACGAAGCATACTTGCAAGTCACGGAGACATGCCCTTCAGTGACTTAGTCAAGAAAGCGGGAGAGATCGCTATGAGTCAGCAGACTGAAATTATCACTCGAAGGCCAGCTGAAAATCTGGGAAAGAGGAAGTGGGATGAGCAACTTTGGAACAACAACAATCAGGGCAAGCAAGCAAGACTCCAAGGCAATTCATCATTTACACGTCCCCATAACAACTTTGCACCGGGCAGATTTTAGGGCACCACGGGTGCTAATGCTCAACCTGTCAAGTCAACATACGCTAATTGTGGAAAAAATAATTTGGGAGAGTACCTTGCAGGGAAATGAGTATATTTCAGATGCCGACAACCAGGTCACACAGCTCCATACTGTACCAATTTCGAGAATCAAAAGTTTGCACCTAAGGGAAATGCTAGAGTCTTCTCCATGACTGGACAAGACAAGAGGATGAAGAGCATCAAAATTCTGACACCCTAACAAGTATGTTAATGTTAAATAAGGTTCCAGTTGTAACTTTATTTGATATGGGTGCAACACATTCTTTTGTGTCCACAAAGTGTTGTGCTAAAGTTGGTTGCAAAGAAACCAATTCGGTAAAAGCACTTGATGTTAGTATTCCCTCGGGTGAAACAATAGTTGCAGATAAGATAGCTAAGAATGTGAACTTAGACATATGTGGTAGAAGTTTAGAGACCAACTTATATGGTATAGAGATGGATCACTTTGACGTGATCCTTGGGATAGATTGGTTGTCTAGATACCAAGCTAGTATTAATTGTGCTGAAATTACCGAGTGGAGAGGAATTAGTATACTTCGGGTCTCGACCGGGAACTGAAAACCTCACCGTAACCGCTATGAAAGCCATGAAGATGATTCAGAGGGGCGATTTTCAAGGGTATTTGGTTAACGTAATTGGTTCCCCAGCTCATGAACCGAATATTAAGGACGTCCCCATAGTTCGTGAATATCAAGATATTTTTCCTGAAGATTTACCGGGTACTCCACCAAATAGGCAAGTGGAGTTTACTATACATTTGGTATCCGAATCAGCACCTGTGTCTAAGGCACCATACTGGATGACACCGAAGGAATTGGAAGAACTTAAGGTGCAACTACAAGAACTATTGGACAATAAGTTTGTCCGGCCAAGTGTTTCACCATGGGGTGCACCTGTTTTGTTTGTGAAGAAGAAAGACTGAACTATGAGGATGTGCATCGATTATAGGGAGTTGAACTGACTCACTATCAAGAATAAATATCCATTGCCAAGTATATAGGATTTGTTCGACCAGTTGAAATGGGCCAGTATCTTCTCCAAGATTGATTTGCGGTCCGAATATCACCAGCTAAAAATCAAGGATAGCGACATTCCGAAGATGATATTTAGAACTCGATATGGACATTACAAGTTTGTAGTTATGCCATTTGGACTAAGCAATGCCCCTGCTGTATTCATAGACTTGATGAATCGGGTGTTCCATCCGTACTTGGATCAGTTCATCATCGTCTTCATCAATGATATATTGATCTACTCGAAGAATCCAGAAAAACACAAGGAATACCTAAGTACGACATTGGAGGTACTTCGCAAGGAGAAATTATACGCAAAGTTCAAGAAATGCGAATTTTGGTTGGACCGAGTTTTGTTTCTTGAGCATGTAATCATCGCCCATGGGATAGAAGTCGATCCGGCAAATGTGGAAGCAACTAGCGAGGGGAAGGCACCTACGAATGTGAACGAGGTTCGTAGTTTTTTGGGCTTGACAGGGTGTTACCAGAGATTCATCGAAGGGATCTAAAAAATTTGATCACCTATGACTCGATTAACGAGAAAGGGAGAAAAGTTTGAGTGGACCAAGGAATGTGAGGAGAGCTTTTGGGAGTTGAAGAGAAGATTAATCACTGCACCAGTTTTAGTGATTACGAATGGTTCTAATGAATTTGTTATCTACAGCGATGCATCGAAACAAGGTTTGGGTTGTGTTTTGATGCAACATGGTAAAGTAGTTGCCTCTGCGTCGAGACAGTTAAAGATCCATGAGTTGAACTACCCCACTCATGACTTAGAACTTGCTGCTGTGGTTCATGCTTTGAAGATTTGGAGGCATTATGTATATGGTGCAAGGTGTGAGATTTACACCGATCATAAGAGTTTGAAATATTTCTTCACACAAAAGGAGCTGAATATGAGGCAAAGAAGGTGGCTTGAACTGGTAAAATACTACGATTGCACGATTCAATATCATTCTGGTAAGGCAAACGAAGTGGCGGATGCACTAAGCTGCAAAGTTCAGGGTGGGGCTATCGTGTCTATTAACGCAACAAGAATAGTTAATGAAGGACTTCACCAAGCTGAATATATAAATTTTAAAGTCGCCAAAGAGTGTTGAGGCACTTGTAGCGGCGATGATAATTCGACCGTTGTTACGAGACCAAATTAAAGAAATACAAGACAAAGATGGATTCTTGAACAAGATGAGAAAACGTGTACAAGATGGGAGTGCAAAAGGATTCATGTTGATGCCTGATGGTACACTTGTCTTCGAGGGTCGACTATGTGTACCAAAAGACGAGGAGTTAAGAAGAGAGAATTTGGAAAAAGCTCATTGTACGCCATATACAACCCATCCGGGAGGAACAAAGATGTATCGGGATTTGAAAATACTATTTTGGTGGAGGAATATAAAGGGAAGCATTGGAGCATTTGTGGAATGATGTTTAACGTTCCAACAAGTGAAAGTTGAGCATTAACGACCTTCGGGACTACTAAAACCACTTGACATTCCGGAGTGGAAGTGAGAACACATCACGATGGAGTTCGTAGTGGGTACCACCATTAGTTAAGGGAAATAGTGCAGTTTGGGTCATCGTTAATAGATTAAAAAAATCTGCACACTTCCTACCCATCAAGATGACATTTGGTATGGATAAGTTTGCACAGTTGTACGTTCGAGAGATTGTAAGACTACATGGGGTTCCTGTCTCAATTTTATCTGACCGAGACACTAGACTCACTTCTAAATTTTGGAGGAGTTTATAAAAAGCTATGGGATTTTGGAGGAGTTTATAAAAAGCTATGGGAACCAAGTTGAAATTCAGTACAACCTTTCATCCTCAAACCAATGTACAGTCCGAAAGAACTATTAAAATTTTGGAGGATATGTTAAGAGCGTGCATGTTGGATCTTGGTGGCAATTGGGAGTCCTACCTACCGCTAGTGGAGTTCGCCTATAACAACAGTTATCAAGCAACGATTGGAATGGCTCCTTACGAAGTGCAGTACGGAAGGAAGTGTAGATCTCCAACATATTGGGATGAAGTCAGAGAGAAGAAAATTTTGGGACCAAAAATTGTTGAGCAAATGGTTGAGTGATTAGGCGTGAAATTGTTATGATTTATAGCTCATTTTGCCCGTATTTTGAGTGAATTCGATGAGTATTTAGAGTAAATTTAGTACTATTTTTGTAAACTGATGAATTTTCCACTTTGATACTCATAGATGGATAGAAGGCGGAGAATGGAGCTCATAGGACTTTGAATTGACTCAAATGGATGCTCGGATAAGAAGATATCGAAAAAATACGAAAAGTGTTAGTTCGTGCAAGGAAAAGTGTCACTTGGCTCAAGGAAGGAGGTGCTCGAGCGCCTAGGTGCTCGAGCAAGGGAGGTCGAGCGCTTGTTTCGCACTGGAAGTCTGGGCACTCGACCAAGCCGTGGTCGAGCGCCTGGTGCTCGACCACTTGCACCATTCGACCATCTTCAGGTCGAGCGCCTAGCGCTCGACCAGTTAGAGCTCGAGCGCCTTGATGGCGCTGTAAGTCAGACCACTCGATCACCCTCGCTCGACCAACACTCTTGGTCGCACAATTTTGGCCTTTTCCACCCGTTTTAGGTCCGTTGCTTATAAATACTCGATCCTAAGCTCGTTTTTAGACACCCTTTGATCACTATTCATATTTTCACATACTTGGAGCTTGGTAGAGAGATTGGAAGAGTTTCATACTTTGTAATCGAGGTTTTGATTTACGAATTCATAGTTTAGTTATTGCTTTCGAACTATTTAGATTAATTCTTTATTTCTTTGTTCTTTGAGAGTATAAACCCTAGCTTTTGAAATTATAAGAGATCGATTTTGAGACTTTGATTCATTTGTTATTTATGTTCTTTAATTTAGTTGTTAATTCAAATTTGTTTATGCTTATCATCGTTATTGCTATCGTTGTCTCAATTACCATGTTAGGCTAGAACCCTTGCATGCTTAGGATATGGTGAACTCGTAGAAGTAGGATGTTGATACATAATTAGGATAATTCGTGATGTTTAGTGTTAGTTCTCTTAATTAATTGAATTCTTAAAATAAACCCTAGAATTATCTTGGAATTGAGTACGAAAATTATTAGAGAGAAGACGATCGCATCACTCTTTAATAACTAATAGGCTTAAGGAAAGGGTTTTAGAAGAGTTTTATCATCTACCGGTTTATCTAGGGAGGACGACCGCATCACCTTAGTTAAATTAGGGTTTCATTAATAAGCACGATCCATATAACTTGTTTAGTGGATTAGTGAAGTAGGTTGATATGACGAAGTATTAAGGTGAATTCTTGAGCTTTTAGTCGTTCAATCTTGTGCTAGATTAGGGAAGTTGATTGTCTAGTTTTATTACACTTAGGATTATTACTTGTACATCATGATTATTTTAGTTATTGTATCAACTCCGTTAGTATATGTAGGGATTCCTATCCTGAGCATCATCATCCGTATTTGAATCTTAAACCCAAGTTATTAGTTTAGTTTAATTATTTGCATTAATAGTGGTAGAATATAGAGTAGTTTAATACAATTCTTAAATCCAGAACATCCATTCATATTAACTACGACACGTAGATCTCCAGGACTCTATTCGCATACATACCTTCCCTTGGGTACGATACTACTTGGTCCCTATACTTGCCAATACTACAGGGAACCCATACGCTTGTGGTGGTAACTACTAGTATAGCTAGTATATTGCATTCAAGTTAATGGCGCCGTTGCCGGGGATGGCGATGTATGTCCATTGAGTAGGAATTGGAGATAGTTTAGTAGTTAGTAGTGAGTGCTTTTATTTTTATGTTTATTCATATTCATTAGGCAGTTGTGCTTTGATATTTCTTTTGGTGTTTCAGGTATATGAAAACACGCTCGCAGGGAGAATCGAGCAAAGACAGAACAAAGTTAGACCCTGAGACAATCGCCAGAAGAAACAGAGCCTTCTATCGAAGGATGAACACTACCGGAGGAGAAAATTTAAACATGGATTTAGTTAATGAGTTGGATTGAGATGCAGCTAATTACAATCAGGTAGTGGAACGGGTTGAGGGAGTTGAAGGAGACGGCAGTCAGAAGCATGCTCCTTCAGGGGAAAGCCAGAGCCCAAACCCGGTCCCACAGCATCGAGACAACCCAGCTCAAAACCAAAACCCAAACCCTTTAAACAACTATGTCTACCAACATAACAACCCACCTTACCCATACCCGTATCCACCATATCCTTATCCACCATACTACCCTCCACAACCTAACTATAACCCACCTCCTATTCCACAAATACCTCTACCACCAGTATATCCCCAGCATGTTCCTCAGAATGTTGATCCTGGTATGGCAATCAGAGGAAGGTTTGAGGTGCAGCCTCAACGGTACTATGATGGTGTAGCTATGCCACCAGTGGAAGCAAACAACTTTTCTATCTCCCCAGGGATCCTGAAGATGCTAGTCGAGAACCAATTTAAGGGGGAGGTCTGAAAGGATAATCCTCACACTCACTTGAGGAATTTTCTGATGATAGCTTCAACGTTCAATCACAATGGGATGTCTGAGGATGCCAAGAAGCTGAGGTTGTTCCAATTCTCTGTAACGGGAATAGCCAAGGAGTGGTATGACAACACGCTCCCATGGGAAGGTGTAACTACATGGGTCAAGCTCGAGCGTCTGTCCCTCGAGTGATTCTACCCTCCTTCTAGAACGATCAAAGCAAGGAAAGAGATCTCGTCTTTCAACCAGAAGTCAGAAGAGGAATTAAGTCAGGCTTGGGAGAGGTTCTCTAATATGCTCATTGAGTGCCCGCAACATGGGTACAACAAGGGTGACATCATGGCCTATTTCTACTGTGGAGCCAGCAAGACAGCTCAAGACCACCTCGATGCATGTGCTAGTGGAACATTCCTGAATCGTAGTGCAGCTCAGTGCAGAGAGATAGTTGAAAATATTGTCAAGAGTGCGGGAAAATGGAATGAGGATCAAATGTTTCAGAGGGTGTATCAGATGGAAGAAAGTGAAAGGACGAGAAAGTTGTTGATGGCGATGATGGAGAAGATCATCAATCTAGAGATTGGGCAAAATCTGAGTGGATGGAATACTGTAGTGAGTGAGAAAGTGGACCATCCAGCATGCCAGCAAGAGGAGGCCAACTACATGGGAAGGCCTAATTATAATCAGAATGACTATCAAGGTGGAAATTATCAGGGGTGACCAACTTATGGGCAACCGTTAGTACCATCGGGTCCATAGCCTCCTCAGAATCAATGAAGGATAATCAGGGGTATCAAGGAGGCCATCAGCCTCCTCAGAATCAATGGAGGAAGAATGAAAATTTCTCTTATAGCAATACTAAGGCAGGAATAACTGTACCTCCCGGAGTAGACCCTGGCTCAAAACTCCCCGGAGGAGGAGGAGGAGCGACCACTGATGAGATGTTACGTGCCATTCTTCAGAAGGTGGAGGAAGGTAGTAAGAGGTTGTCCTCTTTAGAGTATGATGTTAAAGAGTTGAACAAGAAGAGTGATCAAAGAGATCAAGAACTCCAAAGGAGAGACATGGATCTCAATAGAGCTCAGCAAGAAAACAATAGACGGTTCACTCTATAGAGTATCAGATTAGCCAGATTGCAAAGTCGCAAACTAGAGAGTCGGGCAAATATCCATCTATGTCCGAGTCAAACCCAAAAGAGCAATTGAAGGCTATCGAGTTGAGAAGTGGGACCAAATATGAGGGTCCTCCACTACCTGCTGATGTGGAGGAGATACATAGAGAGATTGAGATAGATGATGAGGAAAAGAAAGGTGGAGATGAGAAGGTTGAGGAGGAGGTTGAGGTAGAAGATGCTCAGAAAGGCAAACACAATGAGGAAAAGATTGAGGAGACTGAGAGAGTTCCAAAGTGGAAAAAGGCAAAAGAAGTAAGAAAAAACGTGAAGGAGCCGAGCGAGACGAATGGGGGGTACCCAAATCTATGATACCGGTCCCATATCCGCAGCGATTTATGAAGAAGAAATTAGATGAAAAATTCGCTAAGTTTCTTGATGTCTTTAAAAAGTTGCATATTAACATTCCTTTTTATGATGCTTTGGAACAAATGCCTAATTACGCCAAGTTCCTGAAGGACTTGATGGCTAAAAGGCGGAGAGTAGATGGGCCCGAGCTTGTGCACTTGAACCATGAGGTGAGTGCTATGGTGCACATAGCGCTTCCTCCCAAGTTGAAGGATCCAGGTAGCTTTACTATCTTATGCGATTTCGGGAACGGGATCAAGAAGGGGGCATTGTGTGATCTTGGGGCTAGCATTAATTTGATGCCTCTATCGTTGTTCAAGAAGTTGGATGGGGTGAACTTCAACCCACGATGATGACTCTCTAGCTTGCCGATAGGTCTATCACTAGAGCTCAAGGAGTGGTGGAGGACGTTCTAGTGACGGTGGCGAATCACATTTTTCCCACTGAATTCGTGGTACTTGACATGGAGGAAGATGAACATGTACCCCTTATTTTGGGAAGACCATTCTTGGCTACGGCCGAGATGGTGCTAGATATGGCCAATAGAAAGATCACGGTGAAAGTCGATGATCAAGAAGTTAAGATAACGATCTACGAGGCAATGAAATATCCAATGGGAGATGAAAGTTGTCACTTCATTGATATCTTGGACACTTGTGTTGATGACACACTTCTTGATCCTTGCTCTTTCTATGTTCATAACTATGATTATCCTATTCTCGATGAACTAACATATGATCTTTATGACCTTGATTATTTTGACAGCCTAAAAGAGAACGAGGATGTAAAGTTTATGGATGTGAAGAAAGTTGAGGATGAGGAAGAGTTGGGTGTGGAGGAGTCCACTTTTGAGAAAATATTCGATAAGGCGCCACCATTGGAGACGAAGAAGGAGCTGAAACCACTCCCGGATCACCTTAAGTACGCTTACTTAGAGGATAACAAGAAGTACCCGGTAATTGTATCTGCCCTTTTATCTGATGATCAATTAGAGAGACTACTAGTAGTGCTTCGTAAGCACAAATCTGCCATAGGTTGGTCAATTGCGGATATTAAGGGTATTAGTCCTTCTATTTGCATGCATATGATTAGATTAGAGGAGGGTACAAAGGCCATAGTACAAAATCAGCGTAGAGTGAATCCGGTGATACAAGAGGTAATTCATAAGGAGGTGTTGAAGCTGTTAGATAGTAATATGATTTTTGTTATATCTGATGGTCCTTGGGTGAATCCGTTACACGTAGTTGCTAAGAAGGGGGGTACCACGGTAATTAAAACGGAATCTAATGAATTGGTAGCCACTAGATTAGTGACAGGATGGCTTGTATGTGTTGATTATAGAAAGTTGAACAAACCAACGTGCAAGGATCACTTTCCTTTGTCGTTCCTTGATCAAATGATTGATAGATTAAGTAGTTTTGAGTATTATTGTTTCCCAGACGGGTATTCGGGATATAATCAGATTATGATAGCGCCCGAGGATCAGGAGAAAACCACCTTCACTTGCTATTATGGTACTTTTACCTTTAGGAGAATGTCATTTGGGTTGTGTAATGCACCCGCCACCTTTCAAAGGTGTATAATGGCTATTTTCCATGGGTTGATTGAGAAGATTATGGAGGTTTTCATGGATGACTTCTTCGTCTACGGGGAGTCGTTTGATAAGTGTCTAATCAATCTTGAAGTTGTGTTGAGCAGGTGTGAAGAGACGGACTTAGTGCTTAATTAGGAGAAATGTCACTTTATGGTGAATGAGGGTATTGTTCTTGGACACCATGTGTCCTCGAAAGGTATCCAGGTTGATAAAGCAAAAGTGATAGCTATTGAGAAGCTTCCTCCACCTTCGACCGAGAAAGGGATTCAGTCATTTTTAGGCCATGCCGGGTTTCACAGACGCTTTATAAAAGACTTTTCACAAATTGCTAAACCCCTTTCGCGGCTTCTTGAAAAAGAAGTCTCCTTTAAGTTTACTAATGAGTGTTTAGTGGCTTTCAACAAGTTAAAAGAAGCGTTGCTGAATGCCCCCATTCTTGTTACTCCGGATTGGTCGAGTCCTTTTGTGCTCATATGTGATGCTAGTGACTATGCTATGGGGGTAGCTTTGGGGCAAATACGAGACAAGCGGTTTCACGCTATTTATTATACCTCGAAGATATTGAATTCGACTCAAGTGAATTATACTACTACCAAAAATGAGCTGTTAGCGGTCGTGTATATCTTTGATAAATTTCGACCCTACCTCGTAGGGACGAAAAGGATCGTATATACGGACCACGCAACAATTTGGTATCTCATAAGCAAGAAGGATGCAAAGCCTCATCTCATTCGTTGGATCCTATTACTACAGGAGTTTGATGTTGAGATTCGACATAAGAAGGGGAGTGAGAATGTGATAGCCGATCACCTCTCGAGGATGGAGCTTACCAAGGAGAACACGGTAGAAGAGCGAGAGGTGAATGATGAGTTTCTGGACGAGAAGTTGTTTGGTTTAGGAGATGTCCCGGTGTACCGAGTTGAAGGTAAGACCCTTTGGTTTGCTGATTATGCTAATTACTTAGCGAGTGGAGAGCTGCCGGCGGAAATGGATGCATTGCACCGAAAGACATTCTTGAAGAAAGTCTGAGAATTTATTTGGGATGGCCCATACTTGTTCAAGAGAGGGATAGATCTAGTGCTTAGACGGTGTGTGCCCGAGGAGGAGTGGAGTGATATCATAAGGCATTGTCACGCCTTACCATGTGGAGGACATTTGGGTGGAGAGAAAACTGGTAGGAAGGTGCTTCAAGTCGGTTTCTATTGGCCCACTATTTTGAAGAATTGCATGGAATGGGTGAAGAGATGTGACAAGTGCCAACGTTTCAGCTCTATTACTAAGAGGGATGAGATGCCGCTGCACGTGTTTATGGAGGTAGAAGTATTTGACGTATGGGGGATTGATTTCATGGGTCCATTTCCTCTGAGTAATGGATTCTTGTACATCCTTATATGCGTCGATTACGTCTCGAAGTGGATTGAAGTTGTCCCTACTCGAGTGAACGACTCCCGTGTTGTGATTGACTTCTTGAGGAAGAATATTTTCTCTAGATATGGAGTTCCGAGAGCTTTGATTAGTGATGGGGGGAGTCACTTTGTGAACAAGTTGATGGAGAAGTTGTTGTCAAAGTATGAAGTTAATCATCGGGTCTCTACGACCTATCACCCTCAATCTAACGGTCACACTGAGGTGTCCAATCATCAAATTAAGGAGATTCTTGAGAAGACGGTGAGTGTTAGTAGGAAGGATTGGGCTTTGAAGCTTGATGATGCACTTTGGGCGTATAGGACAACTTTTAAAACTCCTTTAGGTATGTCTCCTTACCAGCTAGTTTTTGGGAAGGTATGTCACCTGCCGGTTGAGCTTGAGCACAAGGCGTATTGGGCAATTAAGAAGCTGAATTTCGATAGTGTTATGGTGGGTGAAAAGTGACTACTTCAATTACATGAGTTGGAGGGGTTTCGAGATAGTGCATATGAGAGTGCCCGAATTTTCAAGGAGAAGACTAAAAGATGGCATGATGCATGTTTGAGGAAGAAGGAGTTCCAAGTGGGTGATCAAGTCCTAGTGTTCAACTCTAGGATGAAGTTATTTAGTGGAAAGCTCAAATACAAATGAAATGATCCTTATGTGGTGAGAAAGGTCTATAAGAGTGGATTTCTAGAGGTTGAGAAGGATGATGGGAACGTGTTCTTGGTGAACGGGCATCGAGTAAATAAATTCTACAACTTCTCTTATGAGAGTAAGGGAGGTAACTTAGAGTCTCATGACCCGTGATCTCCTTCGAGCTCGGTCCGACATTAGGACCTTAAAAATAGCGCTGAGTGGGAGACAACCCACTTTTTACTTGCTTATGTGTGTTTTATTTTTCGTGTTTATTTTTGTGCGAATCGTAAGTTTTAACCTCTTTGTTGAGTGCTTTTGTGTAGGCTTGTCTTATAGTGCAAGAGTTTTCCGAAGTAGAGGCTTGAAGGGAGCAACCCATGGAGGGAATGATGCCTAGTAAAAGAGCAACAGGAATTTGGAGTACGAGATAACCCCGAACCCCAAACATAGACCGTTTTGTAAAGTCGAAGTTTGAGGGGGGTGGAGTTTTTATATGCTTTAGATCTTGTGCATTGGTAGTGATTGAGGTTCATTGTGAATTTAGTGCACGTACTCGTTCGTACTCATTTTTTCAAACTTTTTATTGTGTAGTAAGAAAAAAAGTTTGGGGGTGTGTATTCGTACTTCACGTGTTGTGCACGAAATTCTTATGAAAAATTGGTCAAATCTTTTGAAATTATGGATGCACGAAATGGGTTTGAATTGAATTGAGTGTGAGTGAATTATTGTGTGTTGATTTGGCTCGGTGAATTGCACGTTGGGAAGAGATCCCAACTCCTCGGTCGAATGAGCGATCTGGCTTAAATCGAGGAGTTTTCAGGTTTGTACATGTTTTGGAATTGATTTAGTGAAGTTTCGGGTGGTTATACGTGAAAATTTTGTGTTTTGGGAGTGTGTGAGTAGCGCTCGAGCACTACTTGGTCAAGCACCCCCCTAGGTCGAGTGCCTATTGCGTTCTGCAAGTTTGGAGCACTCGACTGGTGCAAGGTCGAGCGCTAGCGCTCAACCACTGCTCGGTCGAGCGCTAGCACTCAACCACTGCTCGGTCGAGTGCCCCTTCTTACAGAGTCAAAATACCGCTCGACCACCTTTAGGTCGGGCGCCTAGCGCTCAACCAAAAGGAGCACTCGAGTGTGTCCGGCCTAGAAAGCCCTAATTCATGCCCCACCTCTATAAATACCTTCCCCCACACAAACCACACACTTTACACACTCTAAGGTGCGAATTTCGGCCGTTTGCTCCATAAACACTCAATTTCTTCATTTTTCACTTAAATTCATCACAAGAGTTCAATTTCTCCATCCCAAGGTATGTAAATTCTTACTCTCTTCTATCTTTTCTTAGTTTAGGCTTAGATTAGACATGAATTGAGCATGAGAATTAGGGTTCGTAGTTCTTGGATGAGAATTTGGGGCTTTTTTATTTACCCAATATTTCATGATGCTTTGATAAAACATGCTTATAGGCTATGAGTTTACTAGTTTTACTTTCAATTTCGTGATTGATTGAGTAGAATTGGTGAATTTGTTGAGTTAGAATGCATGAATGCTTGAATGTTGTGGGCTTTGCTTGTTGAGTGAGAATTGTGGAATTTGGAAAGAGTAAGTGAATTTAAGAAATTAAATTGAGTCTTGAGCATGTAAATTGCAATTGTTGTGATGTTACTTCATGATAGACTTAGTTATGGGCATTATTGATGAATGTTGGGAATATTGAGTTGGTTGAATTTGTTTTGAGATAGGCATAATACCTCTTTGAGAATATTGTTGCCCATTTGGATGACGTGAGTTAGATGATTTTGCTTTGAGATAGGAATACTACCTCTATGTGAGCTCTTGTGCACAAAGGGAATGAATGTAAGATTGATTGACTACTTGAGTTGATTTGTATTGTCTATGATATTCTTGAGTAGTAAATTGTCTCTAATTATTTTCATGTTTGTGTGAGATAGGTTCAATGGCCCCTCCAAAAAAGTTCGAGGATCGTATGGTCAAGGGAGATAAACTGGAGGAGTTGACCACTGAGCTCACTCGAAAGGGATTAATGCCCTCGAGGTGGGATAACTTAGACTACAAAGAAGATTGGTGTCATTTCACATACCGGTAGAACCTCGTGGTCGGGAGAGTGGAGAAAACCCGACGCCCCAGCGTCGAGTTCATGAAAGATATTGGAATCGAAGAGGAGATTAAGAGGATTTTTATAAAGAACAAGATGGAGGAATTTTATAAGCTACTCCTCACGATGGAGACGCACGCTGACTTGGTAGAGCAGTTCTTGGTCTCTGTGGAAAGGAGGGATGATAACTCATTCAGATTCAACATCAGGAACGAGTGGTACACTTGTGCGGTAGGATCTATCAACACCGCCCTCATGCTCCCAGCCTTTAAGAAGCCGAACCGACAATCCAAATTGTTCGTGGCCAACAATTTTTGGAAGGCGATCACGGGAGGAATGGCAGGAGATTACAAGAGGCAGAATGTACGAGCCTCAGTGATCTGGAACCCGGTGTTCAGATACTTGGAGAGGATTCTTGGAAACACCATCTATGCCCGATCGGAGACAGGAACAGTGACATCTAAGCAGCTGTATGGGATGTAGTTTTTGCTAGAGGGCAGGGAGCATGATTTTGGGAGAGACTTCCTAGATCATCACTTAGAGGTTCCTTTCTGACTAGGAGAGAACAAGTCGACGGTGAGAGACGGGGGGCCTCATTTATGTTTTGGTAAGGAGTATTGGGTGTGAACCAGTCTCAAGGCTGCTTATTGGAAAGGATATAGATTTCGAGCAGATGTACAAAACTATGATGTTCGAGCAGTGGATGAACTCTTACTATATAAGGTTCAAGGAGGATGATTTGTTCCCTCTCCCCAATGAGCGACTGGTGACATTGAAGGGAAAGAAAAAGGAAAACATTGGTATGAATGGGGACAAGCACTTGAAGCTGATCAAGAAGTTCACTTAGGAGTTGGATGATAAGGGTCTGCGAGATATGAGGCTGAAGAAGAGGCCGAGAGGTGATGGCACTAGTGGTGCTAGTTCGAGTAGGGCCAGAGATTTGGCTGAAGATGAGGAAGAAGCGTACGAGAGGGGAGCTAATAAAGAAGAAGCAGGAGAGGAAGCAGAACAAGAATCGCAAGAGATGGATTTCGAGTCACCTGAAGTGCCAACTCACGATCCATGGTACTCGTCTCACCTGCAGTGGACGGGAATGGAGCATGAGATCCAGACTCTCCGTACGATGTAACATATCTCCGTGAAGCTCAGGACCAGATGGATGCAAGATCAGCTAGGATGGAAAACCAGTTCTCGGATATACACCGCTGGATGAAGATACTATTTGTTTCCCACATAGGAGGCGATCATCCGAACTACCGTCCTCCGCCACCTCCGGATGCTTGATCTTGGGGACTCCCCCGCGTTCTTCTCTTTATCTCCTTGTTATTGATGTTTGAGACTATTTATTCCTTTTTATCTTTTATTGTGATTTAGAACTATATTAAACTCTAACCCTTTGAGCTGTGATTGTGATGAACTGTTTTGGTGTGCTACATCATATTTCGTGCTTATTGACTCTCACTGCTTATTGATTGTTACCTTTGAGTGTGATTTTATGAGTTAGTGAGTTGTGAAGTTGAGTTAGGAATTATATTGTGTGAGTGTAGGAGTTAGAGTTGATTTGAGAGGGAACTCGTATACTGACGAATTTTCCTTTGAATACTTGTGTGATAGAAGTGAGAAGTCACTAGGACTAGCATGGATGTGAAAGCCGTGAGATTTGAGCCTTTTCGAGATTAAAATTCACTATATTGATCTCTTCGTTTTTTAGCGGATAGTCACCTTGGAGGATGCTAGAACTTGTGAGTACTCTCGCTTCTTGATTGTGTCTAGTTTGAAATGCCGAAAATGATTTTAGGCCATCTTTGATTTGTTGAGTCACTTAGCCAAGTTTTCCCTACCATTTACATTTATCCCTTGTTAGCCCATTTGAGCCTTATCCTATTTTATTTGCTAGCACATTTGAACTTATCCAAATTCTTAAACTCTTTTTGTCCTAATTTGAGTGGAGAATAGGAAAAGTTGTGAATGAGAAAGGGATCGAGTTGAGTTGAGAAGGAGAATTATTAATGCTTGAGTGAATTTGAGGAAAGGTGTAATGAAGTCTTGAGTTGTGGGAAAGAACAATAATTTGAGAATGAGCAAAAGAAAATATGAGCTCATACATTGTGTGAAAAGAAAGAAAAAAGTAAGAGAGTTAGAAGAAAAATTGAAGTGTTGAGAGTAGTGGAATTGAAAGTGTATTGCATGAAGATGATTGAAGCATTCTGTTCCTCGTCCCGAAGTACTAAAATTTGATTTTCAGTTCTCCATTCACTTGAGTCACTTATTCCATATAGTTACCCCACCTGTCCAAAGAGCCTACATTACAACCTTGAGAAAGTCCTTTTTGATTCGGCATGGATTCTAGATTATGGTCGAAGTTGAGAGTGCTTACAAGCCTATGGCTGCTGATATATGTGATTGATTGATTGAGCGAGTCCCTTAATATTGCTAAACACTTGTGAGGGAGTGAAACACATCGTCGAGAGCACATCCATATTTGATTTTGGTGATTCTTATTGTTTATGCATAAGTATGATGAAGAGGGTGAGTTAGTGTGTGAGTGATTGATCTTTGAAGCTTGAACACTATTACTTGCATGATTGGGTTCTATGATCCATTCTTAACAATTTCACTTGACTTATTATTTCATTGCTTGAGGAGAAGAAATATGGTAAGTTTGGGGGGGGGGGGGGTTGATTAGGCGTGAAATTGTTATGATTTGTAGCTCGTTTTGCCCGTGTTTTGAGTGAATTCGATGAGTATTTAGAGTCAATTGAGTACTATTTTCATAAACTGGTGAATTTATCTCTTTGATGCTCATAGATGGATATAGGGCAAAGAATGGAGCTCGTAGGACTTTGAATCGACTCAAATGGATGCCCGGATGAGAAGATATCGAAGAAATACGAAAAGTGTTAGTTCGTGCAAGGAAAAATGTCACTTGGCTCAAGGAAGGAGGTGCTCGAGCGCTTGTTTCGCACTGGAAGTTTGGGCACTCGACCAAGCCGTGGTCGAGCGCCTGGTGCTCGACCACTTGCACCATTCGACCATCTTCAGGTCGAGCGCAGTTAGAGCTCGAGTGCCCTGATGGCGCTGTAAGTCAGACCACTCGACCACCCTCCAGTCAAGTGCCTAGCGCTCGACCAACACTCATGGTCGCACGATTTTGGCCTTTTCCACCCGTTTTAGGCCCGTTGCTTATAAATACCCGATCCCAAGCTCGTTTTTAGACACCCTTTGATCACTAATCATATTTTCACATACTTGGAGCTTGGTAGAGAGATTAGAAGAGTTTCATACTTTGTAATCGATGTTTTGATTTACGAATTCATAGCTTAGTTATTGCTTTCGAACTATTTAGATTAATTATTTCTTCTTTGTTCTTTGAGAGTATAAACCCTAGCTTTTGAGATTATAAGAGATTGATTTTGAGACTTTGATTCATTCGTTATTTATGTTCTTTAATTTAGTTGTTAATTCAAATATGTTTATGTTTATCATCGTTATTGCTATCGTTGTCTCAATCACCATGTTAGGCTAGAACCCTTGCATGCTTAGGATATGGTGAACTCGTAGAAGTAGGATGTTGGTACATAATTATGATAATTCGTGATGTTTAGTGTTAGTTCTCTTAATTAATTGAATTCTTAAAATAAACCCTATAATTATCTTGGAATTGAGTACACAAATTGTTAGAGAGAAGACGATCGCATCACTCTTTAATAACTAATAGGCTTAAGGAAAGTGTTTTAGAAGGGGTTTATCATCTACCGGTTTATCTAGGGAGGACGACCGCATCACCTTAGTTAAATTAGGGTCTCATTAATTAAGCACGATCCATATAACTTGTTTAGTGGATTAGTGAAGTAGGTTGATATGACGAAGTATTATGGTGAATTCTTGAGCTTTTAATCTTTCAATCTTGTGCTAGATTAGGGAAATTGATTGCCTAGTTTTAGTACACTTAGGATTATTACTTGTACATCACGATTATTTTAGTTATTATACCAACTCCGTTAGTATACGTAGGGATTCCTATCCTGAGCATCATCACCTATCCTGAGCATCATCATCCATATTTGAATCTTAAACCCAAGTTATTAGTCTAGTTTAATTATTTGCATTAATAGTGGTAGAATATAGAGTAGTTTAATACAATTCTTAAATCCAGAACATCCATTCATATTAACTACGACACGTAGATCTCCAGGGCTCTATTCGCATACATACCTTCCCTTGGGTACGATACTACTTGGTCCCTATACTTGCCAATACTACAGGGAACCCATATGCTTGTGGGGGTAACTACTAGTATAGCTAGTGTATTGCATTCAAGTCATTGGGGTGGTACAAAAGATACGAGAAAGAATTAAGGTGGCCCAGGATAGACAAAAGTCATATGCCGACAAATGAAGGAAAGACTTGCAGTTCACTAAAGGCGAGAAGGTGTTCTTGAAGATCATTCCTATGAAGGGAGTTACGAGATTTGGTGTCAAGGGAAAGCTTAGGCCAAGATTTATTGGCCCTTTTGAGATTTTAGAACGAGTTGGTGATCTAGCTTACTAGCTTGCCTTACCGCCAGCACTTGCGTTAATACACAACGTCTTCCACGTGTCAATGTTGAAGAAGAATGTACATAATCCGAGTCCCGTTGTCAACCATGCAACTTTGGAATTAACAAAGATATGACGTATGAGGAGGTCTCTGAACTCATTCTAGAAAGGAAGATCCACAAGTTTCGTAACAAAGACATGGTGCTAGTCAAAGTAAAGTGGAGTCTCCAGGGGTAGACGAAGCCACGCGGGAACGAGAAGAAGAGTTGCAAGCAAAATACCCCGAATTTTTTCCACGTTGTAAGATTTCTGAATTTTGAGAACAAAATTATTTTTAGTGGGGTAGATTGTAAACACCCGTTTCAATGCCTTAGGAATATAGAAATTAAATAATATTAAAAAAAACTGCTACCAAACTTTTCAAATTTTAAAAGGGGCTGTAACATCTCTCTATTAATTATGTAGCAGTTTCTTTTGGGCATGAATGCCCACTACCTGGGATTTCATACACACTCTAAACCCAAGCCCAAAATTTTATACATAAATTTATATAAGAACTACCCTAGGAAATTTGATAATCACAAAATCAAAATTTCAGATTTCATCGATTTTCTCCGCAACTAGAAAACACGGTAATTTCTCCTATAATCTTTTGTCTATTTTTCTACTTTTTTTCATGAATTTTTCAAGCACATGGAAGTTGATTATTTTTCCTCCAATCTCTAAGAAGTATTTATATACACACTCTGCCATTTTCCCTCTTATAGTCGATCATTTTTTATTTTACTTTTAATCTATATAATTAATAGTACGGTGATATTGGGTTTGTGTGTGTTAGATTAGGGAGTTATCAATCTATTTGGTATATGAAGGTAATTAGGCATACAAGTTGTGTACGTCACTGAGGTATATATTTTGGGGTTTTGACCTCAAGTTTGGATTCAAAGTTTGATATAGCATGAAAGGTAATTGATTTTTTTTGCATATTAATTAATTTTGTAAGTGGGTTTTGCATTGTTGGTGGCGTACAGATTAGGAGGTTGATTGTTGATATGGTAAACAAGTAGATTGATATGGACATATGAATTTTCATATTGTTAAATAGATTAAGAATATGTTCAATTTTATTACTGGACGACAGTATGAATTATTGAGTTTTTAGAAGAAGTACCTTGTATAGGAAAAACTAATTTTGGATTTTGAGTATTGCCAAGGATTACTTGAATTAAGGTTAAGTATCTATTATTTTAATTCTGAGAAATTTAATTAAGATTCATATTTTAAATTTGAGAATTTATCGCTATTATTTTCTAAGTAGATTTAATTATCCACTTTAGGTGACAATAATTTCGAGGACTAGTTCGTACGTGGCTTCTACTTATCACATCTCGTGTTCATATTTGAGGTGGAGTTTTATTACTTTATTCTCTACAGTGGTTAGTAGAGCTCTTTTGCATGTATTATTTGGTGTTATATGTTTTAAGTAAATGCTTAAGTTATCTACTATGTGAATTATTTTCCAATGTTATGCAAATGAAAAAGTTATGATGACAAAGTTACTAATAGCCAGGGGCCTTATTTGTGGTCCGGGACTGGCGAGTCTTCGGATGAATCCCTCTTTGCTCGGCAAAGTCTAATAGCCAGGGGCCTTATATGTGGTCCGGGATCGACGGGTACTCGGGTTTAATCCGCTGTGCTCCCAAGTTCTATGACAATGTTCTATGGCAAAGTTGACAAAGTATATGTGTAAATGTGAAAGTGGTTTACAAGTGATTACTTAATTATTTATTTCTAACGTTAACTCTGAATAATGTGACTCCACTGAGTATGCTTGCATGCTCATCCCCAATATTTTTTCCCCTTTCAGGTTGAGGAGTCGCGGGAGGGCGAGGAGTGGTGATGGGAGACGAATTCTAGATATTATCTAAACCTGAAATAAAATACTCAAGTTTATATCTGACTGGGTTTCTAGTATTTCTACGTACTTAGACTTACTCGTGATTTCCTTTAGTTTTCCAAAACTACGGGTGTTATCAATTTTTAGTTAAAGTATTTTTATCAAATTTCATAGTCGTTGCTAGCACCGTTAAAATATTTTTAAACTATAACCGTTGTTCTTTACCGTTATACATTTAAATTTTAAATTTAGTCGCGCCCAAGTTAGTTATTATAACTACTTTTTAGAATGTCCGTTCTATGAAAACTGGGGCATGGCAGTTGCGGTAATGAAAAGATGTGTCTGCCTTTATTGAACCAACCTCCGAATACATTAACGAATCTTTTGTCATTGAAGAATGCGAAGATCAAGCAATTTATTCAAAATATAAGAGCGTACAATATAATGTTTAGCTTCACATCGATGGGTGGAAAGATTGATTATTCGATAAATAAGGGTGGAGGGCCTTCCATTTACAGGATGCACGATGCCAATTATCATCAGGTTGGTGGTTTATTACCTGTACCTAGAAAACAACCAAAGTTCTCACAGTTATACATTTATGATACTAATAATGAGATTAGCAATAGAATAAGGGATCTCAGGTAGATGTTCTTTTCTTTTAGCTAATTCAATTCTGTAAATTATATCCCATGTGTGTATTGTAAATCTTTTTTTTAGGTATTCATTTGTCGTATAATTTTTTTTATCTAATTTGTTCTTTTTTTTAGCTGGTAATAGCGCTAATGAAAGAGAAAGGGCTACGAGGCTTGGCAATATCATAATAGTTAAGTTGTGGAGAATGATAAATTGATATAATCTATTTGTTGTCCAATTCCGAAATGTGTGTGAGGGCATTATGTCTGGACGTGATCCGTCTTTAAGGTTAAATTTGGTACAACTGAGGAATACAGATGGCAGTACACATAATCTTCCTACTACATCAGAGGTTGCAGCCCTCATTCCGAGTGATATAGATGCCATGGTTGAAAGGAGAGATATTTTACTGGAAATGTGCGATGGAAAATTATTAAGAATAAGTGAGCTACATCCATCGTATATTCCTCTCCAGTACCCTCTATTGTTTCCTTATGGCGAGGATGATTATCAAATCGATGTTATGCATCACGATACTGATTCTACAACCAGAAAAAGGGTTAGATTTACGATGCATACGTTCTTTGCTTTCCGAATTCATGACCACTGTAATGAGTCCAACACTTTATTTTTATCTAGGAAACTATTTCAGCAGTTTTTAGTAGATTCTTACACAATGATAGAGGCAGAGAGGTTATCATATATAAAATTTAATTAAGTGAAGTTCAGATCTGGTAGAGTTTGTAGAATTTCGAATGCTGTTCAGTCTGGTCACATTGATCCATCTATCGCTTGGAGAAGAATAACACCATCTTCACTTACAGGAGGCCCAAAGTATATGATTCATAATTTCCAAGATGCCATGGCAATCTGTAAGTATTATTTTTACCCAAATTTGTTCATCACAATTACGTGCAACCCGAAATGGCCGAAAATATCGAGGTTTCTATCAACCAGAGGACTAGATATACTCGATAGACCTGACATTTTGTGTCGAATGTTTAAGATGAAACTTGATAAGACTATGACTGATTTCAAGGATCTACAAATATTTGGGGAAATTGATGCAAGTAAGATGTGTTCTAATTTTATACACGTTATTATTTAATTTTGTGCATTATTTTAAAATAATAAATTTCTAAGTGGTTGTATCTATATATATTGATTTTTTTATGCATTTTTCTTTTTCAATTTGACAGTCGTCTACACTGTGGAATTTCAGAAGTGGGGTCTACCGCATGCTCATATTCTATTATTCTTAAACCGCGATAATAAGATCCCGAATCCAGAAGATGTTGATCATGTAATATCTGCTGAGATACCCGACGTTAATGGGGATCCTCTTTTGCATAATTTGGTTGTGGATTATATGATACACGGGCCATGTGGTTTTTCTAGACCAAGTTTACCTTACATGTCTGGAAAGTACTGCTCAAAGGGTTTCCCTAAGAAGTAGATTGATAATACTTCAGTGATCAGGATGGGTATCCTTTGTACAAAAGGAGAAATAATGGGAGGACAATAACTAAGAGTAGGGTTGAGCTGGACAATAACTTTGTTGTACCGTATAGTCCCATATTATTGAAAAGATATGAGGGACATATCAATATTGAGTGGTGCAATAGACACAATTATATCAAATATTTGTTTCAAATACATTAACAAGGGCTTAGATAGAGTTACTGTGAATAAAGATAGAGAGTCTAGCGCTGAAAAGGATGAGGTTGAGAACTTCATCAACTGCAGATATATTTCTCCCTGTGAGGCAGTCTGGAGAACCCTTCAATTTGATATACATCATAGATTTCCACCAGTCGTGAGGTTGAATTATCATCTTCCTAATGAGCAGAATTTTATTTTTGACAATGATGATTACATTGATGATGTACTTTAGTGGTCAAGTGCATACAAATCCAAGTTTACGGCGTGGATGGAGCGCAACAGAGTTGATGATGATGCAAAAAGTTTGACTTACATGGAGTTTCCATCGAGATACATGTGGGATAGGAAAAAGTCCGCCTGGGTGAAGAGAGGCAATAACAGGTCTGCTATAGGGAGATTGTATAACTTTCTGCCAAATGCCGGTGAACTTTATTACCTGGGGATTTTCTGCCGCATAGCAGAGATTCAGAGTCTTATGAAGAGGTCCAAACCATTGATGATGTTATGTATCCCACCTTTAAGGATGCTTGCTATTCCCTTGGTTTATTGGATAATGATAAAGAATATGTTGATGGAATCATTGAGTCAAGCTTCTGGGCGTCTGCGCATTATGTCAGAAACATATTTAAGTCCTCTTATTGTCATCAATGAGTAGCCCTGAAAATGTTTTTGAGAGGACGTTGGATTGTTTATCAGACGATATCCAATCAAGAGAATAAATATTGTTGAATCTACCGGGTATTTTTTTTAATAATTTTTTAAACATTTTTTTTATTTTTTAATGAAGATTTTCCCTATTGCACTCTTAATAAAAATATTTATTTTATTCACAGATTTAATCTTGACAACCGAGGAGTTAAGGAATTATACTTTGTTGGAAATTGATAAGTTACTGCAGCCGAATGACAACACTCTGGCTAGATACCCAACAATGCCTTCTCCGGATCAATGGTTGATATCTACTGGTATTAATAAGTTAATACGGGAAGAGATGTATTATGATCGTACTCTATTAAAGGTTGAATACATATACTTGAGTTGATTGCTCACTGGAGAACAATACATTGTCTTTAAAGAAATACTTGATGTTGTTTTCAATGACACTGGAGGAATTTATTTCTTATACGGATTTTGGGGTACTAGTAAGACTTTTATTTGGAAGACTCTTTCTGCAGCTATACATTGTAAGGGTCATATCATTTTAAATATTGCGTCCAGTGGAATTACAACACTTCTACTCCCGAATGGTCGCACTGCTCACTCTCGGTTTGCCATTCCGATTAATATTGATGAATCATCTACCTGTAATGTAAGTCCTGTTGGGAAAATAGGGGTGCCCGGAATCTATTCGGGATGAAATTTAAATACGAATTTAAATACAATTATTACTAGCATGAATTAATCATAATTAATTCAAATAATAATTCCAACAACCAATTTAACATCATGCATGTTGAATTAATTCACATATAATCTATGGCGGAATAAACAAGATAATATGTGATTAACGCACCTCTCGTAGAACTTGGCCTTTGAATAAAATGGGACTAAAACGTACGCGCTTTACCAACCCAAAAGCCTTCTCAAGTATTCCATTTCGCCTTATTCGATCACCGGTGAGAGATGCTTTCGAATAATTTAAATAACTAAGGAAAAAGAAAAATATATATGCTCTTGATTTTTCCAACACATGGAATTATGTACTTGGGGATGAAATAATCATCCCCTATTTATAGAGGGTAATGGCCGAAAATTATAGGAATATTGGGCCTTGGAGAAAATCTTTTCTTAGACTCTAAGAAATCTTGAATATATCCCATATATTCTTTTCTCCATAATAAAATATTCCACAAAAATCCCACCCTCCTAAATAAGGGGTAATTTTCGAAAACTTCATGAAGAAATCACAAGATTTGGATCTTCTTGAATATATGAGATATTCTTGTATTCCAAGAATACATATCTTCCATAATATCTTTCCAAGAAAATCAACAAAATCTTATTTCCTCTTGATTCCATATTTTCGAAAAAAAACAAAGAAAAATCAGCAAGATATTATCTTTTTATTTTAATCACCTTATCATTATTGGGCTACTTAATGGGCTACTTGAGGGGCCTTTAAGGAGAATTAAGATTGGACCTCCTAATGGACTTCTGAATTTCAATATTGAGCCCCAATATAATTCAATCCATTAATATTAATTATTACCACTAATAAATTAATATTGCACTATCCATCTTAATCCATATTACGATAATATGGGCTCCCGGTTATTATTTCTCGCGTTTAAGATTATCAAGTACATTAATTAATTAAGCTTCTGAATAACTCTAAATTAATTAATATATTTCACCTTGGAGTAAAGACAGCTCAACATTATTATCCGTACCAAAGAAACTAATTCTTCACTTCCAAGATTTGGTACGATAAAACTTCTGAGCCCACCAAGGGTACTAATCACACGAGCCGTACTTGCACGCGTTTCTCCATATTAAATCTTAGCAACCGTCGTATGATTAATATTACTGCCCAAAACACAAGGTTCAAAGTCACAATGATTCTCACCCAACATGAATCAAAGCAGTAACCAATAAGCACACACAGTCCTATTTAAGTGACGAAGATTAAGAAATCAACAACCACTGAGGTCTAATTCTTCACATTTCAGAACAGAAGAATTTATCCTCGCTGTAGGTCCGCTTCAACACATACTAAATGTGCTAGTGCAATCTCTTAGTCAAGACAGACCAATCTAAGCCTTACACATCGACCTTTCACGGCGGATTGTTCAATTCCACCTAGGTCGTGAAAATGTACGTTTAGTTACAAGGAAACAGTTAATGTTGTCTTCCATGATCGGGTATCACCACATTAACTACAATGTAACTAGTACCATATATTGAACGGTTTGCAATTGAAATTCAACATTCAATCATATCTAAAGCAAATGTGATAAAAGAATTATTCTCATAAAACGAGTGTTTGATACACGAGTTATACAAAGTAAAAGCATACTTTCACGTATAACTCCAACAATCTCCCACTTATACTTAAAGTCTGCTTTTAGTATACATCACGCATGTCTTAGTGTAGTAGCTCTACGTGACATCTCATGTCAACCTACACTAACCTAATAATTCCTCCCACTTATACTTAAAGCAGATTGGCAATAGTCTTAACTCCCATTTCATCCACATGTCTCTCGAATGTACTCTGAGGCAGACCCTTTGTGAATGGATGTACTAGGTTGTCCTTCGACATTTATCTTTGCCACCTCTTTATCTCCTCTCTTAACAATTTCTCATATAAGATGGTGTTTTCTTTCAATGTGTTTGCTGGCCTTGTGGGCTCTCGGTTTCCTTGAATTTGCAACTGCTCCGACATTGTCACAAAAGTCAGTTTATCTTGTCGGGCGAATTCGGAACAACGTCCAAGTCCACTAAGAAGTACTTGAGCCAAACTGCTTCTTTCGCTGCTTCATAAGCAGTTACTTATTCGGTTTTCATGGTCGAATCAGCGACTAATCGCTTCTCCATGTCATGGCTCCTTCTCCCATGCAAAACACACTACCCGAGGTAGTTATTCCGGAGTCTATGTCTGATTGGAAATTTGAGTCCGTGTATCCCATGGAAATTAGACCGTCTGAATGTTAAATCAGCATTCAATACCAAGTTCTTTTCAGAAACTAAAGAACGCATTTAATTGTAATCTAATGTGCTTTCCCGGGGTTACTTTGATATCTTGCCATCATGTCCACGACAAAGCAGATATCCGGTCTCGTACACAACGTTGCATACATAAGACTTCCTACGTCCGAAACGTACGGAACGTCTTTCATGTCATCTATCTCCACTTGCGTCTTATGGCATATTTCTTTGGATAGATGGATTCTGTGCCTAAAAGGTACAAAACCTTTCTTGGAATCTTGCATGTTGTATCGCTTCAAAACAGTGTCTTTGTATGAAACTTGCGATAAGCCCAACATCCTCTTCTTGCGATCGCGAGTGATCTTGATCCCAAGGATGTGACCGGCTTCCCCTAAGTCCTTCATATCAAATTGTTTTGACAGCCATACCCTTACGTCTGATAATACCTTTACATTGTTTCCAATGAGCAGAATATCGTCTACATATAATACTAAGAATACCACCGCAGTTCTGTCACACCTTTAATACACACAACTTTCGAACTTATTTTGATCACAAACCCATAAGACTTAATAACTTGATCAAAACACTGGTTCCAAGTACGCGATGCTTGCTTAAGTCCATAAATGGATCTCTTAAGCTTGCATACGAGGTGCTCTTTGGCCTTTTTCAATAAAACCTTTGGGCTGTTGCATATAGATCCCATCAAGACTTCCGTTAAGGAAAGCTGTCTTGACATCCATTTTCCAGATCTCGTAATCTAAGTGCGCAGCGATCGACAAGAGAATACGGATGGACTTAAGCATAGCTACATGCCACAGGCCACAAGCCTTGCTTTGAAGGTCTCTACCCTTCCGTCCGGTCCTCTTTTCCTCTTGTACACCCACTTACATCCAATGGGTTCTACCCCATTGGGTGGATCGACCAACTCCCACACTTGATTATGATCCATCGAACCCATCTCAGTTTTCATTGCGGTTTGCCACGCCTCCGCGTCTTTGTCTTGGATTGCCTCATCGTATGTCCATGGGTCTGATTCATCACCGGGAATCAAATCCTAAGATTCTCCAATTCCCATGAATCTCTCGGGTTGCCTTGCAATCCTCCCACTACGACAGGGTTCCGGTTGTGAAGGTGTGACGTTTGGTACATCATCTTGTATACTTGGTATAGGAGTTTGCCCTCTTAACTCGTCTAAGGTAATCTCACTTCTGGGCTTTCTTTTGTTCATATAGTCTTCCTCCAAGAATTTAAAGTGCGAACTAGTCACGGTCTTTTGATCCTTGGGACTATAGAACATACACCGTTTTGTTCCTGCAGGGTATCCTATAAACAGCCTTAATTCCGAACGTGGATCCAACTTACCGGCTTCCTTGTCTAGCACGTATGCCGGACAACCCCAAATCCGCAAGTGTCTTAGACTGGGCTCGCGCCCGGTCCACAATTCCATTAGGGTTTTAGGAACCGATTTGGATGGCACCAAGTTTAGAATGTAAGCCGCTGTTTCCAAGGCGTTACCCAAAATGATTTGGGTAAATCCGAATAACTCATCATAGATCTGACTATTTCTAAAAGAATATGCTTCCTTCGTTCCGCCATACCGTTCTATTGAGGGGTTCCCGGTGCGGTCAACAGGGATACAATCCCTTCGTCCGATAGGTAGTTCAAGAATTCATCGCTAAGGTATTCGCCTTCACGATCAAATCGTAGAAACTTGATACTTCTTTCCCTATGCATCATAAGGTAGATGTATCCATTTCTCGAGTAATCATCAAATTACTCATACCCCTTCTTGCTATGATCGTCATTGAACCACACATATCGGTATGAACGAGTTCTAACACTTTGGTGGCTCTATTCCCCTTGGCTCCAAATGCCCTCTAGGTCATTTTACCCTCTAAACAGGATTCACAAGTTGGAAATGACTCAACTTGAAGTGACTCCAAGGATTCATTTTTTACCAACCTTTGTATCCGTATTAGATTAATATGACCTAATCTAAGATGTCATAAAAGTGTTTCGTTCATGTCCGAAGAATGCTTCCTTTTATTACTCGAAATAATCGATGTGCTATTAGATTCAATTTTGTGAGTATCTATTCAAAACAGTTTAGAAACTGAAGGTTGAGTTCTTTCTAAACTAGGAACATGAAGAACGTCTCTCAAGACCATAACTCTATCTTCAACAGATAGGCGCACTTTTCCCACTGCTTCAGCTGCCACTCTCGTAGCATTGCCCGATGTGATGGGGATCTCACTTCCGTTAAGTCGTCAGGTTAGCTTGAACCCATGAAACAAATGTGATCAGTAGCTCTCGTATCCACTATCCACCAATAGACAGCATACACCACTTCACAAGTTTCGACGACTAGGGTGTGTAAATTACCTAACTTTCCTAGCCTCTTAGGCTTGGAACAGACAGACCTCCATTGTCCTCTCTCACCGCAACTAAAACACTTCCCCTTTGATGCTAGCCTTTGCATTTGCCTTTCGCAACAATTGGATTTGCTTGGATCCGGCCTTTGGTTCTCTTCCTCCTTTTCCCTCCCTTGGGACCAAAAGAGGTAGACGAACCATTAGCCACCATAGCACTAGACTGGTGCTCCATTATCACCTCCACCGAAACTAAAGCTTGCAAGAGCTCGAGCAAACGACTTGTCCGTTCATTCATCTGACAGTTAAGATGAAACTACTCAAAGCTTCTCGGTAGAGAATGGTATATGAAATCAATCAAAATCCGCACCAAATACTTCCAACTTGTTAAGGTATGTCATTATCTCGAGAACGTGCTCCCTCACGGGCGTTCCTTCCACCATTTCCAACTTGACCGAGTCATGTTTGGTGAACTGATTAGTCATGGGATTCTGATGTGAAAACATCTCTTCAAGGTGTTCCATGATTTCAACAGTGGATACAATGTCTCCATGAACGCGCCTCAAATCCTCAGACAGAGATGTCAAGATGATGCACTTCATGTGTTCATTGTCACGCTTCCAATCATAAACTGTCTTTTCCCATTGCTTGACTTATCATTAGGCTTGCCGGATATATTAACGTAAATAACCCAATTGTGTTTACGTGCAGTAAGGACAAATTTTTTTTAAAAAAAACATTTCCAATCGATATAAATCACTCCAAAAAATTTATTAACTTTAAGTATATTAAACAGTGGATTAAAAGATTGCGACATGATGAAATGAGAATAAAACATACATTCATATCAATATCTAGAAAAATACGAAATTATCACATAATTCGATCACATCAATTATATTGAAACCTTAAAATAATATAATCATGCATCAGCCAACATCTCGAAATAATTTAAATGCGCCACGAGGGGTGGCCTATACATTTAAATACATTCAAGCGGATCACAAACTTAAAAGTTACAAATCCTTAATTCAAAATTAATAGTTGGCTCCCACTTTGACCACATAGAAATTGACAGGGACTCCGAGGGGAGTAAGTTAATATCAATTTCCTATGCCTAAGTAATAACCGTAATTAAATACAGGATTATTATTTCGCTTTAAGCAAGCCACTCGGGGTGAGGGTCAATACCGCCACTAGTAATAATCCACAATCATCCTTTCAGAATTTATTCATGTGAAATCCGTTCTTTTGGCCGATCCGAGGGGGAAATGTATTCCAAAAGAACTTCACAAATAAATAAATTATGGAGGCCAAATTAATCCAATTTTAATATCCGGAATAAAATTGCGATTAAATAAACATACTTAGTAATTTTCGAAAGTAAGGTTTTTTTTGGACAATTAAATTCATGCAAACACATATTAACAAATAATAATAAGTGCACGAAATAAAACATCCATCAAAACAAAATTAAACACATTGGAGCACTCTAATCCAATTGTCACGGTTTAATTTCTTCACATCTTGATGCGAAAAATCGTCCTTGTTGCTTTCCGTCGTTCGTCTCGACACGCTCCCAATCGAACAACAACACTTCATCAAAAACAACATCGTTTGGGGTTCGGGACGACGTTTAAAATCACACAAAAAAAAACGGAACTGAAAAAAATTCCACGGCCCGAGATATGGCGCGCGTCGGCCCACGGAGTGGGCCCGCGTGCCTCTCGGCCAAGCAGCCGAGGCACTGCGTGCCGGGCGCCGAAGGGCCGCACGCGAGGTGCTGAGGTGCTGCAGGCGAGGCGCCGAGGCGCTGTAGGCTGCGCCCCGAGGCGCGCGCGGGTCGTGCGCCTTGCACCCCGTGCGCTGGGTTTCGACGTTCGTTCTCATTTTCTTCACCCCATGCACGATTTTACGTCCATGCATGCGCCGCGCACGCATGCGTCGTCCGGGTACGCCGTTTTTAATTCTTCGTTCTTCGTCACGATCCGGTTACAATTTATTTTACAAAAAAAAAAAATACTAGATCTAGACTAGTCTATTGCAATGATCGAATCAAAATAAAAATAACTAATCTACTCGTGGATTTTCTCACGAGAAAAACGAATTCGAACGAATTGAATTAAAACCAATTAATTCACACGCATGAAAAATTAACAACATTAAAACCCATGACAATTGGATACCTGTAAAAAAGATCTAGCAATTCTACTATCCAATTTCAATTTAATATTTAACAATTTAAATTCCAATTTAAAGATAAGAGCCCGAAACCGTGGCTCTGATACCAGTTGTTGGGAAAATAGGGGTGCCCGGAATCTATTCGGGATGAAATTTAAATACGAATTTAAATACAATTATTACTAGCATGAATTAATCCTAATTAATTCAAATAATAATTCCAACAACCAATTTAACATCATGCATGTTGAATTAATTCACATATAATCTATGGCGGAATAAACAAGATAATATGTGATTAATGTACCTCTTGTAGAACTTGGTCTTTGAATAAAACGGGACTAACACGTACGCGCTTTACCAACCCAAAAGCCTTCTCAAGTATTCCCTTTCGCCTTATTCGATCACCGGTGGGAGTTGCTTTCGAATAATTTAAATAACTAAGGAAAAAGAAAAATATCTATGCTCTTGATTTTTCCAACACATGGAATTATGTACTTGGGGATGAAATAATCATCCCCTATTTATAGAGGGTAATGGCCGAAAATTATAGGAATATTGGGCCTTGGAGAAAATCTTTTCTTAGACTCTAAGAAATCTTGAATATATCCCATATATTCTTTTCTCCATAATAAAATATTCCACAAAAATCTCACCCTCCTAAATAAGGGGTAATTTTCGAAAACTTCATGAAGAAATCACAAGATTTGGATCTTCTTGAATATATGAGATATTCTTGTATTCCAAGAATACATATCTTCCATAATATATTTCCAAGAAAATCAACAAAATCTTATTTCCTCTTGATTCCATATTTTCGAAAAAAACAAAGAAAAATCAGCAAGATATTATCTTTTTATTTTAATCACCTTATCATTATTGGGCTATTTAATGGGCTACTTGAGGGGCCTTTACTGAATTTCAATATTGAGCCCCAATATAATTCAATCCATTAATATTAATTATTACCACTAATAAATTAATATTGCACTATTCATCTTAATCCATATTACGATAATATGGGCTCCCGGTTATTATTTCCCGCGTTTAAGATTATCAAGTACATTAATTAATTAAGCTTCTGAATAGCTCTAAATTAATTAATATATTTCACCTTGGAGTAAAGACAGCTCAACATTATTATCCGTACCGAAGAAACTAATTCTTCACTTGCAAGATTTGGTACGATAAAACTTCTGAGCCCACCAAGGGTACTAATCACACGAGTCGTACTCGCACGCGTTTCTCCCTATTAAATCTTAGCAACTGTCGTATGATTAATATTACTGCCCAAAGCACAAGGTTCGAAGTCACAATAATTCTCACCCAACATGAATCAAAGCAGTAACCATTAAGCACACACGGTCCTATTTAAGTGACGGAGATTAAGAAATCAACAACCACTGAGGTCTAATTCTTCACATTTCAGAACAGAAGAATTTATCCTCGATGTAGGTCCTCTTCAACACATACTAAATGTGCTAGTGCAATCTCTTTGTCAAGACAGACCAATCTGAGCCTTACACATCGACTTTTCACGGTGGATTGTTCAATTCCACTTAGGTCGTGAAAATGTACGTTTAGTTACAAGGAAACATTTAATGTTGTCTTCCGTGATCGGGTATCACCACATTAACTACAATGTAACTAGTACCATATATTGAACGGTTTGCAATAGAAATTCAACATTCAATCATATCTAAAGCAAATGTGATAAAAGAATTATTCTCATAAAACGAGTGTTTGATACACGAGTTATACAAAGTAAAAGCATACTTTCACGTATAACTCCAATAAGTCCTGGGTCTGAGCTATCAAAGTTGTTGATAGAGGCTAAACTAATTACTTGGGATGAAGCTCCGATGATTAATAAATATTGTTTTGAGGCACTGGATCGTACTTTGCGCAATATTGTTAGAAAAACTATCGGTTTTATGAATGATGTGCCATTTGGTGGAAACATTATTATTTTTGGTGGGGATTTTAGACAAATATTGCCAGTTATACCAAAAGGAAGCAGGGAGGATGTTGTTCATTCGTCGATTAATTCATCCTTTTGTGGAATTATTGCAAGGTATGGCGGTAGGAAATGATTGCGTATTGTATTTATTATTCATCCTTTTATTTTGTTTTGTAAATAAATTTATACAAGATCAGCTGGCATGCGTAGAAGAATATGTAGGGTTTATATCTAATGGCGTTTAAACAAATATAAGGTTATTTATGAACAATTTTACTCCACTGTATATAATCATGAATTTGGAATGAATACTATCGATGTTGCTGTTGTGTAGTCCGTTCCGATTTTTTTTATAGAACTCTATGTTTGGTTGTCTAATGATTGGCGTTTCATGAGTATTATGGACAATTTTGGAAAGCAGTGGTATGTCAATATAGGCTGGAAATATGGTGGATCTCTATGTTTCTATGGGGAGAAATGGGATGATCTCTTGAAGTATTTCAATGTTGAACATGGTGGTCTCCTATTCTTTGCGCCACTTCCATTGTGTAGAATACTTTATGTCAAGAAGTTCAACGGTGATGGTACATTACACCAAGTTGGCGCGATACGAGAGCATACTGCTTTTACCTGTAATTATGGTAAGTTTATTTTTTGTTGTTTATGTCGGTTTTAGATAGTTTGTATATTTGAAGTATTTTAATACATTTATGTTCCCTTTATTATATACAATTTAACAATTGTGGTGCTTCGTATTTTGATTCTGATGTGTTTAACAAATAGAGTAGTTGATATCAAATACATCCTAGAATTTGTTGTAGAGTTCAAAGATATGTTGGTAAATACTTCACTGTAGTTAATTATATAATATATTTATATGTTTTGTACTTCTATACACTATAATGGAATGTATTTGATTTTCAGACAGTACCTGGGGAGTTAGCATGACTTTTTGCAGATAGATTTCCAGCGATTTTCATGCCGAAGACCTCCACTGGTAGAACAACGAATTCTAGGTGCTATATATTGGATGGAAAATATGAAGTAAAGTGTGATTGGAAAAAATTACTGGAAGGAATACGTCTTTCAGAAATTAGTTGCATAACTGTTATGTATGATTATAAGGAAACATTCAGTGTCACACTGTATTTCAAGGACCGTTGTTCAATTTTTATGCCTACTGGGGATATGGAGGATGGTATGTAGATAGTCTATTTAGAGGAATTATGTTGTTAATGTGATTTATTTTTTATTAAATATTTACTAATCATTTTTTCCAATTTACCGTTTGAAAAGCATTGCAATTTCACTATAGAATGTTTGCCTCCACCTCCTTCGGTTGCTCATCTTAAGGCAAATTTGTGTAATTATTTTTGTAGATGATTGTATATGGACAGATATTGTATTATGGAGCTGTCGTTGTTGACTTTGCCCATTTTACATAATTTATTTATTTAACTTTTTTTTCCATTTTTAAAAGCTTCGTAGTATACCTGGTGATTTCAAGGTTCACACGAAATGTGATTCAATCGAGTGGAGAAATCGATTGGTATGTTGTTTATGTCATGTTTAAATGTGTATATTGGTAAGAAATGTTATCATTTTTCTGAAAATCCGCTAGTGCTAAAACATTTTTTAGTTTGTTAAATGTAGAAATTACAAATGTCGGCTATTACACTGTTCGGGTGGAAAACAAGGTTAATTGCCCTGAGAAACACCCTTGATGGTCAGATTTTCATAGTTAATTTTGATTGCAAAATTATTACCGAAGGTTCTAGATCGAGAATGATTCGTTTGGGAAAATTCTGGAAGGATATTATGGTGAAACTTGGGATCAGATCCATAAATATTATATGATTTAGTCATGATAGGAAGTATTTTACAATTAATGTGCCACGTCTTATGAGTTAGATTATCGTGGTGATTGTTTATCTCTTCAAGTGTTCTTTAAACATGGATTGTTACTCCATCCATATGAGTTTTAACAGCATATCTAGGATATTTGAATTATAATGGACTGCTGTTGTTATTTTGTTATTCTATTTTATATATTGCAATAACACTTCTGCTTTTAAACGTTGATGAGTTTTACATACATTTGATATTTTAAAATGGGTCTTCTAAATACCATTATGCATATATATTAGTTTAATGATTGTATCTACTATTGTGTATTTAGATAGATTTACTGATCAGATTTAATATGTTCCAAATGGATGTCTGCATGTACGAATAGGCTGATGTGGTTAGCTTTTCTACTTACACTAATATTATAGATTAATTTTGTTGATCAATGCATGATCATATTCCGTTAGTATGTCACTTGCCGTCTACATTTTTTGTAGGTAGTATACACTCAGACATATCTTTACAATGTATGTTCTGATACTTTTTGCAAGTGGTATTGTGTATAATTAGCTTTCAAATGTAAAAATATTGTTCAATAAAAAAAATTGTATTGAAGCCCGCGAAATATCGCGGGGCTATAACTAGTATATTATATAAATTAAAAAATTAATAGAACTCACATATGTCATAATTGACTTCTTGACCCTATGAAATTGACGAGCTCAATCTATTCCATAGATTAACACGTATATCATATAAGAAGTCAACTTTAATGAGGGTTGCTGAGGGGTGAGGTTGCGACCTACGAACAATTAGTTTTTAATTTTCAGACTAGATTTCTATCTTTTAATTTAATGTTTTTATGTTTAATTCTTTTGTAAATCAATTATTAAAATGATTTTTTTAAATAAAAGTATTTATAAGAAAATAATTTTATTATAATAACTCCCCCCGTCCACGAAAAGTATGCTTACTTATTTTCATGTGGTTTAATGCAATATGTTAGAGGGTATTTAGGGATCTTGTGAGGTCCGTTTATGAATAAATTTATTATTTATGGCAAGTATGCATAAAACGTTATCATAAACAATTACTTTATTCATAAACGGACCTCACAATACCCCATAATACACTCCAATATATCTCATTAAACCACGTGCAAAAACATGAGCATACTTTTCATGGACAGAGGTAGTATAAAATATATATTTAGTCGTATATTTACGAATGCAAATCAAATATTAAAATTTATTTTTTATATTTGAATAATAATTGAATCAAATTAAATATTTATAATCAAATATACACTTTCAAATACAAATATCAAATTATGAATAAAAATATCGAATCGAACCACAATTATTTGATTTGTTTACAACCAAGTCATACATATACCTCCTATTGTGTGCCAAATAATCCCTACATGACGAGGCTGGACAAAATGGAGGTTTCTAAGCTGCGGCCGAACAACCAAAGAGAATGTGGCGGACGCTCCAAGAGCCTGCTCACTCAATCTCCGCCTCAGAGTCCAGATACCGGCCAGAGAAGGACGTTTGCTCGTCATGCCTCGGCCTCGGCCAAGGCTGAAGGCACTGGTCAAGAAGAATGACCTCGTTTCATCATGGAGGCCGAGGTCAGCAAAGCTAGCCGGCCTCGGTCAACCCAAGGGTGAATGCGGTCCCACACGCCAGTGTCGCCTGGGATAGAGACAATTGAAGGGTCTGGCAAGGCACGAGGGGAAAGGGAGACCCATCTCGGCGTAAGGGCCAACGAGGAGGCCATGTGTTTGGTCTTATCCTAAGAAGAGCCAAATCCAGATGCCATCAGACAATTATTCCTTTTCAAGTACAAGAAACAGTAAATCGGCATCTACTCCAAAGGGACAGACCATATTTATGGTAGGAAATCACACGATTGTAGGAAGAAGTACAGGTAGTTTTCCACGTGGCCGGCCCTCATTGGGACAAGCCCACCAAACCAAAGGGCCTCGGCCCATTCATCGAAACTAGGGCCAGCCCGAGCATTTAATGCATGACTGCCCGAACTATGCTAGGTCAGCCCAAGGGCATGTCCTTGGGCAATAAATACATGTTCATCTTGTTTATACAAAGACTTGGCAAATCTTCTTGCATTTATTACATTCCGTTATCATTTATTACTCAAGGCCTCAAGCCTTTAATATCTTTTTCTCATCTTAATCTTTAAGTTCGTTACTCGACCCAAAAGCCACATTAATCGTATTAAGATACATATTTTGAGTAACAACACCTCTCATCCCCACTTTTTAGCTGAACATTTATGTACAATACACCCTTCTCTCTCTATCCCTTCAACACTTCCTATTATATATATATATATTTTTTTTAATTAATCATTTAATTCATAAATAAATCTCACAAAAAATAAGGTGTGAATAAGACTAGTAAAGTTTAAGGAAGGGAATAGTAATCAATTAGTCGTTTAAATAAAACAATAATTTACAAATTATTACTCATACATTAAATATAATTAATAATAATTTGACCACCAATAAATAATTAAGTAATACAATAATCATTTTGTCCTGTTGTTATATTTTGTCATTCAAGGCGGCTCAATTTAAGTATTACATATTTTTTTTTCACAAAATCCTACCTCACTCTTTTTAAAAACTATCCATATTTTTAATCAAAATTAAAATATTTTTCACTCACTTAATATTAATAAATACACTGCACACCTGCCTTTATCAGTCTCTCTCTTATCATGTTATTAATGGAGTATGTATAGAGTGAAATTGTTTCATACATAAATCATTGAAAAATATTAGTTGTTTTTACTAAAAAGTATCAGTTGTTTTTACTGAAGAGTATTAGTTGTTTTCACCAAAAAAGTATTACTTTGTTTTCACTATACAACTAATACTATTCAGTGAAAGCAACTAATACATTTCTGCGAAAACAACTGATATACTTTTGTGAAAACAACTAATAAACTTCAATGGTCATGTATGAACCAATTTCACTCTATCTTTTGTCTTATCAATGATCATCTCTACATTAAATGTAATTTTATTTAAAAAGTGTGTAAAATGTAAATGTAACACTTACCTTAGAATGGGGGAGTATTACTTTTGATCCTCTTTTGCTTTTCTCTAACTAACAATAGTAAAATATAATTTATGATTTGACATAAAACTCCATTCATAACCAAAACACATATTTACAATTAATTGTATAACCTGTTGGTGATCGAATTTAATCGGATTAATTAGTGATTGTTTAATACGGTTTAGGACCACCAAACAAGAACGTGTGATTGATTACCACCGTAAATGATAAATCGAAGCTTAGGATCGTAAAATTGTAAATACGAAAGTTAAAATCGTATTTATTTTGTATGTGTGTACGTTTAGGTGTGTTTGTGTGTGTTTTTTTGGAGTATTTGTAAATTTGAACTTGTATTTCTTAGCTGGAGAACAACTATTTATAGAGGCTAGCAAGTAGGAGGTGTCCAAGACTCTTGGACTTCCTTGCCTGCATGATTGACAAGTGTCCTTTGACCTTATCTAAGCTAAATCTTAGTTACAAAGTCTTCTTTGGTCTTATCTCGGACTTCACTGTTGTTCGTCCAGTTCGGCTTGATTAATCCAGTATGGTCTTTCAATAAAATTTGTTCACCTTTTGTGGATTTGGCTTGGAAGTTATTCGCATATGCATCATGTTGAGATAAGCTTTGAAATCTTGGTTCGTTGTTCGTCTACATATGTTGGGAAAATTAGGAGTGCCCGGAATCTATTCGGGATGAATTTTAAATACGAATTTAAATACAATTATTACTAGCACGAATTAATCCTAATTAATTCAAATAATAATTCCAACAACTAATTATCATCATGCATGTTGAATTAATTTCACATATTTAACTAGGCGGAATAAACAAGTAAATATGTGATTAACGTACCTCTTGTAGAATTGGCCTTTGAATAAACGGGACAATCACGATCTCGCTTTATCAACCCAAAAACCTTCTCAAGTATTTCCCTTTCGCCTTACTTGATCACCGGTGGGAGATGCTTTCAAGTAATTTAATAAACTAAGGAAAAAGAAAAATATCTATGCTCTTGATTTTTCCAACACATGAAATTATGTACTTGGGGATGAAATAATCACCCCCTATTTATAAGAGTAGTGACCGAAATTTGTAGAGATTTTATGGGCCTGGAGAAAATCTTTTCTTAGTCTCTAAGAAATCTTGAATATATCTCATATATTCTTTTCTCCATAATAAAATATTCCACAAAGATCTCACTCTCCTAATTAATTAGTAATTTTCAAAAATTTCATAGAAGAAATCCAAGATTTGGATCTTCTTGAATATATGAGATATTCTTGTATTCCTAGAATACATATCTTCCATAATATCTTTCCAAGAAAATCAACAAAATCTTATTTCTCCTAATCATCATATTTTCGAAAATAATAAAGAAAAATCAGCATAATTATTTTCTTTTTATTTTAATCACCTTATCATTATTGGGCTACTTAATGGGCTACTTGAGGGACCTTAAGGAGAATTAAGATTGGACCTCCTAATGGACTTCTGAATTTCAATATTGAGCCCCAATATAATTCAGCCCATTAATATTAATTATTACCACTAATAAATTAATATTGCACTATCCATCTTAATCCATATTACGATAATATGGGCTCCCGGTTATTATTTCCCGCGTTTAAGATTATCAAGTCCATTAATTAATTAAGCTTCTGAATAGCTCTAAATTAATTAACATCTTTCACCTTGGAGTAAAGACAGCTCAACATTATTATTCGTACAGAAGAAACTAATTCTTCACTTGCAAGATTTGGTACAATAAAACTTCTGAGCCCACCAAGGGGACTAATCACACGAGCCGTACTCGCACGCGTTTCTCCGTATTAAATCTTAACAACCGTCGTATGATTAATATTACTGCCCAATACACAAAGTTCGAAGTCACAATGATTCTCACCCAATATGAATCAAAGCAGTAACTACTAAGCACACACGGTCCTATTTAAGTGACGGAGATTAAGAAATCAACAACCACTGAGGTCTAATTCTTCACCTTTCAGAACAGAAGAATTTCTCCTCGTTGTAGGACCTCTTCAACACATATTAAATGTGCTAGTGCAATCTCTTAGTCAAGACAGACCAATCTGAGCCTTACACATCGACCTTTCACGGCGGATTGTTCAATTCCACCTAGGCCGTGAAAATGTACGTTTAGTTACAAGTAAACTGTTAATGTTGTCTTCCGTGATCGGGTATCACCACATTAACTACTATGTAACACGTACTATATATTGAACGGTTTGCAATAGAAATTCAACATTCAATCATAACTAAAGCAAATGCGATAAAAGAATTATTCTCATAAAACGAGTGTTTGATACACGAGTTATACAAAGTAAAAGCATACTTTCACGTATAACTCCAACAATCTCCCACTTATACTTAAAGTCTGCTTTTAGTATACATCACGCATGTCTTAGTGTAGTAGCTCTACGTGACATCTCATGTCAACCTACACTAACCTAATAATTCCTCCCACTTATACTTAAAGCAGATTGGCAATAGTCTTGACTCCCATTCCATCCACATGTCTCTCGAATGTATTCAGAGGCAGACCCTTTGTGAATGGATTTACTAGGTTGTCCCCGATGCATATCTTTGCCACCTCTTTATCTCCTCTCTTAACTATTTCTCGCATAAGATGGTGTTTTCTTTCAATGTGTTTGCTGGCCTTGTGGGCTCTCGGTTCCCTTGAATTTGCAACTGCCCCGGCATTGTCACAAAAGACAGTTATCTTGTCGGGCAAATTCGGAACTACGTCTAAGTCCACTAAGAAGTACTTGAGCCAAACCGCTTCTTTCGCTACTTCACAAGCAACTACTTATTCGGCTTCCATGGTCGAATCTGTGATGCATTTCTGCAAATCGCTTCTCCATGTCATGGCTCCTTCTCCCATGCAAAACACACTACCCGAGGTAGGTATTTTGGAGTCTATGTCTGATTGGAAATTTGAGTCCGTGTATCCCATGGGAATTAGATTGTCTGATTGTTAAATCAGCATTCCATACTAAGTTCTTTTCAGAAACTAAAGAACGCATTTAATTGCAATCTAATGTGCTTTCCCGGGTTACTTTGATATCTTGCCATCATGCCCACGGCAAAGTGACTTGAAGCGATTATACTAGCTTCTACTAGTAGCTTCCCCGCAAGAGTACGGGTTCACTGTAGTATGGGCAAGTATAGGGACCAAGTATTATCGAACCCAAGGGATGGTATGTATGCGAATAGATCCCTGAAGATCTACGCGTCGTAGTTAATATGAGTGTGATGTTTTTGGGTTTTTTGAAAAATTAATTAAAAGACTAAAATAGACTAATTAACTAAAGAATGAAAAAGAACAAATTAACTACGGGTTGTTTTCTAATAAGAGATGGTGATGCTTAGGATAGGAATCCCTACGTATACTAACGGAGCAGGTACATAATCAAAGTAATTGTAACAACCAAGAATTAACCTAAGTAAAAGATCGTAGAATGAAAGCTCAAGATTTCTCACCCTAATACTTTATCCTATCAATCGACTTCACTAATCCACTAACAAGTTAATAGATAGTGCTTAATTAAAGAGACCCTAATTTAACTAAGGTGATGCGGTCGTCCTCCTTCGCTAAACCGGTAGATGAATTAACCTTTCCTAAACCCTCTCGTTAAGACTACTAATTGTTATTGAGTGATGCGGTCGTCCTCTCTCTAACACTTTCGTACTAAATTCAAAGGTAAAGTTCAGATTAATTATAAGAATTCATTAACTAAGAGAATTAAAACTAACGTCACGAATTACTCTAATTACGTACCCACATCCTACTTCTACGAGTTCATCCTAACCCAAGCATACAAGGGTTTTAGCCGGACATGGTTATAACAAAAATAAAAGCAATAAAAGAAACGACGAACATAAACATGATGAATTGAATAAAGAAAATAAGAAACATAAACTAGGGTTTTAAAAAATAAAATAAATACGAAGAACGGAAATTGAATTGATAAAAACGAAATTTAAACGTGTTCAAAGTAACGAACTAATGAAAAGAAATTAAGAATTGAAAAGAAACTAGAATTCGTATGAAAAACCTTAACAACGTAAAAGTAAAGCTTGCTCGTCTCGTTCCTCTCCAAAACTAAGTCTAAAATTATTTCTAAAGGTTGGGTATCCTTCAAAACGTGTTTGGACGAGATATATATAGGCACGGGTCGAAACGGGAGTTAACGGGCCGAAAATACGAATCCGGAGGCAAAAGTATAGGGGCGCTCGAGCAAAACGCTCGAGCGGTCCCGCTCGAGCAGTGTAGCTCGAGCGGTGCATTCGCTCGAGCGGTCGCGCTCGAGCTGCTCGAGCGCTGAAATTATTCTGTAAGTTTTGGGCGCTCGAGCGATTCGCTCGAGCGGTGGCGCTCGAGCTGCTCGAGCGCAAGAATGGTTCTGTATGTTTGCGCGCTCGAGTGATTCGCTCGAGCGGTGGCGCTCGAGCCATGCGCTCGAGTGGTCTCTAACCCTTCCAAATGATACTTTTCCTCATCCGCACTAATACCAATCGTATTTCTTCAATATCTTCTCATCCGGGCATCCGTTTGAGTCGATTCAAAGTCCTACGAACTCCTCTTTTCGCCCTCTATCCATCTATGAACATCAAAGAGACAAATTTATCAAAGTATAGAAATGATGCTCATTTGACTCTAAGCACTATTCGAAAACACTCAAAACATAAGTAAATTGGGCACCAAAACATAACAATTTCACGCCTAATCAACCCCCCCAAACTTACCATGTTGCTTGTCCTCAAGCAACGAAATAATAAGTCAAGTGAAATTGTTAGGAATGAATCAAGAATCAAATCATGCAAGTAATTGAACTCGAGCTTCAAAGATCAATCACCCGTATACTCACTCACTTTCTTTTATCGTACTCATGCAATAATAACAAGAAACACCAAGATCAAGCATGGATGTGCACTCAACGGTGTGTTTAACTCACAAGTGTATAATAATGATAAAGGAACTCACTCACTCAATCAATCACACAAATTGGCAGCCATAGGCTTGTAAATGCTCTCAACTTCGACCATACTTTAGAAATCAATGCCGAATCAAAAAGGACTTTTCTCAAGGTTGTAATGTAGGCTCTTTGGACAGGTGGGATAACAATATGGTAAAGTGACTCACGTGAATGGAGAATAGAAATTCAAAACTTCGGTAATTCGAGATTAAAAACGATCTACTTCAAACATATTCAATCACTACACTTTCGCTTTCAATTCTCTCAACACTTCAATTTTTTTTTTTTTTTTCTTTCTCTCTTTTTCACTTTTTCAATCACTTCATCATTTTTTTTTTCTTTTTCGCACAACACATGAGCTCATTTTTTCTTCTTTTGCTCATTCTCAAATTTTTTTGTTCTTTTTCCCACATCTCAAAACTTCATCACACCTTTCTTCTCATATTCACTCAACAAACAATCTTTTCCTTTTTCAACTCAATTCACTCCCTTCATATTCACACTTCCCTATTCTCCACTCAAATTTGGACAAAAAGGCTTAGGAATTGGAATAGTGTTCATATGTGCTAGCAAATAAAATAGGCTCTAGGCTCAAAGGGGCTAACAAGGGATCAATGTCATTGGTAAGGAAAATTTTGGCTAAGTGACTCAATTAAATCAAAGATGGCCTAAGATCACATTCGGCATATCAAACTAGACACAATCAAGAAGCAAGAGCATATGCAAGTTCTAGCATCCTCTAAGGTGATGATTCACTCACAAACGAAGAGATTAATTCATGCATTTAAATCTCGTAAGGCTCAAATCTCACAGCTTTCACATCCATGCTAGTCCTAGTGCATTCTCACAATCATCACACAAGTACTCAAAAGAAAAATTCACAAGCATACAAGTTCTTTCTCAAATCAACTCTAACTCAAACACTCACACAAGAAAAACTCCTAACTCAGCCTCACAATTCACCCTACTCATCAAATCATACTCAAAGATAGCAATCAACAAGCATAAGGTGATTGATAGGCATAAAATGTTGAGTAACAAAACAAATTAATAATAGCCCAAGGAGCATCTCAAGGCACCAATAATCAATCAAACTCAACTCAAAGATAAGGGCGTGCATGCATGTGCAATGTAATCATAAAAAGAAACTCCACCCCCCCAAACTTCGACCTTGCTAGAGGTCTAAGTTTGGGGTTGTGGGTTACCTCAACCAAATAATTCAATTTCTCTCAGTAGCTTTGCACATTCCCTTGTCTCAAGTTGGTTCCTTCAATCTCCCCTTCTTTGGTTCCTTTACTCCTTTCGAGACAAGCCTACAAAATAAAGCTCTCGAGTACGAGGTTAGACATACGACTCTAAACACCCTAATAATATAAAAAGACACTAAAAATAAATGAAAGCAAATAAAAATGGGTTGCCTCCCATTCAGCGCTATTTTTTAAGGTCCTCATGCCGGACCAAGCTCACAGGAGCTTATGGGACATCATACGCAAATTTACCTCCCTTACTCTCATAAGAGTGGTGTTTGAACTCCTTTCCTTGATGCCCCACCATCATGAGCCCTTTTGCTCTCTTCTCATCCCCAAGTGTTATGGGTCTCAACTCCTTCTTGCCTCTATCTGGAGGAGTCTTACTAAACAATTTCTTGAGTTTGGACTTTTTCTTCTTAACTCCTCCTTTTCCCTCTAGCTGGACCACGTCCACTTTCTTCACCTCTTCATCCTTCGAATTCTTCACTTCATCCCTATCAAAATAATCAAGATCATAACGCTCGTGGGTTAAATAATCGAGTGAAGGACTAACAAAATCATGAATCTGAGAAAGATTAGGGAGAGAATGCGTGTCTTCAACACGAGGATCAATTGCATCCATGCAATACAAGCTCTCATCCTCCTTCGGGTGCTTCATGGCTTCATATAGGGATATCTTCACTTCTTGATCATCAACCTTCAACGTGATCTTCCCATTCGCCACGTCTAGCACCATCCCCGCCGTAGCTAAGAACGGTCTTCCCAAAATCAGGGGTACGTGCTCATCTTCCTCCATCTCTAACACTACAAAGTCGGCTGGAAAAATGTGATCTCCAACTCTCACTAGGACGTCTTCAACAACACCTTGAGGTCTAGTAATAGACCGATCGGCAAGTTGAAGCGTCATCATTGTGGATTGAAGTTCACACCCTTCCAACTTCTTGAAAAGCGACAGGGGCATGAGATTGATGCTTGCTCCAAGGTCGCACAACGCTCCCTTCTTGATCCCGTTCCCAATGTCACATAGGATGGTGAAGCTCCCGGGGTCCTTCAGCTTTGGTGGAAGCGCCTTGTGCACTAGTGCACTCACCTCGTGGTTCAGCTGCACCAACTTCGGCTCATCCACTCGCCGTCTTTTTGCAATCAAGTCCTTCAAAAACTTCGCATAGTGCGGCATCTGTTCCAAAGCATCATAAAAAGGAATATTAATATGCAATTGTTTAAAAACATCAAGGAACTTAGCGAATTTCTCATCAAGCTTCTTTTTCATGAAGCGTTGTGGATACGGGACGGGTATCACCGATTTGGGTACCCCCCACTCATCTCTTTCTGTTTCTTTCACTTTCTCCCTTGCTTCTTTTGCCTTTTTCCACTTAGGAACTCTCTCGACCTCCTCAAAGTCTTTGTCTTGTTGGGACTCATTCACATCTTTATGCTTCTCAATCCCTTTACTTTCAATCCCCTTCTCAACTTGGGGCGTCTCAGAATCAGCAGGCATCTGAGGACCTTCATAATTGGTTCCACTTCTAAGCTGGATCGCCTTGCACTGCTCTTTCGGATTCCCTTCCGGCATTCTATTCACTGATTTTGCAATCTGGCTCATCTGAAGCTCTAAAGAGGTGAACCTTCGATTGTTCTCTTGTTGAGTTCTAGTCCACTCAACGTTCATCTTCTGGAGCTCTTGATCACGATGATCACCCTTCTTATGCAACTCCTTCACATCGTGCTCCAAGGATGACAACCGCTTGCTCCCTTCCTCCACCTTCTGAAGAATAGCTCTCAACATCTCCTCGGTTGATGCACCGCCTTCTCCACCAGGAGGTTTAGACCCCGGATCAACACCTGCAGGAACAGTAACACCAGCTTTTGGGTTAGCATAAGAGAAATTCTCATTTTTCCTCCATGTGTTTTGAGGAGGCTGCTGGCTTCCTTGAACTCCTTGTGTGTTCCTCCATTGATTTTGAAGTGGCTGAGGGCCTGGAGGCACAAATGGTTGGCCATAAGAAGGCCTTCCATACTGATTTCCACCTTGGTAGCCATTCTGATTGTAATATGGACCTCCCATGTAATTGGCTACCTCTTGCTGTCCACTGGGCTGGTCTACTCTCTCATTCTCCACTGCATGCTCTCCACCCAAATTCTTCCCCAACTCGAGGTTGTTGATCTTTTCCATCATGGCCATCAGCAGCCTTCTCGTTCCTTCTCCCTCTTCCACCTGATGCACTCTTTGCAAATCTGCATCCGTACTCCAAGCACCGGCATTCGTGACAATGTTGTCAACGATCTCCCTACACCTCTCTATGCCTTGGTTGAGGAATGCTCCACCCGCACAGGCGTCTAAATGGGTTTGCCCCGCCTTGTTGGCACCACTGTAGAAGAACGCCATTATATCTCCCTCGTTGTACCCGTGCTGAGGGCACTCGATCAACATATTCGAGTATCTCTCCCATGCCTGGCGTAAATCCTCTCCAGACTTCTGGCGAAAGGAAGAGATCTCAATTCTCGCTTTAATCGTTCTCGATGGAGGGTAGAATCGCTCGAGGAACAGACGCTCGAGCTCGGCCCATGTATTAACACCTCCCCGTGGGAGCGTGTTATCATACCATTCCTTGGCTATTCCCGTAAGAGAGAATGGGAACAACCTGAGCCTCTTGGCATCTTCAGACATGCCATTGTAATTGAAAGTAGATGCAATCATGAGGAAACTCCTCAAGTGCGTGTGAGGGTTCTCCTTCCCAACCTCCCCCTTGAATTGATTCTCAGTAAGCAGCTTGAGAATTCCTGGGGAGATTGAAAAGTTATTGGCCTCCACAGGTGGTAAGGCCACTCCATCGTAATACCTCTGCGGTTGTGCCGCGAACCTGCCCCGAATTGCCATATTCTGATCTGCGTTCTGGGGCGCAGGCTGAGGAGCGACAGGTGGTGCTGGTATGTTTTGAACTGGAGGTTGTTGGTACACAAGTGGTTGGTTATAGACAGGAGGTGGAGGATACGGGTATGGTGGATAAGGGTATGGTGGGTATGGGTAATGTTGATATGCTGGGTTGTGGAAAGGGTTTTGTGGGTTTTGTGGGTAAGCAGGATTGTTCAGAGGATTTGGGACTAGGTTCTGAGCTGGATTGTTTACATTTTGTGCACCCGGGTTCTGGCTTTGACTATCCACGAACTGGTCTTGATTCTGACCACCACTCCCTCCAGAGCCATCAACCCGGTTTACTGCCTGATTGGAATCGTTGGCAGCATCGTCCAACTCATTACTAAGATCCATCGGTTCCTTCCCTAAGTCGGCTGCGTTCATTCTTCTCAAGTAAGCTCGGTTCCTTCTGGCTATTGTCTCAGGGTCTGCAGGTATTCTTTCTTCGCTCGTATTGCCTTGTGAGCGTGTTCTCATAAACCTGACACACTAGCAGATGGATCAAAACGCAACTGCCGAATAAATAAAAATAAAAATAAAAAAAAATAAAAATAGAAAAAAAAAAACACCCACTACTAACTACTAAGCTATCGACAAGTCCTATTCAAAAAGCATAAAACGCCATCCCCGGCAACGGCGCCATTGACTTGAAGCGATTATACTAGCTTCTACTAGTAGCTTCCCCGCAAGAGTACGGGTTCACTGTAGTATGGGCAAGTATAGGGACCAAGTATTATCGAACCCAAGGGATGGTATGTATGCGAATAGATCCCTGAAGATCTACGCGTCGTAGTTAATATGAGTGTGATGTTTTTGGGTTTTTTGAAAAATTAATTAAAAGACTAAAATAGACTAATTAACTAAAGAATGAAAAAGAACAAATTAACTACGGGTTGTTTTCTAATAAGAGATGGTGATGCTTAGGATAGGAATCCCTACGTATACTAACGGAGCAGGTACATAATCAAAGTAATTGTAACAACCAAGAATTAACCTAAGTAAAAGATCGTAGAATGAAAGCTCAAGATTTCTCACCCTAATACTTTATCCTATCAATCGACTTCACTAATCCACTAACAAGTTAATAGATAGTGCTTAATTAAAGAGACCCTAATTTAACTAAGGTGATGCGGTCGTCCTCCTTCGCTAAACCGGTAGATGAATTAACCTTTCCTAAACCCTCTCGTTAAGACTACTAATTGTTATTGAGTGATGCGGTCGTCCTCTCTCTAACACTTTCGTACTAAATTCAAAGGTAAAGTTCAGATTAATTATAAGAATTCATTAACTAAGAGAATTAAAACTAACGTCACGAATTACTCTAATTACGTACCCACATCCTACTTCTACGAGTTCATCCTAACCCAAGCATACAAGGGTTTTAGCCGGACATGGTTATAACAAAAATAAAAGCAATAAAAGAAACGACGAACATAAACATGATGAATTGAATAAAGAAAATAAGAAACATAAACTAGGGTTTTAAAAAATAAAATAAATACGAAGAACGGAAATTGAATTGATAAAAACGAAATTTAAACGTGTTCAAAGTAACGAACTAATGAAAAGAAATTAAGAATTGAAAAGAAACTAGAATTCGTATGAAAAACCTTAACAACGTAAAAGTAAAGCTTGCTCGTCTCGTTCCTCTCCAAAACTAAGTCTAAAATTATTTCTAAAGGTTGGGTATCCTTCAAAACGTGTTTGGACGAGATATATATAGGCACGGGTCAAAACGGGAGTTAACGGGCCGAAAATACGAATCCGGAGGCAAAAGTATAGGGGCGCTCGAGCAAAACGCTCGAGCGGTCCCGCTCGAGCAGTGTAGCTCGAGCGGTGCATTCGCTCGAGCGGTCGCGCTCGAGCTGCTCGAGCGCTGAAATTATTCTGTAAGTTTTGGGCGCTCGAGCGATTCGCTCGAGCGGTGGCGCTCGAGCTGCTCGAGCGCAAGAATGGTTCTGTATGTTTGCGCGCTCGAGTGATTCGCTCGAGCGGTGGCGCTCGAGCCATGCGCTCGAGTGGTCTCTAACCCTTCCAAATGATACTTTTCCTCATCCGCACTAATACCAATCGTATTTCTTCAATATCTTCTCATCCGGGCATCCGTTTGAGTCGATTCAAAGTCCTACGAACTCCTCTTTTCGCCCTCTATCCATCTATGAACATCAAAGAGACAAATTTATCAAAGTATAGAAATGATGCTCATTTGACTCTAAGCACTATTCGAAAACACTCAAAACATAAGTAAATTGGGCACCAAAACATAACAATTTCACGCCTAATCACAAAGCAGATATCCGGTCTCGTACACAACATTGCATACATAAGACTTCCTATGTCCGAAACGTACGGAACGTCTTTCATGTCATCTATCTCCACTTGCGTCTTAGGGCATATTTCTTTAGATAGATGGATTCCGTGCCTAAAAGGTACAAAACCTTTCTTGGAATCTTGCATGCTGAAATGCTTCAAAACAGTGGCTTTGTATGAAACTTGCGATAAACCCAACATCCTCCTCTTGGATCTCGAGTGAACTTGATCCCAAGGATGTGACCGGCTTTCCCTAAGTCCTTCATATCAAACTGATTTGACAGCCATACCCTTACGTCTGACAATACCTTTACATTGTTTCCAATGAGCAGAATATCGTCTACGTATAATACTAAGAATACCACCGCAGTTCCGTCACACCTTTTATACACACAACTTTCGAACTTGTTTTGATCACAAACCCATAAGACTTAATAACTTGATCAAAACACTGGTTCCAAGTACGCGACACTTGCTTAAGTCCATAAAATGGATCTCTTAAGCTTGCATACGAGGTGCTCTTGGCCTTTTTCAACGAAACCTTTGGGTTGTTGCATATAGATCCCATCAAGACTTCCGTTAAGGAAAACTGTCTTGACATCCATTTGCCAGATCTCGTAATCTAAGTGCGCAGCGATCGACAAGAGAATACGGATGGACTTAAGCATAGCTATAGGCCATAGGCCACAAGCCTTGCTTTGAAGGTCTCTACCCTTCCGTCCGGTCCTCTTTTCCTCTTGTACACCCACTTGCATCCAATTGGCTCTACCCCATTAGGTGGATCAACCAACTCCCACACTTGATTATAATCCATCGAACCCATCTCGGTTTCCATTGCGGTTTGCCACACTTCCGCGTCTTTGTCTTGGATTGCCTCGTCGTACGTTCATGGGTCTGATTCATCGCCGGGAATCAAATCCGAAGATTCTCCAATTCCCATGAATCTCTCAGGTTACCTTGCAATCCTCCCACTACGACGGGGTTCCGGTTGTGAAGGTATGACGTGTGGTATATCATCTTGTATACTTGGTATAGGAGTTTGCCCTCTTAACTCGTCTAAGGTAATCTCACTTCTGGGCTTTCTTTTGTTCATATAGTCTTCCTCCAAGAATTTAAAGTGCGAACTAATCACGGTCTTTTAATCCTTGAGACTATAGAACATACACCCTTTCGTTCCCATGGGATATCCTATAAACAACCTTAATTCCGAACATGGTTCCAATTTACCGGCTTCCTTGTCTAGCACGTATGCCGGACAACCCCAAATCTGCAAGTGTCTTAGACTGGGCTTGCGCCCCGGTCCACAATTCCATTGGGGTTTTAGGAACCGATTTGGATGGCACCAAGTTTAGAATATAAGTCATTGTTTCCAAGGCGTTACCCCAAAACGACTTGGGTAAATCCGAATAACTCATCATGGATCTGACTATTTCTAAAAGAGTCTGGCTCCTTCGTTCCGCCACACCGTTCTATTGAGAGGTTCCCGATGTGGTCAACAGGAATACAATCCCTTCTTCCGATAGGTAGTTCAAGAATTCATTGCTAAGGTATTCGCCTCCACAAACAAATCGTAGAGACTTGATACTTCTTTCCCTATGTATCATAAGGTAGATGTATCCGCATCTTGAGTAATCATCAAATTACTCATACCTCTTCTTGCTATGATCGTCATTGAACCACACATATCGGTATGAACGAGTTCTAACACTTCCGTAGTTCTATTCCCCTTGGCTCCAAATGCCCTCTTGGTCATTTTACCCTCTAAACAGGATTCACAAGTTGGAAACGGTTCGACTTGGAATGATTCCAAGGATCCGTCTTTCACCAATCTCTCTATCCACTTTAGATTAATATGACCTAGTCTAAGATGCCATAGAAGTGTTTCGTTCATCTCCGAAGAACGCTTTCTTTTATTACTCGAAATAATCGATGTGTTATTAGATTCAATTTTGTGAGTGGTGTGCCCAAATAATGGTATAAAGATCATCCATTAAAGTTCCGGAACGGATAAACTCATCGTTTCAAGCAATAATAACATCCTTATTAAAAGAAACTGAGTATCTATTCAAACTGTTTAGAAACTGAAGGTTGAGTTCTTTCTAAACTAGGAACATGAGGAACGTCTCTCAAGACCATAACTCTATCTTCACAAGATAGGCGCACTTCTCCCACTGCTTCAGCTGCCACTCTCGTAGCATTGCCCGATGTGATGGGGATCTCACTTCCGTTAAGTCGTCGGGTTAGCTTAAACCCATGAAACAAATATGATCAGTAGCTCTCGTATCCACTATCCACGAATAGACAGCATACACCACTTCACAAGTTTCGACGACTAAGGTGTGTGAATTACCTAACTTTCTTAGCCTATTAGGCTTGGAACAGGCAGACCTCCATTGTCCTCTCTCACCGCAACTAAAACACTTCCCCTTCGATGCTTGCCTTTGCATTTGCCTTTCGCAACAATTGGATTTGCTTGGATCCGGCCTTTGGTTCTCTTCCTCTTTTTCCCTCCCTTGGGACCAAAAGTGGTAGACGAACCATTAGCCACCATAGCACTAGACTGGTGCTCCATTATCACCTCCACCGAAACTAAAGCTTGCAAGAGTTCGGGCAAACAATTTGTCCATTCATTCATCTAACAGTTCAGATGAAACTACTCAAAGCTTCTCGGTAGAGAATGGTATATGAAATCAATCAAAATCCGCACCAAGTACTTCCAACTTGTTAAGGTATGCCATTATCTCGAGAACGTGCTCCCTCACGGGCGTTCCCTCCACCACTTCCAACTTGACCGAGTCATGTTTGGTGAATTGATTAGTCATGGGTTTGATGTGAAGATATCTCTTCAAGGTGTTCCATGATTTCAACAGCGGATACAATGTCTTCATGAACGCGCCTCACATCCTCAGACAGAGATGTCAAGATGATGCACTTCATATTGTCACGCTGTCAATCATAAACTGCCTTTTTCCCATTGCTTGACTTATCATTAGGCTTGCCGGGTTTATTAACGTAAATAACCCAATTGTGTTTTCGTGCAGTGAGGACAAATTTTAATAAACATTTCCAATCGATATAAATTACTCCAAAAAGTTTATTAACTTTAAGTATATTAAACAGTGGATTAAAAGGCTGCGACATGATGAAATGAGAATAAAACATACATTCATATTAATATCTAGAAAAATATAAAATTATCACATAATTCGATCACATCAATTATATTGAAACCTTAAAATAATATAATTATGCATCAGCCAACATCTCGAAACAATTTAAATGCGCCACGAGGGGTGGTCTATACATTTAAATACATTCAAGCGGACTACAAACTTAAAAGTTACAAATCCTTAATTCAAAATTAATAGTTGGCTCCCACTTTGACCACATAGAAACTGACAGGGACTCCGAGGGGAGTAAGTTAATATCAATTTCCTATGCCTAAGTAATAACCATAATTAAATACAGGATTATTATTTCGCTTTGAGCAAGCCACTCGTGGTGAGGGTCAATACCGCCACTAGTAATAATCCACAATCATCCTTTCGGAATTTATTCATGTGAAATCCGTTCTTTTGGCCGATCCGAGGGGGAAATGTATTCCAAAAGAACTTCACAAATAAATAAATTATGGAGGCCAAATTAATCCAATTTTAATATCCGGAATAAAATTGCGATTATAAAAACATACTTAGTAATTTTCGAAAGTAAGGTTTTTCTTGGATAATTAAATTCATGCAAACAAATATTAACAAATAATAATAAGTGCATGAAATAAAACATCCATCAAAACAAAATTAAACACATTGGAGCACTGAAATACAATTGTCACGGTTTAATTTCTTCACGTCTTGATGCGAAAAATCGTCCTTGTTGCTTTCCGACGTTCGTCTCGACGTGCTCCCACTCGAACAGCAACACTTCATCAAAAACAGCATCGTTTGGGGTTCGAGACGACGTTTAAAATCACACGGAAAAAAAACACGAACCGAAAAAATTCCACAGCTCGAGATATAGCGCGCGTTGGCCCACAAAGTGGGCTCGCGCGCTTCCCGGCCCAAAAGGCGCCGAAAAACTGCCCGAGGCGCGCCGAAGCGCAGCCCCGAGGCGCGGCCGAGGCGCACCCGAGGCGCTGCACGGAGGCGCGCCGAGGCGCACCCGAGGCTCCGCCCGGAGCACCCCGAGGCGCGGCCGAGGCGCACCCGAGGCGCTGCACGGAGGCGCGCCGAGGCGCACCCGAGGCGCCGCCCGGAGCACCCCGAGGCGCTGCAGCCCGCGCCCGAGGCGCGCGCACGCCTGCGCGCGGCGCCGTGCCCCCGTTGCGCACGGCGTGCGCCGTGCACCCCCGTGCACCGTTTTTTTCGCCGTTCGTCCTCGTTTTCTTCACCCCTTGCATGATTTTACGTCCATACATGCGCCACGCTTGTATGCGTCATCCGGGTACGCCGTTTTTAATTCTTCGTTCTTCGTCACGATCCGGTTACAATTTATTTTTACAAAAAAAATAAATACTAGATCTAGACTAGTCTATTACAAAGATCGAATCAAAATAAAAACAACTAATCTACTCGTGGATTTTCTCACGAGAAAAACGAATTCGAACGAATCGAATTAAAAAACAATTAATTTACACGCATGAAATTAACAACATTAAAACCATGACAATTTGATACCTGCAAAAAAGATCTAACAATTCTACTATCCAATTTCAATTTAATGTTCTAACAATTTAAATTCCAATTTAAAATTCAGAGCCCGAAACCGTGGCTCTGATACCAGTTGTTGGGAAAATTAGGGGTGCCCGAAATCTATTCGGGATGAATTTTAAATACGAATTTAAATACAATTATTACTAGCATGAATTAATCCTAATTAATTCAAATAATAATTCCAACAACTAATTATCATCATGCATGTTGAATTAATTTCACATATTTAACTAGGCGGAATAAACAAGTAAATATGTGATTAACGTACCTCTTGTAGAATTGACCTTTGAATAAACGGGACAATCACGATCTCGCTTTATCAACCCAAAAACCTTCTCAAGTATTTCCCTTTCGCCTTACTTGATCACCGGTGGGAGATGCTTTCAAGTAATTTAATAAACTAAGGAAAAAGAAAAATATCTATGCTCTTTATTTTTCCAACACATGGAATTATGTACTTGGGGATGAAATAATCACCCCCTATTTATAAGAGTAGTGACCGAAATTTGTAGAGATTTTATGGGCCTGGAGAAAATCTTTTCTTAGTCTCTAAGAAATCTTGAATATATCTCATATATTCTTTTCTCCATAATAAAATATTCCACAAAGATCTCACTCTCCTAATTAATTAGTAATTTTCAAAAATTTCATAGAAGAAATCCAAGATTTGGATCTTCTTGAATATATGAGATATTCTTGTATTCCTAGAATACATATCTTCCATAATATCTTTCCAAGAAAATCAACAAAATCTTATTTCTCCTAATCATCATATTTTCGAAAATAATAAAGAAAAATCAGCATAATTATTTTCTTTTTATTTTAATCACCTTATCATTATTGGGCTACTTAATGGGCTACTTGAGGGGCCTTAAGGAGAATTAAGATTGGACCTCCTAATGGACTTCTGAATTTCAATATTGAGCCCCAATATAATTCAGCCCATTAATATTAATTATTACCACTAATAAATTAATATTGCACTATCCATCTTAATCCATATTACGATAATATGGGCTCCCGGTTATTATTTCCCGCGTTTAAGATTATCAAGTCCATTAATTAATTAAGCTTCTGAATAGCTCTAAATTAATTAACATCTTTCACCTTGGAGTAAAGACAGCTCAACATTATTATTCGTACCGAAGAAACTAATTCTTCACTTGCAAGATTTGGTACAATAAAACTTCTGAGCCCACCAAGGGGACTAATCACACGAGCCGTACTCGCACGCGTTTCTCCGTATTAAATCTTAGCAACCGTCGTATGATTAATATTACTGCCCAAGACACAAAGTTCGAAGTCACAATGATTCTCACCCAACATGAATCAAAGCAGTAACTACTAAGCACACACGGTCCTATTTAAGTGACGGAGATTAAGAAATCAACAACCACTGAGGTCTAATTCTTCACCTTTCAGAACAGAAGAATTTCTCCTCGCTGTAGGACCTCTTCAACACATACTAAATGTGCTAGTGCAATCTCTTAGTCAAGACAGACCAATCTGAGCCTTACACATCGACCTTTCACGGCGGATTGTTCAATTCCACCTAGGCCGTGAAAATGTACGTTTAGTTACAAGTAAACTGTTAATGTTGTCTTCCGTGATCGGGTATCACCACATTAACTACTATGTAACACGTACTATATATTGAACGGTTTGCAATAGAAATTCAACATTCAATCATAACTAAAGCAAATGCGATAAAAGAATTATTCTCATAAAACGAGTGTTTGATACACGAGTTATACAAAGTAAAAACATACTTTCACATATAACTCCAACAACATACACCTCTTAGGCTGGTAGATACACCACCCTTCGTTAACATTGTTCGCCATTAGTGATTTGTGGAGGGTTCATATCTGGTCTCGGGTTTCAAAACCTGCTCGCCGATATGTTGTTCGTCGATATAGTTGTTTGTCATTTTATATACCCACTTGATTGATTTATACACCTAAATCTTGATTTTCTTTGTTAAGTCCTTAATCCTTGTTCGCACAACAATGATTGATGTTCGTCTATCAACAATTGCTCCCTATCCTGGCTAGAGGTTGCTCCGGACGAGCAACTCTTTTGTGAGCAACTATAGTTAGGATATTCGATTGGTAGGGATCTGGACGAACATCATTCACATTGGACGAACAACTCCAGGTCTGCCGTTTCGTCTTCCCAAGATCTGGGGGATGCACGAGAATGACGTGGGCGGTATGATTGCGCACCGCCCACGCGCGAGCAGTCCCGAGGCCACGCGCCCCTATAATTGCGAATAGGTCCTCTATTTTTAAATATATTCGCATTTACCCCCGTTTTTTTACATTCCAGCCATCGATCTTTGGGGTAATTGCGGGTTTTACCCCGCTTTTTCCATTGGTATAAATTGAAGTGGAAAACAAAAATTTTCCCACTTCTTCCCTTCGTGCTACAGTGATCCGATGACACTTCAATTTTCGGCGAATTCAAGTGTTTTCCGACGAAATTTCTTCAGATTTGTGCCTTTGGTTCAATTCTAAGGTAGTGTTTTCATTTCAATCATTCAATTTCATCATTTATTTCCTTTTTTTTCTTTTCGAAATCCTTCATTGCCGCCGTGTGGGAGCTTGTGTCGCCGTCTTCTTTAGAAATCGCCGCCGTCTGCAAATAACTCCGCCGCCGTCTACAATTTGCCCTTCATTTTCCTCATTTTCCTTATTTTCAAAACCTATATCTTCTCAATCGAGCAACAACTCCGAAGAAACCCTTGATCCCCTTTTTCCCATAGTTACATACGAAAACCAGCCTCCATTCGAGATTTCATCGGCGTTGACCCACAATATTGACTCTGTTGTTCGATCTGTGGAGGATACTGGTGCTCGCCCATCTGGGAGGGAAGTGGTCGTTGTTGCGAGCAGGGATTCCGATGAGGGCTCTTCGTACAATTCTGAATAGGAGGAAGATCCTGAATTCGACGAGCTTACTCGCGGGTTTTTGGAGGGGATAGGCTTTCCGCATCCCAAAATATTGGAGAATGAGATCACATCTGGAGTTGCTCGCCCCTTTGAATGGCGAGCATATTTAAATGAACATGCGAACAATTTATCTCGCCCCAAACGACAAATTATGACATTGGAGAAGACTGATTTCCAAGCGAGCAAAATTAAGAGTGTGGTTCTCAAGGAAGATCTTGATTTGATCCGAGAGACATACAAAATCCCTTTCGATATCCACATGTGGGCCCCTAAGAGGAAGGAAAGAGCTGATCGCCCACCTCCAGGATGCACGTCGATCAACATTGATACGTTGATTGCCGGGTTAAAGCTGCCGTTGCCCCCAGTTGTTGGTCATTTTTTAGAGGCGACCAACCTTGCCATTACCCAGATCACACCGATTGGGTGTATGAATTTGCTCGGCGCAATGTGCTTGTTCGCCCTAGAAGGGTATGTTGATCGCCTCACTGCGGAGGAAATAAACTATCTTATGACAATTACCAAGTGTCCCATAGGCGAAGAAGGTTATTACTATCTCAAGGCCAGAACTAGACTCAAGATGATAGAAGGAGTATCGAACAAGATCAAGGACTGGAAACAATACTTCTTCTTCATTGGGGATGATTGGCGAGCATCTTCTGGACCACACAGTGGCATTGGGCGGATAACCTCTCCCGCATCTTATGGGAAAATTAGGCGTAAGTTTATCTCTGTTCGCCTTTGAACTGTGTTGTTCTAATTTAACTTTTCTTGTTTGCTCGCAGGCCCTCGATTGCTCAAGTGGAACACAGAGGAAGATGAGATTGGCTCAGAGTTTCTTTTTACCTCCTGTTTGGTCGGCTTGCGAAATAGAGCAGATAGGACCATTCAGTATTTGAGTGAGGAGAAGTGCCAACGAGCTGCTCGCCTGCTCACATACCCTCATCACCTCGAAGCTAGAGTTGAGGTGCCTCCAGGTATGAATTTTTACTAACTTTCGTAAGTTTATTTGTTCGCTCAGGAGGAATTTAATAAAAACTTGCTCGCGCATCTCATAATCTGACTTTCCTTTTTTTTTAGGAAGTTACAGTAGCAGTTCCTTCTTGCTTTGACCTCCTCGTACAAAGGGTGCACGAGATGCCTCCGCCTAAGGGAAGGAAGATAAAGGGGGACCCGCCCTCCAAGGTGCTCGCCATGACGAACAAACCCGAGTGATCGAAAGTTCCTCAGCAGGCGGCCCCTTCTGGTCACGCTCGACCAGCACCTCCTTCTACTTCCCCTCCCCATGGGGGAAAACGCTTGAAACGGGCTGACGGGACCCCCGTGGCGCATGATGTCCCTACTGGCACTAAAGGGAAGGAGAAGGTGGGCAAAAACCTTGCTCATCCTGAGGAAGAAGTTGCTCGTCGTTCCTCCATTGAGCCTGCAGAGAGGACGGGCAAAGCTGGAAAGGACGTTGCCCCGTCCCGTTGCCCAGAGGACATCACTCTCCTTGGTTGGGACGATCATAAATTTGCAGAGTAAGTATACTCTTTTTGTGTCGAACTAGATCCATTTTTTTCCTAAGTGGGGTATACATTCTTGTTCGCAGATACCGGGCTGACGACCACCCCGGGCAAGCACATGTTGTTCATCAGTATACATGCTCCAAAACTCCCGTTAACATAAGGGAGCTCCCGGGCGACCATGTCCGTAGAGCTACAGAGCTGATCACCCGGGCCTGGACGAGACCCATGGAGAAAACTATCTCCATGCAAAGATTGACTGACAATTTCCATTTCTCAATGATGCATCACATCAATGGCCTTGTTACCGCTCAAAAGGCGATGGCTCAGCTAGCCGAGCAAGAGAAAGCTGTTCGCCAGTATGCAAGCACTGCTCGGCAACTTACAGAGGAGAAAGACAGCGTGATCAACACCTACGAGGCGAAGCTTGCTCGCTTGAACAATCAACTCTCCCTCGATGCTGAAAAGAAACACCTTGAAGACATTCAAGGTTTATCTGCCGAGCTGAAAGGCAAGGACGTCCTGCTCGACGAAGAAAGGAAAAAGTTGTCTGCTGCCGAACAAAAAATTGCCGAGCTCGAGGCAGAAAATGCTCGCCTTAAGGAGGTGGAGGCCATCACATTTACCCACGAGCAACTGGAGGCCGAGCTGCAAGTCCGGTCCGCTCCCATCTCCAACTTAGGATATATCTTCGCTTATGTCGATTGTATTCGTCTGGCTAATGCATACGAATACAAAGATTTAGTGGAGGAGATGGGCAACGATCTGACTGAGTTTGTGGAGAACTATCCCCCACCGAACAACATTGAAATCCAACTGGGGGATATGGCGGACTACGGGGTCAAAATTGATAAACTTGACCCCAGTATTATTGTTATTCGCCCTCCAACTCCAGTAGATGAAGACGAGCAAGCTGTCCATGATGAGCAGACAGCTAACGACGAGCAGACTACCCAGGAGCAGGAGCAGAAAGTAGCCGAGGATATGGCCAGGGATATGATCATTGACCCTCCTGTCGATCAAGCTTCCGATTTTTCCCCAGCCGAGCAACAATAGATCTAGGACTTAGGCTTTTTGTCCTTCTTTTGTAATTATTGTTCGACTTTTGTAGTACTTTACACTTGTACTATTTTTTAGGCTTTAAAGCCTTTTTACTTTAATGAAATGTCTTCTTTTGTTCGCTCAATTTTCTTATATGTTAATTGCCTTTACATTTCTGTTTAATGCTTTTGCAATTATAACATATAATGTTGGGCTTTGTTCGATTTGAACTTTGCCTTTAATAGAATATGGGTTTAGCCTTAGGTTCTGTTCATCTTAAAAAACGAACAACCTTTAAGTGGTCTTGGTCCTTTAACATGGACTTGTACCTTGAGCTTTGAACTTTTTTCTTAACGAACAACTATATTTACATTGTGAAAAATTACAAGTATTGTAAGACTGTTCATCACTAACATATACATTCTGACGAACAACTTTGAACACTAACCAAAATATGCTCGCTTATAACATTTTTGCCGAGCAACTTTGTCTAAAAAACAAAAGATATGAAACAACACCAGGCTATACAATGTGCCGAACAACTTTTGAATCTATACTTAGCAAAATTTTCAAAAAAATAGGCAAGTTTTTGGTTTGCCTTACTTAGTTCACTTGCCCCCCAAGACATTTGTTCGCCCAATAATTGTGAGTTGAACTTGTTCGACTTATTGATAGTACTTCTTTAGATGTACAACATTTCAGGAGTATTGGACTGGCTTACCTTCCATATCTTCGATATCGTATACACTATTAAGGAACTTGTCCGTTATACGATACGGGCCCTCCCAAGTTGGTCCCAATACACCTGAAGGTTGGGCGAACAACTTTCTTAGAACCAAATCTCCAACTCTGAATTCCCTGATTTTAACATGGGAATTATAGTAGCGTTCTGCTCGCTGCTTATAGGTAGCATTTTTTAGCTCGGCACTTAATCTTTTTTCTTCGAGCAAATCCATTTCAGTAGCTAGAGCAGAGTTGTTCGCCTGCTCATCAAAGTTGGTCGTCCTGATTGTGTTGGTCTTTAATTCAATTGGTATCACCGCTTCTATTCTGAAAGCCATTGCAAAAGGTGTTTCTCCGGTGCTTGACCTGGGAGAAACTCTATATGCCCACAAGACTTCCGGAAGTTCTTCAGACCAACTACTTTTGCTCTCCGCTAACCGTACTTTCAACGTATGCTTGATAATCTTGTTCACAGCTTCGACTTGTCCATTTGACTGGGGATGATAGGGAGTAGAATAATGTTTTTTGATCCACCACTTCGTGTAGAAGTCTCTCAACTCTTTCCCATCAAATTGTGGACCATTGTTTGTCACAATGGTTTGTGGAACCCCAAAACGACAGACAATGTTCTTCCATATAAAGTTGATCATTTTTTGTTGCGTAATCTTTACCATGGCCTCTGCTAATGCCCATTTCGTATAATAATCGACTATCACGATAGCAAATCGAACATTTCCAACTCCTGCTGGGAAGGGACCAATAATGTCCATCCCCCATCTTGCAAATGGCCATGGGCTGTAAACTGATACGAGCTCTTGAGCTGGGGTGTGAATGTTTGGAGCAAAAATCTGACATTGATGACAAGTTTTTGCTTTTTTGATTGCGTCCTGACATAAAGTCGGCCAGTAATAACCTTGTCTGATAGTTTTATATGCCAAGACTTGCCCCCCCAGTATGATTTCCACACACTCCAGCATGTATTTCTTTGAGTATTGTTCGTCCTTGCCCCCTAGGAAAACATTTGAGAAGTGGAATTGATATTCCCCTTTTGTAAAGCTGCTCGCCTACCAGAGTATATCTGGCGGCTTGCTTTGTTAGCTTGGCAGCTTCAAAAGAGTTGTTTGGTTTTTCTCCACTTTTCAAATATTTGGCTATGTTTATTCTCCAATCCTCTTCTTCACTTGCTTGTTCGTCAAATTGGTTGAAATTATAACTCCTTGTTGACGGGTCGTTCATTTTTGTGATTACAATGTCTGCCAACTCTGCAGGCCCTTCGCTTGTTGCTAGTCGGACCAACGCATCTGCTTGAGGGTTGCTTGTCCTTGGAATTTGTTCAATGAAGACTTGATCTAACAAGGACATTAGATGAGCAACGATCCGCTGATACTCGATCATGTGATCGTCCTTTGCCTCGTATTCACCCCGGACTTGGTTCACAATCAGTTGTGAGTCACCGAATATTCGTAACCGTCTAACACCTACTGTAAGGGAGAGATGGAGACCATCAATGAGAGCTTCATACTCAGCTTCATTGTTGGTTGCCATGAAACCAAACCTGATCGCCGAGGTGAATACTTGTCTGTCAGGGCTTATCAGAACTACTCCTGCCCCCGAGGCTATACTAGTTGAAGATCCGTCAACGTAAAGATGCTAGGGGTGATCAAGTCCTCTCGTCGGATCTGGTGGGAAAGTTAGTTCGACTATAAAGTCGGCTAGAGCTTGCCCTTTGATCGCTGTTCGAGGAGCATAGGTTACCCCAAACTAGCTAATCTCTAGTGATCATCTTAATAAACGACCAGCTCTGTCGGGGCGATGGAGAATTTGTTTGCGTGGAAAAGTTGTTAGTACCTCAACTTGATGATCAAAGAAATATGGTCGTAACTTTCTCACACTCATAACAAGTGCATACGCCAGCTTTTCTATTGGGGAATATTTGATCTCTGCCTCGTGTAAAGCTTGACTGACGTAGTAAATCGGTTGATGAAATTTGCTGTCCTTCCGTACTAGAACAGAGCTGATCACCACTTCTGATGCTGTTAGATATAAATAGAGCTTTTCTCCTGGGATTGGCTTTGATAGAATTTTAATATCTCCCAGGTAGTCTTTAAGTTGGTCGAACGCCCTTTGGCAGTTGCTAGTCCACGTGAACTTTCCTTTCTTGATAGCCTCGAAGAATGGACGACACTTATCTCCTGATCGGGATATGAACCGGTTCAATGTTGCTAGGCATCCTGTGAGCCTTTGCACCTCTTTTACTGAACGTGGTGGTTGCATATCCACGATGACTTTGACCTTTGTTGGGTTGGCCTCAATTCCTCGTTGGTTAACAAGATGGCTTAGGAACTTCCCCGAATGAACTCCAAAGCTGCTCTTCTTTGGATTTAACTTCATGTTGTAATGTCGAAGGATTTCGAACACCTGAGTTAAATGCTGGAGATGATCTTCCTTTTGGGGACTCTTGACCACGATATCGTCTACGTAGACTTCTACAATATCTCCAATTTGTTCATCGAACATCTTGTTCACCAACCTCTGATATGTTGCTCCGGCATTGATGAGGCCGAAGGGCATTCTCTTCCAACACAACAAGTTTGTGTTCATATAAAAGGTTGTGCTTTCTTGATCGCCTGGATGCATTGGGATTTGATGGTACCCGGCAAAGGCATCCATGAACGTTAGCATTTCGTGACCCGCAATGCTATCCACCAATTGATCAATATGGAGCAGAGGAAAATTATCCTTTGGGCATGCTGCATTAAGATCCGTAAAATCTATACATAGCCTCCAGGTTCCGTTTGGTTTCCTCACAAGGACTGGGTTTGCCACCCACTGTGGACAGAGTGCTTGTTGGATTAGGTCGTTGTCTAGCAACTTCTTCACCTCTTCATTCAAAGCTTGGTATTTGTTTGCGCCGTATTTTCTTCGTTTTTTATGGACGAACCTTTTTGCTTGGTTGATGTTGAGCTTATGACAAGCATGCTTCGAATCTATTCCCACCATGTCTGCATGAGACCAAGCAAAAACATCTAGATTCTTGCTGAGGAACTCTTTCATTCGGGATCTGTAAGGCTCAGGAAGCTCAGATCCAATGTATAATTCGAGATCCTCGCTTTCAGGATTAACTTTGAACGTCTCCAGTTCTTCGACTAGAGTTGCTCGTCGTTTTTGTCCCTTCCAACGAGGATCAAATATTGGTCCCTCAGGGTTGAAATTATTTTCGATGTTCATGGGCTCTGCTCCCAAGTGGGGTTCTAGGTCATCTGCTGGCTCTGACCCATTGTTGTTAGTCAACATCCGGCCCTCCGAGTCACATAGGGTATGTTGCTCGTCACTACCACTATGTTGTTCATCAGATTGAAGTTCCCCAGGGGTGGTGATAAGTTGTTCGTCCGACACTTGCTCGTCAGAGTGTTTTTCGTCCGTATCCATATGGTCCTCCTCTGTGTCCATCATGTTCTCCAGTATTGATGGCTCATCGACAGGGTAACTTGTGGTGGTTTCCATCATGGATACTTGTGCGTGTCTTGCTTGCAATTGCAAGAGACATTCATGAGCCTTTCTTTGGTCTCCTTTGATTGTGCATGCTGCACTTGCTGTTGGGAACTTTATACAATAATGGTAAGTCGAACATGCATCTTTAAATTCATTTAAAAAAGGTCGACCAAGAAACCCGTTGTAGGTTGACTCCTGGTCTACAACCAAGAAGTCAACCATTCTCGTAATGTTTTTCTCGGGTTCGTCGATCGTTACAAGCTGAACAGACAACCTAATCTTTCCTAACAGGATTGTTACAGCATTTCCGAAGCCTAAGATTCTATGATTTGAATCTCGTATGTAGCCCGAATAATCTCCAAGTTGGTCGAGCGTCTTTTTGAAAATAATGTTGGTGTAGGCTCCGGTGTCCACCAACAATCTATGCACTCTGGTTCCCATGATCTTAGCACAAATCACGAGTGAATCATTGTGAGGGGTCAATATTCCTTCCAAATCTTTTTCAGTAAAGGTCAGTCATGTTGTCTGCATGATGGGTGGTTTAACCCCCATTTCTTGTACTTGATTGATCGCTCATAAATCTGCTTTCCTTTTCCGGTTGGAAATTGGCGGTCGTCCATCAGAACATCCTCCCGCAGGTCCTGAGGGTTCCATCATATATAAATCCTCTAATGGACGAGCAGCAACGGTGAGAACTGGTCGCCCGGGCTTATTATTACTTTGAGGTGGACCATCCTCCTCATCCTCTGAGTTGTTCTCCCGGGCTCTCTTTCCAGGTTGCCTTTTGACGAAGTCGGAGAGCTTTCCTTCCTCATAGAATCACCAAAGTTGCTTGAGCAAATTTCTACACTCGCTCGTAAAGTGCCCCACACTTTGATGGCAGACACACTACTTGTTAAGGTTGAGTTTGCTAGTTTCTTGGCGGATTCTCCGGGGTGGGGAGAGTAACTCTTTCTCCTTCACATTTTCGTACACAGTATCGATTGATACTGTTAGCACCTGGTTTAACTTTTCCTTCAGCTCCGTCCCTTCAGTAAATGCCTTCATGTTTTTAGGGACCCAATAGCCTGTTCCGCCGGGTTTCTTGTTGTTCTACTTGGGATCAGCTTTATTTTCTCCCAAGTTTGCTTGCAGGGCCTCGTGCATGGAAACAAATATGTCGGCTTGATTTCTGAACTCGGCATAGCTTTTTGGACACTCCAGACGTACCTCTTTCCACAACTCTGACCCTTTCTTCAACCCGGCCATAACAGCGATAATTTTCGTATCTTTGCTTATCGGTTCCCCTTCTAACAGCACTTTGTCGAATCTTTCCATAAACACTGATCTGACTTATCGTCGTTTTGCTTTAAGTCCGATAACCGGTGGTTTTGGGATAGATACGACCCAGCATTGAGAAATGGGAGAGGAACTCTCGGCCCAGTTGAACAAACGAGTGGATTGATGCTGGTGGCATCGCTGAAAACCACTTGTGTACTCTATCCTCCAAAGTCAAGGGGAAATTCCGACATTGGGTGGCATCACTGGCTCCTATAGAAATCATGTATCTGAATACTTTGTTAAATGGACCCGGGGATCAGCAGTGCCTTCATATTGTATGCTTGCCGGAAACTGAATCTTTTTCTGGATTGGGGCCTTCAATATGTTGGATGATAAGGGAGAGGATGACATGCTGGTCGTCCCCATCCCTCTTTGCTGGTCAAGTTGCCTCTACATGCTCTCCACAGCCTTTCTCAGGTTTGACAACTCATCCAAAGATGCCCCCTGACTTGGAGGCTGTTCGGCGAGCAAAGGCATAGGCCTTTCTGCTCGTCGCAGTCCCTCACTCAGAGCGGGCATATCCTGGAGTTGTTTCCTAGTGCTGCTCGTCGCGTTTGGCCCTAGGCGCCTGAAAGCAGATTGAGACAGCCTTTCATGAACTGATGGGCGAGGCTGCTCAAATGTTGCTCGCCCATATCCTGCTCCTTGGTGAGCAGCTTCTTTCCGAAGTTGGGGTTGGCCAAGTCTGTCCTGTGCACTGGATCGAGCTGTCCCATGACTGGACATTGTTGTTCGCCCGTGGACAGACTCAGCCCGACCCTCTGTTTGGTTGACCACCTTGTCTTTGCCCTTATCCCGCCGGACTTGGGTACTGTTCACCTCATGTTGTTCGCCCCTAACAGACCTGGCTCTAACAACCTCCATGGGTTTAGCCCTAGACCTTGCTTGTGAAGGTCTATTTTGTTCCTACTGTCTTTGAATAGCTTGGAGAGCATCAATGGTTTTAGCCAGTTCGTTAGGGTTATTCGCTAGGGCCTCAATTTATGGTGGGATATTATGAATTACGACTGTATGTCGTGACCTGTTTGCATGTCTAGGTTCACGGTCTTGATGACCAGCTGATGAAGCTCGAGTGGGAGATGCTCTCCTTGATAAACTTGAACCTTGTGTTTCCTTGGATTGAGGCATCATGATTTGAATTATCTTCTCAACTTTTGAATCTTCAAATTTTATATTGAAGAACACCAAGAACACTTTTGCTTGAATCTTCAAGGATTTCTTGAGGATTTCTTCAAATCTTCAAGTTTTCAAACTTGAAGTTCTTGACTAATCACACTTAATCAAAGGTTCGAACCCTCTTTCTAGCGCCAAATTGTTAGTGATCGAATTTAATCGGATAGATTAGTGACTGTTTAATACGGTTTAGGACCACCAAACAAGAACGTGTGATTGATTACCACAGTAAATGATAAATCAAAGTTTAGGATCGTAAAATTGTAAATACGAAAGTCAAAATCGTATTTATCTTGTATGTGTGTACGTTTAGGTGTGTTTGTGTGTGTTTTTTGGAGTATTTGTGAATTTGAACTTGTATTTCTTAGCTGGAGAACAACTATTTATAGAGGCTAGCAAGTAGGAGGTGTCAAAGACTCTTGGACTTTCTTGCCTGCATGATTGACAAGTGTCCTTTGACCTTGTTTGACCTTATCTAAGCTAAATCTTAGTTACAAAGTCTTCTTTGATCTTATCTCGGACTTCACTGTTGTTCGTCCAGGTCGGCTTGATTAATCCAGTATGGTCTTTCAATAAAAGTTGTTCACCTTTTGTGGATTTGGCTTGGAAGTTGTTCGCATATGCGTCATGTTGAGATAAGCTTTGGAATCTTGGCTATTTGTTCGTCTACATACACCTCTTAGGCTGGTAGATACACCACCCTTCGTTAACGTTGTTCGCCATTAGTGATTTGGTGGATGGTTCATATCTTGTCTCGGGTTTCAAAATCAAGACAATGATTGATGTTCGTACACCCAAATCTTGATTTTCTTTGTTAAGTCCTTAATCCTTGTTCGCACAACAATGATTGATGTTCGCCTATCAACATTACCCACATCCTAATCCACATCAACACTAACAGTCCACCTTTTTATTCTTCTATCACATCTCTGCACTAAATAGTACTCCCTCCGTCCCATAATTGTTTGCACACTTTCCTTATTCATTCGTCCCACAATTGTTTGCACACCTATAAAAGGAAACATTTTTATAAACTTCACCCTCACAATATTCACATATTTACAGAAATTGCCATTACATCTTTTGGGTCCACAATACACTAAATTCAACTAATTTCTTCACTTTATACCCCACAAAACACTACTCATTACACTTTTATCTTAAAAATTGTGTCCAAACTATGGTGCAAACACTTGTGGAACGGAGGGAGTAGTTTCCTTAAAAAATGTGTAATGTGTTATGTAACACTTACTTTGGGACGAGAAAATATTATTTTTGATTCTCTTATATTTTTTTTTTCAATCAATAATAAAATATCACTTTTCATTTGACATATAATTCCATTCATAACTAAATGCAAATTTACAATTAATTGGATAAACACATCCACATCCCACCAACCTCTCCCAAAACAAACACAATCTAAAGGTTTATCTATACATTTTGTAAAATATAGTATTAACTTTACTAACAAATATTTTTTTTATATTCTTTTTGGGTCCACCTAATTTAAATTAATAAAGTAATTTTGTATCTAGTTTTTTTATTAACAGTTATAAATCAATAAATTATTAAAAACAATTATTTAATTAATAAAAAATTGAATTCCACAAAATAAAATATATATGAGATCTTATTAATATAGTATATTTTTAAGGTATAATTTTTAATTTATAAATTACTAAACTACTCGGGAATTTATCTATTACGTGCTTTTACAAATATTCTACGTAATACACGATAATTTATCTATTCAATTCTTTTACAAATATTCCGCGTACTACACGGAAATTTTTATCTATTCAATGCTTATTTCTCCAATTTTTTTAATCTAAGTACATAATTATATATATGTAGATAGTCAACCCTAATTTATATTAAAGCCCATCTAATTATGATTTTTCATGAGACAATTTAAAATTTAACATAATCAAAATTAAATCTATTTTACTAGTAACTTTTTTTGACGGAAAATAAAATATATTAATAAGATATTGAAACCAGTCATATTGTTTGAACATCATACGAAATTTCATTAACTCCTTTTTAATAATCGATCAATTTAGATGTCTGAACATCTTAACTTGGATTGAATGGGATCACTACTTTATTCATTTTGTATTCTACTTTTCCGGATAAGCATCATCCATACAATGAATATCATAATTTAAAAATTTTTGTCTAAAAAAATCAATTTTATAAATCACGGTCTAATTTTTAATACTCTCAATCAAATACTTGATACTCTTAATTAAGAGGAAGTCTCATCTGCATCAGCCATCAGGAGTACCGATCAATTCAAGTGCATTTTTAAAAGTTACCTTTATTGTTACTGAAAAATTATTTTTTATTAAATACACTTTTCAATTATAATTGGAATAACTTTTCAAAATATATTTAAGTTGCACGGTTACATAATGCATATAAAACTATGACCTCTGAAGTAACCACCTACTACCTGACCTCACCAACTCTTCTCCCCTAAAATTCCAGATCTGCCCTTTACTGGCTTTTTTTTTTTTTGCCTTTTTCCCATCGCATAAAGCCAGCCAAGTCAAAGAAAACAACCTTTCACCCCCTGTTTAAGTACTCTTCTCTCTCTCCCCACCATTATAACCCTAATCTCCCTTCTCTAATCCCCTTCAATTCTCTTCAATCGGCCATGGCGTCAATTTCCAAGCTCTCCGCCTCCAATTTAGCTCATTCATCTTCTAGCTTAAGGTCCACTAGCAGATCTTCAGAGCAGCCGATGTGTTGCGTCGATCTCCGCAAAAAAATCGCCGCCTATGGGATCCCGCTCTCCTCCTCGAAGTTGTCTGTTCGCAATGCCCAACCCATCAGGGCCTCTTTGGTGTAAGCACATACTTTCTTCTTCACCTAATTCACTGTTTTCTCATTCTTCTAGACGAATTGTTTTGGTGTTTATAATGATCGATCAACTGAGAGGAGAGACATTTAGATGATATTTTCGGTTCTTATTTTTGTCTAGAAGCTAATTAGTTTATACAGATTTAGGATTTCTGCCACTTGAACTATAACTTGATTGATTTGTAAATATCTTCAAAATTTTCATCGCCGCTCTAATTGGAAGCTATTGATCAGTGTCAGATGCTCACAAACTGATGGAAATGGAAGTAGTGTGAAGAAAACTACTTTGCATGATCTTTATGAGAAGGAAGGGCAAAGCCCATGGTACGATAATCTGTGCCGCCCTGTTACCGATCTTATTCCGTTGATCGAAAGTGGAGTCAGGGGTGTAACTAGCAACCCAGCGGTAAATTCCCCTCTTTCTTCATCATTGCTTAATAATTTTAATATATCTTTTCTTGTCGATTCTAACTTTCTCATGCAAAGAAAAGTTTAATGCATCTCTTTTTGGCGTTTGCAGATTTTCCAGAAAGCAATATCAACTTCAAGTGCATACAATGATCAGTTCAGGTAATAACGCAATGGGATTTGTTTTCAAATGGGGATCTTATGTCTTTGTCAGAATTGCTTCAATTTTTTTTTTGTCCTTGTGATAGCTGATCTGTTGAAAATAGTTTTATCTTCTACTTGTATATTTAGTTGTGAAATTAGCCAAAAAAATTAACAGAGGGAATCATCTTTATCACTTAACTCTAATTTTTAAAGCATAATACCTTTCAATTTAGATTGCTAGAGGCACAATGCGAAGTTGGAGTATTAGGTTTCGTTTATGACAGTTGTGGTGTCGTTCTTTATAAGCCACTTCAACTAATCCTATTATTTATTTACAACAGCAAAATGACTAAACCTTTATCCCATTATGCGGGGTCAGCTCATATCTAACTTTATTTCGACCGTGTTTGGATATACACGTTCTCATCTATATTTAAGTAGACTGCGTCTTTCCTAATTCAGTAGTTTCCTTCCAAGTCTCTTTAGGTCATATCGATTCCTCTTTTGTATTAGAGTTAATGATTCTCTATTTCTACATGCCGTATTAGGACACATAGTTTGTAACATTCCAATAAAAAAAATTCTTTATCAATCACTACTGGAACTCTAGACCTTTTGATTTTATTTTTCCACAATGAAGTTGCCTTCATTTTTAGCTGATTTTATGAATGGGACCTTAATGGAGTCTCCACCTTAATTCAGTTGCTAATCCAACTTAACTGCAGGGAACTTGTACAATCTGGAAAAGACATCGAAAGTGCCTATTGGGAACTTGTGGTGAAAGATATCCAAGATGCCTGCAAACTTTTTGAGCCAATTTATGACCAAACAGATGGTGCTGATGGATATGTCTCTGTTGAAGTTTCACCTAGACTTGCTGATGATACTAAAAATACAATAGAGGCAGCAAAATGGCTCCACCAATGGGTTAATCGTCCTAATGTCTACATAAAGATCCCGGCTACAGCTGCATGCATCCCTTCTATTAAGGAAGTTATTGCACTAGGAATAAGTGTGAATGTTACGGTGAGTTGACTCTAACCTTTCATGGGACAAAATTTGGTGTAATGTTTTGGCATTGAACAATATGTACTCTATTTACTTATAAATGCATAAACACCATTACTAAGGGTAAGCAATTCTCTTACTAGTCTTCTGTATCTATTAAGTATGAAGTTGTTTTAGTGAGAGGGTCTTAGATACTATCATACTACTGGCTATTTGAAGTTTGGTGTTCTTTTACATGAAAAATGAATACATTAACTCATTTATGGTTTCATTATTCTATGTGGGTTGCATTGATAAATTTAGTAGTTATAACCTTTTATATATAGATACTGACTTATGGCTCTATGCAGCTCATTTTCTCTATTGCTAGATATGAAGCAGTCATTGATGCTTACCTAGATGGCCTCGAAGCATCTGGGCTCAGTGATCTCTCCCGGGTCACGAGTGTTGCTTCTTTCTTTGTTAGTCGAGTTGATACCCTTGTTGACAAGCTGCTTGAGAAAAATGGGTTACCTGAAGCGCTTGACCTCCGGGGGAAGGTAATTCAGATAAATATGATAGCCTCTAGCAGTAGATAAGACTGAATTAAAATTAAATAAATAAAATCAGCCTACAACTTCTCAGATAATGACTTAATTTCTTTTCAGGCTGCAAATGCCCAGGCAGCTCTGGCTTACCAGCTCTACCAGAAGAAATTCTCAGGTCCAAGATGGGAGGCTTTGGCGAAGAAAGGTGCCAAGAAGCAAAGGCTTCTCTGGGCCTCAACTAGTGTCAAGAATCCAGCTTATCCGGACACACTCTATGTGGCTCCTCTTATTGGACCTGATACAGTAAGCATCTTATCCTCTATTTTGTCATATTTAACACACTTGTGGTCCAGGGGAGGCATCGCCTTTCAGCTGCTTTGTGCTAAGGGAGAAAATGTATTTTTATACCCATTTTGATGAGACAAAAACATTTTGTTACCAACCTTCATAAGAGCAAATGTTTTATACCCGATTTTTAATTAAATGAACCTAATACACTTGGTAAAAAATGTTTTTTTACCTACATGGCCCAACACTACCCACTTTCCACTTGTTCCAATTTGTTCACACCCCAAAACAAATTCATTCCAACACCTCTCACTAGCCTTCCCCCTCCAACCCCACCCCCCAAACACACACCTCACCCCATCATACCCCGATTCTGCCCCACTAGGTGGGGGAGTGGAGAAAGAGAGGGTATATTTGTCTCATAAGTGGATAGTGGGTAGATAACGGTTTATGTTTGAAGGAAAGTGGGTTTAAACATCTTTTGGTATCAAAATGGGTAGAAACCCATTTGTTAGTCTAAATCACTAATTCTCTATTCAGCATGTGACATCTATTTGTGGTCTCAATAGTGGATAGTGGGTAGAAAACGTTTGGTATCAAAATGGGTAGAAAACGTTTGGTATCAAAATGGGTAGAAAACCTATTTGTTAGTTGTGCTAATCTAAATCATTAATTTCATATTCAGCTTGTGACATCTATTTGTGGTCTACTGTTTACAGGTTTCCACCATGCCCGATCAAGCGCTCCAAGCATTCCTTGATCATGGGTCCGTTGGAAGGACTATCGACTCTAATGTGAATGAAGCAGAAGGAATTTACAGCGCTGTGCAGCATCTTGGTATTGACTGGGGTTACGTGGGCACACAGCTTGAGCAGGAGGGAGTGGATTCCTTCAAGAAGAGTTTCGATAGCTTGCTCGATACCCTTCAAGAGAAAGCAAATTCTCTTAAGCTCCTTAGCCTGTAAAAAGCGTACGACGCGGTTGATTGGTAGAATGGTGAGTTAATAAATGGACTGGGTTTCTAGTCCTTGGTGTAAAGCCAGTTGTGGTGAGTGCGAGCGCTTTGTAAGAATACTCTTCTGTACGATAACATTTGTCAATTGTGTTTCGAAAACCAAAATGATCCAGGTTTTTGTCTGGTCTCGTTTTTGATCACCCAATTCCTAGATGCTTGAAAAATATAGTAAAAACTTATATGAGACCGTCTCATGGCATGAGACAACACAAATTAACACATTCCTTTACCAAAGTGTTAATGAGTCAATGTCCTAATTATATACATTTTCATTGTCGATGGTTTCATGCAAGACCTGCCAGAAAAAAAGTGGCATGCCTTTATCTCCAACCTTGTATAACTGTATAACAAGCCAATTTAATAAATAAAAATTAAGTGAAATGGGCCTATATTTGCATGCATCCTATCAAACCTATATTTGAAATGGGCCAATATTTGTAAAAGATAGGGAAAATAGACTTTTTTGTCCTTTAAGTTTCATTGACTTTGATTTTCGTCCTCTTAAATTTTAAATTTTGAAAATTGTCCGCTAAGTTATATATTTTTGTGATTTTCGTCCCCCGGCCTGCTACTGCAGGTCACCCATCCGGTCACCGATGTGGCACAATTTTTCTTTTTTTATATTTTATTATGATATATAAATTTACATGTAAATTTCTGATTGGTTGGTACTTATATCCTTTATATAAATTAAATCAAATTTCTAAAAACAATGAATTTTTTTTAATTAGATTATAAAATCTTATTATAAATTGAAAATTTCAATATAAATATTATTATAAATTGAATCTTATCATTATTAATTGAAATATTATTATAAAAATAGAAATATTATTATAAATTGAATCTTATCATTATAAATTGGAAAATATCAATATAAAAATATAAATATTATTATAGATTAAATCTTATCAATATTAATAGATTAACTAATTTCTGAATATTAATTATATTAATTAATTTTGAATGTTAATTTCTGCAATCCCACCTCCCCCAATAGCAAACCCACGCCCCCCTCTCTGCAAAAAGGATCTCCACCACCCGTCGCCGCCGTCGTCCTCGAATCCCACCGTCGGCGCTGCAAAACCAAGTAATATTGCGAGCCTGTAGTAAAATTCGATTCCCAAAGCTTGCGTCGGCCGAAATGAATGGTGCTCGTTGAAATTTCAGAGCTGCCCAAATTCAGCTCGCCGGAGCTGAAACTCTTCGCGGGAATTCGAAGAAGACGACGCCAGGAATTGAAGCAAGCCGCACCGGAGAAGCTCCAATTCGAAGATTGGTCAGAAATTCGCGAGCGTCAGAAAGCTTGACCAGAAATTTATGACTCTGGAAATTGGAGCTTACACCTGCGCGTTAATGGAGATACCGTCGCGGGAAGAAATTCGAGCTCACGTCTGTATCTCATCGCCGAAAAGCTTTGCAAGCGACACCAGAATCGAAGCTCATCACCAAAGAAGCTTTGCACCGGAATTTCAGAACAAAGTCGGAAGTTTATTTGCCGGAAATTGAATTGACCGGAGCTGGAAGAAAATCTGCCGCAAAGGGGGGAGCATTTGGGCAAACTGGAGCCCACTTCATTGGACTCGGTGACACGTTTACAAAAGAGAGAAAGCCGCCCGCGAGTCTACGTCGGCGTTGGCGGTTTGAGAGGGGGGAAGTGTGGTGGAGGTGGTGCGGCGGTGGTACGACGGCCGGGTCCTTTCAGATTTTTTTTAAATGAATTTTCTTTAATTTTTCATTTACATTTAATGAAATATTCAATGTAAATATGACATGTAAATATTCACCAATAATATACTTCCAAGTATGATATCTCACATAATAAAACAAATTTAAAATAGAAAATTAGTGCCACGTCATTAGGTAACCGGATGGTGACCTGCAGTAGCAGGTCGAGGGGACGAAAATCACAAAAAAATTACAACTTAACAGACGATTTTCAAAATTCAAAATTTAAGAGGACGAAAATCAAAGTCAATGAAATTTAAAGGACAAAAAAGTCTATTTTCCCTAAAAGTTATCCACGATTTTAAGTTCAGTTTTAATATTTTCAAAACACATACTAACTAACAAGTGTTTTTTTTTAGGTATTTTTATTGGGTTTAGTTACATACAAGGATAAAAATATCAGGATATATCACCGATATATACATTTTTCGTGGTCACCGATATCGATATTGGGGGGTGATTAGACGTGAAATTGTTGGAATTTATAGCTCGAAATGCCCGTGTTTTGATTGATTTATAAGAGTATTTAGAGTCATTTGAGTATCATTTTCATAAACTAATGAATTTGTCTCTTTGATGCTCATAGAAGGATAGAGGGCGAAAAGAGGAGTTCGTAGGACTTTGAATCGACTCAAACGGGTGCCCGGATGAGAAGATATCGAAGAAATACGAAAAATATTAGTTCGAGGGAGCAAAAATATCATTGGAGTACACAAGCGAGAAGAACTCGTGCACTCAGTGCACGAGTGGTCGAGCAAAGTGCTCGAGCAAACCTTGGTCGTGCACGAAGTGCACGAGTGCTCGCGCATAGTGCTCGAGCAGGTTCAAGTTGTGCGCTTGGTGCACGAGCTCGAGTACTCGTGCACTTTTTGGTCTCTGGAAGTTCAGGGCGCTCGAGTGGAATGCGCTCGTGCACCTAGTGCACGAGCTCTGCTCGAGCAAGCGTGGATTTTGGCCCATGAACTCCCGATTCGACCCGTTGCTTATTTATACCCCTTCCAAACACGATTTTGAGTACCACTTCACACTTAGAGTTCGTTTTTGGAGAGAGAAGAGCACCGAGAGTCGAGCAAGATTATTTTACGTGTAATCGAGGTTTCTACGTTACGAATTCATTGTTTAAACTTAGATTTTTGGATTTCTTTCTTTCGTTTTGCAACAAGTGTTACGTGAGACTTTTGATTCTATCTTTAATTCAATTTTTGTTCTTAGATTAAAATTCTTTCTTTCAAAACCCTAGTTTATGCTTTTTAGTTTTTCACTTCAAATAATTATATTTTCGTTCGTTGCTTGTTTAATTGTTTTTGTTACCGTTAAAACCATATTTAGCTAAAACCCTTGCATGCTTGGGGTAGGATGAACTCGTAGAAGTAGGACGTTGGTACATAATTAGGGTAACACGTGATGTTTAGTTTTAATCGATCCTCTTAATTAATGAACGCTTAAAATGAATTCCGAATTCACCTTTGAATTTCGTACGAAAATTGTTAGAGAGATGACGACCTTACCACTCTTTAATAACTAGTAGGCTTAACGAGAGGGTTTAGAAGGAGTTTATTCATCTACCGGTTTATCTAGGGAGGACGACCGCATCACCTTAGTTAAATTAGAGTCTCTGTAATTAAGCACAATCTATTAACTTGTTTAGTGGATTAGTGAAGTCGATTGATAGGATAAAGTATTAGGGTTTAATTCTTGAGCTTTTCATCTTACAATCTTATACTTAGGTTATTTCTTGCACATCACGATTATTTTGATTATGTGTCGGCTCCGTTAGTATACGTAGAAATTCCTATCCTGAGCATCACCATCACATATTTGAATACAAACCTTAGTTAATTCGTTTCATTCATTCTTTAGTTTAATTTAGTTTAGAATTAATTCTTTAAAAATCCAAAAACACGCATTCATATTAATTACGACACGTAGATCTTCAGAGATCTATTCGCATACATTCCTTCCTTTGGGTTCAATACTACTTGGTCTCTATACTTGCCCATACTACTGTGATTCCGTACTCTTGCAGGGTAACTACTAGTAAAAAACTAGTATTTTCAGTTCAAGTCAATGACGCAGTTGCCGGGGATGGCAATGTATGTCATTTGAATAGGACTTGTAGATAGCTTAGTAGTTAGTAGTGAGTGTTTTATTTTTCTGTTAATTCTTACGTGTTCGGCAGTTGCATTTTGATTCTTCTGTTAGTGTTCTAGGTTTATGAAAACATACTCGCAAGGAGATACGAGTGAGGAGAGAATACCGCTAGATCCTGAGATAATAGCAAGAAGAAATCGAGCCTTCTTAAGAAGGATGAATACTGCCGGAGGAGAGAACGATAACATGGACATCATCAATGAGTTGGATGATGCTGCAGGTGAGTTTAATCAGGCAGTGGACCGGGTTGCGGGCACTGGAGAGAATAGCATAAGAATCAAGTTCCGTCAGGGAAAAGCCAGAGCCTAAACCCGGCTACACATAATCATAACAATCCAGCTCATAACCTTGTTCAACATCCTCAAAACAACCCTGTCTACCCACAAAACAACCACCCGTATCCACCATACCCATACCCACCATATCCTTATCCACCTTACTCGTATCCTCCGCCTCCTGCTTACAACCCACCTCCAGGTCTGCAAGTACCTCTACCACCCGTATATCCTCAACACGTTCCTCAGAACGCTGATCCGGGTATGACAATCAGAGGAAGGTTTGCGGCACAGCCACTACGGTATTACGATGGAGTGACATTGCCTCCGGTAGAGGCAAACAACTTCTCAATTTCCCCAGGAATCCTGAAGCTACTTACAGAGAATTAATTCAAGGGAGAGGTCGGGAAGGAGAATCCTCATACTTATCTAAGGAGTTTTCTGATGATTTCCTCGATTTTCAATTATAACGGCATGTCTGAAGATGCTAAAAGGCTCGGGCTGTTCCCATTCTCTTTAACGGGAATAGCAAAGGAGTGGTATGATAACACGCTCCCACGGGGAGGTGTAACCACATGGGCTGAGCTCGAGCGTCTGTTCCTCGAACGATTTTACCCTCCGTCTAGAACGATCAAAGTAAGACTAGAGATCTCATCTTTCAAGCAGAAGCCAGGAGAGGACTTACGTCAAGCTTGGGAGAGATACTCTAACATGCTCATTGCGTGCCCGTAGCACGGGTACAACGAGGGGGATGTCATGGCTTTCTTCTACTGTGGAGCCAACAAGGCGGGTCAAGATCACCTTGACGCGTGTGCTAGTAGAGCATTCCTGAACAGTGGTACAGCTAGGTGCAGAGAAATTGTGGATAACATAGTCAAGAATGCCGGGCAATGGAACGAGGACCCAGAATTTCAGAGAGCATATCAGTTGGAGGAGAATGAGGGAACGAGGAAGCTATTGATGGCGATGATGGAGAAGATAAGTAACCTCGAGATGGGACAAAATCTGGTTGGAGGGAATACCGTAGTGAGTGAGAAAGTCGACCAAACCACGATGTTGGTGAACGAATCTAATCGTAAGGATTAGTGGCTGTTTTAATCCGTTTTTACGTCACCAATCAATAACGTGTGATTGATTACCACCGTAGATGGTAAATCGGGGTTTGGATTTATCGAATTTGTAAATTCGGTAGTCGAAATTGGACTTGTTTCGTGTATGTGTGAGTTTGGGTGTGTTTGTGTGTAATTTTTGTCTGAAATTCGAAAATTATATAAGTAAGCTGGAGAACAACTATTTATAGAGACTAGCAAGCATGTGGTGTCCAAGACTCTTGGTCTCCCTAGCCTGCATGCTTGACATGTGTCCCTTTGATCTTATCTAAGCTGAATCTTAGTTACAAAGTTTTCTTTGGTCTTATCTCGGACTCATTGTTGTTCGCCTAAGTCGGCTTGATTGATCTTGTTGATTCTCCAACTGAAAGTTGTTCGCCTCTTGAGGTTGTACTTTGGAAGTTGCTCGCCTTATGGCTTTGTTCAGCTTGGCTTTGGGATCTTTGTCCTTTGTTCACTTGTACACACCTCCTTGGCTATTTGTTGTGTCATATTTTGACCAAGTTGTTCGACATTGATGACTTCACAGTTGGCTCATTCTTGGTCTCGGGTCTAAATTCCTGTTCGCCCATAAGTTGTTCGTCGGGGAGTTGTTCGTCACTTTATACACCTCCAAAATTGGTAGATGCACCCCAACTTAATTTTCTTTGTTGATTACCCTTGATTTGAGGTTGGTTCTTCATAATCTTTGATGTAGCTTTAATCCTTGTTCGCCATTTATTGACTTATGTTCGCCTATCAACAATTGCCCCCTATCCTGGCTATATGTTGCCCCAGACGAGCAACTTTGTGGCGAGCAACTATAGTTAGGATATCAAAATGACGAGGGTTGGGGCGAACATCATTGGCTTGGGCGAGCAACTTATGGTCTGTCGTTTCGTCTTCCCAAGGTCTGGGAGTTGTACGAAGATGACGTGGGCGGCATGGCTGTGCGCCGCCCACGCGCGAGCAATCCCGAGGCCACGCGCCTCTATAATTATATATAGGTCCCTGAATTTTTGAACTTATACGGAAATTACCCCGTTTTCTCTCAATTTGGCCCCAGGGCTTTTGGGAAGTTTCGCCTGGGACCCCGCTTTTGCTTGGGGTATAAATAGTGGGAAAACTGAAAATTTTCCCACTTTTCCCCCTCTTGCAATAGTTCTCCGGCGAATTCTTCCTTCCTCCGGCGATTTCGAGCTTTCCGGCGTCCGTTCTTCAACGTTTGGCTTCAAATTTCCATTCCCAGGTAGTTATTTTTCTTCTTCTCTATCTTTTCTTCGAAAATTCTTTCTACCGCCGTGTAGACCCAAACGCCTCCGTCTTCTCCGGGAAAACGCCGCCGTCTGCAACACTATCCGCCACCGCCTAGATTTATCCTCTCCCTCCTATGTCTTCGCAATCGAGCAATAAAGCTGAGGAGACCCTAGATCCCCTTTTTCCCGTTGCGGTCCCCATCGATCAACCTCCCCTCGAGATTTCTTCGGCGTCGGATCATCACGTGGATTCAGTTGTTCGCTCTGTGGAGGACACCGGTGCGGGCCCATCTGGGAGAGAATTAGTAGCTGCGGCGAACAACAATTTGGACGCTGGCTCTTCGTCCTCTGCCGAATCTAGAGATCCAGACCTTAACGAACTCACTCGCGAGTTCTTGGAGAGCATTAACTTCCCATCCCCAAGGATGCGGGAAAATGAGATCCCAGCAGGGGTTGCTCGTCTATTTGAATGGCGAGCATATGCTGAACGATATGCGAACAGCTTTTCCCGTCCCCAGAGACAAATAATGGATAAGGTGAAAACTGGATTCCAGGCGAGCAAGATAAAAAGTGTTGTTCGCGAAGATGAACTGGACTCCATCCGAAAGGAATATAAAATCCCATTTGATATTCACATGTGGGCTCCTCAGAGGAGGGAAAGAGCTGATCGCCCACCCCCAGGATGCACGGCGATCAACATTCACACTTTAATTGCTGGATTAAAGCTGCCTCTCCCACCCGTTGTTGGTCGATTCCTGGAGGCGACCAACTTGGCCATCACCCAAATTACTCCAATTGGGTGGATGAACCTTTTGGGCTCCATGTGCCTGTTCGCCTTGGAGGGGTACGTTGATCGGATCACTGCGGAAGAGATCAACTACCTGATGACAATCACAAGCTGCCCCTTGGGAGAAGAAGGCTATTACTATCTCAAGGCCAGGACTGGGTTGAAAATGGTAGAAGAAGTGCCGAACAAGATTCGAGACTGGAAGCAACACTTCTTCTGGATTGGGGGTGACTGGCGAGCATCTTCTGGTCCACACGGCGGCCCTGGACGAATAAATTCTCCAGCAGCCTATGGAAAATTGAAACGTAAGTTTGTTTCTTGCTCGCCTTTGGGCTAAGTAGTTCTAATTTAACTTTTCTTGTTTGTTCGCAGGCCCTCGTCTACCCAAGTGGGATTCGAAAGAGGAGGAGTTGAGCTCGGAGTTTCAATTTACTTCGTGCTTGGTCGGCCTTCGCAACCGGGCAGATAGGACTATTGACTATCTTTGCCGATCAAGGTGCCAAAAAGCTGCTCGCCTCCTGACTTATCCTCACCACCTGGAGGCTCAAGCTGAGGTGCCCCCAGGTATGAAAATTTCTAACTCCCTGCTCAAGTCTTGTTCGTCGTTAACTTGTATAACTTGCTCGTCTAATTCTTTTTTTTTTTTTTTTTTTTTTTTTTTTTTTAGGCGAACAAGTTACAGTTGCCATCCCTCCTTCATACACCCTCCTGGAGCAAAGGGTTCTCGAAATGGCACCGACTCGAGGGAAGAAAAGGAGAGGAGACCCTCCACAAAAGATGCTCGAGATGACGAACAAGCCCGAGGGGGCTAAGGTTCCAAGGCAGGCTGCTCCCCCCATTCAAATCCGTTCTCCTCCTGTCTCTCCCCCCCATGGGGGGAAGCGTTTAAAGAAAGCCGACGGGACTTCCTTGTCCCATGATGTCCCTGGCAAGGGGAAGGAGAAGGTGGGTTCGAGCCATGCTCGCCCAGAAGGGGACGTTGTTCGCCGTTCATCTGCCGAGCTCACCGAGAGGTCCGGCAAGGCGAGCAAAGATATAGGTTCCCCCAGGGGCCCCGAGGACATCACATACTTAGGTCGGGACGAGCGAAAATTTTCTGAGTAAGTTTCTGCTTTCTTGTCGAACAAGTTTTTCCTTTGCCCAATTTTCCAAGTATTGACCTTCTTTTTGTTCGCAGGTACCGGCCCAACGATTACCCAGGGCGAGCAGACCTGATTCACCAGTTTGCCTGCTCTAGGACTCCGACGAGTTTCCGTGATATAACGGACGACCACGTTCGCCGAGCAACTGAACTTGTTGCTCGGGCATGGTCGCGGCCACTGAACAAAGCGGTCCTCGCTCAGGGCCCCATTGATAATTTTCACTTATCAATGGTTCAAGCTGCAAACTCCCTTGTTTCAGCTCAAAGGGGGATGGCCCAGGTTGCCGAGCTAGAGGAGACTGCTCGTCATCATGCCGCCTCGATTCGCCAGCTCTCAGAGGAAAAAGATAGAATGGCGAACAACTTTAATGGGCAAATTGCTCGCCTTAAGGACCAATTGAAGTTGGCTGATAATCTGGAGAAGAAGCGCATTGAGGACTATCAGCTTGTCTCCAGCGAGCTTAAAGATACAAAGGCTGAGCTGCTCTCCTCAACGACTGCGCTGGATGAAGAGAGGAAGAGGAGAGAAGGAGCAGAAGAAGAAGTTGCTCGGCTAAAGAAGCAAATGTCTGAAATGCTCTCAAGGGAAGAAGCCGAGCAAGAATTTCAAGCTCGGAGTGGGCCCATCTCAAACTTGGGTTATATATGCGCCTATGCGGACAGCATTCGCACGGCGGACGCATATGACTTCAAGGATATGGTGGAGGAGATGTGCAAGGATCTGAATGAATTTCTAGAGAGCTATCCTCCGCCGAACAATATCGAGATTCAGCTGGCGGATTTGGCAGTACTAGGGGTCAAACTTGACAAACTCGACCCTAGTATTTCCATCACTCATCCTCCACCGATTATTGATGATGGCGAGCAAGGAGATGAGCCGGCTGCCACGGACGAGCAAATTGCTAAAGAGGCGGAGGATAAGGCAGCTGAAGACCTTGCTCGAGACATGATTGTCGACCCTTCTGCCGAGCAACCTCAAGATCCTCCTCCCGCCGAACAGCAGTAGTTTAGGACTTAGCCTTTTTTCTGTTTTCTTTTGTTTTCTTTGTAATAGTTGTTCGCTCCTTTTTGTAGTACTTGTAATGGCTGCTTCCAGCTTGTACTATTTTTGAGGCTTAATGCCTTCGATTAATGGAACGTCTTTCTCATGTTCGCTCATTTTCTTATATATGTTAATTGCCTTTACATTTCTATCAATGCCTTTACAATTATAACATATAATGTTGGGCTTTTGTTCGAATTGAACTTGCCTTCAATGGAATCAGGGTTCAGCCTTAGGTTCTGTTCATTTTAAAAAACGAACAACCTTTAAGTGGCTTTGGTCCTTAGGTTCTGTCCATTTGTAAAACGAACAACCTTTGAATGGACTTGTACCTCGAGCTTTTGGACTTTTCCTTTTTTGACGAACAACTATTATATTTACATTGCAAAAATAATTAAGTGTTGTAAGACTGTCCATCACTATCATATACAATCTGACGAACAGCTTTAAACACAAACTAAAACTTGCTCGCTTATAATATTTTTTTTGCCGAGCAACACTATCTATAAAACCCAAAAGCACTAGCACCAGACTATACAATGTGCCGAGCAACTTTTGAATCTATACTTAAGAAAATTTAAAAAATTAGGCAAGTTTTTAGCCTTCTTAGCCTTCCTTCAGCTCATATGCGTCCCTTGCCCCCCAAGACAGTTGTTCGCCCAACTTTATTGATAGTATTTCTTTAGATGTACAGCATTCCAGGAGTATTGGGCCGGCTTGCCTTCCATGTCCTCAATATCGTATACGCCATTGATGTATTTTTCTGTTATACGATACGGGCCCTCCCAAGTTGGTCCCAATACACCTGTAGATTGGGCGAGCAACTTTCTTAGAACCAAATCTCCAACTCTGAATTCCCTAACTTTGACATGGGAATTATAGTAACGTTCTGCTCGCTGCTTGTATGTGGCATTTTTTAGCTCGGCGTTCAACCTTTTTTCTTCGAGTAAATCCAATTCAGCATTTAGAGCAGAGTTGTTCGCCTGTTCATCAAAGTTGGTCGTCCTAAATGTAGTGGCCTTTAACTCAATTGGTATTACAGCCTCTGTCCCGAAAGCCATTGCAAAGGGTGTTTCTCCGGTGCTAGACCTGGGAGAAACTCTGTACGCCCATAAGACTTCCGGAAGTTCTGTAGACCAACTGCTTTTACTCTCCGCCAGTCGCACTTTTAATGTATGCTTTATGATTTTATTCACAGCTTCAACTTGTCCATTCGACTGGGGGTGATAAGGTGTGGAGTAATGTTTCTTGATTCCCCACTTCGTACAGAATTCTCTCAACTCTTGTCCATCAAATTGTGGACCATTGTCTGTCACAATTGCCTGTGGAACTCCAAAACGACAGACAATATTCTTCCAAATAAAGTTGATCATCTTCTGCTGTGTGATATTCACCATGGCCTCTGCTTCCGCCCATTTTATGTAATAATCGACTGCCACGACGGCGAATCGAACATTTCCAACTCCAGCCGGGAAAGGACCAATGATGTCCATCCCCCATCTTGCAAAAGGCCATGGGCTGTATACTGACACAAGTTCTTGAGCCGGGGTATGGATACCTGGGGCAAAAATCTGACATTGATGGCAAGTCTTGGCTTTTTTGATTGCGTCTTGACGTAAAGTCGGCCAATAATAGCCTTGTCTGATTGTCTTGTATGCCAAAGCTTGCCCCCCAGTATGATTTCCACATACTCCAGCATGTATCTCTTCGAGTACCGCTTGCCCTTGCCCCCTAGGCAAACATTTGAGAAGTGGGATTGATATTCCCCTTTTGAAGAGTTGCTCGCCTACCAGAGTATATCTGGCGGCTCGCTTTATTAGCTTGGCAGCTTCAAAAGGATTGTTTGGTTTTTCCCCACTTTTCAAGTATTTGACTATACTTGTTCTCCAGTCTTCTTTTTCACTGGTTTGATCGTCGAGTTGATTGACATTATAGCTTACTGTTGATGGATCTTTCATCTTTGTAACTATAATATCTGCCAACTCTACGGGGCCTTCACTTGTTGCTAGTCGGGCAAGTGCGTCTGCTTGAGTGTTGCTCGTCCTTGGAATTTGCTGTATGAAAACTTGCTGCAACATGGACATCAGGTGAGCAACAATCCGCTGATATTCGATCATGTGATCATCTTTTGCTTCGTATTCACCTCGGACTTGATTCACGATCAATTGTGAGTCGCCAAATATTTGCAAGCGTCTGACACCAACTGCGAGTGATAGGTGGAGACCAGCAATAAGAGCTTCATACTCAGCTTCGTTGTTGGTTGCCATGAAACCAAATCTGATCGCCGAGGTGAATACTTGTCTGTCTGGACTTATTAATACCACTCCTGCCCCCGAGGCTATGTTGGTTGATGATCCGTCCACATAGAGATGCCAAGGATGATCAAGTCCTCTCGTCGGATCTGGTGGGAAAGTTAGTTCGACTATAAAGTCGGCTAATGCTTGCCCTTTGATCGCTGTTCGAGGAGCATAGGTCACTCCGAATTGGCTAATCTCTAGTGACCATCTTAAGAGACGACCTGCAGTGTCGGGGCGATGGAGAATTTGCCTGAGCGGGAAAGTTGTTAGAACTTCGACTTGATGGTCGAAGAAATATGGTCGTAACTTTCTCACGCTCATAACCAAAGCATATGCCAGCTTTTCGGTCGGGGCATATTTGATCTCTGCTTCGTGTAAAACTTGGCTGACATAATAGATTGGTTGATGGAATTTGCCGTCCTCCCGCACCAAAACAGAACTGATGGCAACTTCTGATGCGGCTAAGTATAGAAAGAGCTTTTCTCCTGGGATTGGTTTTGATAGGATTTTGACATCTCCCAGGTAGTCTTTAAGTTGATCGAAGGCCGCTTGACAGTTGTTACTCCATGCAAACTTCCCTTTTTTGACGGCCTCGAAAAATGGACGGCACTTATCCCCCGACCTGGATATGAACCGGTTTAATGCTGCTAGGCACCCGGTGAGTCTTTGCACCTCTTTCACCGAACGTGGTGGTAGCATATCCAGGATGGCTTTAACTTTTGAAGGGTTGGCCTCAATTCCCCGCTGGCTAACAAGATGACCCAAGAATTTTCCTGAGTGGACTCCAAAGCTGCTTTTCTTTGGATTCAACTTCATGTTATAGTGTCGAAGAATTTCGAACACTTGAGTCAGATGTTGAAGATGGTCCTCCTTCCTGGGACTTTTGACCACGATATCGTCTACATAGACTTCAACCGTGTCTCCAATTTGTTGATCAAACATCTTGTTCACCAGCCTTTGGTATGTTGCTCCGGCATTTATGAGGCCAAATGGCATTCTCTTCCAACACAGCAAGTTTTTGTTAGTATAAAAAGCTGTGCTTTCTTGATCGTCGGGATGCATTGGGATTTGATGATACCCTGCAAAAGCATCCATGAATGTTAGCATCTCGTGACCCGCAGTGCTGTCCACCAATTGATCGATATGTGGGAGAGGAAAATTGTCCTTCGGGCATGCTGCATTCAGATCCGTGAAATCTATGCATAGCCTCCAGGTCCCGTTTGGTTTCCTCACGAGTACTGGGTTTGCTACCCATTGTGGACAGAGTGCTTGTCGGATGAGATCGTTGTCTAGCAACTTTCTAACTTCTTCATTTAAAGCCTGATATTTGTCTGGGCCGTACTTCCTCCGCTTTTGATGGACGGGCTTTCTGGCTTGGTTTATATTTAGCTTGTGACAAGCATGTTTTGGATCTATCCCCACCATATCTGCATGAGACCAAGCAAAGACATCTAGATTCTTGGTGAGGAAATCTTTCATTCGGGATCTGTAAGGCTCTGGGAGCTCAGATCCTATGAATAATTCAAGATCTTCGCTGTTGGGATTAACTTTGAACGCCTCCAGCTCTTCGACTGGAGTTGCTCGTCGTTTTTGTCCCTTCCAACGGGGATCAAGTATGGGTTCCTCAGGGTTGGAATCATTTTCGATGTCCATGGGTTCTGCCCCCAGGCGGGGTTCTAGATCATCAGTTGGCTTCGTCCTATTGTTGTTCGTTTGTACTTGGCCCTCCAAGTCCTCCACTGAAGGTTGGTCGTCACCACCCCTTTGTTGTTCGTTAGATGGAGGTTCCTCGCGGGTGGTAACAAGTTGTTCGTCCAACACTTGCTCGTCCAAGTGTTGTTCGTCCGCATCCATGTGGTCGTCTATGTCCATCATGTTGTTTAGTATTGATGGTTCGTTGATGGGATAACTTGTTGCTTCCATCATGGATATTTGTACAAATTTTGCTCGTAGTTGTTGGACGCATTCTCGTGCTCTCCGTTGGTCTCCTTTAATTGTGCCTGTTCCACTAGCTGTTGGAAATTTCAAACAATAGTGGTAAGTGGAACACGCAGCTTTAAATTCATTAAGAAAAGGTCGGCCAAGAAACCCGTTATAGGTCGACTCCTGGTCTACAACCAGGAAATCTACCATTCTTGTTATATTTCTTTCGGGTTCATCGGCCGTTACAAGTTGTACAGCTAATGTTACAATTCCCAACGGTGTTGTCACAGCATTCCCGAAGCCTACGATTCTATGTGTTGTATTTCGAACATAACCCGAATAATCTCCCAGATTATCGAGGGTCTTCTTGAATAAGATGTTCGTGTAAGCTCCGGTGTCCACCAACAGTCTATGGACTCTGGTCCCCATAATCTTGGCACAGATTACGAGCGAATCATTGTGTGGGGTTAAGACGCCTTCAAGGTCTTTTTCAGTGAAAGTTAATTCTGCCGTTTGCATGATAGACGGCTTAACTCCCATCTCTTGTACTTGGCCAATCGCTCGTAACTCCGCTTTCCTCTTCCGGTTAGATTCAGGTGGTTGTCCATCAAAACACCCTCCCGCGGGACCTGCGGGTTCCATCATGAACAAATCTTCTAAAGGTTGGGCTGGCATATTGGGAACTGGTCGCCCGGGTCTGTTGTTTCTCTGGGATTGACCATCCTCTTCGTCTTCTGAGTTGTTCTCCCGGGCTCTTTTCCCAGGTTGCCTTTTGACGAAATCGGAGAGCTTCCCTTCTTCATAAAATCGCCAGAGTTGCTTAAGCAAATCTCTACACTCACTCGTAAAATGCCCCACACTTTGATGGTAGGCACAATACTTGTTCGGGTTGAGTTTGCCAGTATCCTGACGGATTTTACGTGGTGGGGAAAGCAACTCTTTCTCCTTTACACTTTCATACACAGTATCAACTGATACTGTCAATACTTGGTTCAATTTTTCTTTTAAATCCGATCCTTCGGTGAATGCTTTCATGTTTTTCGGGACCCTGTAGCTTGTCCCGACGGGCTTTTTGTTATTCTCCTTAGGATCAGCTTTGTTTTCCCCTAAATTTGTTTGTAGGGCCTCGTGCATGGAAACGAAAATGCCAGCTTGATTTCTGAACTCGGCATAAGTCTTTGGGCACTTCAGACGTACCTCCTTCCATAACTTCGACCCTTTTTTCAATCCGGCCATCACAGCGACGATCTTTGTATCTTCGCTCACCGGTTCTCCTTCTAGTAAAACTTTATCGAATCTTTCCATAAACGCCCGGTCAGTTTCATCATCATTTTGCCTCAAATCTGATAGCCGGTGTTTTTGGGAAAGATATGACCCCGCCGTTGAAAAGTGAGAAAGAAATTCTCGACTTAGTTGGACGAACGAGTGGATTGATGCCGGCGGCATTGATGAAAACCACTTGTGAACCCGATCGCCCAATGTTAATGGAAAATTCCGGCACTGGGTGGCGTCGCTGGCCCCCACAGAGACCATGTAGTCCGTATACTTCGTTAAGTGGACCCGGGGGTCGGCGATGCCTTCATATTGAATGCTAGCCGGAAATTGAATTTTTTTCTGGATTGGGGCCTTCAAAATATGAGCTGCCAAAGGTGAGGATGGCATGCTGGTCGTTCCCATCCCCCTTTGTTGGTCCAGTTGCCCCTGCATGTTCTCCACAGCCCTCCTTAGGCTTGATAATTCATCAAGAGGTGCCCCCTGACTTGGAGGCTGTTCGGCGAGCAAAGGCATTAACCTTTCTGCTCGTCGCAGTCCCTCACTTGGAGTGGGCACTTCCTGAGCTGGCCTCCTAATGTTGTTCGCCGCATTTGGCCCTAGGCGCCTGAAGGCTGACTGGGAGAGCCTTTCATGGACTGATGGGCGAGGCTGTTCAAAAGTTGCTCGCCCATCATCTGCTCCCCGGCGAGCAGCTTCCGGTCGGGGTTGGCTAAGTCTGTCTTGGGCACTGGAACGTGTTGTCCCATGGCTAGACATAGTTGTTCGTCCGCGACCAGACTCAGCCTGTACTTCTTGTTGGTCGACCACCTTGGCCTTTCCCTTGTTCCGTCTGACTTGGGCACTATCAACCTCTCGCTGTTCGCCCCTAGTGGTCCTGGGTCTAACAACTTCCAGGGACTTGTCCCTTGGCCTTGCTTGTGTTGGCCTAACCTGCTCTTGTTGCCTCTGGAGGGCCTGGAGAGCAGCAATGGTTTTGGCCAACTCGTTGGGGTTGTTCGCTAAAGCCTCCATCTCAGGGGGGAGGTTATGTGTTATGGCCGTATGTTGTGACCTGTTCGCATGTCTCGGGTCACGGTCCTGGTGGTCGGCCGACGTGGCTCGGGTCTGAGATGCTTTTTTCGACAATCGTGATCCTTGGGTCTCTTTAGATTGAGGCATTTCAATTTAAATTACTTCTTAATTTATAAATTGAAGAACACCAAGAACACCAAGAACACTTTTGTTTGTATCTTCAAATATTTCTTGAGATTTCCTTTGAATCTTCAAGTTTTCAACTTGAAGTTCTTGAGTAATCACACTAAATCGGAGGTTCGAACCCTCCTTCTAGCGCCAAATTGTTGGTGAACGAATCTAATCGTAAGGATTAGTGGCTGTTTTAATCCGTTTTTACGTCACCAATCAATAACGTGTGATTGATTACCACCGTAGATGGTAAATCGGGGTTTGGATTTATCGAATTTGTAAATTCGGTAGTCGAAATTGGACTTGTTTCGTGTATGTGTGAGTTTGGGTGTGTTTGTGTGTAATTTTTGTCTGAAATTCGAAAATTATATAAGTAAGCTGGAGAACAACTATTTATAGAGACTAGCAAGCATGTGGTGTCCAAGACTCTTGGTCTCCCTAGCCTGCATGCTTGACATGTGTCCCTTTGATCTTATCTAAGCTGAATCTTAGTTACAAAGTTTTCTTTGGTCTTATCTCGGACTCATTGTTGTTCGCCTAAGTCGGCTTGATTGATCTTGTTGATTCTCCAACTGAAAGTTGTTCGCCTCTTGAGGTTGTACTTTGGAAGTTGCTCGCCTTATGGCTTTGTTCAGCTTGGCTTTGGGATCTTTGTCCTTTGTTCACTTGTACACACCTCCTTGGCTATTTGTTGTGTCATATTTTGACCAAGTTGTTCGACATTGATGACTTCACAGTTGGCTCATTCTTGGTCTCGGGTCTAAATTCCTGTTCGCCCATAAGTTGTTCGTCGGGGAGTTGTTCGTCACTTTATACACCTCCAAAATTGGTAGATGCACCCCAACTTAATTTTCTTTGTTGATTACCCTTGATTTGAGGTTGGTTCTTCATAATCTTTGATGTAGCTTTAATCCTTGTTCGCCATTTATTGACTTATGTTCGCCTATCAACACACGAGTCAGTAAGAGGAGGCCAACTACATAGGAACGCCTAATTATAACCAAGGCGGGTACCCACAAGGTGGCAATCAATTTGGAAGACCTTCTTATGGCCAACCATTTGTACCACCTGGTCCACAACCTCCTCAAAATCAATGGAGGAATAACCAAGGATATCAAGGAGGCCAACAGCCTCCTCAGAACCAATGGAGGAAGAACGGGAATTTCTCATATGCCAATCCGAAGGCCGGAATCAAAGTTCCCCCAGGTGTTGATCCAGGTTCAAAACCCCCGGGTGTAGAAAGCGGTTCCTCAACTGAGGAGATGTTGAGAGCTATCCTTTAGAAGGTGGAGGAAGGAAGCAAGAGATTGTCCTCATTGGAGTATGATGTGAAAGAGTTGCACAAGAAAGGTGATCAGCGTGATCAAGAACTCCAAAGAAGGGACATTGATCTAAATAGAGCTCAATGACTTGATGGCGAATATACTCACTCCTACTAATCGCTCACCCGCAAGCGGACGGGTTCACTGTAGTATAAGTACGTATAATGACCAAGTATTATCGAACCCAAGGGGTGGAGTGTATGCGAATAGATCCCTGAAGATCTACGCGTCGTAGTTAATATGAGTGTATTGTTTTTGGATTTTTGGAAAGATTAATTAAAAGACTAAATTAAACTAAGTAAACTAAAATACTAAAGAAAACGAATTAACTACTGGTTGTTTTCAAATAATATATGATGATGCTCAGGATAGGAATCCCTACGTATACTAACGGAGCAGGTACATAATCAGAATAACTGTGACACACAAGAAATAACCTAAGTCTAAGAATGCAAGGTGAAAGCTCAAGATTCTAAACCCTAATACTTTACCCTAACACTCGACTTCACTAATCTACTAACAATTTAATAGATTGTGCTTAATTAATGAGACCCTAATTTAACTAAGGTGATGCGGTCGTCATCCTTCGCTAAACTGGTAGATGAATTAACCCTTCCTAAACCTTCTCGTTTAGTCTACTCGTTGTTAAAGAGTGATACGGTCGTCCTCTCTCTAACACTTTCATACGAAACTCAAAGGTAAATTTAAGGTTAATTATAAGAATTCATTAATCAAGAGAATTAAAACTAACGTCACGAATTACCCTAATTACGTACCCACATCCTACTTCTACGAGTTCATCCTACCATAAGCATGCAAGGGTTTTAGCCGGACATGGCTTTAACAAAAATAACAACGATTAAATAAGTAACGAACGAGAACATGATAATTAAAACGAAGAAGAAATCTAACATAAACTAGGGTTTAATGAAATAAAAGAATAAACTGAAATTAAATTAATAAAAATGAAGTATAAAGTATTTAACGTAGTCTAATTACTGAAAAGAAACTAAGAACTCGTATGAAAACCTCAACAAAACGTAAACGAAAACTTCCTTCTCTCCTTCCTCTCCAAAAACTAAGTCTAAATCTCGTGTGTGTGTCAAGTCGTCCTTTAAAACGAGTTTGGAAGAGGTATATATAGGTACCGGGTCGAAATGGAATCTCGTGGGCCGAAAAAACAAAATCTGGAAAATAGGCCTCGGAAGCGCTCGAGCTGTCCCGGTCGAGCGGGGCGCTCGAGCTTATGTGGTCGAACGGATTCATGGTCGAATGAGGCGCTTGAGCCGTGTTGCTCGAGCGGTTCACGAGGTCGAATGATGCGCTCGAGCTGTGCCCCTCGAGCGGCAAAAATGTTCTGTAAGTCCGGAGCGCTCAACCCTTTTTGCTCGAGCGAGGTGCTCGAGTGATGGTGCTCGAATGGCCTTCCTTCCTTGCAACTAACACTTTTCTTCTCACGTACTAATACCAATCATATTTCTTCGATATCTTCTCATCCGGGCATCTATCTTCTCATCCGGGCATCCGTTTGAGTCGATTCAAAGTCCTACGAACTCCGTTTTTCATCCTCGATTCACCTATGAGTATCAAAGAGACAAATTCATCAATGTATAGAAATGGTACTCATTTGGCTCTAAAAACTTAATAAAATCGACCAAAACTAGGGCATTTCTAGCTACGAATCATGACAATTTCACGCCTAATCAACCCCCCCAAACTTACCATATTGCTTGTCCTCAAGCAATGAAATAATAAGTCAAGTGAAATGTTTAGGGATGAGTCAAAGAATCAATCATGCAAGCTAATGAACTCGAGCTTCAAAAATCAATCACCCGTATACTCACTCACTTTCCTTTATCATACTCATGCAACAATAACAAGAAACACCAAGATCAAGCATTGATGTGCACTCAACGATGTGTTTCGCTCCCTCACAAGTGTATATCAATGATTAAGGGACTCACTCAAACAATCAATCACACAAATTGGCAGCCATAGGCTTGTAAGTGCTCTTAACTACGACCATACTCCAGAAATCAATGCCGAATCAAAAAGGACTTTTCTCAAGGTTGTAATGTAGGCTCTTTGGACAGGTGGGATAACAATATAGGGTAAAGTGACTAACGTGAATGGAGAATAGAAAATCAAACTTTAGCACTTCGAGTTTAGGAACAGAATACTTCAAACATTTTCAATCAACACTCTTTCAATTCCACTACTCTCAACACCTCTCACTTTTTTTTTTCAATCACTTTTTTTTTCTTTTTCGCACAACACATGAGCTCATTTTTTTTTCTTTTGCTCATTCTCAATTTTTTTTCTCTTTTTCCCACATCTCATAACTTCATCACACCTTCTTCTCATATTCACTCAACAAACAACCTTTTCCTTTTTCAACTCAATTCACTCCCTTCACATTCACACTTTCCTATTCTTCACTCAAATTGGGACAAAAAGGCTTAAGAATTGGAATAGTGTTCATATGTGCTAGCAAATAAAATAAGCTTTAGGCTCAAAGGGGCTAACAAGGGATTCAATGTCATTGGTAAGGAAAATTTTGGCTAAGTGACTCAATAAAATCAAAGATGGCCTAAGATCCTATTCGACATATCAAACTAGACACAATCAAGAAGCAAGAGCACACACAAGTTATAGCATCCTCTAAAGTGATGATTCACTCACAAACGAAGAGATTAATTCATGCATCAAAATCTCATAAGGCTCAAGTCTCTCGGCTTTCACATCCATGCTAGTCTAGTTCATTCTCACAATCATCACACAAGCACTCAGAAGGAAAATTTGTAAGCATACGGGTTCTCTCTCATATCAACTCTAACTCAAACACTCACACAATAAATTCCTAACCCAACCTCACAACTCAACTCTACTCATCACGTCATACTCAAAGATAGCAATCAACAAGTAGAAGGTAGTTGATAGGCATGAAATATGCAATAGCATGTCAAATCAAAATCACCCCAAGGAGTATCTCAACAAACCAATAATCAATCAAACTCAACTCAAAGATAAGGGCGTGCATGCATGTGCAATGTAACAAGAAACATAAAAAAAACTCCACCCCCCAAACTTCGACCTTACTGGAGGTCTAAGTTTGGGGTTGTGGGTTACCTCAATCAAACTATTCAGTTTCTCTCAATAGCTTTGCACACTCCTTTGTCTCAAGTTGGTTCCTTCAATCTGAATAACTCCATGATACCTTTACTCCTTTAGAGACAAGCCTACAAATTAAAAACTCTCAAGTACAAGGTTAAACATACGACTCAAAATAACTCCCTAATAACTAAAAAAACTCAAAGCAAATAAAAATTAATGGGTTGCCTCCCATTCAGCGCTATTTTTAAGGTCCTCATGCCGGACCGAGCTCAAAGGAGCTTATGGGACATCATACTCACAAATACCTCCCTTACTCTCATAAGAGTGGTGCTTGCATGTCTTTCCTTGGTGCCCCACCATCATGAGCCCTTTTGCTTCCTTCCCCACCTCAAGTGGTATAGGTCTCAACTCCTTCTCACCTTTATCTGGAGGAGTCTTACTAAACAATTTCTTGAGTTTGGACTTTTTCTTTTTAACTCCTCCTTTCCCTTCTAACTGGACCACGTCCACTTTCTTCACCTCTTCATCCTTCAACTTCTTCACTTTATCCCTATAAAAATAATCAAGATCATAATGCTCATGGGTTAAATAATCAAGTGAAGGACTAACAAAATCATGAATATGAGAAGGATTAGGGATAGGAGGTGCGTCTTCAACACGAGGATCAATGACATCCATGCAATACAAACTCTCATCCTCCTTCGGGTGCTTCATGGCTTCATATAGGGAGATCTTCACTTCTTGATCATCAACCTTCAACGTAATCTTCCCATTTGCCACGTCTAGCACCATCCCCGCCGTAGCTAAGAACGGTCTTCCCAAGATCAGGGGCACGTGCTCATCTTCCTCCATCTCTAGAACCACAAAGTCGGCTGGAAAAATGTGATCTCCAACTCTCACTAGGACGTCTTCAACCACACCTTGAGGTCGAGTAATAGACCGATCGGCAAGTTGAAGCGTCATCATTGTGGGTTGAAGTTCACCACCTTCCAACTTCTTGAAAAGCGACAAGGGCATGAGATTGATGCTCGCCCCTAAATCACATAGCGCTCCTTTCTTGATCCCGTTCCCAATGTCACATAGGATCGTGAAGCTCCCTGGATCCTTCAGCTTCGGTGGAAGCGCCTTGTGCACTAATGCACTCACCTCGTGGTTCAGCTGCACCAACTTTGGCTCATCCACTCGCCGTCTTTTCGCAATCAAGTCCTTCAGAAACTTTGCATAATGCGGCATCTGTTCCAAAGCATCATAAAAAGGAATGTTAATGTGTAGCTTTTTAAAAACGTCAAGGAATTTAGCAAACTTCTCATCAAGCTTCTTTTTCATGAAGCGTTGTGGATACGGGACTGGTATCACAGATTTGGGTACCCCCCATTCATCTCTTTCTGTTTCTTTCACTTTATCCCTTGCTTCCTTTACCTTTTTCCACTTAGGAACTCTCTCAATCTCCTCACTTTCCTTACCTTTCTCCTCAAGCTCTTTGCTCGCTTGAGTGCTCTCACCCTCAACCTTCTTCTCAATCCCTTCACTTTCAATCCCCTTCTCAACTTGGGGCGTCTCAGAATCAGCAGGCATCTGAGGACCTTTATAGTTGGTTCCACTTCTTAACTGGATAGCCTTGCAATGCTCTTTTGGGTTCCCCTCCGGCATGGAAGGATATTTTCCCGGCTCTCTATTCAACGACTTTGCAATCTGGCTCATCTGGAACTCTATAGAAGTGAACCTTCGATTGTTCTCTTGTTGAGTTCTAGTCCACTCAACGTTCATCTTTTGGAGCTCTTAATCACGTTGATCACCCTTTTTATGCAACTCTTTCACATCGTACTCCAAGTATGACAACCTCTTACTTCCTTCCTCCACCTTCTGAAGGATAGCTCTCAACATCTCCTCGGTTGATGCACCGCCTTCTCCACCAGGAGGTTTAGACCCCGGATCAACACCTGCAGGAACAGTAATACCAGCTTTTGGGTTAGCATAAGAAAAGTTCTCATTCTTCCTCCATGTGTTTTGAGGAGGCTGCTGGCCTCCTTGAACTCCTTGTGTGTTCCTCCATTGATTTTGAGGCGGCTGTGGCCCTGGAGGTGCAAATGGTTGGCCATAAGGAGGCCTTCCATACTGATTACCACCTTGGTAGCCATTCTGATTATAATACGGTCCTCCCATGTAATTGGCTACCTCTTGCTGTCCACTTGGCTGGTCTACTCTCTCATTCTCTACTGCATGCTCTCCAACCATACTCTTCCCCAACTCGAGGTTGTTGATCTTCTCCATCATGGCCATCAATAGCCTTCTCGTTCCTTCACCCTCTTCAGCCTGATGAACTCTCTGAAAATCTGGATCTCCATTCCAAGCCCCGACATTCGTGACAATGTTGTCCACGATCTCTCTACACCTCTCTATGCCTTGATTCAGGAATGCTCTGCCCGCACAGGCGTCTAAATGGTCTTGACCCGCCTTGTTGGCACCACTGTAGAAGAATGCCATAATATCCCCCTCATTGTACCCGTGCTGCGGGCACTCTATCAGCATGTTTGAGTATCTCTCCCACGCTTGACGTAGGTCCTCTCCTTGCTTCTGGCGGAAGGAAGAGATCTCAATCCTAGCCTTGATCGTCCTAGATGGAGGGTAGAATCGCTTGAGGAACAGACGCTCGAGCTCGGCCCAAGTGGTAATACCTCCCCGCGGGAGCGTATTATCGTACCACTCCTTAGCTATTCCCGTCAATGAGAATGGGAACAGCCTAAGCCTCTTGGCATCTTCAGACATGCCATTGTAATTAAATGTGGAGGCTATCATGAGAAAACTCCTCAGGTGAGTGAGGATTCTCCTTCCCGATCACCCCCTTGAACTGATTCTCGGTAAGCAACTTTAGAATTCCCGGGGAAATCAAGAAATTGTTCGTCTCAACTGGAGGTAAAGCCACTCCATCATAGTACCGTTGCGGCTGCGCCGCAAACCTGCCCCGAATTGCCATATTCTGATCTGCGTTCTGGGGCACAGACTGAGGAGCAACAGGTGGTGCTGGTACTTGTTGAACTGGAGGTGGTTGGTACACAGGTGGTGGATGATATGGGTATGGTGGGTATGGGTAATGTTGGTATACTGGGTTGTTGAAAGGGTTATTTGGGTTTTGTGGGTAAGCATGGTTGTTCAGAGGATTATGGACAAAATTCTGAGCTGGATTGATAACGTTTTGTGCACCCGGGTTTTGGCTCTGACTATCCCCTAACGGATCTTGGTTCTTACTAGTGTTGTCATCAGTGCCGTCAACCCGGTTCAACCCCTGGTTAAACTCATTCTCGGCATCTTCCAACTCATTATTGATGTCCATTGGTTCTTTCCCTAAGTCGGCCGCGTTCATCCTTCTCAAGAAGGCTCGGTTCCTTCTAGCTATTGTCTCAGGATCTGCAGGTAACCTCTCTTCGCTCGTATTGCCTTGTGAGCGTGTTTTCATAAACTTGAAACACTAGCAGAAGGATCAAAACGCAACTGCCGGAAAAATAAAAATAAAAATAAAACAGAAAAGAAAGAGGCACTCACTACTAACTACTAAGCTATCGACAAATCCTATTAAAAAAGCATACAATGCCATCCCCGGCAACGGCGCCATTGACTTGATGGCGAATATACTAACTCCTACTAATCGCTCACCCGCAAGAGGACGGGTTCACTGTAGTATAAGTACGTATAATGACCAAGTATTATCGAACCCAAGGGGTGGAGTGTATGCGAATAGATCCCTGAAGATCTACGCGTCGTAGTTAATATGAGTGTATTGTTTTTGGATTTTTGGAAAGATTAATTAAAAGACTAAATTAAACTAAGTAAACTAAAATACTAAAGAAAACGAATTAACTACTGGTTGTTTTCAAATAATATATGATGATGCTCAGGATAGGAATCCCTACGTATACTAACGGAGCAGGTACATAATCAGAATAACTGTGACACACAAGAAATAACCTAAGTCTAAGAATGCAAGGTGAAAGCTCAAGATTCTAAACCCTAATACTTTACCCTAACACTCGACTTCACTAATCTACTAACAATTTAATAGATTGTGCTTAATTAATGAGACCCTAATTTAACTAAGGTGATGCGGTCGTCATCCTTCGCTAAACTGGTAGATGAATTAACCCTTCCTAAACCTTCTCGTTTAGTCTACTCGTTGTTAAAGAGTGATACGGTCGTCCTCTCTCTAACACTTTCATACGAAACTCAAAGGTAAATTTAAGGTTAATTATAAGAATTCATTAATCAAGAGAATTAAAACTAACGTCACGAATTACCCTAATTACGTACCCACATCCTACTTCTACGAGTTCATCCTACCATAAGCATGCAAGGGTTTTAGCCGGACATGGCTTTAACAAAAATAACAACGATTAAATAAGTAACGAACGAGAACATGATAATTAAAACGAAGAAGAAATCTAACATAAACTAGGGTTTAATGAAATAAAAGAATAAACTGAAATTAAATTAATAAAAATGAAGTATAAAGTATTTAACGTAGTCTAATTACTGAAAAGAAACTAAGAACTCGTATGAAAACCTCAACAAAACGTAAACGAAAACTTCCTTCTCTCCTTCCTCTCCAAAAACTAAGTCTAAATCTCGTGTGTGTGTCAAGTCGTCCTTTAAAACGAGTTTGGAAGAGGTATATATAGGCACCGGGTCGAAACGGAATCTCGTGGGCCGAAAAAACAAAATCTGGAAAATAGGCCTCGGAAGCGCTCGAGCTATCCCGGTCGAGCGGGGTGCTCGATCTTATATGGTCGAACGGATTCATGGTCGAATGAGGTGCTCGAGCCGTGTTGCTCGAGCGGTTCACGAGGTCGAATGATGCGCTCGAGCTGTGCCCCTCGAGCGGCAAAAATGTTCTGTAAGTCCGGAGCGCTCGACCCTTTTTGCTCGAGCGAGGTGCTCGAGTGATGGTGCTCGAATGGCCTTCCTTCCTTGCAACTAACACTTTTCTTCTCACGTACTAATACCAATCGTATTTCTTCGATATCTTCTCATCCGGGCATCCGTTTGAGTCGATTCAAAGTCCTACGAACTCTATTTTTCATCCTCGATTCAACTATGAGTATCAAAGAGACAAATTCATCAATGTATAGAAATGGTACTCATTTGGCTCTAAAAACTCAATAAAATCGACCAAAACTAGGGCGTTTCTAGCTACGAATCATGACAATTTCACGCCTAATCACTCAACAAGAGAACAACCATAGGTTCACTTAGTCAAATTGCAAAGTCTCAAACGAGAGAGCCGGGCAAGTATCCCTCAATGCCCGAGGGAAACCCAAAGGAGCAATGCAAAGCTATTGAGTTGAGAAGTGGGACCAAATATGATGGTCCTCAGATGTCTGCTGACTCAAAGATGCCCCAAGGAGAGGTTGAGATAGAAGAAAAAAAGCCTTAGGAAGTTAGAGATGAGATTGTGGAGGTAGAAATTGAGAAATGGGTTGAGGGTGAAGGCACTCAGAAGAGTAAAGATATGGATGAGTCTCAGAAGGGTAAAGACCTTGAGGAAGACATTGAAGAGATTGAGAGAGTTCCAAAGTGGGAGAAGGCAAAGGAAGCAAGGAAGAATGTGAAAGAAACTGAGAGGGATGAATGGGGGGTACCCAAATCTGTGATACTTGTCCCATATCCACTGCAAAATTCCTTGATGTTTTTAAAAAGCTACATATTAACATTCCTTTTTATGATGCTTTGGAACAGATGCCTAACTACGCCAAGTTCCTGAAGGACTTAATAGTAAAGAGACGGAGAGTGGATGGACCCGAGCTAGTGCACTTGAACCATGAGGTGAGTGCTATGGTGCACAAGGCGCTTCCTCCCAAGTTGAAAGATCTCGGCAGCTTTACCATCTTATGTGATATCGGGAACGGAATCAAGAAAGGAGCTTAGTGTGATCTCGGGACGAGCATTAATTTGATGCCTCTTTCGTTGTTCAAGAAGTTGGAAGGGGGTGAGCTTCAACCCACGATGATGACTCTCCAGCTTGCTGATAGGTCTATCACTAGACCTCAAGGAGTGGTGTATGTTGTTCTAGTGACGGTGGAGAATCACGTTTTTCCCGCCGACTTTGCGGTACTCGATATGGAGGAGGATGAGCATGTGTCGTTGATTTTAGGGAGGCCATTTCTAGCCACAGCCGGGATGGTACTTGATGTAGCGAATGAGAATATTACGGTCAAAGTTGATGATCAAGAAGTGAAGATAGCTATTTATGAAGCTATGAAATACCCCATGGGAGATGAGAGCTGTCACTTCATTGACATCATGGACACTTGTGTTCAAGACACACTTCTAGACCATTGCTCTTTCTATGTTCATCAGTTTGATTATCCTACCCTTGACGATTTATCTTATGATTCTTATGATCTTGATTATTTTGACAGCTTGAAAGATAATGAAGATGTCAAGTTCTTGGAGATGAAGAAAGTTGAGGATGAGGACAACTTGGGCTGAGGAGTCGACTTTCGAGGAGATGTTTGATAAGGCGCCACCATTGGAGGTGAAGAAGGAGCTGAAACCACTACCGGATCACCTCAAGTACGCCTACTTGGATGAGACCGAGAAGTACTTGGTAATTGTATCTGCCCTTTTATCTGATGATCAGCTTGAGAGACTTTTAGTAGTGCTTCGTAAGCATAAATCTGCTATAGGACGGCCGATCGCAGATATTAAGGGAATTAGTCCTTCCACTTGCATGCATAGGATTAGATTAGAAGAGGGTAGAAAAACTGTAGTGCGAAATCAACGTAGAGTTAATCCGGTAATTCAAGAGGTGATACATAAGGAGGTTTTAAAGCTGTTAGATAGCAACATGATCTTTGCAATTTCTGATAGTCCATGGGTGAGTCCGTTACACGTAGTTGCTAAAAAGGGGGGTACCACAGTGATTAAGACTGAGTCTAATGAATTGGTAGCCACTATATTAGTGACATGATGGCGTGTGTGTGTTGATTATAGGGAGTTGAACAAGGCAACGTGTAAGGATCACTTTCCTCTACCATTCCTTGATCAAATGATTGATAGATTAGGTGGTTATGAGTATTATTGTTTCTTAGATGGGTATTCGGGGTATAATCAGATCATGATAGCCCCCGAGGATCAAGAGAAAACCACTTTCACCTGCTATTATGGCACTTTTGCTTTTAGGAGAATGTCGTTTGGGTTGTGTAATGCACCCACCACCTTTCAAAGGTGTATGATGGCCATCTTTCATGGGCAATCAAGAAGCTGAATTTTGATAGTGCCTTGGTGGGTGAGAAGAGATTACTTCAATTGCATGAGTTGGAGGAGTTTCAAGATAGTGCCTATGAGAATGCGAAGACTAAGAGATGGCATGATGCTCGATTGAGGAAAAAGGAGTTCCAAATGGGAGATCAAGTCCTTGTATTCAATTCGAGGATGAAGTTGTTTGGTGGGAAGCTCAAGTCCAAGTGGAACGGGCCGTATGTTGTGAGGAAAGTTCATAAGAGTGGATTCCTTGAAGTCGAGAAGGAGGATGGACATGGATTCATGGTGAACGGGCATCGAGTAAAGAAAATTTTCAACTTCTCTTATGAGAATAAGGGAGGTATTTTAGAGTCTCAAGTCCCGTGAGCTCCTTCGAGCTCGGTCCGGCATTAGGACCTTAAAATTAGCGCTAAATGGGAGGCAACCCATTTTTACTTGTTTTTTTTTGTGTTTTGTTCGTTTTATCGTTGTGTGAATCGTATGTGTTAACCTCGTTTGTTGAGATTTTTGGTGTAGGCTTGGTTCGTGGTGCTTGATTCGAGTAAGTGAGCTTAAGGATAAGCAATTCATGAAGATGTAGAGACGTGGGTAGTGGAGCATTCGATTGTTGGTGTATGAGGTAACCCGAAACCCAAATATAGACCTCTTTGCAAAGTCGAAGTTTGGGGGTGGTGTTTTTGTTGTTCATTGATTTGCATTGATAGTGATTTAAGTTCATGAGAATTTAGTGTACGTACTCATTCTTTTCAAACTTTATTATTACGTAGCAAGAACAAAGTTTGGGGGGTGCATTCATACTTCCAGTTGTACACGGAATTCGAGTGAAAAATTTGGTTAATTTTTTTTCGAAAATATTGATGCATGTAGTGAGTGCAAGGTGAGGAGTATGTGATTTAATTGGGAGATGGTTTGGTTAGTTGAAAATCACGTTGGAAGAGACCCCAACTCCTCGTTCGAATGAGCGATCGAGCTTAAATCGAGGAGTTTTCCAGGTTAGTACTCATGTTGGTCGTAAATTCTAGCAATTCGGATCGAAAAGGTTGAAATTTGAGCTTGGGAAGTGGATGTGCTCGAGCAGCCTTGCTCGAGCACTAAGTGCTCGAGTGGTCGTGCACTATGCTCGAGTTCGGCTAGGTCGTGCACTCTTTGCACGAGTACTCGTGCAGAGTGCTCGAGCAGAATCTAGTCGTGCACCTAGTGCACGAGCTCGAGTACTCGTGCACTTTTTGGTCACTGGAACTTTGGGGTGCTCGAGCGGAATCAACTCGTGCACCTAGTGCTCGAGTAGTGCTCGAGCAATCACACTCTCCGGATTTTGACGCCCTAGTTCGAATTTTCCACCCTATAAATACATTTCACACACTTTTCACACACCACACACACACTAGGTGCGATTTTGGCTGCAAAAAACTCACTCTTTGCACAAAATTCTCCACGTATCATTCAATTTCTCCCACGAATTCCTTCGATTCTTCAATAAAAGGTATGTATTCTCTCATTCTTTTCATTCAATTCGTAGTTTAGGCTTGAATTTGGCATGGATTGAGTATGAGAAAGTAGGGTTCATGTGTTCTTGAGGGGAATTGGGGATTTTTACAATTCTTGTCGGTTTTTGCTTCTTTGTTGATAAATGATGCCTCTTTGCTATGGGATTATGAATTCAAGCTTAAATTTTTAAATTGCATGAGTGCATTATGTGTATTTCTAGAGAGAGAAAGTAGGAATTGACATGGGTATTGTGAAATTTGGAATGTCGAGATTGAATTGAGAAGTGAGAGTGGTGAATAGAGTCTTGAGCATGTAAATTGCATATATATGTGATGTTACTTCATGAGAGACTTGTTGTTTTGGAGTTCTTGTGAATTGGGAAATAGTATGAGAATAGTAAAGTAATTTGAGATGATGATATCACCCGTGTGTGAAACCTTGTATATCATTGATGAAATTTGAGCATGAAAAGGTTATTTGACTTGATTGTGATTGTCTTAGATATTCATGAGTTGTGAATTGTTGTGATGCATTAGGTAATGGCTCCTCCGAAGAAATACGAGGATAGGTTTGTTGCGGGGGATGAGTTTCTAGCTTTGACTGCAGAATTGACGAGGAAGGGATTGATGCCTCTCGTTGGGATAATTTAACATATGGGGAGAGATGGTTTGCTCACGCCTATCGGTGGAATTTGGTCGCTGGAAAAGTGGAGAAGACTAGGCGACCTTGTGTTGAGTTCATGAGGCAGTTGGAAATCGAAGAAGAGATCAAAAGAGTTTTCGAGAGGAACAATATGCAGGAATTTTATGAGATTTTGGTCTCCATGAAGACTCACCAAAACTTAGTGGATCAATTCTTAGCCTCAGTGAAGATGCAAGGGGATGGCACTTTCCGGTTCATAATAAGGAATGAGTGGCACGCCTATGAGATAGGGATGGTGAATACAGTCCTGCACCTACCCCAACCAAGTGATAGGAACACCAGATCGGGTAGGTTCAAAGTTGATGAATTCTGGCAGCTTATCACCGGAGGTTTAGCTGGAGAGTACTCTTCGAGGATGGCCCGAGCTTCGTCCATCAGGAATTCTGTGATCCAATACCTTGAAAGAATTCTAGGGAACACCATCTATGCTCGGTCTGAAACGGGCACGGTGACTTCGAAGGAGTTGTATGAATTGTGGTGCTTGCTTCATCGAAGGGAGCACGACTTTGGTAAAGATTTTCTCGAGATGCAGATTGAGGCCCCATATAAGTATGGGACGAAGACTTCTAGGATACGAGGAGGAGACCTCATTTGCGCGTTTTTGGAGAGCCTGGATATCAGACCGATGGCAGCTCCTTGTGATGGAAGAGATATCGATTTTGAGCACATGTATCACACGTGGATGTATGAGCATTGGAGTGGTAAATATTGCATGAGACTTCGAGATGATGAGCTGTTCCCGATGCCTAATGAGAAGTTGGTGACCTTGAAAGGTTTGAAGAAGGAGAATATATAGATGGATGGTTCGCACCACATAAAGGTAATTGAGAAATTCAAGGCAAGATTGGAGAGCTGCGGTTTATGGGATCAGAGGCCAAAGAAGAGGCATAGGAGTTCAGCAGGAACGAGTGGAGCCGGATCCAGTGGAGTTCGGGACCTCGATGAAGAAGAGGAAGACGAGTATGAAGAAGGAGGAAACACACCTGAGGAAGAAGAGGCCGATGTTGGTGGAGGAGGTCAAGAACCTCAAGAGATGGAGGTTGAGGCACCTAAAGTGTCCACTCCAGAGCCGTGGTACCCAACCCAGATTCAGTGGGATGGAGTGAGGACTGATATTCAAGATCTGCGAACTGAGGTTACACATCTTCGCACAACGCACAATCAGTGGTACACGGACGCTACGAGTATGTGTGGGGAGTTTCAAGAGGTCCGATCAGAAGTTTCGGATTTGAGAAGATGGATGGAGGCACTCTTTGTCTCCCACTTAGGATCGGATCACCCGAGCTACCGCCCGCCACCGCCTCCGGATGCTTGAGGATCATGGGGATTCCCCCAGTTTCCGTTTCTTTTTCCTTATCTTTTCTTTTCTTTTCTTTCCTTATTTCTGGCTTTTGAGTGTGAACTGTTTGGTTTGAGTGATGTGGTCGATTATGGGGCTGTGATGGAATTGTTATTCAAACTATCGGGTTTTGATTTGTGTTGAACTCATTGAGATGATTGCATTATTTTATGCCTATTAACCCTTGCTACTTGCTGATTGTTATTCTTGAGTATGATTTGATGAGTATTGGTGAGTTATGAAGTTTAGTTAGGAATTCTATTGTGTGAAGTATAGGAGTTATAATTGCTTTGAAAGGGAACTAGTGTACTTACGTATTTTCCTTTTGAATACTTGTGTGATGATAGTGAGAATTCACTAGGACTAGCATGGATGTGAAAGCTGTGAGATTTGAGCCTTTTGAAATTAAGATGTATAAATTGATCTCTTCGTTTGTGAGTGAGTCGTTACCTTAGAGGATGCTAGAACTTGTGTGTGCTCTCGCTTCTTGATTGTGTCTAGGTTGATATGCCGAATGTGATCTTAGACCATCTTTAATTTGAATGAGTCACTTAGCCAAAATTTTCCTTACCAATGACATTGATCCCTTGTTAGTCAGTTTGAGCATTAGCCTATTTTGTTTGCTAGCACATTTTAACACTTATCCAATTTTCTAAACCTTTTTGTCCCAATTTGAGTGGAGAATAGGAAAAGTGTGAATGAGGAAGGATTGAGTTGAGTTGATAAAATGAATTATGTTGGTTGAGTTGTGATAAAAGAAGGGTGTGATGAAGTTTTGAGTTGTGGGAAAGAAAAAAAAAGTCGAGAATGAGCAAAAGAAAAATGAGCTCATATGTATGTGTGAAAGAGAAAAAAAATGTGGTGATTGAAAAAGTGAAATGAGTAGAGAAAAAAAAAGTGAAGTGTTGAAAGTAGAGGAATTGAAAGTGTATTGAATGAAGATGTTTGAAGTATTTTGTTCCTCGTCTTGAAGTACCAAAGTTTGATTTTCTGTTCTCCATTCACTTGAGTCACTTACCCCATATAGTTCCCCACCTGTCCAAAGAGCCTACATTACAACCTTGATAAAGTCCTTTTTGATTCGGCATTGATTTCTAGAGTATGGTCGAAGTTGAGAGTGCTTACAAGCCTATGGCTGCTGATATGTGTGATTGATTGATTGAGTGGGTCCCTTACTACTGTTATACACTTGTGAGAGAGTGAAACACATCGTTGAGTGCACATCCATGTTTGATCTTGGTAATTCTTGTTGTTATTGCATGAGTATGATGAAGGGGGCGAGTTAGTACACGTGTGAACGATATTTGAAACTTGAGCTCGATTACTTGCATGATATGATTCTTGATTCATTCCTAACAATTTCACTTGACTTATTATTTTATTGCTTGAGGACAAGCAACATGGTAAGTTTGGGGGGATTGATTAGGCGTGAAATTGTTGGAATTTATAGCTCGAAATACCCGTGTTTTGATTGATTTATAAGAGTATTTAGAGTCATTTGAGTATCATTTTTATAAACTAATGAATTTATCTTTTTGATGCTCATAGATGCATAGAGGGCAAATAGAGAAGTTCGTAGGACTTTGAATCGACTCAAACGGGTGCCCGGATGAGAAGATATCGAAGAAATACGAAAAGTATTAGTTCGAGGGAGCAAAAGTATCATTGGAGTACACAAGCGAGAAGAACTCGTGCACTCAGTGCACAAGTGGTCGAGCAAAGTGCTCGAGCAAACCTTGGTCGTGCACGAAGTGCACATGTGCTCGTGCATAGTGCTCGAGCAGGTTCAAGTCGTGCACTTAGTGCACGAGCTCGAGTACTCGTGCACTTTTTGGTCTCTGGAAGTTCGGGGCGCTCGAGTGGAATGCGCTCGTGCACCTAGTGCACGAGCTCTGCTCGAGCAAGCGTGGATTTTGGCCCATGAACTCCCGATTCGACCCGTTGCTTATTTATACCCCTTCCAAACACGATTTTGAGTACCACTTCACACTTAGAGTTCGTTTTTGGAGAGGAAAGAGCACCGAGAGTCGAACAAGCTTATTTTACGTGTAATCGAGGTTTCTACGTTACGAATTTATTGTTTAGACTTAGATTTTTTTATTTCTTTCTTTCGTTTTGCAACAAGTGTTACGTGAGACTTTTGATTCTATCTTTAATTTAATTTTTTTTTCTTAGATTAAAATTCTTTCTTTCAAAACCCTAGTTAATGCTTTTTAGTATTTCACTTCAAATAATTATGTTTTCATTCGTTGCTTGTTTAATTGTTTTTGTTACCGTTAAAACCATGTCTAGCTAAAACCCTTGCATGCTTGGGGTAGGATGAACTCATAGAAGTAGGACGTTGGTACATAATTAGGGTAATACGTGATGTTTAGTTTTAATCCTCTTAATTAATGAACGCTTAAAATGAATTTCGAATTCACCTTTGGATTTCGTACGAAAATTGTTAGAGAGAGGACGATCTTATCACTCTTTGATAACTAGTAGGCTTAACGAGAGGGTTTAGAAGATGTTTATTCATCTACCGGTTTATCTAGGGAGGAGGACCGCATCACCTTAGTTAAATTAGGGTCTCTTTAATTAAGCACAATCTATTAACTTGTTTAGTGGATTAGTGGAGTCGATTGATAGGATAAAGTATTATGGTTTAATTCTTGAGCTTTTCATCTTACAATCTTATACTTAGGTTATTTCTTGCACATCACGGTTATTTTGATTATGTACCGGCTCCGTTAGTATACGTAGGAATTCCTATCCTGAGCATCACCATCACATATTTGAATACAAACCTTAGTTAATTCGTTTCATTCATTCTTTAGTTTAATTTAGTTTAGAATTAATTCTTTAAAAATCCAAAAACACGCATTCATATTAATTACGACGCATAGATCTTCAGGGATCTATTCACATACATTCCTTCCCTTGAGTTCGATACTACTTGGTCCCTATGCTTGCCCATACTACTGTGATCTCGTACTCTTGCGGGGTAACTACTTGTAAAAAGCTAGTATTTTCGGTTCAAGTCAGGGGGTAACGATATTTTCATAATATCTGTAAAAAATTGGTAATAACGATAAATATCGTATGTAATATCAATTTCAATGGTATTTTTGTAAAATTTGAGCATAATATTGGTAAAATATCGAGAAAATATCAAAAAATATAAGGAAATGTCGAAAAAGTATCGAGAAATATCGAAAAATATCTGTAATTTTGATAAATATCGATTAATATCACAAATGTAAAAGTTACTCTATTTTTATTGTTAAATTTATGTATTAATTTTTTTAATTAAAATTTTATAATTTTTTATATTTACTGATATCGATATTCGATATCGAAATATTCATCGCTATTTCCACAAATTTAAGGTCTCGATATTTCTACCGATACCAATATTTTCAGCCTTGGTTACATAAAGACAAATTTTTGTGGATAAAGGCACATTCGGGTGCAATGTTGTCACAGTACAACAAATTTATGAATAGTACAATTTTAATTTGAACCTAAAGTGCAATAGATTTGTGATTAGTATAATCATACTTTACTGTAATTATATTAGAATGTGTCTTTTTCTTAAAAAATGTGTCTCGTAGTAATTTTTTCTACTTATTACTTTTTGGGATATTAATAATTTCTTTTTGGGGTATACACACACACACATATATATTTTCAAATCTAAAGGCATAGTATGCACTCAAGTGTACACTAAAATTACTCTAAATTTAATACTCCTCCATCCCAAAAGAAAGTTTAACAATTTTTTAAATGGAACGTCTCAAGGTAAGTTTTAACATTTCGATTTAAAAAAAGATTATAACCACATAACACTTAACAAATATCTCTACTTCTTACATTCTATCCCCACATTTTTACTTTTTATACATTTTATATCGCAACTTTAAAATAAAATATAATATTTTTTAAAATATGTGTCAAATCCCCAAATATTAGACTTACCTTAGTATCGAGGAGTATATTTAAGCATTATATGTAATGGGGGGGGGGGGGGGGGGGGGGGGGGAGAGTGGTTGGTTTTGGGTACAACTGAGCCGAATTATTTGGCCCATGTTTTTCGGCCCAGTCGATCCTGATGGGTTTAGGGGTAGGGCTTGATACTATCTATATAAATAGATGTTTTCTCCTTGTAACCGTTATCAGAAAAATATAGTGAATAATCATGGCTTGACATCGCCCCAAAACGTAGTCGTAAGACGAATTGAGTGAACAAATTTCGTGTTCTTCTATTTTTTGTGATTACGTACGTGCATTTTTTCCTAAAAGAAAATACAATTAATAAAAATTACTAATTATTCGCATTAAAAATTCATGAATGTAGTATATATGTAATTAGGAGACGAAATTAATATATTATATTGGTAATTAAAGGTTTGTGCATGCTAATATTTTTGTTGTTTAACTCTTTTAATTATTAATCACCACGGGAAATGATTATATGTCCACCAGTGGACATAATATTATATACCCACGGGAAATTTGTTAATGACACATAAGCACTGGACCCACTATTATTTTAATTAATTGTTTATATCTACTTATGCGTTATTAACATATTCGCGATGAATATATAATATTGTGTCCACCAGTGGGCATGTAATCAATTCTGTAATCACTAAACATATATGAATCCATAAATTGAAATTAATACTATAATTACTGAAATATGATTCTTCCAAATAAATAATATAAAGAAAATAATTAATATTTTGTTATTATAATTATTATCTCAATTCATGCTATTCACAAATGTAGACGGCCTGTTATAATTATTATAAAATAAAGACGCCTGTCAAATGTAGTAAAAGAAAAAGTCTATGCTAGTCCTTGAAAAGAGTAACTAATGCGATCATGCTTGATAAGAATCGGAAGTTAAAAGAAAAGAATCAGTCAAGATGAGATTTAGAAAATTTATTATACGTATACCAAGCTTAATCTATTTTTTAAGATGATATAAGAGAAAACCTTCGATTTAATATTAAAAACGGATAAAAAAGGATCATTTTAAAAGCCAAATAAATATTTTGAAATACTTAAGTAATTTTACAATATATTCATTTAACTTACTTCATTATTATCTCTATTTTCCCCCATCTTCTCATCATACTTCATTTATTATCTCTGATTTTGCCCATCTTCTCATTTGAATATGAAGCTTAGACATAACTATTAAGAAATTGATACACGACGTAGGATTCAACACATCCAACACGTCTTTCATTGTTTTCAGCCTCACACAATCCGCTATTTTCATCACCATTTTCAAGCCAGCTAGTAGTTCTCAGAGTGCCGCCTCGACCAAGTCGTTCACCCAATTCACAGCCACCGAGTCACCGTTCCTCTTGGCTATTCTCTCGAGCTGCACCAGCTGCACTATATTTCGATCTCCTATCCTCAGGTGTTGTCTCTCCATTCCTCTCTCCACCTTCACTTCATGTGCTTTGATATTCACTCTGAGAGTCTCGATCTTCCTGACTTGCTCTTCAGTCATCTCAGCTAAACTCACATCCTTCAGTGACTCCACAAGCTGAAAAATTATGGACGGTTTCCAACCAGTGACCCACAAATAGATATTTTCTGGAGGAGTCAACCAAAGAAGGGCGAACAAGGCCAACACATCTTCATTAGCCCATTTGACATTGTAGAATTCCTTGTGATGAACATCCTTCTCAGAATTATTCTCTTGAGCAATCTTAAGGAGAAGCTTGAGATAATCCTCCAATTGCCTCATCCACTTGTAGAATTCTGAGAATTTTTCTTCTTCAACTAAGTGATTTCTCATCGTTAATTTGGTTTGTAGACTATTGACTTGAAGCGATTTTACTAACTTCTACTAGTCGCTCACCCGCAAGCGGACGGGTTCACTGTAGTATAAGTACGTATAATTACCAAGTAGTATCGAACCCAAGGGATGGTGTATATGTGAATAGATCCCTGAAGATCTACGCGTTGTAGTTAATATGAGTGTATGTTTTTGGATTTGAAAACTAAAAGAATTAAGTCTAGACTAAATTACTCTACGAATGCAAAAAGAAAATTAAACTAAGTATCTAAGGTGTGTATGCAAGTATGAGATGGTGATGCTCAGGATAGGAATCCCTACGTATACTAACGGAGCAGGTACATAATCAAAATAACTGTGACACACAAGAATTAACCTAAGTATAAGAATGCAAGGTGAAAGCTCAAGATTCTATACCCTAATACTTTACCCTAACACTCGACTTCACTAATCTACTAACGAATTACTAGATTGTGCTTAATTAATGAGACCCTAATTTAACTAAGGTGATGCGGTCGTCCTCCTTCGCTAAACCGGTAGATGAATTAACCTTTCCTAAACTCTCTCGTTAAGTCTACTCGTTGTTAAAGAGTGATACGGTCGTCCTCTCTCTAACACCTTTCGAACAAAATTCAAGAGCGAAGTCTAGATTAATTTTAAGAATTCATTAACCAAGAGAATTAAAACCTAACGTCACAAGTTACTCTAATTACGTACCCACAACCTACTTCTACGAGTTCATCCTACCCTAAACATGCAAGGGTTTTAGCTAGACATGACGTTAACAAACACAAAAGCAATAGAAGAAACAACGAACATAAACATAATGAATTGAACGAAGAAAATAAGAAACATGAACTAGGGTTTAAAGAAATAAATACTAAGAACTGAATTTTAATTGATAAAAACAAAGTTTAGAACGTTTAGAATAATCAAGCTAAGGAAAAGAAACTGAGAAACAAAATTAAACTAAGAATTCGTACGAAAAACCTCAACAACGTAAAAGTAAAGCTTGCTCGTTCTTCTCCTCTTCCTCTCTCTAAAAACTAAGTCTAAAAGTGATTTGTAAAGTTCGGGGATTCTTCAACACGTGTTTGGAAGAGGTATATATAGGCACGGGTCGAAACGGGAGTTAATGGGCCGAAAATACGCATCCGGAGGAAAAAATCCGAAGTTGCTCGAGCAAAACGCTCGAGCAGTCCCGCTCGAGTAGTGTAGCTCGAATGACACAATCGCTCGAGCGGTTCCGCTCGAGCCCGTCGTGCGCTGAAATTGCACTGTATGTTTTGGGCGCTCGAGCAATTCGCTCGAGCGGTGGCGCTCGAGCTGCTCGAGCGCAAGAAAAGTTCTGTAAGCTTAGGCGCTCGAGCAATGCGCTCGAGCGGTGGCACTCGACCTAGTCACTCGAGTGACTTCCAACTCATCCCAACTAATACTTTTCCTCGTCCGCACTAATACCAATCGTATTTCTTCAATATCTTCTCATCCGGGCATCCGTTTGAGTCGATTCAAAGTCCTACGAACTCCGTTTTTCGTCCTCTATTCACCTATGAGCATCAAAGAGATAAATTCATCAATGTGTAGAAATAATGCTCAATTGACTCTAAATACTCGATAAACTCGACCAAGATTGGGGTATTTCAAGATACGAATCATGACAATTTCACGCCTAATCAACCCCCCCAAACTTACCATATTGCTTGTCCCCAAGCAATGAAATAATAAGTCAAGTTAAATTGTTAGGTATGAGTAAAAAAAAATCAATCATGCAAGCTAATGAACTGAAGCTTCAAAAGTCAATCACCCGTATACTCACTCACTTTCTTTTATCGTACTCATGCAACAATGACAAGAAACACCAAGATCAAGCATGGATGTGCACTCAACGATGTGTTTCGCTCCCTCACAAGTGTATAACAATGATCAAGGGACTCACTCAAACAATCAATCACACAAATTGGCAGCCATAGGCTTGTAAGTGCTCTTACATTCGACTGTACTCTAGAAATCAATGCCGAATCAAAAAGGGCTTTTCTCAAGGTTGTAATGTAGGCTCTTTGGACGGGTGGGATAACAATATGGGTAAGTGACTCAAGTGAATGGAGAATAGAAAGTCAAACTTTGGCACTTCGAGATTAGGAACAAAATACTTCAAACATTTTCAATCAACACTCTTTCAATTCCACTTCTCTCAACACTTCAATCTTTTCTTTCTCACTCTTTTCTCCCTTTTTTTTTTCAATCACTTTTTTTTTCTTTTTCGCACAACACATGAGCTCATTTTTTTCTTTTGCTCATTCTCAATTTTTTTCTCTTTTTCCCACATCTCATAACTTCATCACACCTTCTTCTCATATTCACTCAACAAACAACCTTTTCCTTTTTCAATTCAATTCACTCCCTTCACATTCACACTTTCCTATTCTCCACTCAAATTGGGACAAAAAGGCTTAGGAATTGGAATAGTGTTCATATGTGCTAGCAAATAAAATAGGCTTTAGGCTCAAAGGGGCTAACAAGGGACACATGTCATTGGTAATGAAAATTTTGGCTAAGTGACTCAATAAAAACAAAGATGGCCTAAGATCACATTCGGCATATCAAACTGGACACAATCAAGAAGCAAGAGCACACACAAGTTCTAGCATCCTCTAAGGTGACGATCCACTCACAAACGAAGAGATCAAATCATGCATCAAAATCTCATAAGGCTCAAAAGCTCACGGCTTTCACATCCATGCTCGTCCTAGTGAATTCTCACTCTCATCACACAAATACTCAAAAGAAAAATTCACAAGCATACAAGTTCTTTCTCAAATCAGCTCAAACTCAAACACTCACACAAAAGAATTTCTAACTCACCCTTACAACTCACTCTACTAATCAAATCATACTCAAAGATAGCAATCAACAAGCATAAGATGATTGATAGGCATGAAATATGCAATAGCGAGTCAAATCAAAATCACCCCAAGGAGCATCTCAACAGTCTAATAATCAATCAAACTCAACTCAAAGATAAAGGCGTGCATGCATGTGCAATGTAACAAGAAACATAAAAATCTCCACCCCCCCCAAACTTCGACCTTGCTAGAGGTCTAAGTTTGAGGTTGTGGGTTACCTCAACCAAATAATTCCGTTTCTCTCACTAGCTTTGCACACTTCCTTGTCTCAAGTTGGTTCCTTCAATCTGAATAACTCCATGATACCTCTACTCCTTTAGAGTCAAGCCTACAAGCAACTCACTCAAATATGAGGTTAAACATACGACTCAGAATAACTCCCTAATAACTAAAAAAATACTCAAAGTAAGTAAATAAAAAATAATGAAAATAATGGGTTGCCTCCCATTCAGCGCTATTTTTAAGGTCCTCATGCCGGACCAAGCTCAAAGGAGCTTATGGGACATCATACTCAAATTTACCTCCCTTACTCTCATAAGAGTGGTGTTTGAACTCCTTTCCTTGATGCCCCTCCATCATGAGTTCCTTTGCTTCCTTCCCCACCTCAAGTGGTATAGGTCTCAACTCCTTCTCACCTTTATCTGGAGGAGTCTTACTAAACAACTTTTTGAATTTAGACTTCTTCTTCTTAACTCCTCCTTTCCTTTCTAACTGGACCACGTCCACTTTCTTCACCTCTTCATCCTTCAACTTCTTCACTTTATCCCTATCAAAAGAATCGAGATCATAATGCTCATGGGTTAAATAATCAAGTGAAGGACTATAAAATTCATGAATATGAGAAGGATTAGGGATAGGAGGTGTGTCTTCAACACGAGGATCAATGACATCCATGCAATACAAGCTCTCATCCTCCTTCGGGTGCTTCATGGCTTCATATAGGGAGATCTTCACTTCTTGATCATCAACCTTCAGCGTAATCTTCCCGTTTGCCACGTCTAGCACCATCCCCGCCGTAGCTAAGAACGGTTTTCCCAAGATTAGGGGCACGTGCTCATCTTCCTCCATCTCTAGCACTACAAAGTCGGCTGGAAAAATGTGATCTCCAACTCTCACTAGGACGTCTTCAACCACACCTTGAGGTCTCGTGATAGACCGATCGGCAAGTTGAAGCGTCATCATTGTGGGTTGAAGTTCACCACCTTCCAACTTCTTGAAAAGCGACAATGGCATGAGATTGATGCTCACCCCTAAATCACATAGCGCTCCTTTCTTGATCCCGTTCCCAATATCACATAGGATCGTGAAGCTCCCGGGATCCTTCAGCTTCGGTGGAAGCGCCTTGTGCACTAATGCACTCACCTCGTGGTTCAGCTGCACCAACTTCGGCTCATCCACTCGCCGTCTTTTCGCGATCAAGTCTTTCAGAAACTTTGCATAATGCGGCATCTGTTCCAAAGCATCATAAAAAGGAATGTTAATATGAAGTTGTTTAAAAACATCAAGAAATTTTGCAAATTTTTCATCAAGCTTCTTTTTCATGAAGCGCTGTGGATACGGGACAGGTATCACAGATTTGGGTACCCCCCATTCATCTCTTTCTGTTTCATTCACTTTATCCCTTGCTTCCTTTGCCTTTTTCCACTTAGGAACCCTCTCAATCTCCTCACTTTCCTTGCCCTTCTGGGACTCGTCCATATCTTATGCTTCTCAATCCCTTCACTTTCAATCCCCTTCTCAACTTGGGGCGTCTCAGAATCAGCAGGCATCTGAGGACCTTCATAATTGGTTCCACTTCTCAGCTGGATCGCCTTACACTGCTCTTTCGGGTTCCCCTCCGGCATTCTATTCACTGATTTTGCAATCTGGCTCATCTGGAGCTCTAAAGAAGTGAACCTTCGATTGTTCTCTTGTTGAGTTCTAGTCCACTCAACGTTCATCTTCTGGAGCTCTTGATCACGATGATCACCCTTCTTGTGCAACTCCTTCACATCGTACTCCAAGGATGACAACCGCTTGCTCCCTTCCTCCACCTTCTGAAGGATCGCTCTCAACATCTCCTCGGTTGATGCACCGCCTTCTCCACCAGGAGGTTTAGACCCCGGATCAACACCTGCAGGAACAGTAACACCAGCTTTTGGGTTAGCATAAGAAAAGTTCTCATTCTTCCTCCATGTGTTTTGAGGAGGCTGCTGGCCTCCTTGAACTCCTTGTGTGTTCCTCCATTGATTTTGAAGTGGCTGAGGACCTGGAGGTACAAATGGTTGGCCATAAGAAGGCCTTCCATACTGGTTTCCACCTTGGTAGCCATTCTGGTTGTAATACGGACCTCCCATGTAATTGGCTACCTCTTGCTGTCCACTGGGCTGGTCTACTCTCTCATTCTCTACAGCATGTTCTCCAACCAAACTCTTTCCCAACTCGAGGTTGTTGATCTTTTCCATCATGGCCATCAGCAGCCTTCTCGTTCCTTCTCCCTCTTCAACCTGATGCACTCTCTGAAAATTTGCATCTCCACTCCAAGCACCGGCATTCGTGACAATGTTGTCCACGATTTCCCTACACCTCTCTATGCCTTGGTTCAAGAATGCTCCGCCCGCACAAGCGTCTAAATGGTCTTGCCCCGCCTTGTTGGCACCACTATAGAAGAACGTCATAATGTCTCCCTCATTGTACCCGTGCTGCGGGCAATCAATCAGCATGTTTGAGTATCTCTCCCACGCTTGGCGTAAATCTTCTCCAGACTTCTGGCGAAAGGACGAGATCTCAATTCTAGCCTTGATCGTCCTAGATGGAGGGTAGAATCGCTCGAGGAACAGACGCTCGAGCTCGCCCCAAGTGGTAATACCTCCCCGCGGAAGCGTATTATCGTACCACTCCTTGGCTATTCCCGTCAATGAGAATGGGAGCAGCCTAAGCCTCTTGGCATCTTCAGACATGCCATTATAATTAAATGTTGAGGCTATCATGAGAAACCTCCTTAAGTGAGTGTGAGGGTTCTCCTTCCCGATCACCCCTTTGAACTGATTCTCGGTAAGCAGCTTTAAAATCCCGGGGATATCGAGAAGTTGTTCGCCTCAACAGGAGGTAAAGCCACTCCATCATAGTACCGCTGTGGCTGCGCTGCAAACCTCCCTCGAATAGCCATATTGTGATCTACGTTCTGAGGAACGTGTTGAGGATTAGCAGCTGGTACGGGCACTTGTTGGGGTGGTGGTTGGTAAACAGGTGGTTGGTTGTAAACAGGAGGTGGATGATATGGATATGGTGGGTAAGGATAAGGTGGGTATGGGTAATGTTGGTATACTGGGTTGTTAAAAGGGTTATTTGGGTTTTGTGGGTAAGCAGGGTTGTTATGAGGATTATGGACAAGGTTCTGAGCTGGATTCCCTACGTTTTGTGTATCCGGGTTTAGGCTCTGGCTATCCCCTAATGGAATTTGATTATGGCTACCACTAACTCCAGTGCCTTCAACTCGGTCTACTGCCTGATTAAAATCGTTGGCAGCATCGTCCAACTCATTATTGATATCCATTGGTTCCTTTCCTAAGTCGGCAACGTTCATCCTTCTCAAGAAGGCTCGGTTCCTTCTGGCTATTGTCTCAGGGTCCAACGGTATTCTCTCTTCGCTCGTATTGCCTTGTGAGCGTGTTTTCATAAACCTGACACACTAGCAGAAGGGTCAAAATGCAACTACCGATTGAATAAAAATAAAAATAAAAACAGAAAATAAATCACCCACTACTAACTACTAAGCTATCTACAAGTCCTATTAAAAAAGGCATATAACGCTATCCTCGGCAACGGCACCATTGACTTGAAGCGATTTTACTAACTTCTACTAGTCGCTCACCCGCAAGCGGACGAGTTCACTGTAGTATAAGTACGTATAATGACCAAGTAGTATCGAACCCAAGGGATGGTGTATATGTGAATATATCCCTGAAGATCTACGCGTTGTAGTTAATATGAGTGTATGTTTTTGGATTTGAAAACTAAAAGAATTAAGTCTAGACTAAATTACTCTACGAATGCAAAAGGAAAATTAAACTAAGTATCTAAGGTGTGTATGCAAGTATGAGATGGTGATACTCAGGATAGGAATCCCTACGTATACTAACGGAGCAGGTACATAATCAAAATAACTGTGACACACAAGAATTAACCTAAGTATAAGAATGCAAGGTGAAAGCTCAAGATTCTAAACCCTAATACTTTACCCTAACACTCGACTTCACTAATCTACTAACGAATTACTAGATTGTGCTTAATTAATGAGACCCTAATTTAACTAAGATGATGCGGTCGTCCTCCTTCGCTAAACCGGTAGATGAATTAACCTTTCATAAACTCTCTCGTTAAGTCTACTCGTTGTTAAAGAGTGATATGGTCGTCCTCTCTCTAACACCTTTCGAACAAAATTCAAGAGCGAAGTCTAGATTAATTTTAAGAATTCATTAACCAAGAGAATTAAAATCTAACGTCACAAGTTACTCTAATTACGTACCCACAACCTACTTCTACGAGTTCATCCTACCCTAAGCATGCAAGGGTTTTAGCTAGATATGACGTTAACAAACACAAAAGCAATAGAAGAAACAACGAACATAAACATAATGAATTGAACGAAGAAAATAAGAAACATGAACTAGGGTTTAAAGAAATAAATACTAAGAACTGAATTTGAATTGATAAAAACAAAGTTTAGAACGTTTAGAATAATCAAGCTAAGGAAAAGAAACTGAGAAACAAAATTAAACTAAGAATTCGTACGAAAAACCTCAACAACGTAAAAGTAAAGCTTGCTCGTTCTTCTCCTCTTCCTCTCTCTAAAAACTAAGTCTAAAAGTGATTTCTAAAGTTCGGGGATTCTTCAAAACGTGTTTGGAAGAGGTATATATAGGCACGGGTCGAAACGGGAGTTAATGGGCCAAAAATACGCATCCGGAGGAAAAAATCCGAAGTTGCTCGAGCAAAACGCTCGAGCGGTCCCGCTCGAGTAGTGTAGCTCGAATGACACAATCGCTCGAGCGGTTCCGCTCGAGCCGGTCGTGCGCTGAAATTGCACTGTATGTTTTGGGCACTCGAGCTGCTCGAGCGCAAGAAAAGTTCTGTAAGCTTAGGCGCTCGAGCAATGCGCTCGAGCGGTGGCGCTCGACCTATTCACTCGAGTGACTTCCAACTCATCCCAACTAATACTTTTCCTCGTCCGCACTAATACCAATCGTATTTCTTCAATATCTTCTCATTCGGGCATCCGTTTGAGTCGATTCAAAGTCCTACGAACTCCGTTTTTCGTCCTCTATTCACCTATGAGCATCAAAGAGACAAATTCATCAATGTGTAGAAATAATGCTCAATTGACTCTAAATACTCGATAAACTCGACCAAGATTGGGGTATTTCAAGCTACGAATCATGACAATTTCACGCCTAATCAACTATAAAGAGATGTGGACATATATACATATATTAGAGAGAGTGAGAGACATATATTGTGACGCTCAGGAATTGTTTGAAAATTAGGGTATTGAAGTGGCACTTCCAAGAATGGTTTGGAAATTGGGGTATAATTGTTTGGAAATTGTGGTATTCAGTGTAGGCATGTAAGTACAAAATACATTCACGAGAAGATGGGTTGAAGACATACGTGATGCCAGAAGGTCTCACATCCATAATATTCCGAATGTATTTAATTCTCTCCTGGTGTATCTTTTTTATTTATAATAAATAAATTATTGTATGTATGAATTTCTCCTGCTCCTCTATATATGCAACATTTTTATCCAGTGCATCTTTTGTACAAATACTAATTTTTATCACTTTTTTCATTTTGTTTTCCAATTTTTTTTTTTTTAAAACAGACATTTCTAATACTGCTGCCTATTACGTGTTTTTATTAATGGTTTCATATGTGTTATATGGCATGCTAACGTATGAGATCAATTAGTGAGGTCTATTTTAAATTTTGTTATCTTTCATGTCAAAATTATATACTACTAGTATGTTTTACTTGTCTCTCGCCATTGATTTTAAATTCCCTATTATAAACTCCCAACTCTATAAGTATCAATTACAAATTTTTAAAAAAATAAGATTATTAAAATATATTAACGGCACAATAATTAAATTAATCTAATTATTTAATGTTCTGGTGTCTTTTTACCATTTTTTCTTCGTACTGACATTAATTAAGGTTTAAAGTTAAAATATTAGGAAATTGTTATATAGTGAAAAATAATCCAGTTCCTCGTTATATAACTAAAATAAAAATTAAGCAAGTTTTTCCATACCGAAAAAGAAATATAAATTAAGTTCCATGAGTAATTGGGCCCTTACTCGTATATTTAGTTTTTCCCACTTCTTCAAACGCGAGTATTTTAAAATATGATCCTCCCCTTAAAAAGCTCATAATTAGTTAAAAAAAAATTATTCAAATTTCAAAATTCTGGATAATTCAACAATTCTTTAAACTTAAAATCCAATCTTCGAAAAACCGCTGCGGTTTATTCACTAACAACTCTCCGACTACATCTTAAAAAAGGGAACTAACACGGTCATGATAAGAACCGCAAATAAAAAAAAAAAAAGTCTATTTAGCAAAAAAAGTTATATATATATATATAATGCTTAATCGATTTTTAAGATCATATAAGAGATAAACTTCAATTTTATATTAAAGACGGATAAACTTTTTTTTTTTTAAGTCTAATAAAATATATTGAAATACTTAATTAAGTTTATAACATATTCATATTATATAAGGACTTTATCATCTAGCATCTCTTATTTTGCCCCATTTTCTCATCTGAATCTGAAACGTAGACATAGCCACTAAGAAATTAACTCACTGCATTGGATTCAACACATTCAATACATCTTTCAATGATTTCAACCTCACGCAATCCATAATTTTCATCACATTTTTCAAGTCAATCAACAGTCCTCTAGAGTGCCACCTCGACCAAGTCGTTCACCCAATTCACAGTTGCCGAGTCACTGTTTCTCTTGGCTATGCTTTCGAGCTGCACCAATATATTTTGATTAGCTATCCTTTTACTTGCTGCCTCTCCATCTCTCTCTCCACCTTATCTTCTTGTGCCTAGATATTCATTCTCAGAGCCTCGATCTTCATGACCTGCTCCTCAGTCATTCCTGCTAGGCTCGCTTTCTTCACTGACTCCACAGGCCAAAATATCATGGATGGTTTCCAGACGGTTATCCATAGATAGACATTTTCTACAATAGTCAACCAAAAAGGGGTGAAAAAGGTCAATATGTCTTCATTGACCCATTTGACTTTGTAGAATTCCTTGTGGTGAGCCTTCGTTTGTTAATCGTTGTCACATAGGTTTCCTTCTCAAAATTATTCTCTTGTGCAACTTTGAGGAGAAGCTTTAGATGATCCTCCAATTACCTCATCCAATTCTCGTAAAATTTTGAGAATTCTTCAACTAATTGACTTCCCATCATTAATTTGGTGTGTAAGCTGTTGAAGGAGATGGAGAGAGAGTGAGAGCGAGAGACTTGTTTGAAAATTGAGGCACTGAAGGGGCATTTTCTTGGAAATTGGTGTAAAATTCATTGGAAATGGTTGCATTCTTTGAACCCACAGGGGTGGGCATGTAGTTCAAACTACATTCACGAGAAAAAAAATGTATACCAGGTAGCAATGTCCGTTTGTATGAATTCCTCCTACTTCTATATGTGCATTACATTTATTTATCTAATGCATCTTTTGTACAAATACTAATTTTTAATCACTTTTTTAATACTATTTTCCAGGAAAAAAAACCCATACATTACTAATGGTGTCATTACTAGCAGGTACTTTAGTATTTTGATAGGTAATGAATTTGTTAGATATATTTTTATTTATGGTTTAAATTTATTTATCTAGTAAAAAATAATCAAGTTCACTTAAAGTAAAAATTAAGCAAGCTCTTCATATAAAAAAGGAAATAAAAATTAGGCCATGGTTAAATACAGTCCCATGATTTATGAATACAACCCCACCAAAAAAAGTCTTCGGAAATTTTTTCCGAAAAATGTAACAATTTTCGGAAAAAAAATTCCGAAATTTCATATTTTCAGTGTTTTTTTTTTTACATTTTCAGAAAAAAATTCCAAAAATTGTCAAAAATTTCGGATTTTTTTTCCAAACACTTTTTGGTGGGGTTGAATTCATAAAAAATAGGATTGTATATAACCTTGGCCTAAAAATTAAGGGGGCGCTTGGTTAATAACTCTTCAATGGTAATGGGAATGAGATTGAAAATTAGTGTAATTAGCATGGTTTATGATAACAAAATCACTACCTCTCCTCCTAAATAAGGTAATCACTACTCCATTTTGATTACCCTATTCTCTTCCTACAATCATCCTCCTCAATCACTCCTCTATTCTTCCACCAACAACCATTTGTTGTCTACTTCTATTCCAAAATTGGGGCTTGACACTAGTAATTGTGTCACCATTGGAACACTTCTTCCCCTAACATATCATTTTTATTATAAGGGCATAGATGAAATTAAATTTTCATTCCTATTACCATTGAAGAATTGCTAACCAAGCGCCCCTAAGTTTCATGAGTTATTGGGCCTTTACTTTATTGAAGTGTGCCACTTTAGTTATTATTTTCGTTAGGCCACAAGACTTGCTGATAGTCACAATTAAATAGGAGCTCGAGATTCAATCCTAACACAGGCACATATATATTAGAATTAAAAACTTAAAAGTTTTATTAAAAAATACAATACTCCGTCCCATTGTTTTAAAATGCAGTTTTCATCACTCAACTAGAGAGCCGTATTCAATTGGGATTAATTTACAATCTAAATAAAGCTGGCATTTTTCAGCGTGACAGTTACATCACAGTGTGAATTAACGCCCCAATTTTCCCCTTCTTTTTCTATAATACAACTAGCCAGTTATATAAATAAAAAATAAGTGAAATGTGCCTATATTTGCATGCAGCCTATATATTTCCGCCTTTTTTTTCTTTCTTTTCATATATTTTATACTACAAATTTACATAAAATACAATATTCCATAAAATATGTGTCAAACCTTCCTAAATATTAAATTTACTATACTACGGAAGAGTATATTTAAGCATTATACGTATACTAATAAAAATAATTTGAAAAAAAAAAAAAAAAGAAAGGCGGCGGGGGGGGGGGGGGGGGGGGGGGGGGGGGGGGGGGGGGGGGATGTTTTGGGTACCTGTCATTGTTTCTGAAAATATACCGCATTCACTTTGATTATAATTATCTAAGTCAATTTATATTTTTTATTTTCTATAATTTTTATACAAATTTATACTTTTGAACAAATTTATAAAAAATAAATAAAAAACACATATACCAACTAGTATAAGTTTATGAAGGCAGATACAATTAATAAAATTTACTAATTATTCGCATTCAAAAATTCATGGATGTAGTATATACGTAATTAGGTGACAAAATTAATATATTCTATCGGCAATTAAAGGTTAGTAAAGTTTTATATGAAAAAAGTTTATAATAAATTTATTATGAAACTGTTTTAAATTATCAAATATTTAAATAAGAATATCTATAATCCCATGTATCAAAATTTAGTGTTATAAAAAAAAAGGAAAATGGAATAATGTCACACTCAAGTTTTCGTTTTAAAAAATGCCACCAATTTTTTTTATTTTACAAAAATGCCATGCGCGGTGCGCGACCCATGTGTAACTCCCTGCGCGACCCTTGTTCAACCTTTTTAGTGGCATTTTTGTAAAAAAAAAAAAAAATATTGGGTGACATTTTTAAAAACGAAAATTTGAGTGTGGCATTAATTATTCCAAATTTCCCAAAAAAATCTGCAACAAGGGTTAATATCGGTTTTGATCACCAAACTTTACCTCAATTCAATTTTGTTCACTGAATTTCACTTGTCATCAAAATTGGTCACTAAACTATACTTTTTTAATCACTTTTGGTTAGGGCCTCAGTTGACCGTTAGTCAACTAGTGGAATAAGTTAGGGTTAATATCAGTTTTGGTCACCAAACTATATCTCAACTTCAATTTTGGTCACTATGTTTTACTAGTCACCAAAATTATCACTAAACTATACTTTTTTAATTATTTTTCGTCAAGACGTCAGTTGTCCGTTAAATAACTAACAAAATAAGTTATTTAAAGTGCAAAATTCAATTTTTTGAATTTAATAATGTTGGGACCCCACAGATGGGCCACGATCTCCTATTGGTATGATATTGTTTGCTTTGAGTCGAGCCCGCACGAATTTATTGTTGAGCTTCTTCAAAAGGTCTCATATCAATAAAGATACTTGTTCATCTTTATAAACCCCGTGCTCCTCCCTTGTAAACCCGAGGATGGATATTGTTTGCACCCAACAAATAAATAAAGCCTAAAATTTAAATATAGTTTAAATAATAAATATACAAGCTTTAAGATTTTTTTATTATAATAAATTAAATTATTTTAAAAGTTTCTAATTTAAATAAATTAAATTATTTTCATATAAATTCTGATTATAATAAAAATAAATTATTAAATAAATATTGTCTAAAATATAAAAAAATATTTAAAATTATAAATGAATCCTAAATTTAAATTTACAAAATTATTATAAAAGAAATACACCAAATACTTACACTGTAAAACAAATTACTTCAAATACTCCTTTTGTACCATAGTTTGTTTGTTAAATTAATATTTATGTTTCAATTATAATTTTAAATATTTTTTGAAAATTATTTTTAATATTTGCAGATAATTAAATTATTTAGTAATTAATTTTTATCAAAATATATAACTATAAATAATTTAATTTATTAAAATAAGAAACTTCTAAAATAATTTAATTTATTAAATTAAAAATTTCTATTTATTGTTTAAACTATTTTAAAAATCTATGTTTTATTAAATAAACAGTTTCAAAAATTTAAATTTTGCACCCTAAATGACTTATTATGTTAGTTGACGAGGTCAACTGAACTCCTAATAAGAAATAATAAAACATAATTAGCTTAGTGACCAATTTTGATGTGTAAGTAAAACATAATGACCAAAATTGAAATTGAGGTAAAGTTTGGTGACCAAAACTGATTAACCCTAACTTATTCCGTTAGTTGACTAACGGTCAACTGACGCCCTAACCAAAAGTGATTAAAAAAGAATAGTTTAGTGACCAATTTTGATGACGAGTGAAATTCAATGACCAAAACTGAAATTGAGGTAAAGTTTGGTGACCAAAACTGATATTAACCCCTGCAACAATTACAATATTATAACATCAACCCTAATATTTGATACTCCTGGTGAAATTATAGATACTTCGGATAAAATATTTGATATTTTAAAACAATTTTAATATATAAAACATCCTTCCAAAGGTTTGTGCATGCTAAGGTTTGAGTTGTTTAACTCTTTTATTATTAATCATCATACATATATGAATACATAAATTGAAATTAATACTACTCTAAATAAATAAAATAAAGGCGCACTTTTTTGTTGTTATTATTAATATTTTCATAATCCAGGCATGCTATTCACAACTAATCCGTATAACAGCCGTCGAAATAAATAAAAAAGAAGTGGACTTGGTAATGGTATATTGTTAGTCCTTGGAAAAAAAGGAGCCAACAAGATCATGCTTGATAACTAATAAGATCCACAAGTAAAAAAGTAGTCAAATAAGAGATAAATTTCAATTTAATATTACAAACGGATAAACTTCTTTTAAAATAAAAACCGGATAAAATATATTGAAATACTTAATTAATTTTACAACATATTCATATTAAAAAAAATGACTTCATTTTATCATCTCTTTATTTGTCCCATCTTCTCATCAGTCATCAAACTTAATTTATTATCTCTTATTTAGCCCCATTTTTCCATCTCACATCCAATACGTCGTCCAATGCTTTCAACCTCACGCAATCCACCATTTTCATCACATGTTTCAAGTCAGCCATTGATCCTCTGAGTGCCGCCTCAAGAGTTGTCGAATCACCGTTCCTTTTGGTTATGCTCTCGATTTGCACCAAATCCACTATGTTTTGATGTGCTATCCTCACATGCTGCCTCTCCATCTCCCTCTCCACCTTATCTTCCTAATTCTTGATATTCACTCTCAAAGCCTAGATCTTCCTGCCCTACTCCTCAGTCATCCCTGCTAGGCCTACTTTCTTCAGTTACTTCACAATCCAGAATATCATGGATGGTTTCCAAGCCGGTTCCTATTGACTCATCCAATTCTCGTAAAATTCTCTCTACACAGGTGCGAATTTTCGAAATTCTATAGGTTTCTTCATGGCAGCGTATTCGGAGGTCGATGGTTGGGGCTTCCCCTTTGAGGCCGAACTCATAGCCGTCTTTGGTGTTATTGAGTATGCTTTCGTCCGGGGTTGGGTGGAGTCCGACTCCTTATTGGGGATTCATACATTAACGGGGGAGATCCCGTTGATTCCTTGGCGTCTTCGAAGTATGTGGAGCACGTCTATGTCTTTGGCTGCCCAAATGGAGGTGAACTTCACGCACATCTTACGTGAAGGTAATAGGGCCGCAGATGCCCTTGTTAAACTGTATGGTAATCATGTTTGGCAGGGTACTTGTCCTGAATTTCTTTTACGTTTTCTTTCTCTTGACATGAATAATGAATATTGTAGGATTTAATTGTGTTTTTGCTGTATTTGGGGTTGCATTCCCCGCTTTGGCCGTCGTGTTTGGCCTTTTTCTGGTAGTTTGCTTTGATTGTTGGACTAGTGACCATCCATTCCTTGTTGGGTTTGGGTTGGTTCACACATGTTAGTCCTTTTTGTGTTCTTTCCTTTTTCACCTGGCCCTGGGTTGTGGGGTCCTTATTTTTTCTTTTTATTAATAAAATTACCTAATTTGCTAATTGACTTCCCATCATTAATTTGGTGTGTAAACTGTAAAGGGTGATGAGGGAGAGGGAAAGAGAGGGGGAGAGGGAGAGAGAGAGATTGTTTGAAAATTGAAGTATTTGAATGACATTTCTTGAAAATTGAAGTATAATTGTTTGGAAATGGTGGCATTTATTTTAACACACGGGGTTGTTGACAGACATTTTTGTACGGATAGATATATGTGGCTATTTAGGGTATGCCCGACAAACAATAAATATAAACGAACACGAACGATGGGGGAAGAACTTTCGTTCTTCCCTCGAATGAGAGCTTTTTGCATATATGAGAAATGAGAGAAAGTGTGTGAACCTTTCACAATGAGGGGATGACCCCCTATTTATAGAGGTTCACCCCCAAAGGCCCAAAAATGGCCCTAAATTCGTCTCAACCCTTTATTTTAGGGATTTATTACAATATTAATATAAAGATCAACAGTAGACCTATAATACATTAAATACTCTTTTCTGACGTAGACTCTCGATCTTGTCGGGTCAGTGTATCTTTGGGAATTTGACCTCCTGTCAGGCGAGGATATTTTCCTGCTGTAACAATTGCCCCCAAGATTGGGCTCTGATTGCGGCCAGAGTTCGATCTTGATCTGTGCTTCAAATAGGTTTTGCCCCCGAGCCTGAAAACAAGATAGCTCGGATGCCCCGGAGGAATCTTCGACAACAGGGTCCGTGATGGGCGAATCTTCCGTGTAACCTTCGAATAGTCAAACCTCAAACAAATCGGTCGGGTTAGGTGGGGTACGATCTTCCTTCGTGCCCCCGAGTCGGGTACCATGACGTTCAATTAATAAAGAGTTTTTGCTGCTGACCGGCATTGATTTTAGTAATAGGGCGGTAAGGACCGCGATGATAAATTAATGAAGTGCTTAGGCCGCTTGCGGGTAGCGACTTCACGGACAAAAGATTGACTTAACAATCAATTAAAAGATAAATCAACGGATTAATGAGTGAAGTGATTTAGCCGATTGACGGGCAGCGACTTCACGATGATGGGATTGAGTTAACAACCGCTTAAAAGATTAACCAACAGGTTAATGAGTGAAGTGCTTTAGCCGATAGACGGGCAGCGACTTCACGAAGATGGGATTGAGTTAACAACCGCTTAAACGATTAACCAACAGGTTAATGAGTGAAGAGCTTTAGCCGATAGACGGGCAGCGACTTCACGAAGATGGGATTGAGTTAACAACCGCTTAAAAGATTAACCAACAGGTTAATGAGTGAAGTGCTTTAGCCGATAGACGGGCAACGACTTCACGAAGATGGGATTGAGTTAACAACCGCTTAAAAGATTAACCAACAGGTTAATGAGTGAAGTGCTTTAGCCGATAGACGGGCAGCGACTTCACGAAGATGGGATTGAATTAACAACCGCTTAAAAGATTAATCAAAACGTCTAGGACGTGACATATTACGGCCACAAGTGGGCGAAAGCGACGCGGGTCAGTCGATGTCGGTGAAGGCGGACTGGTCGATGCCGTTAACATGGATAAACCAAAGCAGAGAATAGATTAGTTAATGCCGGTGAAGACGAACTAAACAACACCTCGCCCATTAAGGCGGAAAGTCAACGCTTAAAATGCAGATTGGATCCACGCCGAGAGGCGGATTAGTTGACGCCGGTGAAGGCGAACTTATCAAGGCCGAGTGACGGATCGTCTTGAGAGGCAGATTAGTTGACGCCGGTGAAGGCGAACTAATCAATATGACAACGCATAAAAGGCGGACTAATCAACGCCGAGAAGACGGATTAACTCGAGAAAGAGATTAGTTGACGCCGGTGAAGGCGAACTAATCAATACGTCAATGCCTGAAAGGCGGACTAATCAACGTCGAGGAGACGGATTACTTCGCCACTCCAGGCGGATTAACTCGAGTAGATTAGTTGACGCCTGTGAAGGCGAACTAATCAATACGTCTACGCCTGAAAGGCGGACTAATCAACGCCTAAAAGGCGGATTACTTCGCCACTCCAGGCGGACCGTCAACGCCTAAAAAGGCAGATTACTTCGCCACTCCAGGCGGACCGTCAACGCCTAACAGGCGGACTAATCAACGCCTAAAAGGCGGATTACTTCGCCACTTCAGGCGGATTACCTCGCCACTCCAGGCGGACCGTCAACGCCTAACAGGCGGACTAATCAACGCCTAAAAGGCGGATTACTTCGCCACTCCAGGCGGATTACCTCGCCACTCCAGGCGGACCGTCAACGCCTAACAGGCGGACTAATCAACGCCTAAAAGGCGGATTACTTCGCCACTCCAGGCGGATTACCTCGCCACTCCAGGCGGACCGTCAACGCCTAACAGGCGGACTAATCAACGCCTAAAAGGCGGATTACTTCGCCACTCCAGGCGGATTACTTCGCCATTCCAGGCGGATTGTCGACGCCTAAAAGGCGGATTAACTCGAGTAGACTAGTTGACGCCTGTGAAGGCGAACTAATCAATACGTCTACACCTGAAAGGCGGACTAATCAACGTCGAGGAGACGGATTACTTCGCCACTCCAGGCGGATTGTCGACGCCTAAGAGGCGGATTAACTCGAGTAGATTAATTGACGTCTGTGAAGGTGAACTAATCAATACGTCTACGCCTAAAAGGCGGACTAATCAATGCCTAAAAGGCGGATTACTTCGCCACTCCAGGCGGACCGTCAACGCCTAACAGACGGACTAATCAACGCCTAAAAAGACGGATTACCTCGCCACTCCAGGCGGACCGTCAACGCCTAACAGGCGGACTAATCAACGCCTAAAAGGCGGATTACTTCGCCACTCCAGGCGGACTGTCGACGCCTAAAAGGCGGATAAACTCGAGTGGATTAGTTGACGCCTGTGAAGACGAACTAATCAATACGTCAACGCCTGAAACGGCGGACTAATCGACGTCGAGAAGACGGATTACTTCGCCAATTTAGGCGGAATGTCGACGCCTAAAAGACGGATAAACTCGAGTGGATTATTTGACGTCTGTGAAGGCGAACTAATCAATACGTCAACGCCTAAAACGGCGGACTAATCGACGTCGAGAAGACGGATTACTTCGCCAATTTAGGCGGAATGTCGACGCCTAAAAGGCGGATAAACTCGAGTGGATTAGTTGATGCCTGTGAAGGCGAACTAATCAATACGTCAATGCCTGAAACGACGGACTAATCGACGTCGAGAAGACGGATTACTTCGCCAATTTAGGCGGAATGTCGATGCCTAAAAGGCGGATAAACTCGAGTGGATTAGTTGACGCATGTGAAGGCGAACTAATCAATACGTCAACGCCTGAAACGATGGACTAATCGACATCGAGAAGACGGATTACTTCGCCAATCTAGGCGGAATATCGACGCCTAAAAGGCGGATAAACTCGAGTGGATTAGTTGACGCCTGTGAAGGCGAACTAATCAATACGTCAATGCCTGAAACGGCGGACTAATCGACGTCGAGAAGACGGATTACTTCGTCAATCTAGGCGGAATGTCGACGCCTAAAAGGCGGATAAACTCGAGTGGATTAGTTGACGCCTGTAAAGGCGAACTAATCAATACGTCAACGCCTGAAACGGCAGACTAATCGACATCGAGAAGACGAATTACTTCGCCAATCTAGGCGGAATGTCGACGCCTAAAAGGCGGATAAACTCGAGTGGATTAGTTGACGTCTGTGAAGGCGAACTAATCAATACGTCAACGCCTGAAACGGCGGACTAATCGACGTCGAGAAGACGGATTACTTCGCCAATCTAGGCGGAATGTCGACGCCTAAAAGACGGATAAATGTTTGTAGTCGAAAGGTGTGACCATGTTTTAAATATTGAGTTATTTATTCGGTGAGCAACCTCAATAATTTTTCGAAATTATATTCGAAGTTTCAAATAACCGATTGTATTTAATAATATTCGGTGTCGAATAATTTATTTTTGATATCACAAAATGAGCATAGGATGTGTATATCCATGCCCCCACTTTTAATATATAAGAAAACTTACGAGTTACAGTATATATTAAAAGGAAATATCAAATGAAAATTGCATTTAAAAAATTGCCCCCGCTTTTAATTTTCGAAATATGAATACATGCCCACGCTTTTAATTTGTATGAAATTTGTGAGCAGTAATATATATTAAAAGAAAATTGTCGAAATAAACCTGATTCGAGTGGGCAAAGGACTGCCCGTAGATTTTTCGTTGATGAAGAGGCTCGGATGCTCATCTCCCAAACTGCTGCCGGTTTTTTTTTTTTTAGCTCAATTAAACTTGGGACCCTCCCTTCCATTTTAATTGAGGCCCAACAGTTCAATTAAATCTGGCCCGCTAATATAATTTGAGAAATGTCCCAAAAGAATAAATATCAAACTGGGCTAGGGCCCAGACTAATTATAAATCTGGCCAGTTAATTAAAATATAGCCTGGCCCAATTTCTGTAGATAAAAAATCTGGACTCCTCAATCCTCATAGAAAGGAGGCCGTGCGGGATGAACATAGCGAGGCGGCATCCGACGATCGAGGCCGCCACTCGGCGATTGGTGGTGGCAGCGGTGTGGCGGTGAGCGAGCGGAGGCTGACGGGCGGCGGCGGCGGTCGGAGAGGCAACGCGGGGAGTCCCCGCTGATGGCGGATCGGGCGCGGATTGCGCTGATCGACGTGGGAGGTCATCCGGCGGGGAGCGGCAAGGGCTAGGCGGCCGCGAGCGGTAGGGCGGCTAGTAGGTCGCTCGATGGGAGGCACGGGGAGGCGGCGATCTGGCCCAGGGTAGGCGAGGACAAGCTGCGGTCGGGCAGCGGCGATGGGAGGCGGCGTGCGGCGTGGAAGTCGCTGGAAGGTTGCGCCTGGCGGCGCGGGCAGGCAGTGGCTCGGCTTGGATCCTGCCCGGCGATGGCGGCTGTGCGGGGATGCGTGCACGGCGACGCGGGTTCGCCCAGCGGGTAGGTCGTCGAGGAGCGATAGCGCGGCGAGGCCCAGGCCACGAGGCGGCGACGCGGGCAGGAGCCCGCGGTGGCGACGGTCGGGGAGCGAGTCTGGCCGTGTGGCTACGGGGAGACACCAGGCTCGGGCGGTGAATGACGGTCGGAGACCGCTGGGCCCCGCGGGCAGGCGGGTGCGGCCTCGGCGGCGCACGGATCGAGGCAGGGATTCGTTTGACTTTTCAACACACGTTGAGAAGTGTGCCAAAAGAAGACTGACCACAGAAAAGTCGGCACACCAAACGAGGCGGTGGCTGGGGGATATGAAAATGAAAACAGTACCCCCCTCAGATTTTGGCTTGAATACACCGCAATATCGGTGGTTTTGCTCGAGTATACCACAACGTGGGTGGTTTTCCGGTGAGCTATGAAGGTGGGAGGTGTCGATTCTCCTGCAGTGATGGTAGCACGGCCTTGGTTTCGAAGTGTCGTGTCTGGTGGATCTTTGCTGCGAGGGGAGGACGCCGACGAGCCCGGTGGAGGCAACCTCGGAGGCGTAGCTCCGCGGTTTACGAAGGTTCGGCGAGCCTCAATACCGGAAATGACCGGAATCGGCCGCGTGAGCTCTCCACGGCCGGAAACAACAAAACACCTCTTCTTCGTTTTCCATTTTTTTTTCTGCCTTTTTTTTCAGGCAGCTGCTGTTGTAATTTGGCTTGTAGCCACAAACTTCTTGTTGGATGATTTGGCTTGTAGCCATGGACTGGTCGTCTATTCTTTTTGTGTAGAATTTGTTTTTTGATTTTCTGTTTGTACAGTTTAGATCGAAAAGGCTCAAGATTTGTGGAATCTGGTTTTTTTATTTGTTTTTGGGGAAGATCTTCGTGTTCATCCATCGAGATGAACACAAATTTACCCTCCTTCTAGCGCCAAATTGTTGACAGACATTTTTGTACGGATAGATATATGTGGCTATTTAGGGTATGCCCGACAAACAATAAATATAAACGAACACGAACGATGGGGGAAGAACTTTCGTTCTTCCCTCGAATGAGAGCTTTTTGCATATATGAGAAATGAGAGAAAGTGTGTGAACCTTTCACAATGAGGGGATGACCCCCTATTTATAGAGGTTCACCCCCAAAGGCCCAAAAATGGCCCTAAATTCGTCTCAACCCTTTATTTTAGGGATTTATTACAATATTAATATAAAGATCAACAGTAGACCTATAATACATTAAATACTCTTTTCTGACGTAGACTCTCGATCTTGTCGGGTCAGTGTATCTTTGGGAATTTGACCTCCTGTCAGGCGAGGATATTTTCCTGCTGTAACAGGGGTGTGGGCATATAGTCCTAAATACATTCACGTGAAAAAGAGATGTATAACAGGTAGTCATGTCACGTGGATATCTTACTATTAAGACATTCTCTCCTATTATGTGATGTGTCTTTTTTATTTATAATAAATAAATTATTATATGTATGAATTCCTCATACTCTTCTATATGTGCATTACATGTTTTAAGCATTATATGTTTACACATAAAAAAGTAAAAATAGGGGGGGAGAGTGGTTGGTCTTGGATACAACTGAGCCGAATTATTTGGCCCATATTTTTCGACCCAGTCGATCCTGATGGGTTTAGGGGTAGGGCTTGATACTATCTATATAAATAGATGTTTTCTCCTTGTAACCGTTATCAGAAAAATATAGTGAATAATCATGGCTTGACATGGCCCCAAAACGTAGTCGTAAGACGAATTGGGTGAACAAATTTCGTGTTCTTCTATTTTTTGTGATTACGTACGTGCATCTTTTCCTAAAAGAAAATACAATTAATAAAAATTACTAATTATTCGCATTAAAAATTCATGAATGTAGTATATATGTAATTAGGAGACGAAATTAATATATAATATTGGTAATTAAAGGTTTGTGCATGCTAATATTTTTGTTGTTTAACTCTTTTAATTATTAATCACCACGGGAAATGATTATATGTCCACCAGTGGACATAATATTATATACCCACGGGAAATTTGTTAATGACACATAAGCACTGGACCACTATTATTTTAATTAATTGTTTATATCTACTTATGTGTTATTAACATATTCGCGATGAATATATAATATTGTGTCCACCAGTGGGCATGTAATCAATTCCGTAATCACTAAACATATATGAATCCATAAATTGAAATTAATACTATAATTACTGAAATATGATTCTTCCAAATAAATAATATAAAGAAAATAATTAATATTTTGTAATTATAATTATTATCTTAATTCATGCTATTCACAAATGTAGACGGCTTGTTATAATTATTATAAAATAAAGACGCCTGTCAAATGTAGTAAAAGAGTAACTAATGCGATCAAGCTTGATAAGAATCGGAAGTTAAAAGAAAAGAATCAGTCAAGATGAGATTTAGAAAATTTATTATACGTATACCAAGCTTAATCTATTTTTTAAGATGATATAAGAGAAAACCTTCGATTTAATATTAAAAACGGATAAAAAGGATCATTTTAAAAGCCAAATAAATATTTTGAAATACTTAAGTAATTTTACAATATATTCATTTAACTTACTTCATTATTATCTCTATTTTTCCCCATCTTCTCATCAGACTTCATTTATTATCTCTGATTTTGCCCATCTTCTCATTTGAATATGAAGCTTAGACATAACTATTAAGAAATTGATACACGACGTAGGATTCAACACATCCAACACGTCTTTCATTATTTTCAGCCTCACACAATCCGCTATTTTCATCACCATTTTCAAGCCAGCTAGTAGTTCTCTGAGTGCCGCCTCGACCAAGTCGTTCACCCAATTCACAGCCGCCGAGTCACCGTTCCTCTTGGCTATTCTCTCGAGCTGCACCAGCTGCACTATATTTCGATCTCCTATCCTCAGGTGTTGTCTCTCCATTCCTCTCTCCACCTTCACTTCATGTGCTTTGATATTCACTCTGAGAGTCTCGATCTTCCTGACTTGCTCTTCAGTCATCTCAGCTAAACTCACATCCTTCAGTGACTCCACAAGCTGAAAAATTATGGACGGTTTCCAACCAGTGACCCACAATTAGATATTTTCTGGAGGAGTCAACCAAAGAAGGGCGAAAAAGGCCAACACATCTTCATTAGCCCATTTGACATTGTAGAATTCCTTGTGATGAACAGCCTTCTCAGAATTATTCTCTTGAGCAATCTTAAGGGAGAAGTTTGAGATAATCCTCCAATTGCCTCATCCACTTGTAGAATTCTGAGAATTTTTCTTCTTCAACTAAGTGATTTCTCATCGTTAATTTGGTTTGTAGACTATAAAGAGATGTGGACATATATACATATATTAGAGAGAGTGAGAGACATATATTGTCACGCTCAGGAATTGTTTGGAAATTAGGGTATTGAAGTGGCACTTCCAAGAATGGTTTGGAAATTGAGGTATACTTGTTTGGAAATTGTGGTATTCAGTGTGGGCATGTAAGTACAAAATACATTCACGAGAAGATGGGTTGAAGACAAACGTGATGCCAGAAGGTCTCACATCCATAATATTCAGGATGTATTTAATTCTCTCCTGGTGTATCTTTTTTATTTATAATAAATAAATTATTGTATGTACGAATTCCTCCTACTCCTCTATATATGCAACGTTTTTATCCAGCGCCTTTGTACAAATACTAATTTTTATCACTTTTTTCATTTTGTTTTCCAAATTTTTTTTAAAAAAAAACAGACATTTCTAATACTGCTGCCTATTACGTGTTTTTATTAATGGTTTCATCATATGTGTTATATGGCATGCTAACGTATGAGATCAATTAGTGAGGTCTATTTTAAATTTTGTTATCTTTAATATCAAAATTATATACTACTAGTATGTTTTACTTGTCTCTATATTGCCATTGATTTTAAATCCCCTATTATAAACTCCCACCTCTATAAGTAACAATTACAATTTAAAAAAAAAATAAGATTATTAAAATATATTGACGGCACAATAATTAAATTAATCTAATTATTTAATGTTCTGGTGTCTTTTTACCATTTTTTCTTCCCTACTGACATTAATTAAGGTTTAAAGTTAAAATATTAGAAAATTGTTATATAGTGAAAAATAATCAAGTTCCTCGTTATATAACTAAAATAAAAATTAAGCAAGTTTTTCATACCAAAAAAGAAAAATAAATTAAGTTCCATGAGTAATTGGGCCCTTACTCATATATTTAGTTTTTCCCACTTCTTCAAACGCGAGTATTTTAAAATATGATCCCCCCCTTAAAAATCTCATAATTAGTTAAAAAAAAAAAAAAGATTATTCAAATTTCAAAATTCTGGATAGTTCAACAATTCTTTTAACTAAGGGCCTAGAAAAGTGAATGGAAGAATTCTGAAAATTAATTGTGCAAGAGTCAAGAGGTTTTCAAGAACACTAGTCTAGAAAGGCTTTTTTTTAACCTTAGCAAGGTAAATAATAGAAGTACCCACCCAAAAACATATTCAGGGGCCTAGTTGATCAAACTGATACTGCCAAAAAAACTATATGGAATGTAGTAAATATACTATCTTTTACCAATTGATTCATACACCTAAGAGCATTTGTTTAAAAGGCGAGAATGCAACAAGCACATAGTTTTAGTGACTGGATATCATTGTGGAGAAAACATAGTATAGAATGACAAATGTAAGAGGAGGTAATTATAAGTAAGTATTATCCAAAAACTAACCTTCCAAGAGCAAGCAGATTGCCAAAGGAAAATGTTATCCCAAATTTGATGGGATGGAAGAAAACAAGCATCGACTGTCAAACAGAATACAATTCAGAGCTAAAACAAGGCATCAAATAACACTTGAAATCATTCATCAGCTACTTACCAAGAGTGTGAAAGTTATACCACAAGATAAGCAAATTGCAAAACCATAAAGTCTCTGCCAAAACAAAATGTAAAGACTAAAACTTCATTATCACATCGTCAAACCCACAAAACACAAATCATACTCGTAAACCCCCACTACGATTCAGAATATACCTGTTTGGTGGACAAAGTGCAATTGCGATTAAAATCATCAATGAATGAGGATTCCTGCTGCAGCTCTTCATCTTCAACCTCCATTCCCACCAGCATTTTCATCTTCTCAAATGCCTGGTTCATCTTCTCCATTTTCTTGAAATAAATCAATTTTCTGGTTAATTACTATGGAGTGGACTAGATTGCTGTTTTCTGGTAAGATCTGAAATTCATAAGTCGTTGGATTAGTGCAATCGATTCTCCCAGGGGCCAGCGATGATGAGCTTAGCTTCAACTTCACATCAACAAGGGTTATATTTCAGCTCTGCGACTACATCTTAAAAAAAGGAACTAACACGGTCATGATAAGAACCGCAAATAATAAAAAAAAAAAAAAAGTCTATTTAGCAAAAAAAGTTATATATATATATATATATATATATATATATATATATATATATATATATATATAATATATAATGCTTAATCGATTTTTAAGATCATATAAGAGATAAACTTCAATTTTATATTAAAGACGGATAAACTTTTTTTTTTTAAAGTCTAATAAAATATATTGAAATACTTAATTAAGTTTATAACATATTCATATTATATAAGGACTTTATCATCTAGCATCTCTTATTTTGCCCCATTTTCTCAACACATTGCATTGGATTCAACACATTCAATACATATTTCAATGATTTCAACCTCACGCAATCCATAATTTTCATCACATTTTTCAAGTCAATCAACGGTACTCTAGAGTGCCACCTCGACCAAGTCATTCCGAGTCACTGTTTCTCTTAGCTATGCTCTCGAGCTGCACCAATATATTTTGATTAGCTATCCTTTTACTTGCTGTCTCTCCATCTCCCTCTCCACCTTATCTTCTTGTGCCTTGATATTCATTCTCAGAGCCTCTATCTTCATGACCTGCTCCTCAGTCATTCCTGCTAGGCTCGCTTTCTTCATTCTCAGAGCCTCGATCTTCATGACATGCCCCTCAGTCATTCCTGCTAAGCTCGCTTTCTTCAGTGACTCCACAAGCCAAAATATCATGGATGGTTTCAAGCCGGCTATCCATAGATAGACATTTTCTACAGTAGTCAACCAAAAAGGGGTGAAAAGGTCAATAAGTCTTCATTGGCCCATTTGACTTTGTAGAATTTCTTGTGGTGGGCCTTCGTTTGTTAATCGTTGTCACATATATTTCCTTCTCAAAATTATTCTCTTGTGCAACTTTGAGGAGAAACTTTAGATGATCCTCCAATTACCTCATCCAATTCTCGTAAAATTTTGAGAATTCTTCAACTAATTGACTTCCCATCATTAATTTGGTGTGTAAGCTGTTGAAGGAGATGGAGAGAGAATGAGAGTGAGAGACTTGTTTGAAAATTGAGGCACTGAAGGGTAGCAAATACTAATTTTTAATACTATTTCCCCGGGGGAAAAAAAAAAAAACCCATACATTTCTAATGGTGTCATTACTAGCAGGTACTTTAGTATTTTGATAGGTAATGAATTTATTAGATATATTTTTATTTATGGTTTAAATTTATTTATCTTGTAAAAAATAATCAAGTTCACTTAAAGTAAAAATTAAGCAAGCTCTTCATATAGAAAAGGAAATAAAAATTAGGCCATGGTTAAATACAGTCTCATGATTTATGAATACAACCCCAACAAAAAAAGTGTTCGGAAATTTTTTCCGAAAAATGTAACAATTTTCGGAAAAAAAATTCCGAAATTTCATATTTTCAGAGTTTTTTTTTTATATTTTCGAAAAAAAATTACGAAAATTGTCAAAAATTGCGGATTTTTTTTCCAAACACTTTTTGGTGGTGTTGAATTCATAAAAAATAGCACTGTATATAACCTGGGCCTAAAAATTAAGTTTCATGAGTAATTGGGCCTTTACTTTATTGAAGTGGGCCACTTTAGCTATTATTTTCATTAGGCCACAAGACTTGCTGATAGTCACAATTAAATAGGAGCTCGAGATTCAATCCTAACACAAGCACATATATAATTAAAATTATAAACTTAAAAATTTTATTAAAAAATATAATACTCCGTCCCATTATTTTAAAATGCATATTTTATCACTCAATTAGAGTGATGTATTCCATTGGAATTAATTTACAATCTAAATAAAGCTGGCATTTTTCAGCGTGACAGTTATATTTCATTGTGAATTAACGTCCCAATTTTCCCCTTCTTTTTCTATAATACAACTAGCTAGTTATATAAATAAAAAATAAGTGAAATGTGCCTATATTTGCATGCAGCCTATTTCCGCCTTTTTTTATTCATATATTTTATACTACAAATTTACATAAAATACAATATTCCATAAAATATGTGTCAAACCTTCCTAAATATTAAATTTACTATACTATATTTATGCATTATGGGGGGGGCTGAAAATATACCGCATTCACTTTGATTATAATTATCTAAGTCAATTTATATTTTTTATTTTCGATAATTTTTATACAAATTTATACTTTTGAACAAATTTATAAAAAATAAATAAAAAGCACATATATCAACTAGTATAAGTTTAGGAAGGCAGATACAATTATAAAAATTTACTAATTATTCGCATTCAAAAATTCATGGATGTAGTATATACATAATTAGGTGACAAAATTAATATATTCTATCGGCAATTAAAGGTTACTAAAGTTTTATATAAAAATAGTTTATAATAAATTTATCATTAAACTGTTTTAAATTATCAAATATTTAAATAAGAATATCTATAATCCCATGTATCAAAATTTAGTGTTACAAAAAAAAAAAAAGGAAAATGCAATAATGTCACACTCAAGTTTTCGTTTTAAAAAATGCCACCAATTTTTTTTTTATTTTACAAAAATGCCAAGCGGGGTGCGCGACCCTTGTGTGACTCCCTGCGCGACCCTTGTTCAACCTTTTTAGTGGCATTTTTGTAAAAAAAAAAAAATTTGGTGACATTTTTAAAAACGAAAACTTGAGTGTGACATTAATTATTCCAAATTTCCCAAAAAAATCTGCAACAAGGGTTAATATTGGTTTTGATCACCAAATTTTACCTCAATTCAATTTTGGTCACTGAATTTCACTTGTCATCAAAATTGGTCAATAAACTATACTTTTTTAATCACCATTGGTTAGGGCCTCAGTTGACCGTTAGTCAACTAGCGGAATAAGTTAGAGTTAATATCAGTTTTGGTCACCAAACTATACCTCAACTTCAATTTTGGTCACTATGTTTTACTAGTCACCAAAATTGATCACTAAACTATACTTTTTTAATTATTTTTCGTCAAGACGTCAGTTGTCCGTTAAATAACTAACAAAATAAGTTATTTAAAGTGCAAAATCAATTTTTTTGAATTTAATAATGTTGGGACCCCACAGATGGGCCACGATCTCCTATTGGTATGATATTGTTTGCTTTGAGTCGAGCCCGCACGAATTTATTGTTGAGCTTCTTCAAAAGGTCTCATATCAATAAAGATACTTGTTCATCTTTATAAACCCCATGCTCCTCCCTTGTAAACCCGATGATGGATATTGTTTGCACCCAACAAAAAAATAAAGCCTAAAATTTAAATACAGTGTAAATAATAGATATACAAGCTTTAAGATTTTTTTATTATAATAAATTAAATTATTTTAAAAGTTTCTAATTTAAATAAATTAAATTATTTTTCATATAAATTTTGATTATAATAAAAATAAATTATTAAATAAATATTATCTAAAATATAAAAAAAATATTTAAAATTATAAATGAATCCTAAATTTAAATTTACAAAATTATTATAAAAGAAATACACCAAATACTCACACTGTAAAACAAATTACTTCAAATACTCCTTTTTTACCATAGTTTGTTTGTTAAATTAATATTTCTGTTTCAATTATAATTTTAAATATTTTTGAAATTATTTTTAATATTTGCAGATAATTTAATTATTTAGAAATTATTTTATCAAAATATATAACTATAAATAATTTAATTTATTAAAATAAGAAACTTCTAAAATAATTTAATTTATTAAATAAAAAATGTATATTTATTGTTTAAACTATTTTAAAAATCTATGTTTTATTAAATAAACAGTTTCAAAAATTTAAATTTTGCACCCTAAATGACTTATTATGTTAGTTGACGAGGTCAACTGATCTCCTAATAAGAAATAATAAAACATAATTAGCTTAGTGACCAATTTTGATGTCTAAGTAAAACATAATGACCAAAATTGAAATTGAGGTAAAGTTTGGTGACCAAAACTGATTAACCCTAACTTATTCCGTTAGTTGACTAACGGTCAACTGACGCCCTAACCAAAAGTGATTAAAAAATAATAGTTTAGTGACCAATTTTGATGACGAGTGAAATTCAATGACCAAAACTGAAATTGAGGTAAAGTTTGGTGACCAAAACTGATATTAACCCCTGCAACAATTACAATATTATAACATCGACCCTAATATTTGATACTCCTGGTGAAATTATAGATACTTCTGATAAAATATTTGATATTTTAAAATAATTTTAATATATAAAACATGCTTCCAAAGGTTTGTGCATGCTAAGGGAGTTGTTTAGCTCTTTTAATTATTAATCATCATACATATATGAATACATAAATTGAAATTAATACTACTCTTAATAAATAAAATAAAGGCATACTTTTTTGTTGTTATTATTAATATTTTCATAATCCAGACATGCTATTCACAACTAATCCGTACAATAGCCGTCGAAAGAAATAAAAATGAAGTGGACTTGGTAATGGTATATTGTTAGTCCTTGGAAAAAAAGGAGCCAACAAGATCATGCTTGATAACTGATAAGATCCACAAGTAAAAAAGTAGTCAAATAAGAGATAAATATCAATTTAATATTACAAACGGATAAACTTCTTTTAAAATAAAAACCGGATAAAATATATTGAAATAGTTAATTAATTTTACAACATATTCATATTAAAAAAATAACTTCATTTTATCATCTCTTTATTTGTCTCATCTTCTCATCAATCATCAAACTTCATTTATTATCTCTTATTTAGCAACATTTTTCAATCTCACATCCAATACGTTGTCCAATGCTTTCAACCTCACGCAATCCGCCATTTTCATCACATGTTTCAAGTCAGCCATTGATCCATTTGCCGCCTCAAGAGTTGTCGAATCACCGTTCCTTTTGGCTATGTTCTCGAGTTGCACCAACTCCACTATATTTTGATGTGCTATCCTCACATGCTGCCTCTCCATCTCCCCCTCGACCTTATCCTTATCTTCCTAATTCTTGATATTCAGTCTCAAAGCCTCGATCTTCCTGCCCTACTCCTCAGCCATCCCTGCTAGGCCTACTTTCTTCAGTTACTTCACAAGCCAGAATATCATGGATGGTTTCCAAGCCGGTTCCTATTGCCTCATCCAATTCTCGTAAAATTCTCTCTACACAGGTGCGATTTTTCGAAATTCTAGAGGTTTCTTCATGGCAGCGTATTCGGAGGCCGATGGTTGGGGCTTCCCCTTTGAGGCCGAACTCATAGCCGTCTTTGGTGCTATTGAGTATGCTTTCGTCCGGGGTTGGAGGAAACTTTGGGTGGAGTCGGACTCCTTATTGGTGATTCGTACATTAACGGGGGAGATCCCGTTGATTCCTTGGCGTCTTCGAAGTATGTGGAGCACGTCTATATCTTTGGCTGCCCAAATGGAGGTGAACTTCATGCACATCTTACGTGAAGGTAATAGGGCCGCATATGCCATTGTTAAATTGTATGGTAATCATGTTTGGCAAGGTACTTGTCCTGAATTTCTTTTACGTTTTCTTTCTCTTGACATGAATAATGAATATTGTAGGATTTAATTGTGTTTTTATTGTATTTGGGGTTGCATTCCCCGCTTTGGCCGTCGTGTTTGGCCTTTTTCTGGTAGTTTGCTTTGGTTGTTGGACTAGTGACCATCCATTCCTTGTTGGCTTTGGGTTAGTTCATACCTGTTAGTCCTTTTTGTGTTCTTTCCTTTTCCCCTGGCCCTGGGTTGTGGGGTCCTCATTTTTTCTTTTTATTAATAAAATAACCTAATTTGCTAATTGACTTCCCATCATTAATTTGGTGTGTAAACTGTAAAGGGTGATGAGGGAGAGGGAAAGAGAGGAGGTGAGGGAGAGGGAGAGTGAGAGAGAGAGATTGTTTGAAAATTGAAGTATTTGAATGACATTTCTTGAAAATTGAGGTATAATTGTTTGGAAATGGTGGCATTTATTTTAACACACGGGGTGTGGGCATATAGTCCTAAATACATTCACGAGAAAAAGAGATGTATAACATGTAGTCATGTCACGTGAATATCATACTATTAAGACATTCTCTCCTATTATGTGATGTGTCTTTTTTATTTATAATAAATAAATTATTGTATGTATGAATTCCTCCTACTCTTCTATATGTGCATTACATGTTTTAAGCATTATATGTATACACATAAAAAAAATAAAAATAGTTGTGGGGGGGGGGGGGGGGGGGGGGGGGGGGAGTGGTTGGTTTTGGATACAACTGAGCCGAATTATTTGCCCCATGTTTTTCGACCCAGTCGATCCTGATGAGTTTAGGGGTAGGGCTTGATATTATCTATATAAATAGATATTTTCTCCTTGTAACCGTTATCAGAAAAATATAGTGAATAATCATGGCTTGACATCGCCCCCAAATGTAGTCGTAATACGAATTGAGTGAACAAATTTCGTGTTCTTCTATTTTTTTGTGATTATGTACGTGCATTTTTTCCTAACAGAAAATACAATTAATAAAAATTACTAATTATTCTCATTAAAAATTCATGAATGTAGTATATACGTAATTAGGAGACGAAATTAATATATTATGTCGGTAATTAAAGGTTTATGTATGCTGATATTTTTGTTGTTTAACTCTTTTAAGACAAAGTATAGAGTGAAACTGGTTTATACATAAATCGGCGTAGGGTATTAGTTGTTTTCATTGAAGAGTATTACTTATATATACTAAAGAGTATTACTGATTTACATTAAATAGGCTTAATTGTTCGGTGAAAATGAACTAAAACTCTTCAGTGTAAATCAGTAATACTCTTCGATAATAATAACTAATACTCTTCAGTTAAAACAACTAATACCCTTCAGTGATTCATATATAAACAAATTTCACTCTATACATACTCCTCTTTTAATTATTAATCACCACGGGAAATGATTATTTGCCCACCGGTGGACATAATATTATATACCCAGTGTTAATGACACATAAGGAGTAGACCCACTATTATTTTAATTAATTGTTTACATCTACTTATGTGTCATTAACATATTCGCGATGAGTATATAATATTGTGTCCACCAATAGGCGTGTGATCAATTGCGTAATCACTAAACATATATGAATCCATGAATTGAAATTAATACTATGATTACTGAAATATGATTCTTCCAAATAAATAATATAAAGACAGTAATTAATATTTTGTTATTATAATTATTATCTTAATTCATGCTATTCACAAATGTAGACGGCCTGTTATAATTATTATAAAATAAAGACGCCTGTCAAATGTAGTAAAAGAAAAAATCTATGCTAGTCCTTGAAAAGAGTAACTAATGCGATCATGCTAAGAATCGGAAGTTAAGAGAAAAGAATCAGTCAAGATGAGATTTAGAAAATTTATTATACGTATACCAAGCTTAATCTATTTTTTAAGATGATATAAGAGAAAACCTTCAATTTAATATTAAAAACGAATAAAAAGGATCATTTTAAAAGCCAAATAAATATTTTGAAATACTTAATTAATTTTACAATATATTCATTTTAAGTAACTTACTTCATTATTATCTCTATTTTTCCCCATCTTCTCATCAGACTTCATTTATTATCTCTGATTTTGCCCATCTTCTCATTTGAATATGAAGCTTAGACATAACTATTAAGAAATTGATACACTGTGTAGGATTCAACACATCCAACACGCAATCCGCTATTTTCATCACCATTTTCAAGCCAGCTAGTAGTTCTCTGAGTGCCGCCTCGACCAAGTTGTTCACCCAATTCACAGCCGCCGAGTCACCGTTCCTCTTGGCTATTCTCTCGAGCTGCACCAGCTGCACTATATTTCGATCTCTTATCCTCAGGTGTTGTCTCTCCATTCCTCTCTCCACCTTCACTTCATGTGCTTTGATATTCACTCTGAGAGTCTCGATCTTCCTGACTTGCTCTTCAGTCATCTCAGTTAAACTCACATCCTTCAGTGACTTCACAAGCTGAAAAATTATGGACGGTTTCCAACCGGTGACCCACAAATAGACATTTTCTGGAGGAGTCAACCAAAGAAGGGCGAAAAAGGCCAACACATCTTCATTAGCCCATTTGACATTGTAGAATTCCTTGTGATGAACAACCTTCTCAGAATTATTCTCTTGAGCAATCTTAAGGAGAAGCTTGAGATAATCCTCCAATTGTCTCATCCACTTGTAGAATTCTGAGAATTTTTCTTCTTCAACTAAGTGATTTCTCATCGTTAATTTGGTTTGTAGACTATAAAGAGATGTGGACATATATACATATATTAGAGAGAGTGAGAGACATATATTGTCACGCTCAGGAATTGTTTGGAAATTAGGGTATTGAAGTGGCACTTCCAAGAATGGTTTGGAAATTGGGGTATAATTGTTTGAAAATTGTGGTATTCAGTGTGGGCATGTAAGTACAAAATACATTCACGAGAAGAAGGGTTGAAGACAAACGTGATGCCAGAAGGTCTCACATCCGTAATATTCAGAATGTATTTAATTCTCTCCTGGTGTATCTTTTTTATTGATAATAAATAAATTATTTTATGTATGAATTCCTCCTACTCCTCTATATATGCAACATTTTTATCCAGTGCATCTTTTGTACAAATACTAATTTTTATCACTTTTTTCATTTTGTTTTCCAAAAAAAAAAAAAATTTAAAAAACAGACATTCTAATACTGCTGCCTATTACGTGTTTTTATTAATGGTTTCATCATATGTGTTATATGGCATGCTAACGTATGAGATCAATTAGTGAGGTCTATTTTAAATTTTGTTATCTTTACTGTCAAAATTATATACTACTAGTATGTTTTACTTGTCTCTACATTGCCATTGATTTTAAATTCCCTATTATAAACTCCCACCTCTATAAGTAACAATTACAATTTTAAAAAAAAAAATAAGATTATTATAATATATTGATGGCACAATAATTAAATTAATCTAATTATTTAATGTTCTGGTTTCTTTTTACCATTTTTTCTTAAAGTTAAAATATTAGAAAATTGTTATATAGTGAAAAATAATCAAGTTCCTCATTATATTACTAAAATAAAAATTAAGCAAGTTTTTCATACCGAAAAAGAAATATAAATTAAGTTCCATGAGTAATTGGGCCCTTACTCATATATTTAGTTTTTCCCACTTCTTCAAACGCGAGTATTTTAAAATATGATCCCCCCTTAAAAATCTCATAATTAGTTAAAAAAAAAAGATTATTCAAATTTCAAAATTCTGGATAATTCAACAATTCTTTAAACTTAAAATCCAATCTTCGAAAAATCGCTCTGCGACTACATCTTAAAAAAAGGAACTAACACGGTCATGATAAGAACCGCAAATAATAAAAAAAAAAAAAATCTATTTAGCAAAAAGAGTTATATATAATGCTTAATCGATTTTTAAGATCATATAAGAGATAAACTTCAATTTTATACTCCCTCTGATTCAAAATAAGTGTCGTTCTATAAATTTTAGGACAAATTAAGAATTATAAATTTTGACATATATACCCCACCTAAATCTCTAAAATATCTATTATATTTTGATAATATCTAACAGATCTGTTATATTTTAATATAATCCCTAAAATATCTCTTATATTTTGAATTTGAATTCGGGGTAAATCGGGAAAACACGTGAAAAAATAGTTAAAACGACACTTATTTTGAAACAAATTGTAACCCCTAAAACGACACTTATTTTGAATCGGAGGGAGTATTAAACACGGATAAACTTTTTTTTTTTAAAGTCTAATAAAATGTATTGAAATACTTAATTAAGTTTATAACATATTCATATTATATAAGGACTTTATCATCTAGCATCTCTTATTTTGCCCAATTTTCTCATCTGAATCTGAAACGTATACATAGCCACTAAGAAATTAACGCACTGCATTGGATTCAATACATTCAATACATCTTTCAATGATTTCAACCTCACGCAATCCATAATTTTCATCACATTTTTCAAGTCAATCGACAGTCCTCTAGAGTGACATCTCGACCAAGCCGTTCACCCAATTCACAGTTGCCGAGTCACTGTTTCTCTTGGCTATGCTCTCGAGCTGCACCAATATATTTTGATTAGCTATCCTTTTACTTGCCGCCTCTCCATCTCCCTCTCCATCTCCCTCTCCACCTTATCTTCTTGTGCCTTGATATTCATTCTCAGAGCCTCTATCTTCATGACCAGCTCCTCAGTCATTCCTGCTAGACTCGCTTTCTTGTCCACCATTTTATCATATTTATAATGGTGATGCAACCTTAGTTCGTTATTTTTCTACAATGGTGAAGCAAGGAGGTGCAGGCAATTGAGTAAAACAACACGCAACCGGGATTACTTTGTTGCGGACACCACCAAATCACCTCAACCTAAGCCTCACCATTGACCAATATTTGAGTAAAGCATATAATAGAGATTTAATTCTTCTAGGGTAATTGCTATATATTTTTTTTTAAATCCCAATACTAATTTTTCGAACCTGGTTTTTCGAAAAATGGTTAAAGTTTCGGCAAAAAGTTGTCGATATATGGTTAGGGTTTCGACAAAATATTTCCGAAATATAGATTCTCGAAAATATTTTGCGAAATATTTGTTATTTTTCGACAAGTATTTTTCGTAATCCTAACCTTTTTTCGAAAAATTAGATTAAAAAATTTTAAGCCAAATTTTTTTTTTTGAAATCATTGTTTGCGAAATATCGTTATTACCGGTGTTTCACCGCCGTGAGTCCTGGCTCAACGCTTCATCTCGTCGTGACGAAGCGCTTGGTAAGAGAAGTATTAAGAGTAAACGTAATATAATGTAGATATATTAATGGGGGTGTATTTAATAATTATTTAAAATAGGATGGATAAATTAAGTGAGGGTATCTAATAAACACGAGGGGTACCGTTGCATGCAGCCTATTAAGCCTAACTAAATAGGCCCAACTAAAAGCAGAGAAACAGCAAAATCAATGCATATTATTTTTGACGGGCCTTTTCCGCCTTTTTTTTTTTCTTTTCATATATTTTATACTACAAATTTACATAAAATACAATATTCCATAAAATATGTGTCAAACCTTTCTAAATATTAAATTTACTATACTACGGAAGAGTATATTTAAGCATTATACGTATACTAATAAAAATAATTTGAAAAAAAAAAAAGAAAGAAAGGGGGAGAGTGGATGTTTTGGGTACCTGCCACTGTTTCTGAAAATATACCGCATTCACTTTGATTGTAATTATCTAAGTCAATTTATATTTTTTATTTGGCAAAGTCTCATACGCACCAAGTGCACACTCACTCAAAAGGTGATATTGTATACACTAAAAAGTTAGTTTCAATTACACTGAAATGTTAGTCTCAATTACACTGAAAAGTTTACACTGAAAATTGATTTGCAATGTAAATTTTTCAGTGTAATTGAGACTAACTTTTCAGTGTGATTGAGACTAACTTTTCAGTGTATACATTATCAACTGTTGAGTGTATACATTATCAACTGTTGAGTGAGTGCATTATACACCAAATGCATAAGAGACTTATTTTCGATAATTTTTATACAAATTTATACTTTTGAACAAATTTATAAAAAATAAATAAATAGCACATATATCAACTAGTATAAGTTTAGAAAGGCAGATACAATTAATAAAATTTACTAATTATTCGCATTCAAAAATTCATGGATGTAGTATATACGTAATTAGGTGACAAAATTAATATATTCTATCGACAATTAAAGGTTAGTAAAGTTTTATATGAAAATAGTTTATAATAAATTTATCATGAAACTGTTTTAAATTATCAAATATTTAAATAAGAATATCTATAATCCCATGTAACAAAATTTAGTGTTACAAAAAAAAAAAGGAAAATGGAATAATGTCACACTCTAGTTTTCGTTTTAAAAAATGCCACCAATTTTTTTTTTTTTACAAAAATGTCATGTGCGGTGTGCGACCCTTGTGTGACTCCTTGCGCGACCCTTGTGCAACCTTTTTAGTGGCATTTTTGTAAAAAAATAAATATTTGGTGACATTTTTTAAAACGAAAAAACTTGAGTGTGGCATTAATTATTCTAAATTTCCCAAAAAAAATCTGTAACAAGGGTTAATATCAGTTTTGATCACCAAACTTTACCTTAATTTCAATTTTGGTCACTGAATTTCACTTGCCATCAAAATTGGTCACTAAACTATACTCCCTCCGTCCCACCAATGTTTGCACCATAAAATGGGCACTACTTTTAAGAAAAAAGTGTAACGAGTAGTGTTTTATGGGGTATAAAGTGAAGAAAATGGTTAAATTAAGTGTAGTGTTGGCCAAAAAGGTAAAAAGTAATGACAATTCTTGTAAATATGTGAATATTATAAGGGTGGAGTTTATAAAAGTGTTTTCTTTTTTGGGTGTGCAAACAATTGTGGGACGGACGAATAAGAAAAATGTGCAAACAATTATGGGAAGGAGGGAGTACTTTTTTAATCACTTTTGGTTAGGGCCTCAGTTAACCGTTAGTCAACTAACGGGATAAGTTAGGGTTAATATCAGTTTTGGTCACCAAACTATACCTCATCTTCAATTTTGGTCACTATGTTTTACTAGTCACTAAAATTGATCACTAAACCATACTTTTTTAATTATTTTTCGTCAAGACGTCAGTTGTTCGTTAAATAACTAACAAAATAAGTTATTTAAAGTGCAAAATTCAATTTTTTTAATTTAATAATGTTGGGACCCCACAGATGGACCACAATCTCCTATTGGTATGATATTATTTGCTTTGAGTCGAGCCCGCACGAATTTATTGTTGAGCTTCTTCAAAAGGTCTCATATCAATAAAGATACTTGTTCATCTTTATAAACCCCATGCTCCTCCCTTGTAAACCCGATGATGGATATTGTTTGCACCCAGCAAATAAATAAAGCCTAAAATTTAAATATAGTTTAAACAATAAATATACAAGCTTTAAGATTTTTTTATTATAATAAATTAAATTATTTAAAAGTTTCTAATTTAAATAAATTAAATTATTTTTCATATAAATTTTGATTATAATAAAAATAAATTATTAAACAAATATTGTCTAAAATATAAAAAAAATATTTAAAATTATAAATGAATCCTAAATTTAAATTTACAAAATTATTATAAAAGAAATACACCAAATACTCACACTGTAAAACAAATTACTTCAAATACTCCTTTTGTACCATAGTTTGTTTGTTAAATTAATATTTATGTTTCAATTATAATTTTAAATATTTTTTGAAATTATTTTTAATATTTGCAGATAATTTAATTATTTAGTAATTAATTTTTATCAAAATATATAACTATTAAAAATTTAATTATTAAAATAAGAAACTTCTAAAATAATTTAATTTATTAAACAAAAAATTTGTATTTATTGTTTAAACTATTTTAAAAATCTATGTTTTATTAAATAAACATTTTCAAAAATTAAATTTTGCACCCTAAATGACTTATTATGTTAGTTGACGAGGTCAACTGATCTCCTAATAAGAAATAATAAAAAGTAGAGAAAATTGTCTTGAGCCAAAATATTGGACCCTTAATTGCACAAAACCACACTAATTTCCCTATATTTCATAGAACCCCAATTTATTTCACAACACCACACTTTTCACTTTTTTCTGTGGGTCTCATTCTTTTTTCTCTCTCTCCTCTCTCCTCTCTCCCCTCTTTCTATTTTCCTCCCATTATTCGGTCTTAAGAAACAACTCACTCCTACTTTCCCCCTCATCTCTCTCTCTATACCCGCCTCCCACCCCCCATCTTCCCTCTCTCTATCTATCTCTGCCAATAAACCCCACTCCCACCGTCCCCTCCCCAAACCCCACCGCCCCATCCCCTAACCCCCTCACCTTCTTTCCTTTATTTCCTCTCTCTTCTCTCTTCCTCAGCCTTAATCCCGCCGCCCCCACCGCCCCAATCCCGCCACCGACTCCACCGCATTGCCAGATTGACGGCGGCGGCGGAGAAAAAGACGAGATCGAGGGCCGCCCATGCCACCACCGTCTAAATCTCCACCGCCATCGTCTGATCTATACCACCACCGCCGCTCCGATCTGCACCACCACCACCCCACGCGCGCCCCGATCTATGCACGAGTGACAGCGGCTGGACGGTGCCGACAACCACCACCGACATACGCCGCCACGACCACCAACACGATTTATCTTTTTTTTCTGCTTTTCCTTTTTACCTTCTTTGCTGTTGAGATTTTGTGGATTTTATTTGTGGGATTTTTATGGGTTTGATATGTGTGAGCAATTATTCAGATTATTTGTGAGTTTTTCTGGATTTTATTGCTATAAATATTGCTACGAATAAACAAGAGATTATTTGAAAAATGAATATTGATTTTTTCTGGACTCACCCTAGTGAATTTTATTTGGTATGAGGAATGAACTGAAATTTTGGGGGATTTTATTGATTGGTGTGGATTTTATATGATTTATATGATTTGTGGACTGCATTTTTTGGGATTTTGTTTATTTTTAGGCCAATTAGTTTTTTTTGGATTGTTTTGGCCGATCTTGTTGATAATAATGTTCACTATTATTGTTTGCATGTTGGGAGCTTTGTCAAATGTGGACTGCATATGAAGAGAAGAGAACATGACATATTGATTAGGCGTGAAATTGTCATGATTCGTCACTCGAAATATCCTAATTTTGGCCGATTTTGTCGAGTATTTGGAGTCAATTGAGCATTATTTTTATACATTGATGAATTTGTCTCTTTGATGCTCGTAGGTGAATCGAGGGCGAAAAACGGAGTTCGTAGGACTTTGAATCGACTCAAACGGATGCCCGGATGAGAAGATATCGAAGGAATACGATTGGTGTTAGTGTTGAAGAAGAAAAGTGCTAGTTGGAGGAATTTTGGGAGCATTCGAGTAAACCACTCGAGCACTAGCGCTCGAGCACGTTGCTCGAGCACCCAAAACATACAGAAAAGTTCGAGCGCTCGAGCGCCCCAAAACATGCAGAAGATTTTCACTGCTCGAGCAGCTCGAGCGCGAGCGCTCGAGCACGTGTGTCATTCGAGCTATATGCTCGAGTGCGACCGCTCGAGTAGGCCTGCTCGAGCACCTTCATTTTTCGCATTTTACTAGGCGTTTTTCGGCCCACGAGTTCACAATTCGGCCCATTGCATATATATACTCGTCTCAAGCACGTTTTAGAGGGATAACACACACCACTTGATAGTTTTAGATTTTTAGAGTTCGTTTTTGGAGAAGAAGGAGAGAAGCAAGCTTTACGTTTACGTTTTTTAGGTTTTCATTACGAATTCATACTACGATCTTACTTTTTAGTTTCGTTTCTTTATATTTTTGTTATTGAACACGTTAGATTTCTTTTCTTGAGTTAATTTCAGTTTATTCTTAATTTCGTTAAACCCCAGTTTATGTTTGATCTCTTCTTCGTCTTCATTATCATGTTCATGTTCATTACTGATTTAATTGCTATTATTTACGTTAAACCTATGTCTAGCTAAAACCCTTGCATGCTTGTGGTAGGATGAACTCGTAGAAGTAGGTTGTGGGTACGTAATTAGGGTAACTTGTGACGTTAGGTTTTAATCCTCTTAATTAATGAATTTTAAATTAATCTTAACTTTACTTTTGAATTTCATTCGAAAAGTGTTAGAGAGAGGACGACTGTATCACTCTTTAACAATGAGTAGACTTAACTAGAGGGTTTAGAAAGGGTTAATTCATCTACCAGTTTAGCGAAGGAGGACGACCGCATCACCTTAGTTAAATTAGGGTCTCATTACTTAAGCACAATCTATTAACTTGTTAGTGGATTAGTGAAGTCGAGTGTTAGGGTAAAGTATTAGGATTTAGAATCTTGAGCTTTCACCTTGCATTCTTTTACTTAGGTTATTTCTTGCGCGTCACAGTTATTTTGATTATGTACCTGCTCCGTTAGTATACGTAGGGATTCCTATCCTAAGCATCACCATCTCTTACTTGAACACAAACCGTAGTTAATTCGTCTTCTTTAGTATTTTAGTTTAATTAGTTTAATTTAGTTTCAATTATTCTTTCAAAAAAACTCAAAAACATTACACTCATATTAGCTACGACGCGTAGATCTTCAGGGATCAGTTCGCATACACTCCATCTCGTGGGTTCGATATACTTGGCCATTATACTTACTCATACTACAGTGAACTCGTACGCTTGCGAGAAATCTACTGGTAGAAGTTAGTATATTCGCTTCAAGTCACATATTGGGAGGGGGTGAAATTATTTTTGCACCTTTCTGCAAATAATTTGTTCCATTCTGCAATATGCAAATCAATATGCAACTAATTTATTTTGTTATTCAACCCAATCTGCAAATAAATTGTTGTGTTATGCAACCGAATCTGCAAATAAATTATTGTGTTATGCAACCGAATCTGCAAATAAATTGTTGTGTTATGCAACCCAATCTGCCAATAAATCGTCGTGTTATGCAACTCAATCTGGGAATGAAAACTGGGAATTTTTTTTTGGATAAAATGATTTAAAAAAACGGTTTTACTAATTAAAAAGAATGAATTTTCGGCAAAAAAAAAAAGAATGGTTGGAGAAAAAATTGCTTGAATTTGTGGGGAATGAAAATTGGGAAAAAAAAGAATGGTTGTACTAATTAAAAAGAATGAATTTTCGGCAAAATAAAATGAATTTGGGGATATAAATTTCAAAATAAAAAAAGCAAAAAAAAGCTTCCAGAAAAAGCTGTTAAAATTCAAAAAAGAAAGAAAAAAAAAACAATCATTTAAAATAAATAAAAAAAATAGATTCTGCTTCATAAATTTTTGAATCTGATAAATGACGAAAATGGGGAGATTATTTTGATATATGAATTTTGAATATTTAAAGAAATATTAAAAAAAAAGGAAGAAAGTACAATTGACAAGATTTACATGTCAAATCAACAGAAAGTTGGGGGATGAGTTTTGGGGTATGGGCCCCACAAATTGGGGTGACTTGAAATGAAGGGAAAACATTGGGGTTTAATGCAATTACACCCTCCCAATTGTGCCTCTATGCCACTCACCCTAAAAAATAATTAGCTTAGTGACCAATTTTGATATCTAAGTAAAACATAATGACCAAAATTGAAATTGAGGTAAAGTTTGGTGACCAAAACTGATTAACCCTAACTTATTCCGTTAGTTGACTAACGGTCAACTGACGCCCTAACAAAAAGTGATTAACAAATAATAGTTTAGTGACCAATTTTGATGACAAGTGAAATTCAATGACCAAAACTGAAATTGAGGTAAAGTTTGGTGACCAAAACTGATATTAACCTCTGCAACAATTACAATATTATATCATCGACCCTAATATTTGATACTCCTAGTGAAATTATAGATAATATGATAAAATACTTGATATTTTAAAACAATTTCACGATATATTATCACGAAACATTTTAATATAAAACATGCTTCCAAAGGTTTGTGCATGCTAAGATTTGAGTTGTTTAGCTCTTTTAATTATTAATCATCATACATACATGAATACATAAATTGAAATTAATACTACTCTAAATAAATAAAATAAAGGCGTACTTTTTTGTTGTTATTATTAATATTTTCATAATCCAGGCATGCTATTCACAATTAATCCGTACAACAGCCGTCGAAAGAAATAAAAAAGAAGTAGACTTGGTAATGGTATATTGTTAGTCCTTGAAAAAAAAGGAGCCAACAAGATCATGCTTCATAACTGATAAGATCCATAAGTAAAAAAGTAGTCAAATAAGAGATAAATTTCAATTTAATATTACAAAACGGATAAGCTTCTTTTAAAATAAAAACCGAATAAAATATATTGAAATACTTAATTAATTTTATAACATATTCATATTAAAAAATGACTTTATTTTATCATTTCTTTATTTGCCCCATCTTCTCATCAGTCATCAAACTTCATTTATTATCTCTTATTTAGCCCCATTTTTCCATCTCACATCCAATACGTCGTCCAATGCTTTCAACCTCACGCAATCCGTCATTTTCATGACATGTTTCAAGTCAGCCATTGATCTTCTGAGTGCCGCCTCAAGAGCTGTTGAATCACCGTTCCTTTTGGCTATGCTCTCGAGTTGCACCAACTCCACTATATTTTGATGTGCTATCCTCACATGCTGCCTCTCCATCTCCCCCTCCACATTATCTTCCTAATTCTTGATATTCACTCTCAAAGCCCCGATCTTCCTGCCCTACTCCTCATTCATCCCTGCTAGGCTTACTTTCTTCAGTTATTTCACAAGCCATAATATCATGGATGGTTTTCAAGCCGGTTTTTATTGCCTCATCCAATTCTCGTAAAATTCTCTCTACACAGGTGCGATTTTTCGAAATTCTAGAGGTTTCTTCATGGCAGCGTATTCGGAGGCCGATGGTTGGGGCTTCCCCCTTGAGGCCGAACTCATAGGCGTCTTTGGTGCTATTGAGTGCTTTCGTCCGGAGTTGAAACTTTGGGTGGAGTCTGTAAAGAGATGATTAAATCACCGTGTGTTGGTGCTTTGATATTCTCACTATATATAATTGGGGATTACAACAGATTTACAAATAAGGGAACGATATACATGGAAAATAAAATCGGCTACAATATTTACAAAGATATGATTTGATACGGTATGATATTATTGACCGTATCATATATTTTCCAGATTTTCCGTATCTCCTCTATTACCCCCCTTCAAGCGAAGCGATGGATTAGATGCAACGCGAAGCTTGGACCGCAACAAATCAAACATGGGACGGGGTAAACTCTTGGTAAAGATATCCGCTAGTTGAAGCTCGGAGGGGACAAACCGAGTTTCAAGTGTACCATTGGCAACAAGTTCCCGAACAAAATGGTAGTCGATGTCAATGTGCTTGGTTCGTTTATGTGCAATCGGATTTTGGCTCAAGAAAAGAGCACTCTTGTTGTCACATAATAAAAGTGGCGTGGAGGACGGAAGTGCACGAAGCTCCAGGAGTAAGTGGGACAGCCAAACCATCTCCTGAGCAGTATTAGCAAGTGCACGATACTCAGATTCACAGCTGGAACGAGCAACTGTTGGTTGTTTCTTTGCACTCCAAGAAACTAAGTTACCCGCAAGAAAGATAGAATATCCATAGGTGGATCGGCGAGTTTCTTCGCAACGAGCCCAGTCAGCATCTGAGTAGCCAAGGACCGAATAGTCCGAAGAAGGCGAGAAAGTAAGTCCAAGGTGGACTGTTCCCTTAACATAGCGCAGGATCCTTTTAACAGCCGAAAAATGATCAACAGTAGGAGCCTGAAGGAATTGGCTGACGTGATTGACAGCAAATGAAAGGTCTGGGCGTGTGATAGTGAGGTATTGCAAGGCGCCCACAAGAGACCTGTAGAGTGTAGGATCCTGAAATGGGTCTCCAGTGGAGACAAGTGATTCTCCTGTGGCCAAAGGCGTGGAAACAGGTTTAGAATCATGTAATTCTACCCGAGTGAGAATATCGTGAGCATACTTGGCCTGGCCAAGAAAAAGACCGGAATCAGTGTGAGTGATTTCAAGTCCAAGAAAGTAACTCAACTTGCCAAGATCTTTGACCGCAAATTCTTTGTGGATACGAGCAATGAATCTACCCAAAAAATCATTACTGCTACCTGTGACAATAATGTCATCAACATAAAGCAGAAGAAAGATAGTGCGGTCAGAGCTATGTAAGAAAAATAGTGACGTATCAGAACGACTACGAATAAAGCCTAAAGAAACGAGGAAAGCACTAAAACGATCAAACCAGGCACGGGGGGCTTGACGGAGACCATAAAGTGCTTTCTTCAACCTGCAAACATGGTTAGGAAAACGGGGATCAATAAAGCCCGGAGGCTGAGACATGTATACAGGTTTGTTAAGATGGCCATGTAAAAAGGCGTTTTTGACATCGAGCTGGTGAAGAGGCCAATGTCGCTGAACTGCGAGCGCTAAGATGACACGGACTGTGGCAGCCCGAACGACAGGACTGAAAGTGTGAGAGAAGTCAAAGCCAGGTATTTGTGTAAAACCTTGAGCCACTAAGTGGGCTTTATATCGATCGATGGAACCATCGGATTTGTACTTAGTACGGAACACCCATTTGGATCCAACGATGTTTTCACCAGGCGGTCTAGGGACCAAATCCCAAGTTTTGTTAGCATCCAAAGCATCCATCTCCTCGCGCATAGCAGTTAACCAATGAGGAACTTTTAAAGCGGATTTAAAACCCTTAGGTTCTGCAGAGGCTGTTAGTGAATAAAGAAGTTTAGTAGCAGCAATATCAACGAAATAACGAGGTTTAAAAATACCGCTTTTGGATCTAGTTTGCATAGAATGTGAAGGAGGATCTGGAGCAGCAGCAACAACAGGAGCAGGAGCAGGAGTGTCATCCTGCACTTGAGAATGGTCAACCGGATCAACGGGAGTGAGGGGAGGTGGGGCCTCAGGAATAGGAGGAGGTAAGACCGGTGCATTATGAGGCCCAAATGGAACAGGCGATGATGGCAAACACAAGGAGCAAGGACCTTCTGGGTTCGAGATACTCGGAGAGACAGCAGGGACTAAAGCGGACGAGGATGAAGGTGCATGCCGCGAAGATGACTGAGGACCGAGACGGGGATCCTGGCAATAAAAAAAGACAGAAAAATCCAAATCAGTAGGTAGTCCATTATCAGAGTTAGAGGAAAAGGGAAAAGTCGACTCATCGAATTGAGCATGTCGAGTAATATAAGTACGGGAAGTGACAGGATCGTAACACCGAAAACCCTTGTGAACACTGCTATAACCAAGAAATATGCATGGTTTGCTACGATGAGCTAATTTATGAGGAGCATAATCACGAAGATACGGGTAAACACGACAACCAAAAACCCTAAATGAGCTATAATTAGGTGTCAAATTAAATAAAAGCTCAAACGGAGATTTGTTATCAAGAACGGGAGTAGGCAAACGATTGACTATATAAACAGCCGTAGAAAAAGCATCAAACCAATAAGAGATAGGCACATGAGCATGAAAAAGCATAGATAAGCCAGTTTCAGTTATGTGACGATGCTTTCTTTCGACACGACCATTTTGTTGAGGTGTATAGGGACACGAAAAACGGTGTAGGACACCCTGACTAATAAAGAAGTTCCGAACATTATGACTAGTAAATTCAGTGCCCCCGTCACTTTGAAAAACCTTAATAGAAGTACCAAATTGATTGCAAACAAGAGTCGTGAAACGCTGTAGCACATCAAAAAATTCAGATTTGGAACATAAAGGATAGAGCCACGAAAATCGAGAATAGTCATCTAAAAACAAAGCATAATAACGAAAGCCATCAATAGAGGTAACAGGGGAAGGGCCCCACAAGTCACAATGCACAAGATCTAACACATTAGAAGCACGTTTATCATTAATAGAGAAAGGCAATCGTTTACTTTTCGCTAATTGACATGACTCACACAAGGTAGGCTTAGGCAAAACAGAAGTAACGTCCAATAAGCCTAAAGTTTTTAACAAAGTTATGATTGAAAAAGGAGCATGTCCCAAACGGGAGTGCCATAATTCAAAAGAGGACTTAAGGACACTAGACTGTAACGCAGCAACAAGAGCAGAAGTCCCTTGTTCCAAAATATACAATCCATCTCTACATCTTCCCCGAGCTAGAATTTCCTTTGTCAACCGTTTCTGAACAAAAAATGAATCATTAGAAAAAACAACATCAACCGGTAAATCAGATGTAAGCTTACTAATGGACAAGAGATTTTTGGTAATATGGGGAACTACTAAAACATCCAATAACGGTAGAGTATTATGAACGAAACGAGAACCCAAATGCGAAATAGAAAGAGAGTCACCGTTACCGACGATGACACTCCCATTACCAGAGTAAGGAGCAAAGGCATCCAATTGGTCGGTGGACGACGTCATATGAGTGGATGCACCCATGTCAACGTACCAGTCTGACGTAGGCGAGGGTTGAACCGAACATTGCGATTGAAAGGCCTGGACAATATTCGCAGCCTGAGTCGAGTCACGAGAATACCTATCAGGGCAGTGGTTCGCATAATGCGAACCACGGCAGATTTGACATCGAGGGATGAAGTTGCGCCTAGGGTTATCATTCTGCCTTGGATTGAACAAACGCTTGGAGTTGTTGGTCTGAGCAGGAGAGCCACGAACAAGAGGATTGTTGGAGTCACGGGCTGGAGGTGATTTCTGACTTCCGGCATGCGACGGAGACTGGTGACCAGCGGGTGGAGGATGGGAGTGGCCTTGAGCGGTCGATCGACCACTGGAGGGCCTCGGCGAAGAGTGGCCAGTTGAGGGCCGAGCCGCATAGAACGCTACCGAAGACGGAGGATCATCAAAACCCTCCATGGCCCGGTCACGAAGTTCGTGGTCCCGTGCTTGACTGACGAGGTCCCGGAAGGAGGGGAGAGGAGCGAGAGCCAAGCGAATTTCAGTGAAAGCCCGAAAGTGAGGGCCCAAACCGCGGAGGAACCAACGACAACGATCAGATTCCGGAACTACATGACCGATTGCAGCCAGTTGATGGCACAGGGCCTGAAAACGTCGACTGAAATCCAGGACAGAGGAGTCCCCGCGCCGGAGGAACTGGAGTTCATCCCGAAGCTGCTGCGCATGCGACGGGGACGAAGGATTGAACGCAGCTTCAAGTGCTAACCACACGTCGCGCGCTGTGGTTAGCCCGATAACTTCTGCCATCGCGTCTTCAGTTAAGGAGGAAAGGAGGAGACTGAGGGCCCGATCATGGCGACGGGTCCATGTTTGGAATGCCGGATTAGGAACCTGAGAGTCGCCGCTGCCGGATATGGTAGAAGGAGGGGCGACGCCGGATCCGTCAACGAAGGAGGATAGATTATCACACCTCAAAGCTGGGAGGATCTGATTTTTCCAGAGAAGATAATTCGTAGAAGAAAGTCGGATCGTTATCATATGGAAGAGACTTGCTAGGGGAATGGCATCTGGGTTAGTAGCCGCGGAAGCCATGGGAGATTAAAAAGAAAAGTAAAGAATATGATAGGATAGGGAAAAAGGACTATGAATAAGACTTTGTGTCAGAGAAGGAAAAAGTGGGCGGTGGGTATGAAGAAATTAATGGAGGTGGGCGGTGGAAAAAGTAAATGAAGGAGAAGGGAGAAAAAAGAAATTAGGGTCTCGGTATTTTTGCTGATACCATGTAAAGAGATGATTAAATCACCGTGTGTTGGTGCTTTGATATTCTCACTATATATAATTGGGGATTACAACAGATTTACAAATAAGGGAACGATATACATGGAAAATAAAATCGGCTACAATATTTACAAAGATATGATTTGATACGGTATGATATTATTGACCGTATCATATATTTTCCAGATTTTCCGTATCTCCTCTATTAGAGTCCGACTCCTTATTGGCGATTTGTACATTAACGGGGGAGATCCCGTTGATTCCTTGGCGTCTTCGAAGTATGTGGAGCACGTCTATGTCTTTGGCTGCCCAAATGGAGGTGAACTTCACGCACATGTTACGTGAAGGTAATAGGGCCGCAGATGCCCTTGTTAAACTGTATGGTTATCATGTTTGGCAGGGTACTTGTCCTGAATTTTTTTTACGTTTTCTTTCTCTTGACTTGAATAATGAATATTGTAGGATTTAATTGTGTTTTTGCTGTATTTGGGGTTGCATTCCCCGCTTTGGACGTCGTGTTTGGCCTTTTTCTGGTAGTTTGCTTTGGTTGTTGGACTAGTGACCATCCATTCCTTGTTGGCTTTGGGTTGGTTCACACCTGTTAGTCCTTTTTGTGTTCTTTCCTTTTCCCCTGGCTCTGGGTTGTGGGGTCCTCCATTTTTCATTTTATTAATAAAATAACCTAATTTGCTAATTCACTTCCCATCATTAATTTGGTGTGTAAACTGTAAAGGGTGATGAGGGAGAGGGAGAGAGAGAGAGATTGTTTGAAAATTGAAGTATTGGAATGACATTTCTTAAAAATTGGGGTATAATTCTTTGGAAATGGTGGCATTTATTTTAACATACGAGGTGTGGGCATATAGTACTAAATACATTCACGAGAAAAAGAGATGTATAACAGGTAGTCATGTCACGTGAATATCTTACTATTAAGATATTCTCTCCTATTATGTGATGTGTCTTTTTTATTTATAATAAATAATTAAATAATTGTATGTATGAATTCCTCCTACTCTTCTATATGTGCATTACATGTTTTATCCGGTGCATCTTTTGTAAAAATACTAACTTTTATCACTTTTTTAATACTATTTTTCTAAAAGAAGAAAAGAAATAGACATTCTTAATACTGCTTCCTGTTGAGTGTTTTATTAATGGTGTCATCATATGTCTTATTTGGTTGCTAATGTATAATATTAATATGAGATCAATCACTAGCAGGTACTTTAGTTTGTTAGATATATTTTTATTTGTGGTTTAAATTTATTAATCTAGTAAAAAGAATTAAAAATTAAGTTTCATGAGTAATTGGACCTTTGTTTTAAGGGTTAATATCAGATTTGGTCACCAAACTTTACCTCAATTTCAGTTTTGGTCTCTGAATTTCACTCGTCATCAAAATTGGTCTCTAAACTATTCTTTTTTAATCACTGTTAGTTAGGGCGTCAGTTGACCGTTAGTCAACTAACAGAATAAGTTAGGGTTAATCAATTATGGTCACCAAACTTTACCTCAATTTTAATTTTGGTCATTAAGTTTTACTTAGACATCAAAATTGGTCACCAACCTAATTAATTTTTATTAGGAGATCAGTTGACCTCGTCAACTAACATAATAAGTCATTTAGGGTGCAAAATTTGAATTTTTGAAATTATTTATTAAATAAAAAATAGATTTTAAAAATAGTTTAAACAATAAATAGAAAATTTTTAGAAATTTTTTATTTAATAAATTAAATTATTTTAGAAGTTTCTTATTTTAATAAATTAAATTAAATTATTTATAATTATATATTTTGATAAAAATTAATTACTAAATAATTAAGTTATCTACAAATATTAAAAATAATTTCAAAAAATATTTAAAATTATAATTGAAACATAAATATTAATTTAACAAACAAATTATGGTACGAAAGGAGTATTTGAAGTAATTTCTTTTACAGTGTGAGTATTTGGTGTATTTCTTTTATAATAATTTTGTAAATTTAAATTTAGGATTCATTTATAATATTAAATATTTTTTTATATTTTAGAAAATATTTATTTAATAATTTAATTTATTAAAATTAGAAACTTTAAAATAATTTAATTTATTAACATAAAAAAATCTTAAAGCTGGTATATTTATTGTTTAAACTATTTTTAAAATTTAGGTTTTATTTATTTGTTGGGTGCAAACAATATCCATCATCGGATTTACAAGGGAAGAGCATGGGGTTAATAAAAATGGACAAATATCTTTATTGATATGAGACCTGTTGAAGAAGCCAAACAATAAATTTGTGCGGGTTCGGCTCAAAGCGAACAATATCATACCAATAGGAGATCGTGGTCCATCCTTGGGGTCCCAACATTATTAAATTCAAAAAATTGAATTTTGCACTTTAAATAGCTTATTTTGTTAGTTATTTAACGGTCAACTGACGTCTTGACGAAAAATAATTAAAAAAGTATAGTTTAGCGATCAATTTTAATGACTAGTAAAACATAATAACCAAAATTGAAGTTGGGGTATAGTTTGGTGACCAAAACTGATGTTAACCTTAACTTATTCCGTTAGTTGACTAACGGTCAACTGAGGCCCTAACCAAAAGTGATTAAAAAAGTATAGTTTAATGACCAATTTTTATGACAAGTGAAATTCAGTGACCAAAACTGAAATTGAGGTAAAGTTTGGTGACCAAAACTGATATTAACCCTTTGTTTTAATTTATTAAAGTGGGCCACTTTAGTTATTATTTTCGTTGGGCGACAGGACTTGCTGAATATGAGCTCAATATTCAATCCTAACATTATTAGGCACATATATTAATTAGAATTAAAAAACTTAAAAGTACTAATAAAAAATATAATACTCCGTCCCATTATTTTAAAATGCAGTTTTCATCACTCACTTAATTTACAATCTAAATAAAGTTTGCATTTTTCTGCGTGACAGTTATATTTCAGTGAATTAACGCCCCCATTTTTTCCCATCTTTTTATATAACTAGTGGAAGGTGCACCGCAATTGTTGAGGTGATCACCCAGGCTTTTGACATTAAATATTTGCAATTTATATGTAGATTCTAATAAACAAAAGAAATCTTACACCAGCGCTCACATTTCTGAGTAGTTCTAGTGTGCATTTAAGTGCATGATATGCACTTAAATTAAAAAAAAAGAAAAATTTCAAACAGAAATCAGCAATACCCAAAGGAGTAATCAATAATATTCCAAGAAAATATTAACAATACCTCAAGAAAGTATCAATAATACCCCAACTGTAAAAAACACATAGTTCGGTGTGTTTGTATGTATTTTGAAATAATCAGAATTGAAGTAAAAATTAAGCTTAAAATTCAAGTGCATGCTTGAACAAAAGCTCGTCTAGTTCTTGAAGATTTGTAGTTAATTTATAATGCTTCTAAAATGTCCCCAATTTCTGTCGGATATTTTTTTATTTTTTGCTCCTCAACACTTGAAACATCAAAAAAAAAAAAAAAAAGGCAGTAATTTACTTAAATCATCTTACAAACTGTCTCTAAAGCGGAAATGTAATAAAAATCTTAGCAAACAAGTGAAATTTATATACCCAACAAAGGCAAGCACTTATTGACAAAATCTTGGTTCCCATCTCAATCATGATTCAAGTACAAATTCGGGAACTATAGGTCATAGAGAGATTCAAATTCAAGTTAAGAATATAAACACAATACTTTATTCGCCACATGTCAAAATAATTTTTACTACTTAGCAATTATATCTGAAAATTTTGTCACAATTAGAAAGCAAAAAATTGCATCAAAGAATCTTCCAGCTTTTGGTTACTCTAAAAATTAGAAAGAAATCATCTTGTGTATAAAATTACAACATGGGAGAGAACAATATATTGAGTGACGAAATATCGAGATTCCAGACGGAGTTACATGAACTAATTGATCAAAAATTACAAATAAACAAGATGTTCAACATTAATCAACATCATTTTGTGAAGAAATGATTTTATCACTATTCAATTTTATTGACTGACAATGATAATGTACCATATATATTACAAGAGTATCTACTTGTTCTCCAAGCTATTTCCTAGCTAATCTATTATGATTACAATTCATTTTAAAATATTCTAGAAAATACACAAGGAATAATATAATTTACATTTTGATACATACAGGATGTAATCTAATGTTGGTCTTGTGAGCAATATCTTTGTTTGTGGAGATCTTATTTACCATATCTCTTAACACATTTATCCTGTATGATTATGACAATCAAGAAATGAGATAAAAAAAAGATGAATACCAAACAAAGGGATGATCCATAGACCTTTAATTATCAAGAAATTAAAACTTTACAAAATAAAGCTCTAATCAATTCCAAAGAACACGGATATAAAATCTGAAAGCATCATCATACCACCAAATCATAACAAGGAGAACTGCCCATCATTTCATTTTTTTCTCGACAGGTATAAAATGTTAGAAATGTTCTTTTACCGCATTAAAAAAAAAAATCATGAGTTCACCTGCTATCGGGAGGAAACTGGCCAAGTGACTGGCCAAAAAGCGCAACTCCCTTTTTTTTAAGAATTAATAGATACAAGTGATTAATGGTAACGAGACTACAAGTTAAATTTAAGGTGGTGTTTGCAAAAACTCACGAATCATGTTTTTCTAAAGCTAGGATTAATATTTTTTTTTCTTTCTATATCAGTAATAAAGAGTTTTCATTAAACTCAAGGCATGAGAGAAGTACCTCAAAAGGTAAGAGTACCAATTGAGTCGAAAGGTATTTACAGTGAAATAATGAGAAAAAACTATACTCTTAGCACAAAGTTGGAATTCTCCAACTAATCTTGAAAGCTATAGTTTTGACACCTCGTCTTTTTTTTTTTTAGCAAATCAGCTCTAAAATCTAATCACATCCAAATACAAGCCATGAAAAATTTCCCTCTATAATAAAACTACTAAAATGAAGTAGATTTTATCAAGGAATTTGAGGTTAAAGTGGAACTCATACCATGCCATTTTGCACATTCCATCCAAATTTTATACGAAAATTACATTCGAATAGAAAATGTCTTATTGTTTCCGTCTCCAAGTCACAAAAGGTGCAATCGTCATTTGGTTGCAAAATTCCTCTCCATAATAGCTTTGATTTCACCGACAAGCTTTCCTTTCACGGACTCCCCAAGCATGAATCGACACTTAATTCAGTGTGAATTTATTCCAAATCATTTTGAGACATTTCTCCATTTCTTCATTGGTCTGCCCCGTCAATATTCCCTACACCTCCTTTGTTTTATAAATTCCGCTTGTAGATCACTTCCATCTCCATGTACCCGAGACACCTTGCTTGATGGAAAATATTTTGTTCTTTTATTAATGTCCCAATTTAATTATAACACAAATTCTAACATGCACTTAATTTTTAAGCTCACTTTTAACTTTAATTTTGATTTTTTTTTTAAAATACACACTAACACGTCGAACTGTTTTTTTTTTTTTTTGTAATTGAGGTATTATTGGTTATTTCTTAAAATGACATCGTTTTTTTTACTTTCCGACAAAAATAGGACCTAAAATGGACGGTCCAAGTTATGAGACCAAAATTGAACACTACACAAGTTACGGGGCCAAAAAATTATTTTTCTAAAAAAATTGTATAAGTCCATTTTGGCGTTTGATAATGATAACTGTTTTGGCATCTGTAATTATGAATGCTTGAGTCCATTAACAAATAACTTAAATATACTGCATTTTATAGTTTCATGTTGCACAATGATATTACAATTTGTGTTATACCTTCTGGATGAATAATATGTAAAACAAGAATACCTGTCATTCGTGCAACATTTACTAATCATTTATTGTCTAAAATAAAATATACTAAACATTCAATTAATTTTATAGCTGATTAATCAAATGATTGATCAGGTGCCAGGGTCATTTACAGAATGTACTAAAGATTTTATTCCTGCAACAGTGACAACAAATGATAACACCCATGTTTGATGACCTGTTGTGTGATCCCACAACCAGGCCAGAAGGATGATCACACAGAACCAAGAGAAACTTAGTGCCTTACATTCTTTTATTAATTAAAACATTAAACCTCATTATGCTGCAATTTGACATTTTAATCATAATAAATGACTGAGGCCAATATGTTCTTGTGCAAACAGTTGGTAATGATTTTCCATTGTGTATCTAATTTCTGCAGAGATGTTGAGACTGAGGAATAGGCACTGGGACCTTCTTAATAAGTAAGTATCTCTATCTTTCTGGACGCAAATTGACAACACTATACAATAGGGATTACATTTTTTCGTAATTCCCCATTAAATCCATACTACTATATAGAGGAAACATTTTTAGCCTAGGTGGCACCTTTGTTTTGTCTCTCTTTTGTATTTTCTGCATCCTCCTTTGTCCACAGTTTTAGTTTTAATCCTAACATTTAATCTATTTTTCTTTTGATCTCATCCCTTGGTTTTGTAACGTTTTTTTTTTCAATAAATTCCTATAAATTCAATTATTAAAATCACTTGCCATGTTTGTTTATAGATTTTGGAATTATAATTTATTTTTTGGTAGGTGCTTTTTTATTTCATTACAATAATGTTTCATTAAATTTAATTTGACATTACAATAATGTTTCATTAAATTTAATATGACATTCTATAAACACATTTGTATTATATGCATGTGCATGTTTATATGCATATTTGTGTATATAAATTACCTCAGATTTTTATTTTTCATCTTGACCGTACATTCTCTTCATCAATCTTAGCCGTCCACTTTATTTTTTTCCCCCTATAAATTGCATTATCCTCCTACACATTTTTCATCATCTTTCTCAATTTCTCTACTACAGATTAACAAGATGTGTGAATCTCTCATGTTTCGGATCATGTAAGTCATCGTGCATTTTTTCAAATTTTTGTGAATATCTCAGATTTAATATTCCCTCTCCATTCATCTTAGTTGTCCATTTTGTTGTTTTGCCCTGTGTAAGTTTGCTAAAGTTTTACCTCATCTTTCTCAAATTTTCTCTTTTGTTCTCATATATTCTTTATGTTTTGATGCAGATTAACTAGATTTATGAAATTCGTAGGCTCCGGATCGTGCAACTCTACGTGCAGATCATCAAGTGTACTAAATTTCATAGACTTCATATTCTTCTTGTGCTTATACTTTTTCTGATGCGGATATTTTTAGGGTTTTTTGGTCTCCATTGTCAAGATTTTTAAATCTCAGAGACTTCGTTCTTGATTGCCATGAATTTTTTACGAATATTGTACCTTAATCATGTCGACCTCAAGTTATCATCTTCTCCCTCATGTATGGTCCGTGACTTTGACTCTAGGTTGCAATAATATTAATGGTCGGAAAATAGTCAAATTCCGGATATGAAATTGTAATCTCATTGTTATATTGTCTATCGTGTAATTTTATATTTAATGGTGTTAATCTTAATCGATTATGTATTATTCTTTAATATAAAATTTCAATTAATATGAAGATGTTTCAATGTATTCTATTACTAATTAATCTACCTTACACTATTTTTTTATGATCTTAAGCAATTACTAATTTAGTTTAAAGAAATGACATCTCATTACTATCTTTGAAATGATTTTTTTTATGGAATTTTACATTGTCTTAGATGCAAAAAGTTATCCCTAAATTAGTTGCAAAATTTGTGTCATTAAAGAAAATATCATAAATGCAGTAAATGTATTATATGTCATGGTTGAAATATATTTTAATTTCCCACAATTTTTATCTAGACTATGTTTGTGTTATGAATCTTTTATGGATTTAAATGACTAACTTATCACATACTTTTCCGTATAAATGAGTGTTTCATTTACGTATCTAAGTTTTTTTAAAACTATTGTCATAGTACATTCATTCGAATTACTTTAATTTACTAATATCTAATCAAGAATGTTTAACAAATCATATGAACATTATAATAGTCACTTAAAGATAATGTCATAATATTAAAGATAATTATAATTATTTTAAAATACAATAAAAAATATTATATTAATTGAATATTCCTAAAAAAATTGACTCTCATACATATAATCACTTAAATTAAGCACCTAAAATTAGAGTAATAATTGTTAATCCTAATAATATTGATTTAAATGTATTATATATATTTTTCGTAATTTTTTTTTAAAGAAATACAAAAATATATTTAAATCATCAATTTTTATACATACAATTTTTTTCCAGCTCGCGAAATTCGCGAGGTCTTATCTAGTATATCTACAAAAAGACTGCATAATTATAGGGAAGACATGACGCATGAATACAAATTGACCAAAGTGATAGGCAAGACATTAGGATAAAAATGAAAGAAATGTGTATGCAAACAGAAGAAAAAACGAAGATTTATATGCTCCTTCAGACACCTTACCTCTCTTTTACCCCCCACCACCACCTGTCCCTGCGGTAGTTTTCTCTAATCTTTTTCCTTATTAAGCCGAGGTTCTAAAACAGCCTTATAGATCGGAGGAAAAAAAGAACTGTAAGGAAAGTGGGGGAAGTGAATGGATCCTTTAGAAGGCTATCTTCTACATGACCACAAAAAAGCAATATGACTACACCTATTTCAACAATACTAAAAACAACACAAATCCAGGTAAACACCTCACTAGTATAATCATCAATGTTCTAAAAATCTAACTAGGCAGCCACCAAGAGCTTAAGGTGCAGATATAAACTTTGCAAACATATTTCAAGAACTCATCATCTTATTCTAGTACATTCCAATATCTAAAATACATCAAATAATTCATATATAGTATGCATCGTCTCCAAGTTTTAATCACTGTTACCAACAGGCAGAAGTAGCTCATACATTCAGACTTTGCAAACATCAGAATCAACAAAATAAATATTGGAAACATAGTTCAAGAGCTGATCATTCCAGCAACTAATTCTAGCACATACCAGAATCTAAAATACCAGAAACATAATCCAAGAGAACCCATCCGTAGCTGAAGATGGAAAGCATCATCATTCCAACAACAAATGTAGTTTAGAGTTGTGGCACAACTTTCTTAATCACTTCTATCGAGTTCATATTTGTACCTTTTCCTTGGACGGCTATATCCAATAGCACAGACACATTAGCTGAATGGGCTATGAATCCCCTGTTGTACATTTCCTCCAAGAATGGAATCGCCTTGTTCACCTCGTTTCTCCTCAGCAGACTCTGAACAATAATATTGTAAGTCACATCATCAGGTGCACAACCATTTTTGTCCATCTCATCAAGCAAATATTTCGCCTCCTCATCGAGCCCTTCTTTGTAAAGTGAGCCGATGAGGGTGGTATATATACGGACACTAGGTCGCAAGCCTTTGGAAGGAAGTTGGTTGAAGACATCTCTTGCATCGTCAAGTTTTCCAACCTTGCACAAACCGTTGATGAGAATGCCATATGTAACTACATCTGGATTAACACCTTTATCTTCCATTGTCCTCAAGAACGAAAAGGCTTCACCAATTTCCTGATTTCGGCATAAACCATCCAAAAAGATATTGTAAGTGTGTAAATTGGGATGGGTATTTTGAGCTTTCATATCCTTCTAAAGCTTCCAACCATCGGCAACTCTGCCTTCACTAAAAAGTCCGTGCGTCATGGTGTTATAGGAAATTGTTGTATGCTTTAAACCCATACGAGGAATCTTCTGAAACAAACTCCACGCTTCATCTACATTTCCAGTCTTGCAATATCCCTCTAACAGAGAACCGTACGTGATAATGTTTGGACAAACACTCATTTTGACCATAAGTTCCAAAAAAGATTCCGCCTCTCTCATCTTTCCTTCTTTGCAGTGTGCATCTATCAATGTATTAAATGCAACCACATTTAAAGGCACCTTGTGATCTACCATCTTGACTAGTAATAGGTATTTTACCTTATTCCACCGGGAGAAACTGCACAAGCCATGAATGAGAGTGCTATATGTAACAACATCGGGTTGAATACACTTTTTGCACATTTCGGATAGGAGATGCAGAGCTTCATTAATCCTTCCATCTCCGCACAAGCCATGAATGATGGAGTTATACGTGACAACATTCGGCCGAATGCCCTTGTCTGACATTTCAGGAAGGAGGTGTAGAGCATCATCGACTATTCCATCCTTGGAAAATCCATCAATCACAGCATTATAAGCTTTAGGACCAGGTTTATAATTGGTCTTTTCAAAAGCCTGAAGCAAATTACGTGCAGCAAGAGTTTGTCCCGATTTACATAGACCATCTATCAGAGTTAAGATGGTAATATCATCAGGCTGCCATAGTTTGAAAATCAAAACCTTATTGAACAAAGCTTGTGCCTCGGCGACTCTACCAACCAAAAACAGCCCCCTCAAGAGAGTGTTGAAAGTTACGACATTTGGTTTGTAATCCTGCTTAAGGAAGATGCCCAAGAACGCAAACCCAACGTCTACCTGATTCAGGAGGCAGCAGCAATTGATAACAATGTTCATTGTGAACACATTTACAGGAACGCCTGATTGGCGCATTTCATCGAACATGGAAAGGGCAAGACTGTATTCTTCCATATTGGCAACAACACTCAGTAGTTTGTTGTATACCGGAACAGAAGGTTGGGGAGACATTACCACCATTTCACGATACAAGCGAATGGCGTCGTTTACATGGCGAACGGAGCTGAAATCTAATGTGGGTGTTGAAGGAAAACGCCTCTTTTCCGAACGAGATTTGGAAGCAAATCCTCTGCGCAGTAGCTGAATTGCAGCCTTTCGCATCATCTTCTCTCTTTCTACAGATAAACGAAAATGTCTACAGATCAAGAATCGGAGAAGGAGAGATTAAAATGTCTACAGATGAAGAATAGGAAGGAAAAGGGGAGAGTAAAATGTGTACAGATCCCCGAAAACGATGAAAAGGCTTGCTTTGCTTGGTCAATCACATTCTAACAGAAACATATTGGGCCGGGCTATCATTCTTAATGGGCTGCTCAAACGGTTTTTATTACCAACATAGTGATACTCATTATTTTCTAGAAAAATATTCACTCAATTTCAAAATAAGTATCTTTTTAAAAGTTAATTTTTTTAAAAAAAATCAATGTTATTTTCATTTCTTTTTCTTTTTACTAATTTACAACTTTAAAATAGTGATTTTTAATGCATTTACTTGTAATTATAGTCCAATTTCGAATTAACTTTGACATTTCAATTCTCATTAAGTTCAAATCTCAATTTACTTAAAGTTAGAGGGGTGTATTGGTTATAGAGTTTGTAGGATTTTTTTAGACTTTTAAAGTTTGGGGGTATTCAATCTAGATTTTCAAAAGTCTTTAAAAATCCTGAGATATTCAATACGGATTTTAAAAAGTCTTAAAAAATCTTTAGGTATTCAACAGTCTATGGATTTTAATACTCCACGGATTTTCTTAGTTTTTCCTTCCAAAATATGAATAGATATACTCTCCAAAATTTCTTCTAATAACCAGAGATTTCTACGGATTTTAAAAAGTCTTAAAAAATCTTTAGGTATTCAACAGTCTATGAACCTTCTTTGATTCTTTTCCATTGGGATGTCAACGGGGCGTGGACGGGGGACCATTCCCCATCTCCATCCCTGCAAAATAAATGGGGAATTATTTTCCCTCATCCCCGCCTCGCTGGGGATCCCCGCCTAATTATTCTTTTATCTCATTTTTAAAATAAAAAAAATATTTAAATTAAAAAATTTAATCATACACAACAATTACTTTAAGTTGATGTTAAAAAAGACAAATTTAAACAATTTAAAGAACCTCTAATTCTAATATTTTTTAATTAACATATATACTAAAGTGAAAATAATATAATTTGGAACTAATAACATAATATTAAATAAATAAAAATGTAATTTTTAATAAATAGTTAATTGAGTAGGAAACTATGAAATATTTATTTATAATTTACTTTAACATTAAAATTATATATAAATATATTAATTATATAAAAAATAATGCGGCTCCCCGCGGGGAACGAGACGGGGATCCCCCGGGCTGAGAATACTATCCCGGTCCCCGCTTACGGGGTAAAAAAATTCCCCGTCCCTGTTTGCTTTAAGGACTACCCGCCCCGTTGTCAAGTCTGCTCTTATTAAAATATAAATAAATTTTACTCTCCAAAATCTCTTAGAACAACCTGAGACTTCTAATGAGGACGAGGTATAACGGTGATGGAAATGAAGATGAAATAATAATGTATTTGTTTTTCTAAATAATTTGGATAACTTTTTTTTTATATATAAGTGTGTTCCATATATATTTGCATCAATGGTTCCAGTGTCGGGGTCTACGGAAATCCATTTAAATTAATAAAGAAAATGTATTCCACAATCATGTAAAGTCTATGAAATTTCAAGTAAATCAATAAAAAAATCAGTCAAACTCTGCATGGAGTCTATAGATTTTCTAAATCCACGGATTTTTTAAAGTACAAAAAAATCCAATAGAATTTCAATTGAATACACCCCTCTTAATTTGAATTTGAATTCAAAATCTAAGTGCATGTTATGTGTTGTAAATAAGTGCGTAAATAAAGAGACAGCGTTTGTTGACCCAGTTCGTCGGGAACGACTACGTTTGGGGGCGATCCAAGCCAGGAGTTCCACTAATATTCTTGTGTATGAGTGTATACAATTATGAGTACAAAGATATATTTATAATGCTAAAACCCTAGTCTAAGATATAAAGCCCATTGGGTTTCTTGGTCCATAAGTAATGTCCACATCAAATCTCCTAGATTTGGAATATTAAATCTTCCAGATTTATAACACTCCCCCTTGGACATTACGACATAACATAAATGTCTTGTCATGAAAACTCCACGTGCAGGGATCGGCCAAATAATAAGTAGGGAGGAATGCCATCGATCTTCTAGATCTAAATCTTCTAGATTTATTTCGGGGTTACCGCTCCCCCTGAAGACAACAACACTTTAAGTCTTTGCATCCCAATACCATGAACATACTTTTCAAAAGTAGACGTAGGTAAGGATCTAGTAAACAGATCTATTAGATTATTACTAGATTGTACTTTTTGAATGGTAATCACGCCACTCTTCTGGAGTTCGTATGGGTAGAAAAACTTAAGTGAAATATATTTCGTCAGGTTTCCCTTGACGTACCCATTACTCATTTGTGCGATGCAAGCAGCGTTGTCTTCAAATATAACGGTGGGAGGTGTATCGCCTTTGGCGATACCACATGAGTCACCAATGTGTTTTACCAAGGACCTTAATCAAACACATTCTCGTGCGGCTTCAAATAAAACTATTATCTCTGAGTGGTTTGAAGACGTGGTAACCATGGATTGTTTAACCGATCTCCATGAGATCGCGGTTCCACCACAGAGAAAAACGTAACCAATCTGGGATATGACGTTGTGGGGATCAGACAAATAGCCAGCATCCGCATAACCTACTAAGGTTTTGTCTTGGTTCTTACGATAAAATAGTCCAAGGTCTTGAGATCCTTGGAGGTATCGTAGAACGTGCTTAACACCATTCTAATATCTCCTTGTAGGAGAAGCGCTATATCTCGCAAGCAAATTGACAGCAAATACAATATCCGGCCGGGTGCAATTTGCGAGATAGGGCAAAGCTCCAACAGCGCTAAGATAAGGAACTTCTGGCCCCAGAATTTCTTCTGAATCTTCTCTTGGCCTAAATGGGTCCTTATCCACTTCGAGGGATCGGACAACCATCGGGGTGCTAAGTGGATGAGATTTATCCATGTGAAATCTCTCCAATACCTTCTTTACGCAGGTCGACTGATGTATAAGGATTCCTTCTGGAAGGTGCTCGATCTGCAAGCCGAGACAGTACTTGGTTTTACCCAAAAACTTCATTTCGAATTCAGCATTCAAGATTGAACTGGCTTCTTCAATATCTTTGCATGTTCCGATTATATTTAGGTCATCAACATATACGCATATGATGCAAAAACCATCTTGCGATTTCTTCGAGAATACGCATGGGAAAGCTTTATCGAATGTGTATCCCTTCTTCTGAAGGAATTCACTAAGTCGGTTGTACCACATGAGGCCCGATTGCTTCAGGCCATACAACGACTTTTGCAGTTGTATGCTATACATACTGCGGTTTTCACCATCCCTCATTTGAGGAATGTCAAATCCATCTGGGATTTTCATATAAATGTCGGCATCTAGTGATCCGTATAAGTACACGGTTACTACGTCCATTAATCTCATTTGGAGATTCAACTTAACTGCCAAAGATATCAAGTAGCGGAACGTTATTGAGTCCATGACGGGAGAATAGGTTTGATCAAAATCAATCCCGGGTCTCTGCGAAAACCCTTGTGCTACAAGCCTCGCTTTATACCTCTCCACAGTATTGTTCTCATTTCATTTTCTTACAAATACCCATTTATATCCTACGGGGATAGCGCGCGTGGGTGTACGAACGATAGAGCCAAATACTTATCTTTTGTTAAGAGATGCGAGCTCTGCATCAATTGCCTCTTTCCATTTAACCCAATCAGAGCGCTTCCGGCACTCAACGATTGTTTTGGGTTCTGGATCTAGATCATTTATAATGGAGAGGGCGATTAACGCTGCAAATGTATCGCCAACGACAATAATATTTCTATTGTATGTTTCTCCCGTATCTGTGAAGTTCCCAGAGACTTCAACGTTTACGTCAACCAGACCTTCCCCATTTCCCATTGTATCTGGGTCTGGCCGTTCCACGGTCCTACTGCATGGAATATTATGTGCACGTACTTCATCACTAGGACTCTCGTCTCCTAGAGACTTGGGGTTATCTAGACGGATCTCTTCTAGAGATTTTCCATTCGACTGACCAGATTTGCTAGCTTTTCATTTAGGTGTGTTACTATCACTTGAGGGTCCCTTACGCTTTTAGCGTGTGGGGGCATGAGTACTCGTTTTGCTTGGTGTTGGAAAAATAGGGTGCCCGAAATCTATTCGGGATGAAATTTAAATACGAATTTAAATACAATTATTACTAGCATGAATTAATCCTAATTAATTCAAATAATAATTCCAACAACTAATTTATCATCATGCATGTTGAATTAATTCACATAAAAACTAGGCGGAATAAACAAGAATTTATGTGACTTACGTACCTCTTGTAGACTTGGCCTTTGAATAAACGGGACGATTATGATCCCGTTTTATCAACCCAAAAGCCTTCTCAAGTATTTTCCTTTTCGCCTTGTTCAATCACCGGTGGGAGATGCTATCGAACAATTTAAATAACTAAGGAAAAAGAAAAATATCTATGCTCATGATTTTTCCAACACATGGAATTATGTACTTGGGGATGAAATAACCATCCCCTATTTATAGGTAGTGTTGGCCGAAAATTAGAGAAATATGGGTCTTGGAGAAAATCTTTTCTTAGACTCTAAGAAATCTTGAATATATCTCATATATTCTTTTCTTAAAAATAAAATATTCCACAAAAATCTCACACTCCTAATCAGGGGCAATTTTCGAAAAATATGAAGAAGAGAATCCAAGATTTGGATCTTCTTGAATATATGAGATAATCTTGTATTCCAAGAATACTTATCCTCCATAATATCTTTCCAAGAAAATCAACAAAATCTTTTCTCTCCTAACAAACTACAATTTTCAAAAATTATAGAAAAATCAGCACTATTATTTTCTTTTTATTTTAATCACCTTATCATTATTGGACTACTTAATGGGCTACTTGAGGGGCCTTTAAGGAGAATTAAGATTGGACCTCCTAATGGACTTCTGAATTTCAATATTGAGCCCCAATATAATTCAGCCCATTAATATTAATTATTACCACTAATAAATTAATATTGCACTATCCATCTTAATCCATATTACGATAATATGGGCTCCCGGTTATTATTTCCCGCGTTTAAGATTATCAAGTCCATTAATTAATCAAGCTTCTGAATAGCTCTAAATTAATTAATATATTTCACCTTGGAGTAAAGACATCTCAACATTATTATTCGTACCGAAGAAACTAATTCTTCACTTGCAAGATTTGGTACAATAAAACTTCTGAGCCCACCAAGGGGACTAATCACACGAGCCGTACTCGCACGCGTTTCTCCGTATTAAATCTTAGCAACTGTCGTATGATTAATATTACTGCCCAAGACACAAAGTTCGAAGTCACAATGATTCTCACCCAACATGAATCAAAGCAGTAATCATTAAGCACACACGATCCTATTTAAGTGACGGAGATTAAGAAATCAACAACCACTGAGGTCTAATTCTTCACATTTCAGAACATAAGAATTTATCCTCGTTGTAGGTCCTCTTCAACACATACTAAATGTGCTAGTGCAATCTCTTAGTCAAGACAGACCAATCTGAGCCTTACACATCGACCTTTCACGGCGGATTGTTCAATTCCACATGGGTCGTGAAATTGTACGTTTAGTTACAAGTAAACTGTTAATGTTGTCTTCCGTGATCGGGTATCACCACATTAACTACAATGTAACTAGTACTATATATTGAACGGTTTGCAATAGAAATTCAACATTCAATCATATCTAAAGCAAATGTGATAAAAAAAATTATTCTCATAAAACGAGTGTTTGATACACGAGTTATACAAAGTAAAAGCATACTTTCACGTATAACTCCAATAATCTCCCACTTATACTTAAAGTCTGCTTTTAGTATACATCATGCATGTCTTAGTGTAGTAGCTCTACGTGACATCTCATGTCAACCTACACTAACCTAATAATTCCTCCCACTTATACTTAAAGCAGATTGGCAATCGTCTTGACTTCCATTCCATCCACATGTCTCTCGAATGTACTCTGAGGCAGACCCTTTGTGCATGGATCGGCTAGGTTATCACCCAACGCTATCTTTGCCACCTCTATATCTCCTCTCTTAACGATTTCTCGTATAAGATGGTATTTTCTTTCTATGTGTTTGCTGGTCTTGTGGGCTCTCGGTTCCTTTGAATTTGCAACTGCTCCGGCATTGTCACAAAAGACAGTTATCTTATCGGACAAATTCGAAACAACGTCCAAGTCCACTAAGAAGTTCTTGAGCCAAACTGTCTCTTTCGCTGATTCACAAGCAGCTACATACTCGGCTTCCATGGTCGAATCGGCGATGCATTTCTGCTTAACGCTTCTCCATGAAATGGCTCCTCCTCCCATGCAAAACACACTACCCGAGGTTGACTTTCTTGAGTCTATGTCTGATTGGAAATCCGAGTCCGTGTATCCCACGGGAACAAGACTATCCGACTGGTAAATCAGCATCCGCTCACGAGTTCTTTTTAGATACCTCAAGATGCACTTTACGGCAGTCCAATGGTCTTTCCCGGGATTACTTTGATATCTTACTACCATGCCCACGGCAAAGCAGATATCCGGTCTCGTACACAGCATTGCATACATAAGGCTTCCTACGGCTGAAGCGTACGGAACACCTTTCATGTCATCTATCTCTGCTTGCGTCTTAGGGCTCATTTCTTTCGATAGATGGATTCCGTGTCTAAAAGTTACAAAACCTTTCTTGGAATCTTGCATGCTGAAACGCTTCAAAACAGTGTCAATGTATGAAGCTTGCGATAAGCCCAACATCCTCTTCTTGCGATCGCGAGTGATCTTGATCCCAAGGATGTGACCGGCTTCCCCTAAGTCCTTCATATCAAATTGTTTTGACAGCCATACCTTTACGTCTGACAATACCTTTACATTGTTTCCAATGAGCAGAATATCGTCTACGTATAATACTAAGAATACCACCGCAGTTCCATCACGCTTCTTATACACACAACTTTCGAACTCGTTTTGATCAAACCCATAAGACTTAATCACTTGATCAAAACACTGGTTCCAAGTACGCGATGCTTGCTTAAGTCCATAAATGGATCTCTTAAGCTTGCATACGAGATTCTCTTGGCCTTTTTCAATGAAACCTTTGGGCTGTTGCATATAGATATCTATCCCGTCAAGACTTCCATTAAGGAAAGCCGTCTTGACATCCATTTGCCAGATCTCGTAATCTAGGTGCGCAGCGATCGACAAGAGAATACGGATGGACTTAAGCATAGCTACAGGCGAAAAGGTTTCCTCATAATCGATCCCTTCTTTCTGAGTATACCCTTTGGCCACAAGCCTCGCTTTGAAGGTTTCAACCCTTCCGTCCAGTCCTCTTTTCCTCTTGTACACCCACTTGCATCCAATGGGTTCTACCCCACTGGGTGGCTCGACCAACTCCCACACTTGATTATGATCCATCGAACCCATCTCGGCTTCTATTGCCGTTTGCCACGACTCCGCGTCTTTGTCTTGGATTGCCTCGTCGTACGTCCATGGGTCTGATTCAACACCGGGAACCAAATCCGAAGATTCTCCTATCCCCATGAATCTCTCGGGTTGCCTAGGAACCCTCCCACTACGACGGGGTTCCGGTTGTGAAGATGTGACGTGTGGTACATCATCTTGTATACTTGGTATCGAGGTTTGACCTCTCAATTCTTCTAAGGTAATTTCACTTTTAGGTTTCCGATTGTTCATATAGTCTTCCTCCAAGAATTTAAAGTGTGTACTAATCACGGTCTTTTGATCCTTGGGACTATAGAACATACACCCTTTCGTTCCCGCAGGGTATCCTATAAACAGCCTTAATTCCGAACGTGGATCCAACTTACCGGCTTCCTTGTCTAGCACGTATGCCGGACAACCCCAAATCCGCAAATGTCTTAGACTGGGCTTGCGCCCGGTCCACAATTCCATTGGGGTTTTAGGAACCGATTTGGATAGCACCAAGTTTAGAATGTAAGCCGCTGTTTCCAAAGCATTACCCCAAAACGACTTGGGTAAATCCGAATAACTCATCATGGATCTGACCATCTCTAAAAGAGTCCGGTTTCTTTGTTCCGCCACACCGTTCTGTTGAGGGGTTCCCGGTGCGGTTAACTGGGATACGATCCCTTCGTCCGATAAATAGTTAAAGAATTCATCGCTGAGGAATTCACCTCCACGATCTGATCGTAGAAACTTGATACTCTTTTTCCTATGGCTTCGGCCTTAAACTCCTTGAACTTATCAAAAGTTTCAGACTTATGCCTCATAAGGTAAATGTACCCATATCTCGAGTAATCGTCAATAAAGGTGACGAAATACTCATACCCCATTCTCGCTTTGATCGTCATTGGACCACACACATTGGTATGAACGAGTTCTAACACTTCCATGGCTCTATTCCCCTTCACTCCAAATGCCCTCTTGGTCATCTTACCCTCTAAACAGGATTCACAAGTTGGAAACGGCTCGACTTGGAGCGATTCCAAGGATCCGTCTTTCACCAATCTCTCTATCCGCTTTAGATTAATATAACCTAGTCTAAGATGCCATAGAAGTGTTTCGTTCATCTCTGAAGACCGTTTTCTTTTATTACTCGAGATGATCGACGTGTTATTAGATTCATTATTTGAGTGGTGTGCACACTTAATCGTATAGAGATTGTTTACCAACGTTCCATGACAGATAACATCATTCTTAAAAGAAACAGTAACAACTTTATTAAAAGTTACTGAATATCCATCAAAAAACAACTTAGAAACCGAAATTAAATTCTTCCTAAAGTTCGGAACGTATAAAACATCTCTTAAAACTAAAACTCTATCTTCAAAAGATAGGTGCACGACTCCCACTGCTTCGGCTGCCACTCTCGTAGCATCGCCCAAAGTGATTGTGATCTCATTCTTGCTAAGTCGCTGGGTTAGCTGGAACCCCTGAAGAGTGAAACAAATATGATCAGTTGCCCCGGTATCCACTACCCAAACGTGGGCAGCATACGCCGCAACATATGTTTCAACGACTAAAGCATGAGACTTACCTTTCTTTCCCGCCTTCTTAGGCTTAGAACAGGTCGCCCTCCAATGTCCCTTCTCACCACAATTAAAGCACTTACCCTTAGCAGCTTTCTTTCCACCTCCTTCTCCCTTTGCCTTGGGTTTCACAACGGTTGGATTTACTTGGGTCTGGCTTTTTGTCCTCTTCCTCTTCTTCCCTCCCTTGGGACCCGAAGACGAAGACGGACCGTTTGCCACCATAGCAATGGTTTGGTGATCCATTAGAGTCTCCGCCGATACCAAAGCTTGCAAGAGCTCGGGCAAACTATTTGCCCGGTCATTCATTTGATAATTCAACTGAAACTGCTCAAAGCTCTTCGGCAGAGAATGGAGAACAAAATCGACCTTAGTAGGGAGGTAAAATTCCGCACCAAGTACTTCCAACTTGTTGAGATAACCCATCATCTCGATAACGTGATCCCTTACGGGCGTACCTTCCACCATTTTCAACGAAAGCATCTTTCGCATGGTGATTTGCCTAGCCGTACGGTTCTGATGTTGAAACATCGCTTCAAGATTGTGCATTATCTCAGAGGCGGTCTCCATGTGTTGGTGTTGGTGTTGCAACACATCTGACATTGAAGCCAGAATAGTACACCTAGCCATCTCATCGGAGTCAAACCAACTCTTATGCTCTTTCTTGACCGCTTTCGTGGCATCTTCGGCAGGCTCTTGGGGCTTAGGAGTAGTAAGTACCCACTTGTGGTGTTGAGCGGTTAGGACAATATCAAGGTTACATTTCCAATCAACATAGTTCTCACCAACAAGTTTGTTATATTTAAGTATACTAAACAGTGGATTAAAAGGTTGCGACATGATGAACTGAGAATAAAACATACATTCATATCAATATCTAGAAAAATATGAAATTATCACATAATTCGATCACATCAATTATATTGAAACCTTAAAACAATATAATCATGCATCAGCCAACATCTCGAAACAATTTAAATGCGCCACGAGGGGTGGTCTATACATTTAAATACATTCAAGCGGATCACAAACTTAAAAGTTACAAATCCTTAATTCAAAATTAATAGTTGGCTTCCACTTTGACCACATAGAAACTGACAGGGACTCCGAGGGGAGTAAGTTAATATCAATTTCCTATGCCTAAGTAATAACCATAATTAAATACAGGATTATTATTTCGCTTTGAGCAAGTCACTCGTGGTGAGGGTCAATACCGCCACTAGTAATAATCCACAATCATCCTTTCGGAATTTATTCATGTGAAATCCGTTCTTTTGGCCGATCCGAGGGGAAAAAGTATTCCAAAAGATCTTCACAAATAAATAAATTATGGAGGCCAAATTAATCCAATTTTAATATCCGGAATAAAATTGCGATTATATAAACATACTTAGTAATTTTCGAAAGTAAGGTTTTTCTTGGACAATTAAATTCATGCAAACACATATTAACAAATAATAATAAGTGCACGAAATAAAACATCCATCAAAACAAAATTAAACGCATTGGAGCACTCATATCCAATTGTCACGGTTTAATTTCTTCGTGTCTTGATGCGAAAAATTGTCCTTGTTGCTTTCCGACGTTCGTCTCGACACGCTCCCACTCGAACAGCAACACTTCATAAAAAACAACATCGTTTGGGGTTCAGGACGACGTTTAAAATCACACGAAAAAAAACAGAACTGAAAAAAATTCCACGGCCCGAGATACGGCGTACGTCGGCCCACGGAGTGGGCCCGCGCGCCTCTCGGCCAAAACAGCCGAGGCGCTGAAGCGCCGGCCAGGAGCGCCGAAGCGCTGCACGCTGCCCCCCGAGGCGCTGCAGCCGAGTTGCCGAGGTGCTGCACGGCCTCGCCCGAGGCGCTGCAGGTCGCGCCCGAGGCGCGCGCGCGCGCTTGTGCGGCGCCGGCCTCCCGTCGCGCGCCGGTCGTGCGCCGTGCACCCCGTGCGCCGGGTTTCGCCGTTCGTCCTCATTTTATTTACCCCTTGCATGATTTTTCGTCCATACACGCGCCACGCTTGTATGCGTCGTCCGGGTACGCCGTTTTTAATTCTTCGTTCTTCGTCACGATCCGGTTATAATTTATTTTTTATAAAAAATAAATACTAGATCTAGACTAGTCTATTACAATGATCGAATCAAAATAAAAACAACTAATCTACTCGTGGATTTTCTCACGAGAAAAACGAATTCGAACGAATCGAATTAAAACAATTAATTCACACGCATGAAAAAAAATAACAATAAAACCATGACAATTGGATACCTGCAAAAAAGATCTAGCAATTCTACTATCCAATTTCAATTTAATTTCTAACAATTTAAATTCCAATTTAAAGATCAGAGCCCGAAACCGTGACTTTGATACCAGTTGTTGGGAAAATAGGGTGCCCGGAATCTATTCGGGATGAAAGTTAAATACGAATTTAAATACAATTATTGCTAGCATGAATTAATCCTAATTAATTCAAATAATAATTCCAACAACTAATTTATCATCATGCATGTTGAATTAATTCACATAAAAACTAGGCGGAATAAACAAGAATTTATGTGACTTACGTACCTCTTGTAGACTTGGCCTTTGAATAAACGGGACGATTATGATCTCGCTTTATCAACCCAAAAGCCTTCTCAAGTATTTCCCTTTTCGCCTTGTTCAATCACCGGTGGGAGATGCTATCGAACAATTTAAATAACTAAGGAAAAAGAAAAATATCTATGCTCTTGATTTTCCAACACATGGAATTATGTACTTGGGGATGAAATAATCATCCCCTATTTATAGGTAGTGTTGGCCGAAAATTAGAGGAATATGGGCCTTGGAGAAAATATTTTCTTAGACTCTAAGAAATCTTGAATATATCTCATATATTCTTTTCTCCAAAATAAAATATTCCACAAAAATCTCACACTCCTAATTAGGGGCAATTTTCGAAAAATATGAAGAAGAGAATCCAAGATTTGGATCTTCTTGAATATATGAGATAATCTTGTATTCCAAGAATACTTATCCTCCATAATATCTTTCCAAGAAAATCAACAAAATCTTTTCTCTCCTAACAAACTACAATTTTCGAAAATTATAGAAAAATCAGCACTATTATTTTCTTTTTATTTTAATCACCTTATCATTATTGGGCTACTTAATGGGCTACTTGAGGGGCCTTTAAGGAGAATTAAGATTGGACCTCCTAATGGACTTCTGAATTTCAATATTGAGCCCCAATATAATTCAGCCCATTAATATTAATTATTACCACTAATAAATTAATATTGCACTATCCATCTTAATCCATATTACGATAATATGGGCTCCCGGTTATTATTTCCCGCGTTTAAGATTATCAAGTCCATTAATTAATCAAGCTTCTGAATAGCTCTAAATTAATTAATATATTTCACCTTGGAGTAAAGACAACTCAACATTATTATTCGTACCGAAGAAACTAATTCTTCACTTGCAAGATTTGGTACAATAAAACTTCTGAGCCCACCAAGGGGACTAATCACACAAGCCGTACTCGCACGCGTTTCTCCGTATTAAATCTTAGCAATTGTCGTATGATTAATATTACTGCCCAAGACACAAAGTTCGAAGTCACAATGATTCTCACCCAACATGAATCAAAGCAGTAACCATTAAGCACACACGGTCCTATTTAAGTGACGGAGATTAAGAAATCAACAACCACTGAGGTCTAATTCTTCACATTTCAGAACAGAAGAATTTATCCTCGCTGTAGGTCCTCTTCAACACATACTAAATGTGCTAGTGCAATCTCTTAGTCAAGACAGACCAATCTGAGCCTTACACATCGACCTTTCATGGCGGATTGTTCAATTCCACCTGGGTCGTGAAATTGTACGTTTAGTTACAAGTAAACTGTTAATGTTGTCTTCCGTGATCGGTTATCACCACATTAACTACAATGTAACTAGTACTATATATTGAACGGTTTGCAATAGAAATTCAACATTCAATCATATCTAAAGCAAATGTGATAAAAGAATTATTCTCATAAAACGAGTGTTTGATACACGAGTTATACAAATTAAAAGCATACTTTCACGTATAACTCCAACACTTGGGACCTCAACTCTTTGGGGAGCATTTACAGCAGGTATATGCGATTTAGTTACACCTCTATGGTCAGTGAACGCGTCTGACAGATTATTTGCTAAGTTTTACAAGTTAATGGTCTTCTGAACTTCTAGTTCAGATTGATTAGTGCGCGGATCTAGATACTGAAGATTACTTACGTTCAACGTAAGTTCCCAGTATTTATTCAATTTTGAATTCGGATCTCCCCTTAATGCCGGAAAGTAATCTTCATCGAACATGCAATCAGCGAACTGGGCCGTTAATTGATCCCCGGACAAAGGCTCGAGGTATTTCACGATGGATGGAGAGTCGTATCCAACGTAAATACCGAGTTTCCTTTGTGGGCCCATAGAGGTTCATTTTGGTATCGTTATTGGAACGTATACCGCACATCCAAAAATACGCAGATGGGAAATGCTAGGTTCTTTCCCACGCACTAACTGTAGGGGGGAATGATCATTATATGCAGTTGGACGGATTTGGATTAAGTGCGATGCATGTAGGACTGCATGCCCCCAGCATGAAGTGGGTAGTTTGGAGTTCATAAGCAATGGTCTCGCGATAAGTTTGATACGTTTTATTAGCGCCTCAGCAAGACCATTTTAGGTATGGACGTAGGGGACCGAATGCTCCACTTTAATTCCTAGGGCAATACAGTAATCTGTAAAGGCCTTCGAGCTGAACTCAACTGCATTATCCATGCGAATCGATTTGATTGGATAATCTGGGAGAGCTCTAAGCTCGATAGTCTTCGCAATGAGCTTCGCAAAAGCTTGATTGCGGGTGGACAGCAAACATGCAAATGTCCACCTAGTGGAGGCATCAATAAGGACTATGAAATAACGAAACAGTCCCGATGCTGGGTGAATCGGTCCGCAAATGTCTCCTTGAATTCGCTCAAGAAAAACCGGAGACTCTAGTCCAACCTTAGTACACGATGGGCGCACTATTAACTTACCCCTAGAACATGCATTACAAAAATATTCATCAACAGGAGGGATTCTATTATTCGTAATACTATGACCAGTTGAATTAGATAGAATCATACGTATCATTGTTTGTCCCAGATGACCTAACCGCTGATGCCATAATTTAAAGGAATTTGGGTTATGGAATTTCATACTCATCGCTAGATGGGAACTAGACGGCCGGATGTAGGAATAGTATAATCCGGAGGAGAAGGAAGTAAGTTTCTCAATAACTTGTTTACGGCTACCTCGAGTAATAGTCATCAAAAGGTATTCTCTATAGTTCTCAGTTTTAGTTTCAATATGATACTCGTTTATCCTAATGTCCCTAAAACTGAGTAGGGTACGCTTAGATTGTGGAAACAATAAAGCATTATCAATTATGAGTTTGGTACCCATGGGGAGGACAATGGAAGCTCTTCCAGAGCCCACTATCAACGTACTATCATTAGCTATTGTAGTTATACTCCCCTTACGTTCTATCAAGTTATGAAAATACTTCCTATCTTTTAGGATCGTATGTGTGGTGGCGCTATTTACCAAACATAAATCACTATGGGCGTCCATCATGCAAGAGGAAATAATCCAAACCTAGTAGTTGATTTGTTTACAAGCCATAAATGAGAACAGCAGTATCCAAATAAATACTATGGACAACTATTAAGGTAAACATATCAAAGCTAAAAATAATAAATTCATTCATAAAATAAAATACCCGAAAGAAAGAATCCCAAAATATAATATGAAATTGTTTTATTCAGAAAACAAAGTAAAATACTAGGAATAACTAAATACGCGAATCAACTCGTTGTCTCCTCTATTTTGAGCTACGGGCTCAAGAGATCATTGTTGTCTTGATCAAATTCTGCTTCAGGCAGAGTGTCATCTTCAGGTTTATATACTGGAGTCTTCCCCTTATCGTCCTTCTGTATCATTAAGTAAGCCTCGACCAAGTGTTTGGGAGTGCGACACGTACGTGATCAATGGCCATTACATCCGCATCTGAAGCAGGACTGCTCAATCATGCTTTGAGAGCTAGGTTTTCGTGGAGCAGAAAATCGGGTTTTGTGACCACCGAATGAACTATGACTTCAGCCATAAGTCCAGAACTTCTTACTCACTCTCCCCCTTCCACGGTTGCGACCAAACAAGGGTTTGGCCCTATACTGCTGCTGGAGTACAGGTTTGCTAGCCTGGAACTTTGATACAGAATTCTGGATCAGATTGGTTACTATACGCTGTAATACAGAGTTGTACTCCGTTATCGACTTAAGGTCTTGATAACGGATGTTCAACCACTCGTATTGTGACGGAGGGAGGGGTATATAATCTTGTTGTTGGAAACGTTCCTTCAGGGACTTCCACAACATTCCGGGGTCCCTTTGTGTGATATATTGAAATTTCAGACCTTCATTCCTGTGGTTCCTAAGAAAAATCAACACTTTCGCCTTCTGGGCGTTAGTAGATTTTGAACCTTCCATGATAGTTTCGCTTAACCTATTTGAGGCTAGATAGAATTCTACATCTAGCGTTCATGTCGGGTAATTGCTACCGTCGAGAGCAAGCTCATCGAATTCTTTTATAGTGATATCAGACATAATTCACTACAATTAATAAAAACGACCTGGTGAGGGGATAACGAAATTCATTGACAACGAGGGAAAAAACAAAGATTCGTTTAATTATTTTAAAGCACATAGATGCATGTATTGGGCACCGTCTACCCAAAACATAGATTTAAGGTCCGATAAATACCGGGCGCCGCCTACCCGAGTATAATATGTGGACTATAAATAAATAAACCATGTGCGAAAAAATAGTAATGCACGTAGGATGTTTAAATCACATAAGCATGCAAAAACAAGTAAGGGAGATAATCACATGAAAATAATTTCTAGAAAATATACGATTTAATAGACAGGGGGAATAATCATAAGAATAATTATTTCATGTATATTAACGCAATTTAATGAAATATTTTCAGAATTAAAATAAATTAACGCGGATTTGTGATACCAAAGACGCAAATCACAAAAATCCGGGAAAAACACCGCGAGTATCACGCATGGGGAACAGGCGACGAGGACGCGCGGTGGCTGCATGCGCGATGACACGACGGCTCGCGGTGCGACAGGGAGGCGGCGGCGGTGCACGTCACGATAAGGCAGCAGCGCTCGGCACGGCAGGGCGGCGGCTGCGGCGCGTCGGGGCGACGACTGTTATCGGCGAGGCGGCAGCGTACGGTGCGGTGGCGCGCGGCACGGTAGCAGCGCTCGGCGCATCGAGGCAGCGGCACGGCGCGGTGGCGCACGTGGGGGGGGGGGGGGCGGTAGCGCACGGCGGCTGCGGGCATAGCCAGGCGGCAGTGCATGGCGCTACGGGTCGATGAGGCGGCACGTCGGGGCGGCAACTGAGCACGCAACAGGGCGGCAGCGTGCGGGAGCATCGGCGCGCCAGAGGCGGCGGCTGCGCAGCGTAGGCCCGCGGCGGCGCGGTGTGTGTGGCGGCTACGAGTTGGTGACAGTTGATCGTCTTCGGGGCGACAACCGTTGAACGTTGATTCAATTTACAAAATAATTTTAATGTAATATAATTACACGCAGGTATATTCAGGAACGAAATTAAATTCAAAGTACACAACAAAACATGTGATTCATATAAAAATAAATTAAGGGTGTACCGTATAATCTCGGTTAGAGACTCGTACTGATAACGTGTTGTAAATAGTGCATAAATAAAGAGACAGTGTTTGTTGACCCAGTTCGTCGGGAACGACTACGTCTGGGGGCGATCCAAGCCAGGAGTTCCACTAATATTCTTGTGTATGAGTGTATACAATTATGAGTACAAAGATATATTTATAATGCTAAAACCCTAGTCTAAGATATAAAGCCCATTGAGTTTCTTGGTCCATAAGTAATGTCCACATCAAATCTCCTAGATTTGGAATATTAAATCTTCCAGATTTATAACACTATGCACTTAGTGGGGTGTATTGGATTAGGATTTCACAGGATTTTAAAAGTTTTTTTTTTTAAAAAGTATTCAGTCAGAATTTTATGTCACTTAAAAGCAATCCATTGATATTCAATCTAGATTTTTCAAGATTTTTTTAAAGAGTCCATTAAAATCCATTGGTATTCATTCGAGACTTTTTACTATTTAAAACAAATTCATTGGTATTAAAAAATATAAGGGTTTTAAAGGATTGTTGTGTTAGATGGATTTTGAAGGACTTTTAAAGGATTTTAAAAGACTTTTGAAATGACTCTTGAAGTGCTTTCTCTGATAATGTCTTCACCTTTGTCTCTTCACTTTTGAATATGATTTATTGCCAATTGATAAGTCGGAATTTGTGCTCAAATTATGGTTGTTTTATAACAAAAAATTTATTTTGCTCGTAATTATCCAATTTATGCTATTATGGTCTTGATGAATTTCAAGATATTTTGGAACCTTTTGAGTTAGAGGAGAAAAATAACTAGAGTTGATACAGTAAATTTATGGAGAAGAGACTTGAACCATGTGAAACTTCTCAAAACTGGGATCGCAACAAAAAAAGAATCGAGTCATCGGAGTTTGAGAGCTCAAGATATGGACAAAACAAAATTGATGCATAGTACACTCGCAAAAAATTGTGCAAAAATTCCAAGTCCAAGTCTTGTGGTCCAATAACCAGATATGTAATGAACAAATTGAGCGTCCATTAAATCGAAAATGAATTACTTATAAGGAAAATTACTATGTACACCGAGCATTAAATGATGATTCTACAATATTTCGAAAAGTTTATAGGATGTATCCAGATGTGTTTCGAAAGTTATGTGCAATACTTAGAGAAAAAACACCTCTAGAGGAAATACAATATATTTGTGTTGAAGAAATGCTTGCATCATTCCTTCAAATTGTTGGTCAGAATACTCGATATTGTGTAATTCGTAACACATTTGGCTGATCACAATTTACTGCAAGTGAAAATTTTCACAAGATTTTGAAGGCTTTGAACACGACAACACCTACTTTGATGGTTAAACCAGGTTCAAGTGTACCTGCTAAAATCAGAGAAAGCACAAGGTTCTTCCCTTTCTTCAAGGTATGTAATAATTATCTAACAATAAAAATTAAAATGACACTACTATATTTATATTTTTCATATAAAAATTGTTATATTAGGATTGCATTGAAGCTATTGACGGACACATATTCCAGCAATATTAAGGGGACGAGATGTAAGTAGTTATCGTAATCGTCATGGAAAGATATCACAAAATATATTAGCCGCTTGTAATTTTGATTTGGAGTTCATATACGTTCTTAGTGGGTTGGAGGGTTCGGCTCATGATTCTAAGATATCAAATGATGCTATAACAAGGAGGAATGGACTTAAAGTGCCACAAGGTAAATACTTATTTTTTATATTAATATTATTAGTATTATTATAATACTAATATTATATATTGCATATGTAATTAGGTAAATATTTTATGGTGGATTGTGGATTTTCTAACTGACGCTAGTTTTTAGCTCCATTTCGAGGTATAAGATATTATCTACAAGATTTTGCAGGTCAGTGTAATGACCCTGAAAATGAGAAAGAATTGTTCAATCTTCGTCAAGAAATGTGATCGAGAGAATATTTGGTATTTTTAAATCAAGTTTCATAATTTTTTAAGCCAACGCCTCCATTTTTATTTAAGACACAAGCAAAACTTGTATTAGCATGTGCAACTCTACATAACTTTCTTCGCAAAGAATGTCATTTTGATGAATTTTTAGTTGAACCGGTGGACGAACTTTCATCTTCAAAATTACCGATTAATGAAGACCATAATTTTGAGCCTATTATTCAAACCCAAGAGCAAGAGTGACAAGACGCTATTGCTTGGAAGACTAGTATAACTATGGATATGTGGATGATGCTAATTTGGGGGACATGATATCATGGAGGTTTTTTTTTATTTGACTCTTTTTAAATTCGCATGTATGAAAAAAATCTTGAACTCTTTGTATGTCACAAATCCATGAAATTCTGCAAAGTCCATAAAGTTCTACAGAATCCATTAAAATCCTGATTTAAAAAGTCTTATAGAATCCTGCAAAATTTTAAAAGTCATAAAAATCCTGCAAAGTCTTTTAAAATCTGCATTACTTTTTTCAGCTAAAAAAATCATTTGAAATCCTAATCCTATACACCCCCCTTAGATACATACAAGAATTTGTGATTTAAAATATAAGAAATCTTTTAGGGGTTATTATAATATAACGATCTTTCAAGGATTGTCCTTGTTAGAATATATTAATTCTTGTCAAAGTATTATGTGAACGATATTCACATTAACTATTACCGTGAACACTAATTTACTAATACTTTTAATGAAAATAACTAATATTACTAGTGAACTTTGCAATGGTTATGTAGGTTAGTATCAAAGATCATTCGTATGGTCATATGGATCAGTGATGCAAAAATCTCTCTAGGCGCTAGGTGGTCATCAACCAATCGATTTTAGTGTAATCCACCTAGGCAAACAAGAAATTCATTGTTTTTTTCTCGCCTTGAAATGACGTCGTATAGAAATTTTCATTAATTTGATAAATGTGTGTGATTGTCTAGTTGAACTATTTGTATTTGAAGTTGAAATTATATTGTTAACTTGTTATATATAGGGAAATACACAACATACTACAATCCTAACCTCTTAAATGCAAGATAAAACATGGGAAACCCCATGGCACAAATTACTACAATTGACTATTGTTTAGCAATTTTATAAGTAGGCCCCACCACTTTCTCTCTCTCATCCCTCTCCCCATTAATTCTGCAACAGAATTCAAAAACAATTCAGATTTCTCTCTCTCTCTCTCCCCCCCCCCAAATTCGTCTTTCTCTCTCTAAGCCGAGAGTTGATTCCATGGCTGCCACCGCACTAGCCGCGAGAATAGCAGCTCGCCGCCGGGGAGATGGCGCAGCCTTGCGACGGGAAGAGCTCCACACGACAAGTCCGCATCTCCGGTGCTTCTCCGTTGTCAAGGGCGGCGATCTGGAGACAAGCGGCGGGGCGGCGCGATTTGGAGAATAGGCGTCGGCGACGGAGCGCGGCTGTCATCCACCACGGCCCCACCACCGGAGACCACGTTTGCCGCCGCATCACCAAGCCCGTCCCCTACTCTGTCTTCGATGGCGGTGCGTGAGGGATATAGACGGTGGTGGCCCTTCCCCTCGCGATTTAGACAGCGGCTATCCCTTTCTCTTCCCCTTCGCGATGCAGACGGCGGTGGCCCTTCCCTTCTCTTCTTCGCGATGAAGGTAAGCAATTCGTGTGGAATCGAGATTAATTTTTGGATAATTAATTTTTGCAAAATTGAGATTGAATTTTTTGGAGATTGAATTTGTAGAATTAATCGATTTTGGGAAATTGGTTCATGTTCTGAAATTATGGGTTTTGCAGATTTATGGAAATTATTGAATTATGGGTTTTGCAAAATGGTTCGAAAATTAGGGATTTGGTTGTTCTGAAAATTGAACTGTGTTAGGAAATTATGGAAAATTGAAGTGTGCTATGAAACTATGGAGGTTGAAGTGTTTGAGATAGTTTTTTTTTTTTTTTATCGAATTTAGTTTTGAAGGTGAAGGTTGAAGGTTGAATATGGAGGTTGAATGCGCGCTGTTGTTCTTGAAGGTGAAGGGCAAAATGGGAATGGAGGTTGAATTTAGCTTAAAGAATGGCAATGATGCAAGGCAAGCAACAGTAGAGAGCAATTCCAATTTGTTTCAGGAATCTAGAGTAGAATGATGATTTTTGAAGTCTCAAATACAAAAAAGACTCTTTGTTCATAATTTTTTAGCAATTGTTTCAGTTTGTTCATATTTTTTGTGCGTTTGTGCATTTTTTTTTTTAGTTCTGTTCATAAATTTTTTAGCAGTATATGTCTATTTTTTGATTTTTTCATATGTAATACTCTGAATTTTTTTAGATGTAATTCACAAATTAATAATGAAATAAATATTTTTGAATTTAAATTTCAATATGCTTGATTTCGCAAATTTTTATATTTTATGTTCAAAATATTTTATATTTGTGTTCATAAAATTTATATGTATGTTCAAAATTTACAAACTTTCGAATTTTGGTCAGATTTTTACCTCGGGAAATGTGCAAAAAAGCATCAATCAGTCATTAATGTGTCAGAATTTGTAAGAAGCTGACTTTGATCACGGGCCCCACCTAATTGTATGAGTATGTAGTTTTGGTTAAATGGTGGGGACCACTAAATGTAGCAAAGTGTACCATGGGATTTTTTGCACCCCATTTTGTATTTTAGCATTTAGGATTGTAGTATATAATAACTACCTCTTGATTTTTTCATATGTAATACTCTGAATTTTTTTAGATGTAATTCACAAATTAATAATGAAATAAATATTTTTGAATTTAAATTTCAATATGCTTGATTTCGCAAATTTTTATATTTTATGTTCAAAATATTATATATTTGTGTTCATAAAATTTATATGTATGTTCAAAATTTACAAACTTTCGAATTTTGGTCAGATTTTTACCTCGGGAAATGTGCAAAAAAGCATCAATCAGTCATTAATGTGTCAGAATTTGTAAGAAGCTGACTTTGATCACGGGCCCCACCTAATTGTATGAGTATGTAGTTTTGGTTAAATGGTGGGGACCACTAAATGTAGCAAAGTGTACCATGGGATTTTTTGCACCCCATTTTGTATTTTAGCATTTAGGATTGTAGTATATAATAACTACCCCTATATAAAGTTATTATATACTACAATCCTAAATGCTAAAATACAAAATGGGGTGCAAAAAATCCCATGGTACACTTTGCTACATTTAGTGGTCCCCACCATTTAACCAAAACTACATACTCATACAATTAGGTTGGGCCCGTGATCAAAGTCAGCTTCTTACAAATTCTGACACATTAATGACTGATTGATGCTTTTTTGCACATTTCCCGAGGTAAAAATCTGACCAAAATTCGAAAGTTTGTAAATTTTGAACATACATATAAATTTTATGAACACAAATATAAAATATTTTGAACATAAAATATAAAAATTTGCGAAATCAAGCATATTGAAATTTAAATTCAAAAATATTTATTTCATTATTAATTTGTGAATTACATCTAAAAAAATTCAGAGTATTACATATGAAAAAATCAAAAAATAGACATATACTGCTAAAAAATTTATGAACAGAACTAAAAAAAAAAGTGCACAAACGCACAAAAAATATGAACAAACTGAAACAATTGCTAAAAAATTATGAACAAAGAGTCTTTTTTGTATTTGAGACTTCAAAAATCATCATTCTACTCTGGATTCCTGAAACAAATTGGAATTGCTCTCTACTGTTGCTTGCCTTGCATCATTGCCATTCTTTAAGCTAAATTCAACCTCCATTCCCATTTTGCCCTTCACCTTCAAGAACAACAGCGCGCATTCAACCTCCATATTCAACCTTCAACCTTCACCTTCAAAACTAAATTCGATAAAAAAAAAAAAACTATCTCAAACACTTCAACCTCCATAGTTTCATAGCACACTTCAATTTTCCATAATTTCCTAACACAGTTCAATTTTCAGAACAACCAAATCCCTAATTTTCGAACCATTTTGCAAAACCCATAATTCAATAATTTCCATAAATCTGCAAAACCCATAATTTCAGAACATGAACCAATTTCCCAAAATCGATTAATTCTACAAATTCAATCTCCAAAAAATTCAATCTCAATTTTGCAAAAATTAATTATCCAAAAATTAATCTCGATTCCACACGAATTGCTTACCTTCATCGCGAAGAAGAGAAGGGAAGGGCCACCGCCGTCTGCATCGCGAAGGGGAAGAGAAAGGGATAGCCGCTGTCTAAATCGCGAGGGGAAGGGCCACCACCGTCTATATCCCTCACGCACCGCCATCGAAGACAGAGTAGGGGACGGGCTTGGTGATGCGGCGGCAAACGTGGTCTCCGGTGGTGGGGCCGTGGTGGATGACAGCCGCGCTCCGTCGCCGACGCCTATTCTCCAAATCGCGCCGCCCCGCCGCTTGTCTCCAGATCGCCGCCCTTGACAACGGAGAAGCACCGGAGATGCGGACTTGTCGTGTGGAGCTCTTCCCGTCGCAAGGCTGCGCCATCTCCCCGGCGGCGAGCTGCTCTTCTCGCGGCTAGTGCGGTGGCAGCCATGGAATCAACTCTCGGCTTAGAGAGAGAAAGACGAATTTGGGGGAGGGGAGAGAGAGAGAGAGAAATCTGAATTGTTTTTGAATTCTGTTGCAGAATTAATGGGGAGAGGGATGAGAGAGAGAAAGTGGTGGGGCCTACTTATAAAATTGCTAAACAATAGTCAATTGTAGTAATTTGTGCCATGGGGTTTCCCATGTTTTATCTTGCATTTAAGAGGTTAGGATTGTAGTATGTTGTGTATTTCCCATATTTATATATATATATATATATATATATATATATATATATATATATATATATATATATATATATATATATATATATATTGATTATTATTAATTGAATCCTTGATTTATACAATTATATACACTAAAAAAATTAGTCATATATAAAATGTTATCAAATGATTTTTGACTATATTATTGAGATATACAGGGTAAAAAATAAACACTCCTATCGACTAGTCCCTGCCTAGGTGGCCTAGGCGCTCCAAATCTGTCCGACTAACGATTTCCAACTTCTACACCCTTGATATGGATATTTTTATTGGTAACTGAGGTAGACTTTTAGTTGTTCAAATATGAATATGTATAATTTGGCTCCAGTGGAATTTGAGGAACTCATCATTTTTTAAAATAGGATGCGGAATTTTGATAAAGTGATGTACGTGGTGAAGAATAGATTTTGGAGCTGGTTTTTTTTATTAGAGACAATTGTTTTTGTAATATTTCTTTTAGAAAATTTCAATCTAGCTTTAAATTCAAATAACGATGTGTGTGTTGTTACAACTGAAAATTATATCGTTGTGAACATTAACGACTATGTATACTTCAAACACTCACCGTCGCATGCTCATTACCACGATTACAATATGAAATGTGCAAAAAATATAAATAAAAGCATTAACATATCCAAAAACTATATAATGACTTATATGTCGTTATAACTAAACGTGTATCACAATTTGCACTAATAAAGTTGATGAATTTTGCATAGAGCTCAGGCCAAGTACGAAGCTCGGGCTGAGCTTGAGACGAATTCGCATCACGATTTTATTCATGAGTTGAAGCTGGGGATCTCGGGTTAAATAATATTCGATCCCATATTAAGTTTAGTTGCAATTACAAAAGCTCGATAATGGCATGGATCGAGCTTGGTGCTTGGGTTGAGTTCGACACCACCCTTTTAAAAAAATTACTTTCCTCATCTAAAACTTTTTCCCCTTCTTATAATCAACTCATCCTTCAATCAACTCCAATTATGCAAAAGTCAGTCCCAACATCTTGTATTAATGTTATGCCTTATGCACTTTCTCTAAAATATGAAACTTTTCATTTTACATGCTGAGGACTCAGGAAATCATAAATTCACAGTTAATATGCACATAACCATTCACTAAATTATGTCACCGTCTCAAGCAAGTTAAATTCTATCAAACAATCACTCATCTTTTTATGATTTTCACAGAGTATAATTATGATTCTGTCATATTATTTTCATTAAAAAAAAAAAACTTCAGTCCAATGACATTGACAAGAAATCATACAAACGACAGGATCGATGAATAGAAACCATACAAATGACAAGAATAACAATGTTGCATAATAATCACTTAAACTAGGGATGACAATATTGGCCCGCCCCGTGAGTACCCGCCCTGCCCCGAGGCATTTGGGTCAGGTCGAACCCGCCCCGTTTTGAGTATGGGTCGGGCCAGCCCCGCCCCGTTTTGAGAATGGGGCGGGTTTGGGTATTATGACCGCCCCGACCCGACCCAACCCGCCCCTTACATATATACATATTAATATTAATGTATATATATTAATATATAATTAAATAGATATATTAACATGTTATATGTGTAAATTTTAGTACGATAAAAATAGATTAAGGGGATCAAACTCGATATTTCATCTTTTATTTTCTAATTATTTTTCAATTCATTTTAATCTTTAATTGCGTCAATATTCATTCCTAGTTTTGTATAATAAATCAAATTATTATCTCTCACATGTCTGCAGTCTATGATTTGACCATATGATAATCGAGCCTAACTTTATCATAGTATAGGGTATGGTAGTAGACTACGAAAATTAAAAAAGAAAAGAAAAAAAAAGTGCAAATTTGAAAACGGTGCCGGGCGGGTCGGCCCGGACCCACACGGGGCAGGTCACGGGGTAGCTATTCAGGACCCGTGGGGGTCGCGGGGCGGGTCTGAGGCAGGGTAAATAAAAATGGTGCAGATCTGGGTAATCAACTACCCGCCCCGACCTGACCCATTGCCATCCCTAACTTAAACAATGATGTTTGCAACTTAAACTACATTTAGAGAACGTTTGATAGTTGAGATGACATAAGGTGAGAAAAGTGAGACGAGAAAAGGTGAGAAAAAAAATATGGTAGGATCCCCGATAAGGTATGAAAAAAGTATGTTTATTTTTAATAAACAACTAATGTCCTTCAATGAAAATAACTAATATTTTTTTAATAAAAACAATTAATACTCTTTAGTAAAAACAACTAATATCCTTCAATTGTTAATGTATAAACCATTTTTACTCTATATTTTGTCAAAAAGAAATTTTAAGAAGAACATATCATCTACATTAAAAAAAAAAAAAAAAAATTTATTTGCAAAATACATGCAAATCAATTGTACAATTACACGTACAACTTGTTTCCATAATATTGGTCTCATCCACTAAGTTTTGTAAACAGGAGAAACAATGTATCAAAGTGGAAAAGACTTGCCACATCAACAATATAGATGCCATAAGTATTAATTTAGATCGTTATAGACACTTGTTTTTTTTTTTTTTTTTTTTCTCCTTTATTAATATGCTATTTTCCTTTTATTTTAGTAGCAAAACAATTGAAATCAAGAAAAATCATATTACCGAACCAAAAAAATCAAGAAAGCATTGGAATGTTCCATATACATGTCATAAAATATATATTTTTAAAATTCAAATTACAAATTGACTAACAACTCAATTAAGATGTCAAAATACAAGAACCCGCGTGATATTTTAAGACCCCATTGCTTTCACGGTCTTTACTCTTTCTTGTTGAAATATGTATTCATGCAGGTAAATTTTTACTCACTTAAACTTGATCTGATTTTAGTTTCAGTCTGTTATGCCCGATATTGCTATCCGACCATGTCGGGTATCGGGGTTAACCTATCAAACTAAAGTGACGCACGGACGAGAGAAAATCGTCGCCGAGCCACGCCGAGCAGACGGGTAGGTTGTCATGCCTACCCAACGGAGACCTCCAGGAGCTGTTGGGAAGAAGACTTATTCCGTGGATTAGAGGTCGGCCAACGGCGAGCTCTGGGGGCAATCTCTACCCGCTTCCCGGAGAAAAGGATCCCCAGGGTACTTGCTACCTACTCGGTACCCGGTTACCCGTGTACCCGTCTTCCCGATCCCAGACATCGCCAGCTGTGAGAGTACGTCCAGGGCCATCAGTTCAGAGGATTTAACAGTGTCAGAGTAGGTAGTTGTGTCAGGTCCCATCAGTAAAAGGCAGTAGTGACAGGTGGCGCCACCCCATTAGTCTATAGAGGGAGGCTGTAGCCACTCATGACCTCCCAGCTAGGAATAGGGGGGCCCACGGGCATACCAACCCAAGGTGGGGAGACCCACCATGTACAATATAAATAGGGTCTTAAATGCTCAAATGTAGGACACAACTCATTTATTGCAAAATCTATTATTGAGAGCTCATTCACTCTTGCATTTATTACTCTCAGTTATCATAAATACGTAAGTCCTGCCCGCTAGGAACCCAACGACGAGATCCTCACGAAATCGCTATCAACATTTTGGCGCTAGAAGGAGGGTATCGGGATGGTCAAGAAACTACTCGACAACAAGCTTATCGGGATGGTCGACCCCGACGACAAACTCCAATGGGTATCCAATGCTGTCCTCGTCAAGAAGAGCAACAACACCTGACGGCTATACATTGATTTCACAGACCTAACAAGACATGCCCCAAGGATCACTTCTCGATGCCGCACATCGACCATCTGGTGGATAGCACGGCCGGGCACGAGATGCTCACTTTCATGGATGCATTTGCCGGCTATCACCAGATCCCGATGGCTGCCGACGACCAGAAACACACCACCTTCCTCACCGAGAAGAACATGTACTTCTGGAAGCGAATGTCGTTCGGACTAATGAACGCGGGAGCAACCTATCAAAGGCTGGTCAACCACATGTTTCACGACCAAATTGGAGCGACCATGGAGGTGTATATCAATGACATCGTCGTCAAGAGCGAGAAGAAGGAAGACCACCTCAATCACCTAGCCGAGACGTTCGAAATCCTAAGAAAGTATCGGATGAGGCTCAACCCGAAAAAATGCAGTTTCGGTGTCGAGTCGGGCAAGTTCTTGGGACACATGGTCAATCAGCGAGGAATCGAGGCAAACCCAACCAAAGTTCAGGCAATCCTCGACATGAGCGCTCTCCACACGGTAAAGGAGGTACAGCGAGTGACGGACAGCCTGGCCGCCCTCAGCCGTTTTATCTCCCGCATGGGGGACCGGTGCAAACCTCTGTTCGATAGCATGCGGAAGGAGAAACTAAACTGGACACCCCAGAGCCAGCTCACGTTCGAAAATTTGAAGGCATATCTCTCGAACGCCCAGATATTAGCCAAGCCCGTCCCAGAAGAGAAGCTCTATTTGTACGGCTTTAGAATCAGCTCTCAGCGCCGTGCTAGTGCGGGCTAAGGGGCAGTCACATCTACCGATCTACTACGTCAGCCAGACACTCCACGCCACCGAGCTACGGTACCCACCTTTAGAAAAATTGGCTTGCGCACTAGTGATGAGCGTGTGTAAGTTGCGCCCATACTTCTTCGACCATCAAGTAGAAATGCTGACCACAATGTCACTCTGACAAGTGTTGCATCGACCAGACACGGCGGGTAGATGCCTCAAATGGGCAGTGGAGATCGAACATCCATCAAAGGCCAGGCGATGGCCGATTTTATTGTCGAGCTCACCTACCCGGAGGCGATGTCCAAGATCGAGCAGCCACCATGGAAGATGTGTTGGGAAAATAGGGGTGCCCGGAATCAATTCGGGATGATAATTAAATACGAATTTAAATTCAATTATTACTAGCATGAATTAATCCTAATTAATTCAAATAATAATTAAAAAAAACAATTTTATCATCGTGCATGTTGAATTAATTCACATAAAATCTATGGCGGAAAACTAAGAGATTATGTGATTACGTACCTCTTGTAGATATGGCCTTTGATAACAACGGGACTATCACGATCGTGCTATCAACCAAAATACCTTCTCAAGTATGTCCCTTTCGCCTTGCTTGTTCACCGGTGGGAAGTGCTCACAAGCAATTAGAATAACAAAGAAGAAAGAAAAAATATTGTTGCTGATTTTTTTTCAACACTGTGAAACTGTAAACTGGAGATGAAATAATCATCTCCTATATATAGGAGAGGGGTGAACGAAATTTAGGTGTATTTTAGGGGAGAGAAATTTTTTTTCTTGGCCTCCAAGAAATCTTGAATATATCTCATATATTTTTTTCTCCATAAAAAAATATTCCACAAAAATCTCACCCTCCTAATATATGCAATTTTCGAAATTTATAGATTGAGAATGCAAGATTTGGATCTTCTTGAATTTATGAGATAATCTTGTATTCCAAGAATACTTATCTTCCATAATATCTTTCCAAGAAAATCAACAAAATCTTTTCTCTCTCCATATCTCTTATTTTCGAAAATCTCAAGAAAAATGAGCAAATATATTTTCTTTTATTTTAATCACCTTATTATTATTGGGCTACTTGAGGGGCCTTTAGGAGAATTAAGATTGGACCTCCAATGGGCTTCTGAATTTCAATATTGAGCCCCAATATAATTCAGCCCATTAATATTAATTAATACCACTAATAAATTAATATTGCACTATCCATCTTAATCCATATTACGATAATATGGGCTCCCAGTTATTATTTTCCGCGTTTAAGATTATCAAGTCCATTAATTAATTAAGCTTCTGAATAGCTCTAAATTAATTAATATATTTCACCTTGGAGTAAAGACAGCTCAACATTATTATCTGTACCGAAGAAACTGATTCTTCACTTGCAAGATTTGGTACGATAAAACTTATGAGCCCACTAAGGGGACTAATCACACGAGCCGTACTCGCACGCGTTTCTCCGTATTAAATCTTAGCAACCGTCGTATGATTAATATTACTACTCAAAGCATAAAGTTTGAAGTCACGATGATTCTCACCCAACATGAATCAAAACAGTAACCATTAAGCACACACGGTCCTATTTAAGTGACGGAGATTAAGAAATCAATAACCACTGAGGTCTAATTCTTCACATTTCAGAACAGAAGAATTTCTCCTCGCTGTAGGCCCTCTTCAACACATACTAAATGTGCTAGTGCAATCTCTTGGTCAAGACAAGTCAATCTGAGATATACACATCGACCTTTCACGGTGGATTGTTCAATTCCACCTAGGTCGTGAATTTGTACGTTTAGTTACAAGGAAACCGTTAATGTGATCTTCCGTGATCGGGTATCACCATATTAACTACAATGTAACATGTACTATTTATAATGAACTAGTTGCAATAAATATTCAACATTCAATCATATCTAAAGCAAATGTGATAAAAGAATTATTCTCATAACCAAGTGTTTAATACATGAGTTATACAAAGTAAAAGCATACTTTCACGTATAACTCCAACAATCTCCCACTTATACTTAAAGTTTGCTTTTTAGTATACATCATGCATGTCTTAGTGTAGTAGCTCTACGTGACATCTCATGTCAACCTACACTAACCTAATAATTCCTCCCACTTATACTTAAAGCAGATTGACAATAGTCTTGACTCCCATTCCATCCACATGTCCCTCGAATGTACTCTGAGGCAGACCTTTTGTGAATGGATCCGCTAGGTTGTCACCCGACGCTATCTTTGCCACCTCTATATCTCCTCTCTTAATGATTTCTCGTATAAGATGATATTTTCTTTCTATGTGTTTGCTGGCCTTGTGGGCTCTCAGTTCCTTTGAATTTACAACTGCTCCGGCATTGTCACAATAGACAGTTATCATGTCAAGCAAATTCGGAACAATGTCCAAGTCCACTAAGAAGTTCTTGAGCCAAACCGCTTCTTTCGTTGCTTTCCAAGCAACTACTTATTCGGCTTCCATGGTCGAATCTGCGATGCATTTCTGCAAATCGCTTCTCCATGTCATGGCTCCTTCTCCCATGCAAAACACACTACCTGAGGTAGATATTCTGGAGTCTATGTCTGATTGGAAATTTGAGTCCGTGTATCCTATGGGAATTAGACTGTTTGACTGTTAAATCAGCATTCCATCGCTAGATCTTTTCAGAAACTACAGAATGCATTTAATTGCAGTCCAATAAGCTTTCCCGGGGTTACTTTTGATATCTTGCCATCATGCCCGAGGCAAAAGCAGATATCCGGTCTCGTACACAACATTGCATACATAATGCTTCCTATGCCCGAAGTATACGGAACGCCTTTCATGTCATCTATCTCCATATGCGTCTTAGGGCCTCTTCTTTTTTATAGATGGATTCCATGCTTAAAAGGTACAAAACCTTTCTTGGAATCTTGCATGCTGAAATGCTTCAAAACAGTGCCTTTGTATGAAACTTGCGATAAGCCCAACATCCTTCTCTTGCGATCTCAAGTGATCTTGATCCCAAGGATGTGAACGACTTTCCCTAAGTCCTTCATATCAAACTGATTTGACAGCCATACCCTTACGTCTGACAATACCTTTACATTGTTTCCAATGAGCAGAATATCGTCTACGTGTAATACTAAGAATACCACTGCAGTTCCGTCACACCTTTTATACACACAACTTTCGAACTTGTTTTGATCAAACCCATAAGACTTAATCACTTGATCAAAACACTGGTTCCAAGTACGCGATGCTTGCTTAAGTCCATAAATGGATCTCTTAAGCTTGCATACGAGGTGCTCTTGGCCTTTTTCAATGAAACCTTTGGGCTGTTGTATATAGATATCTATCCCGTCAAGACTTCCGTTAAGGATAGCCGTCTTGACATCCATTTGCCAGATCTCGTAATCTAGGTGCACAGCGATCGACAAGAGAATACAGATGGATTTAAGCATAGCTACAGACAAAAAGGTCTCCTCATAATCGATCCTTTCTTTTTTAGTATACCCTTTGGCCACTAGCCTTGCTTTGAAGGTCTCAATCCTTCCGTCCGGTCCTATTTTCCTCTTGTACACCCACTTGCTCCAATGGGTTCTACCCCATTGGGTGGTTCGACCAACTCCCACACTTGATTATGATCCATCGAACCTATCTCAGTTTTCATTGCCGTTTGCCACGACTCCGCGTCTTTGTCTTGGATTGCCTCATCGTATGTTCATGGGTCTGATACATCGTCGGGAACCAAATCCGAAGATTCTCCTATCCCCATGAATCTCTCAGGTTGCCTAGCAATCCTCCCACTGCGATGGGGTTCCGGTTGTGAAGGTGTGAAGTGTGGTACATCATCTTGTATACTTGGTATAAGAGTTTACCCTCTTAACATATCTAAGGTAATCTCACTTCTGGGCTTTCTTTTGTTCATATAGTCTTCCTCTAAGAATTTAAAGTGCGAACTAATCACGGTCTTTTGATCCTTGGGACTATAGAACATACACCCTTTCGTTCCCGCAGGGTATCCTATAAACAGCCTTAATTCCGAACGTGGATCCAACTTACCGGCTTCCTTGTCTAGCACGTATGCCGGACAACCCCAAATCCCCAAGTGTCTTAGACTGGTCTCGCACTCGATCCACAATTCCATTAGGGTTTTAGGAACCAATTTGGATGGCACCAAACTTAGAATGTAAGTCGCCGTTTCCAAGGCGTTACCCAAAACAATTTGGGTAAATCCAAATAACTCATCATGGATCTGACTATTTCTAAAAAGAGTCTGCTTCCTTCGTTCCGCCATACCATTCTATTGAGGGGTTCCCGGTGCGGTCAACAGGGATACAATCCCTTCGTCCAATAGGTAGTTCAAGAATTTATTGCTAAGGTATTCGCCTCCACGATCAAATCGTAGAAACTTGATACTTCTTTCCCTATGCATCATAAGGTAGATGCATCTATATCTCGAGTAATGACAAATTACTCATACCCCTTCTTGCTATGATCATCATTGAACCACACATATCAGTATGAACGAGTTCTAACACTTTGGTGGCTCTATTCCCCTTGGCTCCAAATTCCCTCTAGGTCATTTTACCCTCTAAACAGGATTCATAAGTTGGAAATGACTCAACTTGAAGTGACTGATTAGGCGTGAAATTGTCATGATTCGTCACTAGAAATACCCTAGTTTTGGTCAGTTTTGTTGAGTATTTAGAGTCAATTGAGCATGATTTCTATACATTGATGAATTTGTCTCTTTGATGCTAATAGGTGGATAGAGGGCGAAAAGAGGAGTTCGTAGGACTTTGAATCGGCCAAAACGGACTTCCGGTTGAGGAGATATGAAGATTTTACGAACAAGTGTACTGCTGCTGAAAAGTGCTCGAGCGAGAGCACTCGAGCGCCTCCGCTCGACCTCATGTTCCATTCGACCAATGCACTCGATCACCTCCGCTCGAGCGCCCCTGACTTACAGAAAGTTTTGCTTGCTCGAGCACTACCCCTCGAGCGCCTCTACTCGACCAACTGTTCCATTCGACCACTAAGCTCGAGCGCTTCCGCTCGAGCTCGACAGCTCGAGCGCCTCCAAGGGTTAACTTCAAGATCCGTTTTTTCGGCCCATGAGATCCCAATTCGGCCCGATCCTTATATATACCTTTCCGAATACATTTTTGGGGGGGATCACATTCCAAATTGCTTTACACTTAGTTTTTAGAGAGAGAAGGAGGAGAAGAGACGAGCAAGCTTTAGTTTTACGAATTCGAGGTTTTATTTACGCATTCATAGTTCGGATTTTGATTTTTAGTTTCTTTCTTTGAGACCTTTGTGAGATTTTGTTTTATTGATTTAATTTCAGTTCTTAGCCTTTATTTCTTTAAACCCTAGTTGATGTTTGATAATTTATTCGTTAAAATTATTATGTTCATGTTCGTTACTTCTTCTATTGTTCTTGTTTCCGTAAAAACCATGTCTAGCTAAAACTCTTGCATGCTTGGGGTAGGATGAACTCGTAGAAGTAGGATGTGGGTAAAAAGGGTAGACATGGCCCAGTTGGAGGGAAAATGAGGAGTTAAGAAGAAAAAGTCCAAGCGCAAGAAAGTGCTTAGTAAGACTCCTCCAGATAAAGGTGGGAAGAAGTTGAGACCTATAACACTTGGGGATGAGAAGGAAGCAAAGGAGCTCATGATGGAGGGGCATCAAAGAAAGGAATTCAACCACCACTCGTATGAGAGTAAGAGAGGTAATTTTGAGTATCATGTCCCATAAGCTCCTTTGAGCTTGGTCCGGCATTAGGACATTAAAAATAGCGTTGAATGGGAGGCAACCCATTTTTATTTGCTTTTGTGTGTTTTTAGTTATTTGAGTTTTATGTTATTAGGGTGTTGTTGAATCGTAAGTTTTAACCTCGTACTTGAGAGTTTTATTTTGTAGGCTTGTCTCGAGAGAATAGAGGAATCATGGAGTTACTCAAAAGGGAGGAACTCAAGCAAGGGAGTGTGCTATGTTGTTGAGAAACATGAATTATTTGGATGAGGTAACCCACAACCCCAAACTTAGACCTCATCACAAGGTCGAAGTTTGGGGGGTGGAGTTTTTCTTATATGTTTTATTGTTACATTGCACAGGCGCACACGTCTCTTTGAGTTTAGTTTGGTTATTTGAGTCTTGAGATGCTCCTTGAGCTGTTAGTGTTTTGATTTGCTACTACATATTTCATGCCTATCAATCATCTTATGCTTGTTGATCGCTATCTTTGAGTGTGAGTATGAGTTGGTGATTTGTGGATTTGAGTTAGGGACTATATTGTGTGAGTATGGGAATGAAAGTTGATTTGAGAGAGAACTAGTATACTTACAAGTTTTCTTTTTGAATACTTGTGTGATGAGAGTGAGAATTCACTAGGACTAGCATGGATGCGAAAGCCGTGATTTTTGAGCCTTTTGAGATTTTGATGCATGAAATGATCTCTTCGTTTATGAGTGGATCGTCACCTTAGAGGATGCTAGAACTTGTGTGTGCTCTTACTTCTTGATTGTGTCTAGTTTGATATGCCGAATGTGATCTTAGACCATCTTTGATTTGATTGAGTCACTTAGCCAAATTTTCCCTACCAATGATATTGAATCCCTTGTTAGCCCGTTTGAGCCTTAGCCTATTTTATTTGCTAGCACATTTTAAACACTATTCCGATTCCTAAGCCTTTTTGTCCCAATTTGAGTGGAGAATAGGAAAAGTGTGAATGTGAAGGGATTGAATTGAGTTGAAAAAAGAAAAATGTTGTTTGTTGAGTGAGTATGAGAAGAAGGTGTGATGAAGTTATGAGTTGTGGGAAAAATAAAAAAATTGAGAATGAGCAAAAGAAAAAAAGAGCTCATGTGTTTGTGAAAAAAAAAGTGAAGTGATTGAGATAAGTGAAAAAAATGAGAAAGGAAAAAATTGAAGTGTTGAGAGTATGGAATTGAAAGGGTGTTGATTGAAAATGTTTGAAGTATTCTGTTCCTAATCTCGAAGTGCCAAAGTTTGACTTTCTATTCTCCATTCACTTGAGTCACTTATCCTAGATTGTTATCTCACCTGTCCAAAGAGCCTACATTACAACCTTGAGAAAAGTCCTTTTTGATTCGGCATTGATTTCTAGAGTATGGTCGGAGTTGAGAGTGCTTACAAGCCTATGACTGTCGATATGAGTGATTAATTGTTTGAGTGAGTCCCTTTATCATTGATATACACTTGTGAGGGAGTGAAACACATCGTTGAGTGCACATCCATGTTTAATTTTGGTGATTCTTGCTGTTGTTGCATGAGTATGATGATGGAAGATGAGTGAGTATACTTGTGATTGATCTTTGAAGCTCGAGTTCATTTGCTTTCATGATTTGATTCTTTGACTCGTTCCTAACAATTTCACTTGACTTATTATTTCATTGCTTGAGGACAAGCAATATGGTAAGTTTGGGGGGGTTGATTAGGCGTGAAATTATCATGATTCGTCACAAGAAATACCCTAGTTTTGGTCGGTTTGTTGAGTATTTAGAGTCAATTGAGCATTATTTCTATAAATTTATGAATTTGTCTCTTTGATGCTAATAGGTGGATAGAGGGCGAAAATAGGAGTTCGTAGGACTTTGAATCGGCCAAAACGGACTTCCGGTTGAGGAGATATGAAGATTTTATGAACAAGTGTACTGCTGCTGAAAAGTGCTCGAGCGAGAGCACTCGAGCGCCTCCGCTCGACCTCATGTTCCATTCGACCAATGCACTCGAGCGCCCCTGACTTACAGAAAGTTTTGCTTGCTCGAGCACTACCCCTAGAGCGCCTCTGCTCGACCAACTGTTCCATTCGACCACTAAGCTCAAGCGCTTCCGCTCGAGCTCGACAGCTCGAGCACCTCCAAGGGTTAACTTCAAGATCCGTTTTTCCGGCCCATGAGATCCCGATTCGGCCCAATCCTTATATATACCTTTCTGAATACGTTTTTGGGGGGGGATCACATTCCAAATTGCTTTAGACTTAGTTTTTAGAGAGAGAAGGAGGAGAAGAGACGAGCAAGCTTTAGTTTTACGAATTCGAGGTTTTATTTACGCATTCATAGTTTGGATTTTGATTTTTAGTTTCTTTCTTTGAGACCTTTGTTCTTGAATACATTGAGATTTCGTTTTATTGATTTAATTTCAGTTCTTAGCCTTTATTTCTTTAAACCCTAGTTGATGTTTGATAATTTATTCGTTAAAATTATTATGTTCATGTTCGTTACTTCTTCTATTGTTCTTGTTTCCGTAAAAACCATGTCTAGCTAAAATCCTTGCATGCTTGGGGTAGGATGAACTCGTAGAAGTAGGATGTGGGTACGTAATTAAGGTAGTTCGTGATGTTTAGTTTTAATTCTCTTAATTAATGAATTTTTAAAATCAATCTTAACTTTTCCTTTGAATTTTGTACGAACGTGTTAGGGAGAGGACGACCGCATAACTATTTAACAACTAGTAGACTTAACTAGAGGGTTTAGAAGGGGTTGATTAATCTGCCGGTTTAGCTATGGAGGACGGCCGCATCACCATTAGTTAAATTAGGGCCTCTTTAATTAAGCACGATCTATTAACTTGTTAGTGGATTAGTGAAGTCGATTGCTAGGATAAAGTATTAGGGTATTAAGTCTTGAGCTTTCATCTTACAATCTTTAACTTAGATTATCTCTTGCGCGTCACAATTATTTTGATTATGTACCTGCTCCGTTAGTATACGTAGGGATTCCTATCCTAAGCATCACCATCACTCATTTGCATACAAACCTTAGTTAAATCGTCTTCTTCAGTATTTTAGTTTAATTAGTTTATTTAAGTTATAATTATTTCTTCTCAAAAATCCAAAAACATTTCACTCATATTAACTACGACGCATAGATCTTCATGGATCTATTCACATACACTTCATCCCTTGGGTTCGATAATACTTGGTCCCTATACTTGCCAATACTACAGTGAACCCGTACTCTTGCGGGGAAGCTACTAATAGAAAGCTAGTATTTTCGCTCCAAGTCAATGGCGCCGTTGCCGGGGATGGCGTTGTATGTCTTTTGAATAGGACTTGTAGATAGCTTAGTAGTTAGTAGTGAGTGCTTTACTTTTCTGTTTTATTTTGTACGTATTCGGCAGTTTCATTTCTATTCTTTTGTTAGTGTTTCAGGTTTATGAAAACGCGCTCGCAAGGTAATACGAGCGAAGAGAGACTACAGTCGGATCCTGAGATAATAGCAAGAAGAAACCGAGTTTTTCTAAAAAGGATGAACGCTGCCGGAGGAGGGAAAGAACCAATGGAATTACTAATGAGTTGGATGATGTCGAGAATGAGTTTAATCAGACATTGAACCGGGCTTACGGCACTGAAGGCAATACCAGTAAGAACCAAGATCCGATAGGGGACAATCAGAGCCAGAACCCGGGTACACAAAACTTAAACAATCCAACTCATAACATTGTCCAACATCCTCTGAACAACCCTACTTACCCACATCCTAACTTACCACAAAATAACTTACCTTACCCACCTTACACATACCCACCTTATCCGTATCCACCATACCCGTATCCTCCACCTCTTGTTTACAATCCACCACCGGTTTATCAACCACCACCACCCCAACAAGTACCAGTACCACCTGCTAATCCGCAGCACATTCCTCAGAACGCAGATCAGAATATGGCTATTCGAGGAAGGTTTGCAGTGCAGCCACAACGGTACTATGATGGAGTGGCATTGCCTCCTGTTGAGGCAAATAACTTCTCGATTTCCCCAGGAATTCTTAAGTTGCTTACCGAGAACCAGTTCAAGGGGGAGGTTGGGAAGGAGAATCCTCATACTCACCTGAGGAATTTCCTGATGATAGCCTCCACATTTAATTATAACGGCATGTCTAAAGATGCCAAGAGGCTTAGGCTGTTCCCATTCTCATTGACGGGAATAGCAAAAGAGTGGTATGATAACACGCTTCTACGGGGAGGTGTAACCACATGGGCTGAGCTCGAGCGTCTGTTCCTCGAGTGATTCTACCCTCCATCGAGAACTATTAAAGCAAGGATTGAGATCTCTTCCTTTCGCCAGAAGTCAGGAGATGATTTACACCAAGCGTGGGAGAGATACTCAAACATGTTGATTGAGTGCTCGCAGCACGGGTACAATGAGAGAGATATCATGGCATTCTTCTATAGTGGATCCAGCAAGACTGGCCAAGCCCATTTAGATGCGTGTGCCAGTAGAGCTTTTCTGAACCAAGGTACATCGAGGTGTAGAGAAATCGTTGACAATATTGTCACGAATGCCGGGGCATGGAACGAGGACCCAGACTTTCAGAGAACTTTTAAGCTAGAGGAGAATGAGAGGATGAGAAAGTTGTTGATGACCATGATGGAAAAGATAAACAACATTGAGATTGGGCAGAGTATGGTTGGAGAGAATGTAGCAGTGAGCGAGAAAGTTGACCCACCCATGAGTCAGCAAGAAGAGGCCAACTATATGGGAAGGCCTAACTATCCACAAGGCGGGTATCCACAAGGTGGCAATCAATATGGAAGGTCTTCTTATGGCCAACCATTTGTACCTCCAGGTCCACAGTCGCCTCAAAATCAATGGAGGAACACACAAGGATGCAAGGAGGCCAGCAGCCTCCTCAAAACACATGGAGGAAGAACGATAATTTTTCATATGCTAATCCAAATGCCGGAATTACAGTTCCTCCAGGCGTGGATCCAGGTTCAAAACCTCCGGGTGGAGAAGGCGGTGCCTCAACTGAGGAGATGTTGAGAGTTATCCTTCAGAAGGTGGAGGAAGGAAGCAAGAGGTTGTCCTCTTTGGAGTACGACGTTAAAGAGTTGTATAAGAAAGGTGATCAGCGTGATCAAGAACTCCAGAAGAGAGATGTAGAGCTGAATCGAATTCAGCAAGAGAACAATAGACGGTTCACTTCGATTGAGTTTCAGATGAGCCAGATCGTAAAAACATTGGGAATAGAGCCGTGTAAGTATCCTTCCATGCCGGAGGGGAACCCGAAAAAGCATTGCAAGGTGATCCAACTTAGAAGTGGGACCAACTATGAGGGTCCTCAGATGCCTGCTGATTCTGAGACGCCCCAAGATAGAGATGAGATTGAAGAGATGAGAGTTGAGAAAGGGGTTGAGGGTAAAGGCATTCAGAAGAGTAAAGATGTGGAGGAGTCCCATGAGAGCAAAGAGCCTGAAGAGGAAGGCATTGAGAAGATTGAGAGAGTTCCTAAGTGGAAGAAAAGGCAAGGGAAGTAAGGGAGAAAGTGAAAGAGACCGAGTGTGATGAATATGGGGTACCCAAATCGGTGATACCAGTCCCGTATCCACAGCGCTTTATGAAGAAAAAGCTTGATGAGAAATTTGCTAAATTCCTTGATGTTTTTAAAAAGATGCATATTAACATTCCTTTTTATGATGCTTTGGAACAGATGCCGAATTATGCCAAGTTCCTGAAGGACTTGATAGCAAAGAGACAACGAGTTGATGAGCCCAAGTTGGTGCAGCTGAACCATGAGGTGAGTGCATTAGTGCACAAGGCACTTCCCCCGAAGTTGAAGGATCCCGAGAGTTTCACTATCTTATGTGACATCGGGAATGGAGTCAAGAAGGGAGCATTGTGCGACCTCGGAGCGAGCATTAATTTGATGCCATTGTCACTTTTCAAGAAGTTGGAAGGTGGAGAACTTCAGCCCACAATGATGACGCTTCAACTAGCCGACCGGTCTATTACTCGACCTCAAGGTGTGGTTGAAGACGTCCTCGTGAAAGTTGGAGATCACATTTTTCCAGCCGATTTTGTGGTCCTAGAGATGGAGGAAGATGAGCACGTGCCTTTGATCTTGGGAAGACCCTTCTTAGCTACGGCCGGGATGATGCTAGATGTGGCAAATGGGAAGATCACGTTGAAATTTAACGATCAAGAGATAAAGATTTCCCTATATGAAGCCATGAAGCACCCGAAGGAGGATGAGAGCTGTTATTTCATGGATGCCATTGATCCTCGTGTTGAAGACACACCTCCTATCCCTAATCTTTCTTTTAGTCATTATTTTGATGATCCTTCACTTGATAATTTGACTCATGAGCATTATAATCTTGATCATGTTGATAGGGATAAAGTGAATAAGTTGAAGGATGAAGAGGCAAAAAGGGTAGACATGGTCCAGTTGGAGGGAAAATGAGGAGTTAAGAAGAAAAAGTCCAAGCGCAAGAAAGTGCTTAGTAAGACTCCTCCAGATAAAGGTGAGAAGAAGTTGAGACCTATAACACTTGGGGATGAGAAGGAAGAAAAGGAGCTCATGATGGAGGGGCATCAAAGAAATGAATTCAACCACCACTCTTATGAGAGTAAGGGAGGTAATTTTGAGTATCATGTCCCATAAGCTCCTTTGAGCTTGGTCCGGCATTAGGACATTAAAAATAGCGCTGAATGGGAGGCAACCCATTTTTATTTGCTTTTGAGTGTTTTTAGTTATTTGAGTTTTATGTTATTAGGGTGTTGTTGAATCGTAAGTTTTAACCTCGTACTTGAGAGTTTTATTTTGTAGGCTTGTCTCGAGAGAATAGAGGAATCATGGAGTTACTCAAAAGGGAGGAACTCAAGCAAGGGAGTGTGCTATGTTGTTGAGAAACATGAATTATTTGGATGAGGTAACCCACAACCCCAAACTTAGACCTCATCACAAGGTCGAAGTTTGGAGGGGTGGAGTTTTTCTTATATGTTTTATTGTTACATTGCACAGGCGCACACGTCTCTTTGAGTTTAGTTTGGTTATTTGAGTCTTGAGATGCTCCTTGAGCTGTTAGTGTTTTGATTTGCTACTACATATTTCATGCCTATCAATCATCTTATGCTTGTTGATCGTTATCTTTGAGTGTGAGTATGAGTTGGTGATTTGTGGATTTGAGTTAGGGACTATATTGTGTGAGTATGGGAATGAAAGTTGATTTGAGAGAGAACTAGTATACTTACAAGTTTTCTTTTTGAATACTTGTGTGATGAGAGTGAGAATTCACTAGGACTAGCATGGATGCGAAAGCCGTGAGTTTTGAGCCTTTTGAGATTTTGATGCATGAAATGATCTCTTCGTTTATGAGTTGATCGTCACCTTAGAGGATGCTAGAACTTGTGTGTGCTCTTACTTCTTAATTGTGTCTAGTTTGATATGCCGAATGTGATCTTAGGCCATCTTTGATTTGATTGAGTCACTTAGCCAAATTTTCCCTACCAATGACATTGAATCCCTTGTTAGCCCGTTTGAGCCTTAGCCTATTTTATTTGCTAGCACATTTTAAACACTATTCTGATTCCTAAGCTTTTTTGTCCAAATTTGAGTGGAGAATAGGAAAAGTGTGAATGTGAAGGGATTGAATTGAGTTGAAAAAAGGAAAATGTTGTTTGTTGAGTGAGTATGAGAAGAAGGTGTGATGAAGTTATGAGTTGTGGGAAAAAGAAAAAAATTGAGAATGAGCAAAAGAAAAAAAGAGCTCATGTGTTTGTGAAAAAAAAAGTGAAGTGATTGAGATAAGTGAAAAAAATGAGAAAGGAAAAAATTGAAGTGTTGAGAGTATGGAATTGAAAGGGTGTTGATTGAAAATGTTTGAAGTATTATGTTCCTAATCTCGAAGTGCCAAAGTTTGACTTTCTATTCTCCATTCACTTGAGTCACTTATCCTAGATTGTTATCTCACCTGTTGATTAGGCGTGAAATTGTCATGATTCGTAGCTAGAAACGCCCTAGTTTTGGTCGAATTTATTGAGTTTTTAGAGCCAAATGAGTACTATTTCTACACATTGATGAATTTGTCTCTTTGATACTCATAGGTGAATCGAGGACGAAAAACGGAGTTTGTAGGACTTTGAATCGACTCAAACGGATGCCCGGATGAGAAGATATCTTAGAAATACGATTGGTATTAGTACGTGTGAAGAAAAGTGTTAGTTGCAAAGGAAGGAAGACCCATTCGAGCATCGTCACTCGAGCGCCCCGCTCGAGTGAAGTAGATCGAGCGCCTAAAAACATACAGAACGTTTGGGCCGCTCGAGGGAGGTAGCTCGAGCGCCCCGCTCGAGCACTGGAACCGCTCGACCAAGAGAGCTCGAGCGCCCCGCTCGAGCACCTGATCCGCTCGACCACCATAGCTCGAGCGACCCGCTCGAGCGGGTCTGCTCGAACGCTTCCAAGGCATTTTCACCAACTTACGTTTTTCGGCCCACGAGTTCACGAATCGGCCCGTTGCCTATATATATCTCTTCCAAACACGTTTTGAAGGATCCCCGAACTTTAGAAATAATTTTTAGACTTAGTTTTTGGAGAGGAAGGAGAGAAGCAAGTTGACGTTTACGTTTTGTTGAGGTTTTTCGTACGAATTCTTAGTTTCTTTTCGTTTATTAGTTTCTTTTCGTTAGTTTGATTTCTTTAAACACTTTGAAACTTCGTTTGAGTTAATTAAATTTCAGTTCTCAGATTTATTTTCTTTTAAAAACCATAGTTCATGTTTCCTATTTTCTTCGTTCAATTCATTATGTTTATGTTCGTTGTTTCTTCTATTGCTTTTATGTTTGTTAAAGCCATGTCCGGCTAAAACCCTTGTATGCTTAGGGTAGGATGAACTCGTACGTAATTAGGGTAATTTGTGACGTTAGTTTTAATTCTCTTAGTCAATGAATTCTTATAATTAATCTTAACTTTACCTTTGAATTTCGTACGAAAGTGTTAGAGAGAGGACGACCGCATCACTCAATAACAATTAGTAGTCTTGACGAGAAGGTTTAGAAAGGGTTAATTCATTTACCAGTTTAGCGAAGGAGGCCGACCGCATCACCTTAGTTAAATTAGGGTCTCATTAATTGAGCACAATCTAGTAACTCGTTAGTAGATTCGTGAAGTCGAGTGTTAGGGTAAAGTATTAGGGTTTAGAATCTTGAGCTTTCACCTTGCATTCTTAGAGTTAGGTTATTTCTTGTGTGTCACAGTTATTTTGATTATGTACCTACTCCGTTAGTATACGTAGGGATTCCTATCCTAAGCATCACCATCTCTCATCAGAACACAACCCTTAGTTAATTAGATTTCTTTAGTACTTTAGTTTACTTAGTTTAATTTAGTCTTTTAATTAATCTTTCCAAAAATCCAAAAACAATACACTCATATTAACTACAACGCGTAGATCTTCAGGGATCTATTCGCATATACACCATCCCTTGGGTTCGATACTACTTGGTCATTATACGTACTTATACTACAGTGAACCTGTCCGCTTGCGGGTGAGCGACTAGTAGAAGTTAGTAAAATCGCTTCAAGTTAATGGCGCCGTTGCCGGGGATGGCGTTGTATGCTTTTTGAATAAGACTTGTAGATAGCTTAGTAGTTAGTAGTGGGTGATTTATTTTCTGTTTTATTTTTATTTCCATTCATTAGGCAGTTGCGTTTTGATCCTTCTGCTAGTGTTTTAGGTTTATGAGAACACGCTCACAAGGCAATACGAGCGAAGAGAGGTTACCTGCAGATCCTGAGACGATAGTAAGAAACGCCCTAGTTTTGGTCGAATTTATTAAGTTTTTAGAGCCAAATGAGTACTATTTCTACACATTGCGTGAAATTGTCATGATTCGTAGCTAGAAACGCCCTAGTTTTGGTCGAATTTATTAAGTTTTTAGAGCCAAATGAGTACTATTTCTACACATTGATGAATTTATCTCTTTGATATTCATAGGTGAATCGAGGATGAAAAACGGAGTTCGTAGGACTTTGAATCGACTCAAACGAATGCCCGGATGAGAAGATATCAAAGAAATACGATTGGTATTAGTACGTGTGAAGAAAAGTGTTAGTTGCAAAGGAAGGAAGACCCATTCGAGCATCGTCACTCGAGCGCCCCACTCGAGTGAAGTAGATCGAGCGCCTAAAAACATACAGAACGTTTGGGCCGCTCGAGGGAGGTAGCTCGAGCGCCCCGCTCGAGCACCAGAACCGCTCGACCAAAGGAGCTCGAGCGCCCCGCTCGAGCACCTGATCCGCTCGACCACCATAGCTCGAGTGACCCGCTCGAGCGGGTCTGCTCGAGCGCTTCCAAGGCATTTTCTCCAACTTATGTTTTTCGGCCCACGAATTCACGAATCGGCCCGTTGCCTATATATATCTCTTCCAAACACGTTTTGAAGGATCCCCGAACTTTAGAAATAACTTTTAGACTTAGTTTTTGGAGAGGAAGGAGAGAAGCAAGTTTACGTTTACGTTTTGTTGAGGTTTTTCGTACGAATTCTTAGTTTCTTTTCGTTAGTTTGATTTCTTTAAACACTTTGAAACTTCGTTTGAGTTAATTAAATTTCAGTTCTCAGATTTATTTTCTTTTAAAAACCCTAGTTCATGTTTCTTATTTTCTTCGTTCAATTCATTATGTTTATGTTCGTTGTTTCGTCTATTGCTTTTATGTTTGTTAAAGCCATGTCCGGCTAAAACCCTTGTATGCTTAGGGTAGGATGAACTCGTAGAAGTAGGATGTGGGTATGTAATTAGAGTAACTTGTGACGTTAGGTTTTAATTCTCTTGGTTAATGAATTCTTAAAATTAATCTAGACTTCGCTCTTGAATTTAGTTCGAAAGGTGTTAGAGAGAGGACGACCGTATCACTCTTTAACCACGAGTAGACTTAACGAGAGAGTTTAGGAAAGGTTAATTCATCTACCGGTTTAGCGAAGGAGGACGACCGCATCACCTGAGTTAAATTAGGGTCTCATTAATTAAGCACAATCTAGTAACTCGTTAGTAGATTCGTGAAGTCGAGTGTTAGGGTAAAGTATTAGGGTTTAGAATCTTGAGCTTTCACCTTGCATTCTTAGACTTAGGTTAATTCTTGTGTGTCACAGTTATTTTGATTATGTACTTGCTCCGTTAGTATACGTAGGGATTCCTATCTTAAGCATCACCATCTCATATTTGAAAACACACCTTTTGTTATTTCGTTTATTTTCCTTTTGCATTCGCAGGATAATTTAGTTTAGTTTAATTAATCTTTCCAAAAATCCAAAAACAATACACTCATATTAATTACGACGCGTAGATCTTCAGGGATCTATTCGCATACACTCCATCCCGTGGTTCGATACTACTTGGTCATTATACGTATTTATACTACAGTGAACCCGTCCGCTTGCGGGTGAGCGACTAGTAGAAGTTAGTAAAATCGCTTCAAGTCACCTGTCCAAAGAACCTACATTACAACCTTGAGAAAAGTCCTTTTTGATTCGGCATTGATTTCTAGAGTATGGTCGGAGTTGAGAGTGCTTACAAGCCTATGACTGCCGATATGAGTGATTAATTGTTTGAGTGAGTCCCTTTATCATTGATATACACTTGTGAGGGAGTGAAACACATCGTTGAGTGCACATCCATGTTTAATTTTGGTGATTCTTGCTGTTGTTGCATGAGTATGATGATGGAAGATGAGTGAGTATACTTGTGATTGATCTTTGAAGCTCGAGTTCATTTGCTTGCATGATTTGATTCTTTGACTCGTTCCTAACAATTTCACTTGACTTATTATTTCATTGCTTGAGGACAAGCAATATGGTAAGTTTGGGGGGGTTGATTAGGCGTGAAATTATCATGATTCGTCACAAGAAATACCCTAGTTTTGGTCGGTTTGTTGAGTATTTAGAGTCAATTGAGCATGATTTCTATAAATTTATGAATTTGTCTCTTTGATGCTAATAGGTGGATAGAGGGCAAAAAGAGGAGTTCGTAGGACTTTGAATCGGCCAAAACGGACTTCCGGTTGAGGAGATATGAAGATTTTACGAACAAGTGTACTGCTGCTGAAAAGTGCTCGAGCGAGAGCACTCGAGCGCCTCCGCTCGACCTCATGTTCCATTCGACCAATGCACTCGAGCGCCTCCGCTCGAGTTCGACAGCTCGAGCGCCCCTGACTTACAGAAAGTTTTGCTTGCTCGAGCACTACCCCTCGAGCGCCTCTGCTCGACCAACTGTTCCATTCGACCACTAAGCTCAAGCGCTTCCGCTCGAGCTCGACAGCTCGAGCACCTCCAAGGGTTAACTTCAAGATCCGTTTTTCCTGCCCATGAGATCCCGATTCGGTCCAATCCTTATATATACCTTTCCGAATACGTTTTTTTTGGGGGGGGGGGATCACATTCCAAATTGCTTTAGACTTAGTTTTTAGAGAAAGAAGGAGGAGAAGAGACGAGCAAGCTTTAGTTTTACGAATTCGAGGTTTTATTTACGCATTCATAGTTCGGATTTTGATTTTTAGTTTCTTTCTTTGAGACCTTTGTTCTTGAATACATTGAGATTTCGTTTTATTGATTTAATTTCAGTTCTTAGCCTTTATTTCTTTAAACCCTAGTTGATGTTTGATAATTTATTCGTTAAAATTATTATGTTCATGTTCGTTACTTCTTCTATTGTTCTTGTTTCCGTAAAAACCATGTCTAGCTAAAACCCTTGCATGCTTGGGGTAGGATGAACTCGTAGAAGTAGGATGTGGGTACGTAATTAAGGTAGTTCGTGATGTTTAGTTTTAATTCTCTTAATTAATGAATTTTTAAAATCAATCTTAACTTTTCCTTTGAATTTTGTACGAACGTGTTAGGGAGAGGACGACCGCATCACTCTTTAACAACTAGTAGACTTAACTAGAGGGTTTAGAAGGGGTTGATTAATCTGCCGGTTTAACTATGGAGGACGGCCGCATCACCATTAGTTAAATTAGGGCCTCTTTAATTAAGCACGATCTATTAACTTGTTAGTGAATTAGTGAAGTCGATTGCTAGGATAAAGTATTAGGGTATTAAGTCTTGAGCTTTCATCTTACAATCTTTAACTTAGATTATCTCTTGCGCGTCACAATTATTTTGATTATGTACCTGCTCCGTTAGTATACGTAGGGATTCCTATCCTAAGCATCACCATCACTCATTTGCATATAAACCTTAGTTAAATCGTTTTCTTCAGTATTTTAGTTTAATTAGTTTATTTAAGTTATAATTATTTCTTCTCAAAAATCCAAAAACATTTCACTCATATTAACTACGACGCATAGATCTTCAGGGATCTATTCGCATACACTTCATCCCTTGGGTTCGATAATACTTGGTCCCTATACTTGCCAATACTACAGTGAACCCGTACTCTTGCGGGGAAGCTACTAGTAGAAAGCTAGTATTTTCGCTCCAAGTCAGTGACTCCAAGGATTCATTTTTCACCAACCTTTGTATCCGCATTAGATTAATATGACCTAATCTAAGATGCCATAGAAGTGTTTCGTTCATGTCCGAAGAATGCTTCCTTTTATTACTCGAAATAATCGATGTGTTATTAGATTCAATTTTATGAGTGGTGTGCCCAATTAATGGTATAAAGATCATCCATTGAAGTTCCGGAACAGATAAACTCATCGTTTAAAGAAATAATAACATCCTTATTAAAAGAAACTGAGTATCTATTCAAAAACAATTTAGAAACTGAAGGTTGAGTTCTTTCTAAACTAGGAACATGAAGAATGTCTCTCAAGACCATAACTCTATCTTCAAAAGATATGCGCACTTCTCCCACTGCTTCAGCTGCCACTCTCGTAGCATTGCCCGATGTGATGGGGATCTCACTTCCGTTAAGTCGGCGGGTTAACTTGAACCCATGAAACAAATGTGATCAGTAGCTCTCGTATCCACTATCCACGAATAGACAGCATACGCCACTTCACAAGTTTCGATGACTAGGGTGTGTGAATTACCTAACTTTCCTAGCCTCTTAGGCTTGGAACAGGCAGACCTCCATTGTCCTCTCTCACCGCAACTAAAACATTTCCCCTTCGATGCTAGCCTTTGCATTTGTCTTTCGCAACAATTGGATTTGCTTGGATCCGGCCTTTGGTTCTCTTCCTCTTTTTCCCTCCCTTGGGACCAAAAGAGGTAGACGGACCATTAGCCACCATAACACTAGACTGGTGCTCCATTATCACCTCCACCGAAACTAAAGCTTGTAAGAGCTCGGGCAAACGACTTGTTCGTTCATTCATCTGACAGTTCAGATGAAACTGCTCAAAACTTCTCGGTAGAGAATGATATATGAAATCAACCTGAGAAGGCACATCAAAATCCGCACCAAGTACGTCCAACTTGTTAAGGTATGCCATTATCTCGAGAACGTGCTCCCTCATGGGCGTTCCTTCCACCATTTCCAACTTGACCGAGTCATGTTTGGTGAATTGATTAGTCATGGGATTCTGATGTGAAAACATCTCTTCATGGCTTTCCATGATTTCAACAGTTGATACAATATCTTCATGAATGCGCCTCAAATCCTCAGACAGAGATATCAAGATGATGCACTTCATGTGTTCATTGTCACGCTGTCAATCATCAATTGCCTTTTCCCATTGCTTGACTTATCATTAGGCTTGCCGGGTTTATTAACGTGAATAACCCAATTGTGTTTTCGTGCGGTAAGGACAAAATTTAAATTACATTTCCAATCGATATAATTCTCTCCAAAAAGTTTATTAACTTTAAGTATATTAAACAGTGGATTAAAAGGTTGCGACATGATGAAATGAGAATAAAACATACATTCATATCAATATCTAGAAAAAAATGAAATTATCACATAATTCGATCACATCAATTATATTGAAACCTTAAAACAATATAATCATGCATCAGCCAACATCTCGAAACAATTAAAATGCGCCACGAGGGGTGGTCTATACATTTAAATACATTCAAGCGGATTACAAACTTAAAAGTTACAAATCCTTAATTCAAAATTAATAGTTGGCTCTCACTTTGACCACATAAAAATTGACAGAGACTCTGAGGGGAGTAAGTTAATATCAATTTCTTATGCCTAAGTAATAACCATAATTAAATACAGGATTATTATTTCGCTTTGAGCAAGCCACTCGTGGTGAGGGTCAATATCGCCACTAGTAATAATCCACAATCATCCTTTCGGAATTTATTCATGTGAAATCCGTTCTTTTGACCGATCCGAGGGGGAAATGTATTCCAAAAGAACTTCACAAATAAATAAATTATGGAGGCCAAATTAATCCAATTTTGGAAGAGAATCAAAGAAAATCCATGGAGTATTAAAATCCATAGATTGTTGAATACCTAAAGATTTTTTTAAGACTTTTTAAAATTCCTATTGAATACCTCAAGATTTTTAAAGACTTTTGAAAATCCAGATTGAATACCCCCAGACTTTAAAAGTCAAACAATCCTACAGACTCTATAACCAATATACCCCTCTTAAACGAACTTGATACATATAATTTACTTTTACCCTCTGATTATTTTAAAATTGATACTCATCCTAAGGTCAAAATTTATTTAATTATAATAAAAAAATCTTCTACTTAAAATAGAAAGTAATTCCATAATCAGTTTTTTTTTTCTAAATTTGGTTATGTGAAAATTGAAAAGTTATTCAGTTATTTGATTAGTGATAATTTATTATCATCAATTCATTAATATTTGGAAAGTCTCGTACTTAATTTGCTACTTTTTATTTTATGTGGTAATATAAAGGCAAAAACTTGAGCCCTAAATTCATTCTAACTCATAATTTTTTTTTTTTGTAGAGATTAGATTTTGTCTGAGAAATAGGCGACATGATTTTGCGTTTGTGATATGACGCTGCAACAGAACTTGGATGATCGATTTCGTGCGAGAGACATATTTGTTTCTACCTCGGTCGTGAGAGGCGGCTCCGGTGTCAAAACCGTGAGGAAAAATGTTCTGGGCTTCACTCTATTTTGGACTGATTTAATCATGAGCGTAATATATTTCAATAGGTTGTTAATGCTCTCTTTAATTTTGTGCCTCCAATTATAGTTGAATTATAAACTTAATCTTATTATTTCTGAAATCACGTTTGAAGATATATCTACAATTTTGATGAATCAAAATATTTTTCTTTGGATTAATTTACAAATGATTTCAGGTTTCAAAATGTTTTTCTTTGGATTAATTTAAAAATTATTTCGGGTTTGTATAATTTGTGTTGGATAATGGACGATATCGAAATAAAATAGGTGTAGCTCAAAGATTTCGGAAGAATACGAGAGCATTATTTTTTCACAGTTTAATTATATTATGTGTTATTGAGCTATTGACTAATAGTATATTTTAGAGCTTTAGTTTTCCATCTATGGATGACAAAGTATTTTTTTGGACGTGGTTATATGATATAATCTAAAAAAGGTTATGGGATAAATATTGGCCACACTATTGTTTAAATGCATGGTTTTCTTGTGATGCATAATTTTATTATTTTTAAATTTTATTTATATTTATGTTGGACTGATTTTGTAGTTGAGAGAATATAAGAACATTACAACAAACTTTTATCTTTGTTGTATTACTTAGAATTTGATATTATTATTTTTAAAGCAACTTTAAAATCAAGTACTCTCTCCGTCCCGGAGGAACTTGCACACACTTTTTAAGAAAAAAAAAATCATTTTTTTGAATAAAATAGTGACATATTGGTAAATATGTGTATTTTTTCATGAGTGTGCATGACCTTTCAAAAAAAAAAAAAAATCCTTTCATGGAGTGTGCAAGTTCTTTGAAACTGACCAAAAAGAAAAATGTGCAAGTTACGTCGGGACGGAGGGAGTAATATTTTTTTCAACAAATTACAATATTTTTAAAATAACTTTACTGTGTGATATATTTAAGTACACGCCTTATATTTGATAGAAGACCGTTTCACACGACTTCTTCAAAATATTAATTTTTTAAAATTACAAATCTACACATATACTCTCTCTGTTTACAAAACGTGAGCCCTATTGTTATAATAGGTTTTTAGAAAACGTAAACAAAGTAGATAACATAAGAATTATTGTATGACATATTTATGAGTTAAGTGATTGTTTGTAAATATGAAATTAATGACATGTAAAATAATTAAGTGATGATTGCATTATAATAATTGAATTTTTTTTTTTAAATGAATATCATAGACCGTGCATCGCACGGATGAAAAAACTAATTTTCAATAAATAAAGAGAAAGTGTTATTTATCTTGTGTATTATACCTATTAAATATAATATTATATGTAATGTGCATTATGTGATGTGGAAACTGAAAAAAAAAAAATTATATACATCATGACAACTTTTCATGTGCTCTAGCGAGGCATATCACTGTTTTTTGTGCCACATTTTCAATAAATAAAGTGAAAGTGTTATTTATCTTGTGTATTATACCTATTAAATATAATATTATATGTAATGTGCAATATGTGATGTGGAAACTGAAAAAAAAATTATATACATCATGACAACTTTTCATGTGCTCTGGCGAGGCACATCACCGTTCACCAGTTGGAAATAAAAAAAAATTGTATCGAATTGAATCTGGTTCAAAAGTTGAGATTTTTAACTATTATCGCAAAGCTTGAATTAAATTGAAATTGGGCCTAAAGTTCGTAAATTTATATGGAATTAATTTTTTTAATCCTATTAAATGGAGTGAGATGCATCATGTATGTGTATGTATGTATGGAAGGGTATATTTGTCATTTGAGTAAGTAATCGCTAAGCTGAGGCCGTTATCTTCCCGCGAAACGTCGCCCTACCTCCAGAAACTTCTCTGAAAACGATGCCTTCAATTTCAGCCATCCGAACTCTTCCCAACCATTTTCCGGCCACCTCCGCCGCCGTCTCTCCGCCGCCGTTTTCGGGCCTGCACATTAGCTGTCGGTGTTCTCCCAACTCATCGACCTCTATAGGTAAGTTCACCAATTCCGTTTCCATTCCATGTGCATATCTGTTTGCCTGGTGTACTTTACTCTTAATTTCTGTGCAAATCGTTGTTTCACTGAATTGAAGAGAAAAGTGAAGGCTCGGAGCATAAGCCTCTGATTGATCGGAGACAGATCGTGATTTCTTCGATAGGATTATTGGCTGTGGAAATTTTCAATTCTCAGAGAAATGAAGCTGCCATCGCAAATGAATATGCTGATAGTAAAATTCCGTTACTTTCCCTTTGTTAACTTTACTTTTTGATATTGAAGTTTTTTCTAACAATTCATCTGTATGCCTATAATTGTGAGCAAACTTCATAAGTTTAACCCCGTGACTCAAACGTGAATCCGGAATGTGTTCATAAAGAATATTAGGAATGTTAATTTTTCTAGTAGATTATCTAGAACGCCTTAAACAGACTCTAGCTATTATTGGATACTGAGAATTTTGTCAACAGAAGTGGATATATAAAAAATTGAATTGGTTTCTTCTTTAATAAAGACATATAAGATGAATTAGATTCAATGGCAGAGAATTAGATAACATATTTGTTGATCATAATTTGTGATAGTTAGTAGCTTAGTATAATGATCTATATCGAAGTCTTGAAGAAACTGAACTTGCCTCCTTTATAATATTTGCGCATAATATTTAAATTGAAATAGGATGAAGTAAATGTAGAGAACAAGCAAGGTTTAACTATTTAAGCGATCATGTTCCGAAGCACTAATTTGATTTGCATACTACTTATTCTAATGGAGAGCAGAATGGGTTTTTTGGTTTTTTTGAATAATTATATCACTACTACGTGCAGCCTACTAGCTTTGGAGACTAATTGTAGGCTCACTGTTTGGGCATACAGTGCCAGCTTTGCGGGGAAAGGATTATGGCAAGACGAAGATGCGCTATCCTGATTACACAGAAACAAATTCAGGGCTCCAGTATAAGGTCGTCATTTGGAAACATATTCTTGGTAATACTTTATGCATCTTCCTGCACTTTTCATTTCTAGTTCTGATTGGAAATGTGAAAACTTTTGCAGGACTTGCGAGTAGGTAGTGGCCCCACTCCAAAGATGGGAGACTCTGTAGTGGTAAACTTATCAGTTATATGCTCAATCAGTTATTGAAATTTCACTAAATTAGTCTTTGGTTCAAAAGCCAAATATGTATTATGAGATATCAAGTTGTTGAAAAGCATTTCTAGATAATTATAGCGTAGCTAAAATGCAGAAGAGGTAAAGAGGGCATTTACATTAATTTTAATTCATGCAACAAAAAAGTGAGAACTCAAACAGGACAATTAATGCATGTTAGATTGATTGGGATGGTTACACCATCGGATATTATGGCCGGATATTTGAAGCTCGCAACAAGACAAAGGGTGGCTCGTTCGAGGTATTACCTCTTTTGCCATTATATAGAGTGTCGTTTTAAAGGTTCCTGTGTTTTTGCTCTTGTTTTCTTCTTTGTGCTTTTGATTTTGTGTCATTATGCAGGGTGATGACAAAGCCTTCTACAGGTTCAGATTAGGATTGCAAGAGGTAGTGTATTCTTGATGATAACTTTTCCATGATACCCTGCTTCAGTAAATCATATTCACTAATTTGTGTTTACAGTTAAAACTAGGCTAACTGTTTGCTGAGATTCATTAAGCATAAACCATAATGCAGCTGGCTTATAAGTCACAGCTTACAAAGTATCTGAGACTACTGTGCTCTTAATAGACATTTTCAATGATCCAATGTCCTTGACTTGTATAGCTCATGTAGGTTCACTTATTGGGCAAAAAATAACAAAATTTGCCTATTAGTAATAGTAACTTAGGTTAGTCTAAGGATGCCAATGGGTTGGGTTTGGACCAGGTCAAACAGGTTTGAGATGAATCGCGTTTTTATAGAACCACCACATATATTTATTAATAAATTTTAAGAATTTTGATGCAATGAATTTGTGTTCATAACGGCATAGCTGGCTTGTGGATATCTTCAGGTCATTCCGGCATTTGAGGAAGCTGTATCAGGCATGGCTCTTGGTGGTATCCGAAGGTGCTACATCTTTCTCTTTCCCCTCAACTTCATACCATGCTACTATTTTATTGATTGCAAAAGCATGTAATATATACAGCTGACATAGTATTGGTATCTGAATATATGATTTTCCCCAACTATATCATCAATTTAGTAATTTACACACAAACATGCATGCATCCACAAGACCTTATCTAATATTTTTTTGAGGGCATGCAATATTCCAGGATTGTTGTACCCCCAGAACTAGGGTATCCGGAGAATAACTACAACATGAAAGGTCCAAGGCCAACTACATTTTCGGTACTCTTTTCATTCAAAGTTTGCACTAAATTACAGTTAAATTCTTTCGAGTAGTTCTTGTGTGAGGTCATCTCATGGAGATTAGGTATAAATTGGGCATATGACGCATTAACACTTTGATAGAAGTGAGTGTTAATTTGTGCTATCTAATGCCATGAGACGGTCTCACACATGTTTTTGCCAACTCTTTTATATTATGAAGGGTGAAATTAGACGAGTCTTTATGACTGCAGGGCCAAAGAGCATTGGATTTTGTTTTGGGGAACCAAGGATTGATTGATAAAACTCTCCTGTTTGATATTGAGCTCATAAAAATCGTTCCAAATGGAAGTAGCTGACCAAGCTCATGGATATTGAGATATCCACAGTTTATCTTTCCTCCTAAAATTTCTCAACCTCAACCTCAAGCTCAAGTAATCTGATTGCATATTCTTATATGACAATGTAGCTGCTACAGTGCAATGTTTTTTCAATTATTATTTACTCTCCTCCCTCGGTTTACTTTTCATTGTCATTTCTAGTTACTTCACATTTCTTTTTTGGAAATAAATATAATATTATATTTCACATTTCACTTCTTCTTACCCATCAATAATACTTTATCATATAATATTTTACATTCCATCCTCTCTTCATCACATCATTTGTACTATATTATATTATTTGTGTATTTGTGCCCAAAAAAATGAGAAGCAAATTGGGGGACGGATGGAGTATTTATTTACAAGCTGTTGAATGACAGCCCACGTGTATTTAACAAAAACATGAAATAAAGTTGAAATAAATTCATTAATTCTTCACAAAGAGAAATTCAAGTAGGTGAATGAGCTAAGATACGTTTGCATCTCAAAACTCGTTTGGTATTAGACTGTCTCACATGAATTTGCCAAGTTGAGTTGAACTTTTGTGGGAGTTAAAAAACAGTGGTATTCAGTGAGCATGGTATTTGGCCTCTCTTTTTTGGATCAGTTCAAAGGAAATAAAATTAAAATTTGAGTGGAATAAAATATATTTTTTACTGGCACCTCTTGTTTTGGTGTTGAATTTATAACTATTAAACCGTCATCAACAGAGTGAAGCACTAAATTAAATTGTATAAAGATAATAAGATAAAAAAAGGTTAGCAGTTTGCATGATAATGTGGGATGACTCAGCTTCACCTGTTCTCATTGCTCCACACATCTGCATAAACTTAGGCATGCTAAAAAATAACCGGGATCGTCGGTTCTGGAATCGTCAATTCCACGGTTCCACGGTTTCGATTCCGAAACTGAACCGAAACCGTAAATCACACGGTTCGGTTTCGATTCCATTAAAGTCGGAACCGAAACCGCCGATTCGAATGCCTTTAAAAAATATAGCCATTGATGATCCAACGGTAGAGATTAAAGATCCATTGGATGGAACCGATTTTTTTTCTCTTTGTCTTCACCTATATATATTACCTCATTTCCACTCCAAAATTCACCTAAAAGCATTGTATTCTCCTCTCATCTCTCTCAACTCTCACTCAATCCTCAAAGTTCATATTAGTTCTCCAATCTCTCTAATTAATATCAGTATATACTATTTACCATACGATATACACTACATATTATTCTTCCTATATTGATACACTTGCATATAAACTTTATATTATTATTATGGCAAGCCGTCAAAGTAAGGGTAAGAGTAAAGCTTCTTCCACCTCTTCCGTTCGTCATCCAATGCCACCAACTTCGACACCGGTCGAGTGGAGTTTAAATGATATCGAGCACACACTTGGTCCCGGTTATGAGGATCCTCTTGAAGATGAGGAGCCACCACGACGTCCTACTCAAGAAAGTCAAAACCTCCCAACCGAGGACGAGACTGAGCCAACTCCAAGTTGAGGAAAACCACTTAAATCTTCTATTTTTGCACGCCACATTAGAAAAAAGCACGACGAGGTAAACAAAAAAATTACAGTTCATTGCAACTATTGTAACATTGTCTATTCTTTTAACAAAGGAGGAGGATATGGAACATTCAAGAAGCATATAAAATTATGTCACCCGGATAAAGATGATTTTGATTCAAATCAAACACAACTTCATGGATTTACACCGTCAACCGGAGGTGGAGTTCAAGGCGAGGTAACTAGCCCCCTTTCTCTATTTACATTTGATCAAATGAAATATAGAAGATTTTGCTAAATTGTTGTGCACACAACACCTTCCTTTCCAATTTGCCGATAATCTCTTTTGGAATGATTTTGTCCAACTTGGCCTTCAACCCACAACCAAAAAAGTTTCACGTCATACTATTACTCGTAATATTGCTAAAGTTGTTTATGAGTATAAATATGTTTTGGTTAATCTATTTGTCATTTAAATGTTAAAGTTTCTATATGTGCAGATATTAGAAGTGATAATTTTCAAAAACATAGTTATATTGGAGTTACATGCACTTGGATTGATGATTTATGGACTCTTAACAAAAGATTGATTGCTTATAGAGATTTTGATACGGAACACAATGCCGTAAATATTAGTGATAAATTGCATGATATTTTAAATGAATATGCTCTTATTGGAAAATAAATTTATATTGGATTTGATAATGCTAGTGCAAATATGGCTAGTATAGAAGATCTTACAAATATTTGTCAACCATATCTTGATGGAAAAAAATTCATTTTAGATGTATGTGCCATATTTTAAATCTATGTGTTCAAGATGGTTTAGAAGTTTTGAAAGCACAAGTTGGTCCTATTAGATTCGATATTTATTATCTGTCGAGACATTCAACTTTGATTGGAAAAATGGATTTTTTTTTTTTTGTAAAACATTCCATTTGCGTCCCAATATTTTTCTCTTGATGTATCAACTCGTTGGAATTCCACGAATAAATTGTTAAAGGGGTCTATGAAGTATAAAAAAAGCTTTATGTACATTCTTTCTCAAGAAAATTGTGGTTTTCGTTTATATCCTCAATATTGGAATTCATGCATTTCTTTGTGTCAAATTTTGGGAATTTTTAATGAGTCCACAAAAGTATTATCCGGTGCTTATTATCCTACTAGTAATTTGGCGCTTGATTATTCTATTAAAGTTGCTTATGTTTTAAATGAGAGTATGACAAATCCTTTATCAAGTGGTGCTACTTTCTCTATGATGCAAAAATGGAAAAAATATTTTACGCATATTCCCGATTTATTCTTGGTTGCTAAAGTACTTGATCCTAGAGTAAGATTGGAAGGATTACTTGTATTGTTAAATTTGTATTATAATTCTTTATTTTCTAATAGACTTATGGTCAGGAATGATGATGATGCATATCCTAAGCCGGAAGAGATTGTTAATAAGATTAAAATTACTTTAATGGATTTATTTAGAGAATATAGTGGACCCAATTTTAACTCTAATGTTGGTGGTGGCGGTGCCGGTGGCTCTTCATCGGGTTCTATGGTAAGTAAATATGCAATTAACGATATATTATTGGGGTTTTATAATGAGCGTATGCAAAAACGTCCAAGGTCTACTTCCAACTCTTATCGCGAACTGTGATCATTATTTAACCTCTAGATTTGAGTTTTATGATGATGAAGATGATGGTAGTTTTGCCATACTAAAGTGGTGGTCGAAGAAAAAAAATATCTATCCGACAATAGCAATGCTAGCAAGGGAAATTTTTACATCTCCTGCCTCAACCGTAGCCGTGGAACATGCTTTTAGTTTGGGAGGTTACACTTTGGATGCAACGAGATCAAATATGACCGTTGAAAATGTGAAAAACCAATGCTTGCTTGATGATTGAGTAAGAGCCGAAAAGAGAGCTCAAGAATTCATTGATAATGATGAACAAAATAGCTCCGAAGAAACTACCACCGGGAGTGATGCATGAACCCGGAACCGAATCGATCCGGAACCAACGAGGTAAGTTTGAGGTAAGAGAACTACGTAGACTTTGATTCCAATTTTATTTGGATACATAGGCAACTTAATTTTGAGTTTCAAACTTAAAATTTCTAAGTTTATTTATTAAAATTAAGCTCAAGTCCAATTTTTTTAACCACCCCCTCCCCCCCCCCCCCCCCAATTTATTTTGTAAAATTTAAGATTTTAAGCTGTAAACTTGTAAATTGTAATTACTAATTTGGAATAGTTCAATATTCCATTTGTAAATTTGTAATATTTCAATTAGTTTGCAATAATAGATATTATATACTTATTTTAATATTAGAATTATTAATTTGTAATAGTTCAATTACCAATGAAATCTTTTTCCATTTAATTTGGCATTTACATTTAGATTAAAAAAAACCAAAAAATACAAGTAAAACAACTAAAAAAACTAAAAAGAAATAAACAAGATAGAAAATCGGCGGAACCGGAACTGCCGGTTCGGGAACCGAATCGAAACCGGTTTGACCGCATTTCATTATGCATGCTCAATCATATTTCATAGACGGTATTGTGTAAATCAGTTCGATTTTACTGTGCAATTGTTTTGCAACTAATATTTTATATTAATCAATTAATATTTTTTAATAAAATAATTAATACTGTTAAATTAATATTATTTTTATGAAATAATTTATACTATAATTTTTAATGATACAATCAATGGGATTAAAAAAAACACCAAAAATATCAACTAGTTGTACAATAAAAATAGTAGTCAATAAACTAGTAACTAGCCCATGACCATAAATAATAGTGGCTAGGCTTCTAACCCGATTCTTTTGTTCCATTTCTTATATTTCACATGCTATTCCATCTACTTGATCTTTAATAGATAGACCCAGCATTATGATAATTTATTGGATATTTTTTTAAAAATTCATGTGTTAACTATTCAAATTATAAAATACAAAATGAAATATAAAAAGGGTGGGGCTATTCACCCACATAAAAATACTTTGTTTACCCTTTTTTATTTAATTTTTTTAATTAATGTAAAATACTAAAATACCCTTATATAGTAAAATAAACATTAATTATTAAATACTCTTGTCTTTTAAACCCACATAAAATTTCAAAACTACACATAAACGTACATTACTCTTTTTTTTTGTCCACACAAGAACTCTTTCACAAATAGTTAAACCATTAATATAATAAATAAAAAATTCGATAGATACAAATAATATACATATAATATTAAATATATCAATATTTTTCTTCTATGAATTCATTTACAAGTGTAAGAAAATTAAATGGATCTTCTTCATATGGTCGGGGAGGGAGTGTGGAGTTGAAAACGCCGGAAAAAAAAATGAAAGAAAGATGGATACGATGAGTGGTGGTTTTGGGTTGGGATGTGGTTTTAACGTTCCTTTTTTTTTTTTTTTTTTTGGCGGGGGAGGGGGTTAACTTAAGAGGGTGGTTTAAGAGGGCGGACAACGAAAATGAGGGTGTGTTTACAATTTTTTAAAATTTAAATTACAAATTGAATTGGTGGGTGTGTATATATTTAGTTGAGTGGTGTAAATGATAATTAGGGGTATAGTTGTAAATGGAAAGGAGGTGTACTAAGAAAATATAAAAAGTAGCTAAAATATATGGTGGGTTAATTTAAAAGTATGTATACTAACAAAATTTGCGAGTGTAATTAGCGGAACCCATATAAAAATTGACATGTGATTACATTGCTTATAAGCAGAGACATGCAGTTTTCGTCCACTTTTCTTAAATTATTACCATAAATAAATGGCATGACTTTTCCATATGGCGCCTGTGAAAAGTATTAAAAATATAAAATGTAATAATATTATCTGCAATAGAAAATTAAAAAGGTGGAAATAAATTGATATTCTGATGTAAACTGCACCCTAGGCATATAGAAAGATATCACCAGGCCCATAAAGTTTCTTAAAAATGCCAGCTGTGAAGGGATATAATATGGGCAAGGTTATATACAATCTTATTTTTGTTAATACCCTACCTAAAAAGTGTTCGGAATATTTTTTTTGAAAATTTTGATAATTTTCAAATTTCTTTTCCGAAAATGCAAAAAAAAAAAAAAAAAAAAAACACTAAACATATAAACTTTAGGAATTTTTTCTCGAAAATTGTTAAATTTTTCGAAAAAAAATTCCGAACATTATTTTAGAGGAATGTATTAACAAAACATGTGACTGTATTTAACCTGAGCCATATAATATAGGCTTCCAAAGAAGGATGAAGTGGGCTCCTAAATTATAGACAGGCCCAGATTATATACCATCCGTATTTATTAGAGAATGGTATAAAGTGAAATTGATTTATACATGAATCATTAAAAAAGATTTTTTTTTTTTTTTTTTACTGGAGAATATTAGTAGTTTTCTTTAAAGAGCATTAGTTGTTTTCACTGAAAAGTCTTAGGTTGTTTTTAATAAATAATTTATACTCTTCAGTGTAAACAACAAATACACTTCAGTTAAAACAATTAATACTCTTTATCTGAAAATAAATAATATCCTTCAATGGTTCATGTAAAAACCATTTTCACTAACCTTATGCTTAGATTATAGTAACATATTTTTATTAATCATTGTTATATTTTTATCATCCAAAAAAATAGAATTATGAATATTTGATACATTCACTAAAAACTCAAAAGATATCATAGGCGAGAAGAGAAGATACGTCACGTAGGAGTTTGGCACATTGTTGAAAACTATTTGTCTACCATTCTATCATCCTTACAATGGTGATGCAACCTTAGTATGTGTATTTTATAATAAAAATGGTGTACACGCAGGAGTCTTGCGCTACTTGGGTAAGTGCTTTTGCTTGCATATTTGATTAATGAAATATAAATTTATTTTTTCTTTGAATGTTGTTATTTGTTTATGTTTTGAATATTGTGTCCCAAGATTTTCGTATTTTTAGCATGTTATTGTTATTTTTGCATTTTTCAAAGAAAACAAATCTTGACACTAATTTTCAAACCTGGTTTGTTGAAAAATGGTTAGAATTATGACAAAAACTTGCCGAAAAGTGGTTAGGATTTCGAAAAAAAATTTGTCGACATTTTAATCATTTTTCGACAAGTTTTTGCTGAAATATGAGATGTTTTTATAATAAATGTTGTTGAATTGATGAGTTATTTTTTGTTTTTCTTTTAAAATTTGGCAGATAATGATGATTATCACCCAAAATTTGTATCGTCGTTGTCTGGTTGCATGAAGTGAGACTTCAAAATTCCAGAAATGTAAAAGGCGGGCAAGAATTTTGTGGGTGTATCAAAATTTTGAAGTAATATTAGAAGTAAAAGTAATATATGTATATTGTGGGGGTAAATGATCTAATAATTATTTAAAATATAATAGGTGAATTAAGTGGGTGGAGTTTCTAATAAGGCCGCGACTAAATAAACCTCAAATTTACTGTATATACGTCAATTACTATTTATACCCCATTTAAAATAATATATATTTTTAAAATTACTATACATAGCCCAATTTCAGACAATTATAGAAAAAACAAAATTAGCCAAAAAAAAGAAAAAAAAAAAGAAGGAAAGATGGAATGAAGACACTAAATAAATTTTACAATAGCCAAACAATCAAAATCAACCCGAGGAAAATTTCAAACATGTTCATCAGAAAAAAAGAGAAGGTAATTTTTAAGAAGAAAAATTCAGTAACAAAAATTACATAATTCCTAAAACTAATTAAAAAAATAAAGAAGATGAAAGTATATTATGTGAATAAGCAGCGAAAAAGTGTAGGAAGAAAAAATAAAGACCTTTTGATTTATATAAAATTGAAGAAAAATCATTCACTGAAAATTATTTTTATTCAAGGGAGAGAAATAATGGGATAAGTAAGAGAGGTCAATTGCATCATAGTAGCCAAACAAGAATGAGAAGGGGATGTTGGCAAAATTATAGAGCTATAAGCTTTTATATTAATTTCTGTGTTGATTTTAATGACAATTATCTAGTTTTTAGAGTTGATGATGAGAATAGTTATAATTCTTCAAATTATAATACATGGGTATTATAATAACCATTTAATATAAGAATATTTTTGTTCAATTTTTTTTGGGGTATTCGGTATGTAAAGTATATTTGGGGTTTGTTTAACCGTAGCATGTAATAAATATGGAGGGGTATATAGCCGGACCTCGTAGATATACACGATCATAACACTAATAGGCCATAAAGAGTTTTTTTTTAATTAATTATTTTAATTCTAAGATTTGAATTAAATAAATTTCAAAAAGAAATTTAGCATGTCTCCGGTAAATCCAAGATTACATGAACTTCTTTTCTAAATATCAATAATATGTATATGTGTTACTATCACTGTTTAGAAAATATTTTATTTATAAAAGGTGATAGTGCAAATGTAGTGTGTAGGCATAATATTGATGTTTAAAAAAACAAAGTTCATGTGAACTTAAGTTTCTACAATTTTTTTTTTCAATTAATAATACGTTAATCCAGTAGTTATTAGACATAATATAATCCCAATTTCATATGCCATCCATCCAATAATACAAGGCAACGGAATTCAAAGAAAATTAATGCAAGGCCCTTAATTAGAAAACTATCTGTACCTATAGTATTAAAATCAACTAAATTGAACCCATTTAGGAAAAAAGAAAAAGAAAAAAGAAATGATGAATAGAAATAGGCCATTTTTGTCAGAGATTCAAATGAATATAGAGGAGGGAGATTGTTGAAATTTTGTGTTGAAATCCAAAAGTGAAATGGCCTGATGGCCAGGCCAACCACCTTCTGCCCAGCTGCAACAATTAATGCCTTCTTACTTAGCTTTCTTTTTTCTTTTTTCTTTCATCTTTCTTCTTCATCCATTTATTATGATGCTTCTCCACATGTTAGTTGGATCACTCTTTATTGTATCCATCTATCACACATTTATTGCACTGATTACTCCCCTCATTTTAAATTAATTAATCAATTATACCAAGTAGCACATGCCCCTGGTGCACACATCTTAAATATGTGTATTCGCTACATTTCAGTTATATTATTTTGCACATTTCATTTCACATTTTCAATCACATTTAGTGCCATATTTTAATTATATTAGCCCATGTTCCAATTATATTAAACCGCACATTCCACTTGTGCACTGAATATTAATTCAATTAATTGAGTGATTCTTGTATGCACTTAAGTGTATAATATGTAATTAAATTTTGAGTTCAATTTTAAATCAATTTTGACTTTTTAAAGTTTGATTTATTTAATGAGCTTTAAAAAGTAAAAAATGATTTAAAATAGACTCAAAATCCAAGAATTTGTTCAATAGTTCTATTCCCATACCCTTTGCTTCCTTTACTACTACGTTACTTGTTATTATATTTGTCACTCAAGATTTGATCATATCATACGAAATTCACCTTTCAAGTCATTCAAAAGTGCAATCAAATACTACAAAATCTGCAATCATTATAGAATAAGGTAGGAGGAGTTAATGTGACAAAATTCTGTTTATGCAAATCCTAATACAATTTCCCCAACCATTATTGCAGCTGTATTAATGAGATGTGGTCTTCCCTTTACCTTAAAGATTGCACTCTTCAATAATTCCCAACAGTCTTGACATCAACCAGAAGAATATGGTGTAAAAAAGACCAAATTTAGTGGCCACATTTATATATGAAGTTATAGATTTATTCTACTTACATCGCATTCAGACATGGATGCAAGAGAGATCAAGTCACCGGAAGTCCGCCCCGCTACTCCAGCGAGCCTCGGGGCCCACCGGAGGAAAAAGCTGGGGCTCTACTTTCTGGAGTCGGACGACAGGCGGACGGCCCTGGGCGGCGGCTACACCAGCGGAGCAACACCGGTTAACATCCGGGGGAAGCCCATTTCCGAGCTCACCATATCGAAAACCGGCGGCTGGATTGCTGCTTTCTTCATTTTTGGTACTCTAAGTTGAAATAGGTTTATACGTGAATCAATGAAGTGTATTAGTTGCTTTCACTGAAAAATATTAGTTGTTTAATTGAAGAATATTAGTTGTTTTCACTGAAGAAACAACCAATACTCTTTAGTGAAAACAAGTAATACCCCCATTTTCACGCAATACTTTTATCCATGTTGAATGCAGAAGTAAGGAATTATAAGTGGTTTGTTTTCAGGAAACGAAATGGCGGAGAGAATGGCTTACTTTGGGCTGTCAGTGAACATGGTGGCGTTCATGTTCTACATCATGCATCGCCCTTTCGAAAGCTCAGCAAATGCTGTCAACAATTTCTTAGGAATATCGCAGGCCTCCTCTGTGCTGGGAGGTTTCCTTGCTGATGCTTATCTTGGTAGATACTGGACTATAGCCATCTTCACAACCATCTATCTTGCGGTAGGTAATCCATAATTTCTAACAATTATTAATTGAAAAAAAACATAAAGAACTCTCCATATCATTGATAACTAGGGGTTCTAAATGGGTCGAGCCGATTTTATGCTCAACTCTGAGAAGGCTCAAAATCGACTTGGATTTACTCTTGTCGAGTTACTCGATGAGTACTCAAGCTCGAGTTCGACCTCAATGGTTCGTTAGGCTCGGGAGCCTAATCGAGCTTACATTATTTCACCATTTTATTTTTAAACATACTGATTATTTACAAATGAAAAGGTATCATGTGAACGATATTCATGGTACACCTTGTTTAAAAGGTATTAGTAAAATAACACTAAATGTATCAATGAATTTCACTTAAGAGGTATCAGTTTTGAAGGATATTAGTTGTTTTTACTAAAGATATTAGCTAAAGTGGTATTCATTATTTTCACTAAAAGTATTAGTTTTTTCAACAAAAAATATTATTCACGGTAATAGTTACCGTGAACATCGTTCACATAATACTTTCCCTTTACAAATGTACTCTAATTATAACTTTTCTAATCAATGTTATGTAAGTAACCGAGTATTTTTTACTTTCCAATCGAATCGAGCTCGAGTTCAAAAGAATTGAGCTCGTTCAAGTTCAAGTTCGAGTTTTTTTAATCAAGTCAAGTTCAAACTCGACACTACTCTGCTCATTAACTAACCACGAGAGACTAGATAACTAAACTAGTGGTTTTATTTCTTGAAGGGTCTAACCGGAATAACACTAGCCGCAACCATAACTAGTCTAATGCCAAACCAAGACAAATGTGATCAAATTGCTCTGCTTTTGGGCAACTGCGAGCCAGCAAAACAATGGCAGATGCTATACCTCTACACAGTCCTCTACATCACAGCATTCGGGGCAGCCGGGATCAGGCCCTGCGTCTCGTCCTTCGGGGCAGATCAGTTCGACGAAAGAAGTCCGGGCTATAAGGACCACCTCGACCGCTTTTTCAACTTCTTCTACCTATCAGTCACAGTTGGTGCAATTGTGGCATTCACAGCAATAGTCTACATTCAGATAAAACACGGGTGGGGTTCCGCCTTTGCCTCGTTGGCCGTCGCTATGGGCATGTCCAACCTTGTTTTCTTTCTGGGCACTCCTCTGTATCGGCATAGGCTGCCCGGTGGGAGCCCGCTGACCCGGGTAGCACAAGTCATTGTTGCTGCATTCCGAAAGAGAAATGCTTCTTTCCAGAACAGTGAGATTGTGGGGTTGTATGAGCTTCCGGGGAAAAGATCTGCTATAAAGGGTAGCAGCAAGATTGCCCACACTGAGGACTTCAGGTAACCTGATTGTTTTGTAAGATTAATATCACTATATCACCTTTTATCAAAGGGGTTTACAAATTTTTTTTCATCTTTTTTTCCTGCCAAAAGTTGAACACTTTCTTCAAGGGTATATTTGTCCATTCAAGCCACTTGCACTATGCTGTGCATCTTTTATAAAACTAGTACCTGTACAATTCACGTGTTCGACTTTTGGGCGGGAAAAAATCAAAAGAAAATGTACAGAAGGACCAAAAGTTTTTCTTTCATTTTCTTTTTGTCAAATTGTACAAAATTGTTTTTTTTTTTTTTGTCCTAAACTGACTAAAATGCCCCAAATATAGTTGGAAAAATGTTGAAATACCGTTGGAAACATGTTTGAAAAATGGGTGAATAAGGATGGAAAAGTCCTGATTGCAAATTGTACAAAAATATCTAATTTCAAGTGCCTTGAGTTTTTTCATCTAAATGTACACAACTGTTATATTTTGCCTTAAATTGAGTAAAATGTCTCCCAATATAGCTGGAAAATTATTGGAATACAGCTGGAAAAATTGGTGAGCAGGGATAGGAAAGTCATGATTGGGAAAAAAAAAGATTTTGGACACTTGAAATTAGGCAAAAAAAAGAACATTTTTGTAAAAAAGACTTTGAACACTTAAAATCGAGCAAAAATGATCTTTCCACAAAAATCAGTAAAACAAAGTACAGGTTGCAACTGGTCAATCTCGAATAGTATAAAAAGGGTAGTACAGGTGGCAAAATGATACCGACCCTATTTGGTACGATGTCCGATTTCCACTTCCTGATGATGAACATTGTTGAACCTGTAGATGTTTGGACAAAGCGGCTCTGAAACTGAAAGAAGACGGGGTCGACGCAAGCCCGTGGAGACTCTGCACCGTGACGCAAGTCGAAGAAATAAAAATCCTTCTGAAACTCGTCCCAGTTCCAGCTTGCACCATTATGCTCAACCTCATCCTAACAGAGTTTCTGACTCTATCAGTCCAGCAAGCCTACACATTGAACACTCACATGGGCCGTCTGAAGCTGCCCGTTACATGCATGCCCGTCTTTCCTGGACTCAGCATATTCCTCTTGCTCTCCTTATACTACTCAGTATTCGTTCCGTTATCCAGAAAGATTACAGGCCATCCCCATGGTGCCTCTCAGCTGCAAAGAGTAGGCATTGGTTTAGCTGTTTCGATCGTCTCTGTGGCGTGGGCTGGAGTCTTCGAGAGGTACAGAAGACATTATGCGATAGAGCATGGGTACGAGGCCAGTTTCCTGACTCCCATGGAAGACCTCAGTGCTTATTGGCTGCTTATACAGTACTGCTTGATTGGGATTGCTGAGGTGTTCTGCATTGTGGGGTTGCTCGAGTTTTTGTACGAAGAGGCCCCCGATGCGATGAGAAGTATAGGGTCGGCTTACGCTGCTGTTGCTGGGGGTTTGGGCTGCTTCGGAGCTACTATACTTAACAACATTGTTAAGGCTTTGACTGGAAACGCGGAGAAGAGAGAACCGTCGTGGCTGTCACAGAATATAAACACGGGCCGGTTTGATTATCTCTACTGGCTTCTCACGGTCTTGAGTGTGATCAACTTCTGTGTTTTTTCATATGCTGCAAATAGGTATCAGTACAGGACAAAAGAGGTGACTGAGTTAAGTGAACAAGAAAATGGGCAATCAAGCAGCAAGCAGCAAATTGGGCCCTAATGAATTTAGTTTTCTTTCCTTTTTTTAATAGCTGTAAAATGCATCACAAGAGAAACCTATCAGCTTTTTCGTTGCTTAACTGTGTCTATTTGTGAAGGTTTAGTTAAACAGATTTGCTCTACTCTTAACCTGGCTTTGTTATATCTAAACAAATGCTTATAACAATGTAATACACACACTGTCAAATAGCCATAGAATTTACAATGTTTTGGAAGAAATAAACTACCATTTGCAAACTTCAGGACAATAAAATTAGAGATACAAGTAGAACTGTTATTCGAGCCGAGCGAGCCTGAATATTTGATGCTTGAGCTCGGCACGATAACTTCAACAAACTGGAAATAGAGCTCGACTTGACTCGCTAACGAACCTAATGGAATTATAAGAATATATTTAACTATCGAGCCGGCTTGTTATTAAAACGAGTATCTATCTAACGAACTCGTGCTTGGCTCGTTTAACAGTATAAATGAGCCGAGCCGAACCGAACCGAGCAGCTCGTTTCATTTAACAGCTCTAGAAACCAGTAATGTTACTCCGCAAAAAGCTAACTACCTTTAGTAACCAGAAAATCATATTATTACTTATAACAGCTTTAGAAATGGCTTTGAATTCATCTGCCATAGATGAAGGAACTTCATTACTTAATACTCTTTTCCACGGACTAGATTTTACAGATGAAAGATTCTAATTTATCTTACAGATGGTCACAAAATCTTAAAATTAACAATAGTTTGAACAGTAGGAATGCAGTACTGAGAAAACACAATTATTTCCTTAAGAATTAAGAGCAACTATACTACACCTAAATCAGCATTGACCCTCTCGGACTGCCTCGTCGTTCAAACTCTAAGTACCTTCCCGGGTCGGTTTCAGCATCTTTCTTCTCAAAACAATATACGGGTGCCTGCCACTTTGCATCTTCAAGCACAGCTCCCACTTCAAACGACATCACATGGATTGACCTTCCTGCAATTCCAAATGGCATCAGAAAGATTTTGAGTAATAAACCGATTCCAGAAGCAGCACAACCAAAAAACATCCCTCCAGACAAGGAAAGGTTAAGCAACCCCCTTTGAATATGCTATGTGGTTGATATTAAAATTTGCACTAAAAAACAAAAGTGTATAACCACCTTTACTTCTCCAAGATGAATATTTTTTCTACAATTATACCTCCTTGTGAAGTGTGGACTAACTGATAATTATAATTCACCAAACCACATCTTAGTCTTAAGAGTTACCATTATGCCAGAACTTTATTATAGGTAAATTGTAAACAACATCAGGAAGAAATATACTGGTTCACATAATTGTGAATGTTCTATGATACTAATGCAACCTAGATTGTGGTTCGATAACCTATAAGTCAAAGGAATGTAATTCTTGCATCTGGTACAAGTAATGTTGGATTACATTAAGATATTAAAAAATTTGATCCGTTTAAGCTTCATTTATGTAACGAGTTGGAAAAAGTTGCACTATTGCATTTGTTAGGGACAATGTTCATAGCTTCTCAATTTAAATAAGAAGAGGGGAAAGTGGCCATGAATTTAACATTTTCTAAAGTAGATAATTGCAAGGGATATAATTAAATGAATTAATTTCACACCTCTCTACAACTTCGAATTCTAAAATGAGGAGGAATTCTTTTTGATACAGACAAAGTTTAAATGAATTAATTTAACACCTCTCTACACGTTCGAACTTTTAAATGAGACAAATTCTTTTGTATTTCCCAGAACTCCACAAGAAATCTATAGTACATATTTTAATACCTCGGAGTACATTTGTATAATGAGTGGGTCTTGATTGAGACCATCTCACGGTGAGACGTAGCATATCTTAGGCATGGTGCATTAACCCAAAGGGTGGGTGTTAATTTGTGCTAGTTTGTGAACCATCTCACCGTGATACCGATTTACACAAGTTTTTGCTTTGTTTAATTGCCTGTGTTACCACACCACATATATACTCCACAAGTAATCCATATATCACACTTCAAAAGTCAGAAGAAATCTTTCATATTTGCAGCATTTCCGATGAAATTTAACTAACTGTTAGACATTCCATTTTAAGAGTTAATTTTAACGAGCCACAATCTTCTCGAAATAACTCAAACAATTAAATTAATGACGGAATAATCAATTCAATGCAGTAGATTACCGGTGTAGAAAACCCAATGAACAGGTCGCTTGGTGACAACATCCTCATAATACCAAATGAAATCAACCTTCTGCCAGACGTCGCAGAGAAAGCCGTCGACGTTTTCCCGGCCGAGGTAAACGGCGCCGTCGAGCCAATTAGGGCGGAGAATTCCGACTTCGAGCTGAGCGGAGCTGCACTTTCGGTTGGAATCGAGAGTGTAGAAGAAGGATGTGCCGTTATTCCACTCGAGATCGTACAAGAGCTGGCCGAGCTGGTCCTGTATAATGTTGAAGTTGCGGCCATTGGGCCAATCGTACCAGAGATCAATTAGGCTGAGCGATCCACTGTAGTTTACGTAGAGAATTGAGTGGAACTGGAGAGGCCACGGCGTCGGCTTAGGGGATTCCGCCGCGGCGAGTGGCGCTAGGAGGAGGAGGAGGGCGTAGATGGTGAAGGAAGGCATTATTGAAAGTGTGTACTACTGCATTTTCGAGAAGATGGTAGTATTGACTATTGAGATAGGTAGCAGTTGTCACTATTTACAACCTCAGGTTAGTAATTGTTTAGATTACGCTATAGTACAAAGGCCCCATTTGGTGTGAGTGTGAGGGGTTTCAATTCAAGTTCCCGGTCTTTTAACTTATATTTGGTGGAGTTATGGGCTACCCGTCGTTACCACAAGGCCCGTGTTTCAAGGGGCATGTGATTCACACATAAATGACATGTTATATCCATTTAAGACAATAGTGTTTATGATGACACTAACATACATTAACTCATGATAATACGACATAGCCACCAAACAAGGCCTTAAGACTATATTAATTATAAACTCTCCACCATCCAACCTCTTATTAAATAATTTATTTCTCTTTCTTTCATGTACTTGTTCCGCTTGGTAGGCAATATAAGACCATATTATGATTTTTATCTTCCTTGTATTTTACTTAATTAGTAGGCCATATAATTTTAGAAGACGCTTGGTTAGCAACTCTTCAATGGTAATGGAAATGAAAATTATTTTCCATCTATGCCCCCATAATAAAAATGATATATTGGGGGAAGAATTGTTACAATTGTGACTCATTTGCTAGTGGCATGCCTCAATTTTGGAATAGAAATAGAAAACAAATGGTTGTTGGTAGAGGAATTGAGAATTGATTGAGGAGGATCAGTGTAGGGGGAGAATAGGGTAATCAAAATGGAGTAGTGATTACGTTATCTAAAAGATGAGGTAGTGATTTTGTTCTCATTAACCATCATAATTACACTAGTTTTCAATTCGGATCGGATTTGGTGAGTTTTTCCAAATCTCACGCAAATCTAGTTCCAAAATTTTCGCTCTCAGTTATGTTATTATATGGGTAAATGCATGTTACTGAAGGGCAAAATATATATTATTATTATATTAAATGTTATTTTTTCATCAATTGTGTATATGTTTACTGAAATAAATATTTTTTAATACAATATAAGAGCAAAATGTTTTACCATCTATTCAAATATTGATTTTTACAAATTTATTTATTTTTACAGAAAATAATTATTTAAATATTCAAATAATTATTCAAATACTATGTTCTTTTTGGGTCTTAAATGACTTTAAAAAATCTGTTTTTTAAAGGTCGCGCCTAAATAAACTCCCGAATCTACCGTACAAATCCCAAAATTTTTTTGAACAAAAATAAATTTAAGTAAAATATCGATATTACCCATTGCACTGCATACATTTGTAGATCTTTTTAAAAAAAAAAGTCACACACTCTCCTAAAATCAATGGAAACTCATAGTTAGATCCAAAGAGAAGTTGCAATGGCACACATTTAATTAAGCATAGGGATCGACTTGAGAGAGAGACAACCACCCCTATAAACGACCACTAATTTGGAGTTGGAGTTTTTGAATATGAATGTACAACTCTTGAAACACCATATATATAAATAAATAAATAAATACAAATGAATAAAAAGACATACGCGTTTCTTCCTTAAAATACTGAGTCCGCTACAATATTTTTTAAATTAAAATAATGTGGTTTACATGGTTTGGTTGTAAGTCATGTTTAATGTCTTTCTTATGACGGTATGTATTGGATTCTGGGTGAAGAAGATGATTGGAGTTCTGGAAATTTCGGCGGTACCCTTGATTTACTTTTCGGAGTTGTATACCAACAAGGACTTTTTGAACAAAAACTTTTTTTTTTTAGTAAATATACGAGAATTAGATAAAAATGAAAGACATAATTGCAATTTTATTATTTTTAATTTAGTCCCAAATAAAGTCAATTTTTTTTTTAAAGAATAAAGCTATTATGGTCTAAAATTGGGGCTGCATATAGTAATTTAAATAAAAAAAATTATATTTTAAATGAGGTATAGATAGTAATTGAGATTTGTAAAGTAAAATCGGGAGTTTGTTTAGCCATAACCTTTTTGAAAATATGTGGTTTTTGTAATCCATGAAGTTTTTTAAATTTGTGTTCTTTTTGGATTTTGAGCATGGTATGTTTTAACTCTATTATGTAAAAATAAAGGAGTGATGTATATGTTATTTACAGGGTTGTAGGATTATGATTTCAAAAATTTAATTTTAAAATCCGAACTAAAATGAGTTTTAGATTCCAAAATTCAATCCGGGTGTTTAAAACCCGAAAAGAACATAAGGTTGTGAAAAATGTATTATTATGATAATATGGATATCTTACTCAATAGATAAAGATGTGTTTGCATAAATACATAAAAGCACCCTCCCATGTTGTGTTGCCATAAGAAAAATCATATGTTACTGTAAAAGCAAATGTGTGTCAATGTTAGAGCAAATGTGTGTTATTGGTGAAGCAAATGTATGCTAATGTTAGATTAAATATGTGTTACTACAAATGTGTGTTAATGTTATAGTAAATATGTGTTGATGTTAGAGAAAATATGTGTTATTATTGGAACAAATATATGTCAATGTTAGAACAAATGTGTTTTAATGTTAGAGTAAATGTATGATACTGCAAAAGTATATTAATATTGAAGAAAATGTGTGTTAATGTTAGAGCAAATATATGTTATTGTTGGAGCGAATGTGTGTTAAAGTATAAAACAATAAATCTAGATTTAAAGAAATGAAAAATAAATTAAAAAACATATATTTGTTCTTGTAAAAATACATATTTTTACTTTAAAGTACCAAAATCTATTTTTTTAAGGACTTATAACACACATTTTGTCTCACAGTTATACACATTTGCTCATTTAGTAACACAATTTGGGAGCAAAAATTGTGAAATAAGCCTTGCACGTTTTTTTTAAACCGGCTTGACCCGGTTAGGATTCACGAATTTTGACCTGAAGCGACCCGATTCGTGAAATTTTTAATATTTATCTATTTTAAGAATATTTTACATATAAAATATTTCTTTTCACCCGATCCGTGAGTTTTCTAATATTTATTTATTTTAAGTATATTTTACACAAAATAATTCAGAAGAGAGTTCCTTTTTGTAGTCTGTAGCTCTCTGTTCCTAATATTCTTTATTTTTTTTCCTTTATCTACATATATATTTTTTAGATTTTTCTAAATTTGACTATGTATCATAAATCTTTAGATTTATTTTTATAGCATCTTCTTTTCCAAATTAATATAAAAAGCATTCCACATATGTTAATCTTACACTATAAGAAAACATAAAATTGTTTACGAAAATTGCCAAATGGTTACAAAATTTCCAACAAAAAAAATTCGTAGTGTAGATTACCTATGAATTGCCTACAAATTTTTTTAATTGTATAGGCATCACCTACAAAAAAATTTGCCTACGAAAATTCCGTAGGCTAATTGTGTTGTAGGTAAAATTTTGTGGGCAGATGACTTGTATTGTAGGTAATTATACCTAGAGATTTTATTTCATAGACAAATTAATTTCGTAGGCAATTTGTTTTTAGGTTGAGAAATGTAGAAGCTTTCATAATTAAAAAATTTCGTAGGCAATTCTTACTACGAACTTTTTTGTTGGAAAAATTTTGTAGGTAATTCTAATTTTGTAGAAAATTCTTCATTTTTTGTAGAGTTAGTTCTTTTCGTCTATTTATCATTCATTTCCATTCACCGTCATTCATTGCCACAATCATTGCTTAAAAAAGAGGGTATAGAGTGTTCAAGGAATTAAAAATTTGAACATCATAAAAATAAAAATAAAATAATACGCAAGTTTCAATTGCAAAAGTTCGGAAATGATAAATGAAGAAAAGAAAAAAAAAAGGCAATGGTACAATGATAGAGAAGATTAACATGGATTGATTTTTTTATATAGTAGTTTTAGTGTACATTTGAATGCATGATATGTACTTGAATTTTGAAAAAAAAATATATTAAATAAAAATCAATAACCTAAAGAAATAATCAATAACTAATAGTCCAATTAAAAAAAATACACATTTCGGTGTGTTTCGAAAAAATCAAGATTGAAATTAAATTGAGTTTAAAATTCAAGTGAATGTTAGAATTTGTGTTTTTTTATATTAATTTGAAAAAAAAAAGTTTGTGGTATACAATCAAATCTAAAAAATTGTGGAGGATATAATAAAATTTTGAGAAATCTAAAAGTATATATGAAAAAAGAAAGAAAAAAAATTATCATGTGACATTACTAGATGAGCAGCCACATAAGCAACAGACACAAAATAAGTCCCACATTAAATAGACTTTTTAAGGGCATAAAAAACCCCTACATTAACAAGACTTTTCATTTTAAAAATAATTAATCTTTTTTTTTTAAAGAAACAAATCACAATAATGAAATGGTAGTTTAATGAGAATTGCCAAAAGCTAAAGAAAGGTAATAGGTTGGGTGGAAAAGGTGAACAATACCAGTGGATGAAGGTAGGAGACGACTCTTGTAGTGAAAGAGAGATAATCAAATTTGACTTTAATCTAAGAGTTGTGAAGGACAAAATCTGATTTAGAGATTACTTATGTATATATATAATCTTGATTCGGTTAATTTGATAAATAAAAATCACCACTTTTCCGTTGGGACGGAGGGAGTATTAGAATTAAGCCTAAAAATCCCTCCGTCCCAATTAAGCTTTTATACAATTAAGTTGTTGAAGACTTGAATGATTTTCGACCGATTTCGCTGATTGGAGGAGTGTATAAAATCATAGCTAAAATTCTGTCAAGAAGGCTGGTCAAGGTGCTGGATTCTCTTATTTCGCCAAATCAAAGTGCTTTTGTGGGTGATAGACAGCTTATGGACAACGTGGTAATTCTCAACAAGTCCATCGAGGAGGCCAAACATGGGAAGAAAGCCAGATTCTTTTACAAGATTGATTTCGCTAAAGCCTATGACTCAGTAGGTTGAGATTTTCTAAGAATGATGTTGAGAGGCTTCAACTTTCATAGTAAGTGGATTATGTGGATCATGGAGTGTGTGAGTTCAGCTTGTGCGTCTGTGTTGGTGAATGGAAGTCCTTCAGAAGAATTCAAACTAGAAAGAGGACTATGACAAGGAGACCCTTTATCACAGTTCCTTTTTCTTGTTAGCAGCTGAAGATATGACTCGGAAGCAATTCGTAAAAGACAAGCAATCTTAAACGAGAAGGGAAATTGATATAATATTGATAGTTCAAAAAAATTTATGTTGTACATAATTTGATTTCAATTCTACTATTTAAAGAAGGGAAAATGAAAAGATAGATAAACTTAATTCAAGAAAACCAAAGGATCATTGCTGAAAAAGAGGAAAAGTGGTCAAACGACCCGGTTTTGTTCCACATCAGTCCTTCCCACTTGAAAAGAGCTCGATCCCGAGTGATCCGGATAAATAGATGGCTCAGTAGGAAAATATCGAGACAAATCAGAAACATTGAATGTTCGTGAAATGCCCATGGATTCAGACAAGTCCACAACATAAGCATTATCATTAATTTTATGCACAATTTTATACGGACCATACTTCTTCGGCTGCAACTTGTGATACGTACCAGCTGGGAAACATTCTTGATGGAGAAAAATCATCACGTCATCACCAACCTCAAATAAGTTAACTCGACGATGTTTATCGGCTGCTTTCTTAAATCTCTTGTTAGTCTCTAGCAGCTTCTCTCTAACCTCAGCCTGCACATCTAACGAGTCTTTGGCCAACTTCGTTACTGCTGCACTATTTCCAGGCATCTGGGACAGCTTTACTAAATCAACAGCGTGCCGTGGTGTACGCTGATAAACGAAGGCAAAAGGCGACTTTCCCATCGAGCTATGAACAACAATATTGAAGGCAAATTCAGCTTGTGGTAAGGCAAAATCCCATTGCTTCGGACGATCTCCACAAATTCAACGAACCAGATTCCCAAGGGTACAATTTACTACCTCTGTTTGACCATCTGTTTGTGGGTGTGCATTGCTACTGAAATTCAAAGATGTATTGAACATCTTCCACAAAGTCATCCAAAAATGACTCAGGAACTTGGTATCACGATCTGAGGTAATGGATTTGGGCACGCTGTGCAAACGAACCACTTCCCTGAAAATAGTCGGGCAATATGCGAAGCATCTAACGTCTCCTTGCAAGGTATGAAATGTACCATCTTGGAAAACCTGTGCACCACCACGAAGACGGAATAAACCCCGCGCTGAGTTCGGGACACGCCAAGGACGAAGTCCATAGAGAGATCCTCCCAAATTGTTTTGGAATAAGTAACAGAGTATAGAGACCGGTATTTTGAGCATGTCCCTTGGCCGTCTAGCAGACATGGCATCGACTCACAAATTTTCCCACTTCTCTCTTCAATTGTGACCAATAGTATCGCTCCTCCAAGCTGGCAATGGTTTTCTCCCTGCCAAGATATCCACTCAAGCCACCCCCATGGAGATTGCGAACCAGCTTGTCCCTTAAAGAAGTGCGCGGAATACACAAATAATTTCCCTTAAAGAGATACCCATCATGTTTATAAAAATCTTCAAAAGGAAGTTTGCTCCATATATCACCAAAATCCTCATCTTCATTGTATAGCTCACGAATTTTTTTTAAAACCTGTAACTTCATGACTCATTGTTACCAGCAAAGTAGCACGCCTACTTAATGCATCGGCAGGTTTATTTTGTACTCCAGATTTGTGTTTCAAAGTGAATGGAAATTGTTGTAGATATGCGACCCACCTTGCATGCATCTTACTAATATTCTTTTGGTTGTTTATGTATTTCAAAGCCTGGTGATCAGTATATAGCACGAACTGATCTTGGAGAAGGTAATGCTCCCAATGCTTCAAGGCTCGAAAACAACATAAAATTCTTGATCGTACGTCAACCATTTCTGTCATGGACCACTTAGCTTGTCGCTGAAATATGCAATTTGGTTTTCCTTCCTGAGATAACACAGCACCAATTCCTACTCCACACGCATCACATTCCACTACGAATAATTTCTCAAAACTGGGAAGAGCAAGTACAGGGGCCGTGCATAACTTCTCCTTGATTAACTCGAAACTTCGCGCCTGCTCGACACCCCACTGGAATTTTTCTTTCTTCAAACAGTTAGTCAAAGGTGCGACAATGGTACTGAAATTTCGAATAAATCGTCTGTAGAAAGTAGCCAGCCCATGGAAGCTACGAACTTCCGACACAGATTTCGGATTGGGCCACTCTCGAATCGCCTTAACTTTTTCTTTGTCTACGCGAATCCCATCGCCACCCACAACAAAGCCTAAAAATACAAGGTTGGACTGTAGGAAGCTATATTTCTTCTAGTTAATATAGAGTTTATTAACCTGTAACACAGCCAGGACCTTCCATAAATGCTCCAACTACTTGTTTTCATTAGCACTATATATTAAAATATCATCAAAATAAACTACTACAAATTTACCTGCAAAGGGTTTCAACACCTCATTCATCAATCACATGAAGGTGCTGGGAGCATTTGCCAATCCGAATGGCATAACGAGCCATTCATACAGACCTTCCTTCATCTTGAAGTTGTCTTCCACTCGTCTCTCGGTCTGATGCGGATTTGATGATATCCGCTCCGTAAATCAATTTTGCTAAAAATCCTTGCTCCTCAGAGGTTATCTAGCATATCCTCCAGTCGCGGAATAGAAAACTGGTATCACACCGTGATCTTGTTTATGGTGCGATTGTCCACACACATACGCCATGTTCCATCTTTCTTTGGTGTAAACAATGCGGGAATTGCACACGGACTCATGCTCTCTCGTATCCGTCCCTTGCTTAACAAATCCTCCACCATTTGTTGAAGTATCCCGCTCTCTTTCGAACTCATCCGATAATGTGGGAGATTTGGTAAAGTGGCTCCAGGAACCAAATCAATAACATGTTGGATTTTCCTCATTGGTGGTAGCTCAGATAGCAACTCCTCGGGTACCAACTCTCGGAATTCCTCAAGTAAGGCGCGAATAGGATCTGGTATCAGCTCCTTCGATTCGATTGCTTCTGACAAACACACAGCCTTCACATCCAAAGCATGGATTTTCTTGGTCTGTCGAGCACCCTCCAATAAATCTGAATCTGAGCGAGTAAGTGTCAGGAAATTCCTACTCGATGTGGTTCAACCTTCTATTTAAAACCCAGCGGTAACAGGGTTATCTACTTGCCATCTTTCAAAAAATGATAGGTATTGTTACGCCCATCGTGAGTAGTACCAAGATCAAACTGTCATGGCCTACCAAATAATAATTGGCAAGCATCCATATCTACGACATCACACAAGATTTCATCCTTATAGTACTTACCAATGGTCAAAGGAACACAACAACTCTCCTTCACCTTAATTCCTTCACAATTCGTAATCCAGACGATACTATAAGGTTCGGGATGTTTCTCGACAGGTAGTTTCAAAGTATTAACCAGGGTTCGAGAAATGATATTTTCAAAACTGCCACTATCAATGATTAATTCAAAAATGCGATTTGAAATCGTACACCTGGTTCGAAATAATGCATTCCTCTGCGTGTCATCCTTTCGTGGTGCCAATAAAAAATTTTGGACCACTAAAGTATGCTGCACATCGTCCTCATCCCCATCCAGTCCGCAAATTCCTTCTTCTTTATCTTCGTGTTCACTAGTCTCGTAATCAGCCATATTCACTGCACGCCGCTGTGGGCAATTGTTTGATCGATGCCCAAACTCACTGCACCTATAAAATTTATCTTCAGTAGGCTTTGAGTAAGGATTATTAGCAGGTTTCTTCGAAGGGCCCTTCTCCATCACCACACACTTTCCAGGATTCTGAGTGCCTTCCACATTGGGTTTGCGGCCTGATCTCGATGGTTCAACAGTATTTCTACGCATCTCCTCCCGTCCATATCGTAGAAACCCCATTGATTCTGCCCATTGCGCCATATTCTGGGCTTCACTAAGGGTGAGAATGACTTGATACCCTATCTTTTCATGGATTGTTGGCTTCAATCCATGAAGATACCTCGCAACCTGCTTCCCTTCTATCTCCATGAGATTGTTACGCGAAGATAGTCTTAGGAAATTTGTAGTATACTCAGATACATATTTTTGCCCTTGTATTAATGTCTGATATTGATGAAATAGGAATTGATCATAATCTGGAGGAAGAAATCGAGTCATCAACATCCTCTTCATTTTTGCCACAATCTGATCGGCTGTTTCCCCAAGCGTCTTCATTGCATCTGCATCTGTTCCCACCACTCCTTTCAATCGATAAGCCACCAACTTCACTTGCTTATGATCAGGTATCTCCGCGTATTCGAAAAAACCTTTCTACTTCTGCCATCCCAGTCAAGGAATTTCTCAATATTGAAATTCCCATTGAAGGAAGGAAGATCTGCCTTCAAATGGAATTTATCTTGCCGATAGGATCGATTCCCTCTAGAATTAAGATTTCCACCGAGAATTTATGTTTCCTCTTCGTCGGACGATTCATCTTCCTAGACCTGGATCCAAAGGGGTTGATGGGGAACCCTACGATTAGTTTGATGGAGATGTGTAATTCTCTGGCCTCCATCTTCGCCGCCTGGGTTACCTTGCACAGCCTGCAATCCTGCTTTTGTTCGTTCAACACGGGTGGATAAATTTTGAAGCGCTACTGCAACTGCCTAAACCTCTCTGAGAACATCAGCGAGGGAAGGTTCATTGTTGTTAGCCATCGCCAAGAAGAAACCTAGGCTCTAATGCCAACTGACATAGAAGCAATTCGTAAAAGACAAACAATCTTAAACGAGAAGGGAAATTGATATATTGATAGTTCAAAAAAAAAGTTCTGAAGTACATAATTTGATTTCAATTCTGCTATTTAAAGAAGGGAAAATGAAAAGATAGATAAACTTAATTCAAAGGAAACTAAAGGACCATTGCTGAAAAAGAGGAAAAATGGTCAAATGACCCGGTTTTGTTCCACATCAAGGTATTTCTCTTCTTATGAATAGAGCAACAGAATTGGGCTTGTTTTCTCCTGTTGTGATTGGAAAGAAGAATGTTTGTGTCTCACATAACCAATTTGCGAACGACACGATTTTCATCGGAGAAGCAAAGATGGAAAATGTGCATTTTTTGAGAATTTTTTTGAAGGTATGGGAACTCATTTCAGGAATGAGGGTGAATTGGAATAAATGTGCTATCTATGGTGTCTACTTACCTAGGGAGGAGATGAGCAATATGGCAAGGGATTTGGGGTGCAATGAAGGAAGCTTTCCTTTTACATATTTAGGAGTGAAAGTCGGATGTGCATCCTTGTGTACAGCTGTTTGGAATGATGTGGTGTTGAAAGTGAGGAAGAGACTGAAAAAGTGGGAACATTTAAAGCTCTCTTTCGGTGGGATGCTAATTTTGCTCAATGCGGTGTTGAATTCTATTCATGTGTACTACTTGTCCATGTATCGTCTACCTAAATGTGTGTGGATAGTCTTAGTTAAACTTCAAAGAAATTTTTTTTGGGAGGGGGGGGGGGGGGGTAAAGAGAGCGAGAAAAAAGTTGTTTGGAATAGGTGGGATTATATTTGTAAGTCTAAGGAAAAAGGGGGGCTGAGAGTGCGGGACTTAGATTGCTTCAATAAGGTTCTCTTGTGTAAGTGGGTCTGGAGGTTTCTCAATGGGAGGGAAAGCTTATGGGCTAGAGTAATTGAGTCAAGATTCGCCTTGAGTTGGTGTGGGGGGCTGGTAGGGAGCAGGGAAGAAAGTGGGCAAAGGGTGAGAGGTTGGTGGAGGGAAGTGTTGAAAGTTACTGGTGAGAGTGAGGGGGAGGGGGAGGGGGGGGGGGGGGAAGGGGTGGTTCTTTGAGGGAGTGGTGAAAGAGGTGGGGGATGGGAGAAACACTGATTTTTGGAACGGAAAATGGAGGAGGGGGGGGGGGGGGGAGCAAGTTTGAGAGATAGATTTCCTAGCTTTTTCTATCTTAGCAATTTTAAAAAGGGTTGTGTGGGAGAAATGGGGCAGTGGGAGGAGGGAGTTTGGAAATGGAAGTGGGAGTGGAGAAGAACTCTTTTTTATCGAGGAAAAATAATCCTTGATAAGCTTATCTTATTGTTGAATAGGTGTTCCCTTAGAGAAGAAGTTCCGGACAGATGGAAGTGGAGGGAGTCTAGAGACAGAGTGTTCAAGACAAAAGAAGTGTACGAGAAGCTTAGAGAACAAGAAGACGGAGGAGCCTTAGAGGAAGATAAGAGGAAATGCTTCGTGAGGTTATGGAATAAATACACACCTCGTAAAGTGGTAATACATGTTTGGAGGATCCTTTGGAGGGGATTGCCAACAAAAAAGAAATTGAAGAAGAGAGGGATATTAGGGCCGACCGTGGATTTGAGCTACGTATTGTGTAATGAAAAGGAAGCATCCGTGAAACACATCTTTTTTTAGTGCAAACAGGCGTATAAAATTTGGATAGAGACTTTGAAGTGGTTGGGTGTAAACTCGGTATTATCCTCGAATCCTTTTGTGAATCTTTTACATTTCTGTAGGAATCTCAAAGGAAAGAGAGGTAATCAAGTGGCTATTAGCATTTGGGAGTGTATAGATTGGTTAATTTGGAAAGGGAGGAATGCAAAAATATTCAAGAACAAAGAGTTTTTATACGAGAAAGTGGTGGAAGAAATGAAAGTGAGAACGTGGAGTTGGTATGTAACTAAGGAACAACGTTGTGGTGTCTTCAATTTTCAAGATTGGTTATGGAATCCTAAGGGTACTTGGAGCTTGAGTTGTGATAATTACTTGGAGGTTTGAGTTGTAATAGTTGAACAGATTTCATCCTCTGGTTTATTCTATAGGAAATACTAGGTGATTGTGGATAGGTATTACTCATACCTCTATAAACTGCTCTTTATGAAATATAAGTGTGCCTTCTATTGATAAAAAAAAAAAAAAAAAATTGATAAATTTATTATGGACACGGCTAAATAAACCCCCGGTTCTCCTATACACACCCCAACTACTAAACGCACCCCATTAAAAATATAATTATTTTAAAAAATTACTATATATACCCCAAGTTTAGACAATTATATCCTTTTAAAAATTAATTTAAATTAAAAACAAAAACAAACAAAAAAATAGCAAATAATAATGAATCTCTCACCTGATCTCAATTCTCTTCGTACACGTTCAGAAGAAGAGTATGAGCAATTCCTAATTTTCCAAGAAAGAAGAACCACGCATTGACAGAATCACAAGCCGAATACAGTGAGAAAATGTATTCTTCTTCATCTTTACTTCATTTTTTGTAATTTTCTACCTTTATTAGTTCCTGGGGTTCCAATTTTAGGGTTCAATTTTGTGAAATTGGTGTTTTGAAGTATTTTTAATGCAATACATATTATAGTTTTAAAGTATGATTCCCATGATTTTGGGTAGTATGAACTTTAAAACGAAGCTTAATTTTGATTTCACATTCGTTTTGTTCGCGAAATGAAGTGAACTATTTGTGGAATTGCCTAAATCTGTTCTCACACATAGTTTTGTGATTTTGGGAATTTTGTGAACTGAAGTGAACTGTATGAATTTGTGATTTTGGTAATTCTGATTTTGTGATTTTGGGAATTCTCACACTTTGTTATGTTCGCTCACAAACTGTTTGTGGAATTGCCTCTCCCATTCGTTAGCTCCATTGAAGCAAATAACTGTTTATTTACTCCTAAGAACACTCAAGGGTATTCTACTGGTGAATTTTATGTCTTGGCTTCTTTTTTTTTAATTTTAACTCATTTTACCTTCATGATTAAAGGTTTAAGCTCACCACTTCTTCTAATTTTAGGTGCAAAAGAGAGAGAAAAGGATTCATTTTTTTAGCCCATAATTGGAATCTCGAGCCTTTTTTAGTCCATGAACGGTTAGAAAAGAGATTCAATTTCTGTTCAAAGTTGGAATCTTGATTATCACAATGTATTCATGATTTTAGTATCATCTTTATAGCTTGATGTACAATTATCTATGCAACAACGAAATGTTGTTTTTTTCCAGTGAGCACTTCACTGTTTATTCTAATGTTGAACACATAGAAGATCGAGAGGCGGTTAAGACATGATAAATACTGAAATTTGCATAACTTTTGACTTTGGGCTTAAATTTTTTTGCATAATACCTTTTCGGAAGCGGAACGACGAATCCGAAAGGACTCACTGCTATGCAGTGATATATAGGGTTCTGAGCCCGAATTCAAACGTTTTAGGACTGTTTTGACCATTTTTCTGTTTTCATCAAAAACTGTAAATTTTTATTTTAACTACTTTGAATGTCTTTTGATTTGTATGACTTGTTTATCACCTAAAATATGTGATTTGATGAAATTATATACTCAACTTCGGAAATTAAGCATTAATCAATTATCTATATATCTTTTGTACGAAGAGCGTTTGTCTTCTATGTTTTACTCCCGTATCATTTAATCTTATTGTTTGTGTTATATTCTGTTTTTGAGTTATTAAATGGGTCTCTGTGTGTTCTTTCTATTTTTGAGTTATTAGATACCAAGTTTATGCATGTTGTCATTCTTACTTTCGTTATATAAATGGGTTGTGACTCTTGCGCAGTGCTCTATTTATGAGTTTATTCATATTAACTTACTTTTGTCCTGATACAATATTTTTTTTTCTGGTTAATGGACAAGATGAAGTATGCTTTTGTCTTGTGGGTGTTTCTAATATTTGATTATATTATTCTAACATTTGGGGCAATCATCTTACTTTGCAGATGGATATTATAAGAGAAGTAGATTTTGCACAGTAAATAACGACTCTAAACCAAGTGTATGTTGAGCATGTAGAGCCTCCACCATAAGACGAGGCACCACAAGAGGAAAAGCAACTAGAAGTGGATAGGCTTAGAAGGGTGTTCTTCAGAATCCGTCTTTGTTACTTGGCTTCAAGTGTCACTTTGCGACAAAGATATGGATCCGTCCATGCATCAATTTCTTCAGGAGGTCACATGCCCACAAGTAGTTGTCCTCACGCTCAGATTTCATGTAAACAAATGCAACTAAAAACGTCATACTTGTAGAGGTCACTCCAACTATCTCAAATAATGGCAATTTGTAGCGATTGGTCTTGTACGTACAGTCCATCATCAAGACGTCAGGAAAAGCACGTAGTAATGCCACACTTTCTGGATGAGCAAAGAATAAGTCTTTCACAACATTGGTCATCTCACATCGCCGATGATGAAATGAGTAGTCATTTTCCTTCAACTTTTGCATAAGATATTGTAGTTGTGATGCGCCCTTATGCTCAACGACTCTATGCTTTTTACGACAATTATAGACAGTCCTGATTGTGGCAGCATTATCCTTCCACTCCAGCCCTAATCCTGCCAAGATATCTCTAGGCCGAGTGTTTGCTTTGGACAAATTTTGTACATATTCGTCTTGCTCAGGTGTTAACCGACCAAAAAAAGAGTGACCCTCCACATGTCTTCCTGGAGGATGGTTATGTGTGGCACGTACAACCTCTAATTTCCAGTGACCATATGCATCAATTTGGTAACCTCGTAATTGAAATTGACAATCGCACTTCTTACTCCCTGTTTTTTTCCTCTTATTTTTACTCGTATCCAACTTCTCAACTCCCAAAATCTTTTTTTTGGGCTCACGGCAGACACCACTTCGTTCACAGGCTAGTATAACACGAGGCCGCCTCGAATTCGCATCATTATCGGACCGTTGAACAATTATAACCATTTTTTCCCGTCTTCCCGCCTCTCGAACCCAATCAATCATCTTCTCCTTTGATTCAAAAATTATATTTGTAGTGAATATATCAGTATAATCAGTAATTAGATGATCATTTGATACCTGTACATAGTGAGAAAAAATCTATTAAGATCTTCCAAAAAAAAGAAAGAAAAAACAGCAACTTTAGAAAACATTAAGTTTGCCCTGTATGAGTTTATACGTTTATCATACATGAGGCAATGCAATATTTTAATTTTTTAATCATCAGTTGATTTAGATGTTTGGAACTTCGAGAACAATTAACATTACCTACGAACTACAATAGTTGATGTCTAATCTTGCCATATTGTTGTTTTTTATGCAGACATTCATTTGAAAACAAAAATTTATTATATTCTATTCTTATCAAGTTGTTAGTTCTTTATTGATACTTTGATAGACAAACACATACATATGCATAGTTGCATAAAACCGATAAAAAAAAGCGTAGTTGCATAAACATAAAACATATCACGCCGATTCGTCGAATGCAAATTGGACAGAATCCCACGCTCACTACTGATCATTCAATATAAAAAGTTCAAGTTTACTTACATTTGTGTAATCATTCGTGTTGTTTGGATCCATTAATTAGACACTATAAACTTGAATCAACTTGTCCCCTGACCTCAATGAAAATAATCCAGGAATTTGGGTTCTAGGGTTTTAGGAATTTAGGAATTAGGAATGTATTTATCTAATGAAAATAAAATAAATTTAACTCTTAATTAAAATAGTTATAAAAGGGCAATTTTGATATTTAACTTAAGACTATTTTTGTCAAAAAAAAAAAAAAAAGGGGTACGTATAGGAGAATCGGGGGTTTGTTTAGCCGCTGCCATTTATTATTTTAATCAAAACCAAACTGAAAAATCAATTCCAGTTGATGTTGCTCAAATAGTTTAGAATACCTAAAAAAAAATGGACTGTAATATTACATAAAGAGCATGTTTTATTTAACTATTCCCTGGATCCTGTTTGGCTAAACTTATTTAGAAAGGTTTTGATTACCCAAAAGCCCAAAAAAGGAAGGGTTTTTTTTTTTTTTACCAATTTCTTAAAATGTCAAAAAGCAATACCACTTTTCCAAACTCAACCCTTAAAAAGTTATTTTATACTAAAAATATTAATAAACAATTCTTAAAAGCTATACTCAAATATATTAATAAACAATTCATTTCATAAAAAATATACCATTTTGAAATGGGTAATCAAAATTGGGACGGACGGAGTATTTTTAGGTTTAATTGCAAATAAAATCACCACTTTTCCGCGACTTGCAATATAAGCTAAACTTTTGAATTTTGACAAAAAAAAAAAATCATCACTTTCGTATGTGTTAGCAATTTAAACTTCGAACATTTTATCCCTTGCCCGAAAGCTAACGTGTACAAATAAATATACAATCATCATCTCAATATGTATCCACATCCACTTCATTAATTATTTATAAAAATAATAAATTAATTTTAATTACAAATTAATATTATAAAACTATAAATAAATTTATAATACATATAAATATTAAAATAGTTAGTCATATTTTAAGAAAATAAAAAAATATTTAATTATATTTATAAAATTCAAGAATGTATAATATATTTTAAATAAATAAAAAATTAAAATCTAACCAATTTAAAGTATCGCCAAATAAAAAAAATAAAACTAAATATTTTTTTAATTAAACAATAAAAGAACTTTCTTCTTATATTATCAAATTCAAAATCTCCCAAAAATCATTTAAGCAATTATCAAATCCAACCCTAAATTAAACCATAGTTTATCCTCCTTTCTTATCTTCACCATCCGACCACGTCATTCCACCTTTTCGTTGCCAACACACATCATCAGACATGGATTAAATTGTTTTCTCTTGAACAATTACAATATCAATCTATTCAGAAATAGAACAAATTTTTTCCCACACTGTTTTTAAGATTGTTACCTTCAATATTGCATATCTCTAATCTTTACCTCGATCCAATATCTTGAACTTGAGATTTGCAAGGAATGGGTGGAGAATGGAGATAGATATGGAGAAAACTATCTACAGAGTTGTCGATATACCGTATGCTTGGGGATGGAGAACTGAAAGGGATTGGGGGTTAATTTAATTTATTTTCATCAATTAATTATAGGATAATATAATTGGAGTTGAGATCTTTTGAACGTGTATTGTGAACTGAAGTTTGGACATTTTAATTTTTAATTGAAATTTGGTTTTTAAAATTATTCCAAACGTATTCAAATTATTTATTTTAAAAAAAATATTAGTTAATTATTAAAATTTTCAAAAGCAAGTATTTTAATTTTAAGATATATAATTTTTTTTATATTTAAACTAATTTATTTTTTTAACAATTAATGATGTGGATGCTTACTAAGATGTTGATTGTGTACTTATTTGTACACATCAGCTTTCGCAAGGGACAAACTGCCCAAAGTTTAAATTGCAAACAAATATTAAAGTGATGATTTTTTTTGCCAAAGTTCAAATGTTTAGCTCATATTGCAATTTGCGGAAAAGTGGTGATTTTATTTGCAATTAAGCGTATTTTTTAAATAGTTTATAAATTGCTAAATTGTTTGACTAATACAATTTATAAGATCTTTGAAAATTTGTAATAAATATTTTTTAAATTTTAACATAAAATAATTTTATTTTATTTTATATTGAGGTAGAGGCGGATGAGAGGGGAAAGGGTGGGGTGGATCCATGGTGGGGTGGGAGGTTGGAGATGTAGGTGGTTAAGAAAATAAGTTGAGAAATTTCAATTATTTTTTTAATGTTTATAAATTGTTAAAAGTTTATTTTATGATCTTAAACAAATAACTTATTTATGATATTAAATAATCTTATTTTGTTAGCATCCTCACTATCATGTGGTAACTGATGATAGGCCATGATCAAAGTTTGTTGTCAGGTAACGGATGAAAGCAATCCCCAGTGGTCATCTAATGAGGCCGTTTAAACATTAAATGAAGTTGCATTTAATTTGAAGTGAGATTTTAGATGATAGTATAAATTGTCTAAAATTATGAATAAATCCAATGATTATTTTGGGGCCCTTGATGATTATTAGCTTTCTATTTCGGTGTACCTTGTGATTTTTAAGGTGGAATGTATAAAGTAAAATGTATTGTAAAGTAAAAAAATAAAATCTCTTATCATACAATGATAAATGGCACATATATGTAGTGTAATTAATCACATTTATCAGTTCCATTTTAATTACACTTTCTATGTATTCCTCTCCCTCGTCCACTAAAGTATATAAAGTAAGAGTATTTTAGAATATTGTGATCAATTGATAAATTAAATAATTATTTGTGAATATAAAATCTAACAGAATATGAAATAATTAAGTAATGATTGAATTGTAAAAAAAATATATATATTGTAAAAAACCGTCTAAACATACTTTTAATGGACAAAGGAAGTACCATTTATCCAAGTGTTGTCATAGTAGATGTTACATTATTGTGTAACGGGAGATTTCTTGTCGAAAAATTCTTCTATTTTCATTTCCATAGCACTTTCCCACCACACATCAACTAACACAAGCAAGAGAGAGAGAGAGAGAGAAAGAGAGAGGAGAGAGAACACAAGTGTTGGCATTATAGAGGAAGAGGCAGTGGCATCATATCCTGATTGTATAAATTGAATTGGGGCTTCCTTTTCTTCCATGTGTGCAGGTCAGTGAATAGAAATACAAACAAGGAAGCATGTAATTTTGCAACTAATCATACACAAATTGCTTCCACCTGACCTGAGCCTTTACCAAAATCTCATTTGCCAGTTAGCCAACAAAGGGCAAAATCACCCTCAAACTTTGCAATTCTTTTCATAACACATTCCACAACATACCTCTCTCTCTCTCTCTAAATATACTTCAACCCTGACAGATATTGTTGTCTTGAAATCATATACTGACCCAACGAATATATAACTCCCAGCAGCCCTAAAATCTTTATCTTTATAATATCCGTCATTAAAACCGACGGTAGGTTTAGGGGTATCGTCAGCAACGGTCTCGAGTCTACCTGTTTCGTAAAGCTCCAAACAAACCGGTTGAAAAGTATATGGCCCGGGAATGTTAGGATAAGGAGGGCCAGATTCTTGACCGCAAAGATCCAGTCGGGCCCACCAATATCAACGCCCCATCCCGTATTTCCATGCCATACGTCTTCCCATATACTGTACAACGAAGTCAACACTAAGTAGCCAGAGATAGCCATTGTAACAGGGAAGTACCTCTGCTTGTCACCAAATCCAGCAAAGAAATCTGAGTCTTGATTAAGAAGCAGTAGAATAGGTGCTAAGAAAAATATAGCACGATTTGAACCCCCCGTTAGATGCCCATTCAAGATCAAGCATATTGCAAAACACATCACAGTAGCAACGTTACCAACTGCGGGCATCCAGGCTCCCTCAGCAGCCATTCGCTTGATTGTAAAAGTGGGCATAGTCGAAGCCCTTCGTTGCTTCATAAATCTCAGCCTTGGAGGAACGATAGCTGAACTACCTTCACCTGATTGACTGTGTCTAAGCCCGCCTCTTTCTGCAAACTTTTCACGCATAAGTGAAGCTAACTCAAATTTTATCTCGAGTGCTATAAGCATAAAGATTGCTGCGTATAAACCGAGAAGAGATGTCCTTGCTCCCTCAATAGCAAGTAGTGTAGCAATCTTGCTATCCTCTTCATCTTCACTCTCTGCTAGCCAACTCTTGTTAATTCTCACCTGGCCTTCTAGTAAATATGTCACGGGAAAGAGGGCAACGATGAGAGCAAACACCCAAGGTAGAAGCTTTGTGCTAGAAGCAGAAGGTAGGTGAGTGAACACCACAAATACAGAAGTACAGACCATGGTGACGATAATGAGGGCATGCAAAATGGCTGCCTGAAGAAAGTACTCCGCAGAGATGTAAATTCCTAAAGCAAATCCCACAGAAATGGCATAAAATGTCCTCAACTCTACAATGTATTTTATGGGAATAATAGAGGTGACACCAGCTAGAGTAAGAAGGATTGCGGCGATAAGCAACCATGACGGCCAAGTTGGTTTGGATGCCATGAAACCATATATGGAAATGTCATCTGTAGATTGATGTGCAGATCTGATTAGGTCAGATTGATAAGTCCATGCAAGTGGAATTGGTGGCTGCATCAGAATGAATAGAAAACCAGTTGCTACGACCAAAACCAAGTATCTCTTAGCAGTCTGCAAAACGAAAATAAACAACCTTTAGTTAGTCATAATTAAAATGAACTCCAACAGATATGCTAATCAGCAACGGGCTCCTAATATTAACAGAAAAGGCTACTCCTTGAGTATGTAACATAAGGAATCCTTAGGGTTATTCGAGTTAGCTGTAACAGGTATCACACTCCATGAGCATAATCGACGTAATGTGTTGAATAAATGTTCCACAGAAACATATGGATGGGTAGTAATGTTTTGATCCTATTAATTTGTAGAACAAGAGAGAAGTTGAATCTAATAGCTCTCAATCAACCTTATTTAACAGAGAATTTCAGAAAAACTGTAATTGGTAAGGGTTGATCAGAATGAAAATCAAGCTGATGAAAATTAGCAATACCTTGAATATTATATAAAATTAATAATGAGTGTGGCACACAATTGATCATGGTGATGGAATAAACATAAATATGCCTTAAAAGGGAAACAAAGAACTGTACCATGACATGGGAAAAGTGTAATGCAACAATCGGAATGCAAGCTAAGCCGGTCAAGACAATGCAAGAGCCTAAATGCAAGCCATCAGATGGAGGCCTCCCATTCCACCACTGAAGAGTGTCAAAGATTGTCTCATGACAAAACCAGACAGATAAAGCAACTACACCGGCATGTGCATAACCTTGCCAAGGTTGCATCTTTGATGCTGATTTCGATTTGTCCCTGCAAGATAGCGGAACACATTAAGTTTTACTAAAAAAGTTTCAACATTAGAAATATAAAAAAGGTTTAATCATTACTTGTAGAGCAGCAATGGAGGAGATACAGCTAACAATAGAACAGCTGAAACCCACAACACTGCCTTCGACGCCATAAAAAGCATTGATAGCTTTGAGGAATACAGACAAATGAGAACCCAAACTGCCTTAGATCCAATTCTCCTGTCCACAGAAAGTCTCCTTACAATGGCCAAACCAGCAAAAGTAGTCATGACAACCATATAACTAGGATACATCACATCATCATCCATCCCAGAATAGTACACATTCGAATAGTTAAAAAACTTATTCTCAATATAGCATAGCAACAATGCATGGCCCAACAATCCAGCTTCAGTCAGGAAACGGAACTTTGGTGGAAGAACAGCTAAACCTGGAACCGCCATAGCCAGGATCACACTACCAACTATAATCTTACAAAAGGATTTCAATGACATGCCAGCTATCCAAATATTAAGGTCCCAATAGTTGTGCATCATGAACCAAGCAACCATCAAGCTCCCTAACACAACAAACATAGAGTATGATGACAGACTTTTCTTTGTGAAAAACCGAGCCAAACAATATCCAGCTACTGATGGGAGTGGAATGAACTGTAAATGAAGAACAAGAGACTGTCAGTGGTAAACCTTAAAGTAATACAACATACAACATAACGAGTAATGTGGCACTACAAGGTAAAATGATACGCAGGATCTGCTTAATTAGCTATTACTATTATTGTTAGTCTTTAAAATTATGTTAGGTCTTTTATTTATCCGGCAGGTCGGACCAATTGATAGAGTTAAGACGATCGAGATAACGGAAATACGGAATTATATAAATAAAATCCTCAAAACGAGGCTCCTCAAAAGAGGCCACAGGGATAAATCCCTGCCACAGAGAATAATCTCTGCCCACAACCGAAGTTGCCACAATAAACTGATCATAAGATGCCCTAAATTCTGGAAAACAACTTACTTAACCCTAACTTAAGCCCTAAGAAAATTAAGCCCATGGGCTATTTATTTAACTGACTAAATAAAAGACCTAACATAATTTTAAAGACTAATAATAATAGTAATAGCTAATTAAGCAGATCCTGCGTATCATAAAAGAGCGTTTATAACTTCTGGAAATAATGCGCAATTATTTCTTTTATATTTTCTAATTTAGAAAAGTGCAATATGGCAAATAGGGATGAGCCAGGCAAAAAAAAAAAAAAAAATTCAACCTAATTAACCAATTTTCTTTCAAAATACTAAATGACAAAACACATAGGTGACAAATGGATCGATCAAACATATGCCCGGAATTATTAGATTATGCTTCTGTGGGATGGGGCAAGTCTTGATGTCAAAATTGGAAATCCCAGGGTTGGGAAATAATGAAATCCTTATTTGTCATGGGACTTCATAGGGTAGGATTGTAGTATTGTAAATGTTACATCAATGCAACAAAAGTAGGGGTAGTTATATCATTGTATTGAAAAAAGTTAGTATGATGTGCTGGGAATTGCAGAACTAACGATTGGTTGGGTGTACTGAATAAAGGATATGGGTGGAGTGCATAGGGATTTTACATCCATCTTTTGACTCCTAGCAGAAACAAATGATTGGGATTCTAAAATCCCAAATCCAGACTATCTAGGTCTAGTCAAACATACTGAAGATTGCTTTGGAGTTACCATGCTCGGATTTGTCAACAGTCCAAGCCATTTTTGTTATAAGATTTAAACCCAAAACAATCCCACCTTAGGACTGCCTACAACCCCCGTCTAATTTTTATTTTTCCAATACGCTCATCCAATCATTACATTCAACTTTGCACAATATAATAATACAACACCAACCTATTTTCCAACACTGATGCAACCTCCAAAATCTTAGCTTAAAAAGTCTCAAAAAACATACATTTCACTTTCATCAGGATTTCCATAACCCAAGATTTTAAAGTTTAGATTTCTCACACACCTTGATCCCACAACAAGCATAGCTTAAAAAGGAGGGTCTTGGCTACCACATATCTGATAAAATTTTAAAATCAACTGCAACATCTCTGAAGTTTCGTTTGATGCCTAGGTATTTATCCAAATACACCACTATTAACAGTTCATTTGCTTCATGGATTTCTAGGCATGGAAAGTTCAGTCTGCCCCTAATAATGAGTATATATATAGTGAATTTGTAGTTACTATACACCCATGAGTTACTAATAAGTCTTATACTCAAAGATAGAAACTGTTACACACTATTACGGAATAGACTGATATATCTCATAATAAAATATGTATTACTACTATAGATGGTGACTATTAAAGCGGCAAAAAGAACATGAAGATTTTATGTGGTTATTTTTTCAAGAATTAAATGGATAACCCTCTTACGCTAACCCACTTCTCCAATATAATAGTCCACAAAATCAACGCTAGCAACCTGATAATATCAACATTTATTGGAAACTCGTGTAACTAACTTTTCTAGGGCAACAAGTAAACATACGACACCATTGGCAAATAGGAAAACACTCAGACAAACACATAAATGACAGATGGAAACAAAAATATGCTCAGTTTAGTAATGACACTTCTTTTCAGCATTACACAAACAGATAAACAATCAGGGCCTGTGGAAGCTATTACAGGTAATGGCAAGAAGTTATGACAATTTTCACACACAAAAAGGGTACCTTAAATAAGAAATAATAGTATTGGATAACATAAGTTGTATGCAATTGGACACACACTTCGTACCAGTATGGGAAATCCCACAACAATCGCTCCAGCGGCACTGACAATTATGGCCACAGCAGTGAAGGCCAGTGAGCTTAATTCATCGGAAACCATACCGAGAGCATAAGTACCAGAAGCAACTGCGCCTCCAAGCATTGTAATGGTTACGAGCAGATAACTCAGTGGCGGTGGAACATGAATGTACCGCCCAAATGAATGGAAAACAACTCGAACCTCCAGGCAAACAACAACAATTACCAATGCCACAGCACCATTGACAAAACGAATGCTCTTCAACTGGTTCTCGTTCTTAGTAACCCACCACAATGCCCCTCTGGTAGATGCATACAGTTGAAACAAAAAAGGAACGAAGAAAAGGAGAAACAAATCACAGATAGCAGCACCAGATGAAAGCATCACCAAATAGTGCGAAGCAATGTGGAATAATAAAGGGACGAACAACAGACTCAATGTGTGTACACAGCTCTCAAGCTGCCCGAGAATTAAACTATCATCAGGAACCTCACCTCCATAGTAATTCCCTTCTTGCTTCAATTTGAACGAGGACACACGAGGAACTGAGTAAAGCCAGTAGAAAATGCAATTAAAAATCATGAGATAGTAAGCCGCATTAGACATACCAACTGCAGAAACAGTTGCCCAAGTAAAAAGTGAAGAAGCGATGAGCGGAACACAGGCAAACAGGACGCGTTCGAGAGCAAGCACAATGGTAGGATACTCGATTTGTATCCACTTGAACTGTAGCGAAACCCAAACTCCGATTAAGAAATTCGCCAATGCACAAGTTAAGGCAGCAAGGAGGGCAAGGGAAATGTAATTGAAGGTGTAGTACAGAGAAGAGCTGAAGAAGAACGTTATCTGTGCCGCGATGAGGGAAAACCAGACAGCAAAGAAGGAACCGGATTTGAAATTGAGAGAATCGAGGATGTAAGCAATCATTAGTCCGACTACAAGGGTGGCGACGACCGGTGTGCCGCCGAGGTCGAGGAGGAAGGCGGCGGATGGGACGAGCGCGATGGCAATTCTGGCATTGTGGACAAATGAAGAAGGGGCGAATCGAGAATTCTTCCCGGCGGAGCTACTCCGGCGGCTGTTTCCGGCGTAAGAGAAGGAGGTGGGAGGGCTAGGGTTAGGGTTTTGGTCGCCGTTGTAGGAGGAGGAGGTGGCGAAAGAGGGGGCGCTGGATGAGGAGGGTATGTAGGGGCGGAAAGCCCGAGGCTGGAGCTCCGGCGGCAGCATATTTGCCGGCGACGGTGAACGATTTTTGTGATCGGATCGGAGTGAGTGAAAGAAATGGAGTCAAAGTCTCAGCTACGAAGATTTTAGAGAGAGAGAGAGAGATCAGGGGCATAATTGGCATTTCAGCTCTGTCATACGTGATGTGTTTGAGAGAACGGGGGCCGTCGATTGGTTTCAAGTGGGGCCATCCTCAATTTTGACGAATCACGATTCGCTCTCTGATTTTCATCAAGTCCTCGTTTCTTCTTCTATAATTCTTGAGAAAAAGGAATTGCATTAGTAATTTATTTCTTATCAATACACCACCCAATAATGTATTTTTACAGCATTTATTTTATTGAAATTATATTTAATTTGGGAGCAACACACTTGTAAAATATTTCACGATGTGTAAATTAAGCCAGTGTTAAATATTGAGGGTCAATTTTGATCGATTACAAGTTACACCAGATCAAATAAGTTTTCTGAAAGAAAAAAAAAATTGTGTCAAGGTAAAAACTAAAAATTTGCTTCCAAGTATATTACGATAGTATGTGTTATTGTAAGAGTGATTATATGTTCCTAACTCTTATAACAACAAATATTTATCCTTATAACAACTATAAATATGTGTTTTTTAATCTATTTTTCATCTTTTTAAATCTTTTTTTTTTATTACAGGTTGATACTGATTTTGTTCATGTAATAGTACACCCTTCTCCATACAGTAACACGTTTGTGTTCTTATAGTATCACATTTTTAATATCTTACATGTGTTACTATAAAGATAAATATTTGTTTATATAAGAAAATAAATATTAATATTTGTCGTTAACACATGTTTGACTTTATAATAACACAACCTGGGAGTGAACATTCATATTTTAGCGCGTACACATCTTTCTTCACATAACAACACTTTTTACTTTTTTTATAGTAACACATTTTTAAATATCTTACATGTATTATAGTAACACGCATTTGTGTTACGATAATAGATTTTTGGGCTTAGAGTAATACAACCTGCGAACAAACTTTTATATTTTTGTGTAAACTCATCTTTCTCCCTATAGTAACATATTTTTATTTTTATAATAAAATATTTTTAAAATATCTTACACGTGTTAATATAAGGAAAAAAATATTTATTTATGTAAGAACAAATAAATATTTGTGCGAATTCAATACTTGTTCTTATAGTAACACACATTTTACGCTTACAATAACAAATATTTGTCTATATAGTAACACAATTTGGGAACAAACCTTTGAATTTTAGCTTTGCGGGAGTTTTTGTAAAGACTCGCCCAATCCCACCAGGATCCGCTGATCTTTCACTCTATATATTTACGGTTGAATATTTTATATGAGTGTTTGTCTTAATTTGGATGTTCATATTATCCTTTTACTTTATAAAGAATATATTCTCGTTATTATTTTAAAGTTCAAGAGTATAAGTCATTTATCTAGAAATTTACAAATAAAAAAAAACTACAATAAGTTTAAGAGTAGGTCTTCTTTGAATGGAGTTGTTGTTATTCGAGCCAAGCTAAGCAGAATACTTGAAGTACGAGATCGAGTCGAGTTCTGATTGGCTTGATAATATTAACGAGTTAGAAATAGAGCTTGACTTGCAAACGAGCCTAAGAGGTCGAGTCGAGCCGAGCCTTATGAGCCTCATGTAATTACAAGAATTTTTTTTAACTATCAAGCTTAACAAGTCGAGCTTGAGCCGGCTCGTTAGTAAATCGAGTACTTCATGAGCTCGAGTTTGACCCTTTTGACAATATAATCGGGTCATGTTTGAACTTTAACAAGTTTAGCTGCTCCTTCTTTATAACAACTCTACCTGTGAATTTGGCTTTACATGAACTCTCTTTTTCAAGTATCATTGTCATGTATACACACTATTACTGTTATGCAAATCCACTACCAAAGTTTAAATTTTTTTTTATTTTTAGTGATATGCATAATAGTGGTAATGTGTATACCTAACATTTATACTTGAAAAAAATCGAGTTCATATGAACTCAAATTCACACAAGTTTTTGTCTAAGGTTAAATATAAACATCTCGCATGCATACACAATTTTAATTCTATTTTCTAGTGAATTAGCTAAAATAACGAACAATAATGATTAATAAAATAAGTTTATATAGAGAATTCGACGTGTCGTATTATCAATTTAAATTATATTACATGATAAATTCATTTAAAGTATTATACATAAAGCTTAGTTGGACTTCATGCATTGGATTAATGACTTTGCAGTATTAAATTTGTGTGTCCGTTTATTTTGATTCGCCAAATGATAGTCGTATTCGAGAATCGGACAAGATCGCACCCTAACAACTTAACAAGGAGTGGATGCAAATTTGATATTGTATCATAATATTTTAAAAAGAATATGTGCATCATGGGTGACAATTTTTCAAAAAATAAGAAAATATTTTCTAGATATACATGATACATCAAACTTAACCGTCTCCGCAACAGCTGATGAGGGAAAACATTAGGTTTAATACATTAAATTAATTGCTCATTATAGAATTTTATTTACTACAAGTATCCCAATTGTTGCAGAAACATTGTAACTTTGTGATAATCTCACACCCTGTATAACAAAAGAAGAATACATTAATAAAACAAAAAGTTCAATTTCCTTGCATAAATATATTTATTTGTGAGCTTGATTTAAAATTTTCAATGAAAATGTTAATGTGTCTCTCTTTTTTCTTTACACCCCGTAGTGAAAAAGTCATGTTAGAGGAAAGGTTGTTTGAATAATGGTTAAATTGTTTTTTTTTTTTTGAAATAAAGAGGACATAAAATAATTATTGATTGAGAAATTAATAATTGGTTGGTTAACTTGTTAAGTGATTCTTATTACTAGTACAAAGTATGATAAGGTGAACGGATCTTATCTTATTCACATAAACCATCACTAGTCATGTTCACTTTTATTATCACTCCCATTGATAAATTATGAGCCTAATACCCCCTTAAATTAAAATCAATTGCCAAAATAGTTGTCTTAAAACTCAAAAGTTAAAAGCAAGATTCATGCGTACTTTGAGCAATCAATGGAAGGGCTGATCTTGTGAGGAACGTTAACACCACATTGATTAGGGAGACGGGCGACCTTGTCGCGATTGACGCCAGTGTACGAGGAGACAAGGGATTTCAAGCAGCGGCATATGCTCTGCTTATCGGACGGGGTCGTCTGGGCAACATTGTGGAGACGTTTAACGCCTTCACAACAGCTGCCCAGAGGACCTTGATCGATCACGTAAGGCATGCATGAGCCCGACATACGAAATCACCATGTCGCATCCTATCGCTGCCTCACCTTTTGGTGCAACCACCATGATTAACATGGAGGCGATGAGGAGCATTGACTTTGTCATCATGGCTATAGGTGTTCAAAGTTTCAAATATGAGAAAAGAATAAAAGGGGAGTGGTACTTCTCAAAATTGGGTGTATAGTTGTTTAAACATGTGGAGAAAAGCCTCTTTAGTGTGATATTTATATAGAGATCATGTACTATATACATATAGAGTAGATAAAGGCTTAAAATGTGCTTTTTTTTAAATCAAAATTGATTTTTGTTCTAATTAATTTTGTTATAGAATTTAAAATGACAAATGAATTTTTTTTTTTATCAAGAAAATAAAATATATTAATAAAGAGTATAAAGTGTACTCAACCCTTTACAGTAATTTTGCTTCAGACTCCTCATCAACATCACAGCTATAGCAGTTGAAATCACAAGTCATTCCCCTATAAAATAGACAAATGAATTTGAAAATCATAAAATTATAAAATAGATTATTTAGGTATAATTGGATAGAAATTGAAATATTTTTTATGCTGCCACATAAAATTTATTGAACAATAGATGTAAGGGAATATTTACAGAACCCCTTTCAATTTTTTATTTTTTTTGAAAATTGCATTTGATTTCATAGATATTATAGTTTTTAATGTAAATTGAGGAATTCCGTTAATTTATTTATTTATTTTGGACTTTAATTAATGAGAGTTTAGAGTCATAAAAGTTGCGCCGTAGTGGTACGATTTATAATAATAATTTATTGCAATTGAAGTGGAATAAGTCAAGTGATTAAATTGCCACTGTCGACATCGTATGATTATAAATTGGAATCGTCATTTAACCGTAAAATAATTCAATAATTGTTGATTGTTATTATTCATATTTGAATGAATCCATAATAAATTGATAATCAACTAAATTAATAAAAAAAAAATAGAGTAGAAATGTAAATTACGAACTAACCTTGAAATTATCCGAAATTAATGTCTTCAGATATGGTCATAATTAAGATAAATTATGTATTCAAATAAAGAGGGGGAAATATGAGCAATATAAAATTCAAATTTATAGTACTAATAAAACAAAACGAAATAAGAAAAATTTTAACTACATTTACAGGTGGAAGAGAGGAATTCGTATTATAACGATGACACCGACTTTCAAATTACAGAATAACACTATCAGCTTGCAGTCAGGATTAATAAAATAGACTTATTCAAATAGTAAAAATATCACTACTTAAAAGAGTGCGTTAAACATTTGGCGGAAGAAGATTAACTAAATTCTTTTTATAATTATGGATGTTAGTTTTTTTTTTTTTTTTTTTTAGTTTATAGGAGAAATGTAACTTTATTTCAAGACTAGTTGTTTATTTATTTCAAATAGAACTTGCTATGTATATTGAGGGGCCACTTGATTAAAAAGACCTTTGGAAATAATATTGAAAATTAATGGAAGTAATTAATGAGAATAAAGAATGCAACGATCGTGGTTCATATTTCATATCGAGCGATGGAATTCAAATTTTGATTAAGTAGTTTTCATCCACTGTTTCATTTTTTATCACCTCAACAATTTTTGTTGAGTGATTTTAGGGTGCATTCAAGTGCATACACTTGGATTTTGTACCTAATTTGAAATTAATTTTGACCAAAAATTTAAAATTCGCTGGTCAGCCCAGCCCGACCAGAACTCGCGGGTCAGCCAAACCCGAGGAAAAATTTGCGGGTCTATCTTCGTCGCTTCTTTCTCCACCGAATGCAGCGATTTATCGACGGGCGATTCGAAGCCTTCTCTCTCCTCCTCTTTAATGGTGAACAAAAATCTCGAAGGTCCAAACATCCCTTTCAGCAAATCGATATCAACCACTTCCATATCCAATCGTGATTTGAATTCCGGTCACCGTTTCCACCGATAACCGTCATCAAATTGGAGCTAACCTCATGCAGAAGAAGAAGAAGAACTCCTTAAAGGAGATGGCGCCGCCGATGTAATTTTGATGGCTGAATACACGTCAAAACGTAGAAGAGCGTGCGAGGAGCGCGAATAGTGAAATCACAAAAATGATCATTAATGCAATCCCTAACTTGCTTAAACTGCGATCGCCGCCGCCTTCGCCCAATTTGTTTTGCTCAATTTGGATATACACCGATAGGATTCTCACTTGGTAACATTTGAGAAGTTAAAATTGAAAACTAAACTGGAAAATTATTATTGCAATAACTAGTAAATAATTATTGGAATATCACTGTTTAATATTTTGTTGAGTAATTCTTTGAGTATTTGTGATTATTACTTGGGATATTGGTGATTAAGTCTTCGGGTACTACTGAATAATTCTTGGGAATATCTTTGTTCAATGTATTGTTGAGTAATTCTTGGGGTATTGGTGATTATAATTTGTGGTATTGGTAATTATAACTTGGGGTATTGGTGATTAAGTCTTGGGGTACTACTGAATAATTATTTGGGATATTATTATTGAGTAATTTTTGGGGTACTGATGATTATAACTTAGAGTATTGGTGATTAAGTCTTGGGGTACTACTGAATAATTATTTGGGATATTATTATTGAGTAATTATTGGGGTATTGATGATTATAACTTGGGTTTTGGAGATTATAACTTGGGGTATTGGTAATATAATTTGGGGTATTGGTGATTATAACTTGGGTTATTGTTAATATAACTTGGGGTATTGGTGATTATAACTTGGGGTATTAGTGATATAACTTGGGGTATTGGTACGAAACGCGCGCGACTCATTTGCGACCCGGTTTGTTGCCAGGCCCGCGAATTTTGGTCTGGTTGGGTCTGACCCACAAGTTTTTAATATTTGGTCAAAATTAATTTCAAATTAGGATCAAATTCCACGTGGATGCACCCTAAAATTTGTCATATTTTTTTTGTCTCCACTTAATAATTAAGAAAACATAAAATTATTTACGGAAATTGTCAATATTGCTACGAAATTTCCAATAAAAAATTTTATAGCGGAAAGTGCCTACGAAATTGCATACAAAATTTTCTAATTATGTAAGTATTTTATTTCTTGTCTACAAAGAATTTGTCTTCATAATTTTTATAGTAAAATAGTTTATAGATAAATTTTTTGCAGGCAAATTGCTTGAGAATGCTTACATGATTAGAAAAATTTATAGGCATATCATAGGCAATCATATTATGATAATTTTTGTTGGAAAATTTCTTAAATAATTTTTTATTTTCTTGTATCAGATTCATGTATCCCATTTTTTGAATTGAAATTCGTAATTGTTATCGGTCCTAACTTAAGATGGGATGTGGAAGAGTCGTGATATACGTTACCAAAATTTGTCTCAATACAATTAAAACACAAGTTATATAAATGGACAACATGCCATTTAATGAAATTAATTGTAACACTTTCTGTTAATTAAAACGTCAAATGTGTTAAACATTATATGCTTTTTTTAAACAAACAAAACATAGAACAAAAATTTCAATATTGTCTAATTAAGTATTAATTAATTAATTAATTAATTAATTAATAAATAGGAGCCCAAAACGGCACGTAAAGGCACAACTGTTTTCAGCTGAGTGTTTAATGTCATATAAAATGATGAAGTTTTTTTTTTTAATGAAGTATTCCATAAACCAATTTCATAATAAAATTAGTTTGGTATTTTTAAATAATAAAATATAATTATACTAGATGTAGACCCACAAATTTCGAGGGATGAAAGAAAAATTATATACATATAACTAAAATTAGATTTAAATAGCTATATATTAAAAGTATCAGAATTTTATCAATTTAAAGTTTGAAAGATTATATAATTATTAATTTAAGGTCTGAAAGATTTTTTCTATTGATTTAGGGCCTGAAAGATTGAAAATTATCGATTCTAGACCTGAAAGATAAAACTATTACTTTAGAACTCACTCATTTTAAGACTGTGTTTGATCTCTAATGATTTCTTGTTATTGGACAATCTTTTTATAAATCATAGTTTAAAAAATATAAAAAATATATTAATTTCACGTGATTGAAAAAATAAGAAACAAAAGACATAACGAAAAAAATAATAATGTATATAAATAAAATAAGAATTTAGATTATACTATGTTAAACATGGTCTTAATATTCTTGAGTCTCAAATTGAAGGTTTTATCTTTTAGTCCAGAATTGATAGTTTTATATCTTTCGGATCCTGAATCGATAAGAAAAAACTTATAAGCCTTAAATTGATAGTTTACCATATTTTAGCCATGTGTTGACATTATTCCTAAAAGTATATAGTTGATGTTTTAAATTTTTAGAGAGAAATTAATAATAGGTGAATGAAGAAACACGTCTTCTCATTTTAATCCCAATATTGATTCAATAGTTATAATTAATATAATTTGGGGGAAGAAAGATGAAGTAAACTCATTTTCGACTTTCTACTATAATCATTATATGCAAAATTTCAAATTTGAATTTAAGATCTCAGTTTGACAACGACTTTTATTGAAATACAAAATCATATTCAATCTTATCGTAATAATATTTCAAAATAAATAAATCCAAATTATAATTATACTCCCTCCGTCCCAGCATTATTTGCACACTAACTTTATTTTCGTGTTTTAGCGAGCGCGTTGTTTATTAGTATTTGAAATGATAAAGTAACTTTTAAAGTAGGGTTTGATAGATCTATCTCTCCTCTATTATAAAATGACTTAAAAATTATTTTATCATTTTATATACTAATAAAAAACTCGTTCGCTAAAACACGAGAAAACAGTAAAAGAGCGAATAATGCTGGGACGGAGGGAGTAATAAATAAGTAAAATTTCTCGGAAATTAAGTTTAGTGATTTATGTGCTAAAATTTGTCACTTTATTTATATAGGTGTAAAAGAACATAGATGGTGGAGTTAGTGAAATTAGGTCATGTTAATATTAATAAAAAATAAAGTAAATAACAATATTAATGATAATACATGAGAAAAAGGATTAAGTGGAGAAGATCTTGAGAATTATCGATGGAGATGATTTATTTTAAATCTAATACCTAACTTAGAAATTAGGAAGAATAAAATTTGAAGAATTATAAATGATATGAATAAATTTTATATAATTTCAGTATATTTACAAACAATAAATTAATGAATGGGATTGAACTTTAAACTATAAATGATACTTTAAATATAATTTTTTCGATCAAAATTATAGAAATTGTATGTTAAACACTAATTAGTTATAATATTTATAATTATGGTCATCCATTAAACCACATGGTAATTTAAGTTAAGTCAAAAATTTCCTACGTTATGCAGTGCACGAATTAAAGGTCCACACAAAAAATAAAGGCTAGAATTTTGCATTTCAATTAAGGAATATCTATGAACGAAAGATTTAAGAATTGTTTTGCCTCCATCATGGAACACCAAAAATAGGGTCATGCCTAATCGAATGAATTGAAAAGTCAGACATTACAAAAAAAATCAGCAATCAAATTAATTCAACTATCAATTACTCCAAAGAAAAAAGGCACATAACAATTAAGACAATCAAATTATTCTGATACTGTTATATTAATATTATTCCGAACGTTTATATTAATGGTGTAATAAAAATAATTAATGTTTGTTTTAATTTTAGAACTATTATACTATTTATTAAATTATTGATTTAATTAAAAAAGGTTAGATTAGAACATCAATAAGATTTCTGAAATATTAGAAGTACACTATAATAATAAAAAGAACCCAAAAGTTCATATTAAACAAAAAAAGAACCGAACAAAGATCCGTAATCCAATATTGTTATATTAATATTATTCTAAACATTAAATTAATGGTGTAATAAAGATAATTAATGTTTATTTTAATTTTTGAACTATTATACTATTTATTAAATTATTGCTTTAATTAAAAAATTAGATTAGAACATCATTAAGATTTCTGATATATTAGAAGATCACGATATTAATAAAGAATCGAACAAATATCCGAAAACTTAGCAACGACAAAATGAACTTACGAATGACGATTACAACAATTTCAAATAATAAACAAAAAAGGATCGACGAAAGTTCCGGAAAAAACAAAAATCAAAGCCGTGAATAATATCATTTACAATGATTGAGATACAAAAGAGGGTACAAAATAATCATCATGTAAACGATGATATGTTCAAATAAAATTACACATGAAGACTAAACTCTAGAAACAAATGAGCAAATAAAAAAATACAATTATCGTCCTAAAAATTGATCGGATGGAGACCCACGACAAAAGAAAGCGAAGCTTCATAATGGACGAAGCTCCAAAAAACCTGCAAATAAAGAAAAAAAATAGGCAGAAGAAACGAATGATGAAATGGGAGATGCAAGATGACAATTTATAGATGAAAGGAATGAAAAATGGACGAACACGATCAAAAAACTAAAAAAATCAACGGAAGAGATCACTTTGCAATAAATGATTAAATAAGAGAGGCTCGTTCTTGAAAAGAAGGCATCCAAGTCATGCCACATAGACAAAGAGAGGTTTGGCTATATAAAGGTTATGATTAAAAAAATACTATTAGTTTAACAATAATATTGTATAATATACAACTAATACTATTTTGAGTTGTGCTTTCATTGGAAAAAATCATGAAATTATATATTAAATTCTTAAACTTAAATTTTTATTTTAGGGTATAACAGTACTCATCCAATGAGTGACCTAATTAAATACTTTTGTTGTGGGTGTACTCGTTCAGTGTCCGTCGATTAAGGAAGATAAGCTAGGGTAAGTTTGGTAGTTTGTGGTGTGCGTACTTATCATATGATATGTGTACTCATCATATGTGTGTGCTACCCATAGATGTGAGTTCATATAACCTGGGCCTTTCCATTTTCTTGCTGGAAAAATGCAGTAAAAGGGCTGAAAAGTGGGTCTAAACTAAAGTAATGGGCTAATTATACATGGAAGTAAGCCCGTTTAATTTTCTGCTGGTTCCTTCACAGAAGTTCCTTCTAAAGTTGGTTAGGAGTATTTTGCAAATAATATAAGTTTAAGATAATAATTTATTTTCAAAACCTCTATCATAATTAAAAAAAAAAAAAAAGGTGATTTTCGTTGTAAATTATAAGCGTAAAATAGAAACACCGGTTTGTTTATCCAGTTCGCCGATAACGACTACGTCTGGGGGCGTACCAAACCAGGAGTTTTCACTAATATTTCCGTGTGTATACAATACTGAGTACATGGATCTATATAAAATAGAGAAACCCTAATCTAAACCTAAAGTCTATTTAGGTTATGAAGCCCATTAGCAATGTACACACCAAATCTTCTAGATTTTGTATGTTAAATCTACTGGATTTATAACACTCCCTTGGACATTATGACATGACGTATATGTCTCGTCCGAAAAACTCCACATGCTAGGTAGCGATAAAAATGTTTAGCTAGTGAGGAATGCAATTTATTGATCTTCCGGATCTAATCTTCTAGATTATTTCGAGGTTACCACTCCCCCTGAAGAGAACAACCCCTTAAGCTTTCGCATCCCGATACCATGAATATACTTCTCAAAAGTAGAGGTAGGTAGGGATTTAGTGAACAGATCTGCTAGATTGTCACTAGGTCGCACATTTTGTATGGTAAGTACGCCACTCTTTTGGACTTCGTATGGGTAGAAATTTTTTGGTGAAATATGTTTCGTCAGGTTTCTATTGACGTACCCATTACTCATTTGTGTGATGCAAGCTGCGTTGTCTTCAAATATAGTGGTAGGGGATGTATCGCCTTTATTGATACTACACGAGTCACCAATGTGTTTTACCAATGATCTCAACCAAACACGATCTCGTGAAGCTTCAAACAAAGTTATTATCTCTGAGTTGTTTGAAGATGTGATAACCATAGTTTGTTTAACCGATCTCCATGAGATTGCGGTACCACCACATAGAAAAATGTAACCAGTCTGGGACACGACATTGTGGGGATCAGATAAGTAGTCAGAATCTGCATAACCTACCAAGGTTTTATCTTGATTCCTAGGGTAAAATAATCCAAGATCTTGAGACCCTTGGAGATGCCGTAGAACGTGCTTAACACGATTCCAATATCTCCTTGTAGGAGAAGCGCTATATCTCGCAAGCAAATTAACTGCAAATGCAATGTCGGGTCTAGTGCAATTTGCGAGATAGAGTAATGCATCAACAATGCTAAGATAAGGAACTTCTGGCCCCAGAATTTCTTCTGTATCTTTTTTTGGTCTAAATGGATCCTTATCCACTTCGAAGGATCGGACAACCATAGGTGTGCTGAGTGGATGAGATTTATCCATATGAAATCTCTCCAATACCTTTTTCACGTAGGTTGATTGATGTATAAGGATTCCTTCCGGGAGATGCTCGATCTGCAGGCCAAGACAATACTTGGTTTTACCCAAGACTTTCATTTCAAATTCAGCTTTCAAGATTGAACTGACTTCTTCAATCTCTTTGCATGTTCCGATTATGTTTAGATCATCAACATATACGGATATGATGCAAAAACTACTTTGTGATTTCTTTATAAATACGAATGGGAAAGCTATATCATTTGTGTATCCCTTCTTATGGAGGAATTCACTAAGTCGGTTGTACCACGTTAGGCATAATTGCTTTAGGCCGTACAACGACTTCTGTAGTTTTATGCCATACATTCTGCGATTTTCACCATTCCTCATCTGGGGAATCTTAAATCCATCAGGGATTTTCATATAGATGTCGGCATCTAGTGATCCGTATAAATATGCGGTTACAACATCCATCAATCTCATCTGGAGATTTAGTTTAACTGCCAAAGATATTAAGTAGCGAACGTTATTGTGTCCATTACAGGAGAATAGGTTTGATCGTAGTCAATACCGGGTCTCTGCGAAAACCCTTGAGCTACCAGCCTCGCTTTGTATCTCTCCACAGTATTGTTCTCATTTAGTTTTTGTATAAAAAACTCATTTATATCCTACAGGGATAGCGTGCGCGCGTGTACAAACGATAGAGCCAAATAATTTTCTTTTATTTAGCGATGCGAGCTCTACTTCAATTGCCCCTTTCCATTTTACCCAATCGGAGCGCTTCCGGCACTCAATTATTATTTTGGATTCTGGATCTAGATTGTTATTTATAACGGAAAAGAGCAATTTTTGCTGCAAATGTGTCGTCGACGACAGTAATATTTCTATTATAAGTTTCTCCTGTATCTATGAAATTCATAGAGACTTCAACGTTTATGTCAACCAGACCTTCTTCATTTCCCATTGTATCTAGGTCTGGTCATTCTGCAGTCCTAGTGCGTTGAATATTTTGGGCACGTGCTTCATTACTAGGACGCTCGTCTTTCGAACGAATCTCTTCTGGAGATTTCAAGTTTGACTGGCAAGTTTTGCTAGCTTTCCTTTTAGGTGTGTTTGAATCGTTTATAGGTCCTTCACGCTTCTGGCGTATGGGGGCATGTATACTTGATTTTCTTGGGACCTCAACCCTTTGGGGGTGCATTTACTGTAGGTATATGCGATTTAGTCACACCTTTATGGTCAGTAAATGCGTCTGGCAGATTGTTTGCTAAATTTTGCAAGTTAATGATCTTCTGAACTTCCAGTTCAGAATGACTAGTGCGTGGATCTAGATACTGAAGATTACTTACGTTCCACATAAGTTCCAGACATTCATTCAATTTTATATTCGGATCTCCCCCTAATGCCGGGAAGTGATCTTCATCGAACGTGCAGTCAGCAAACCGGATAGTTAATTGATCCCCGGATAAAGGTTCTACGTATCTCAGGATGAATGGAGAGTCAAATCCAATGTAAATATTGACTTGGAGCGATTGTACTAACTTCTACTAGTCGCTTACCCGCAAGCGGACGGGTTCACTGTAGTAAGAGTAAGTATAATGGCCAAGTATTATCGAACCCACGAGATGGAGTGTATGCGAACAGATCCCTGAAGATCTACGCGTCGTAGCTAATATGAGAGTAATGTTTTTGGGATTTTTAAAGGATTAATTAAAATAATTAAAATAAACTAATTATACTAACGAACTAAAGAAGACGAATTAACTACGGGTTGTTTTCAAGTAAGAGATGGTGATGCTTAGGATAGGAATCCCTACATATACTAACGGAGCGGGTACATAATTAAAATAACTGTGACGCGCAAGAAATAACCTAAGTAAAAGAATGCAAGGTGAAAGCTCAAGATTCTAAACCCTAATACTTTACCCTAACACTCGACTTCACTAATCCACTAACAAGTTAATAGATTGTGCTTAATTAATGAGACCCTAATTTAACTAAGGTGATGCGGTCGTCCTCCTTCGCTAAACTGATAGATGAATTAACCCCTCCTAAACCCTCTAGTTAAGTCTACTCGTTGTTAAAGAGTGATACGGTCGTTCTCTCTCTAACACCTTTCGAACGGAATTCAAAAGTAAAGTCTAGATTAATTTTAAGAATTCATTAACCAAGAGAATTAAAACCTAACGTCACAAGTTACCCTAATTACATACCCACAACCTACTTCTACGAGTTCATCCTACCCCAAGCATACAAGGGTTTAGCTAGACATGGCTATAACGATAACGAAAACAATAAAAGAAACAACGAACATAAACATGATGAATTGAAGAAAGAAAATATGAAACATAAACTAGGGTTTAAAGAAATAAATACTAAGAACTGAATTTGAATTGATAAAAATGAAGTTTAAAGCGTTTAAAGTAATCAAGCTAATTAAAAGGAACTAAGAAACGAAAAGAAACTAAGAATTCGTATGAAAAACCTCAACAAAATGTAAAGTAAAGCTTGCTCGTCTCTTCTCCTCTTTCTCTCCCTAAAAACTAAGTCTAAAAGTGATTTGGTATGTGTTGGATGATGTCTCACTTCTCAAAAAATGAGTTTGGAGAGGTATATATAGGCCATGGGCCGAAACGGGAGTTAATGGGCCGAAAAAACGCATCCGGAGGCAAAAATATGCAAATGCTCGAGCTAGCACACGCTCGAGCGGTCCCATTCGAGCATATAGGTCGAATGAAACAGGTGCTCGAGCGCTCCCGCTCGAGCTGGTCGAATGGCGAAATTTTTCTGCAAGTTTTTGGTCATTCGAGCAACACGCTCGAGCGGTGGCGCTCGAGTTGCTCGAGTGGTCGAGCACTTTTCAGCAGCAGTACACTTGTTCGTAAAATCTTCATATCTCCTCAACCGGGAGTCCGTTTTGGCCGATTCAAAATCCTACGAACTCCTCTTTTCGCCCTCTATCTATGAACATCAAAGAGACAAATTCATTAGTTTATGAAAATGATACTCATTTGACTCCAAACACTAATCGAAAACACTCAAAACATGAGCAAATCGGGCACCAAAACATAACAATTTCACGCCTAATCAACCCCCCCCCCCCCAAACTTACCATGTTGCTTGTCCTCAAGCAACGAAAGAATAAGTCAAGTGAAATTGTTAGGAATGAGTCAAAGGATCAAATCATGCAAGCAAATGAACTCGAACTTCAAAGATCAATCACAAGTATACTCACTCACCTTCCCTCATCGTACTCATGCAACAATAACAAGAAACACCAAGATCAAACATGGATGTGCACTCTACGATGTGTTTCGCTCCCTCACAAGTGTATATCAATGATCAAGAGACTCACTCAAACAATCAATCACTCATATTGGCAGCCATAGGCTTGTAAGCGCTCTTAACTCCGACCATACTCTAGAAATCAATGCCGAATCAAAAAGGACTTTTCTCAAGGTTGTAATGTAGGCTCTTTGGACAGGTGGGATAACAATATGGTAAAGTGACTCAAGTGAATGGAGAATAGAAAATCAAACTTCGGTACTTCGAGATAAGGAACAGGCTACTTCAAACATATTCAATCAACAAACTCTCAATTCCAATTCTCTCAACACTTCAATTTTTTTTCTTTCTCACTCTTTCACTTTTTTTTTCAATCACTTCATTTTTTCTTTTTCGCACAACCACATGAGCTCATTTTTTTTTTCTTTTGCTCATTCTCAATTTTTTTATCTTTTTCCCACATCTCATAACTTCATCACACCTCCTTCTCATATTCACTCAACAAACAACCTTTTCCTTTTTCAACTCAATTCACTCCCTTCACATTCACACTTTCCTATTCTCCACTCAAATTGAGACAAAAAAGCTTAGGAATTGGAATAGTGTTCATATGTGCTAGCAAATAAAATAGGCTTTAGGCTCAAATGGGCTAACAAGGGATTCAATGTCATTGGTAAGGAAAATTTTGGCTAAGTGACTCAATAAAATCAAAGATGGCCTAAAATCCTATTCGGCATATCAAACTAGACACAATCAAGAAGCAAGAGCACACACAAGTTCTAGCATCCTCTAAGGTGACGATCCACTCACAAACGAAGAGATTAATTCTTATATCAAAATCTCATAAAGCTCAAGTCTCTCGGCTTTCACATCCATGCTAGTCCTAGTGAATTCTCACTCTTATCACACAAGTACTCAAAAGAAAGATTCACAAGTATACTAGTTCTCTCTCAAATCCACTCTAACTCAACTACTCACACAAAATAGTCCCTAACTCAAATCCACAAATCACCCTCTACTCATCAAACATGCTCAAGAATAACAACTATCAAGTAGAAGGGATCAATAAGCATGAAAGATGCACAGCGAATCAAATCAAAATCACCCCGAAGAGCATCTCAAAACACCAAATAACCAAACACACTCAAAGATAAGGGGTGCTCCGGTGCAATGTAACAAGAAACATAAAAAAAACTCCACCCCCCCAAACTTCGACCTTGCGAAGAGGTCTAAGTTTGGGGTTGTGGGTTACCTCAACCGAACAATTCGGTTTCTCTCAAACGTAGCATACTCTCTTGCTTGAGTTCCTCCCTTTCGAGTACTCCATCGAGACAAGCCTACAAAATGAACTCTCAAGTCCGAGGTTAAAACATACGATTCAAAAACACCCTAATAACATAAAAGACACTAAAAACAAATGAAAGCAAATAAAAATGGGTTGCCTCCCATTCAGCGCTATTTTTAAGGTCCTCATGCCGGACCGAGCTCAAAGGAGCTTATGGGACATCATACTCAAATTTACCTCCCTTACTCTCATAAGAGTGGTGTGCTTGCATTCCTTTCCTTGATGCCCCACCATTATTAGCTCATTTGCTTTCTTCTCATCCCCAAGTGCTATGGGTCTCAACTCATTCTTACCCTTATCTGGAGGAGTCTTACCAAACAAGTTCTTGAATTTGAACTTTTTCTTCTTAACTCCTCCTTTTCCCTCCAACTGGATCGCGTCCACCTTTTTCACCTCTTCTTCCTTCAACTTCTTCACTTTATCCCTATCAAAATAATCAAGATCATAATGCACATTGGTTAAATCATCAAGTAAAGGCTTATAAAATTCATGAATATGAGAAGGATTAGGGATAGGAGGTGTGTCTTCAACACGAGGATCAATTGCATCCATGCAATACAAGCTCTCCTCCTCCCTCGGGTGCTTCATGGCCTCATATAGGGAAATCTTCACTTCTTGATCATCAACCTTCAACGTAATCTTCCCATTTGCCACGTCTAGCACCATCCTCGCCGTCGCTAAGAACGGTCTTCCCAAGATCAGGGGTACGTGCTCATCTTCCTCCATCTCTAGGACTACAAAATCGGTTGGAAAAATGTGATCTCCAACTCTCACGAGGACGTCTTCAACCACACCTTGAGGTCGAGTGATAGACCAGTCGGCTATGTGAAGCGTCATCATTGTCGGCTGGAGTTCACCACCTTCCAACTTCTTGAAAAGCGACAACGGCATCAAATTAATGCTCGCTCCGAGGTCACATAGCGCTCCCTTCTTGATCCCGTTCCCGATATCACAAAGAATGGTGAAGCTCCCGGGATCCTTCAGCTTTGGAGGAAGCGCCTTGTGCACTAACGCACTCACCTCATGGTTCAATTGCACCAACTTCGACTCATCCACTCGCCGTCTTTTCGCGATCAAGTCCTTCAAAAACTTTGCATAATTGGGCATCTGTTCCAAAGCATCATAAAAGGGAATATTAATATGCAATTGTTTAAACACATCAAGGAATTTAGCAAACTTCTCATCAAGCTTCTTTTTCATGAAGCGTTGTGGATATGGAACGGGTATCACAGATTTGGGTACCCCCCATTCATCTTTCTCGGTCTCTTTCACTTTCTCCCTTGCTTCATTTGCCTTCTTCCACTTAGGAACTCTCTCACCCTTCTCTATGTCTTCCTCTTCAAGCTCTTTGCTCGCTTGAGTGCTTTCACCCTCAACCTTCTTCTCAATTCCTTCACTTTCAATCCCCTTCTCAACTTGGGGCGTCTCAGAATCAGCAGGCATCTGAGGACCTTCATAATTGGTTCCACTTCTAAGCTGGATCGCCTTGCAATGTTCTTTCGGGTTCCCCTCTGGCATGGAAGGATACTTACCCGACTCACTATTCAATGACTTTGCAATCTGGCTCATCTGGAACTCTATAGAAGTGAACCTTCGATTGTTCTCTTGTTGAGTTCTAGTCCACTCAACGTTCATCTTCTGGAGCTCTTGATCACGTTGATCACCCTTTTTATGCAACTCTTTCACATCGTACTCCAAGGATGACAACCTCTTACTTCCTTCCTCCACCTTCTGTAAAATCGCTCTCAACATCTCCTCAGTCGATGCACCGCCTTCTCCACCAGGAGGTTTAGAACCTGGGTCAACACCCGGAGGAACTGTAACACCCGCCTTCGGGTTAGCATACGAGAAATTCTCGTTCTTTCTCCATGTGTTTTGAGGAGGTTGCTGGCCTCCTTGATAGCTTTGAGTGTTCCTCCATTGATAAGTAGGAGGCTGTGGACCTAGTGGTACAAAAGGTTGGCCATAAGAAGGCCTTCCATATTGATTACCACCTTGATAGCCATTCTGATTGTAATACGGACCTCCCATGTAATTGGCTACCTCTTGCTGTCCACTTGGCTGGTCTACTCTCTCATTCTCTGCTGCATGCTCTCCAACCAAACTCTTTCCCAACTCGAGGCTGTTGATCTTTTCCATCATGGCCATCAGCAGCCTTCTCGTCCCTTCAGCCTCTTTCTCCTCCAACTTGCAAACTCTCTGAAACTCAGGATCCTCGTTCCACGGCATTCGTGACAATATTGTCCACGATCTCTCTACATCTCTCTATCCCTTGGTTCAGAAAAGCTCCACTAGCACATGCATCTAAATGGGCTTGGCCAGTCTTGCTGGCTCCACTGTAGAAGAACGCCATAATATCTCCCTCGTTGTACCCGTGCTGCGGGCACTCGATCAACATATTTGAGTATCTCTCCCACGCTTGATGTAAATCCTCTCCTGACTTCTAGCGAAAGGAAGAGATCTCAATTCTCTCTTTAATCGTTCTCGATGGAGGGTAGAATCGCTTGAGAAACAGACGCTCGAGCTCAGCCCATGTGGTTACACCTCCCCGTGGGAGAGTGTTGTCATACCATTCTTTAGCTATTCCCGTCAATGAGAATGGGAACAGCCTAAGCCTCTTGGCATCTTCAGACATGCCATTGTAATTGAAAGTGGAGACTATCATTAGAAAACTCCTCAGATGAGTATAAGGATTCTCCTTCCCGATCACCCCCTTGAACTGATTCTCGGTAAGCAGCTTTAAAATTCCCAGGGATATCGAGAAGTTGTTTGCCTCAACAGGAGGCAATACCACTCCATCATAGTACCTTTGTGGCTGTGCTGCAAACCTCCCTCGAATACCCATATGTTGATCTACGTTCTGAGGAACATGCTGAGGAACTACAGGTGGTGCGGGTACGTGTTGAACTGGAGGTGGTTGGTACACAGTTGGTTGGTTGTAAGCAGGAGGTGGAGGATACGGGTAAGGTGGGTAAGAATAAGGTGGGTATGGGTAAGGTGGATATGGTAAGTTGTTTTGTGGTAAGTTAGGATGTGGGTAAGCAGGGTTATTATGAGGATTCTGGACCATGTTATGAGCTGGGCTATTTTGGTTCTGAGTACCCGGGTTTCGGCTCTGGCTCTCTCCTAGCGGATCTTGATTCTTGATGGTGTTGCCATCAGTGCCGTCAACCCGGTTCAATGCCTGATTGAAATCGTTCTCGACATCGTCCAACTCATTAGTAATGTCCATAGGTTCTTTGCCTCCGGCAGCGTTCATTCTTCTTAAGAAAGCTAGGTTTCTTCTTGCTATTGTCTCAGGATCTTCAGGTAACCTCTCTTCGCTCGTATTGCCTTGCGAGCGTGTTCTCATAAACCTGAAACACTAACAAAAGAATCAAAACGCAACTGCCGAATATGTACGAAATAATAAAAAACAGAAAAGTAAAATCACTCACTACAAACTACTAAGCTATCGACAAGTCCTATTCAAAAAGCATACAATGCCATCCCCGGCAACGACGCCATTGACTTGAAACAATTGTACTAACTTCTACTAGTCGCTTACCCGCAAGCGAACGGGTTCACTGTAGTAAGAGTAAGTATAATGGCCAAGTATATCGAACCCACGAGATGGAGTGTATGCAAACAGATCCCTGAAGATCTACGCGTCGTAGCTAATATGAGTGTAATGTTTTTGGGTTTTTTAAAGATTAATTGAAAGACTAAAATAAACTAATTAAACTAACGAACTAAAGAAGACGAATTAACTACGGGTTGTTTTCAAGTAAGAGATGGTGATGGTTAGGATATGAATCCCTACATATACTAACAGAGCAGGTACATAATCAAAATAACTGTGACGCGCAAGAAATAACCTAAGTAAAAGAATGCAAGGTGAAAGCTCAAGATTCTAAACCCTAATACTTTACCCTAACACTCGACTTCACTAATCCACTAACAAGTTAATAGATTGTGCTTAATTAATGAGACCCTAATTTAACTAAGGTGATGCGGTCGTCCTCCTTCGCTAAACTGGTAGATGAATTAACCCTTCCTAAACCCTCTAGTTAAGTCTACTTGTTGTTAAAGAGTGATACGGTCGTCCTCTCTCTAACACCTTTCGAACGGAATTCAAAAGTAAAGTCTAGATTAATTTTAAGAATTCATTAACCAAGATAATTAAAACCTAACGTCACAAGTTACCCTAATTACATACCCACAACCTACTTCTATGAGTTCATCCTACCCCAAGCATACAAGGGTTTAGCTAGACATGGCTATAACGATAACGAAAACAATAAAAGAAACAACGAACATAAACATGATGAATTGAAGAAAGAAAATATGAAACATAAACTAGGGTTTAAAGAAATAAATACTAAGAACTGAATTTGAATTGATAAAAACGAAGTTTAAAGCGTTTAAAGTAATCAAGCTAATTAAAAGGAACTAAGAAACGAAAAGAAACTAAGAATTCATATGAAAAACCTCAACAGAATGTAAAGTAAAGCTTGCTCGTCTCTTCTCCTCTTTCTTTCCCTAAAAACTAAGTCTAAAAGTGATTTGGTATGTGTTGGATGATGTCTCCCTTCTCAAAAAATGAGTTTGGAGAGGTATATATAGGCCACGGGCCGAAACGGGAGTTAATGGGCCGAAAAAATGCATCCGGAGGCAAAAATATGCAAATGCTCGAGCTAGCACACGCTCGAGCGGTCCCATTCGAGCATATAGGTCGAATGAAACAGGTGCTCGAGCGCTCCCGCTCGAGCTGGTCGAATAGCGAAATTTTTCTGCAAGTTTTTGGTCATTCGAGCAACACGCTCGAGCGGTGGCGCTCGAGTTGCTCGAGTGGTCGAGCACTTTTCAGCAGCAGTACACTTGTTCGTAAAATCTTCATATCTCCTCAACCGGGAGTCCGTTTTGGCCGATTCAAAATCCTACGAACTCCTCTTTTCGCCCTCTATCTATGAACATCAAAGAGACAAATTCATTAGTTTATGAAAATGATACTCATTTGACTCCAAACACTATTCGAAAACACTCAAAACATGAGCAAATCGGGCACCAAAACATAACAATTTCACGCCTAATCAACCCCCCCCCAAACTTACCATGTTGCTTGTCCTCAAGCAACGAAAGAATAAGTCAAGTGAAATTGTTAGGAATGAGTCAAAGGATCAAATCATGCAAGCAAATGAACTCGAGCTTCAAAGACCAATCACAAGTATACTCACTCACCTTCCCTCATCGTACTCATGCAACAATAACAAGAAACACCAAGATCAAACATGGATGTGCACTCTACGATGTGTTTCGCTCCCTCACAAGTGTATATCAATGATCAAGGGACTCACTCAAACAATCAATCACTCATATTGGCAGCCATAGGCTTGTAAGCGCTCTTAACTCCGACCATACTCTAGAAATCAATGCCGAATCAAAAAAGACTTTTCTCAAGGTTGTAATGTAGGCTCTTTGGACAGGTGGGATAACAATATAGTAAAGTGACTCAAGTGAATGGAGAATAGAAAATCAAACTTCGGTACTTCGAGATAAGGAACAGGCTACTTCAAACATATTTAATCAACAAACTCTCAATTCCAATTCTCTCAACACTTCAATTTTTTTTCTTTCTCACTCTTTCACTTTTTTTTTTCAATCACTTCATTTTTTCTTTTTCGCACAACCACATGAGCTCATTTTTTTTTCTTTTGCTCATTCTCAATTTTTTTTTTCTTTTTCCCACATCTCATAACTTCATCACACCTCCTTCTCATATTCACTCAACAAACAACCTTTTCCTTTTTCAACTCAATTCACTCCCTTCACATTCACACTTTCCTATTCTCCACTCAAATTGGGACAAAAAGGCTTAGGAATTGGAATAGTGTTCATATGTGCTAGCAAATAAAATAGGCTTTAGGCTCAAATGGGCTAACAAGGGATTCAATGTCATTGGTAAGGAAAATTTTGGCTAAGTGACTCAATAAAATCAAAGATGGCCTAAAATCCTATTCGGCATATCAAACTAGACACAATCAAGAAGCAAGAGCACACACAAGTTCTAGCATCCTCTAAGGTGACGATCCACTCACAAACGAAGAGATTAATTCTTATATCAAAATCTCATAAGGCTCAAGTCTCTCGGCTTTCACATCCATGCTAGTCCTAGTGAATTCTCACTCTTATCACACAAGTACTCAAAAGAAAGATTCACAAGTATACTAGTTCTCTCTCAAATCCACTCTAACTCAACTACTCACACAAAATAGTCCCTAACTCAAATCCACAAATCACCCTCTACTCATCAAACATGCTCAAGAACAACAACTATCAAGTAGAAGGGATCAATAAGCATGAAAGATGCACAACGAATCAAATCAAAATCACCCCGAAGAGCATCTCAAAACACCAAATAACCAAACACACTCAAAGATAAGGGGTGCTCCGGTGCAATGTAACAAGAAACATAAAAAAAACTCCACCCCCCCAAACTTCGACCTTGCGAAGAGGTCTAAGTTTGGGGTTGTGGGTTACGTCAACCGAACAATTCGGTTTCTCTAAAACGTAGCATACTCTCTTGCTTGAGTTCCTCCCTTTCGAGTACTCCATCGAGACAAGCCTACAAAATGAACTCTCAAGTCCGAGGTTAAAACTTACGATTCAAAAACACCCTAATAACATAAAAGACACTAAAAACAAATGAAAGCAAATAAAAATGGGTTGCCTCCCATTCAGCGCTATTTTTAAGGTCCTCATGCCGGACCGAGCTCAAAGGAGCTTATGGGACATCATACTCAAATTTACCTCCCTTACTCTCATAAGAGTGGTGTGCTTGCATTCCTTTCCTTGATGCCCCACCATCATTAGCTCATTTGCTTTCTTCTCATCCCCAAGTGCTATGGGTCTCAACTCATTCTTACCCTTATCTGGAGGAGTCTTACCAAACAAGTTCTTGAATTTGAACTTTTTCTTCTTAACTCCTCCTTTTCCCTACAACTGGATCGCGTCCACCTTTTTCACCTCTTCTTCCTTCAACTTCTTCACTTTATCCCTATCATAATAATCAAGATCATAATGCACATTGGTTAAATCATCAAGTAAAGGCTTATAAAATTCATGAATATGAGAAGGATTAGGGATAGGAGGTGTGTCTTCAACACGAGGATCAATTGAATCCATGCAATACAAGCTCTCCTCCTCCCTCGGGTGCTTCATGGCCTCATATAGGGAAATTTTCACTTCTTGATCATCAACCTTCAACGTAATCTTCCCATTTGCCACGTCTAGCACCATCCCCGCCGTCGCTAAGAACGGTCTTCCCAAGATCAGGGGTACGTGCTCATCTTCCTCCATCTCTAGGACTACAAAATCGGCTGGAAAAATGTGATCTCCAACTCTCACGAGGACGTCTTCAACCACACCTTGAGGTCGAGTGATAGACCGGTCAGCTAGTTGAAGCGTCATCATTCTCGGCTGGAGTTCACCACCTTCCAACTTCTTGAAAAACGACAACGGCATCAAATTAATGCTCGCTCCGAGGTCACATAGCGCTCCCTTCTTGATCCCGTTCCCGATATCACAAAGAATGGTGAAGCTCCCGGGATCCTTCAGCTTTGGAGAAAGTGCCTTGTGCACTAACGCACTCACCTCATGGTTCAATTGCACCAACTTCGGCTCATCCACTCGCCGTCTTTTCGCGATCAAGTCCTTCAAAAACTTTGCATAATTGGGCATCTGTTCCAAAGCATCATAAAAGGGAATATTAATATGCAATTGTTTAAACACATCAAGGAATTTAGCAAACTTCTCATCAAGCTTCTTTTTCATGAAGCGTTGTGGATATGGAACGGGTATCACAGATTCGGGTACCCCCCATTCATCTTTCTCGGTCTCTTTCACTTTCTCCCTTGCTTCCTTTGCCTTCTTCCACTTAGGAACTCTCTCACCCTTCTCAATGTCTTCCTCTTCAAGCTCTTTGCTCGCTTGAGTGCTTTCACCCTCAACCTTCTTCTCAATTCCTTCACTTTCAATCCCCTTCTCAACTTGGGGCGTCTCAGAATCAGCAGGCATCTGAGGACCTTCATAATTGGTTCCACTTCTAAGCTGGATCGCCTTGCAATGTTCTTTCGGGTTCCCCTCTGGCATGGAAGGATACTTACCCGACTCTCTATTCAATGACTTTGCAATCTGGCTCATCTGGAACTCTATAGAAGTGAATCTTCGATTGTTCTCTTGTTGAGTTCTAGTCCACTCAACGTTCATCTTCTGGAGCTCTTGATCACGTTGATCACCCTTTTTATGCAACTCTTTCACATCGTACTCCAAGGATGATAACCTCTTACTTCCTTCCTCCACCTTCTGTAGAATCGCTCTCAACATCTCCTCAGTCGATGCACCGCCTTCTCCACCAGGAGGTTTAGAACCTGGGTCAACACCCGGAGGAACTGTAACACCCGCCTTCGGGTTAGCATACGAGAAATTCTCGTTCTTTCTCCATGTGTTTTGAGGAGGTTGCTGGCCTCCTTGATAGCTTTGAGTGTTCCTCCATTGATTAGTAGGAGGCTGTGGACCTGGTGGTACAAAAGGTTGGCCATAAGAAGACCTCCATATTGATTACCACCTTGATAGCCATTCTGATTGTAATACGGACCTCCCATGTAATTGGCTACCTCTTGCTGTCCACTTGGCTGGTCTACTCTCTCATTCTCTGCTGCATGCTCTCCAACCAAACTCTTCCCCAACTCGAGGCTGTTGATCTTTTCCATCATGGCCATCAGCAGCCTTCTCGTCCCTTCACCCTTTTTCTCCTCCAACTTGCAAACTCTCTGAAACTCAGGATCCTCGTTCCATGCACCGGCATTCGTGACAATATTGTCCACGATCTCTCTACATCTCTCTATCCCTTGGTTCAGAAAAGCTCCACTAGCATATGCATCTAAATGGGCTTGGCCAGTCTTGCTGGCTCCACTGTAGAAGAACGCCATAATATCTCCCTCGTTGTACCCGTGCTGCGGGCACTCGATCAACATATTTGAGTATCTCTCCCACGCTTGATGTAAATCCTCTCCTGACTTCTAGCAAAAGGAAGAGATCTCAATTCTCGCTTTAATCGTTCTCGATGGAGGGTAGAATCGCTTGAGGAACAGACGCTCGAGCTCAGCCCATGTGGTTACACCTCCCCGTGGGAGAGTGTTGTCATACCATTCTTTAGCTAATCCCGTCAATGAGAATGGGAACAGCCTAAGCCTCTTGGCATCTTCAGACATGCCATTGTAATTGAAAGTGGAGGCTATCATTAGAAAACTCCTCAGATGAGTATGAGGATTCTCCTTCCCGATCACCCCCTTGAACTGATTCTCGGTAAGCAGCTTTAAAATTCCCAGGGATATCGAGAAGTTGTTTGCCTCAACAGGAGGCAATGCCACTCCATCATAGTACCTTTGTGGCTGTGCTGCAAACCTCCCTCGAATACCCATATGTTGATCTACGTTATGAGGAACATGCTGAGGAACTACAGGTGGTGCGGGTACGTGTTGAACTGGAGGTGGTTGGTACACAGGTGGTTGGTTGTAAGCAGGAGGCGGAGGATACGGGTAATGTGGGTAAGGATAAGGTGGGTATGGGTAAGGTGGATATGGTAAGTTGTTTTGTGGTAAGTTAGGATGTGGGTAAGCAGGGTTATTATGAGGATTCTGGACCATGTTATGAGCTGGGCTATTTTGGTTCTGAGTACCCGGGTTTTGGCTCTGGCTCTCTCCTAGCGGATCTTGATTCTTGCTGGTGTTATTTACCAAATATATTTTGCTGAGATTGAATGGCTATTTGTTAAAGCTTTGGTAAAAACACCAAATGATTGGGTTCTTAAATGCTAAAATGAATGCTTAGATGAAGAGAGGCTTTAAATGCATATGAACACTTAAGAACACCAAGAATTGCCAGGGGTTGTTAATCCCTGGACTTGAATGAGTATGTGTATTGATTATACTGAGAGTGATTCAACCTTTTTTAACATTACAAGTGTTGGGGTATTTATAGTTTTCTCACTACAGGGGTATGTTGGTCATTTCCGGCCTCTCGGGGGACAGGTGCATTAAATGCCTCCTGCCTCTGAGGACGCGCGGGCTCTGAAGTGTCAGGGCTTGCAGGTGGCCGGCCACTAGGGTGTTGACGCATGTCCAAAAAGGACGATTCTCTGAAGAATTTCCTCATTTGGATGGAATATTCTCTGTTGCTGGGTACGGAGGCGGCCTTTTTCTCCCTTGGGAGAGGATCTTGCACGATTCCGTCACGTGCTCCGGATCTTTTTAGTCGGCCGGGGGCCTTGAGTGATCGAGATCGGCCTCCGGGCGGATGGTGAGGTCGGAGGTTGTTCCTGTCAGTTGGCCGTGTCCGGGCGGCCTCTGCTGGACTTTATTAATCCTGGCCGGGCCGGTCCGGGCACGGCAGGGCTTCAACGTGGATGTGATGAACGTGGATGGACATCCCAAGCAGGCTTCTGGCCTCGCTTTCGAGGCCGGAGGCTGGTGGTCGGGGCCCGCCGAGGTCGGATTCAGGTTGGCCAGGTCGGTTCCGGCCTCTGGGTACCTTCTCGCCTTTTCCGGCTATCTTCCGGCCGGACCCAACATGTGATCAGAAATGGTCACAACAATTGCCCCCCAGCTCGTCGCTCAAAGTTAATGTGGGGCAAGGTGGTCGTTTGTCGTTCTGTGTTGGTGTCGGCCTTGATTTGTCCGGGGTGGTCGGAGACCGGCTAAAGTCTACACGTTGATTGGAAAGGTGGGCGTTTTATTTATCTTGCCTAAAGAGGTGCGCATGACGTCAGACGATGCCTCGGATTACGCGCATCGAAAGCTGTCGTGCGTGACATGACTTGATTTCCTCGAATCTCGCACATTTAATGCGCGTGATGTACGAGGCGTCTGACGCCGAAACCGTCACTTCAAATTCTTGCACCTAGGTCCCTATACCTAGGATTTTTATTTCGAAGTAGGCCCTCAACCATTTCCTATAAATAGGGATGCTACTTCACTCCAAAGAGTTTTCACTCTTTAGCGATTTGTAGTTGTTCTTAGGCGGTTTCCGGCAAGCTTCTCACGGCGGCGACGAACTTTGCACGGCGGTGATTAGTGTTGCGAAGGTAATTTTTTAAACTTTTTTGCAACTCCGAACTTTAATTTTACATCATGGTGCGACGGTGGGCTGGTCCTCCGCCTGGGCAAGGGGGCGGAGCTTCCTCAAGTGGCGGCGGTGGTGGCGGAGCCAATCGCCGTTTGTTTGAGGAAGGAGGGAGCTCGCGCGGAGGAAGTGGAGCTTCTCCTTCCCGTCTTGTGGGCTCAATTTGGGCTCGCGACGATGACGGTCTGGATGGCCTGTTTCCGAGCCGGTCGTTGTTGGGCGAAGGTGCCCGGCAAGGGGCTTCGGTTGCGGTCGTGAGATCGCAAACAGAGGCGATGGCCCGGTCCATGGATAGCAGGGAGCCCTTGGACGATCTCCTCGAGAAGGACGAGTATGAAGACGGTCACGGTGAAGGAGACGATCTGGGGACCAACTTGTTGCTCCAGAATCTCGCGGCCGAGCAGATTAAACAAAGACTAGGGATGACGAATGAGGTCTCAGGATCGGAGACTGAGGAGATCGAGAGGCCGGTTGCGGCTGGCCGGAGTGTTAGCCAGGATCGGCGAGATCAGGTCAGACGGGCCTTTCGTCTGTGGTCGGAATACGTGGAGAGGAAAGACGAGGTCGAGTCCCTCTCTTTCGACTTCGAGGAGTACTCCGATCATTACCCGAGTGAGCCGACCGTACGCGATCCGGCCACTATTCGAATAGCCGACCTGGAGGAGTCTCGCAGGTGGACTATTGGCCAGATTCAGAGCAGAATGACCCAGCACTTTCTTGATGATGCCCGGGCCGACTGGGAAATCCCCTACGACGTTCAACTTTACGCTCCAGAACCGAATGAACGGGCGGACCAGCCTCCTCGCGGGATGGTGGCTGTGACTCAAGACATGATGGAGGTTGGGCTTCGTTTTCCGCTCCATCCGGCCGTCTCGTACCTGTTAAACTACTGGAACCAAGCGCCCATCCAGCTGCTCCCGAACACATGGATGATCCTTGTGAGCGTCATGACTTTGTTTGGCAAGAATCGGCTCTACCGGATGCCGACCCCTGGTGAAATGACATACCTCTATCGAATCCAGAGCGAAAAGAGTGGGACCGGTGAGGTCTACATTCAAACTAAGGGGCAGAAGTTGGTGACCGGCCTACCGAGCAAGGGTCGGAATGATCGGAGGAAGTGGTTTTTCGTCGGTGGGGCGTGGAAGACCGGGTATCCGGATGGGACGGAGATTGACGTTCCGACCGATATCCGTCTTAAGAATCCCAGTAAGGAATTTTTTGCTTATATTTGGATAAAAAGTACTGATCTAATTTCTTACTTTCCTTTGTAGGTTATCCTTGTCCTTCCGACCGGGAGCTGAATTTCGACTTTGCGGTTGTCAGAGAGCGGATTCTGTCCTTGCCGGCCGCGGAAAGGAATCAAGCCGTCCTCCGGACCCGACAGTCTCGAATTTCCGGCCGTTTCTTCCAGTTCCCGCGTCACCTGAGATTGACGGGTAAGCATCCGGGCAGGTCCCGGCCTTTAGTTTGCTGTGTTTTTTTTTTTTTTTTTTTTTTTTTTTTTTTTAACACTCCGTGGCTCGTCATTGCAGTGCCCGATTTCCCGATAGTGAGGCAGTGCCCGCCAGAACTAATTGAGGACTGCCCGGAGATGTTTTCTATGATCGGAGCCTGCGCAGTGAAGAAGACGGCCAAGGGGGCGAAGAAGAAGAAAGGAGCCGGCGCCCGGATCGGGGTCGTGATCGAAGAGCCCCTCCCCCTCCAGTCGGTACCGGCCGTCGCGACCGCTGCCACTGAGGCCCCTGTATCCCCCCAACTCACCGGCCGAAAGAGGGGTCGGGAGGACATTGAGGACGAGGAGACCGGGCATCATGGGTCGAGTCCGGCCCCTATCGTCCTTTCTGACGACACCCCGCCTGGGGCGGTCGGGGCGGAAAATGCGGCTCGTGCGGTACCCGTTCCCGGCCGGGAAGACGATGGGCCCTACTTCGGTCGCGATCCCGCCCGTTTCCAAGCGTAAGTCTGTTGTCTCTGGATTTTTCCTAAGGCATTTTATTCAATACTGACCTAAAAGAACTCTTTGTCCAGATTGACCCGCAACAACTCCGGCCTCCCTCCAATGGTGTTGGATTTCCTCTCTTCCCGGGCCCCGGGATCTATCGTGGAGATGCCAGAGTATATGAGCCGGTCGGTGAACTCTTTGCCCCAAGCTTGGACGCGGGAGTTAGCCGATGTCGCCGAGCGCCGACCTCGATATGCCGGTCGGGCCTGCATCGCACTCGTTAGCCAGGCGGCCATAATGGCCAATCTCGTGGAGAGCGAGTTCAACAGCGCCCTCAGCGCCGTGCGGAGGCTAGAGGCCGACCTGACCCGAGCTCGGGAGGAGAAAGCTGGGCTAGAGAGCGAGAACGCCGCGCTCAGAAAGGAGAGGGACTGTGCGGTCGGCCAGATGGAGGTCGTCTTGAAAGAGAAAGATGATGCTCTTGGTCGGGCAGAGATGGCATACAAGGCGCTGGCCGATGCCCGGAACCGGGTGGCAGAGATGGAGGACACCAGTGCCGATCTGCGGCTGGAGGCTCATCGAGCCCGGGGGGATGCTGATCATGCCCTTGCCCGGCAGGCTGAGTTGGAGAGGGAGCTCCAAAAGAAAGCTGAAGAATTGGCTGCATCCCTTAGCCGGCCAGCATACGATCCGGAGGATCCGACCGCCAACCCGGCACTCTTCTTCGAGTTTTGCTTCTACATGGCCGCTGCCAGCATGATCCGGGTTGCGCGCCAGGCCGGCCTTGAGACCAAAGCCATGGAGGAGTACTTCCGGGAGTACGCCGCCAAGAATCCGGTCGCTGAGGGCTACTGGTTCCCCATCCTCGACCTCGAGACCGTCCATGGGGTGGACCTCTCATGGTTCCCCCATCGGCATAGGCTGCTCCTGCCGGGTCAGAATCCCCCGGTTGGTGACGAAGAGGAGGAGGCAGAGGAAGGGGAGGAGGTTCCTCCGGCCGACTCTCAAGTGCCGGGTGGAGGTGATGCCGAAGTTGCTATGGCGGCCGGAAATGAGGGGCAGGCAGACCCTGCGGCCGGCGAGAGCGAACCTTGAAATTTTTAGTTTATGCCTTAGCTCTTTCTTACTGCTTTCAAATGTAAACGGCTTTTGACCGGATTTATCTTGCTTTAAACCGTTGTACCTCCCGGCCTTCAGACCGGTTTTGCCTTAATATAATTCTGTCTTTCCTTGAACTTTATTGTTTTGTTATCGCTTTCTTGCTTTCTTATACTTATCAAAATAAAATTTTCACAAGTATGAATGATTTTGACCCGGGCTCGAGTGTGATATGACAACTTCGACATGGTCGGCATATGTTTTGAACTGAGCCCGGTTTCTAGTATTGCCTTGGTTGCCTTGCCGAGCTCAAGTGTGATATACCGACCTCGATACGGTCGGCATATGCTTTTGAACCGAGCTCGGTTTTTTAAGTGGCTAGGGTGGCCTTTCCGAGCTCAAGTGTGATACGCCGACCTCGATACGGTTGGCGTACGTTTTTGAACTGGGCTCGGTTTTTGGGTGGCCTTAAGCGGCTTTTCCGGGCTTAAGTGTGATATGCCGGCCTCGATACGGCCGGCATACGCTTTTGAACTGAGCCCGGTGTTTGAAACGAGATACAGCTGTGCGAAGAGCTTTTGTATTAATTGATAAACATAGTACAAAATCATTGGTAGTATTTCTTCAAGTGAATTGCATTCCAGGGGTATTGGTCCGGAGTTCCATCCATGAGTTCCAGCTCGTAAGCTCCCTTAGAGAGCCATCTGGATATCCTGAACAGACCCTCCCAGTTCGGGCCGAATACCCCTTTTGGTACTTGAACTTTCTTGAGGACGAGGTCCCCGACCTGGAATTGTCTAGCCTTCACTTTGGAATTGAAATTTTTTTCGGATTTCTTCTTGTAGGCCGCGTTTCTGAGGTCGGAATTGAGCCTTCTCTCCTCCAACATGTCCAAGTCGATCATCCGGGCGGTGTCATTGTCTTCGGTGATCGTCTGGGCTGTCCGGTGGCTTGGTAGGGAGACCTCTGAAGGAATGACGGCCTCGGTCCCAAAAGCTAGAGCGAAAGGTGTTTCGCCCGTTGAGTTCCTTGTGGTCGTTCGGTATGACCAGAGGACATCGGGTAGCTCGGCTGCCCACTTCCCATTTTTATCCTCGAGCTTGGCTTTGATAGTGTGCTTGAGGATCTTGTTTACGGCCTCTACCTGGCCGTTCGTTTGTGGGTGGTAGGGGGTGGAGAAAACCTTCTTGATATTCCATTTTTCACAAAACTGGATCATCTGGAGACCGTCAAACTGTTTCCCATTATCGGAGATGATCACTTGAGGTAGGCCGAAACGGCAGATGATGTTTTTCCAAATGAACTTGATGATTTGGGTCTGGCTGATTTTGTTGAGTGGCTCGGCCTCGACCCACTTTGTGAAATAGTCGACGGCTACGACGGCGAATTTGTGGCCCCCGGGCGCGGTGGGCATCGGTCCGATCAGGTCGATGCCCCACTGGGCAAAAGGCCAAGGACTATACATAGAGGAGAGCTGCTCGGGGGATAGTTTGATATTGAGCCCCAAGACTTGGCATTTGTGGCATGACCTCGCGAAGTTGACGGCGTCTTTGTTCAAAGTCGGCCAGAAATATCCTTGTCTGATCACTTTGTGGGCTAGGGCCCGGCCTCCGGCATGATTTCCGCATACCCCCTCATGGATCTTGGCCAGAATGGTCTGGCCTTGCTCCGGGGTTATACATTTTAGGAGTGGGAGGGTAAAGCTTCTCTTATATAAAAGATCGTCAATGAGGGTGTACCTTGACGATCGGAGTTGCAGTTGCCGAGCTCGAGTCCTGTCTTCAGGGAGCGCGCCGGTCTTGAGGTATTTCACGATCGGCGTCATCCAGTTCTCCTCCGTGCTTAGAACGGTCGCCACCTGTGCTCGGATGACCGTGGGCGTTCCGAGCGTGGAGAGTTGAATGTTGGCAAGGTCGGCTGCTCCCTCCGCTGTTGCAAGTTTGGAAAGCGCGTCGGCCTGGGTGTTGTGTTCCCTCGGGATTTGCTCGACGAAAACCTGATGAAATTTCTCGCATAAGGTTGTGACCAGGTCGAGATACTTCATCATTTGCTCCCCCCGGGCCTCGTACTCTCCTTTGATCTGGTTGACCACGAGCAGGGAGTCCATGAAAACATGCAAACGGCAAACTCCGATCGCGATTGCGAGCTCAAGGCCTCCGACCAGAGCCTCATATTCGGCCTCGTTGTTTGTGGCCGGAAAACTGAAGCGGACTGCATGGGTGAAACTCTGGCCTTCCAGGCCGATCAGGACAATGCCGGCCCCGGCACAGTTGTTGGTTGATGATCCGTCTACATAGAGTTTCCAAGGTGGGTGGTTGATTCTTGTGAACTTGGGTGGGAAAGTTAATTCCACTATAAAGTCAGCCAGGGCCTGACCCTTGATGGCCGTCCTTGGGGCGTATGAGACCCCGTACTGAGCTATCTCTAACGACCATTTCAATAACCGGCCGCTGGTATCCGGTCGGTGTAGGACTTGCCTCAGGGGTAGAGTGGTGAGGACCTCTACTTGGTGGTCGAAGAAATAAGGCCTCAGTTTCCTTACACTCATGACCAGAGCGTAAGCTAACTTTTCGAGCGGGGTGTATCTGAGCTCGGCATCATGGAGAGCTTAGCTTACGAAGTAGATCGAGAGATGGTTCTGACCGTCTGCCCGTACGAGTACCGCGCTGAGTGCGACCTCGGAGGCCGCGAGATATAAGTAAAGCTTCTCTCCTGGGACCGGCTTGACCAAGATTTGTGGGTTTGCCAAGTATTCTTTTAGTTTTGCAAAGGCTACTTGGCTTTCCCTATTCCAAGAAAACTTGCCATTTTTAATAGTCGAGAAGAAAGGCTTACTTTTATCTCCGAGCCGGGCTATGAATCTGTTGAGAGAGGCGAGGCATCCGGTTAGGCGTTGCACTTGCTTGATCGTCCTTGGCTCTTGCATGTCAAGGACGGCTTTGATCTTGGCCGGATTGGCCTCGATCCCGCGCTGACTGACGATGTGTCCCAGGAATTTGCCGGCCTCCACCCCGAAGTTGCACTTCTTTGGGTTCAACTTCATATTGTAGGCCTTGAGGATCTTGAAAGTCTCTTCGAGATCTCTGAGGTGGTCTTCTTTCTTCAAGCTTTTCACCACAATGTCGTCGATGTAGACCTCCATGGTCTTTCCGATCTGATCTGCAAACATCTTGTTGACTAGGTGATGGTAGGTCGCGCCGGCGTTGATTAGACCGAATGGCATCCGGAGCCAAGAGAATATGTTCTTCTCTGTGTGGAATGAGGTGTGCTTGATGTCTTCGACGGCCATGGGGATTTGATGGTAGCCGGTAAAGACGTCCATGAAGGACATCATCTCGTGTCCGGCCGTGCTGTCCACCAGGTGGTCGATGTGTGGCATCGGAAAGTGATCCTTTGGGCACGCCGCGTTGAGGTCGGTGAAGTCTATACATAGTCTTCAGGCGTTATTTGTCTTTTTTACCAGGACGGCGTTTGCGACCCATTGGGGCTCGTCCCGGGCTTGCTCGATCAGCTTGTTGTCTAGCAACTTCTTGACTTCCTCAGCCAAAGCTTCGTACTTTTCCGGGCCGAACTTCCTTCTTTTTTGATGGACCGGCCTCCTGTTGGGGTCGATCTTTAGACGATGGCATGCGTGCTTTGGGTCTATCCCGACCATGTCCTGGTGAGACCAGGCAAAGACTCCAACATTGGCCTTGAGGAATTCGATCACTTCCCCCCGCATTTCGGTCGGTATGCGAGAGCCGATCAGTACTTCCAATTCCGGCCTCGAGGGGTCGACCGGAATGTGTTCTAAATCCTCTAATGCCGTAGCTTGTTCATAGCTCCGCCGGTTAGAAGAATCGAATCTGGGATCGAGGTCGAGCTCGGATGGATCGAAACCAATCCTTGGCTCGGGGTCGTCGATCTGCATAGGCTGGGGGTCGGCCGATGTGGATCCGATCTCCGTGATGGATTCTGCGGCCGGAGTGACCGTTTCGGAGTTTGAGTGTGGCCTGTCTGGTGCTTGGTCGTTACAAATTGAAAATAAACGCAAGTCGGAATAGTTCAAACACCTTCTTGCCATTGCCTGGTCACCCTTAATGGTGCCGACCACCCCCTCGGGGGTGGGAAATTTGATACAGTAGTAATAAGAGGAAGCAACGGCTTCAAAAACTTCTAAAAAGGGCCTACCCAGAAAGCCATTATACGAGCTTGGCTGATCTACAATTATGAAATCTAACGGCCTAGTGATCCTGACCTCCTTGTTGTAGCAGCAGATGAACTCCACGGAGAGCTTTATCTTCCCGTACGCAGCGACCGTCGCGTCCCCGAATCCCTTCAGTTGAAGGTCGATGGGCTTGATGAAGTTGACGAGGTCTCCGAGCTGGTCTAGGGCTGTTTTGAAGATGATATTGCAAAAACACCCATTGTCGACCAAAACGCGTTGAACCTCTTTGCCCAGGATCTGGGCGGCAATTACCAGCGCGTCGCCCTTCGGGAATAGCACCCCGGTCCGGTCCCGGTTGGAGAAAGTTATCTCCAAGTCCTTGTGAATCTTCGGCTCTGGGGGTGTGACCAAGTTGACGTTGGTCGCTGCCCGGACCTCTGCCTTCCGCTTCCGGTTGGACTGCGTCGAGATGGGGGTGAGGCCGCCTAGGTTCCCTCCGCCGGCCTGGATCATGTTGACCCGACCGCCGGGATTCATGGCCGGGAGGAGGTCATCTTCGTCATCGTCCTCCTCCAAAGCTGCGACCGGCCTGAGAGGCCGGCCGCCCTCCTCGTTTCGCCGAAGTTGGCGCTGTGGCTGCTGCTGCTGCTGGTCCTGCCGGCCGGCTGGCCTCTGTAGGAGGTCGTTCAGACGCCCTTCGTCAAACAGCTTCCAAAGCTGCTTGAGGAGATCACGGCACTGGCTCGTATTGTGGCCAATAGAGTCGTGATAGGCGCAGAATTTTTTAGGGTCCAGCCGGGACCGGTCTCCAGAATAGGGCCTTGGCCTGGGAAGCACGTCCCTGTGCTGAATCGCATTGAAGATATGCGCGGGGGACTGCCTCATGGCCTGGGTTAGGTGAACCTCAACGTCCTCGAAGGACTTGAAGTTGCCGGGCGGTTTGGCCACTCTCCTGGCCTTAGGGCCGTTCTTGGGGGAGGTTTGGGCTACGGCCTCTGTCTCCTTTGGGGCCGGCTCGGACTCCCCCAGCCTTAGTGCCAGAAGCTTCCTCCGAGCCAGGTAGTCACCGGCTCGGGCGCGGAATTCGGCATAGGTTTTAGGGAAGTCCTTGGTGAGGTGCTTGAACATAGGAGACCGGCCGTGAAAGCCTCCCAGGGTTGCATGCAAAGCAAGCTGGTCGCTGACTGCCTCGCCGGTCAGCATGACCTCGTCCACCCTGGCCACGTAGTCCTCGTCGGACTCCTCTTTCTCCTGGCGGATCCGCATCAGGCGATGCCAGCTTTCCGGCCGGGCGATTTTGGCCGCAAAGTATGATGAGAATTGGGCGCTCAAAGTGGCGAACGAGTCAATGGACCGTGCCGGAAGGGACACGTACCATCTGTGGGCGAGGTCGCCCAGGGTGAGAGGGAAAAGCCTGCACTTCGTGGCGTCTGTCGCGCCACGCCCGATCATATAGATCCGGAACTTGCTGAGATGGGTCTCAGGATCTGTTTTCCCCTCGTAGAGAGGAGTTGGTGGGGGGACGATCTTGAGCTGGACCGGCGCGAGCTCAATATCGACCGCCAAAGGCTCGTTGGCGACTGGCCGGGCCTTGGTTTGGCCTTGCGCTTCAAGGAGCGCCTTCATTTCGTCCAGTTGCTTTTGCAACTTGACGATTTCTGGACTGGGGGTTTCGGCCAGCTGGTCGCCCACGTCGGCTAGGGGGCCGATTCGGTCGAAAACGGCCGCACGGGGGACTCCGCGTCCCAACAGGCCGCTTTGGGCGAAGCTTAGCTTGCGCCTGGCGGAGTTTGCCGGGGTCAGGCTGACCTCGGCTGCCCTCTTGTGGGGCATTTGGGCCGTGCTCCCCGAGTTGGAGATGGACTCGGTGTCTCCGTACCCAGTGTCGTAACTGGGTACACGGCTCGGGTACCACGACGGGTCTGTTGTGCCCAACCGGTCAAAAACCGGATGGACGGAGCCTCGCGAACGGTCAGAGACGGGGTTCGCCCGACCTTGGCTTTCGCCTTGGTGTTCTCTGGCCTTCTCCTTGCCTTTGAGAGCACGAGCCTGGGCCTTCTTCTTGGAGGCAGAGGTGGTGCTCTGGCAGCCCCTCGCCTCTTCCGCTTGGCGGCGTCTTCCTGACCCGGCCTGGTCAGGAGTAAAGAATCCCCGGCCCCCGGATGGGAGAGGTTCCTCCGGGAAGCGAATTGGGGAGGCCACGCGTGTGGCTTTTCCGTGGGCCTGGGATGATTTCTGAGGATCCATTGCTTTAGGAGATGAGGGGGTTGAGGTTTGAAGATTTGAAGGTTTGAGGATGTGAAGCTTTGAAGAACAGTGAGTGTTCTTCAAAGAGATGAAGAAAATGTGTTTGATGGGTTAGATCCCCTTCTTCTAGCGCCAAATGTTATTTACCAAATATATTTTGCTGGGATTGAATGGCTATTTGTTAAAGCTTTGGTAAAAACACCAAATGATTGGGTTCTTAAATGCTAAAATGAATGCTTAGATGAAGAGAGGCTTTAAATGCATATGAACACTTAAGAACACCAAGAATTGCCAGGGGTTGTTAATCCCTGGACTTGAATGAGTATGTGTATTGATTATACTGAGAGTGATTCAACCTTTTTTAACATTACAAGTGTTGGGGTATTTATAGTTTTCTCACTACAGGGGTATGTTGGTCATTTCAGGCCTATCGGGGGACAGGTGCATTAAATGCCTCCTGCCTCTGAGGATGCGCGGGCTCTGAAGTGTTAGGGCTTGCAGGTGGCCGGCCACTAGGGTGTTGACGCGTGTCCAAAAAGGACAATTCTCTGAAGAATTTCCTCATTTGGATGGAATATTCTCTGTTGCTGGGTACGGAGGCGGCCTTTTTCTCCCTTGGGAGAGGATCTTGCACGATTCCGTCACGTGCTCCGGATCTTTTTAGTCGGCCGGGGGCCTTGAGTGATCGAGATCGGCCTCCGGGCGGATGGTGAGGTCGGAGGTTGTTCCTGTCAGTTGGCCGTGTCCGGGCGGCCTCTGCTGGACTTTATTAATCCTGGCCGGGCCGGTCCGGGCACGGCAGGGCTTCAACGTGGATGTGATGAACGTGGATGGACATCCCAAGCAGGCTTCCGGCCTCGCTTTCGAGGCCGGAGGCTGGTGGTCGGGGCCCGCCGAGGTCGGATTCAGGTCGGCCAGGTCGGTTCCGGCCTCTGGGTACCTTCTCGCCTTTTCCGGCTATCTTCCGGCCGGACCCAACATGTGATCTGAAATGGTCACAACAGCTGGTGTTGCCATCAGTGCCGTCAACCCGGTTCAATGCCTGATTGAAATTGTTCTCGACATCGTCCAACTCATTAGTAATGTCCATGGGTTCTTTGCCTCCGGCAGCGTTTATTCTTCTTAAGAAAGCTCGGTTTTTTCTTGCTATTGTCTTAGGATCTGCAGGTAACCTCTCTTCGCTCGTATTGCCTTGCGAGCGTGTTCTCATAAACCTGAAACACTAACAAAAGAATCAAAACGCAACTGCCGAATATGTACGAAATAATAAAAAACAGAAAAGTAAAATCACTCACTACAAACTACTAAGCTATCGACAAGTCCTATTCAAAAAGCATACAATGCCATCCCCTGCAACGACGCCATTGACTTGAAACGATTGTACTAACTTCTACTAGTCGCTTACCCGCAAGCGGACGGGTTCACTGTAGTAAGAGTAAGTATAATGGCCAAGTATATCGAACCCACGAGATGGAGTGAATGCAAACAGATCCCTGAAGATCTACGCGTCGTAGCTAATATGAGTGTAATGTTTTTGGGTTTTTTAAAGATTAATTGAAAGACTAAAATAAACTAATTAAACTAACGAACTAAAGAAGACGAATTAACTACGGGTTGTTTTCAAGTAAGAGATGGTGATGCTTAGGATAGGAATCCCTACGTATACTAACGGAGCAGGTACATAATCAAAATAACTGTGACGCGCAAGAAATAACCTAAGTAAAAGAATGCAAGGTGAAAGCTCAAGATTCTAAACCCTAATACTTTACCCTAACACTCGACTTCACTAATCCACTAACAAGTTAATAGATTGTGCTTAATTAATGAGACCCTAATTTAACTAAGGTGATGCGGTCGTCCTCCTTCGCTAAACTGGTAGATGAATTAACCCTTCCTAAACTCTCTAGTTAAGTCTACTCGTTGTTAAAGAGTGATACGGTCGTCCTCTCTCTAACACCTTTCGAACGGAATTCAAAAGTAAAGTCTAGATTAATTTTAAGAATTCATTAACCAAGATAATTAAAACCTAACGTCACAAGTTACCCTAATTACATACCCACAACCTACTTCTACGAGTTCATCCTACCCCAAGCATACAAGGGTTTAGCTAGACATGGCTATAACGATAACGAAAACTATAAAAGAAACAACGAACATAAACATGATGAATTGAAGAAAGAAAATATGAAACATAAACTAGGGTTTAAAGAAATAAATACTAAGAACTGAATTTGAATTGATAAAAACGAAGTTTAAAGCGTTTAAAGTAATCAAGCTAATTAAAAGGAACTAAGAAACGAAAAGAAACTAAGAATTCATATGAAAAACCTCAACAGAATGTAAAGTAAAGCTTGCTCGTCTCTTCTCCTCTTTCTCTCCCTAAAAACTAAGTCTAAAAGTGATTTGGTATGTGTTGGATGATGTCTCCCTTCTCAAAAAATGAGTTTGGAGAGGTATATATAGGCCACGGGCCGAAACGGGAGTTAATGGGCCGAAAAAACGCATCCGGAGGCAAAAATATGCAAATGCTCGAGCTAGCACGCGCTCGAGCCGTCCCATTCGAGCATATAGGTCGAATGAAACAGGTGCTCGAGCGCTCCCGCTCGAGCTGGTCGAATGGCGAAATTTTTCTGCAAGTTTTTGGTCATTCGAGCAACACGCTCGAGCGGTGGCGCTCGAGTTGCTCGAGTGGTCGAGCACTTTTCAGCAGCAGTACACTTGTTCGTAAAATCTTCATATCTCCTCAGCCGGGAGTCCGTTTTGGCCGATTAAAAATCCTACGAACTCCTCTTTTCGCCCTCTATCTATGAACATCAAAGAGACAAATTCATTAGTTTATGAAAATGTTACTCATTTGACTCCAAACACTAATAGAAAACACTCAAAACATGAGCAAATTGGGCACCAAAACATAACAATTTCACGCCTAATCAACCCCCCCCCCCCCAAACTTACCATGTTGCTTGTCCTCAAGCAACGAAAGAATAAGTCAAGTGAAATTGTTAGGAATGAGTCAAAGGATCAAATCATGCAAGCAAATGAACTCGAGCTTCAAAGATCAATCACAAGTATACTCACTCACCTTCCCTCATCGTACTCATGCAACAATAACAAGAAACACCAAGTTCAAACATGGATGTGCACTCTACGATGTTTTTCGCTCCCTCACAAGTGTATATCAATGATCAAGGGACTCACTCAAACAATCAATCACTCATATTGGCAGCCATAGGCTTGTAAGCGCTCTTAACTCCGACCATACTCTAGAAATCAATGCCGAATCAAAAAGGACTTTTCTCAAGGTTGTAATGTAGGCTCTTTGGACAGGTGGGATAACAATATGGTAAAGTGACTCAAGTGAATGGAGAATAGAAAATCAAACTTCGGTACTTCGAGATAAGGAACAGGCTACTTCAAACATATTTAATCAACAAACTCTCAATTCCAATTCTCTCAACACTTCAATTTTTTTTCTTTCTCACTCTTTCACTTTTTTTTTTCAATCACTTCATTTTTTCTTTTTCGCACAACCACATGAGCTCATTTTTTTTTCTTTTGCTCATTCTCAATTTTTTTTTCTTTTTCCCACATCTCATAACTTCATCACACCTCCTTCTCATATTCACTCAACAAACAACCTTTTCCTTTTTCAACTCAATTCACTCCCTTCACATTCACACTTTCCTATTCTCCACTCAAATTGGGACAAAAAGGCTTAGGAATTGGAATAGTGTTCATATGTGCTAGCAAATAAAATAGGCTTTAGGCTCAAATGGGCTAACAAGGGATTCAATGTCATTGGTAAGGAAATTTTTGGCTAAGTGACTCAATAAAATCAAAGATGACCTAAAATCCTATTCGGCATATCAAACTAGACACAATCAAGAAGCAAGAGCACACACAAGTTCTAGCATCCTCTAAGGTGACGATCCACTCACAAACGAAGAGATTAATTCTTATATCAAAATCTCATAAGGCTCAAGTCTCTCGGCTTTCACATCCATGCTAGTCCTAGTGAATTCTCACTCTTATCACACAAGTACTCAAAAGAAAGATTCACAAGTATACTAGTTCTCTCTCAAATCCACTCTAACTCAACTACTCACACAAAATAGTCCCTAACTCAAATCCACAAATCACCCTCTACTCATCAAACATGCTCAAGAACAACAACTATCAAGTAGAAGGGATCAATAAGCATGAAAGATGCACAACGAATCAAATCAAAATCACCCCGAAGAGCATCTCAAAACACCAAATAACCAAACACACTCAAAGATAAGGGGTGCTCCGGTGCAATGTAACAAGAAACATAAAAAAAACTCCACCCCCCCAAACTTCGACCTTGCGAAGAGGTCTAAGTTTGGGGTTGTGGGTTACGTCAACCGAACAATTCGGTTTCTCTAAAACGTAGCATACTCTCTTGCTTGAGTTCCTCCCTTTCGAGTACTCCATCGAGACAAGCCTACAAAATGAACTCTCAAGTCCGAGGTTAAAACTTACGATTCAAAAACACCCTAATAACATAAAAGACACTAAAAACAAATGAAAGCAAATAAAAATGGGTTGCCTCCCATTCAGCGCTATTTTTAAGGTCCTCATGCCGGACCGAGCTCAAAGGAGCTTATGGGACATCATACTCAAATTTACCTCCCTTACTCTCATAAGAGTGGTGTGCTTGCATTCCTTTCCTTGATGCCCCACCATCATTAGCTCATTTGCTTTCTTCTCATCCCCAAGTGCTATGGGTCTCAACTCATTCTTACCCTTATCTGGAGGAGTCTTACCAAACAAGTTCTTGAATTTGAACTTTTTCTTCTTAACTCCTCCTTTTCCCTACAACTGGATCGCGTCCACCTTTTTCACCTCTTCTTCCTTCAACTTCTTCACTTTATCCCTATCATAATAATCAAGATCATAATGCACATTGGTTAAATCATCAAGTAAAGGCTTATAAAATTCATGAATATGAGAAGGATTAGGGATAGGAGGTGTGTCTTCAACACGAGGATCAATTGAATCCATGCAATACAAGCTCTCCTCCTCCCTCGGGTGCTTCATGGCCTCATATAGGGAAATTTTCACTTCTTGATCATCAACCTTCAACGTAATCTTCCCATTTGCCACGTCTAGCACCATCCCCGCCGTCGCTAAGAACGGTCTTCCCAAGATCAGGGGTACGTGCTCATCTTCCTCCATCTCTAGGACTACAAAATCGGCTGGAAAAATGTGATCTCCAACTCTCACGAGGACGTCTTCAACCACACCTTGAGGTCGAGTGATAGACCGGTCAGCTAGTTGAAGCGTCATCATTCTCGGCTGGAGTTCACCACCTTCCAACTTCTTGAAAAACGACAACGGCATCAAATTAATGCTCGCTCCGAGGTCACATAGCGCTCCCTTCTTGATCCCGTTCCCGATATCACAAAGAATGGTGAAGCTCCCGGGATCCTTCAGCTTTGGAGAAAGTGCCTTGTGCACTAACGCACTCACCTCATGGTTCAATTGCACCAACTTCGGCTCATCCACTCGCCGTCTTTTCGCGATCAAGTCCTTCAAAAACTTTGCATAATTGGGCATCTGTTCCAAAGCATCATAAAAGGGAATATTAATATGCAATTGTTTAAACACATCAAGGAATTTAGCAAACTTCTCATCAAGCTTCTTTTTCATGAAGCGTTGTGGATATGGAACGGGTATCACAGATTCGGGTACCCCCCATTCATCTTTCTCGGTCTCTTTCACTTTCTCCCTTGCTTCCTTTGCCTTCTTCCACTTAGGAACTCTCTCACCCTTCTCAATGTCTTCCTCTTCAAGCTCTTTGCTCGCTTGAGTGCTTTCACCCTCAACCTTCTTCTCAATTCCTTCACTTTCAATCCCCTTCTCAACTTGGGGCGTCTCAGAATCAGCAGGCATCTGAGGACCTTCATAATTGGTTCCACTTCTAAGCTGGATCGCCTTGCAATGTTCTTTCGGGTTCCCCTCTGGCATGGAAGGATACTTACCCGACTCCCTATTAAATGACTTTGCAATCTGGCTCATCTGGAACTCTATAGATGTGAACCTTCGATTGTTCTCTTGTTGAGTTCTAGTCCACTCAACGTTCATCTTCTGGAGCTCTTGATCACGTTGATCACCCTTTTTATGCAACTCTTTCACATCGTACTCCAAGGATGACAACCTCTTACTTCCTTCCTCCACCTTCTGTAGAATCGCTCTCAACATCTCCTCAGTCGATGCACCGCCTTCTCCACCAGGAGGTTTAGAACCTGGGTCAACACCCGGAGGAACTGTAACACCCATCTTCGGGTTAGCATACGAGAAATTCTCGTTCTTTCTCCATGTGTTTTGAGGAGGTTGCTGGCCTCCTTGATAGCTTTGTGTGTTCCTCCATTGATTAGTAGGAGGCTGTGGACCTAGTGGTACAAAAGATTGGCCATAAGAAGGCCTTCCATATTGATTACCACCTTGATAGCCATTCTGATTGTAATACGGACCTCCCATGTAATTGACTACCTCTTGCTGTCCACTTGGCTGGTCTACTCTCTCATTCTCTGCTGCATGCTCTCCAACCAAACTCTTCCCCAACTCGAGGCTGTTGATCTTTTCCATCATGGCCATCAGCAGCCTTCTCGTCCCTTCACCCTCTTTCTCCTCCAACTTGCAAACTCTCTGAAACTCAGGATCCTCGTTCCATACACCGGCATTCGTGACAATATTGTCCACGATCTCTCTACATCTCTCTATCCCTTGGTTCAGAAAAGCTCCACTAGCACACGCATCTAAATGGGCTTGGCCAGTCTTGCTAGCTCCACTGTAGAAGAACGCCATAATATCTCCCTCGTTGTACCCGTGCTGCGGGCACTCGATCAACATATTTGAGTATCTCTCCCACGCTTGATGTAAATCCTCTCCTGACTTCTGGCGAAAGGAAGAGATCTTAATTCTCGCTTTAATCGTTCTCGATGGAGGGTAGAATCGCTTGAGGAACAGACGCTCGAGCTCAGCCCATGTGGTTACACCTCCCCGTGGGAGAGTGTTGTCATACCATTCTTTAGCTATTCCCGTCAATGAGAATGGGAACAACCTAAGCCTCTTGGCATCTTCAGACATGCCATTGTAATTGAAAGTGGAGACTATCATTAGAAAACTCCTCAGATGAGTATGAGGATTCTCCTTCCCGATCACCCCCTTGAACTGATTCTCGGTAAGCAGCTTTAAAATTCCCAGGGATATCGAGAAGTTGTTTGCCTCAACAGGAGGCAATGCCACTCCATCATAGTACCTTTGTGGCTGTGCTGCAAACCACCCTCGAATACCCATATGTTGATCTACGTTCTGAGGAACATGCTGAGGAACTACAGGTGGTGCGGGTACGTGTTGAACTGGAGGTGGTTGGTACACAGGTGGTTGGTTGTAAGCAGGAGGTGGAGGATACGGGTAAGGTGGGTAAGGATAAGGTGGGTATGGGTAAGGTGGATATGGTAAGTTGTTTTATGGTAAGTTAGGATGTGGGTAAACAGGGTTATTATGAGGATTCTGGACCATGTTATGAGCTGGGCTATTTTGGTTCTGAGTACCCGGGTTTTGGCTCTGGCTCTCTCCTAGCGGATCTTGATTCTTGCTGGTGTTGCCATCAGTGCCGTCAACCCGGTTCAATGCCTGATTGAAATCGTTCTCGACATCGTCCAACTCATTATTAATGTCCATGGGTTCTTTGCCTCCGGCAGCGTTCATTCTTCTTAAGAAAGCTCGGTTTCTTCTTGCTATTGTCTCAGGATCTGCAGGTAACCTCTTTTCGCTCGTATTGCCTTGCGAGCGTGTTCTCATAAACCTGAAACACTAACAAAAGAATCAAAACGCAACTGCCGAATATGTACGAAATAATAAAAACTAGAAAAGTAAAATCACTCACTACAAACTACTAAGCTATCGACAAGTCCTATTCAAAAAGCATACAATGCCATCCCCGGCAACGACACCATTAACTTGAAACGATTGTACTAACTTCTACTAGTCGCTTACCCGCAAGCGGACGGGTTCACTGTAGTAAGAGTAAGTATAATGGCCAAGTATATCGAACCCACGAGATGGAGTGTATGCAAACAGATCCCTGAAGATCTACGCGTCGTAGCTAATATGAGTGTAATGTTTTTGGGTTTTTTAAAGATTAATTGAAAGACTAAAATAAACTAATTAAACTAACGAACTAAAGAAGACGAATTAACTACGGGTTGTTTTCAAGTAAGAGATGGTGATGCTTAGGATAGGAATCCCTACATATACTAACGGGGCAGGTACATAATCAAAATAACTGTGACGCGCAAGAAATAACCTAAGTAAAAGAATGCAAGGTGAAAGCTCAAGATTCTAAACCCTAATACTTTACCCTAACACTCGACTTCACTAATCCACTAACAAGTTAATAGATTGTGCTTAATTAATGAGACCCTAATTTAACTAAGGTGATGCGGTCGTCCTCCTTCGCTAAACTGGTAGATGAATTAACCCTTCCTAAACCCTCTAGTTAAGTCTACTCGTTGTTAAAGAGTGATACGGTCGTCCTCTCTCTAACACCTTTCGAACGGAATTCAAAAGTAAAGTCTAGATTAATTTTAAGAATTCATTAACCAAGATAATTAAAACCTAACGTCACAAGTTACCCTAATTACATACCCACAACCTACTTCTACGAGTTCATCCTACCCCAAGCATACAAGGGTTTAGCTAGACATGGCTATAACGATAACGAAAACAATAAAAGAAACAACGAACATAAACATGATGAATTGAAGAAAGAAAATATGAAACATAAACTAGGGTTTAAAGAAATAAATACTAAGAACTGAATTTGAATTGATAAAAACGAAGTTTAAAGTGTTTAAAGTAATCAAGCTAATTAAAAGGAACTAAGAAACGAAAAGAAACTAAGAATTCATATAAAAAACCTCAACAGAATGTAAAGTAAAGCTTGCTCGTCTCTTCTCCTCTTTCTCTCCCTAAAAACTAAGTCTAAAAGTGATTTGGTATGTGTTGGATGATGTCTCCCTTCTCAAAAAATGAGTTTGGAGAGGTATATATAGGCCACGGGCCGAAACGGGAGTTAATGGGCCGAAAAAACGCATCCGGAGGCAAAAATATGCAAATGCTCGAGCTAGCACACGCTCGAGCCGTCCCATTCGAGCATATAGGTCGAATGAAACAGGTGCTCGAGCGCTCCCGCTCGAGCTGGTCGAATGGCGAAATTTTTCTGCAAGTTTTTGGTCATTCGAGCAACACGCTCGAGCGGTGGCGCTCGAGTTGCTCGAGTGGTCGAGCACTTTTCAGCAGCAGTATACTTGTTCGTAAAATCTTCATATCTCCTCAACCGGGAGTCCGTTTTGGCCGATTCAAAATCCTACGAACTCCTCTTTTCGCCCTCTATCTATGAACATTAAAGAGACAAATTCATTAGTTTATGAAAATGATACTCATTTGACTCCAAACACTAATCGAAAACACTCAAAACATGAGCAAATCGGGCACCAAAACATAACAATTTCACGCCTAATCAAATACCTAGCTTTCTTTGTGGGCCCATAGAGGTACGCTTCGGAAATATTATCGGAACATACACTGCACATCCAAATATACGCAGATGGGAAATGTTTGGTTTTTTCCCACACACTAGCTGTAGGGGGAATGATCATTGTATACAGTTGGACGGATTTGTATCAGATGTGATGCATGTAGGACTGCATGCCCCCATCATGAAGTGGGTAATTTAGAGTTAATAAGTAATGGTCTAGCGATGAGTTTGATACATTTTATTAGCACTTCAGCAAGACCATTTTGGGTGTGGACGTAAGGGACCGAATGCTCCACTTTAATTCCCAGTGCCATACAGTAATCAGTAAAGGCTTTTGAGGTAAACTCAGCAACATTATCCATACGAATTGATTTTATTGGATAATTTGGGAACTGAGCTCGAAGCTCAATAGTTTTCGCAATAAGCTTCGCAAAAGCTTGATTGCGGGTAGACAGCAAACAAACATATATCCACCTAGTGGAGGCATCAATTAAGATAATGAAATAGCGGAATGGTCCTGATGCTAGGTGAATCGGTCCACAAATATCTCCCTGAATCCGTTCAAGGAAAACCGGAGATTCAAGTCCCACCTTGGTGCGTAACGGGCGCACTATTAATTTACCCTTTGAACATGCATCACAGATAAATTCATCGACAGAAGAGATTCTATTATTTGAAATATTATAACCAATGGAATTAGATAGAATCCTATGTATCATTGTTTGTCCTGGATAGCCTGAGTTCGGGTTGTGAATTTCATACTCATGGTTATATGGAGATAGTGCTGTTATACGAGCCGAGCGAGCCCGAGTAGTGGATACTCGAGCTCGGCTCGAGCTCGCTCGATAAATATATCGAGCTCAAAATTTAGCTCGGCTTGGCTCGAAAATTAGATGGTTAGGCTCGAACTCGAGCTCGACTCGTTTAATGAAATGAGCCCAGCTCGATTGAGCTCGAGCTTGATTTTTATTTTTTTTGACAAATTTAATTCAAATATTAAAATTCCTAAAAAAACATATTTAAGTAAATCATCAACACCAACAGCCTCTATGACATCTTCATCAACTAAAATACAAAGGAAATTCATCTACACAATCTAAAGAATACTAGATATATTCTGCAAAGTACAAATCCATACTATTACATACTTAGCAAATTCATCAAAATCAAAATTATAATAACATAAATTCGAATTACATCAACCTCACTTCAATCTCAAACTTCTGATTCAATCTTGATCCGGAAGTTCATCCAATGCATCCTAAAAAAGATAAACGAATAAGTCATTATATATAAACTATAAATAAGAAATCAGAAGCTTAAATACTATAATGACAAGAAGATTCAAGTTATTTAAAAGCCTAATATTAGATATCTTGCAAGTTTATAATCAACTAAGAGCAAATATGGTTGAGAGATGAAAAGAATTTGTAATGCAGAATGTGTTTATTCCATTTTATTTCTTTTCTCTTTTCATGATTTTTGTGCAGATAATGTCTCCTTAACTTACTGTTGTGTTTACTTAGTAGCGTTTGAACACAAGAAAACAAAAGTCAGCAAGCAAATAACCAGATTAATCAACAAGAAAGCCAGAAAATTGAAGAAAAAACATTTATCCTAATAATCATAAGTGCCATTAAAAGCAATATAGAGAGGCGAAATACCGAAGCATTTATCCAAGATAAAATTGATATATATTATCCATTCAAACAATTCCAATATTAAGACCAGAAAAAAATTTAGAAGCAAAATACAAACACATCATTGAACATCAAACTAAATATCTCAAGTCTCAACTATCTTCGTTGAAGAAAAAAGAAAAACTTACTAGATCTAAATCTCGAGGCGGTTGGGCTTGGAGGTGGGCGACGGGCGTCAGACGGTGTCGAATAGTAAAGATGTCGGGCGTCAAGCGGCGTCGAGCGGTGGCGGTTGGGCGGCATCGAGCGATTAGGTGGTCGGGCATTGAGCGTCGAGCGATTGAATGATCGGGTGTTGAGCGTCAAGCGACGTTGAGTGTCGAACTGTGGCGATTGGGCGGCGGTGGGCAGTCGGGTGTGACGGGAAAGAAGGGTTAGGGAAATTGGGATCTTGGGGTTGGGGATAAGGCCGTGAGCGGCGCTGAGCGTGAGTGCTGGGAAAGAGGGAAATGAAAATATATTGTGTTGTAACCTAATTAAGTAATTTACATATGTACCCTTATCATTCGAGTCTAACGAGTAGCTCGCGAGCCGAGCCGAGCTCAGCTCGTTAAGAAATCGAGTATTATCCGAGCTCGAGCTCGGCTCGTTTAGCCCTACGAGTCGAGCCGAGTCGAACCTTAATGAGCCGAGTCGAGCCGAGCTCACGAGCAGCTCATTTCATTTAACAGCTCTATATGGATATTAGACTGCCGGATGTAGGAATAGTACAATCCGAAAGAGAAGGATGGAAGTTTTTCAATAACTTGTTTACGACTACCTCGAGAAATAATCATCAAAAGATATTCATTATTGTTCTCAGTTTCAGTTTCAATGTGATTGCCATTTGTTCTTATATCTTTAAAACTGAGAAGGGTACGCTTCGATTATGGAAACAACAAAGCATTGTCAATTATGAGTTCGATACCCATAGGGAGGATGACAAAGGCTCTTCCGGAGCCCACTATCATAATATTATCATTGGCTATCGTAGTTACACTCCTTTTTCTTTCTATCAAGTTATGAAAATACTTCCTATCTCTTAAGATTGTGTGTGTGGTGGCGCTATCTACCAAACATAAATCACAATTTGTATCCATCATGCCAGAGGAAAAAGCCCAAACTTAATAGCTGATATGTTTACAAGCCATGTATAAGAATAAAAATATCCACAAAATATAACGGATAGCATATATTAAGGTAAACATATCAACGCTAAATCATAAATGTCATAATAAAATATCCAAAAATAGGATCCACATGAAAAAGGTCTTAATAAAAAATAAAGTACTAAAAATGATCAAATATACGAATCACTCATTATCTCCATAGTCTTTGAGCTCCAAGCCCAAGAGATTGTCATTGTCATGGTCATATTCTGCTTCAGGCAGGCTGACATGGTGAGATTCGACCTTAGGGGCCTTCCTTTTGTCGTCCTTTTGCTGCTTTTGATAAGCCTCAACCAAATGCTTGGGAGTGCGACACGTGCGAGACCAATGGCCTTTGCACCCACATCTGTAGCAGGACTCCTCAACCTTGTCTTGAGAGCCAAATATTTGTGGAGCGAAATTCGTGTTGGGTACACACTTTCCACGATTCTGAGCTTGATTGTCGTTCAAGGTTCCTTGACCACCAGATTTACTACGAACTCAGCCTTTACCACGAGTTCGTTTACTACGTCTCCCCCTTCCACACTTGCGACCACTTGTATTTCCCTGAGCTATAGCATGTGCTTTGGGTACTGCTTGTGAGCCAACCGGTCTCGAATTATGATTCTTCATAAGGAGTTGGTTGTGCTTTTCTGCTACTAGAAGTGAAAAAATTAGCTCAGAGTGTACAATATAATTTTTTGCCTTATACTGCTGCTGGAGTACAAGGTTGCTAGAGTGGACCGTTGATAGAGTTTTTTGTATCAACTTGGCCTCAATTATAGCTTGCTTGCATAACTTTAACTGGGATACAATATGGTGCAAGGCAGAATTGTTGATGGGTGAGCAGAATCAGCAATTGGGCGACCAGGATTAGCACAAAGCACTTAAAGATTAAGGCAAAATTGACTCAAGATACACCTAAGATATCTGGCGAGCAGAACCTGCATGTTACACCAAGGCGAATGGGCGAACAAAATCAGATTAAGAGCCACATGACGAACTCAGTTAGCATCCCGCCGACCAGATCCGACCACAAAACCAAAACAACAACTAAGTGAGACAAGAGACCAATAAAATCAGACTAAAGACTCCTCCAGGACAAGTCCAATATGTCGAGCAGCTCTTGACTGCGAGCAAGTCCAATAAGATAAGGATAGAATTTAGTTTAGATAAGGTCAACTTAGTCAAAGGCCAGGTGTCGTGCATGTAGGCCTGGTAGGCCAAAAGTCACGACACCTCCTGCTAGGCAAATGTCTATAAATACTTAGATTTTTTCAGCTAGTAAAACAGGCACAAATTATTATACACGTCCAAACTTCGTTTACGAATCTAAAGTAGCTCGATTAACTTACAATCGAACTTAAACACATAAGCTTTCAAACGTTTCTTACCCATCTAAACCCGAAAATTCGTATTCACTAATTACGTTAGTGATCAATCACACGTAATTATTTGATGATCGATTAACCACCAAAAACAACCATTAATCTTCGAAATTAGAACTGATCATCAACAAATTGGCGCTAGAAGGAGGGTGGGGTTCGAACCTCCGAATCATTGAAAACACGAAGGTTAACCCAAAATTGAAGAACAAGTTTGAGCTTTTGAAGGAAAAATTCAAGAACACTAAGAACAATACTTGATACCTCCTGTGAACATGCCTCAGTCACAAGAGACACAACGTTCACAACATATAACAAGGGATTCACACTCCCGGATGTCCCAGGCTGGTGGGCGAGCAGGGGCGAGCAGAAATGACCAAGAGAATCAGACCAATGTTGCTCGTCAGTTAATACCACCGGAGTTGGACGCCTTTGCTCGTAACCCCGACGAATTGGCACGCACAATTGCCATGCTCCAGGCTTTACAAAGACAGCAAGCCCAACATGGCCCTTCATATGTGTGAGCAAGGCGTAGCCCCACAAAGACTCGTGAACATGAGAAGGCTAGGGGGATCATTTAAATGAAGCAGACAGTGCCCAAGCCCGTAAGGCCAAAGGCAAAGAAAAACAGCACGTTGAGGCTGTCAGTCAGGGAGGTTCGACTCAGAATCCGGCCATGGCAGTGAGTCAGGGCACAAGCCAAAGTGCTCTAGAAAGATTGGGTCGTCGTGGCCGGGGAATCATGGAAGTTCATCCCACTGCAGGAGCAGCTCGCCCAGCTGTAGTACCTGCTCGCCAGTCAGTCCATGACAGGCTGACTAGGTCAGCTTTTGGTCACCTTGGCCCAAACGCAGAGCCCAATCCTAGGAGGCCAATCCAGGGGGTTCCCGCTCCCAATGAGGGACTGGAGCGAACAGACGGTTGTGCGCCTTTGCTCGCCGGACAGCCTCAGAGTCAGGGAGGGATCCTTTGAAGAGCTCGCCTCCATGAGAAAGGCCATAGAGAGCATGCAGGGCCAGCTCGATCAACAGAGAGGATATGGAAACACAACTCTTCCAGTCTCACCACTATCTTTGGTGATTCTGAAAGCCCCGATTCAACAAAAGATTCAGTTTCCAGCGAGTATCCAATATGAGGGCACGGCGGACCCCCGGGTGCATCTGATGAAGTATACCAATTATATGGTATCAATGGGGGCAAGTGACGCAACACAATGTCGCAACTTTCCTTTAACTCTGGGAGATCGTGTCCATAAATGGTTTTCAGCTTTGCCACCAGCTTCAATTCATTCGTTTGCCCAGCTGGGCAAAGAGTTCTTATCCCATTTCTCTACGGCCGGGTCTTATCTATCCCAAAGACATCGGTTATCCGACTTGAAACAAACTGACGACGAGTCGGACCGATCGTACTTGGAAAGATTCGACAAGGTCCTGTTAGAATGGGAGTCTGTCAGTGAATACACCAAGATTGTGGCCGTCCTAGCTGGGCTCAAGAAGGGCACTGAACTCTGGAAAAATGTACACCTTAGGTGCCCGAAGACTTATGCTGAATTTCGGGATCGGGCAGGCGTCTTTGTCTCCATGCATGAAGCCCTGCAGAAGGACATGGGAGACAAAGGAGAGCAGAAAGAGGGTGCGAAGAAGCCTGGAACTGGTTATCGAGCTCCCAAGAACATGAAAGCATTTACTGAAGGAGCGGAGCTGAAGGACAAATTGAACCACATTCTTACCGTATCAATCGATACAGTTTACAATAATGTCCGGGACAAATAATTTACTGTAATAGTTGGGTCAAGACATATACTATTCTATTATTCTCATTGAGCTCGTCATTTTGATTTTTTATTATTCATTATGTAAGCTACAACAAATTTTCGGTAACTTTTTCCGGCCAAATTTAAATTTTTCGGTGAAAAGGACCAAAATTAATACCAAAAGGACTAATATTGATAAAATAAAAACTTATAGGACTATTTATGGATTTAGGCAAAATTACAGGACTATTTGTGATTTTTTCTTGTATTAAATAAGAGGTAATTTTTTAGTAATAACCTGAGTAACTTTTCAGCAGTAGTAGAGAAAACTATTTAAAAATACACTTGAACATAGTACACTTGGTGCACAAGAGACTTAAGGGTGTTTGAAATCACTCTAGGAGGAGGCATACATACTTAGCTTAAAAGCTATCCCTCACAGCTGTAATTTTTAAAAAATATTTTTAAACTGTCAACAGAGTTTCGAACACTTACTCTTTTAACATAAGCTCTCACGTAATTAGACATGATCATGACCAACTCAAAAATTGTTTCACATCCACCGACGTGATGTTTGTTTTGAGTTTTAGAATTAATTTGAATTTTGAAATTTAAAAAGTGGTTCTGATATGGAATTTTGAAAGTCGACTTAAAAAAAAACAAACATTACCTAAATTCTTTCGGCGTTACCATATATTTTTTTTAAAAGTAAAATTGCATAAATAAAATGAGTACAAGGGATATTAGAATCGAAAATACTGACGTACAAAACTACAAAATTCAGAATCAAAGAGTTGTAGGTATACATTTCAACCAATTATCTACCCAACTATTAAAGGAACACCAAAATGAGAGAGGATGCTGCACTCTTATCCATTTTCACTACAAAAAACTCGCGTTTTAGCGACCGAAATTAGCGACCGCCTGCTAAGCGGTCTCTAAATATTGTATTAACGACCGATTGGCGACCGCAATAGACCACGGGTCTCAAATTAAGAAAATTTACAACCGATAAAGAAGGCGGTCGCTAAATCAAAGGATTAGCGACCGCCTACGACCGCTCAGGCGGTCGCCAAAACTCAAAAGTCGATCAAAGTTAACCAACTCAATTTACCGCCTGATCAGCGACTGCCCAGACGGTCTCTGAATTCAATTTTAAATTAGCGACCGCCTGTAAGCAGTTGCAAACTGGTCAATTGACCGGTTCTTGGAAATGGGCCATGGTCATTTAATGCTGGGAAATTAGCGTCCACCTTTGGTTGTCGCTAATCACATATTTGGTCATTTGAGACGCTAATTTTTTTTTACCCTTTTTAGTCACAAGCCGTACTCACTTTCGGCCTACGCTCCAAAAAATCTACCGCCGCCGCCGTCCGTCGAGCATTCCATTCTGGTCAATACCCTTCTTGCTTCCCCGTCTATCTAATAACCATAAGTTTTTCAAACTTTAATCGTTTATTATCTTTGTATATTATTTTTTTAATTAATATATAGGATAGACATGAAATTATATATATATATATATATATATATATATGATTGTATATATGTTTGTATCATGAAATCATGCATATTTGTGTATGTTTTTATATTTGAATAATGCATGAAGTTAGATATATATATATATATATATATATAGATATATATGTACGTATATGTATGATTTTATATGTTTGTATATGTTTTTTAAATCATGTATATATTTGTTTAGTTATTTTAAGTTAGTTGGTATGTTAGTATATATTAAGTTAGTTGATTGATATGTATAGATATGAATTTAGTTGATTTATATTCGTAGTTATGAATTTAGTTGATTGATATATGTAGGTTTTAATTTAGTTGATTGATATGTGTAGGTATGAATTTAGTTGATTAATATGTTAGCATATATGAATTTAGTTGATTGATATGTGTAAGTATGAATTTAGATGATTTATATGTGTAGGTATGAATTTAGTTGATTAATATGTAGGTATATATGAATTTAGTTGATTAATATGTAGGTATATATGAATTTAGTAGACTGATATACATAGGGTTGAATTTAATTAGTTGATTGATATGTGTAGGTATGAATTTAGATGATTTATATGTGTAGGTATGAATTTAGTTGATTAATATGTAGGTATATATGAATTTAGTTGATTGATATACGTATGGTTGAATTTAATTAATTGGTTGATATGTGTAGGTATGAATTTAGATGATTGATATGTGTATGTATGAATTTAGTTGAATGTGTATAAATATAATATGTTATGTTAATCTGTTGAAGTTATAATTATTACAGATGAGCTCTCAGGATAACCCCGATCAGAGTGGGGTTCAGGGTCAGGGACAGAGTCAAGGGAGGGGGAAGAGAAGGTCGGGGTCATTGAGACCGGTGATCTCGGAGGTTCGACGGGCCCCAGAGATGACACCATCCTCTCCACAGCAGTCCAGTGCTGCTGGATCTACTACTGTTGCCGGATCTACGGCTTCACGGCAACATCCCCTGTTAGATAGTCGTCTCACTGTTGTCCCTAGCGACAACATGTAAGTATTCTTAGATAACGAATTAAATAATTTTAAGTGTATTCATTAATATTAATTATTAATATTAACTTGAAGTTTTTTTTGGATTCCAGGCCATGAGACCAGCTCTCGCGTCTCAGATGTCATTAAGAAGGTCTCGTTCAAGGTTGGTGCCTCCTCGTGGTCCATGGTGTCCGAGCAAAAGAGGAGGGAGTACTTCGAGGAATTCAAGATATATTTATTATGATTTTAATATTTTATTTAGAATTTATTTGTTAATATTTTATTTTTAATTTAATTGCAGAAGCTGTGCGTTTGGGACCCTGTCCATGATAGTGTTATGTACGGCTTGTTCTGCGTGAAAGCGCAGGAGCGGTACAAAAATATTATCTACGGGCTGAAGAAGAAGTTCGATAGTAGGATGCAGCTGGAGCTGGGCCAAGGGCCAAATGGACATTTCGTTTGGGACGCTTTGGTTGCTCACTGGAATAGTGAGCAATTTAAAGCTAAGTCCGAGAAGTCCAGGGAGAATCGATTGAAGGACCCCATCGGGCACAACGTCGCCAGACATCGGGCTGGATCTCGGTCCATCTACGAGCACTCCCTTGCCTTTGTAAGTATCTATTGAATTTTTAATTACATTTGAATATTAATAAATTTTTAAATATTTAACATTTAAATATCTATTGAATTTGGTTCGCAACAGGAGAGGGAGCATGGACGAAAGCCCTCTCTCTATGAGCAGATGGAGATCTCCCACCCAGTGAACCCGGAGACTGAGACGTTTACTTACGCCCGCACCACCGAGATCTACGTAAGTATTTTTCTAATTTTAATTAATTTTTATTTAATTATTATAAATATAGTTTAATTATTATAATTGTATTTTATTTATTTATTGAATTTCAGAACCAGTTTAAGGATCGTCTCTCCCAGGCCTCGCAGCAGGTGGACCTCGGAGACAAAAACGGAGAGAACTCCACCCCTCCCCGGATTGACGAGGACCACATCTATTTAGATGTGGTCGGAGTCAAGAAGGGGAAGGTTGTGGGGCAGGACGGTCACAGTAAGGCCACCCTGCAGACCTACCGCCAGAGTAGTGGATCGTCCTCCTCGATCGACTCTGCTCCCTCTCAGTTGGAGCGTGAGCTGAGGGACGTCCGGAAGCAGATGCAGACCCTCACGAGCTACAACGAGAGTCTTCGGGACTGGTTCACCAACATCTCCCAACAGATGGGAGTAGCCGGTCCACCTCTACCCCACCCCCACAAAATTTTGATGCCGAGGGGAGCGGGGCCGGAGGTGGTGAGGGTGAGGATGATGATGACCATATCGATATCGAGAGCTTCCTCTCTGGAGATGAGTGATAAAGAGAGAGAGATATTCTTTTTGTTGAATATTTTATTTTATTTTTGTTGAATTTTTTTTATTTTGTTGAATTTTTTATATTTTTTTATTGAATATTATATATTTGCATATATTTTTTATTGAATTAGAAACAAAAAATGAATTAATTTGATGAATTTAAAAAAAAAACGGGAGTTGACTTGAAGCGAATTACACTAACTTCTACTAGTCGCTTACCCGCAAGCGGACGGGTTCACTGTAGTAAGAGTAAGTATAACGGCCAAGTATATCGAACCCACGAGATGGGGTGTATGCGAACAGATCCCTGAAGATCTACGCGTCATAGCTAATATTAGTGTAACGTTTTTGGGTTTTTTTAAAGATAAATTAAAACAACTAAAATAAACTAACGAACTAAAGAAGACGAATTAACTGCTGGTTGTTTTCAAGTACGAGATGGTGATGCTTAGGATAAGAATCCCTACATATACTAATGGAGCAGGTACATAATCAAAATAACTGTGACGCGCCAGAAATAACCTAAGTACAAGAATGCAAGATGAAAGCTCAAGATTTTAAACCCTAATACTTTATCCTAACATTCGACTTCACTAATCTACTAACAAGTTAATAGATTGTGCTTTATTAATGAGACCCTAATTTAACTAAGGTGATGCGGTCGTCCTCCTTCGCTAAACCGGTAGATGAATTATCCCTTCCTAAACCCTCTAGTTAAGTCTACTCGTTGTTAAAGAGTGATACGGTCGTCCTCTCTCTAACACCTTTCGAACGGAATTCAAAAGTAAAGTCTAGATTAATTTTAAGAATTCATTAACCAAGAGAATTAAAACCTAACGTTACAAGTTACTCTAATTACGTACCCACAACCTACTTCTATGAGTTCATCCTACCCCAAGCATGCAAGGGTTTTAGCTAGACATAGGTTTAATGTAGACTAAAGCAATTAAATAAGTAACGAACATGAACATAATATTTAAGACGAAGAAGAGATCAAACATAAACTAGAGTTTTACGAAATAAAAGAATAACTGAAATTAACTCAAGAAAATAAGTCTCAACGTGTTCAAGAACAGAAATCTAAAGAAACGAAACTAAAAAGTAAAATCGTAATTCGAATTCGTAATGAAAACCTCAAAAAACCGTAAAAGTAAACTTGCTTATCTCTTCTCCTCTTCCTCTCTCTCAAAACTCAGTCTCTAAACGTAGTATGGTGTCAAGTGGTTGTCAAAAACGTGTTCGGAATGGGTATATATAAGCAACGGGTCGAATCGGGAGTTAATGGGCTAAAAACGCGACAGGTCGTGCACTTACTCGTGCACTAGTGCACGAGTAGTGTGTGGTCGAGCACTCCGAAACTAACAGAACCCCAAAAGTGCTCGAGTAGTCGAGCTCGTGTACTAGTGCACGACTTGATTCAGCTCGAGCACTATGCATGACTGACTCGTGCACTCAGTGCACGACTTGCATCTCTCGTGCACTATGCACGACCTGCTCGAGCACTAGTGCTCGAGCTCTTCTAGCTTGTGCACTCCAATGATACTTTTGCTCCCTCGAACTAGTACTTTTCGTATTTCTTCGATATCTTCTCATCCGGGCGTCCGTTTGAGTCGATTCAAAGTCCTACGAACTCCTCTTTTCGCCCTCTATCCATCTATGAGCATCAAAGAGACAAATTCATTAGTTTATGAAAATGATACTCAAATGACTCTAAATACTCACAAAATCAACCAAAACTAGGGCATTTCGTGTGACGAATCATGACAATTTCACGCCTAATCAACCCCTCAAACTTACCATGTTGCTTGCCCTCAAGCAACGAAATAATAAGTCAAGTGAAATTGTTAGGAATGAGTCAAAGAATTAAAGCATGCAAGCATATGAATTCGAGCTTCAAAGATCAATCACACATATACTCACTCACTTTCCTTCATCATACTCATGCAACAACAGCAAGAACCATCAAGATCAAACATGGATGTGCACTCAACGATGTGTTTCACTCCCTCACAAGTGTATAACAATGATCAAGGGACTCACTCAAACAATCAATCACACAAATTGGCAGCCATAGGCTTGTAAGTGCTCTTAACTTCGACCGTACTCTAGAAATCAATGCCGAATCAAAAAGGACTTTTCTCAAGGTTGTAATGTAGGCTCTTTGGACAGGTGGGATAACAATATGGTAAAGTGACTAAGGTGAATGGAGAATAGAAAAGCAAACTTCGGTACTTCGAGATAAGGAACAGACTACTTCAAACATATTCAATCAACAACTTTCAATTCCAATTCTCTCAACACTTCCATTTTTTTTTCTCCCTCTTTCACCTTTTTTTTTTCAATCACTCCACTTTTTTTCTTTTTCGCACAAACACATGAGCTCATTTTTCTTTTGCTCATTCTCAATTTTTCTTCTTTCTCCCACATCTCATAACTTCATCACACCTTCTTCTAATATTCACTCAACAAACAATATTTTCCCTTTTCAACTCAATTCAATCCCCTCACATTCACACTTTTCCTATTCTCCACTCAAATTGGGACAAAAAGGCTTAGGAACTTGGAATAGTGTTTAAAATGTCCTAGCAAATAAAATAGGCTTGAGGCTCAAAGGGGCTAACAAGGGACAAATATCAATTGTAAGGAAAATTTTGGCTAAGTAACTCAATAAAATCAAAGATGGCCTAAGATCCTATTCGGCATATCAAACTAGACACAATTAAGAAGTAAGAGCACACACAAGTTCTAGCATCCTCTAAGATGATGATTCACTCACAAACGAAGAGATTCATTCATATATCGAAATCTCATAAGGCTCAAATCTCACGGCTTTCACATCCATGCTAGTCCTAGTGAATTCTCACTCTCATCACACAAGTACTCAAAAGAAAAATTCACAAGCATACAAGTTCTATCTCAAATCCACTCTAGCTCAAACACTCACACGAAAGAGTCCCTAACTCAAATCCACAAATCTACTCTGCTCATCAAATCATACTCAAAGATAGCAATCAACAAGCATAAGATGATTGACAGGCATGAAATATGCGATAGCGATTCAAATCAAAATCACCCCAAGAAGCATCTCAAGACTCAAATATATAACCAAACACACTCAAAGATAAGGGATGCTCCGGTGCAATGTAACAAGAAACAAAAAAACTCCACCCCCCCAAACTTCGACCTTGCGAAGAGGTCTAAGTTTGGGGTTGTGGGTTACCTCAACCAAACAATTCAGTTTCTCTCAAACGTAGCACACTCCCTTGCTTGAGTTCCTCCCTTTCGAGTACTCCATGACTCCACATCTCTCGAGACAAGCCTACAAAATAAACTCTCACGTACGAGGTTAAAACTTACGATTCAAAACACCCTAATAACATAAAAAGACACTAAAAACAAATGAAAGCAAATAAAAATGGGTTGCCTCCCATTCAGCGCTATTTTTAAGGTCCTCATGCCGGACCAAGCTCAAAGGAGCTTATGGGACATCATACTCAAATTTACCCCCTTACTCTCATAAGAGTGGTGCTTGCATTCCTTTCCTTGATCCCCCACCATCATGAGCCCTTTTGCTTTCCTCTCATCCCCAAGTGTTATGGGTCTCAACTCCTTCTCACCTTTATCTGGAGGTGTCTTACCAAACAATTTCTTGAATTTGGACTTTTTCTTCTTAACTCCTCATTTCCCTTCCAACTGGATCACGTCCACACCTTTCACCTCTTCATCCTTCAACTTCTTCACTTTATCCCTATCAAAATAATCACGATCATAATGCACATGGGTTAATTTATCACGTGAAGGATTATAAAATTCATGAATATGAGAAGGATTAGGGATAGGAGGTGTGTCTTCAACACTAGGATCAATTGCCTCCATGCAATACAAACTCTCATCCTCCTTCGGGTGCTTCATGGCTTCATATAGGGAGATCTTCACTTCTTGATCATCGACCTTCAACGTAATCTTCCCATTTGCCACATCTAGCACCATCCCCGCCGTAGCTAAGAACGGTCTTCCCAAGATTAGAGGCACGTGCTCATCTTCCTCCATCTCTAGGACTACAAAGTCGACTGGAAAAATGTGATCTCCAACTCTCACGAGGACGTCTTCTACTACTCCTTGAGGTCTCGTGATGGACCTATCAGCCAGCTGGAGTGTCATCATCGTGGGTTGAAATTCACCACCTTCCAACTTCTTGAAAAGTGACAACGACATCAGATTTATGCTCGCCCCGAGGTCGCACAACGCTCCCTTCTTGATCCCGTTCCCAATATCACAAAGAATGGTGAAGCTCCCGGGATCTTTCAGCTTTGGAGGAAGCGCCTTGTGCACTAATGCACTCACCTCGTGGTTCAACTGCACCAACTTCGGCTCATCCACTCGCCGCCTTTTCGCGATCAAGTCCATCAAAAACTTTGCATAATTGGGCATCTGTTCCAAAGCATCATAAAAAGGGATATTAATATGCAATTATTTAAACACATCAAGGAACCTAGCGAATTTCTCATCAAGCTTCTTTTTCATGAAGCGTTGTGGATATGGGATGGGTATCACAGATTTGGGTACCCCCCATTCATCTTTCTCGGTCTCTTTCACTTTCTCCCTTGCTTCCTTTGCCTTCTTCCACTTAGGAACTCTCTCACCCTTCTCAATGCCTTCCTCTTCAAGCTCTTTGATCGCTTGAGTGCTCTCACCCTCAACCTTCTTCTCAATTCCTTCACTTTCAATCCCCTTCTCAACTTGGCATCTGAGGACCTTCATAATTGGTTCCACTTCTAAGCTGGATCGCCTTGCAATGCTCTTTCGGGTTCCCCTCCGGCATGGAAGGATATTTACACGGCTCTCTATTCAATGTCTTTGCAATCTGGCCCATTTGGAACTCTATGGAAGTGAACCTTCGATTGTTCTCTTGTTGAGTTCTAGTCCACTCAACGTTCATCTTCTGGAGCTCTTGATCACGTTGATCACCCTTTTTATGCAACTCTTTCACATCGTACTCCAAGGATGACAACCTCTTACTTCCTTCCTCCACCTTCTGTAGAATTGCTCTCAACATCTCCTCGGTTGATGCACCGCCTTCTCCACCAGGAGGTTTAGACCCTGGATCAACACCTGCAGGAACAGTAATACCAGCCTTTGGGTTAGCATATGAGAAATTCTCATTCTTTCTCCATGTGTTTTGAGGAGGCTGCTGGCCTCCTTGATACCCTTGTGTGTTCCTCCATTGATTAGGAGGAGGCTGTGGACCTGGAGGTACAAATGGTTGGCCATAAGAAGGCATTCCATACTGATTTCCACCTTGGTAGCCATTCTGATTGTAATACGGACCTCCCATGTAATTGGCTACCTCTTGCTGTCCATTTGGCTGGTCTACTCTCTCATTCTCTGTTGCATGCTCTCCAACCAAATCCTTCCCCAACTCGAGGTTGTTGATCTTTTCCATCATGGCCATCAACAACCTTCTCGTTCCTTCACCTTCTTTCTCCTCCACCTTGCAAACTCTCTGAAACTCAGGATCCTCATTCCATGCACCGGCATTCGTGACAATGTTGTCCACGATCTCCCTACATCTCGCTATCCCTTGGTTCAGAAAAGCTCCACTTGCACATGCATCTAAATGGGCTTGGCCAGCCTTGCTGGCACCACTGTAGAAGAATGCCATAATATCCCCCTCATTGTACCCGTGCTGCAGGCACTCAATCAACATGTTTGAGTATCTCTCCCACGCTTGACATAGGTCCTCTCCTTGCTTCTGGCGGAAGAAAGAGATCTCAATCCTTGCTTTGATCGTTCTGGATGGAGGGTAGAATCGCTCGAGGAACAGACGCTCGAGCTCGGCCCATGTGGTTACACCTCCCCGTGGGAGCGTGTTGTCATACCACTCTTTAGCTATTCCCGTCAGTGAGAATGGGAACAGCCTAAGCCTCTTGGCATCTTCAGACATGCCATTGTAATTGAAAGTAGATGCTATCATGAGGAAACTCCTCAGGTGTGTATGAGGATTCTCCTTCCCGATCACCCCCTTGAACTGATTCTCGGTAAGCAGCTTTAAAATTCCTGGGGAAATAGAGAAGTTGTTTGCCTCAACAGGCGGCAATGCCACACCATCATAGTACCTTTGTGGCTGCGCTGCAAATCGCTCTCGAATACCCAGATTTTGATCTACGTTCTGCAGAACGTGTTGAGGATTAGCAGCTGGTACGGGTACTTGTTGGGGTGGTGGTTGGTAAACAGGTGGTTGATTGAAAACTGGAGGTGGAGGATACGGGTATGGTGGGTAAGGATAAGGTGGGTATGGGTAGGGTGGATAAGGTAAGTTGTTATGAGGTAAGTTGGGATGTGGGTAAGCAGGGTTGTTATGAGGGTTATGGACGATGTTATGAGCTGGGCTATTTTGGTTCTGAGTACCCGGGTTTGGCTCTGGCTCTCTCCTAACGGATCTTGATTCTTACTGGTATTGCCATCAGTGCCGTCAACCTGGTTCAATGCCTGATTGAACTCATTCTCGGCATCCTCCAACTCATTAGTGATGTCCATCGGTTCTTTCCCTCCGGCAGCGTTCATCCTTCGTAAGAAGGCTCGGTTTCTCCTTGCTATTGTCTCAGGATCTGCAGGTAACCTCTCTTCGCTCGTATTGCCTTGTGAGTGTGTTCTCATAAACCTGAAACACTAGCAGAAGGATCAAAACGCAACTGCCGAACGAATGAAAATAAAGAATAAAAACAGAAATTAAAACACCCTCTACTAACTACTAAGCTATCGACAAGTCCTATTCAAAAGCATACAACGCCATCCCCGGCAACAGCGCCATTGACTTGAAGTGAATTACACTAACTTCTACTAGTCGCTTACCCGCAAGCGGACGGGTTCACTGTAGTAAGAGTAAGTATAACGGCCAAGTATATCGAACCCACGAGATGGGGTGTATGCGAACAGATCACTGAAGATCTACGCGTCGTAGCTAATACGAGTGTAACATTTTTGGGTTTTTTTTTGAAAGATTAATTAAAACAACTAAAATAAACTAATTATACTAACGAACTAAAGAAGACGAATTAACTGCAGGTTGTTTTCAAGTACGAGATGGTGATGCTTAGGATAAGAATCCCTACGTATACTAACGGAGCAGGTACATAATCAAAATAACTATGACGCGCCAGAAATAACCTAAGTACAAGAATGCAAGATGAAAGCTCAAGATTTTAAACCCTAATACTTTATCCTAACATTCGACTTTACTAATCTACTAACAAGTTAATAGATTGTGCTTTATTAATGAGACCCTAATTTAACTAAGGTGATGCGGTCGTCCTCCTTCGCTAAACCGGTAGATGAATTAACCCTTCCCAAACCCTCTAGTTAGTCTACTCGTTGTTAAAGAGTGATACGGTCGTCCTCTCTCTAACACCTTTCGAACGAAATTCAAAAGTAAAGTCTAGATTAATTTTAAGAATTCATTAACCAAGAGAATTAAAACCTAACGTCACAAGTTACTCTAATTACGTACCCACAACCTACTTCTACGAGTTCATCGTACCCCAAGCATGCAAGGGTTTTAGCTAGACATAGGTTTAATGTAGACTAAAGCAATTAAATAAGTAACGAACATGAACATAATATTTAAGACGAAGAAGAGATCAAACATAAACTAGGGTTTTACGAAATAAAAGAATACCTGAAATTAACTCAAGAAAATAAGTCTCAACGTGTTCAAGAACAGAAATCTAAAGAAACGAAACTAAAAAGTAAAATCGTAATTCGAATTCATAATGAAAACCTCAAAAAACCGTAAAAGTAAACTTGCTCGTCTCTTCACCTCTTCCTCTCTCTCAAAACTCAGTCTCTAAACGTAGTATGGTGTCAAGTGGTTGTCAAAAACGTGTTCGGAATGGGTATATATAAGCAACGGGTCGAATCGGGAGTTAATGGGCCAAAAACGTGACAGGTCGTGCACTTACTCGTGCACTAGTACACGAGTAGTGTGTGGTCGAGCACTCCGAAACTAACATAACCCCAAAAGTGCTCGAGTAGTCGAGCTCGTGTACTAGTGCACGACTTGATTCAGCTCGAGCACTATGCACGACTGACTCGTGCACTCAGTGCACGACTTGCATCTCTCGTGCACTATGCACGACCTGCTCGAGCACTAGTGCACTCTAATGATACTTTTGCTCCCTCGAACTAGTACTTTTCGTATTTCTTCGATATCTTCTCATCCAGGCGTCCGTTTGAGTCGATTCAAAGTCCTACGAACTCCTCTTTTCGCCCTCTATCCATCTATGAGCATCAAAGAGAAAAATTCATTAGTTTATGAAAATGATACTCAAATGACTCTAAATACTCACAAAATCAACCAAAACTAGGGCATTTCGAGTGACGAATCATGACAATTTCACGCCTAATCAGGAGTCAATTTGGAATTATATACTATTAAATGAATAAAAACGAATTAATTAATAATTTAGAATACTCTAAAATATTAAATTTATAAAATTAATAAAAAAGTTAGTAAATACATCTATAAAAACGAATTAGAAATAAAAAGGGATTAATTTGATGAATTTAAAAAAAATGGGAGTCAATTTGGAATTATATACAATTAAATGAATAAAAATGAATTAACTAATAATTTAGAATAGTCTAAAATATTCAATTTATAAAATTAATAAAAAATTTATTAAATATATATATATAAACGAATTAGAAACAAAAAGAAATTAAGGCTAGTAAATATATATAAATATATAAAAAGGTTAGTAAATATATATATATATATATATATATATATATATATATATATATATATATATAAACGAATTAGAAATAAAAATGATTGAATTTGACGAATTTAAAAAAAAATGGGAGTCAATTTGAGATTATATATAACTAAATGCAAATAAACGAACAACAATAGCATGTGTCCTAGTGATTCACACCTTTTTCGGGGTATCCGGAGGTCGTGGGTTCGATTCCCCTTGGGCGCATATTTTTCCATTTATTTCTACAAGCCTCACAAGGGCTTATATACTATATGGCTCGCCTAATATATAAGCTAGTGGTTCAGTGGCTCAATGGTTAGCGCCCCGCCCGGACCCCAATGAGCCACTTTTTTTTAATGCTGGTTTGCTGATTAGCGACCGCCTCAAGGTTGGTCGCTAATCACAAAATAAAATAAAAAGATTAATTTTATTAAAAAAAAAAATTAGCGACAACCTGAAGTCGGTCGCTAAATCATGACCCGACCGGGTTGGACCCGATTGATTCAGCGACTAACTGATGACGGTTGCTGATATTAGCGACCGTCGTGACGGTCGCAGATTAGCGACCGATGTCAAAAGGCAGTCGCTAATATTAGCTACCCGCTTTTTAACGACCGATTTTTTCGGTCAGAAATATGTCGCTAATCACGTTTTGCGACCGAAAATCAATCGCTAAATCGGTCGCTAATTCCCGTTTTTTTTGTAGTGTTTCAAGAACATAATTGCAGGCAAACTAAATCATTTCAAAATAATTTAAATTGTAATCAACTTCAATTACATTATTACTATTTGCCTGATTTACTCCGATGAATGTCTCAACACCTAATTTGTCATTATTTTATCTCGGAATTTCATATTTTTCCTATAAAAATATATCTATGTTTCAACCATAGTCAATCATAATTATGTGAATAATGCATGTAATTAAATAAATAATGCAACTAAATAACACTAATTACAAGTAACTTTGCAAATTAAGAAAAATCTTAGACTTGAGCCACACCTTGCTGTTGACATATGATGAGCAGCTGCCACATGGATGAGCTGCTTCCTCTTGACAAACAGCTTCCACCTGGACGAGCAACTTCTACATGGACGAGCAGTTGTCCTCTTGACGAGCAGCTTCCTAATGACGAGCAGTTGCTACACAACTGAGCCAAGTCAATCGATATGGACGAGCAGCTGTCCTCTTGACGAGCAGCTTCCCAATGACGAGCAGCTGCTACATAACTAAGCTAAGTCAATCGATATAGACGAGTAGCTGTCCTCTTGACGAGCAGCTTCCCAATGACGAGCAACTGCTACACAACTGAGCTAAGTCAATCGATATGAACGAGTAGCTGTCCTCTTGACGAGCAGCTTCCCAATGACGAGCAGCTGCTACACAACTGAGCCAAGTCAATCGATATGGATGAGCAGTTGTCCTCTTGACGAGCAGCTTCCCCATGATGAGCAGCTGCTACACAAGTGAGCCAAGTTAATCGATATGGACGATCAGTTGTCCTCTTGACGAGCAGCTTCCCCATGACGAGCAGCTGGTACACAACTGAGTCATGTCAATCGATATAGACAAGCAGATATCCTCCTGACGAGCAGCTACCCCATGACGAGCAGCTGCCCTATACAACTAACAACTATGCTGCACAAATGACCAACATGACGAGCAACCTTATTAGGCGAGCTGCTCCAATAGGCGAACAACTTCTGAAGGTATGACACAAGGGTGGTGCCTAAATCAGAAAGTGATGTGTCAATCCTACTACCATATCACCCGGTGAATAACTTTTGATCGAACAACTGCTCCATGAACAATTACTTAGAACGAAGAACTCCATATGGAAATCAACAAACTGAGCAAGAACGAACAACTCTAAGGACGAGATAGACATTAAAGAAGAATTTGTAACTAAGTTAATGCTTAGATAAGGTCAAACTAGTCAAACAATACACATGTCAAGCATGCAAGCCTAGAATCTCAAGAGTTTTGTCCACCACCTACTTGGTGGTTTGTATAAATAAGTTGGTTTCCATTTTATAAAAGGAGCACAAATTCACTATTTACGGTGGTGATCAATCATACGCAATTTTTTGATGATCTAATTAGCAACTAAAAACAGCCACTAATCCACGTGATTAGAAACGATCGTCAACAAATTGGCGCTAGAAGGAGGGTTCGAACCTTCTGTCATCGATGAAATTTTCAAGAAATTCAAGTCGAAAGCTTGAAGATTTGAAGGTGTACTGAGTTTTCATTCAAAACTCAAGAAAAGTGTTCTTGGTGTTCTTCATTTGAAGATTTGAAGATTAAGCCCATGGTCGAGGATGAACAACTGCCAATGAATGACGGGGGAAATTGTTGACATTTGATGAGCAGCTTCCTCATGGATGTGCAGTTGTCCTCTTGATGAGAAACTTCCATATGGACGAGCTGCTTCCATATGGACGAGCTGTTGTCCTCTTGACGAGCTACTATTCTTGCTAGGCGAACTACTTTGACTGACGAGCAATAATAAAGTGGGTAACTCTCGAAGAGGAACAAGACCATGACGAGCTACTCTAGCCAAAGAGTCAAATCTAAAAGCTAACCGACCAAGAAATTAAGCTAAAACTCTTCAAATAGAGGTAGAGTTCTATACGAACAGAGCCCAAATAAAGGCAGAGTTCTATACGAACAGAGCCCAAATAAGGGCAGAGTTCTATACGAACAGAGCCCACAAAGGCAGAGTTCTATACGAACAGAGTCCAAATAAAGGCAGAGTTCTATACGAACAGAGCCCAAATAAAGGCACTATTCTATACGAACAGAGTCCATAAAGGCATAGTTCTATACGAATAGAGCCCAAATAAAGGCAGAGTTCTATACGAACAGAGCCCAAATAAGGGCAGAGATCTATACGAACAGAGCCCACAAAGGCAACGTTCTATACGAACAGAGCCCAAATAAAGGCATTGTTCTATACGAACAGAGTCCATAAAGGCAGAGTTCTATACGAACATAGCCCAAATAAGGGCAGAGTTCTATATGAACAGAGCCCACAAAGGCAGAGTTATATACGAACAGAGTCTAAATAAAGGCAGAGTTCTATACGAACAGAGCCCAAATAAAGGCACTGTTCTATACTAACAGAGTCCATAAAGGCAGAGTTCTATACGAACAGAGCCCAAATAAAGGCAGAGTTCTATACGAACAGAGCCCAAATAAAGGCACTGTTCTATACGAACATAGTCCATAAAGACAGAGTTCTATACGAACAGAGCCCAAATAAAGGCAGAGTTCTATAACAGGGCCCAAATAAAGAAAGAGTTCTATACGAACAGAGCCCAAATAAAGGCAGAGTTCTAAACGAACAGAGCCCAAATAAGGGCAGAGTTCTATACGAACAGAGCCCACAAAGGCAGTGTTCTATACGAACAAAGCCAAAATAAAGACAGGGTTCTATACGAACAGAGCCCAAATAAAGGCACTGTTCTAAAAGAACAAAGTCCATAAAGGCAGAGTTCTATACGAATAGAGCCCAACTAAAGGCAGAGTTCTATACGAATAGAGCCCAAATAAAGGCAGAACAATCAACAAAAAAAGTTGATCACCTCAGAGGTATTAAAAATCCTCCAATGGAAGAAACAACCACCAATATAAGACTAAGTACAATATGGAAGATCAGAAACTTTGAGGACTTCTTTGCAAATAAAAAGTTGTTGCCTCGATTAAGCCTGCACATGATTGACGCACCACCATTACATTCACATCACACAATGCGACAAATGATTCCCCCGGGAAAACGAAATGACACATCAATCATGTTCACCTAAGGGCTAATTGCTCGCCCGTATGTACGTAAAGAAATAGTTCATCCTTAGTTGCTTATTACTTAACCAATAGCAACATAAGAACGAGCTAGGGGGCAATTGTTGACATATGATGAGCAGCTGCCACATGGAGGAGCTGCTTCCTCTTGACAAGCAGCTTCCACCTGGACGAGCAACTTCTACATGGACGAGCAGCTTCCCAATGACGAGCAGCTGCTACACAACTGAGCCAAGTCAATCGATATGGACGAGCAGCTGTTCTCTTGATGAGCAACTTCCCAATGATGAGCAGCTGCTACACAACTGAGCCAAGTCAATCGATATAGACGAGCAGCTGTCCTCTTGACGAACAACTTTCTAATAACGAGCAGCTGCTACACAACTGAGCCAAGTCAATCGATATGAACGAGCAGCTGTCCTCTTGACGAGCAGCTTCCCAATGACGAGCAGCTGCTACACAACTGAGCCAAGTCAATCGATATGGACGAGCAGCTGTCCTCTTGACGAGAAGCTTCCCAATGACGAGCAGCTGCTACACAACTGAGCCAAGTCAATCGATATGGACGAGCAGCTGTCCTCTTGACGAGAAGCTTCCCCATGACGAGCAGCTGGTACACAACTGAGTCAAGTCAATCGATATGGAATAACAGTTGTCCTCCTGACGAGTAGCTACCCCATGACGAGTAGCTGCCCTATACAACTAACAACTATGCTACACAAATGACCAACATGATGAGCAACCTTATTAGGCGAGCTGCTCCAATAGGCGAACAACTTCTGAAGGTATGACGCAAGGGTGGTGCCTAAATCAGAAAGTGATGTGTAAATCCTGCTACCATATCACCCGGCGAACAGCTTTTGAGCGAACAACTGCTCCATGAACAATTACTTAGAACGAAGAACTCCATATGGAAATCAACAAACTGAGCAAGGACGGACAACTCCAAGGACGAGATAGACATTAAAGAATACTTTGTAACTAAGTTAAGGTTTAGATAAGGTCAAACTAGTCAAACAATACACATGATGGTCCCGTTTTCGAAGGGCAAAATGGGAATTCAGGAGCACAATTTTTTTTTTAAACATCTCGCGTCGCACCCTGACTAAGTTCAATGATGGAATACTCAAGTCACTGCGTTGCTAAGAGTCAGAGCACTCAAGTCAGTGTAACTGACTTGCGAGCTCAGGCTCTTAACAAGGCAGTGACTCGAGAGACTGAACTCTCGAGTGCTTAGCCTGATTCAGTCAGTGAGATGGATCTCCCTGACTGAAATGCTTAACCAAAGTTTCCTTTAACAAAACTCTCAGTGAGCTGATTTTCACAACACTTTGGTAAATACTTAAAACAATAAAGACACTCAGTTTAACGTGGTTCAGAGACACGAGCTCTTACATCCACGGCCTGATTCAACAGGAAATCCACTCCTTGGATTCTTGTTTTTAACGTGCCAAGGTGCACTTACAACTGGACTCACGCCACTCCCTGGGCTGCCCTTCTCCTTACTAACAACTTACTCCCAACAAACCTGACAAGAGGGTTTTGGTTTCAGTTAGGGTTTTCTCCAACTAGGTGAGGTTTTCCCTTTACAATGTGTTAGCCAATAGCTAAGATAGGGAAAACCTCTCTAAGCCTAGAGTTACAAGCTGAACACTCTTTATGTATATATTTGTGAACTCTCAAGATCAGTGTATAAGATGTGAGTAGAACCTCCTTATATCTCCCCTGCACGTATACTACTACTCACACTTTCTCAGCTTGTAGGTGTTTGTTTTCTTTTGATTTTCTTACAATAATCTACCAACACAACACACTTAAATACACAGCCATGAGCTTGTATTTATAATGGGGATTCAAATGTATCCGTTGGAGAGGAAATACATTTGAATCCAGCATTAAATGGTTTCAACCACTTTTCTTGGAATGCGGCCTTGTCAGTGTCAGATTTACCGCCTTGTGCTGATTGGTCCACGTGGACTGATTCCAATGAATCTTTGACTCAGTGGGTTGACCAAGACCCACTGACTTTAGGCAGCTTCATCCTTCACTGACTGATGATCTTCAGTGTAGTTGTCCTTCAGAGACTGTTTGAAGATCACTCCAAGAAGTTTGTCATAAGGCTGAATGACAAACTTCCCTGACCACAGTAGCCTGACTTCTTCAGGACCTACTTGGTGCAGCACTGATCCACCTGATCAGGCTCTTCACTGAGTGGTCCGCCAGACTTGGCTTAGAACAGCCTGACTTACACTCAGTGGGACTTCCTTCAGGCTTCTCCATTGGTTCAGGTTGATGGCATGTCTTCAGTCAGCTCTTCTGGTTGTCATCTTGATATCTTCAGGCTGTGTTGAGAAGTTCCCCCTCGCTGAGTTCCCCCTCAACTGAGCAACCTATTCTACTGAGAGCTAACCTAGCCTGACCTGATCTAAAGGATACTATCCTGACTGCTTTCAAACCTATTACATGTCGTTTTGGAAAATCATCAAAACTAAACATATCCCAACAATTTCCCCCTTTTTGATGATTCCAAAACTTCTAACCAAATGATTTTCTATTACAAGAATGATGTCAGAATACAAGTAATAGTATGAAATATGCAGAAATTCCCATAGTTTAAAACGTTTAAGATCTGTTCGGTAGACCATTTTTCTTAACAAAACTGGATCAGTGGTCATGTGAACAACCCGCTCTGATACCAATTGATGGTCCCGTTTTCGAAGGGCAAAATGGGAATTCAGGAGCACAATTTTTTTTTTAAACATCTCGCGTCGCACCCTGACTGAGTTCAATGATGGAATACTCAAGTCACTGCGTTGCTAAGAGTCAGAGCACTCAAGTCAGTGTAACTGACTTGCGAGCTCAGGCTCTTAACAAGGCAGTGACTCGAGAGACTGAACTCTCGAGTGCTTAGCCTGATTCAGTCAGTGAGATGGATCTCCCTGACTGAAATGCTTAACCAAAGTTTCCTTTAACAAAACTCTCAGTGAGCTGATTTTCACAACACTTTGGTAAATACTTAAAACAATAAAGACACTCAGTTTAACGTGGTTCAGAGACACAAGCTCTTACATCCACGGCCTGATTCAACAGGAAATCCACTCCTTGGATTCTTGTTTTTAACGTGCCAAGGTGCACTTACAACTGGACTCACGCCACTCCCTGGGCTGCCCTTCTCCTTACTAACAACTTACTCCCAACAAACCTGACAAGAGGGTTTTGGTTTCAGTTAGGGTTTTCTCCAACTAGGTGAGGTTTTCCCTTTACAATGTGTTAGCCAATAGCTAAGATAGGGAAAACCTCTCTAAGCTTAGAGTTACAAGCTGAACACTCTTTATGTATATATTTGTGAACTCTCAAGACCAGTGTATAAGATGTGAGTAGAACCTCCTTATATCTCCCCTGCACGTATACTACTACTCACACTTTCTCAGCTTGTAGGTGTTTGTTTTCTTTTGATTTTCTTACAATAATCTACCAACACAACACACTTAAATACACAACCATGAGCTTGTATTTATAATGGGGATTCAAATGTATCCGTTGGAGAGGAAATACATTTGAATCCAGCATTAAATGGTTTCAACCACTTTTCTTGGAATGCGGCCTTGTCAGTGTCAGATTTACCGCCTTGTGCTGATTGGTCCACGTGGACTGATTCCAACGAATCTTTGACTCAGTGGGTTGACCAAGACCCACTGACTTTAGGCAGCTTCATCCTTCACTGACTGATGATCTTCAGTGTAGTTGTCCTTCAGAGACTGTTTGAAGATCACTCCAAGAAGTTTGTCATAAGGCTGAATGACAAACTTCACTGACCACAGTAGCCTGACTTCTTCAGGACCTACTTGGTGCAGCACTGATCCACCTGATCAGGCTCTTCACTGAGTGGTCCGCCAGACTTGGCTTAGAACAGCCTGACTTACACTCAGTGGGACTTCCTTCAGGCTTCTCCATTGGTTCAGGTTGATGGCATGTCTTCAGTCAGCTCTTCTGGTTGTCATCTTGATATCTTCAGGCTGTGTTGTGAAGTTCCCCCTCGCTGAGTTCCCCCTCAACTGAGCAACCTATTCTACTGAGAGCTAACCTAGCCTGACCTGATCTAAAGGATACTATCCTGACTGCTTTCAAACCTATTACATGTCGTTTTGGAAAATCATCAAAACTAAACATATCCCAACAACACATGTCAAGCATGCAAGCCTAGAATCTCAAGAGTCTTGTCCACCACCTGCTTGATGGTTGTATAAATAAGTTGGTTTCCATTTTATAAAAGGAGCACAAATTCACTATTTACGGTAGTGATCAATCACACGTAATTGTTTGATGATCTAATTTGCAACTAAAAACAACCACTAATTCACGTGATTAGAAATGATTGTCAACACTTGCGTTAGGGTAAAAAAATTTAAGGACCATAACTTAAGAGAATAGCAAAATAAAGATTGTAACTTTACAGGTTGACAAATGAGGACCATAATTTTTTGGTCTAAGAAAATAAGAACCGTAATTTTTTTAGATTGACAATTTAAGAACCATAACTTCCTAAAAGTGGCAAAGGGGAGTTTCAAACCAACTCAAAGTGGGCCCAAAAAGGCCAAATTGGCCCAAAAATGTAGCCCAAATTCAGCTCAATTATGGCCAATTAGTATCATTTGAGTTGATTCGGGCCGATTCAGCCTCAATTCACTATTTTTAGAAGTTACGATTCTTTATTTGTCATCTTAAATAGTTATAGTCTTTATTTTGATACCTCCACTAAGTTACTGTCCTAAAAAAAAAAAAAAAAATTCCTCCTTGCCTTAACCGTCGATTCAACCTGCTTCAGTTATTAGAAAAATTAATATATTTACATATTTATTTAGATATGATGGGTTTCTATAAATGCCACGATTCGCATACACTTATTTGACTGTGTATATTTAACATGAGCAGGATTAATTAATTCAAATCCGAATTTGAACATTCCACCTTTTTATCCCTATTCTATTGTAGCTTTCCCACGTAGAAGAGATGTGGATGATTAGTATAAGAAAAAAAAAAAAGTTAATCTTATGGTTGAAGTATAAATACGAGACTAGTAAAAGTAGGAATTAATTTGCAATTATAAAGAAAATAAAATGTTCAAAAATAAAGAATATATAATTTGTTGATTCAATTCATAAAAAATAATTTGCGTCTAGAAACACTATAAAGTCAAGAGATTTTTTAATTTATGTGATTGACAATTACCTACAATGACTCATAAGGACATTTATAACAAAAATTGGAGCTCTAAAAACCCATCTAACTAGATTACAATAAATTGGAGACGTGAGAAGTCGCTCATACCCCAGAATCCAACAATAACATAACTTTTTTATATATGAAATAAAATAGTGATGGATCTTAAGGAAGAGCGTAGTTGTCCATGTCTAGAACTTAGTACATTTCTTAAAATCTTGTTTATTAATCTTCAGCGGGAAATCAGCCATCTTTTTTCAATAACAATATAACAAACTTTTGTATGGGATTTTTAAATTAAATATATTTTTTAGTTTAACGGTAGAGACTTATAATTTTTTTACAAATTATAATTTAATCTAAACTTTTGAATACTAGTAAACAAAACATCAATTTTATTTTATTTTTTTACAATTCAAACCAGACAGATTCACTCTTGCCCACGTACCTAGCAATATATAATTGATCGTATTAAAATGTTTAAATATGTTCGGGTGACAATAAACAATTAATCATCATTTTCACATTAATTCGAATTTCAAACGTTTTTAAGAGAACAAAGTTTTTTGTTCCAAGTTTCAAGGATTACTATTTATGAAAAAAATTGCAATTTTATCTGTAACTAAGCAAAATTTTTTTAAATCAATAAAACAATTAATTTTTATATATTTTTAACTGCTTAATAAATTTTGATATAGAGGTGATTATGAAGTGGGTAATGCAAGTTATCCACTAGACATGTGCAAGGCTATAGCATAGAGCTCTATTATGGGTTTCCCCTCACGTGCACTCATTTTACTTGAGAAGAAGTCTTTTAGTCTAAAGTCTTTTTTGGGAGGAGTGAAAATAAACCTATAGTCAAATCTGCAATTTTTAAAATAGCCGCAAAAATTCAATTGATTTATTTAGTTTAGGTATCAAAAAGAAAAGGAACTCGCACTCACTCTTACCCACGTTTTTTGTAGGACAATAACACGCCTTTTAACACTTTCTTTTCCACCTTTCTGTGGCCCCACTCTCAGTTTTTACTTCTACATGATGTCACCGGTCAGTCACTTATTTGAATCTCTCTCGAAAAAAGTGTGGGGGGGGGGGGGGGGTTGGATTTCTTTGATTTTTTTTCTTTTAAAGTTTTGAGAATAATATCGACCTTATATTATTTATGGCAAAAATTTGTATGAGACCACACAAATTAACACCTACCTCTACCAAAGTGTTAATGAGTTAATACTCTAGTTACATTTATTCTCATTATCTCATACCATGAGACGGTCTCATACAAGACCTACTCATTATAATTTATCTTTAAGCTAAAGAAGTATTTAAGTAATTATAATTCGCATTCCCTTACTATTTAAATTATCAATTTTTTCTCAATTTTTTTTTTTCAATTCTCTCCTACTAAAATTAGCAAAAAAAGTAACACCACCTTTTCTAACTTACCCCTTAAAACTATAATTTATTTACACTACATGTCACTACATAAAATTAGAAAGACTCATTCACTCTTAAATAATAAAGTAACCACTCCTCTATAAAATAGAAAAAAATTCATTACCCTTAATAAAAAATAACTTTATATCCATAAATACTAACAAACTACTCTTATATTAATTTTCCGTATCATTTTATTTGGGATAAACAAATTTGTAACGAAGAGAGTATTAAATAAGTACCATATTTTTCTTGTTTTAATTTTAGAGAAAAATATTCTTAAAAGTAGCTTCATAAATGACCTGATCCTTTATAGTAACATTTGCGTGCATCAGTTGCACCATATAGGCGATGCACAATATTATTTAATAAAAATAATAAATATTATTCAGTAAAAATAATTAATGTTGATAAAGTAATATTCTCTATTGAAAGCAATTAATATTGTTCAATGAAAACAACTATAAATTTCCGTAAAAATAACTAATATTTTACAATGAAAATAACTAATATTATTCAATGAAGACAAATAATATTGTTCAATAAAAATAATTATCATTTAAATATACACCAGATGCACCATGAAACTAATGCACAACTAATATTATTCAATAGAAACAACTAATATTGTTAAGTGAAAACAAGTACTCCCCCAATCCCCGAAGACATTGCAGGACCTACCCTTCAACTCATACAAAGACCTCTAAATTACATCTTATTTAACTAATATTTACAAAAAAAGAAATATTTTATTTATCACAAATGGTCATGTAACTTTGTCCAAGTCCATAAATAGTCCTGTAAGTTTTTACTTTACCAATTTTGGTCTTTTTCGCTGGAATATTTAAATTTTGGTAGAAAAAGTTACTGAAAATTTATTGTAGCATACATAATGACCCGATAAAGGTATTGAAATGACGAGCTCAATGAGAAGAAGAGAATAATATATGACTTGACCCAAAATTCACCACAAATAACTTGGAATTAACCACCGAAATAGACGAAATTCACGATTTTGAAGTTCCAATTCTTGAAGTAGGTGTACTCAAAACATGAAATTAATTGAGGGGTTTCTTACTAGATGCGAGACGATTCAAATGATTATAGTGACAATTATCTACGTGACCAAAATAAGAAATTAGGGCAATTTTTCGGCGAAAAGGACAAAAGTTGACAAAATAAAAACTTATAGGACCATTTATGGACTCGAACAAAGTTACAGAACCATTTATAATTTTTTTCTCCTTTAAGTGAACATTGCACCCTCATAAAAAAAAAACTATTTTTTTATCCATTTAAATACTACGAATCAACACTCAATCTAAAATCTCTAGAATTCAATCCCGTAGTGTCTTCTAGGACGGAGGGAGTAATACTGTCCAAATAATAATGTTAAATGCGAGCAACTAATATTGTTCCGTGAAACTAACTAATATTGTTCAATGAAAAAATATTAATATTGTTAAGTGAAAATAACTAATACTCCATCCGTCCCATTATAAATTTCTCTTTTTTTTGTTGTTGTTGTTGTTTTATTTAGAAAAATATATTGTTATTAATTTATTGTATGACACATGTTGACTTTTGTGTAAATTAACGAGGAATTATGAAAAAGTTAAAGATAGTTGTTTAAAAAAATATTTGTTTATTAATATATGAAGTGTTATTTTTACTTTTTAAGGAAAGTAAAATTTATTGTAAAACATCCTAAAAAAAAGTGAGAAACTTATAATGAAATAAAGGGAGTAATGTTCAAAAAACACACTAATCACACCTTAGTTATTATACATACAAGAATTTGCAATCGTTTTAAGCTATGAAGTAAAAATACGGCTTCATGAATCAAATCAAACTAATTATTTGGATATGTATTTGTATATTCTTTTATGTGTATATTATTTAGAGTTAATTAGAAAATAATTTACGAATTTTATTATCTTTATCAATTATAATATAAATTTTTAAAGTTTGCAATTCAATACATAAATCAATTTATTGTTGTAATTTAATATATGATGTAAATTTTTTATAATACTTAAGCTTACATGGCAACATGGACTGTCACCAAAAATACATCGCACACCACGTCAGATGTTAATGCAAGAAAAAATTCTTCTTTCTTTTTTAATATTTCAAAACATGAACATCTACGTTCATTTTTTTTTTTTTTTGTTAACACTATTAAATTTAAATACATCATGTCACACACCAAAGATATTTATTTCTAAACTGTTAAAATTACTGATTCAAGCACACTCTCAATCATTTTCCTTGTACATTTTGTTAGAGTTTTATATAAGTATTAGAACTTCGACTCAAAATCGTCATTAACGTCTAGGTTGGGTGGTAAAAAAATATTTTTTTCTTTAGATTTGACATTTAAGGTGGCGTGTGACATGTTTTTGGTGGCTGCTTCGGCTGCCATGTAAGGCTAAATATCCTTGGAAATTTACATCATCTACCGAATTGCAACAATAAATTAATTTGTGTATCGGATTGCAATCTTTAAAAATTCATGTTGTGATTGATAAAGACTGTAAAGTTCGTGAACTATCTTACAATTAACTCTATTATTTATATCACATCGATTGTATTTGACATTTTGTGACATTCTGTATTTGTATATATTAATTATGTGAATAAAATGATCACCTCCAATTATCACTTTATGGTATCAGAGTTACGCTCTCCCACATCATAAGTTCAAATTTCGCTGATCGCAATTCGATCCTTATAAAATTATTATATACTTATTGAGTCTCCTCAGTTATCTATATGATGGAATTGACTAGCCTAAAGGACAACCCAACCCAAAAAGTAACTACATGCAAGTAAGGTTCTCCCACGTCATGGGTAGGTCAGTGATGGTGTGGTGAGAAGCTTCTGAATCAAGAATTCAATCACATTACAAGAAAATAAAGAATTGTCTATGAAATTTTTCAACGAAAAAATTTCGTAGTGAAGATTGTCTACAAAATTTTCTAATCATGTAAACATCTTCATTCTCAACCTAGAAACAATTTACATACGAAATCAATTTGCCAAAAAATAAAACTCCTAAGTAATTAATTACCTATAAGTCATTTGTCAACAAAAAATTACCCACAAATAATTAAAATAACGAGAATGTAATACTGTAAAAATCTTTTAAATAATATCATTTAATACGACTAGTATCTTTTGGTAGCAAAATGTGAAACTGGCTACTACTACAGTTTGCCATTGAAATAAGATTGACTGTCAAAATAATACTCCCTCTATCCCACTATAAGTTTCCTACTTTTCTTTTTTGAATGTCCCACTATAAATTTCCTATTCCATAAAAAGCAAAAACAACACTCCATATATTAATAAACAAATACTTTTTTAAACAACTACTCTTTACTTTTTCACAACTCCCCATTACTTTACACAAAAGTCAACATATGACCCACCATATATTAATAAACAATACACTTTCTTAAACAAAACAACAAAAAGAAACAAGAAACTTACACTACAAGAAAGTTTAATATTGCCTACGGAAATTGTCAATATAGCTACGGAATTACCAACAAAAAAAATTCGTAGGGGGGATTGCCTACGAATTGCCTACAAAAATCTCTAATTGTATAGACATTTTCCTTCCCCACCTACACAATAATTTGCCTACGGAAATTCCGTAGGCAAATTGTGTTGTAGGTAAATTTTTGTAGGCAATTGGCTTGTAGGTAATTATACCTAGGGATTTTATTCCGTAGGCAAATCAATTCCGTAGGCAAATTGTTTTAGGTTGAGAAATGTAGATGTTTTCATAATTAGAAAATTCTGTGGGCAAATCGTAGGCAATTTTTACTACAAACTTTTTTGTTGGTAAATTTTTGTAGGCAATTTAATTCCGTAGGCAAATCATTATTTTCTTGTAGTGTTATACCGGGACGGAGGGAGTAGGAATTAGTAAATAAAGAAAAGGTAAAGATGATTGAAAGTGGACAAAGATTGTGTATAGTATCTTAGAATTGATTGAATAATACGGTCAATCCCTCAAGGTTGTGTCTAGCTATTGATGCTATTAATTTAGGTGCATCTTCCTAGTTAATGCTTAAGTATACATACTTTTACCAGCACATGCACACATTTGAAAATTGGGGACTACCATTTAGTCAAAATCACAGATTCAAGAACTCCAATTACATTTTAATATTACAAAATCAACTTGTTAATAGTTGGATGTCTTGGTAATCACCAAAGTTTCGTGGAAAATAATAATGCTAATTAAAATATTTACAGTCAAGAAACTTTTTCAACATATATAGTGTTAATTCCCTTTTAACAATCCAGATATTAGAGTGTTATCCAACTAAACTCACAGGGTAAAGTACATAGGATTCAATTTGAAAAAGGGTAATTATAAAAATGTGATAAAAAAAAAATTGAGTAAACCTTGATTGCACTAGTTACACCGTGCAACTGAAGTATTAAATAATAGTAACAAATACTCCCTTTGTTTTTAGTAAGTTAATTTCATTTCTTTCAAATTTACTCCTAAAATGATTAAAATGTGTTCTTTTAATAAGAAAGACAAATATTTTTTTAAAGTTATAGTATAAGAAACTTTTTTTTTAATGTGTAATTCATCCAAAATGAACACATATTTTATATATATATATATGAACAATCAATTATAACCAACTAATTACTTTAAGTAAAATTCTAATACTACGTGTAATTTAATAATATACTCGGGTTGCACCGTGCAACAAATGTGTTAGAAGTATTTGTGAAAAATACTATATGCAAATAATATTGTAACAATAATTTAATGACATAACATATAATTTTTGGGCAGTCACTTGATCTTGACCAGTAGAGCAAATTTGAGTAATTTGTTAGGTAATTAATATAATTAAATTAATCTTAAATTTCTTTATAAGTTGAGATGAGATAAAATTATTTCCTACACATACCTATATCATGCTTCTGTACTATAAAGTTGGAAATTTCCTGTTTGTTGAATAAAATGAAGACTAAATTAGACTACTAATTAAGCTGGACAGCAATGAAACATTTCCCCTCAAATTTGGGAAATAAGCATCATGTTTCAAGCCTTTAAATAGCAATATATAAAACGAATCATTTTGAGAGCAATTTTGGGCAAAAAATTTCACTTTTTAAGACCACATGCTGGTGAATTCTTGGGCTGAGAACACTAATCTAGTGTTCTGAAATTGATTGTTTTGACTGAGTTTTGGTGAGTAATGCCTAGAGCTCAAAATCAAGAATCAAAAAAGAGAAAGACCCTACCTCAACAGAATTTTTGTTCTTGGAAGGCTCACCATTTCCAAGTTCTCAACTTTATATTCCTTGTAATTTTTATATTAGACCTTCATTCGATCAAGGTTAAAAGTAATGACCTTCTCACTTGTTCAACCTGATGGTGCGAAGGAATTTTATCTCATCTAAAAGTTTGTAGAAAAATATGAAATAAATCAATTTATTTAAGTCCTTAATACATTTTTAACTCATGGACTTACATCAACTCCATCATGAGAAGAACTAAAACAAGTGTATAATTTAAATGAGTAGAGTTGCTTTCAATAGGGGTTGAACCCATAATTTTTGTTTTGGTACCATAAAAGAATTTTATTTCATTTGAAATTCCAAATTTATAGAAATTTGGGAAATTTATTAATTCTCTATTAGGATGTATTCTTTTTCGAATGGAATGAGTTGAAGCAAATTAGGATAAAGAAATAAAGTGAATAAGATAAATTCAATGTGATATAGTTTGGGTGGAAGAGTAAGGATGAATTAAATTTTATGACAAATCAATACTTTTTTAGATGATAATATATTATTTTATCATTGATAGTTAGTGAAAATTAACTAGGTGAAAGAAAAGCAGAAGAGATAACGAGTAAGTGTAAAAATAGCTAGGGAGATAAAATGTATGAACGAGAGAAAAGTAGTGATTTATAAATTTAGATGTATAATATGGTGAATGTGTATTTAAATGAATATATTGAATTGCAAATCCATAAAGGGGACGTTATAACCTGAATGATTATGGATGTGTTTTATATATACACATTTACAAGACTAAATTAAAATTCATCCTATAACATTTTTTTTTTTATCTTTTTCGATTTAGTTCTACAATTTCTCAAAATTTTCCAAGTTAGTCCCATATGCATTTAAATTTTGTTGATTCAATCCCAAATTACCGGAAAACACTAAAGCAGGTCGTTTTTAGCATGTGCCATGTCCATGTGTCCATGGAAAAAGTGTTTTAGTGTTAAAACGACACAATTTTAGTGTTTTTCCAACAATTTGATACTAAAACGACAGTATTTTGGCTTAGAACATCAAAACATTCGATGGACAGATTTAGTTTTAATTCCCACACTTTACACATATATTCGTGACATAAACACCACATATGTACTTTGTTTTTCAAACATTCAAGATTCCATCATAAATTTTGGCTTAGAAGGAGGAATTGCCTTCCAAGTATATACAGCACTTTTCTTCAAGTCCAAATTTGTGTCAATTATAGGAGAAGTGATTCCACCCCTTTCTTTGTTCTCAAAATGTTTTTAAATACATACTATAATGTATCTAACTTTGTCCTTTAGTCAGTGTGAATACATAATCCAAACCCATTAATTTAATGACCAACTGAAATTTATTATTTGTTTGGGACTGAATTCATTCAATAATACCCTTATTCTTATAAATTAATATCATAACATTTTATCCACTTCGAACTGTGTGAATAAATGATAAGTTTATAAGCAAAGTGATATTATTGAATGAATATTGTGGTATTAGTAAATGAATGTAATAATATCAATTTCACATTAATTGACTCTAATCTAATTTATTAAACTACCCACGTAAAGTATTGTTGTGTGTATGACTGGGCTATGTGTTAGGTAGTACCAACAAATAATTTTTTTACAAGTAAAAGACAATGAATAGGTGCCCCCTCACATGGAACCCAATTAACCTTTTGATCTCTTGTTTTATGTTTTGGTTTAGATACCAAGAAAATCCAGGGGTTATGCCTTAATCTCATGCATGAATAATTATACCTTCAAACATATACAAAAATAAAATAAAAAAAGTAATCCCAATACATGGTATTTGGATTAGGGGAAAAGCTGAGGAACATGCCACTTGAAATAATGAGGGTAATTTTGCCTTAAATTGGATGCACATGGCTTTGATTATCATATTCCCCATTATAATTTCCCACTATTAAAAAGGAACCAGTTTTGCTCTCTTGTACAAAATTGTTTCTATTTTGGACTCTATTACTTCTGAACATGCTTTCTTGTAATAACACAACATTTATAATGACACGTGTAAGTCTTCTTGCTAACTCTCAGATTCTTCTTGGATGGTAAAAAGAAATAAGACTTGGGGCACCTACATTGGGCAAAGGGCGGTCATGCCCTTTGAAAAGTTATTTAGTATTAATGTTTTATGGATATGTCTTTTATACACTTGGTGTATTGTTCAACTCAAATTTATTTTAAAAAATTTATGAATCTGTATGTGATTTAGTGATAATATGAAGTATGTATTCTCGTGGATCTAACTCGTTGTTTCTAGGGTCATAACCTCGAAAATCAGGGGATTGTCTAACTGAGCTCACAGATTCGTTTATAGCACGACAAATAATATTGTTAAGCATAAAGACATATACTCCGTAGGTATTCCGAGTAATATTGTGTAGACATTTCAAGTAATGCAATTTAATAGCATAGCAATTAGTTTTTTCTCAGTTAATTTATTAATAATTTTATCATACTCATATTTTTAGTTTTAGAATCTGTGAAGACAACATAAAAAGTAATAATGTTAAGCATAAAGACATATATTGTGTAGGCCTTCCAAATATTACTGTGTAGACATTCCATGTAATATTGTAGGTATTTTAAGTAAATATGATTTAGTGATAACATGTTACACAAAAATCGAAGGGCGGGTCATGGATGATTCCGTGAAAATTTTCATAAAAATCTTTGTCGAGGAGTGTTATTGTTACTTTTTTTTCCAACCAACACGATTCTCCCTAAACGAGCACAACTTTTGAGTCTCATGTGTATTGTTAGAAAAATGTGAGTTGTGTATACGAAGATGAAGAAAATGCAGACACAGACTTAAACAGTAAGCCGAGGCACGAGTTGGACTCACTCTCCGTAAGACGTTATTGTCCCGTACTCAGGTGCAATACGGATCGTTGGCAACTGTCCCCAAGATACAACGACTTTGAACTTTCGACTGCTACACTACAAGTCGGAAGTTATCGGCGAATCACAAATAGGTATCCGGAACTTTCGACTCGACTCTAATGCAATCTTAGAATGCTAGGATGCTTTGGGTGTGTTTTGAAGGCTAGAAGGCTGATTTGATGTTGGAGTGAGTGAAATGCATTTTGGAGGGTGTATTTATACTAATTGAAGAGGTGTGGTGACTTTTCCATGAAGGGGTGCAACCTTTTGGGCCTTCAATTCAGGCACCGACCTACGTGTGCGGCCCGACACGGTATGCTCTGACCTGCACGCGCGCCCCTGGTTCGAAACCCATGGGACGCGCCTTTTCGCGAACCGCCCGCGGAACCTGATCCGAACCGTGCCCGACCCGCCAACACCACATCCGACCCAGACCGCCTCATCGTACCACCGGATCGCGGTCTGGTCCGATTCGCTCGCCCGAACCGGTTTGAGCCCGGTTCCACGGATCACCCCCGAGTGCGAGCTATGGTCGAGCCACTTTCCTCGAAAATTTTAAGGCTCCTCAGCTCATCGCAACGATGCGCACGTGCAAAGTGCGCATCTAAAGCGCCCAATGCGACGTGCGGGTGTGAGTAGTCAAGATTATCTTTTTATGACATAAGTCTACTTATATGGAAGGTTCATTTCTTCCAATTTTCCAATGTGGGACAAGGAACTCTTTTTCCTTCTTCCCATTTTTTTCTCTTCAATTTTAGGAATTTCCCATGATAAATTTCCAACTTTGTGTATTAATATCTCATTCACCCGAAATTGGTTTTGAGCAAATTAATACACCAAATTCATCTACTCCGAACATAGATTATGAATTTGCAATTTATTTCCATTTTCCATAAATGGAACACCAAATTAAATTTGGTCAAACTTGGGTCAATTACCCAAATTCCAAAACCAATTTCCAACATGTATCAAGTATACGTATATCAAATTCATGCACTCACCGTATTTCAGCTACATTAGGTAGCACGTTTCATTTTATGTCTTCAGTCAAATTTAGTTTGCATATACATATTTAACACCACAGAAAAATAAAGAATTACCTACAAAATTAGAATTGCCTACAAAATTTTCCAACAAAATAATTCGTAGTAGGAATTGTCTACAATTTGCCAACAAAATTTCTAATTGTGTAAGCATCTACGTTTCCCAATCTAGAAACAATTTGCTTACGAAATTAATATGCCTACGAAATAAAATTTCTAGGTATAATTACCTATAAAAATTTGCCTACAACATAATTTGCCAAATTATTTTGTAGTGAGGAAAGAAGATGTCTATACAATTAGAAATTTTTGTAGGCAATTCTCACTATGAATTTTTGTTGAAAATTTTGTAGCAATATTGACAATTTCCGTAGCCAATTTTATATTTTTTTTTTGTGTAAGTTATATCAGCCTGCATAATTAAGTTGTTGTATTTACCTGTACTCTTCAATTATATTAGTCTGAACGTTCATCCATGTACTCAAAATTACACCGTGCGAATGGTGCATAAGACACTGAATCAATGTCAATTGTTAATATCTTATTGGACCTTATATGGTTAAAAAAAAAATTTGAACAATAGCGGATTCGAGTCTTACTAGATTGCGATCCTCAGAATATCTATCGAGTCATGATTAAAAATTCAGTATCAATAATTAGAATTAATTATAAATACATAAAATATGAAATAAAGAAAATTCCACCAATGGGGATGATTAAGATAAGCAAAGCATATAGGTTAGAGAATATGAAAAAGGTGATATAAGAATGATTAGAGCGGTGAGGTCAATGATTGTTAGCAATATTCCGATGATTGAATCACATAGTCAGATCAATTGAGGAATCATGAGTTGCAGTAGTCTTCTTTTAGACGTGCAAAAAGTTGTAATCTCAGAATCAGGAGAGTATGCATGCTAGCTAGCTTATGTGACACTTCTTCTTCTAATCAAATTATCATCATATCATCATATATTTATACTACCCTTTTCCAATCATTCCTATCATTAGTTTCAGAATCGGGACTCACATGCTACGAAAGATCACATCTAGGGCATCTTCTAATTATCTCCACACATTGACTCACTCATAATATATATGATCACTAGGACTAAGGTATGTCAAATGTTCGATTTTGGGTGGACTAATTAATAAAAAAGAAGTTTTACACACCTTGTGTACCATGCACAACTAAATGATAATATTAATTCTTACGAATAATAGTATTAGCCTTACAAACAATAATATTAGTTCAGATAAGTAATAGTGTAAGTGGTGTATAGTAAATAATGTTCACATAATATATAGTTTGCCATAATAAGATTAGTTCTTACTTGACATAGCATTAGTCTTATGAGCAATATTAGTTCTTACAAATAATAATAGTGATGAACATTCACATAATACTTTGTCGATAAGCAATGATATGGAGCTAAATGTAACTAATATATCACTATTGTACTACTTGAAGGTTCCATCTTACTTATTTAGTTAAAAAAAAATAAACAAATTCTAGCATGCACTCAAGTGTATGGTATGCACTCAGATTTTGATTTTAATTTTAATTTTTTCAAAACACACACTAACACATGAACTATATATATATATTTTTTTTTGTAATTAAGGTATTACTGATTACTTCTTGGGGTATTATTGATTCCTGTTTGGAGTTTTTTTTTTTAATTCAAGTTTATACACTCAAATGCACATTAAAACTACTCTAACAATAAAAATGTTCTTCACATCCTCAATTCGTCTATTGCCAAAAAAAAAAAAGGCAAATTCTTTTATATACCAATGCAATTAATATATATTTATAAATGTTATCGATTATTTTCACTAAATAATACGTGTGAATAATATTTATTGTATTTCATTGGACAATATTGATTATTTACATTGAATAAATTATTTGTGTTCCAGTAAATGTTAGTAAAAAAATTGAATCCAACTAAACGACTCATGATGATTTTATATCAAAACAATATTAATTGTATGCCATTTTAGTGCTACTGGAAAAAAAAAGGGACTCATATTGAATTTTGTATCAAACAATATTAATTGTGTGCCAAGGAGTGTTGGTAATAAAATTAGATCCAATTAAGTGACTCATATTAAATTTTAAATATGTATATCGTGGATAAGTTTCACCGCAAACTAGTTTTTAACTAATATACTTTTTAATTAAAACAACTAATATTTTATAGTGAAAACTACTAATAGCTTCACTAGTACCTTTTAATGAAACAACTAATACCCTTCAATAATACCAACTAATACTTTTTAGAGAAACAAATATTACCCTCCAAACTTGTTCACTATGTACTTCACTTTAAATTTTATTTCAAAACAATGTCGACGAGTCTATGTGTATATATTGGAAAAATTGTCTTTTCGGGACCATAATTTAAGGGATTGACAAAATGAAGATCATAATTTTTTGGGCTAGTAAAATGAGAAATGTAATGTTTTAGGTTGGAAAATTGAGGACTGTAACCTCTTCATATTGGCAATTTAAGGACCGTTACTTTAAAAAGTTGCAAAATGAGGCCAAATCCAGCTAGAATTCAGGCCAAACAGGCCCGATTGGGGCCCAAATTCTAGCCCCAATTAGCCCGGTTTGCATTAGTTAAGATTTGTCCTTAATCCACCACATTTTAAAGTTAGTGTCCTTAATTTGTAAATCTAAAAGTTATGGTCCTCATTTTGCCACCCCTTAAGTTACGGTCCTGAAAAAAAAATTGTATTTATATCAGGTATGAAATTTAGGAATTTTGATATAGGACCTAATATTAATAGTTATTCCATCTGTTACAATTTAAATTATCTCAAGTTACGGGAAAAGAATTTTACTCTATAAAACTGACCACTTCCAAACATCCATTATTTATAACTCATTGCACTATATTTTGCAATATATCGGTTACCAATGAGGTAATCTCTATTAAAGTAGAACGGATTAATATATCTTCAACTTTGCACATTTTAATACTTACGAACAATCTTTTTATATTGTACTATTTTATATGGATAATTTAAATAGTAATGGAATGAGTATTAACTTGGGTAACTAAGACGAAGGATAAAGGCAAGAAGGATAAAGGCAAGTGAAAGATAGCATTGAGCCTCATCTAATATATAAAGACATGATTCATTATCCAAAATGGAGCAATTATTCTCGCAATATCATTCCATTTCACTTGCCTTGATAAAAAACATAATGTTGACTGATTTTTATTAAGTACATCTATTTTATCATTCAAATTACATGACCAAAAGACACATATACATGTAATTGATAAATTAGATTAGAGGAAACATTTCCATAACACATATGTAGAAACCCGATGTGATGCCAATAATCTTCCTAATAAAATTCATAGTCGTGGTATTTCATTATTCAAGCACGTTGAAACTTCCAAAATATTTCACTCATTCAATCTAATAATTGGAGGAATAATGTTTGATTTGAGTTAATAAACACCAATTACAATTATGGCATTGGATTCAGAGATGCATATGCCTAATAATGATGCATGTGATCATCAAATCCAATTTCTTTAAACCCCTCACCTTTTAGACCTCCATGTTCCACTCCTCACCTTTTCATTACTAAATTCTTTCACTCTTATTTTATTACTCACAAAGAAAGAGAGACCCCTCCTTATTTAAACTCTGCCACTTCTCCTGCAAAAAATCATCAACAACAAACAACTTATCAATCAACTCACAACTTCAAACCATATTTTCAATAGTACACCCCCTTTCTCTCTCTCTCCCTGCCCTGTCAGAAAATCTCACTTTCCAACTTTCCAAGACTTTTCATCAAATCTTCATTTGTCAGACCAGAATGAACAAATCAGGCGGCAGCAACGCGCCTTCGCCGTCGAAGGCGAAGAGAAAGGGGAGCAGCACCCCGCAGAACTCGTCCGACTCGTCCTCGACGACCAACAGGTTCCTCGGGGTGCGGCGGCGGCCGTGGGGCCGCTACGCGTCGGAGATACGGGACCCGACTACGAAGGAGCGCCATTGGCTGGGCACCTTCGACACTGCTGAGGAAGCCGCCCTGGCGTACGACAGGGCGGCCCGGTCGATGCGCGGGTCCCGCGCCCGCACCAACTTCGTCTACTCGGACATGCCGCCGGGCTCGTCGGTCACGTCCATCATCTCGCCCGACGAGACCCGCGGCGATTTCTCCATGCTGTTCGCCGACCCCGGGAATTCCGGGCAGAGCCCCGGGACGGGCGGGCAGCAGATTTATTTCGGGCAGGGCGAGCTCGAGTCGACTCAGTTCCAAGGGTTCCAGATCACGGGAGAATCGTGGAATAATAGCTACGGGAATTTTGATGATCAGGTGAGCCGGGGTGGTGATCAGTATGCCGGCGGCGCCGCCGTGCATGACCTGCCGCCGTTGCCGCCGGACATTACGAGCAGCTGCTACACCGGGGAGCCGCCGCTGCTGTCGGAGATGGGGCATGGGGTGGTGAATGATATGAGGTATTTGGAGCTGGCGGAGCAGAGAAGGAGCCTGGACGCAACGACGTCGTATGATGCGAATGAGGGGTATTTTGGGTACGACACTTCGATGGATGGCGCGAGAAGTAGTTTCTCCGGCGCCTATGGATGGTTCTGATTTGCATTTTAAAGAAGATTATTAAATATTTATTTAAGAGAAAAAAAAAAATGAGGGGGTGAATTTGTGTTGGTTTGTTGGATTTAGAATCCATGTGTGAGTTTCAATTGTCATGTTTCTTTTTTTTATTATTTCTTTTCATTGTAATATGCCATCAGCTTATATAATATAATGCTTTGAATGGTTTTTTGGGCCTTGTAAATGCGTTTTTTTGTGGATCTATTATTTCACTTATTGTATATTTTTATAACAAGTCTTTTTATTAATTTTTACAAATTTTTTAAATTTTATTGAATATTTTTTTATACTATTTGAAATTTTAAAATGCAACGATTTATATAAATAGAATTAATTAATTAATTACTCAATTTAAATTTTATTATTTAAAAACATTGTAAGTTACACTAAAATATATTATCCACAAAATTGGTCCCCTTTAATAATATTTATACCTGAATATATATATAATATTATAAGGTTTACAAATTCTAGTATGCACTCAAGTGCATGATATGCATTTGAATTTTAAGTTCAATATTGATTTTTTCAAAACACACACTAAACGCCGAACTCTGGTTTTTTTTTTTTCAACTGAGGTATTACTGATTAATTCTTTGAGTATTACTGATTACCTCTTAGAGTAATACTGATTACTTCTTGGGGTATTACTGATTTTTACTTGGAGTTTTTTTTTTTTTTTTTTTTTTCAAAATTCAAATGCATATCATGCACTGATCAAGTGCACACTAAAACTACTCTATAAGTTTTTATGGATCACAAACTCTAGCATGCACTCAAGTGCATATTAAGCACTTGGATTTTAAGCTTAATTTTAAAAATTCAATTTTGACTTTTTCAATTAGAAATATATAATAATTAAAAAAATATTGGGGTATTATTGATTAACTATTTAAGGTATTATTGATTACTGCTAGGGGTATTATTAATTATCACTTGGAGTATTGTTGATTATTGCTCGTGATAATATCGATTATTGTTTTGGGTATTGTTAATTACTGTTTGGGTATTGTTGATTATTGTTTGGAGTATTGTTAATTCAGAAAATACAGTTCATGTCAAAGTGTGTGTTTCTCTCTCTTTTTTTTTTTTTTTTTTTGCAATTGAATTTTTAAAATTCAAATGCATTGTACACATTTGTGTGCACACTAGAACTATTCGTTATTGATTTCTACCGTGAATATATAGACTCATGATATTCGTCGCATGTTGTCATCACTATATTAATTTATTGAAGGGAAGGTATTATGTGAATGATATTTACGGTGAAATTCGTTTGCAAAGTATTAGTAAATTACACTAAATGTATCATTGAATTGCACTATAAAGTTATCAGCTCAAAAGGGTATTAGTTGTTTTTCACTAAATGTATTAATTTAAGTGGTATCAGTTATTTTTACTAAATGTATTAGAAATTAGTAAAATGTTGTTCACGATAATAGTTATCATAAATACCATTTCATTCACATAATATTTTGCCTTTGTAGAATATGGGAAACTAAATCTAGAAACACAAATTCTCATTGTATAAAATTAGGCAAAAATTTGTGTGAGGTCGTGTCATTGCATGAGACAAGACAAATTAAAATGCATCTCTATAAAAATGTTAATGTGTTATGCCCACTTTATACCTCATCCTACCGCCTCATGCCTAACACAAGACCTACACATAAAATTAATACGTTTCATGCACTTACTACTACTATCAAACTTAGAAACTAAAGTAACAATATAAAATATTATGGTATCAATAAACATATATAATATTAACAGTCTCATATATACCATCAACAAATTTCGTAGGAGTATGACTCATTATCAAGTCTCCGAGGCCATGCATAGTGAAGTGATGAATCTGTAGCACATAATTCTAAATTGACCAAAGAATTAATTGTGAGTGCTATATATTGTTATCGATCATATTCAAATTATCACCATCGAGTAGTAATCTACTCATGCTTGACAAAAAATCTTTCTATTCGTACATCCTATTTTGAATACGTTTAAGAAATCCATAGCAGAAAAACCTCAAAATAAGAGGGACAGAATCCAAAATTCCATTTCAAAAGGGACAAATTTATATAAGGTAAAAAAAAAAAATTATTCAAAGGGAAATGAAATGACGAAATTTCATAAATTAGAAGTACATATAAAAAAATTCTACATATATAATATAAAAAATTATTTTAATCTGGACTATAACTTAAGATGGTAGCAAAATAAGGACCATAACTTTTCGGACTGACAAAATGAGAACAATAACTTTAAAATGTGACAAATTGAGAATAAACCAACTTAATTAATGCAAATCAGGCTAATTAGTCCGCAAATCAGGCTAATTGGTCCGATCTGGACTAGAATTTGGGTCAACATCTGGCCAATTTGGAGTTCAGGAAGAATTTGACCTTTTTTGCAAAATTTAAAATTACGGTTCTTGAATTGTCAATCTAAAAAATTACAATCCTCATTTTGCCACCCCTTAAATTACAGTCTTAAAAAAAAACCAATTTTTCCTATATAATACATAAAATTTAAATTCCAAGAAGGCGACAGGCCACTTGTGTCCCCATAAATCCGTCCATGAACATAATATATATACACATTGTGAACGCTTACACACTAAAATTCACCAATTTTTTGAAAGCAGAAAGCATCGTCTCCTATATATTGATCGAAGATTAATGATAGCAAGAATGAAAATAGAGAAGTGATGGTATACATAATTGGACGAAAGTCAATTTTAGAATGTTCATGCTTAGTTCTGTTCATTTCTTTCACGCTGAATACTATTAAATGTGGGAACCTGAGGTGCGTGTGATTTACTACAGAAAAGGAACAACAATTTTGTCTCCTGTGTGGTAATATCATTCCATCCTTTGGGTTGGGTTAATTAATTTTATGGGGGTCATTTTTGGGCCTTTGTTCGTCGTCTCATGGATCACTTTCGGGCCCACGCACCTCCCTCTTGGGGTCACTTTTGGGCCCTTTTCTTTTCTTTTAATGTTACAACATTATTCGCTAAAAAATACTCCTTCCGTCCTCAAAATTTATACCCAATGACTATTAAGCACATGATTTAACAAAAAATAGTATTTTATTGAGAAAGTAGATAAAATAAGAGTATTGTGAAGTACATTTATTTGTTTGTGAGTGGTGTTTATTTCAAAAAAGAAAATGAGTAAAAATTTGGTGGACAAACTAAAAAGAAAATTGGGTAAAAAATTGGTGGACAAAGAGAGTTATAACATTATAAAAATAAAGATGATATAATTTGTCTTGTCCATAGGAAGTCAATGATTTGACTCATCGTTTTTTTCGGTCATTTAAATCATTCTCAAGACCTTATTATTGGGTTGAGTCTCAAACTACCGTGGATAACTTTTTTGATCAATTTTGTTCCTATATTTCTTAATTTATAGAATTTATTTTGCTTTCAAAAGAAAAGAAGCAAGCGAGGGTATTTTTCTCGCTAAACCTAGTTGGCAAGGGTGAAGGGTTTGACATGAAAATACAAACCTCGTTAAAAACGTCCAATTTTTTTTTTTTTTTTTTTTTTTTTTTTTTTTTTTAAGAGTAGGTCTTGTATGAGACCGTCTTATGACATGAGACAAATGAGAATTGATGTAACTAGGATATTGACTCATTAACACTTTAGTAGGAATATGTGTTAATTTGTTTTGTCTCATATCATGAGACGGTCTCATACACGTTTTTGTTTTCTTTAAATGCACTTGTCATAGACAAGTACTATTATGCCCTCGCTTAAGGTGATTTTTTCTTGGCTAAATTGTCTTCTATATTTTAACTTTTGGCTCGCCATACTCTCGCTATTAGCGTGTAATTTGTTGGCCCTCATCCTTTTCTTTTCCCACCCAACCCAGCCCCGAGTCCACCACCAAACCCTCAAGCCATTTTGGCTCATAGCAAAAATGATATAGTATGTGTACTTTTCACCCGTTAGCAATAGGCATTATTGTTGGAAGAGGATTGAACTTGGCGATCTTAAGCATGCATGAGATCAACACATTTTGAATCTCAGATGGTTTGTGAATCTAGTAATAAGAACCCAACACATTTAGGCTATATGTTTTTTTTGGGTTTTAAGTGGTTTAAAAAACCGATTTTTGAAAATTAAGGGCTTGTTTGTTTCGGGATTTAGGTGGGCATGTGAAGTCATGACTTTACGTCTACAAGATGTGATAGAACGAGGACCACGAGGTAATAGAAATAACGATAATTAAATAGATAAATCCTCAAAAGAGAGGCCACAGAGTGCTACACTCTGCCACAGAGATAAATCTCTGCCCACAACTTAACATTGCCTGATATTCTTGATCAAAAGATGATTCTGAATTCTGGAAAAACTAACTTAAATAGACTCAAAACCCTAACCCTAACTTAGGCCCAAGAAAGATAAGCCCATGGGCTATTTATTTAATTGACAATATAAAAGACAGACTTATTTTAAAGACTAATAATAATAATAAAACTTAATTAATAAGACACCACGTATCAATACTCCCGCCGATCAAACAGCCTTGTCCTCAAGGCTGGAGCAATGGGTCGAGCATATTCTCCTGTCCGCCCGGGTCCTCAGTTTCTCCCTCATCGCACTCCAACATTATAGCCAAGGATTTGGAAGGACATTTGTGCTGGGGTCCAAAGGGTTGACTGCACCTAAAGCACTTCCCCTTTGCTCTATACTCTCGAGCCTCCTCCGCTGTGAGGTGACGGATGTTACGATTAGGCCAAGGGCCCGAAGATCCTGCCGAGGAATTCGTAGAGAGTCCAGGGCCTGAACTGTTTGGTTTCTGGCTCAACTCTTGAGATGAGCCACCCCCAAATTGAGATGCTGGGAAACGGGAATAAGATCCCTGGTTGGTTGTGGAGCGGGTGGGTGTGCCCCGTGGACTGTTGGATGAGAAAGAAGCACCTGATGAGCAGTTAAGGCGTCTTGCTGCCCTGATGGCCGAGTGCACATCGATGGATTCAGGTTCAGAGATTTGCTCACGAATCGAGGGTTTCAAACCCCCAAGAAACATTCCCAGATACTGATCAGGGGGTAAGTTTGGGAGTTGAGCAACTCGTTCTTCGAACAGAGCCAAATAATCCTCCAAAGAACCAGTTTGGCGAGTCATATGCATTGCCTCGTATGCGTTTCTGGCCGAAGTATCACCAAAACGTTCAATTAATTCCCTCGAATAACGCTCCCACTGAATATTGGGATCTCTGCGGAGAACCCATTGGGCCCAGAACATGGCCCTTCCAGACATACCAATAAGGGCAAGTTGAACCCGGTCCTGGGGAGGTGTTTTATGCACCAAGAAAAATTGTTCAGCCTGCGCGATCCATGCCATGGGGTCGGAACCATCAAAGAAAAGCAGATCCAGTTTAGGCCCGTGTGTGACTTCCACGAACCCTGGTGGCAGCGGCAGTCGGCCGGAGATGGGGTGTGGGATCTGCGATCCTCCGGAAGAGGAGTTAGATATGGAGGAAGAATGGGAAACCGCTGGCTGCGGGACCGCAGGAACAGCCACCTGCCCGTTTGGCCCCAGCGAATCGACTTTCGCAATTACAGTGTTCAACAACAATTCAAAACTGGCGAATTTCTTCTCCGTCGCAGCCATATTAGTGGTGAGGGCCTCTTGAACTTCCCCAATTGATTTCTCCACTGATTCTAGACGCTCCTTCTCAGACATGGCACGAGTGGTTGTCACCGAGAAAGAGATCCGGTAGGTCGGACCAATTGATAGAACGAGGACCACGAGGTAATAGAAATAACGATAATTAAATAGATAAATCCTCAAAAGAGAGGCCACAGAGTGCTACACTCTGCCACAGAGATAAATCTCTGCCCACAACTTAACGTTGCCTGATATTCTTGATCAAAAGATGATTCTGAATTCTGGAAAAACTAACTTAAATAGACTCAAAACCCTAACCCTAACTTAGGCCCAAGAAAGATAAGCCCATGGGCTATTTATTTAATTGACAATATAAAAGTCAGACTTATTTTAAAGACTAATAATAATAATAAAACTTAATTAATAAGACACCACGTATCAAGATGTAGGGTATGTTTGTTTTGGGACCCACACGGATGGACTTTGGACTTTACAATCCACGCTCTGTTCTAGTTTGAGATTTAAAACCGGGTTTTCAAATCTCAAATTAAATCTCTACCTATAAACTTATTATTATTTTTCACATAATTAAATACAATCACATCATCGCCTTTTTATCATCCACTCAATCTCTCTCCTACTTTTCTCTTACATAATATAATAAAATAATACAACATCTATCACTAAAAGACATTGATTTGACATAAAACAAAATCTCACCCTACTAAAATTCCAAAACAAACATACACTTATATTATTCATCAAGATTTTCTCATCCTAAGATTTCAAAGTTATGACTTCCCCCGCACACCTAAATCCCAAAACAAACATACCCGTAAAGTCTTGGATGATAATAAAAATATGTGTTTGTTTTGGTATTTTAGTAGGGTGAGATTTTACTTTACGTCAAATCATGTGTAAGAGTAAAGTAGGATGTGTAAGAGAAAAATAGGAAAGAGAGTGTAAGTGGGAGAAAAGTGATATTGTATTGGGATGAGTAATAATATTTTTAAATTTTATAAAGTGAATTGTATTGGGATGAATAATAATAGGTATTTATAGGTGTGGATGTAGAATGAGATGTAAAAACTGGATGTTACATCTCTAACTAAAATGGGGCGGGGGCCGGAAAGTTCTAGTCCTGTCCGAGTGAATCCCGAAACAAACAAGCCCTAATGATTTTTGTAATCCATGGGGTTTTTAAAATCTATGTTCTTTTTGGGTTTTGAGTAAGATAAATTTTAACTTTATTATGTAAAAGTAAAGGAGGGTTGTATAAGTTATTTATTGGGTTGTAGGCTTAGGATTTCAAAAACCTATTTTTAAACCCAAACTAAAATGGGATTTAGATTTCAAAATCCAAATCCAGGATTTTAAAACTCGAAAAGAACATAGCCTAAGGGTATGTTATTTTTGGATTTTAAAAAGAGTATTTATAGAGTGAAATTAGTTCATACATGAATTATTAAAGGATATTAGTTGTTTTCATTAAAGAGTATTAGTTGTTTTTATTGAAAAATATTAGTTACTTTCACTGAAGAGTCTTAGTTTGTTTTCATAAAACAACTAATACTTTGCATTGAGTATAACTAACACCTCAGTGAAAACAACTAATATTCTTAATGAAAACAACTAGTACCCTCTAATGGCTGTATGAACCATTTTCACACTATACTTTATCTTTAAAAAAGACGAATTTGGATTTTGCATTTTAAAACTCATTCTAATTTAAGTCTTGAAATTAAAATTTTGAAATTTTAATCCTACAATTTTATAAATAACCTATACAATATCATTTACTTTTACATCATAAATTTAAAACCAGGTAAATTGCAGTTTTGGTTCCATGAGAATAGGTAGTCTACAAAAATGGTATTTTCTCGATAATTTTGGTCCAGTAGTTTTATTCGACATTTTTTGTTCCAAGAATAGTGCAGTTTTGGTCCTAAAAGAATGTATAAATTGCAGCTTTAGTCCCAAAAAAATTACAGCTTTGGTCCAAAAAATTAACGGGAAAAGACTAAATTTGCAAACAACGGGACCAAAAAAGAACGTGGGACCAAATTTGTTATTGAAAAATTCTCACGGGACCAAATTTGCAATTTTTCCATTTAAAATCTATCCTATTCAAAATCCAAAAAAAAAAACACAGATTTTAAAATTAAAATCATTGGTTTTCAAAAATCGGTTTTTTAAAGTCACTTAAAACTTTAAAAAAAAAAAACCATCATTTTAACGATTGCACCACATTAAACGAGAGCAGGATATGAACCAAGAAAGATTAAATGGAGAATCATGGGGAATTGGGGGGGGTTCGGTCATAATCGGTCATATTTAAATCTCAATGAGTATTTCATCATCCCTCTCTTTTGTAACTAAACTTCTCTTGTGGCGTGGTATAAATGTTGTACACTGAGAAAAAATAACTTTGTATGTTATTAGTTCACATAAGTGTTCGTTAGTTCCAGATTGGGAGAGAATAAAAGTTCTTTGGTCCTATAACTTATAGGGTTTGTTCAATTTTAGTCTCAATCTCGACAAAAAACTTTTATTAATCCCATAACTTATCGAGTGTACGATTTTAGTCCTAAAATCTTTGACTCTTTAATTTTGGTCTCATACCTCCTAGTCTTTGTTCAATTTTTGAACTTTTTTTTTTTAAATACAAAAATGACGTTGTTTCTTATCATGTGTGGCTCACGTGACGGCGAAATTGGGATGTTTCCATTCTATTCATTGACATGGCTGCCAAAGTAGCATTTTTTTTTATTATACTCCATTAAATAAACTAATAAAAATAAAAATAAAAATTAACTAAAACTAAGTTAAATTAAACTAAAAGAAATTAAAAACTAAACTAAAATTAACATATTATTCTTTCCCAACTCCTGCAACCTGTGTGGTTAATTTTCTCCAGACAATCCAACCCTATTCCTCCTCGCCTTCCCCACCCCCAATTTGTCTTCTCCCCTATGTTTCCAACCACGTATATATTAATGATATAAGAAAAAATGATTAAAAACAAATTAAAAAAATATCGTTTTGCAACCACATGTGGGAGGGTACCAGAAAGCCCAAAATTTGGCCAGAATGTGAGCTGCGGATGACGTAAAATGGCATCATTTTTTTAATTTTTGGCGAAAATGGGACCAAAATTGGACAATCCATAGGAGTTACAGGACCAAAATCGAGGAGTCAATTTTTTTGAAACCAAAATTGGACACTTGATAAGTTATGGAACCTAATAAGTTTTTTTCTCTCTCATCCACCGTCATCCATCTTTTTTCTATTGTTTCTTTCTTAGTTCCGTAATATTTTTTGCAGTTAGGAGATGAATGTGTAGAGATTTGGTGGGTATATGAATGTGAGATAAAGCGTGTTTATTGGAAGAGTAGATCTTCTGTGAAATTGAGTTCATTTGAACTTTTTTCAAGCATCAATGTTATACATATACACTATCCTTGTTATACATATCATTTATCATTGTTTAAAGAATACTTGATTTTTTAAACTGTGATAGTACACATGCATAACATTGATAATAAATATATATAACAGTGATAGTATGTACACATAACCTTGATATTTATAAAAACAGTGTTCACACAAATTTATATTTTTATGGAGTTAGAATTTTAGCCTAAGAGACAAAATATCAAAGTGTGTATTTTGTAATACGTAAAAATAGGGGTAAACGCAAAAAAGTAAAATAAGTGTTTGGTGATATATGTACAAAACAATCATATATTTCATTAAATGTATAAAATTTTCTTATGTTTAATAAAAAAATGCACAATATTTTCACTAATCACTTCGTTCAAAGAGAATTAACAATGTAAAATTGAAGCTTTGATTCACATAATTGATGTTTATTAAAACAAATACACATATATAAAATCCCTCGAAAACACATAAATACAAAATATGTACATATTAAATATATCAAGAAGTGGATGGTGAAAATTTTGTGCAAGTTTTTGGCCAACAGGGGGAGAGGTTATGCATTTTATGAAACATAAAGGGAGTTTTTGTGCATATTTTTATCAAACACAAGGAGTTTAATGCATTTAATGAAACATAAAGGGTTTTTGTATATATCTTTATGAAGACCTAATTTTGTATACATCAAGTCCACCGTGCAATTCAAATGCATTTTTGAAAAATTATTTCTAATATCAATGAAATATTACGCTTCTATTGAAAAAATAATTTAATAAAGAATAACTTTTTGGTACAAATTAACAAATGTAACTTTTAGTGATAATAGGAATAACTTTTTTAAAAATGCACTTAAACTGCACGATACACAAGATACACAAAAGACTTAATCCTTTATTAAACATACACAAACACTCAGTAGAAATATTTCAATGACCACCATTAAGTTCGGTCTTAACTAATTTTTAACATATTTAAAAAGTTCTATATTCTTTGCAGGACTTTAAGCGTTTTAAGCTTCAGCTATATATTGAGAAATATTAAACATAATTTGGAAATCACAAGTATGTTTATTACCAATGCAAAAATTACATTCATCATATTAAAGTTGCAGTACTAAAAACCTGAACTAGGAATTATGGCCAAAAACCTTGATGCCCCCTTGAATCTCAACGTGGCAATACGGGCAATGGTCGTCCACAGTGTTGTAGCTCTCTTCGTAACAACGCATACATATAGCACTTGGTCGGTGCACGGCAACAACACTACACACACATTATTGTCGAAGCAAAATATGCACTTTCTATAACTAGAGGAGGAGGGTGTTATGGTTACTAGATTCAGTTCAAGAAAATGATGTATCTCCGACTGCTCAATTTCCTTCGCAGCTTGAGAATCATCCAGTTTTAGTTGCAGCACCCTCTGCATCTCTACATCACACTCTGCTCTGAATTTTAAAGTCTGTTTTTCAATGTTGGAAACATTTTTCTTATATTTCCTTTCTTTATTCAGAATTTTTTTCAAACCCCTTCGTACTTAGATGCACTCATCTTGAGTGCTTCATATTCTGCGCTATATTTAGCATTGTTAATCTCCAAATTACTAACTCTTTCTTCCATAAACCTTAGTTCGCAATTCACACTTCTCAAAGGAAATTCCACCTCCCTGAGCATCAGCCTACTCGACTATTTAAAGAGAATTAACGATGTAAAATTGAAGCTTTGATTCACATAATTGTTATCTATCAAAACAAATACACATATATAAAATCACTCGAAAACTTATAAAAAAAATGTACATATTAAATATATCAAGAAGTGGATAGTGGAAATTTTGTGCATATTTTTATCCAACAAGGGGGGTGATATGTGTTTAATGAAATGTAAAGAGAGCTTTTGTGCATATTGGTATCAAACACAAGGAGTTTTATGCATTCAATGAAATATAACGGGGTTTTGTATATATCTTTATCAAGGCCTAGTCTTGTATACATCAAGTTCACCGTGCAATTCAAATGCATTTTGAAAATTTATTTCTACTATCATTGAAATGTTACCTTTGTTTCTATTGAAAAATTAATTTAATAAAGAATAATTTTTCAGTACAAATTAACAAAGATAACTTTTTAGTGATAATATGAATAACTTTTCAAAAATACACTTGAATTGCACAGCACACATAGTGCACAAAAAACTTACTCCTTTATTAAACATATCCAAACACTAGTAGAAATATTTCAATGCCCACCTTTTAAATTTGATCTTAACTAATTTAACATATTTAAAAACTTCTATATTTTGTGTATTACTTTAAGCGTTTTAAGCTTCACTTATATGGAGAAATATTAAATATAATTTGGGAAACACAAACATGTTCAAAACCAAAGCAAAAATTACATTCATCGTATTGAAGTTGGAGTACTAAAAACCTGAACTAGGAACTATGGCCAAAAACCTTGATGCCCTATTGAATCTCTTCGTAACAATACGCGCATAGCACTTGGTGGGTGCATGGCAACAACACTACACACACATCATTATCAAAGCAACATATGCACTTCCTATAACTAGGGAGGATGTCTCTTGATCTTTGTCGTATAAGAAATCGTCATCCTCCCCTGGTAAGCTGGACGATTGATGAGACAGGCAGAGATGAGACAACTCATCCCCAAGCCTCACATGCTCGTCCTTTTTCATTTGGTTTTTTTATATCAAGCTCTTCGTGCAGTTTCGTTAACTGCGCTCGTGAGCAGGCCTTTTGCATTGTTGCCTTTCTTGCTTCTTCAGTCAAAAGGGCAAGCATGTTCTCTTTTTCCACTATTTCATGCCTCCATTTACCCTATAGTGCAAATAAGAGTAATAAATATATAATTAATATATAATCAAACTTCAAGCATACAAGTAATTCACAAGGTTTTCACATTTCTATATAGGATTTAATAAATAATATCAAATCAAATCAATCATGTCTGCAGGTTAGAACAAACCTGTTAATTTTGTCAAGCACCCTTCAATATGTATCATATTTATAAAACACAATTGGTCCCCAAATACATAAGGAAAGCATTGTGTATTTGTGACTTGAACCGAACTTTACTAGCTATACTAGAAGTTGCCCCACAAGAGTATGGGTTCACTATAGTATTGGCAAGTATAGGGACCAAGTATCATCGAACCCAAGGGAAGGTATGTATGCGAATAGATCCCTGAAGATCTACGTGTCGTAGTTAATATGAGTGTATGTTTGGGGATCGAAAATTATTAAATCTAAACTATTATACTCTACTAATGCAAAAGAAAGAAATGAGTTAATTATCTAAGGGTTTTGTCTCAAATAAAAAAGGTTGATGCTCAGGATAGAAATCCCTACGTATACTAACGGAGCCGGTACATAATCAAAATAACCGTGATGTGCAAGAAATAACCTAAGCATGAGATTGTAAGATGAAAAACTCAAGAATTAAACCCTAATACTTTATCCTATCAATCGACTTCACTAATCTACTAAACAAGTAAATAGAGTGTGCTTAATTAAAGAGACTCTAATTTAACTAAGGTGATGCGGTCGTCCTCCCTAAATAAACCGGTAGATGAATAAACCCCTTCTAAACCCTCTCGTTAAGCCTACTAGTTGTTAAAGAGTGATAAGGTAGTCCTCTCTCTAACAATTTTCGTACAAAATTCAAAGGTAAATTCGGAATTTATTTTAAGCGTTCATTAATTAAGAGAATTAAAACTAAACATCACGAGTTATCATAATTACGTACCCACGTCCTACTTCTACGAGTTCATTCTACCCTAAGCATACAAGGGTTTTAGCCGGACATGGTTTTAATGATGACAAAAAACAGTTGAAGAAATAACGAACATAAACATGATGATACGAACTGAATAACTATCAAACATAAACTAGGGTTTTTAAGAAAGAAAATAATTCTTTGAACTGCAATTGGATTAATAAAAAGGAACAAAGTCTTAAGTACTCAAGATCAAAGAGCTAAAGAAAATCAACTGAAAATCCAAACCGAACTATGAATTCATAAAGTAAAACCTCGAATACACGTAAATTAAACTTTCTCGACTCTCGGTGCTCTTCTCTCTCCCAAAAACAAACTCTAAGTGTGAAGTGGTATGCGATAAGATGTCCAAAATATGTTCGGAATGAGTATATATATGAATCGGGCCGATTCGGGAACTCGTGGGCCGAAAAAATGGATCGGAAGGTAAAAGGCCTAGGGCGCTCGAGCTGGTCACGCTCGAGCGGGGGCGCTCGAGTGGTGGTCGCCATTGACTTGAAGCGATAATACTAACTTCTACTAGTCGCTTACCCGCAAGCGGACTGGTTCACTGTAGTAAGAGTAAGTATAATGGCCAAGTATATCGAACCCACGAGATGGAGTGTATGCAAACAGATCCCTGAAGATCTACGCGTCGTAGCTAATATGAGTGTAATGTTTTTGGGTTTTTTAAAGATTAATTGAAAGACTAAAATAAAATAATTAAACTAAGAACGAAAGAGAACGAATTAACTACGGGTTGTTTTCAAGTAAGAGATGGTGATGCTTAGGATAGGAATCCCTACATATACTAACGGAGCAGGTACATAATCAAAATAACTGTGACGCGCAAGAAATAACCTAAGTAAAAGAATGCAAGGTGAAAGCTCAAGATTCTAAACCCTAATACTTTACCCTAACACTCGACTTCACTAATCCACTAACAAGTTAATGAATTGCGCTTAATTAATGAGACCCTAATTTAACTAAGGTGATGCGGTCGTCCTCCTTCGCTAAACTGGTAGATGAATTAACCTTTCCTAAACCCTCTAGTTAAGTCTACTCGTTGTTAAAGAGTGATACAGTCGTCCTCTCTCTAACACCTTTCGAACGAAATTCAAAAGTAAAGTAGAGATTAATTTTAAGAATTCATTAACCAAGAGAATTAAAACCTAACGTCACAAGTTACCCTAATTACGTACCCACAACCTACTTCTACGAGTTCATCCTACCCCAAGCATGCATGGGTTTTAGCTAGACATAGGTTTAACGTAAATAACATAAATTAAGTAAGTAACGAACATGAACATGATATTTAAGACGAAGAAGAGATCAAACATAAACTAGGGTTTTACGAAATAAAAGAATAACTGAAATTAACTCAAGAAAATCAGTCTCAACGTGTTCAATAACGAAATATAAAGATAAGAAACTAAAAAGTAAGATCGTAATTCGAATTCGTAAAGAAAACCTCCAAAACCGTAAACGTAAACTTGCTTCTCTTCTTCCTCTCCAAAATGAACTCTAAAACTCTAAAACTATCTCGTCAAGTGTGTTTTTCCTCAAAAACGTGCTTGAGATGAATATATATATGCAACGGGCCTAATCGTGAACTCGTGGGCCGAAAAACGCCTTTTAAAACGTGAAAACTGAGAGGCGCTCTAGCAGAGCCCGCTCGAGCGGAGGCGCTCGAGCAGGGTGGTCGAGCGAGGGCGCTCGAGTTTAGGTGCTCGAGCGCCAAAAACCTTCTGGACAAAATAGCGCTCGACCTCTTAGCTCGAGCGGGGGCGCTCGAGCAATGGTGCTCGAGCGGCCCTCTTTCTTCTCAACTAACACTTTTCTTCTTCAACACTAACACCAATCGTATTTCTTCGATATCTTCTCATCCGGGCATCCGTTTGAGTCGATTCAAAGTCCTACGAACTCCGTTCTTTGCCCTCGATTCACCTACAAGCATTTAAGAGACAAATTCATTAATGTATAGAAATAATGCTCAATTGACTCCATATACTCAACAAAATCGGCCAAAATTAGGGTATTTCAAGTGACGAATCATGACAATTTCACGCCTAATCAACCCCTCTCCCCCAAACTTACCATGTTGCTTGTCCTCAAGTAACGAAATAACAAGTCAAGTGAAATTGTTAGGAATGAGTCAAAGAATCAATCATGCAAGCAAATGAACTCGAGCTTCAAAGATCAATCACACGTATACTCACTCACCTTCCTTCATCATACTCATGCAACAATAACAAGAAACACCAGGATCAAGCATGGATGTGCACTCAACGTTGTGTTTTGCTCCATCACAAGTGTATATCAATGATCAAGGGACTCACTCAAACAATCAATCACTCAAATTGGCAGCCATAGGCTTGTAAGCGCTCTTAACTCCGACCATACTCTAGAAATCAATGCCGAATCAAAAAGGACTTTTCTCAAGGTTGTAATGTAGGCTCTTTGGACAGGTGGGAATCAATATGGTAAAGTGACTCAAGTGAATGGAGAATAGAAAATCAAACTTCGGTACTTAGAGATTAGGAACAGACTACTTCAAACATATTCAATCAACACACTTTCAATTCCAATTCTCTCAACACTTCAATTTTTTTTTTCCTTTCTCACTCTTTCACTTTTTTTTTCAATCACTTCACTTTTTTTTTTCTTTTTCGCACAAACACATGAGCTCATTTTTTCTTTTGCTCATTCTCATTTTTTTTTCTCTTTTTTCCACATCTCATAACTTCATCACACCTTCTTCTCATACTCACTCAACAAACAACCTTTTCCTTTTTCAACTCAATTATATCCCTTCACATTCACACTTTTCCTATTCTCCACTCAAATTTGGACAAAAAGGCTTAGGAATTGGAATAATGTTCATATGTGCTAGCAAATAAAATAGGCTAAGGCTCAAACGGGCTAACAAGGGATTCAATGTCATTGGTAGGGAAAATTTTGGCTAAGTGACTCAATAAAATCAAAGATGGCCTAAGATCCTATTCGGCATATCAAACTAGACACAATCAAGAAGTAAGAGCACACACAAGTTCTAGCATCCTCTAAGATGATGATTCACTCACAAACGAAGAGATTCATTCATATATCGAAATCTCATAAGGCTAAATCTCACGGCTTTCACATCCATGCTAGTCCTAGTGAATTCTCACTCTCATCACACAAGTACTCAAAAGAAAAATTCACAAGCATACAAGTTCTATCTCAAATCCACTCTAGCTCAAACACTCACACGAAAGAGTCCCTAACTCAAATCCACAAATCTACTCTACTCATCAAACATGCTCAAAGATAGCAATAACTAACAAGTAGAAGGGGTCAATAAGCATGAAATAAACACAGCGAGTCAAATCAAAATCACCCCGAGGAGCATCTCAAGACATCAAATAACCAAACACACTAAAAGATAAGGGGTGCTCCGGTGCAATATAACAAGAAACATAAAAAAAAACTCCACCCCCCAAACTTCGACCCTGCGAAGAGGTCTAAGTTTGGGGTTGTGGGTTACCTCAACCAAACAATTCCGTTTCTCTCAAACGTAGCACACTCCTTTGCTTGAGTTCCTTCAATCTCCACGTATTTGGCACTCCTTCGAGACAAGCCTACAAAATGAACTCTCAAATACGCGGTTAAAACTTACGATTCAACAACACCCTAATAACATAATAAGACACTAAAAATAAATAAAAGCAAATAAAAATGGGTTGCCTCCCATTCAGCGCTATTTTTAAGGTCCTCATGCCGGACCGAGCTCGAAGGAGCTTATGGGACATCATACTCAAAAATACCTCCCTCACTCTCATGAGAGTGGTGCTTGCATGTCTTTCCTTGATGCCCCTCCATCATGAGCTCTTTTGCTTTCCTCTCATCCCCAAGTGTTATGGGTCTCAACTCCTTCTTACCTTCATCTGGAGGGGTCTTACCAAACAATTTCTTGAATCTGGACTTTTTCTTCGTAACTCCTCCTTTCCCTTCCAACTGGATCACGTCCACCTTTTTCACTTCTTCCTCCTTCAACTTCTTCACTTTGTCCCTATCAAAATAATCACGATCATAATGCACATTGGTTAAATCATCAAGTGAAGGATTATAAAATTCATGAATATGAGAAGGATTCGGGATAAGAGGTGTGTCTTTAACACTAGGATCAATGGCATCCATGCAATACAAACTCTCATCCTCCTTTGGGTGCTTCATGGCTTCATATAGGGAAATCTTCACTTCTTGATCATCAACTTTAAATGTAATCTTCCTATTTGCCACGTCTAGCACCATCCCCGCCGTCGCTAAGAACGGTCTTCCCAAGATTAATGGAACGTGCTCATCTTCCTCCATCTCTAGGACTACAAAGTCGGCTGGAAAAATATGATCTCCAACTCTCACTAAGACATCTTCAACCACCCCTTGCGGTCGAGTAATAGACCGGTCGGCAAGTTGAAGCGTCATCATTGTGGGCTGAAGTTCACCACCTTCCAACTTCTTGAAAAGCGACAACGGCATCAAATTTATGCTCGCTCCGAGGTCGCACAACACTCCCTTCTTGATCCCGTTTCAAATATCACATAAGATGGTAAAACTCTCGGGATCCTTCAGCTTTGGAGGAAGCGCCTTGTGCACTAACACACTCACCTCATGGTTCAATTGCACCAACTTCGGCTCATCCACTCGCCGTCTTTTCGCGATCAAGTCCTTAAAAAACTTTGCATAGTTGGGCATCTGTTCCAAAGCATCATAAAAAGGGATATTAATATGCAATTGTTTAAACACATCAAGGAATTTAGCGAATTTCTCATCAAGCTTCTTTTTCATGAAGCGTTGCGGATATGGGACGGGTATCACAGATTTAGGTACCCCCCATTCATCTTTTTCAGTCTCTTTCACTTTCTCCCTTGCTTCCTTTGCCTTCTTCCACCTAGGAACTCTCTCACCCTTCTCAATCTCCTCTTCAGGCTCTTTGCTCTCATGAGACTCTTCCACATCTTTCCTCTTCTCAATCCCTTCACTTTCAATCCCCTTCTCAACTCCTACCTCCTCAATCTCATCTCTAACTTGAGGTGTCTCGGAATCAGCAGGCATCTGAGGACCTTCATAGTTGGTTCTACGTCTTAACTGGATAGCCTTGCAATGCTCTTTCGGGTTCCCCTCCGGCATGGAAGGATACTTACCCGGCTCCCTATTCAACGATTTTGCAATCTGGCTCATCTAGAACTCTAAAGAAGTGAACCTTCGATTGTTCTCTTGTTGAGTTCTAGTCCACTCAACGTTCATCTTCTGGAGCTCTTGATCACGTTGATCACCCTTTTTATGCAACTCTTTCACATCGTACTCCAAGGATGACAACCTCTTACTTCCTTCCTCCACCTTCTGTAGAATCGCTCTCAACATCTCCTCAGTTGAGGAACCGCCTTCTCCACCCGGAGGTTTTGAACCTGGGTCAACACCCGGAGGAACTGTAACACCCGCCTTCGGGTTAACATATGAGAAATTCTCATTCTTTCTCCATGTGTTTTGAGGAGGTTGCTGGCCTCCTTGATAGCCTTGATTGTTCCTCTATTGATTTTGAGCTGACTGTGGGCCTGGAGATACAAATGGTTGGCCATAAGAAGGCCTTCCATATTGATTACCACCTTGATAGCCATTCTGATTGTAATACGGACCTCCCATGTAATTGGCTACCTCTTGTTGTCCACTTGGCTGGTCTACTCTCTCATTCTCTGCTGCATGTTCTCCAACCAAACTCTTCCCCAACTCGAGGTTGTTGATCTTTTCCATCATGGCCATCAACAGCCTTCTCGTTCCTTCACCTTCTTTCTCCTCCAACTTGCAAACTCTCTGAAACTCAGGATCCTCGTTCCATGCACCAGCATTCGTGACAATGTTGTCCACGATCTCTCTACATCTCGCAATCACTTGGTTCAGAAAAGCTCCACTCGCACATGCATCTAAATGGGCTTGGCCAGCCTTGCTGGCTCCACTATAGAAGAACGCCATAATATCTCCCTCATTGTACCCATGCTGCGGGAACTCTATCGGCATGTTTGAGTATCTCTCCCACGCTTGACGTAGGTCCTCTCCTTGCTTCTGGCGGAAGAAAGAGATCTCAATCCTCGCCTTAATCGTTCTGGATGGAGGGTAGAATCGCTCGAGGAACAGACGCTCGAGCTCGGTCCAAGTGGTAATACCTCCCCGTGGAAGCGTATTATCGTACCACTCTTTAGCTATTCCCGTCAATGAGAATGGGAACAACCTAAGCCTCTTGGCATCTTCAGACATGCCATTGTAATTGAAAGTGGAGGCTATCATGAGAAAACTCCTCAGATGAGTATGAGGATTCTCCTTCCCGATCACCCCCTTGAATTGGTTCTCGGTAAGCAGCTTTAAAATTCCCGGGGAAATCGAGAAGTTATTTGCCTCAACAGGCGGCAATGCCACTCCATCATAGTACCGTTGTGGCTGCGCTGCAAACCTCCCTCGAATAGCCATATGTTGATCTACATTCTGAGGAACGTGTTGAGGGTTAGCAGCAGGTACTGGTACTTTTTGGGGTGGTGGTGGTGGGTAAACAGGTGGTTGATTGTAAACTGGAGGTGGAGGATACGGGTATGGTGGGTAAGGATAAGGTGGGTATGGGTAAGGTGGATAGGGTAAGTTGTTTTGTGGTAAGTTAGGATGTAGGTAAGCAGGGTTGTTCTGAGGGTTATGGACAATGTTATGAGCTGGATTTCCTACGTTTTGTGTATCCGGGTTTAGGCTCTGGCTATCCCCTAACGGAACTTGATTATGGCTACCACTAACTCCAGTGCCTTCAACTCGGCCCAATTCCTGATTGAACTCATTCGCAGCATCATCCAACTCATTAGAGATGTCCATGGGTTCTTTGCCTCCGGCAGCGTTCATTCTTCTTAAGAAAGCTCGGTTCCTTCTAGCTATCGTCTCAGGGTCCAACGGTATTCTCTCTTCGCTTGTATTGCCTTGTGAGCGTGTTTTCATATACCTGACACACTAGCAGAAGGATCAAAACGCAACTGCCGATTGAATTAAAATAAAAATAAATAGAAAAAAAAATCACTCCCTACTAACTACTAAGCTATCGACAAGTTCCATTCAAAAAGCATACAACGCCATCCCCGGCAACGGCGCCATTGACTTGAAGCGATAATACTAACTTCTACTAGTCGCTTACCCGCAAGCGGACGGGGTTCACTGTAGTAAGAGTAAGTATAATGGCCAAGTATATCGAACCCACGAGATGGAGTGTATGCAAACAGATCCCTGAAGATCTACGCGTCGTAGCTAATATGAGTGTAATGTTTTTGGGTTTTTTAAAGATTAATTGAAAAACTAAAATAAACTAATTAAACTAAGAATGAAAGAGAACGAATTAACTACGGGTTGTTTTCAAGTAAGAGATGGTGATGCTTAGGATAGGAATCCCTACATATACTAACGGAGCAGGTACATAATCAAAATAACTGTGACTCGCAAGAAATAACCTAAGTAAAAGAATGCAAGGTGAAAGCTCAAGATTCTAAACCCTAATACTTTACCCTAACACTCGACTTCACTAATCCACTAACAAGTTAATGAATTGCGCTTAATTAATGAGACCCTAATTTAACTAAGGTGATGCGGTCGTCCTCCTTCGCTAAACTGGTAGATGAATTAACCTTTCCTAAACCCTCTAGTTAAGTCTACTCGTTGTTAAAGAGTGATACAGCCGTCCTCTCTCTAACACCTTTCGAACGAAATTCAAAAGTAAAGTCGAGATTAGTTTTAAGAATTCATTAACCAAGAGAATTAAAACCTAACGTCACAAGTTACCCTAATTACGTATCCACAACCTACTTCTACGAGTTCATCCTACCCCAAGCATGCAAGGGTTTTAGCTAGACATAGATTTAACGTAAATAACAGAAATTAAGTAAGTAGCGAACATGAACATGATATTTAAGACGAAGAAGAGATCAAACATAAACTAGGGTTTTACGAAATAAAAGAATAACTGAAATTAACTCAAGAAAATCAGTCTCAACGTGTTCAATAACGAAATATAAAGATAAGAAACTAAAAAGTAAGATCGTAATTCGAATTCGTAAAGAAAACCTCCAAAACCGTAAACGTAAACTTGCTTCTTTTCTTCCTCTCCAAAACGAACTCTAAAACTCTAAAACTATCTCGTCAAGTGTGTTCTTCCTCAAAAACGTGCTTGAGACGAATATATATGTAACGGGCCTAATCGTGAACTCGTGGGCCGAAAAATGCCTTTTAAAACGCGAAAATTGAGAGGCGCTCGAGTAAAGCCCGCTCGAGCGGTGGCGCTCGAGCAGGGTGGTCGAGCGAAAGTGATGGTCGAGCGAGGGCGCTCGAGTTTAGGTGCTCGAGCGCCAAAAACCTTCTGGACAAAATAGCGCTCGACCTCTTAGCCGAGCGAGGGCGCTCGAGCAATGGTGCTCGAGCGGCCCTCTTTCTTCTCAACTAACACTTTTCTTTTTCAACACTAACACCAATCGTATTCCTTCGATATCTTCTCATCCGGGCATCCGTTTGAGTCGATTCAAAGTCCTACGAACTCCGTTCTTCGCCCTCGATTCACCTACGAGCATTTAAGAGACAAATTCATCAATGTATAGAAATAATGCTCAATTGACTCCATATACTCAACAAAATCGGCCAAAATTAGGGTATTTCAAGTGACGAATCATGACAATTTCACGCCTAATCAGTGTCACTCTAATGAAACAAAGGCTCGAGCGGGGGTGCTCGAGTGGTGGCACTCGAATGAAACAAAGGCTCGAGCAGGGGCGCTCGAGTTGCTCGAGCGGTGGCGCTCGAGTGAGTGCACTCGAGTGGCTCTCCTTCTTCTTCAACTGATTCTTTTCTTCTCGCGCACTAATTCCATTCGTATTTCTTCGATATCTTCTCATCCGGGCATTCGTTTGAGTCGATTCAAAGTCCTACGAACTCCTCTTTTCACCCTCTATCCATCTGTGAGCATCAAAGAGATAAATTCATTAGTTTATGAAAATGATACTCAAATGACTCTAAGTACTCATATAAATCAATCAAAACACAGGCATTTCGAGCTATAAATTCCAACAATTTCACGCCTAATCAATTTGCTAATTAAAATTAATTACAAAATCAATTTGGAAGCAGCACAGATAAAGTGATCAAGCACTTAGCGTGCAAAGAATGCACGGCCATGTCAATTAGTGCACTTCGCGTGCAAAAAATACAAAACCATATAGTAAAGTGAACAAGCACTTCACCTTGGGCAACCCAAGAATTTTTTTTCTTTCTTTTTATCCTTTTAAAAGATAAATAACAATTAAAATGATGTTTATTTTATTAAATCATTCTCTCATCCCCTCTACCCCCACTGATTAACTTTTAGATGAGTTGATCACTCAAGAGGTAACAAAACCTCTTATTTTTTTGTAGTTGGGAGATGAAATGACTGTGTATAGATTGGTGGGTGTATGAATGTGAGATGAAGCATGTTTATTGGAGGAGTATATATTATGTAAACTTGGGTTTATGTGAATTTTATTAGGAACTATATAATGAATTAATTTTACAACTCTTTAAAATTTTGAACTTTTACATGAGGTGGAATTCTCTTTTGTTAATGGAGCTAATAGTCTCACACCCAAACAAAGATCCTGAGTTCGATTCCTGTTGAGAGCAATTACATCTATATTAAATTGTTCACTCATTTGGCCTCCCCAAAGAAGGAAATTGAGAGTTTGTGCCTTAAGTGAGAAATTAGTAAAATTAAATAAATAAATTAATGTTATATATACACACTAACACTGTTATACATTTCAGTTATCATTGTTTAAAAAATGTTTGATTTTTAAATAGTGATAGTAATTTGTACATATACATAGAGTTACAGTATGTACATATAATATTGTATTTGAATAAATCGAGTTTACATAAATGCACACTATCACTGTTATACATTTCAGTTATCATTGTTTAAAAAATGTTTGATTTTTATATGTGATAGTAATTTGTACATATACATAGAGTTACAGTATGTACATATAATATTGTATTTGAATAAATCGAGTTCGCGTAAACTCGAGTTTACATAAATGCATAAAATCTTCATATGTTTAATAAAAGAAGCACAACATTCCCACTAATCACTTTTGTTCAAAGAGAATTAAAGATGTAAAATTGAAGCGTTGATTCACATAATTATCGTCTATTTAAACAAATACACATAAATAAACTCACACAAAAACATATAACCACAAAATATGTACATATTAAATATATTAAAAAATGGACGGTGAATTTTTTCTTTTTGCAAATTTTTATCCAACATAGGGAATTTTATACATTTAATGAAACATAAAGAGAGTTTATATGCATTTTTTTTTATCAAATACAATGAGTTTTATGCATTTAATGAAACATTTTGTAAATATCTTTACGAATGCTTAATCTTGTATGCATCAGATGCACCGTGCAATTCAAGTGCATTTTTTAAAAGTCATCTCTACAGTAATTGAAAAATTACATTTGTTTGTATTGAAAAATTAATTTAATAAAGGACAACTTTTCATTACAAACAAAGATAATTTTTCATTGATAATAGAAGTAACTTTTCATATGAAAAAAAAGATAGTTTTTCATTGATAATAGAAGTAATTTTTCAGTACAAATAAAGATAATTTTTCATTGAAAATAAAAATAACTTTTCAAAAATACATTTAATTGCACGTTGCACCTTGTGCAACTCCTTTATTTAACATACCCGATCTCTCAAAAATATTTCAATGACCACCTTTAAGTTTGTTTCAACTAATTTAACATATTTAAAATTTTCTACATTCTAGCGTTTTAAGCTTCTGCAGTATATTGAGAAATAATAATCATAATTTGAAAATTATGAACATGTTCAAAGCCAATACAAATATTACATTCATCGTATCGAAGTTGCAGTACTAACTATGGCCAAAAACCTTGATGCCTTGTTGAATCTCAACATGACAATATGGGCAACGATCGCCCATAGTGTTGTAGTTATCTTCATAACAACGTGCACACAACACTTGGTGGGTGCAAGGCAACAACACCACGCACACTTCATTGTCGAAGCAAAATATGCACTTCCTATAACTAGAGGAGGAGGATGTCACCTGATCTGCATCAAATAAGAAACCGTCACCCTCCAATAACATGTTGGACGATTGATGAGATAGGCGGAGACGAGACAACTCATCCTCAAGCTTCAGATTCTCGTCCCTTTTCAGTTGGCTCTTTATACGGAGTTCTTCGCGAAGTTTTATTAACTGCGCTTGTGAGCAAGCCTTTTGCATAGTTGTCTTTCTTACTTCTTCAGCCAAAAGAGCAAGCATGTTCTCTTTTTGCACTATTTCATGCCTCCATTTACCCTGTATTGCAAATAAGAGTAATAAATCTATAACTAATATATAATCAAACTTCAAGCATACAAGTCATTCGCAAAGTTTTCACATTTTTATATAGGATTTAATAGAAAAATATCAAATCAAATCAATCATGTGTGCAAGTTAGAACAAACCGGTTAGTTTTGTCAAGCACCCCTCAATATATAGCATACTTCTAATCACATTTATAAAACAACACAGTTGGCCCCCTACTACATAAGTAAAGCATTGCGTATTTGCTAATTTAAATTGATTACAAAATCAATTTGGAAGCAGCACAGATAAAGTGATCAAGTACTTTGCGTGCAAAGAACGCAGACCATGTCAATTAGAGCACTTCACGTGCAAAAAACACAAAACCATGTAGCAAAGTGAACAAGCACTTCACTTTGGGCAGCCCAAGCATTCTTTACGTTTTATCCTTTTAAAAGATTAATAACGAGTAAAACTGAGTAAAACCGTACATTGGCCAAATTTGTAAGTGTTCAACACAAAATTTCATCCAGGTTGAGTGTTATCATAGTATGCCATAAATTACATGAGAGAAGGGAAGGGCTCAGCAAGCATTTTAACAACAAATCAAGGGACACTCTAAGCTGCCTAATTACCTCGCCTAATTTGGTTTTTTAATAATCAGTGTGCATTCTGCAAAAATATGGTTCTCATGTAGTGGAGCTCAAACAAAAGGTACAAGTGATGAAAAGTTAACTTTTTCACGCAAATAAATTTCTTAATAAGGTAGGTATCAGCACAATTAATAGGAAAGAGCGGAAATTTTGGAAAGTATATTACAGGAAATAACGGAAATGGACGAGGGACGAAAAAAAACTTTGATGTAGTAATCAGCTTAAGAAAAATATGGTTACTAGATTCAGTTCAAGAAAATGACGCACCTTAGATTCCTCGATTTCCTTCTCAGCTTCAGAATCCTCCAGTTGTAGCTGCAGCCCCCTCTGCATCTCTACATCACACTCTGCTTTAAAATTTAAAGTCTGCTTTTCAATGTTGGAAACTTTTTTCTTATATTTCCTTTCTTTATTCAGAACTTCTTTCAAATCGCCTTCATACTCAGATGCACTCATCTTGAGTGCTTCAATTTCTGCCCTATATTTGGCATTGTTAATCTCCAGATTACTAACTCTTTCTTCCATAAACATTAGCTCGCAATGCACACTTCTCACAGAAAATTCCACCTCCCTGAGCATCAGCCTGCTCGACTGTTCAGCACGGAACTTCTCACCTTTCCAGTATTTTGCATCGACCTTCTCAATCTTTAAAATCCTAAGATCAAGCAAATCTTTACTCAACCTTCTTGCTGAATCCCTCACTTTCCGCTGCGCCCATTCTTTGTTCACATTAACCTTCTCCTGTAGGTTTTTTATGCTTATCATCATGTCAATAATTATTGCAGATTCTGGATCATCAGGATGGCTTTCCAGCCATCTGGTGATGTTGAGGCATTCTTCATCCAAGAATGTGAGAAAATTCGAGCACAAAATATCCGAACCTTCTGTTATTCCACCAATACCATCTTCAAGATCCTGTTTCCCAATAACCGAAGCACCAACCTCCTCCCGCATAGTGGCCACAAGATTAGGGACATTCTGTCTTAACTGAGACACTAATGCAGGTCTGCAATTGATTCTTTCCAAAACCCTGACATTCTTTGGCGGCCATGTGATATCCAATACAGAGGGAACTTTCTCAGCAGAATCAGGGGCACTAGCGTCTCGCACACGAGCCAAAAAACTACGCAGACTAAAAGAAGGAAAACAGCCCCAGCTCCTGACTAAAAGAAGCCACATGGCATCAGCCCTTCGCAGTTTCAAGAGTGGTTCAGCATGTAATACCAAACCAACCAGAGTTTCTAGCATGGTCTCATATAACTCGCTTCTGTCCTTTAAAGTGTCTCCTTTTGCCAACACTTCTTTTTGTTCAATAAAAGTAACTGAAGTTGTCCAGATATGGTTCATTAGTTGATCTAGCGGACCATAAAAATAACTACCATTTAAGAATGCTCTTTCTATGTCTTCCAAGCCATACCCTCTTGACAACAACCAATTTTTAGCTTTAGCGTATGCATCTTCGAGCCTTAAATAAATAAGCTGCTCCAGTTCAGTTTCTGTATATGCCCGTGGCGTAGGATTCTTTCCGTTCGAAGTTCCCATTTCATGAACTTTGTTTGAAACTTGTGACTGATCATCAACCTTAGGATCACATATTTCAGGCTTCTTTTGGTACGTCTTTGAATTATATTTTCCTTTTCCCTTGGAGTTCTTACCTCCTCTCGAACCAGCCATAGCTACAAGATGAAATGGAAAAAACTGATCATTAGAATAAGAACCCTCTTGATAGAAGAGTAAAACATTATAGACATATAGAAGCTTCAATGAACAATATAAATGGAAAACGTAAGATGCATATAGAACTGCTCAACATGCACCATCGTTTTCTTTTTAATTGCAGTACTTAGAAATATAACCCTAATTTCTTTACTAGTGAAAACAATAATTGAATTTAGTGTAGGAGAAACCCCTTTAAAATGGTAGAACACGTCAATAATTCAAGCAAAACTATCAAGAAGCACAAGTAGGTTTTACTGAAGATGCACCATTACCATTAATCACGATCATCTGAACCATATACAAATTTCTTCAGTGAAAATTACAAGTGAATTTTAAAATTATCAAGAAGTATGTACCAAGTACAGTATGCTACTACCCCTATGGCTATGTGTGTCAAATTCCCCAACCTCCTCTAATGCATTCTTTTTATTGCTAGATTTTTTTTTAAAGTCACAGCTTTCATATGTAAAACACCTTCTGGAAAATCTAATCCGCAAATAACCTTCCTCGAGGACAAATTTGCTCAAACTTAGAAGTTGAAAGGAAAAGGATATAGCTGCTGAAACAGTATTATCTATACATGTTAAATATTTACTCATACGAGACTATAAGATATTTAAAATTCCAAAAAAAACACAATCTTAAGCCTTAACTTCAGAGAACACCCATTCACAGGCATATCAATATCATACTTATATTTTTTAGCTGAGAAAAAGCAGTTTGTTTTAATAGTAATTTAATTAACAAACTGAGAAAGAATACGAAATTGATAATTAAGAAGATCTAAATCTCTTTCATGTGAAACAACCTTGCCCCAAAACGTATTATCAAATTATTCTTTCAATGTAATTATAACAACAAACAAGTAGATATCAACTAGATAATTGATTACCTTTTGAGGCAAAAACAAGAATAAGGTAATTTGATATATTTTCTGAAGAAGACTACAATAAATAGTAAACTGTATTAACTGTTGAACTAAACATGAATTTAAAAAAAAAATCAAGGAAAAATAATCTACTTATATAATTTGGTTACCATAGCCAAAAACCAGGGATGGAACAACTAAACAAACATAGGTTGATTTTCAGCTGCACATACTTTATGCGAAAAATAAATTCTGAATGTAACAGCTATATCATAGAAATCAAAGTTCATATAAAAAATTAATTCCTACTCAATTCTCAAAGCTTCACAGCTACAAATCTCCAAATAGATCGGCTGATGCGTCCACAGACTGACACGAGTAGCGTAACTGATGAATCTACAAAGCTTCCCGCAGTAGAATTTTTTTTATTATCAATGGCTGATGGTCTAAACCCTAGACTCTGATCGAGAAGATATGAACAACAGATGACAAAGGCTTTTCAAATTTATGCAGAAAAGGCAAGGTCCTGACAAATTAAATATGATGGTACAGCTGGCATCATGGCTTATATGCTGTATCAAAAAGGCCTCGAGATTTATACGTTGCAATGGTTTCTAGTGAATCCAGTAAAATAGATAATTGAGTGGAAATTCAAATTTGAAAAGAAAAAAATTAAAATTAGCATCCATATTAAAAGGTATGAGGAAATAAAAACAAAAATCAATTTTCCAAAATATTTTCTTATTCAATTGCCACCTTTTCCACAGGCCCAAAATAGAATATTAATGAATGATAATGTCTACAACAATTGGGACCAAGATTTTGCAGTGAATGTAATAGCTCTGCAAATTAAATAACATTTATTATTCTATGCTAAAAAACTTATTAAGGTAAAATCCACAGATAGAATGATGTAATTACTTACTTAGCAAATGCCACATCTTATATAAGGACATTTTTTCCCCAAAAATCCTAACGCAGACTCAGGGATATCCTATTAAATATTCAGACACAAATTTATTTTTTAGTTCAATAATTGATTTTTGGAATTCATGAACACTGATATCTAAAGACAAATAATTGCATCTATCAATCTGGACGACGTCTAAAAAATTTGAATGTTTTCTTTATCCGATAAATACTAGGTAGGACAATTAATGTTTCTATCCTTGACAGTAAACATATTCAAATTATGCATGAGAATAGGTGCATTGATTTCTCAGGTAATACAGGGTCTGCAATCAAATAAGAGATGATACCTCAAAGTTTCTACGGCACCTGCAGCACAACATCATTTCCATTAGTTTTCATTCTTCTACTTTAGTTTGAGACTTCATGCTCGACATTCTTCAGCCATCAATATCTGAGAAACAAAAAAGTACAAGGGATGAGAGATCCTTACAAGCAAACTAAGAATACTACAAAAAAGTAATCATCCTTTTTATCCATAATATCAGATGCTCCTTTCGGGATCCAAAATAAGGACCAATGCTAACCTGCCACCTCTTGATAAAAATGTAACTGGAAGAATATTTTAGCTACGAATACAAGCTAGGATCTAAGTGAACAAGCTTTTAAATACAAATACAAGCTAGGATCTAGGTCAGCAATATGGACCTGCCATCTATAGTTATGATGAGATGATAGTCGGGGAGCTGACTCCTTACAGTTTCCAAAATACTTTTTATAGTAGAATAGTAGATGGAGTACTTGGTAAGCAAGAAATACATTTCGTTTGATTGCGGGGTAAGAAATAAGAGTTATCATTCGAAAACAATTTGCAAGATTTGTTAATTTCTCAAAAAGGAATGGTATACAAACTCTCACGTAGATTCTGTATGGCTATATTTCATGTGGATCGTGTATTGACATGCAAGCATCTATTATATCAACTTGAAAAAAGACGGGTTTAATTTGATCACTTTGTGTACTCTGATAGACAAGCTAATTCACTATCTTGTTTCCAGCTTGGTCGTTAATTTAAAAAATTGGTCATAAATGGTGAGGAAAATCCATAATCAGGTGTTGCCTAGTCCACAAAATTCTCTAACATTAAAGTTTGCATCATTTTCAGTCCACGACTTTGAAATAACAAGCATCAGCTTATTATTGAACCTCATGCATTTAATATACACATAGTTAAAGCTACGAACAAACACACATCGTTAAGGTAGGATTTGCATTGCTGAAACCCTTGGGCATACATGAAAAACAAAACGTATAAAATCCGTTAATGTGCTAAAGTTTTATGTTAATTAGAAAGATCACACATCGACACTGAACTAACGTAGGCATCAATGCCTCTAGGATTGAACGATTTTATCTTAAATCCTGATAAAACTCTTCATATGCGACACCGCAATATCTTAGTTATAATTTGTTATATTCAAGTCTACCATTCCCACCCGTAGCAGACCACTTGGCCAGTGACCATAAGAGAAACTAACGGAGATAAACATGATTATTAGTTTGCATTTCATTCTCATCAAAAGAAATTAAGCTACAACCAGGCTTTTAAATTTTCACCAGTTGACTTATTCTTGCCCTTACTTCATCATCCGAATCGGATACTGAGTTAATTATAAGATTCTATCCCAAGACGTACTTGTGTTTCCTCCATTGCCATCAGCACAAGGACGTATAATGGAAAAGCATACGAAAATGCATAAACTGTAGGTTTGTATTTCGAAGCTGCTGATATTAACAAAGTTAGCTGGACATTCCTTGTGGAAATAAAGTGAGTTGGATAGATATCATACTCACTATAGATTTTATTAAAATGAAGACCCAGGTTACCTTTTATGTAGTAACTCTTCTTTCAATACCTAGAAGTATCCACACCAAAGTCTAAACAAGAAAGAACTGGAAATCATACTGGAAAATTCTCTAAACACATAGCAAATATCCTTGTACATTTTAATTGAACATAAAACAAACTCCATATTCAAGCTACAAAAGATAAATACAAAGAAAAATGAAAAGAAAGATGACCTTGTTTCACCAATTTTCGTTCCCCATCCCCAATATGCTCCTGACAATTCTCCATACCAAATTCTCCACAACGCCATTTCCCTTTGAAAATATTATCATAAATCAGCAAAATAACTTTGTGACTAGCATCAAATTATCTAAGACAAGGCAAAGAGCTATGTGACTAAATAGGATTATATTTTAGAGCAATCGTGTGAAATTGGATCCAGCGAAAGAACAATATAGAATGATAAAATGTGCAAAATCCATTTTGAGTCATCGTAATTCAAAAATGAGCGTGAAAACAGAGCTAATTTAGTTTGTAGAAATTACAGAAAGAGAGCAATATTTCACCTCAACCTTCGTAAATTTTAGACTTACATCTCATGGGTGCAGGAACAACCCGTAGTATTGTGCAAGCAAATGTAAAAATTGAACAGCATATTTGCAGGCCAGACCGAAATGGCGTTCCATAAGGGTTTGTTAGCATCACATGAAAATGCAATTTTCCGACTGAAAAAGATATCGACGATGGATCAAATTCGATAAAACTCGTCATACTGAAAGAGAGAGAAAATCTGTCCACCAGAGAATTGGATTGGGAAGTGTTCAGGATAAAGACTTAACTAAAAATTGTATGCTGTCACTTGCTTTATTTCTAGTTTCATTTACAATCTAAAATAAGAATTATTTCATGAATTTAATTCTCACAATATTCAGATACTAGTGCTTAGATCTGCAAATATCATGAGATAATAAGTAATAGAAGAATGTGGTGCTGCATTTACTTTAAAGCAGTGTTTACTTGGGGAGATAAACCCCTTTAACATTTTTAGCAGGAGTTTATTTATTGTTTACTTTGGGAGATATCATTTTCGGGTTAACCGGCCGCCTCGGACTAAACCCCTAGTATTTGGCAAATATAAACCACCGGGTGATGGGCAGTTATTTTAAACCAGAATACTGTTCATCTTTGGAAATGACCAACTTGCCCTTTTATTCACCAGGTAATTACATTGGGCTAAGCAAAAAGACAAAATATGGAACACAGAATTAGCGAACACCTTAGTTCAATTGAAGCGGCGCTGAGAGCCTGAGACAGAAGAATCAACGGGATATTGATTTTTCTGGTGATGCTTTTCCCCCTTGATTTCGATTCATGTTACGTCTGATTCTGATTTGAATAACCCGTTGATAGGGCTGAAAAACGAAGACCTCCATGATTGTGCCGAGACGGAAGAATGTATCGACGATTCTGTTATTTAAGGTATGGGTCTTCGTTGTCTTATCTATTTTGGGGGTTTCGATTCATTTTACAAACTCCTTTGATTCAAATGAACCATTCTTACAACGGTTTCACAGTTACATGTGGGAATCATAGTTGTATTCGATGCCCAAACTCCTCTGATATCTGGAAAATTGATCCCCAAAATTGATGCACAAATTGTATTCAAAAGTAGATGCTGAAACTATGAATTCCAAAATTGTTGTCCAAGCTGAAAAATGCAAAAAATACAGAGACTACCATATATACGACATAAAATTAAAAGGAACAATAGACGACGGAGATGAATTCAGATATAGTGGTAGTAGACGGTGCACTTCCATGGTGTGAGATGATGTTTCACAGATCTACTGCATAAGCAATGCCTTTTGCCTACAATTTCTTATGAAGTGAAGCTTTCAAAATTTATGCTATGAAAAACGAAAAGCCAAATGCTGAGTTGCTAACTTTTTTTGTTCAAAGGTATGTTATGGGTATATTAGTAATTTTTTGCTGTTATCCAAACTACAAACTAAAAAAGTAAATAACAATATAAATGTTAACCCTTTCAGAGTTCAAATAAAGTAAACACTTGATAACATGAGTTAACTTTAATGTCTCTCAAGTTAACTTGCCATAAACTATCATCTCCTACAAAGTAAACACACAAAAAGTTTGGATGTATGATATATAATATTTACAGAAAATTATTTTGAGTTCACTCTACATTTAATTTAACTAATTTCATGTTTTATACGTGGAAAATTACCAAATTATCCCTTAAATTTTGTGTCCATTTACATGTGCAAATATTTCTTTGACAGAAGAAGTATTATTATTAAAATTATAAGAGTCAATCTCTAGGTAAATTTTTACTCCCTCCGTCCCAAACTCATTTTTCCATTTACTGTTTGCACGGATTTAAAAAAAAGAGTTGTTTATAGTATTTAAAGTGATAAAATAGATGTTTTTAGTTATTAGTATATGGAGAATATAATATTAAAAGGTATTGTTACTTTTTTGTCAAAAGTAGATGTAGCAAACAAGTATGGGACGGAACTTTTTGGTAATGTAGTAAACGAGTTTGGAACGAAGAGAGTATCTTTTGGAGAGTGGGTCGCGCTGTCGAGACGCGCCAAATTACAATAAATAAATAACCCTCAATTACTCTATTAACTCGTAGTAGTGGCAAGCAAGGGGTCGATCCACAGGGAACGTAGAAATCAAAATTATGCCTTTTGAGATGATTAATGGGACAAACAAATAAGGGGAGGAGGGGGGGGGGGGGGGGGGGAGGGAGTTTGGATTGGTTTTTCTAACACTACTAAAACAATAAATTAAATAAACTAAGCAAACAACACAATATAAATTCAATTAATTAATGGATTCCAATTCGCGGTTCATTCACCACTTGGTCTTGATTATGCTAATCAAACGTATTATTCGCTCAACTTTTCCCACAGATTAATGACCCTCGATAAACAACAAGCTATGTTCACCGGTTTTATCCCTTAATATTATTCTATTGAAACAAGCTCTCCAAAGAACCTTTCTAACCAAACAGTCTAGATACGATCTAAATTTAATTTAGTAGAAGCATTAAACCCTAGGATAAAGGTCAAACAAATTCTCAAACACGCAAGCTCGGTTTGAAAGAATCCGGTTTATATCACCCTAGTAAAAATTACTAGTTGCTATCAATTGTCATATAAGCGCAACAATTACGGATTATAACATATGAACTAGCAAACATGCACGAAATAATTAACCTAGGTGATCAAGCTAAATTAATTACTCAAGCAATTAAACAATAAAAACAGATGATATAAATAATCCGTGTAAAAAGTCTCACGAATAATACAGGGTTCAATTAGCAATCATCAAAACACAAGTTTAGAAATCCCCGAAATTGAAATAAAGCAAAACTAACTAGATATGGTTGCAAGCATCTCCATGGAATTCTTCTTCTTTCATATCACTGATCCTATCGTGAATATCCAATATGGCGGCTCCGCGTATGTGAATATGGCGGCTGCCCCTCTGATTGTATGTTCGTAATATGGCCGAGATATAAATATAGAAATTATTACAAATAGGTTCTATTATAAGTCTTAAATTAAGTATTGGTTCAAAACCTAATAAAAATCACATTTAGGTTCAAAAGAAGGGTCTCACCTTACTTTTTCCCCTAGGTCACGTTGGCACACCCTACCCACCTGCTCCCCGCCCTCATTCTCTCCTAGCTCGGTCTCGGTATCCTTTTCGTGATGGTTAACGTCAAATCAGAGCTGGTAATTGTACAATTATATTTCAAATTTTAAATTCATTTTGCAAAATCCATTGCCCACACAAAATATCCGATATTTGAATCGGATTTAGCCTTCTTTTCTCGAATTCAGTCGTTAAGCAATCCAACGGAAGTCTTCCATGCCAATAACAATCAAATGGATGATCAAGTTGTATTCGCTGTAAATTTCAATGGGGGGTGCAAATTAACCAGTGTATGTCGAAGGGATTCGTTCACGAGCTTGCAGAATCAGGTTAGGGAAAAATGGGTAGAATTAGATGGAAGTACTTTTTCATTTTCTTGTTCGGTTGGTAGTTTCATAAATTGTGTTTTGGAATGCGATAATGATTTGAGCAATCTTTCAATTATTTGCCTTCAATCATCGTCTAAAATTGTTAAGGCTGAGTTGCGCAATATGGTTCCCATTAAAGTTGCCGACATTTTTATTATGCCCTATAGTGCCCCTAATCCCGACTCTAATACAATATGTGCAAATTCTCTCCGGCAAGTAGACCCCAATTCTGGAGAAATTGCAGAATTTGGCAGTGTGTTAAACATCCCATGTTATGATGTTTCTCCCCCTTTAGCTAAGATGTAATACCCCGTCCCGTTTTATACCTTTTATTTTCTTAGAAACATTAATTATATGATTTTATATTATTATCTTGTTTCTTTTAATTTTATTATTTTTGTGTGCTACTGTGTAATTTAAATTTATACCCTATTTCTAAATTCCCAAGTTCGAAGAAAGAAATCGAATATTTCAAACGGATAAGGGATTACGAGAAATTAAATATTCAGAGTTTAAAATTAGGATTTCGATCCGTTTAATTTATTGAGATTAATTAAAATACTTAAAAATATTAATTGAGTTTTAAAAATGTATTGTTTTTAATTTCGAAATTTAATTGGTGCACTAAACAATTCATAAGGTGTATGAGTTGAGAAGAAAAATATCCTAAAATTCTTACTTTTAATCCTACCCACAAATTAATTAACTTCCTTTTCAAATTAAATTAATTTCAGATTTTTCCTTATAAAATTAACCGTGTCCTTATCCTCATTTCACATACGCAATCAGTTCCAAAATTTACTCATCTCTCTATCTCATAAACCAAACGCGTTTTCTCTCTCTCTCCCTTTTTTTCTTCTCTCCCCGGCTAAGCCGCGACCGCCGCCTCTAGCCTCCCTCCTCCTCCTTCCTTTTCCGGCGACCCGAAGTCGCCACCAGCAGAGCGCCGCCGCCCAGACCACGCCGTCGCGAGCGCTGCTCCTCTCTCAGCCGAGCGACGCCGTGCAAAGCTCCGCCGTCGCCGCCTCTCACTGCCGCCATCCCCTTCGCACAGAGACGCCGCTCTACGCCCAGCGGCCAAAGCCGTCGCCTCACTGTTCTCGACCTCAGCCGCGAACGCCGCCGTCCCTCACCGGCGAACAACCGTCACCTCTCTCCCTCTGTCTAGCCGCGACGCCACCACGACCACATGCAACCGCCGCTCCTTATTTCCTCCTCCAGTAAGTAATTGAAGAAAACCCTATTTGAATCCCTATTCTTTGTGTTCAATTCAATTTCACGTAATCCCTTTTTATTTTAATTCCGATGAAGATGATACCTTCCCAAATCGCTGTTGCCGGAGTTTTGGAATCCCGAACTACGCCGTTACTCTGCCAAAATTACCTGACGAATTCTTAAACGAGCGCCGTTAGGCTGCCCGATTTGGGACTCGTAAGAATTGCTTGGCCTTTCTAATTTTCTTTAGCTTTTGGAATAGGGATTTTGAACTGTTATATATACCCTGTTGATGTTTTGATAAAATTGGAACTTGTAAGATTGGTGGATGAAGTTTTGTGTGTTAATTTTGTACCGTAGAGTTGGGTTGATTAATATGATAAGTTGTGTTGAACTAGCTCTTGAGTATTACTGAAATAACTGTTTAGTATTGTTGATTTGGGTGTTTAGTATTGTTGTTTTAGTTGGAGGGTATTATCGAATGAATGAATTAGTTTGGTTTGGTTAGCTAATGACATGGTGATGAAATTAGTTTGTTTTAGTATTAGTTGAGTTTTTAAAGACAAAGGGAAACTCGTCTTCTACTGCTCAAATGTTTGAAACAAATGGAAAAGGACTTTTAGAAAATAATACTACTCTTTTGTTTTGAAAATGACACAAGTCAACTTGGTTAGTAATACTAGTAATATAGGAAAATATTTATTCTATTAATTGTTATGAAAACTTCTTTAAATCAAGTATTACTAACAATACAGAAAAGTATATATTATATTATTTTTAGTATTTATTTCTTTAAACAAAATAAGATAATAAAGGGAGTTTTATTTATAAAGTATAATTTTTATCCAAAAGTTCTTTTAAAATAAAATAGAATTTTTAGAAAGAAAATATTAAATTGGGACTTTTATTATATTAATATTATTTAACTAAATTTCTTATTCTTTTAATTATTTTCAAGAAAAATATATATAGATATACTTTTAAAATTTAGAAACTTTTATTTATAATTTATAAAAGGGCAAAGGAAATTAGAAGATCTTTTTATGAAAATCGAAATAGTATTACAATAAGGAAATTAGTAAGTACACCCCCCAATGCTCCAACCTTTTAGAAGTGGTGTATTTACCAAGATAGTGTGTGTTTTTAAGTAGGTCTATTTCAACAAGTTTATAAGAAAACAACTTCCTCGTTTCGTAACATGTACTTCTAGGCCTTTTCAATAATTCAAGGACCAACTTTTAATCAAATGGTTTCGTACTAGGACTCTGTGCTAATCGGAATACGCACGAGGGATCCGACAGTCTTTTGATTCAATCTCGGGACGTCTCTACAATGCAAGTTATCATTCGAAAGAATTTCAAGACAGTTGTAACTTAGCTTTAAAGTTAAGAGGTGGGTGATGATTTGTTGATCGATCTGCTTATAATACGTTGTGCTGGTATACTCTGAACTCGACCAAATAAATCTAAAACAACTAATCCAACATAAATGTATCCCTATAATATAAATATTTGAATTACGTGGTATACTTATATATGATACAATATGTCTATTGTTTTATTTGAATCAAGCACCATTGCATGATAAAGGGCATTTTGTGAGCATGAATTTATACAAGTACGAATTATGCGAACTCTCCCCACTTTTTGAAAAGCCTGTTTTTATGAGGAAGAGGAAAGCTAATGATTAATAATAAATTTGGCCTCCGGGTGAGAACTCATTAGAGTTCCGGATGAGGTGGTCATTAATAATAAATTTGGCCTCCTGGTGAGAACTCATTAGAGTTCCGGATGAGGTAGTCATTAATAATAAATTCGGCCTCCGGGTGAGCACTCATTAGAGTTCCGGATGAGAGGTCACTAATTAATTAAATAGTTTTGTTTGTGAGGAATGATTTTTGAGAAAGATTCACAATGTGTTGGAAATAATTTTGGCAGATTGGGCCGATACGTGAAAATGGTTTTGGGCTTCGCCCCTAATGTGAATTAACTTGTGAAATATCAATTATGTGAACGTGAAACCTGTTATGCCCAATTAATTATTATGTGAACTTGTTATTTCTGTGATATATATTTTTCGTACTTATATGTCAACTGCTTAAAATAAATTAAATACTTTATCAATGAGTATAATTTAACATACTTCGGATTTACCAATCCCATGACGTTGCAAATCACCCATACGTGAGAATTCAAATCTCACGCCCCCTTTTTTACAACCCTTGCAGATTATGATTTCGTGGAGCAAGGACAGTAATAGAGACGACACGGAGTTCCCCGCTTAAATAAAATATTATTGTTAATACTAAGCTTTATATACACACATATGTGTGTGAGATACTTATTAAAACTATTTTATTCATTTCTTCCGCTGCATAAAACTCATCTCTCATTTTATTATCCCTTTTTATATTCAAAATTTTATAGTTCGGATTTTAGTCACAAGTGGCACCTCGAATCTGAGATATTTTATATGTTTTGGATTCGAGGCGTTACAGGTGGTATCAGAGCTTACGTTCAAAACTTTCGGACCTAAAACCAAATCATTGTTTTCATCAAACCAAAATTCTTTTTCTTAAATAAATTTTTATCATGTAAGTGTATAGACCACTAATTAAATTATTTGAGGGGAAATGTGTCTCCTATTACCGTCTGAAGCTCCTCGAAGGTATGTTCTTGTTTTATTATCAAATGTGCTTATAAGTTTATAAACTTGTAACGAGTTGACTTTCATAACAAAACTCCAATCAAAAGACCGAGAACTCAAAACAGTACATACGTGGTGTATAAAGAACCACGAACTATTGTTTATATTCCTATTGAAATGTGGATAATCAGTGAATTGCATTAATGTATATATTTGTTTAAGTTTATAAATTTCATAAATGCTATTATGTGACTATTTGAACTTTTATGCTTTAAATGTTTAAATTGTATTTCTGCATGACTAAAATTTTGACTAGAAATTTCCTTTCGAAGATTGAATCCACCTAAGATTGTAGTAACTCGGTACCTATAAGCCTTGTTTTCATTTTTGGATATGATGTAAGTAGACTGACCTACATAGAAGTCGAGGCTTTTATATAATATATATATGTGTTATGAAATTGCTACTTGGCAATGCGTGTTGCTTGATGTATATTAACTGTTATATTTTATCCAATTATCGATAAATGACATGTCACTGGTTTCTATTATACGGTGCGTATGTAATCACTGTACCATTTTGCGGCCGCAGTGCATTGCGGTGAACTACATACTCACATGTATCTCAGTACTAGCGTTGTGTTGATTACGTAATTCGATTCTGCTTTTATAATTTTTCATACCTATATGACGTAACAATATTATTTTTTTTATCTTCAGAACCACCAATAGAAAGGCAACATGATGAACACCACATACTAGGTATTATAGGACCATAAAACCTTATGAGGAATCACTTGGACAAAAAAAAAAAAAAAGGAGTTATGAGACCTAATTTCGAAGATTGAAATAGTTAGAGAACTCTACCATACTCTACGTATCCTAAAAACGATTTCAAGTTTCACCACCCTTTGTGTTAGTTCAATAACTTTGACATGTAGAGGAAGGAACCACTTGAATATGAACATATGAGTTTTAGTCGAGCAATACCTAGAAGCTGAATTTCGGGGACGAAATTCCTGTTAAGGGGGTGAGGATGTAATACCCCGTCCCATTTTATACCTTTTATTTTCTTAGAAACCTTAATTATATGATTTTATATTATTATCTTGTTTTTTTTAATTTTATTATTTTTGTGTGCTACTGTGTAATTTAAATTTATACCCTATTTCTAAATTCCCAAGTTCGAAGAAAGAAATCGAATATTTCAAACGGATAAGAGATTACGAGAAATTAAATATTCAGAGTTTAAAATTAGGATTTCGATCCGTTTAATTTATTGAGATTAATTAAAATACTTAAAAATATTAATTGAGTTTTAAAACTGTATTGTTTTTAATTTCAAAATTTAATTGGTGCACTAAACAATTCATAAGGTGTATGAGTTGAGAAGAAAAATATCCTAAAATTCTTATTTTTAATCCTACCCACAAATTAATTAACTTCCTTTTCAAATTAAATTAATTTCAGATTTTTCCTTATAAAATTAACCGTGTCCTTATCCTCATTTCACACACGCAATCAGTTCCAAAATTCACCCATCTCTCTCTCTCATAAACCAAACGCGTTTTCTCTCTCTCTCTCCCTTTTTTCTTCTCTCCCCGGCGAAGCCGCGACCGCCGCCTCTAGCCTCCCTCCTCCTCCTTCCTTTTCCGGCGACCCGAAGTCGCCACCAGCAGAGCGCCGCCGCCCAGACCACGTCGTCGCGAGCGTTGCTCCTCTCTCAGTCGAGCGACGCCGTGCAAAGCTCCGCCGTCGCTGCCTCTCACTGCCGCCATCCCCTTCGCACAGAGCCGCCGCTCTACGCCCAGCGGCCAAAGTCGTCGCCTCACTGTTCTCGACCTCAGCCGCGAACGCCGCCGTCCCTCACCGGCGAACAACCGTCACCTCTCTCCCTCTGTCTAGCCGCGACGCCACCACAACCACACGCAACCGCCGCTCCTTATTTCCTCCTCCAGTAAGTAATTGAAGAAAACCCCCTTTGAATCCCTATTCTTTGTGTTCAATTCAATTTCACGTAATCCCTTTTTGTTTTAATTCCGATGAAGATGATACCTTCCCAAATCGCTGTTGCCGGAGTTTTGGAATCCCGAACTACGCCGTTACTCTGCCGAAATTACCTGACGAATTCTTAAACGAGCGCCGTTAGGCTGCCCGATTTGGGACTCGTAAGAATTGCTTGGCCTTTCCAATTTTCTTTAGCTTTTGGAATATGGATTTTGAACTGTTATATATACCCTGTTGATGTTTTGATAAAATTGGAACTTGTAAGATTGGTGGATGAAGTTTTGTGTGTTAATTTTGTACCGTAGAGTTGGGTTGATTAATATGATAAGTTGTGTTGAACTAGCTGTTGAGTATTACTGAAATAACTGTTTAGTATTGTTGGTTTGGTTGTTTAGTATTGTTGTTTTAGTTGGAGGGTATTATCGAATGAATGAATTAGTTTGGTTTGGTTAGCTGATGACATGGTGATGAAATTAGTTTGTTTTAGTATTAGTTGAGTTTTTAAAGACAAAGGGAAACTCGTCTTCTACTTCTCAAATGTTTGAAACAAATGGAAAAAGACTTTTAGAAAATAATACTACTCTTTTGTTTTGAAAATGACACAAGTCAACTTGGTTAGTAATACTAGTAATATAGAAAAATATTTATTCTATTAATTGTTATGAAAACTTCTTTAAATCAAGTATTACTAACAATAAAGAAAAGTATATATTATATTATTTTTAGTATTTATTTCTTTAAACAAAATAAGATAATAAAGGGAGTTTTATTTATAAAGTATAATTTTTATCCAAAAGTTCTTTTAAAATAAAATAGAATTTTTAGAAAGAAAATATTAAATTGGGACTTTTATTATATTAATATTATTTAACTAAATTTCTTATTCTTTTAATTATTTTCAAGAAAAATATATATAGATATACTTTTAAAATTTAGAAACTTTTATTTATAATTTATAAAAGGGCAAAGGAAATTAGAAGATCTTTTTATGAGAATCGAAATAGTATTACAACAAGAAAATTAGTAAGTACACCCCCCAATGCACCAACCTTTTAGAAGTGGTGTATTTACCAAAATAGTGCGTGTTTTTAAGTAGGTCTATTTCAACAAGTTTATAAGACAACAACTTCCTCGTTTCGTAACATGTACTTCTAGGCCTTTTCAATAATTCAAGGACCAACTTTTAATCAAATGGTTTCGTACTAGGACTCTGTGCTAATCGAAATACGCACGAGGGATCCGACAGTCTTTTGATTCAATCTCGGGACGTCTCTACAACGCAAGTTATCATTCGAAAGAATTTCAAGTCAGTTGTAACTTAGCTTTAAAGTTAAGAGGTGGGTGATGATCTGTTGATCGATCTGCTTATAATACGTTGTGCTGATATACTCTGAACTCGACCAAATAAATCTAAAACAACTAATCCAACATAAATGTATCCCTATAATATAAATATTTGAATTACGTGGTATACTTATATATGATACAATATGTCTATTGTTTTATTTGAATCAAGCACCATTGCATGATAAAGGGCATTTTGTGAGCATGAATTTATACAAGTACGAATTATGCGAACTCTCCCCACTTTTTGAAAAACCAGTTTTTATGAGGAAGAGAAAAGCTAATGATTAATAATAAATTTGGCCTCCGGGTGAGAACTCATTAGAGTTCCGGATGAGGTGGTCATTAATAATAAATTCGGCCTCCGGGTGAGAACTCATTAGAGTTCCGGATGAGGTGGTCATTAATAATAAATTCGGCCTCCGGGTGAGCACTCATTAGAGTTCCGGATGAGAGGTCACTAATTAATTAAATAATTTTGTTTGTGAGGAATGATTTTTGAGAAAGATTCACAATGTGTTGGAAATGATTTTGGTAGATTGGGCCGATACGTGAAAATGGTTTTGGGCTTCGCCCCTAATGTGAATTAACTTGTGAAATATCAATTATGTGAACGTGAAACCTGTTATGCCCAATTAATTATTATGTGAACTTGTTATTTCTGTGATATATGTTTTTCGTACTTAAAAATGTCAACTGCTTAAATAAATTAAATACTTTATCAATGAGTATAATTTAACATACTTCGGATTTAACAATCCCATGACGTTGCAAATCACCCATACGTGAGAATCCAAATCTCACGCCCCCTTTTTTACAACCCTTGCAGATTATGATTTCGTGGAGCAAGGACAGTAATAGAGACGACACGGAGTTCCCCGCTTAAATAAAATATTATTGTTAATACTAAGCTTTATATACACACATATGTGTGTGAGATACTTATTAAAGCTATTCTATTCATTTCTTCCGCTGCATAAAACTCATCTCTCATTTTATTATCCCTTTTTATATTCAAAATTTTATAGTTCGGAGTTTAGTCACAAGTGGCACCTCGAATCTGAGATATTTTATATGTTTTGGATTCGGGGCGTTACATAAGACAACATTTTTATCTGACCATTGGGCAGATTTGATGAACGGTGGGGTAGGGGGAGTTTTTACTGGTGGCTGTGATCATTTTAGAAATTCAATTAGGAAGTATTCTGCCAAAATGGAATTTAGGTTTTTGTTCTTGAAGAACACTACTAGGTATATTCATGTTGTGTGTCGGGAGTCAATAAAGGGTGGTTGTGATTGGTATATAAGGGCTAAGTTGTTGAAATTATCTGGTTATTTTGTTATTTATAAGGCATATTTGACCCATAGTTGTATTGGTAATGTGATGAAGGGCAAAACCAAACACCTTGGACCGAAAATCTTAGGCGATTTGAGGATTGCAGACGTTAAGAGCAATTCAGACATTACGGGTAAGGATGTAGCTTTGACCATTAGGACGAAGTACGGTTTTGAGATGCCTTACTATAAAGCTTGGCGCGCCGTTGAGGTAGCCAAAGATCAGATATATGGTAGTTTCGATGATTCATACGACCACCTAAGATGGTATTGCAAAGCCGTGGAACGCACTAACCCCGGTAGTGTTGTTTCTTTCGAGAGCAATTATGACACACACCGTTTCGAACGTATGTTTTTCGCATTCAAGGCCTGTCTTGATGGCTTCAAAAGTTGCCGACCGATGATCTTCATTGATGGCACATTTCTTAAGGGTCGTGCAAAGAACACGTTGTTAGCAGCCACTGCTAAAGATGGGAATAACGGTAAAACTCATTACTACTTTTCACAGATAATTGTTGTTTCTGTTTTTTTTTCTGCAGCCTTTGTTTTTTCTGTTTTTTTAAATATGTTAATGTACTTGTTATGATTTTGATAAATAGGTTTGTTTCCTGTTGCTTTTGCATTGGTTTCGGCTGAGAATTTAACAAATTGGGAGTGGTTTATAAGAAAAATAGATGAGCATGTCAAACACGAGAAAGAAATGTTCTTCATATCGGATCGAAATTGTGGTCTTCTTTCACCCTTGACACCGTATTCGAGAAACCACGCCATTTCTATTGTCTATTCCATTTTTTAACAAACCTCAAGGGCCATTTTTCAAGTGGATGGACCAATAGTCAACGGGTTGAATTGACTGGAATTTTTAAAGCATGTGCATATGCACCCGAAGAGCGTCTTTTCAATGAGAAGATTCAAGAGTTCAAGCACGTTGGGGGGAAGAAGGCTGAAGAATGGTTATCTCAACTCCCTTATGAGAAGTGGTCAATTGCACATTCATCACACATGTCAAGGTATGGAGAGATGACGTCCAATGCCGTAGAATCTCTCAACAATTGGATTTTAGAGGCTCGGTCGCTGCCCGTTGTGAAGATGATTGACTGGATTCGTCAAAATATTGCACGTTGGTACGTTGAAAGGAAAGAAGTCTCAAAGAAATGGAATACTCCGTTGGTTCTCAGAAAATAAGTTGATTGGAATGTGATGTATGATAAGAGCAGGGCCTAGAGAGTATCATTATCACCCGGTGGCGAATTTGAAGCTAAATCTGATCTTTCTTGTATAGTTGATTTGAGAGATAACTCATGTTCTTGTCTTCAATGGAAGGTCACTGGTTTTCCATGCGCCTATGCTATTGCGGTAATCATGAGACAAAACTGGTCAATTTACACTTTGTTGTAGCCATTTCGTACCACAGGTCTGCACCGACCTAAGACAAGCCGGAAGTGACAAAACAACACGTCCGTGACGGTACCGATCCATCCGGACGGTTTCCGACCTCCACAGGCTCTGACCCCAACCTTCCGACCTCGATAACGAGGTCGGCGCCAAGCTCCAGAAGGAATCCGCCGCGTTTCAAGAAGCAAGTCAACAATATCGAGATCGGATCGGTCCGACCACGATTGGATAAAGCGTCTAAAGGCCTCCCTTATATAGACAAAGCCCCTGGAGGTCTCCCAACTTCGTGGAGACTCGAAGACCGATCTCCGACCTCTACAAAGCTTCCGACCTCGGGCAGACAGAAGAGCACGTGATAGAATCTGGCAAGATCTTTCCATAAAAAGTAAAGAGCCGCCTCCGTACTAAGTGACAGAGAGAATATTCCACCCAAATGAGGAAAATTCTCAGAGAATCGTCCTTTTATGGGCACGTGTCAATACGCCAGTGGTCGGCCGCCTGCAGACTATGGCATACGGACGCCCGCGCGTCCTCAGAGGCTGGGGGCATTTAATGCCCCTGTCCCCTAAGAGGTCGGAAATGACATTTATACCCCTGTATGGAGAAAACTATAAATAGTCCCACATTTGTAACAAGAAAAAAAAGTTCAACACATTCTAAAAAAGCAATACAATTTGCATTTAAGTCCAGGGACTAAAAAACCCCTGGCAATTCTTGGTGTTCTTACTTTCAGTTCATCATCATTATTAATATTCTTCATCAAAATCACTCATTCAACATTTATGATTTCAATCATTTGATGTTTTTACCAAAGCTCACTTAAATAGTCATTAGTTCCCAGCCTCATTTATTTGGTAAACAACACACTTATTTTGAGGAATGTTTCCACACCTCTAAATATAGACAGAGCTACGAAGCAAATATCAACCCCATACCAGATGCCATGCAATTTGAATGTGAATCAATATGTGACCAACATAAGATTTACCCTCCTTTGCTCAATCGTAAGCCCGGTCACCCAAAGAAACTTAGAAATCCATCATTTGGCGAGTGCCCAAAGAAGAAACCTCCTCTTTGTGGACATTGTGGCAAGAGGGGGTATCACGATCCGACATGTATTAAAGGTGTGACTTGAACCGAACTTTACTAGCTATACTAGAAGTTACCCCACAAGAGTATGGGTTCACTGTAGTATGGACAAGTATAGAGACCAAGTATTATCGAACCTAAGGGAAGGTAAGTATACGAATAGATCCCTGAAGATCTACGCGTCGTAGTTAATATGAGTGTATGTTTTTGGATTTTTAAAGAAATAAAATCTAAGCTATAATACTCTACTAAGGCAAAAGAAAGAATTAAATTAATTATCTAAAGTTTGTTTTCAAATATAAGATGGTGATGCTCAGGATAGGAATTCCTACGTATACTAACGGAGTTGGTACGATAATCAAAATAACCGTGAAGTGCAAGAAATAACCTAAGTAAAAGATTGTAAGATGAAAAGCTAAAGAATTCAAACCCTAATACTTTATCCTAACAATCGACTTCACTAATCCACTAACAAGTTAATAGATCGTGCTTAATTAATGAGACCCTAATTTAACTAAGGTGATGCGGTCGTCCTCCCTAGATAAACCGGTAGATGAATAAATCCCTTCTAAATCCTCTAGTTAAGTCTATTCGTTATTAAAGAGTGATAAGATAGTCCTCTCTCTAACAATTTTCGTACTTAATTCAAAGATAAATCTAGAATTTATTTTAAGCGTTCGTTAATTAAGAGAATCAAAACTAAACATCACAAGTAATCCAAATTGCTTACCAACGTCCTACTTCTACGAGTTCATCCTAGCACAAGCATACAAGGGTTCTAGCCTAACATGGTAATTGAAAGAAAAAAAGCAATAACGATAATAAGAAACATAAACATGCTTGAATCAATAATTAAATCAAAGAACATAAACAAAGAATAAATTAAAGTCTAAAAAATAATCTTTTATAATCTGAAAAGCTAGGGTTTTTAATCTCCAAGAACAAAGAAAGAAAGAATTAATCTAAGAAGTCGAAAGAAATAATTAAACTATGAATTTGTAAGCTAAAACCTCGATTACAACTTGTAAAACTCTTCCAATCTCTTTCCCAAGCTTTCTCCTTCGAAAAACGAGTGTAAATATGTGTAGATATGTCTTGTTATGTGTTTATATGCTTGAAAGGGGTATATATAGGCTTTGGGATGAATTTGGACGATTTTGGGCTAAAAACACGCAAAAACGTTCGAGCTATGGTGCAGGTCGAGCACTAGCGCTCGAGCTATGGTGGCATTCGAGCTATGGTGCTCGAGTGGTGCCATTCGAGCTATGGTGCTCGAGCAGTTTTCGGCTGCTGTATACTTGTTCTTAAAATCTTCATATTTCCTCAACCGGGAGTCCGTTTTGGCCGATTCAAAGTCCTACGAACTCCTCTTTTTGCCCTCTATCCATATATGAGCATCAAAGAGACAAATTAATGAGTTTATGAAAATGATACTCAAATGACTCCAAACACTCATAAAAAAATACTCAAAATATGGGCAAATCGGGCACCAAAACATAACAATTTCACGCCTAATCAACCCCCCCAAACTTATCATATTGCTTGTCCTCAAGAAATGAAATAATAAGTCAAGTGAAATTGTTAGGAATGAGTCAAAGAATCAAATCATGCAAGTAAATGAACTCGGGCTTCAAAGATCGTTTACACGTATACTAACTCACCCCCCCTTCATCATACTCATGCAATAACAACAAGAAACACCAAGATCAAACATGGATGTACACTCAACGATGTGTTTCACTCCCTCACAAGTGTATATCAATAATAAGGGACTCACTCAATCAATCAATCACACATATCAGCAGCCATAGGCTTGTAAGCACTCTCCACTTCGACCATGCTCTAGAAATCAATGCCGAATCAAAAAGGACTTTTCTCAAGGTTGTAATGTAGGCCCTTTGGACAGGTGGGATAACAATATGGATAAGTATGGATAAGTGACTTAAGTGAATGGAGAATAGAAACTCAAACTTTAGTACTTCAAGATTAGGAACAAAATACTTAAAACATTTTCAATCAACACACTTTCAATTCCAATACTCTCAACACTTCAAAAAAAAAAAAATTATAACTCATTTCACTTTTTTCAATCACTTCACTTTTTTTTTTCTTTTTTCTCTTTTTCGCACAAACACATGAGCTCATTTTTTTCTTTTGCTCATTCTCAATTTTTTTGTCTTTCCCACAACTCATATTCCTTATCACACCTTCTTCTCATAATCACTCAAGCAATCACAACTCTCCTTTTTTCAACTCAAATCGATCCCTTCACATTCACACCTTTCCTATTCTCCACTCAACTTGGGACAAAAAGGTTTAGGAACTTGGAATAGTGTTTAAATGTGCTAGCAAATGAAATAGGCTTAAGGCTCAAACTGGCTAACAAGGGACAAATATCAATGGTAAGGAAATTTTTTGGCTAAGTGACTCATTCAAAACAAAGATGGCCTAAGATAACATTCGGCATATCAAACTAGACACAATCAAGAAGCGAGAGCGCACACAAGTTCTAGCATCCTCTAAGGTGACGACTCACTCACAAACGAAGAGATCAATTCATGTATCTTAATCTCAAAAGGCTCAAATATCGCAGCTTTCACATCTATGCTAGTCCTAGTGAATTCTCACTTTCATCACACAAGTACTCAAAAGGAAAATTTGCAAGCATACAAGTTCACTCTCAAATCAACTCTAACGCATACACTCACACAGTAGAATTCCTAACTCTCCCACACTCATCAAATCATACTCAAGAATATCAATCAACAAGCATAAGATGCTTGATAGGCATGAAATATGTAGTAGCACATCAAAGCAATATCAGCCCAAGGAGCATCTCAAGGTACCAAATAACCAAACTCAACTCAAGAGAGGGTGTGCACCTGTGCAATGTCACCATAAAACAAATAAAAAACTCCACCCCCCAAACTTCGACCTTGTGAAGAGGTCTAAGTTTGGGCCAAACTTCGACCTTGTGAAGAGGTCTAAGTTTGGGGTTGTGGGTTACCTCATCCAAATAGTTCAAGTTTCTCAACAACGTGTCACACTCCTTGGTCTCGAGTTGGTTCCTTCAATCTGAATAACTCCATGATACCTTTACTCCTTCGAGACAAGCCTACAAAATAAACTCTCAAGTACGAGGTTAAAACTTACGATTCAACAACACCCTAATAACATAAAAACACTGAAAAATAAATAAAAATGGGTTGCCTCACATTCAGCGCTATTTTTAAGGTCCTAATGCCGGACCGAGCTCAAAGGAGCTTACGGGACATGATACTCAAAATTACCTCCCTCACTCTCATAAGAGTGGTGGTTGATTTTCTTTCCTTCATGCCCCTTCATCATGAGTTCCTTTGTTTCCTTCTCCACCTCAATTGGTGGGGGTCTCAACTTCTTCTCACCTTTATCTGGAGGAGTTTTACTAAGCAATTTCTTGAATTTGGACTTTTTCATCTTAACTCCTCATTTCCTTTCCAACTGGACCATGTCCACACTTTTCACTTCTTCATCCTTCGACTTCTTCCCTTTATCCCTATCAAAATAATCAAGATCATAATGCTCATGGGTTAAATCATCAAGTGAAGGACTATTAAAATCATGCTTAATAGAAAGTTTAGGGATAGGAGGTGTGTCTTCAACACGAGGATCAATGACATCCATGCAATAACAACTCTCATCCTCATTCGGGTACTTCATGGCCTCATATAGGGAAATTTTTATCTCTTGATCGTCAACTTTCAATGTGATCTTCCCATTTGCCACATCTAGCACCATCCCCGCCATTGCCAAAAACGGTCTTCCCAAGATTAAAGGAACGTGCTCATCTTCCTCCATGTCGAGCACTACAAAGTCAGCTGGAAAAATGTGATCCCCAACTTTCACGAAGACGTCTTCAACTACACCTTGAGGTCGAGTAATAGACCGATCGGCTAGTTGAAGCGTCATCATTATCGGCTGAAGTTCTTCCCCTTCCAACTTCTTGAAAAGCGACAATGGCATAAGATTAATGCTTGCTCCAAGGTCACACAATGCTCCCTTCTTGACTCCATTCCCGATATCACATAAGATCGTGAAACTCCCGGGATCCTTCAACTTTGGTGGAAGCGCTTTGTGCACTAATGCACTCACCTCATGGTTCAGCTACACCAACTCTCCTTCTCTTTGCAATTAAATCCTTCATGAATTTGGCATAATTCGGCATCTGTTCCAAAGCATCATAAAAAGGAATGTTAATATGCAATATCTTAAAAACATCAAGGAATTTAGCGAATTTCTCATCAAGCTTTTTCTTCATGAAGCGCTGTGGATATGGGACGGGTATCACCGATTTGGGTACCCCCCATTCATCACACTCGGTCTCTTTCACTTTCTCCCTTGCTTCTTTTGCCTTCTTCCGCTTAGGAACTCTCTCACTCTTCTCAATGCCTTCCTCTTCAGGCTATTTGCTCTCTTGAGTGCCTTCACCCTCTATCTTCTTCTCAACTCCTACCTCCTCAACTTTATCTCTATCATCTTTATGCTCTTTCCCTTCTAACTCAACCTCTCCTTGGGGCGTTTCAGAATCAGCAGGCATCTGGGGACCATCATAGTTGGTCCCACTTCTAAGCTAGATCGCCTTGCAATGCTCTTTCAGATTCCCCTCCGACATAGAAGGATACTTACCCGGCTCTCTTCCCAATGATTTTACAATCTGGCTCATCTGGTACTCCATCGAAGTGAACCGCCTAATGTTCTCTTGCTGAATTCGATTCAGCTCCACATCTCTCTTCTGGGGTTCTTGATCACGCTGATCACCTTTCTTATGCAACTCTTTAACATTATACTCCAAAGAAGATAATCTTTTTCTTCCTTCCTCCACCTTCTGAAGGATAGCTCTCAACATCTCCTCAGTTGAGGAACCGCCTTCTCCACCCGGGGGTTTCGAACCTGGATCAACACCCGGAGGAACTGTAATTCCGGTCTTCGGATTAGCATATGAAAAATTCTCGTTCTTCCTCCATGTGTTCTGGGGAGGCTGCTGGCCTCCTTGATACCCTTGGGTGTTCCTCCATTGATTTTGAGGAGGCTGTGGACCTGGAGGTACAAATGGCTGGCCATAAGAAGGCCTTCCAAATTGATTGCCACCTTGTGGATACCCGCCTTGTGGATAGTTAGGTCTTCCCATATAGTTGGCCTCTTCTTGCTGACTCGTGGGTGGGTCCACTTTCTCGCTCACTGCTACATTCCCTCCAACCATATTCTGCCCCATCTCGAGGTTACTGATCTTCTCCATCATCGCCATCAACAGCTTCCTTGTTCCTTCATTTTCCTCCGACTTACAAGCTCTCTGAAATTCTGGGTCCTTGTTCCATGCCCCGGCATTCGTGACAATATTGTCAACGATTTCTCTACACCTCGCTATACCTTGGTTCAGAAATGCTCCACTAGCACACGCATTAAGATGAGCTTGATCAGCCTTGCTGGCTCCACTATAGAAGAACGCCATGATATCCCCCTCATTGTACCCGTGATGCGGGCACTCAATTAACGTGTTAGAGTCTCTCTCACGCCTGACGTAAGTCCTCTCCTGGCTTCTGGCAGAAAGAATAAATCTCTATCCTTGCTTTAATGGTTCTAGATGGATGATAGAATCGCTTGAGGAATAGACGCTCGAGCTCGGCCCAAGTGGTTACACCTCCCCGTGGGAGCGTGTTATCGTACCACTCCTTTGTTATTCCCGTCAAAGAGAATGAGAACAACCCGAGCCTCTTGGCATCTTCAGACATGTCGTTATAATTGAACGTGGATGTTATCATCAGAAAACTCCTCAGATGAGTATGAGGATTCTCCTTCCCAACCTTCCCCTTGAATTGATTCTCGGTAAGCAGCTTTAGAATTCCAGGGGAAATTGAGAAGTGGTTTGCCTCTATAGGAGGCAATGCCACTCCATCATAGTACCGTTGTAGTTGTGCTGCGAACCTTCCTCGAATAGCCATGTTCTGATCGGCGTTCTGAGGAACGTGCTTAGGATTAGCAGGTGGTACGGGTACTTGTTGGGCTGGTGGTGGGTGATAGACTGGTGGTGGGTTGTAAAAAGGAGGTGGAGGGTACGGGTATGGTGGATATGGATATGGTGGATATGGGTAAGGATAAGGTAAGTTGTTTTGTGGAAAGTTGTTCTGTGGAAATGCAGGGTTGTTCTGAGGATGTTGGACAAGGTTATGAGCTGGATTGTTTTGATTCTGTGTACCCGGGTTTTGGCTCTGGCTTTCCCCTAGCGGGACTTGATTCTGACTACCATTCCCTCCAGTGCCCTCAACCCGGTCCACTGTCTGATTAAACTCATTAGCAGCATCATCCAACTCATTACTGATGTCCATGTTTTCGTTCTCTCCTCTGGCAGCATTCATCCTTCTTAAAAAGGCTCTATTTCTTCTTGCTATTGTCTCAGGATCTAGCTGTAGTCTCTCTTCGCTCGTATCACCTTGCGAGCGTATTTTCATAAACCTGAAACACTAACAAAAGAATAAAAACACAACTGCCGAACATGTACGAATAAAACAGAAAAATAAATCACTCACTACTAAAAGGCATACAACGCCATCCCCGACAACGATGCCATTGACTTGAACTGAACTTTACTAGCTATACTAGAAGTTACCCCACAAGAGTATGAGTTCACTGTAGTATGGGCAAGTATAGGGACCAAATATTATCGAACCCAAGGGAAGGTGAGTATGCGAATAGATCCCTGAAGATCAACGCGTCGTAGTTAATATGAGTGTATGTTTTTGGATTTTTAAAGAAATAAAATCTAAGCTATAATACTCTACTAAGACAAAAGAAAGAATTAAATTAATTATCTAAAGTTTGTTTTCAAATATGAGATGGTGATGCTCAGGATAGGAATTCCTACGTATACTAACGGAGTTGGTACGATAATCAAAATAACTGTGATGTGCAAGAAAAAACCTAAGTAAAAGATTGTAAGATGAAAAGCTCAAGAATTCAAACCCTAATACTTTATCCTAACAATCGACTTCACTAATCCACTAACAAGTTAATAGATCGTGCTTAATTAATGAGACCCTAATTTAACTAAGGTGATGCGGTCGTCCTCCCTAGATAAACCGGTAGATGAATAAATCCCTTCTAAATCCTCTAGTTAAGCCTATTCGTTATTAAAGAGTGATAAGATAGTCCTCTCTCTAATAATTTTCGTACTTAATTCAAAGATAAATCTAGAATTTATTTTAAGCGTTCGTTAATTAAGAGAATCAAAACTAAACATAATATCACAAGTAATCCAAATTGCGTACCAACGTCCTACTTCTACGAGTTCATCCTAGCACAAGCATACAAGGGTTCTAGCCTAACATGGTAATTGAAAGAACAAAAGCAATAACGATAATAAGAAACATAAACATGCTTAAATCAATAATTAAATCAAAGAACATAAACAAAGAATAAATTAAAGTCTAAAAAATAATCTTTTATAATCTAAAAAGCTAGGGTTTTTAATCTCCAAGAACAAAGAAAGAAAGAATTAATCTAAGAAGTTGAAAGAAATAATTAAACTATGAATTCGTAAGCTAAAACCTCGATTACAACTTGTAAAACTCTTCCAATCTCCTTCCCAAGCTTTCTCCTTCGAAAAATGAGTGTAAATATGTGTAGATATGTCTTGTTATGTGTTTATATGCTTGAAAGGGGTATATATAGGCTTTGGGACGAATTTAGACGATTTTGGGCTAAAAACACGCAAAAACGCTCGAGCTATGGTGCAGGTCGAGCGCTAGCACTCGAGCTATGGTGACATTCGAGCTATGGTGCTCGAGTGGTGCCATTCGAGCTATGGTGCTCGAGCAGTTTTCGGCTGTTGTACACTTGTTCTTAAAATCTTCATATCTCCTCAACCGGGAGTCCGTTTTGGCCGATTCAAAGTCCTACAAACTCCTCTTTTCGCCCTCTATCCATCTATGAGCATGAAAGAGACAAATTAATGAGTTTATGAAAATGATACTCAAATGACTCCAAACACTCATAAAAAACACTCAAAACATGGGCAAATCGGGCACCAAAACATAACAATTTCATGCCTAATCAAGGCGCCGGAGTCGCAAGTGCAAAAAACAAGGTATTTTGTTAGGAAATTGCTTCGACATCAGTAACTTAATTAATCAGATTTTGTAACTGTTAATTTAGTTTTTCGCTTTCTTATCTCAGGGGCAGATCGATTGACTGTCGGCACACCCAACGGACCCAACTGTTCTATAGCAGGTGTCTTTTAATTGTTTTGGGGGGCTTCAATTTTTAATGTGACAATGGTCAGTCCAGTGAAACTTGGGTTAATTGCATGTAATACCCAAGTTTTATTTTTGGGGGTGATTATTTTTGTGTTGTCACATTGCGTAATGACATGATGTTGTAGGGATGATTTTTTTTTTGCTCCCCTACTTGATGATCTTGCATGAACCATTGTTTTCTAATTTGCTACGAAATTTTGCAAATATGGCTATGGATTTTTGTTGCAACTCGGTTTATTTATTGTTGTCTATATTGGTTGCATCTTTTATTTAATGTTGGCTGGTATTGTTTGTATAAAAATGACAGTTGCAACTATGATTCTCTATTTGGCATGAAAATAACATGGCATTTAATGAGGTCTCACAAGTGTTTGTTTTAATTTGTGTGATAATTGTTGTCTAATTTTGGTTACCTCTGTCTTTAATGTTGCTGATCTTGTTTCTGTATAATTAGAAGACCTGCACATATGTATAATCAAATACACAAAATTCTAGAGTAATATATATTAATTCATAGCAGAAATGCATGCATATTTTTGCCCAGATTTTTCGTGGGATTCTTTACATATAGCTGCTAGTGGTACATCATCTCATTATATAATAAGTTATGCAAAAGAAAAAGTACATCACAACCATTGTGATCAGATTTCCAACCAACAAAGTACCAAGAGAAATATGGAAAGTGTCATTGCCCCCACGAACTCCCATTCTTGTATTTCGCACTCTATTTTCCTGAACTCTGCTTGAAATATCTTCTTGGCCACTTTGTGTTTGCCCCCATCCTATTGGGTTGCACCAATGTGAGAACCCATGTTGTCCGCAGAAGTAGTATAAACGGCCCGGATTTTTCATGGTTGCGGCGACCATTACGGTTGTCGAGCTACTGCAACTCGATCTTGAGTATTTGATATATGTTTCATTCTCTGAGTTGCTGCCTTGTGACATAGTAACTGAAGCTTCAAACTTTTTGCTATTATTGTCTAATATATAATGTCTCCTCACCTCTCCCCTTGTGTGTTTATATAGAGATTTTTGTTTGGGTGATTTGCTACTGTTTTCCAACGGTCATAAATAGATATATGACCTGCTAAGCAATAGTAACATATACTTCTGGTTGGAAGAGACATGAGATATGTGTACTGTTGGGTGCAACAGCTGGAGAACCTGCGTTTATGTGTTGTGCATTTATTACAATTTTGAGCACATGTAAATACCATCTTCCTATCTGTTGGGATACGGGCATAAATTGGAATCCTATCTATGGGCTTCTTATAGATCTAATTATTATAAAGGCCCACATGTTAAATTATGCATTCTAAAATAGTTTGGTATATTTTCATGTAATCTAGGTATAAAGGCCCAACTTATATTCATGACAGGTGGCACAGATAATATGCCTTTGATTATTTCCTAAAAAATAACATGACCCAACAAAGAAAAATGATCGGTTGAAAATATAAGTGTTGGACATATAATGCAAAATTATATAGTTTTTGGGCCTAAGAAAGAAAATATATGCATGGATAATATCCATAAAAATAATGTCACAAAGAAAAAATAAGTGTTAAGTTAATTGTGCTAAGTCTCACAATCACATGTTCAAGCCCCTCTCACGAAGATTGAATTTTAATTAAAACGTACTTCAAATATTATTCATACAAATATCACTTAACCATATCAAATACAAATAAAATTGGAAGTTTGATATTTAATGCAAAATTATATATTTTTTGCACCGATAATATTTCCGTGAATAAAAACGTACATGGCCCAAGAAAGAAAATATATGCATGGATAATATTCCTAAAAATAACCTGGCCCAAGAAAGTATCCAATAAATATATGAAATACTCATAAGTCTCACAATCACATGTCGAAGCCCCTCTCATGAGGTATGAATTTTAATGAAATCGTATTCATACAAATATCACTTAACCATATTCAAATACAAATAAAATTTAAAGTTGGGCCAAGAAATGCAAATTATATTTTTTTTTTTTGCACATATAATATTTAGGCCCAAAAATGTCCACAAAGCCCAAGAAAGAAAATATATGCATGGATAATGACCCTAATAATAATATATCCAAAGAAATAAAATGTATCCAATGAAAAAAATAAGTGTTACGTTATTTGTGTTAGAAAAACATGAAATACTCTCAAGTCTCACAAACACATGTCGAAGCCCCTCTCATGGGGGTATGGATTTTAATGTAACCGGACTACGAATATAAAACGTAAGTAGTACTCATACAAATACCACTTAATCATATATAAATACAAATAAAATTTAAAGTTGGGCATATAATGCAAAATTATAGTTTTTTTTTGCACATATAATATTTGGCCCAAAAAACTAACGTGACCCAAGAAAGAAAATATATGCATGGATAGTATCCATAAAAATAATATGGCACAATGAAAAATTAAGTGTTAGGTTAATTGTTTAGAAAAATATGAAATACTCATGTCGAAACCCCTCTCATGGTTAAGTGAATTTTAATGAAACCGTACTTCAAATAGTATTCATACAAATATCACTGAACCATATTCAAATACAAATAAAATATAAAGTTGGGCCACAAAATGCAAATTATATATATTTTTGCATAGATAATATTTGGGCCCAAAAATGTCAACAAAGCCCAAGAAAGGAAATATATGCATGGATAATAACCCTAATAATAATATGTTCAAAGAAATAAAAGGTATTCAATGAAAAAATAAGTGTTACGTTATTTGTGTTAGAAAAACATGAAATACTCTCAAGTCTCACAACCACATGTCGAAGCCCCTCTCATGGGGGTATGGATTTTAATGTAACCGGACTACGAACATAAGTAGTACTCATACAAATATCACTTAACCATATACAAATACAAATAAAATTTAAAGTTGGGGATATAATGCAAAATTATATATTTTTTTGCACAGATTGGCCCAAAAAACTAACGTGGCCCAAAAAACAAAATATATGCATGAAAATATCCTAAAAAAATAACATGGCCCAAGAAAGAAAAGGTATCCCTTTATCAAATAAGTGTTAGGTTAATTGTGTGAAAAAGTTTGAAATATTCTTAAGCCTCACATTCACATGTCAAAGCCCCTAATGAAATCGTACTTCAAATAGTATTCATACAAATATCACTAAACCATATTCAAATACCAATAAAATATAAAGTTGGGCCACGAAATGCAAATTATATATTTTTTTGCACATATAATATTTAGGCCCAAAGATGTATACAAAGCCCAAGAAAGAAAATATATGCATGGATAATGACCCTAATAATAATAATATGTCCAAAGAAATAAAAGGTATCCAATGAAAAAATAAGTGTTACGTTATTTTGTGTTAGAAAAACATGAAATACTCTTAAGTCTCACAATCACATGTCGAAGCCCCTCTCATGGGGGTGTGGATTTTTATGTAACTGAACTACGAACATAAAACATAAGTAGTACTCATACAAATATCACTTAACCATATATAAATACAAATAAAATTTAAAGTTGGACATATAATGCAAAATTTAATATTTTTTGCACAGATAATATTTGGGCCCAAACCATATCATGCCCCAAAAATCCAGACCTCCTCTGAAAACACACACATCCCAGTGCAAACCAACTGCAATAAGTATGATATATAATGTGAAAATCATATATTTTGTTGCACAATCTCGGAAAACACATACAGCCAAGTGACAAAATAGTTCATTACTACAATCCATTACCCAACAAGCATCATTGCTACAATCCATTACCCAAAATAAATAAATTCCAAATTAGTCTTAAACCGTTCAAATGACAACAACATCATACCTACACTAACAATCCTTTAACCCAAATTTCAAATATCCCAAAACATGTTGTTCATCATACATGGAGTCCATTGTCTTAGTTCCACTACTTACGTTATCAAACCATAAACTGTCAAATTTCAAATTTACTGGGGTCCATAAAGCATTTCACCATTTTTGCGCGATAATTACCCGCATAATTCTAGCTATAATCTCCTTTGCGCACTTTTTTCTGAGTTATAAACTTCTCAATCAGGTAACAGACTACGACCCTACAGTCGACTGAATATTCTGATTGTTGCAGACAATCTACTGAGACGGGGCCTCACGCAGTTTACGATCAACATATTTAACCTGTGGAAAATTCGTAATAAATAAATAAGTACTATCAATAATAATAACCAAAATCAACCATACAAATTTCATGTGTACTCACCACAATCAGTGAAGCTTTCCAATGTTTATCCACCACACCATCTCTGGGGCGCATTGAGTTATAAAACGTCCACACACCCGTACGCATATTGAGCTTTAGGAGAGTCCAATGATAACCCAAACCCCTCGAACTACTGCCAGATCCACCAGCAAGGATTGGAACCAGTAAGAACTCCATATCCATTGATGCTTCTAGACATTCGTCTATCATCTTAGCAAATGCTATCTTGTTCTTGTTACGTCCATCATTAATCAACTTCTGTTTTACTAACAAACAAAAAAAATAGTTTTATTAGCAATTAACTTTATAAAAAAAATATTGTATTGGATGGACTGCTTACCCAACAAGAAGAAGTAACGACTTTTGTAAATTTTGATGCAGGAGTATGCTCACGATATACCTCGTGCAAAAGGTCAGACCATGCATCAATCACCTAACATATTCATACAATAATTATTTTAATTTTTTGTTCAAAGATCACACATATACAAAAAAATGAACCTTACTGTTGGGATATGTTTTAGTTTTGATGATTTTCCAAAACAACATGTAATAGGTTTGAAAACAGTCAGGATAGTATCTTTAGATTCAGGTCAGGATAGTTTGTTTATTCAGTTAGACAGGTTGTAATGTGAGAAGAACTTAGCTGAGGAAGCACTCAATTGAGGGGGAACTCAGCAAGGGGGAACTCACTGACACAGCCTGAGGAAGTCAAGACGACATCTCAAGAGAACTGACTGAAGTCATTGAAGGAAGACCTGAACCTGAAGAGAAGACTGAAGGATGTCCCACTGAGTGTAAACCTGGCTGATCTAAGCTAAGTCAGGTGGACCACTCAGTGAAGAGCATGATCAGGAGGATCAGTGCTGCACCAAGTAGGCCCTGAAGGAGTCAGGCTACTGTGGTCAGGGAAGTTTGTCATTCAGCCTTATGACAAACTTCTTGGAGTGATCTTCAAACAGTCTCTGAAGGACAACCACACTGAAGACGTTCAGTCCACTGAAGATCATCATGTCAGTGAAGGAGGAAGCTACCTAAAGTCAGTGGGTCTTGGTCAATCCACTGAGTCAAAGATCCGTGAATTCAGGCCACGTGGACCAATCAGCACGAGGCAGCAACTCTGACACTGACAAAGGCCGAATTCCAAGAAAAGTGGTTGAAACCATTTAATGTTGGATTCAAATGTATCTTCCCTCCAACGGATACATTTGAATCCCCATTATAAATACAAGCTTCCAGCTGCGGATTGAAGTGTGTTGGATTGTGTGAAAGAAAAATCAACACCTACGAGCTGTGAGGGTGTGTGAGTTGTTAGGGAGTCATAAGGAAGTATTACACACCCACGACACTGGCCTTTAGGGTTATCACTTATATTCATTGAGTGTCAAGCTTGTAACTCATAGCTTAGAGAGGTTTTCCCAATCCTAGCTTAAGGCTAACACATTGTAAGGGAAAACCTCACCTAGTTGGAGAAAACCAAACCAAACCAAACCCTTTCAGAGAATGTTAGGTTTGTAGTGAGGTGAGGAGAGGGCAGCTCAGGGAGTGGCGTGAGTCCAGTTGTAAGTGCACCTTGGCACGTTAAAAACAAGAATCCCAGGAGTGGATTTCCTGTTAAATCAGGCCGTGGATGTAAGAGTATTGAGACTCTGAACCACGTTAAACTGAGTGTTTGTTTCTTTCTAAGTATTTACTAAAGCATTGTAAAAGTCAGCTCTCTGAGCTTTGTTATAAGAAAACTTTGGTTAAGCAATCAGGTCAGGGAGATTCCTCTCACTGACCAGATCAGGCAACACGCTCGAGAGTTCAGTCTCTCGAGTTACTGTGTTGCTAAGAGCATGAGCCTTCAAGTCTCACTGACTTGGTATCTCAGCCTCTTAGCAACGCGGTGACTTGAGTGTTTCCTCACTGAACTCTCTCAGAGCGCAACGCTCAAGTTTTAAAAAAAAAAAAATTTATGCTCCTGAATTCCCATTTTGCCTTTAAAAAACGGGACCAACAATTGGTATCAAAGCGGGTTGTTCACATGACCACTGATCCAGTCTTGTTAAGAAAAATGGTCAACCGAACAGATCTTAAATGTTTTAAACTATGGGAATTCCTGTATATTTCAAACTATTACCTGTACTCTGACATTACTCTTGTAATAGAAAATCATTTGGTTAGAAGTTTTGGAATCATCAAAAAGGGGGAAATTGTTGGGATATGTTTTAGTTTTGATGATTTTCCAAAACAACATGTAATAGGTTTGAAAGCAGTCAGGATAGTATCTTTAGATTCAGGTCAAGATAGTTTGTTTATTCAGTTAGACAGGTTGTAATGTGAGAAGAACTTAGCTGAGGAAGCACTCAGTTGAGGGGGAACTCAGCAAGGGGGAACTCACTGACACAGCCTGAGGAAGTCAAGACGACATCTCAAGAGAACTGACTGAATTCATTGAAGGAAGACCTGAACCTGAAGAGAAGACTGAAGGATGTCCCACTGAGTGTAAACCTTGCTGATCTAAGCTAAGTCAGGTGGACCACTCAGTGAAGAGCATGATCAGGAGGATCAGTGCTGCACCAAGTAGGCCCTGAAGGAGTCAGGCTACTGTGGTCAGTGAAGTTTGTCATTCAGCCTTATGACAAACTTCTTGGAGTGATCTTCAAACAGTCTCTGAAGGACAACCACACTGAAGACGTTCAGTCCACTGAAGATCATCATGTCAGTGAAGGAGGAAACTACCTAAAGTCAGTGGGTCTTGGTCAATCCACTGAGTCAAAGATCCGTGAATTCAGGCCACGTGGACCAATCAGCACGAGGCAGCAACTCTGACACTGACAAAGGCCGAATTCCAAGAAAAGTGGTTGAAACCATTTAATGTTGGATTCAAATGTATCTTCCCTCCAACGGATACATTTGAATCCCCATTATAAATACAAGCTTCCAGCTGCGGATTGAAGTGTGTTGGATTGTGTGAAAGAAAAATCAACACCTACGAGCTGTGAGGGTGTGTGAGTTGTTAGGGAGTCATAAGGAAGTATTACACACCCACGACACTGACCTTTAGGGTTATCACTTATATTCATTGAGTGTCAAGCTTGTAACTCATAGCTTAGAGAGGTTTTCCCAATCCTAGCTTAAGGCTAACACATTGTAAGGGAAAACCTCACCTAGTTGGAGAAAACCAAACCAAACTAAACCCTTTCAGAGAATGTTAGGTTTGTAGTGAGGTGAGGAGAGGGCAGCCCAGGGAGTGGCGTGAGTCCAGTTGTAAGTGCACCTTGGCACGTTAAAAACAAGAATCCCAGGAGTGGATTTCCTGTTAAATCAGGCCGTGGATATAAGAGTATTGAGACTCTGAACCACGTTAAACTGAGTGTTTGTTTCTTTCTAAGTATTTACCAAAGCATTGTAAAAGTCAGCTCTCTGAGCTTTGTTATAAGAAAACTTTGGTTAAGCAATCAGGTCAGGGAGATTCCTCTCACTGACCAGATCAGGCAACACGCTCGAGAGTTCAGTCTCTCGAGTCACTGTGTTGCTAAGAGCATGAGCCTTCAAGTCTCACTGACTTGGTAGCTCAGCCTCTTAGCAACGCGGTGACTTGAGTGTTTCCTCACTGAACTCTCTCAGAGCGCAACACTCAGGTTTAAAAAAAAAAAAATTATGCTCCTGAATTCCCATTTTGCCCTTCAAAAACGGGACCAACACTTACCAAATCTGATATTCTCTTATGATGCAGAATGTCCAGCAAGCGCCCAATCGTCACAACCGATAACAATCGATCGCTATTCCAAACCATATGTCTGTAAAAAAAATGACAAACTTTACTATCAATTATTAAATTTGAATAACAATGATATACATTTAAAATACTTACCCCTTCCCTTCAGTATGCAGAAGATATATAAGAACATCTTTTGTACTAGTTTTCTATTTTTTCCATGCTAGACACTTTTTTCGATTTCGTAGTTGTAGTTTTCATTTCCATGCCAATTTTTGTCCCCAAGCTCATCATCTTGATCATCAATTTGTACCACATCTTCGTGTCTTCTAATCAGCTCCTTTGTGGGCAGCTGTGGTGAAATTTTAACTCCCTTACGATCATTAATTCTTTGTTCTCCCTTTTACACATTTTGCTAGCGTGCTTGGAGTTGGATACCTTGTTGTCCTCTTTCCCTTCACCTTCACAGAGGGTGTTTTCTCAATTGCATCCTTCATCGGTTTGTCTTCATTGTTCTCTGTCCCTCCTATAACGGTTATTGCAAGTTTGTGGGGGGGGGGGGTTGGCACACTCTCCTGATCTACACAGGTTGTTTTCTCAATTGCATCCTTCATCGTTTTGTCTTCATTGTACTCTGTGCCCCCCCCATAACGGGGATATCAAGGTTGTGGGGGTTTGCCACAATCTCCTGATCCACACAGAGTGTTTTCTCAATTGCATCATTCATCGAGATCTCTTCATTGTACTCTGCCCCCCCCCCCCCAAATGGTTATTGCAATGTTGTAGGCTGCCGGCTCAATCTTCCCCTTCAAACATGGTGTTTTTTCTCCTGTGTCTTCACTGTGAATAGGGCCAACCCTCACCATGAGTTGCTTCTTCAAATAATCTATCTCCTTAAGAAGCTCATCATTATCCTTCTGTACAATATGAAGCTTCTCAACAGCTTCCATATACGCCATATTAATTGGATTCGAATAAACTTGTGTGGTTGTTGGCACCATAATTTCACCCAATTGTTGCTGTAACTCGTCATTCTCCTGTTGCAACTCAATAATACGATCATCCCTCTCATTCAGCTTTGCCTCAAATTCAAACTTGGCAACCTCCAACTCATGTTTCATTCTTTCCATATCAACTCTCACACAGCTCTCAATTTTTTATTTATTTACAGCACACTCTCCACAAATAACGCCACAAACTTCTGTGTCAAAGTCGTGTCCCTATTTTGACAAGTTACGTAAAACAGTATCTATCACAATTTTGGGGCTGTCTGTACAGTTTTTATTATACTGAGTAATGCCAAGACTAAAACTTGGTGGCATCACACCTTCGAAAGGCTAAACCGCTGCACTATCTGTGTAATCATTTTTATCTTGGTATTCCGACTCAACACAGGCTCTCACTGGTATGCTCAATGTTTCACCTTCTTGGGCTCTCACTGGTGTGCTCAATGCTTCATCTTCCTTGGCTACCTCAGGTGTGCTAAATGCTTCACCTTCTTGGGCTCTCACTGGTTTGCTCAATGCTTCATCTTCTTGGGCTCTCACTGGTGTGCTCAATGTGACATCTTCTTTCTTCATTTCATCGCTCATAATGTCATCTAAACCAAGATCATCAACCCCGCTGCCATCCATTTTAGTTTCTTCAATTTGAGCAACTGTCCCGACATTATTGATGATGCATTCATCTACTTCTGCAGGAATGTGCTCTTGCCCAAACTCTTTTTGTCTGAATTCAAGGAGGGGCGCGATCTTTTCCTTCTCCTTTGGAGATGGGTGCAACTCCGTCCTACAAACCTATTGACTTGAAGCGAAAATACTAACTTTCTACTAGTAGATTCCCCGCAAACGTACGGGTTCACTGTAGTATGAATAAGTATAATGACCAAGTATATCGAACCCAAGGGAAAGTGTGTATGCAAATAGATCCCTGAAGATCTACGCGTCGTAGTTAATATGAGTGAAATGTTTTTGGATTTTTTAGAAGAATTAATTATAACTAAAATAAACTAATTAAACTAAACTACTGAAAAAGACGAATTAACTAAGGTTTGTATGCAAATGAGTGATGGTGATGCTCAGGATAGGAATCCCTACGTATACTAACGGAGCAGGTACATAATCAAAATAACCGTGACGCGCAAGAAATAACCTAAGTAAAAGAATGCAAGATGAAAGCTCAAGATTTTAACCCTAATATTTTATCCTAACAATCAACTTCACTAATCCACTAACAAGTTAATAGATTGTGCTTAATTAACGAGACCTTAATTTAAACTAAGGTGATGCGGTCATCCTCCTTAGATAAACCGGTAGATGAATTAACCCTTTCTAAACCTTCTCGATAAGTCTACTCATTGTTAAAGAGTGATAAGGTCGTCCTCTCTCTAACACTTTTCGAACGAATTTTAAAGGCAAAGTTAAGATTGATTTTAAGAATTCATTAATTAAGAGAATTAAAACCTAACGTCACGAATTACCCTAATTACGTACCCACACCCTACTTCTACGAGTTCATCCTATCCCAAGCATGCAAGGGTTTTAGCTAGACATGGGTTTTACGTAATCAAGAACGATTGAATAAATAACGAACATGAACATAATGATTAGAATGAAGAAAAGATTAAACATAAACTAGGGTTTCAAGAAATAAAGGAATAAACTGAAATTAAATCAATAAAACAAAGTCTCAACGTGTTCAATAACAAAGGTCTGAAGAAACGAAACTAAAAAGCAAAACCGTGCTATGAATTCGTAAAGAAAACCTCGAGAACGTAAAAGTAAAGCTTGCTCGTTCCTTCTTCTCCAAAAACTAACTCTAAAAACGATCTCGTATCAAGTGGTAAGTGGTGGTCCATAAAAACGTGCTCCAAAGGGGTATAAATAGGCAACGGGTCGAATTGGGAGTTAATGGGCCAAAATTCACGTATGCTCGTGCACTACTCTGCACTAGTGCACGAGCTCATCACACTCGAGCACCCCAATTCGTCCAGAGAGCAAAAACTGCACGACCACCTTTGCTCGTGCACTAGTGCACGACCGGCGACTGCTCGTGCAGGGTGCACGAGTGCTCGTGCACTGGTGCACGACCTACGCCTTCTCGAGCTCTATACACGAGTGCTCGTGCAGGGGTGCACGAGTACTCCTTGCTTGTGCACTCCAATGATACTTTTGCTCCCCCGAACTAATACTTTTCGTATTTCTTCGATATCTTCTCATCCGGGCGTCCGTTTGAGTCGATTCAAAGTCTTACGAATTCCTCTTTTCGCCCTCTATCCATCTATGAGCATCAAAGAGACAAATTCATTAGTTTATAAAAATGATACTCAAATGAATCTAAATACTCATATAAATCAACCAAAACACGGGCATTTCGAGTGACGAATCATGACAATTTCATGTCTAATCAACCCCCCCAAACTTACTATGTTGCTTGTCCTCAAGCAACGAAATAATAAGTCAAGTGAAATTGTTAGGAATGAGTCAACGAATCAAATCATGCAAGCAAATGAATTCGAGCTTCAAAGATCAATCACAAGTATACTCACTCACCTTCCCTCATCATACTCATGCAGCAACAGCAAGAATCACCAAAATCAAACATGGATGTGCACTCTAAGATGTGTTTCACTCCCTCACAAGTGTATATCAATGATAAAGGGACTCACTCAAACAATCAATCACACATATTGGCAGCCATAGGCTTGTAAGCACTCTTAACTCCGACCATACTCTAGAAATCAATTCCGAATCAAAAATGACTTTTCTCAAGGTTGTAATGTAGGCTCTTTGGACAGGTGGGATAACAATATGGATAAGTGACTAAAGTGAATGGAGAATAGAAAATCACACTTCGGTATTTCGAGATTAGGAACCGACTTCTTCAACATATTCAATAAACACACTTTCAATTCCAACACTCTCAACACTTCAAAAAAAATTTCTTTCTCATTTTTTTTCACTTTTCTCAATCACTTCACTTTTTTTTTCCAAACACATGAGCTCATTTTTTCCTTTTGCTCATTCTCAACTTTTTGTTCTTTCCCACAACTCAAAACTTCATCACACCTTCTTCTCATACTCACTCAACAAACAACATTTCCCTTTTTCAACTCAATCCCATCCCTTCACATTCACACTTTTCCTATTCTCCACTCAAATTGGGACAAAAAGGCTTAGGAACTTGGAATAGTGTTAAAATGTGCTAGCAAATGAAATAAGCTTAAAGCTCAAAGGGGCTAACAAGGGACAAATATCAATGGTAAGGAAAACTTTAGGCTAAGTGACTCAATCAAAACAAAGATGGCCTAAGATCACATTCGGCATATCAAACTAGACACAATCAAGGAGCGAGAGCACACACAAGTTCTAGCATCCTCTAAGGTGACGATCCACTCACAAACGAAGAGATCAAATCATGTATCTTAATCTCATAAGGCTCAAAACTCACGGCTTTCACATCCATGCTAGTCCTAGTGAATTCTCACTCTCATCACATAAGTATTCAAAAAGAAAACTTGTAAGTACACTAGTTCTCTCTCAAATCAACTCAAACTCAAACACTCTCACAAAATAATTCCTAACTCAACCTCACAACTCAACTCTTCTCATCAAATCATGCTCAAGAATAACAACTAACAAGTAGAAAGGGTTAAAAAGCACGAAATAAATCAGATACCTCAATGAGTTCAACAACAATCACAACCCTGAAGTCTGAATAACAATTCCTCACAATCCCCATAATTCAAACCACTCAAACAATATAGCTCACACTCAAAAGCAAAAATTAGAAAAGGAAAGAAAATTAAAGATAAGAAAAAAGAGCAGAAACTGGGGGAAAACCCCATGAGCTTCAAGCATCAGGAGGCGGTGGTGGGCGGTAGCTCGGGTGGTCTGATCCTAAATGGGAGACAAAAAGTGCCTCCATCCATCTTCTCAAATCCGAAACCTCAGATCGGACCTCTTGAAACTCCCCTCGTATACCCGTAGCTTCCGTGTACCACTGTTTCTGCGTAGTACGAAGATCCGTAACTTCGGTTCGCAAAACTCGAATATCGGTCCTCATACCATCCCACTCAATCTGGGTTGGGTACCACGGCTCTGGAGTGGTCACGTAAGTTGCCTCCATCTCCATCTCTTGAGGTCCTTGACCTCCACCACCAACATCTGCCTCTTCTTCCTCGGGCATGTTCCCTCCTTCTTCATACTCTTCTTCCTCTTCTTCATCCAAATCCCGGACTCCACTGGATCCGGCCCCACTCGTACCAGCTGCCCCTCTCTGCCTCTTCTTCGGCCTCTGATCCCATAATCCACAACTCACCAATCTGGCCCTTAATTTGTCCATTTCCTGTTTGTGGTTCGCACCATCCATTTGTATATTCTCCTTCTTCATACTTCTCAAGGTCACCAACTTCTCATTGGGCATTGGGAATAGCTCGTCATCACTAAGTCTCATGCAGTATTTCCCACTCCAATGCTCACACATCCAAGTGTTGTACATGTACTCAAAGTCGATGTCCCTTTCCACACAAGGAGCTCCCACTGGTCTGATATCCAGGCTCCCCAAGAATGCACAGATGAGGCCTCCCCCTCGTATCCTAGAAGTTTTCCTCCCACACTTGTACGGGGCCTCTACCTGCATCTCAAGAAAATCCTTCCCAAAGTCGTGATGCCTTCGATGAAGTAGGCACCACATTCCATACAACTCCTTAGAAGTTACAGTGCCCGTCTCAAACCTCGCATAGATGGTGTTCCCCAAGATTCGTTCAAGGTATCGGATCACCGGGTTTCTGATTACCGAGGCTCGAGACGTCCTCGCAGAGTACTTTCCTTCCAACCCACCGGTGATCTCCTGCCAAAATGCATCAGCCTTATATCTTCCCGATCGGGTGTTCCGTTCGTTTGGTTGGGGTAATTGCAGGGTTTTGTTCACCATACCTATCTCATAGGCATACCATTCATTCCGTATCATGAACTTGAAGCTGCCATTCCCCTGCAACTTCACCGAGGCTAAAAATTGTTCCACCAAGTCTTGGTGCGTCGTCATAGAGACCAAGATTTCGTAGAACTGCAGCATGTTGTTCCTCTCGAAGATTCTCTTTATCTCATCCTCAATCCCTAGCTGCCTCATAAACTCGACACATGGCCGCCTCGTCTTCTCCACTTTCCCCGGCAACGGCACCATTGACTTGAAGCAAAAATACTAACTTTCTACTAGTAGATTCCCCGCAAGCGTACGGGTTCACTGTAGTATGAATAAGTATAATGACCAAGTATATCGAACACAAGGGAAAGTGTGTATGCAAATAGATCCCTGAAGATCTACGCGACGTAGTTAATATGAGTGAAATGTTTTTGGATTTTTTAGAAGAATTAATTATAACTAAAATAAACTAATTAAACTAAAGTACTGAAAAAGACGAATTAACTAAGGTTTGTATGCAAATGAGTGATGGTGATGCTCAGGATAGGAATCCCTACGTATACTAACGGAGCAGGTACATAATCAAAATAACCGTGACGTGCAAGAAATAACCTAAGTAAAAGAATGCAAGATGAAAGCTCAAGATTTTAACCCTAATACTTTATCCTAACAATCAACTTCACTAATCCACTAACAAATTAATAGATTGTGCTTAATTAACGAGACCCTAATTTAAACTAAGGTGATGCGGTCGTCCTCCTTAGATAAAACTGTAGATGAATTAACCCTTTCTAAACCTTCTCGATAAGTCTACTCATTATTAAAGAGTGATAAGGTCGTCCTCTCTCTAACACTTTTAGAACGAATTTCAAAGTAAAAGTTAAGATTGATTTTAAGAATTCATTAATTAAGAGAATTAAAACCTAACGTCACGAATTACCCTAATTACGTACCCACAACCTACTTCTACGAGTTCATCATATCCCAAGCATGCAAGGGTTTTAGCTAGACATGGGTTTTACGTAATCAAGAACGCTTGAATAAATAACGAACATGAACATAATGATTAGAACGAAGAAAAGATTAAACATAAACTAGGGTTTCAAGAAATAAAGGAATAAACTGAAATTAAATCAATAAAATAAAGTCTCAACTTGTTCAATAACAAAGGTCTGAAGAAACGAAACTAAAAAGCAAAACCGTGCTATGAATTCGTAAAGAAAACCTCGAAAACGTAAAAGTAAAGCGTGCTCGTTCCTTCTTCTAAAAAAACTAACTCTAAAAACGATCTCGTATCAAGTGGTAAGTGGTGGTCCATAAAAACATGCTCCAAAGGGGTATAAATAGGCAACGGGTCGAATCGGGAGTTAATGGGCCAAAATTCACGTATGCTCGTGCACTACTCGTGCACTAGTGCACGAGCTCATCACACTCGAGCACCCCCATTCGTCCAGAGAGCAAAAACTGCACGACCACCTTTGCTCGTGCACTAGTGCACGACCGGTGACTGCTCGTGCAGGGTGCACGAGTGCTCGTGCACTGGTGCATGACCTACGCATTCTCGAGCTCTATACACGAGTGCTCGTGCAGGGGTGCACGAGTACTCCTTGCTTGTGCACTCCAATGATACTTTTGCTCCCCCGAACTAATACTTTTCGTATTTCTTCGATATCTTCTCATTCGGGCGTCCGTTTGAGTCGATTCAAAGTCCTACGAACTCCTCTTTTCGCCCTCTATCCATCTATGAGCCTCAAAGAGACAAATTCATTAGTTTATGAAAATGATACTCAAATGACTCTAAATACTCATATAAATCAACCAAAATACAGGCATTTCGAGTGACGAATCATGACAATTTCACGCCTAATCACCTATCAATGGCATCAACATACATCATTAGTAAAAAAAATTAACTTAGTTACATAATTAGTTACATTTTGCACATATCTGAATTATACAAAAAATGACAGGTTTATTGATAAATAAACAAAAAATCCCCCCAATCTAACAATCCCATGCTTCCTATAACCTGTGATATTTAATGTAATTTTTTTAAAAAATAGCTCGGTTAAAATTTACTTGGGAAACACCCTTTACTTCAAAGTGAAAGGTGTATCCATACACATACTACTTAACCATATACAAATACAAGTTAAATTTATATTTTAACATATAATGCAAAACTATATAATTTTTGCACAGATACTATTTTGTCCCATAAAATAACATGGCCCAAACATGCTGCTTGCCAATAAAAATATGAAATAAGGGCCAAGGTTAATGAAAATGATTTTGGACTTCTAAAATATTATCTAAAAAAAAGAATTAATGTTGGACATAAGATAACATGACCCAAAATAAATTATTTTAAATCAATTCAAACTTTAATTAAAGACATACGTTTCTAACTTTCGAGATCCAAGCACTTCCAATTGTATCGTGCACTTCGGATAGATCCCACTTCAGGAACCGTGGGAACTGCTCCCCTATTGGTTCCACCATATCCGTATGCTCACACAACCAAAACTGCAAAATGAGGAAAATGAAATATCTTTAGTGTATTAAATAGAAAAAATAATAAACTGAGCTGGGACATTTCATTTTTTTATCTCACCGGTAGTAGGATTGCACAACCGCCAGACTTCATTTTTACGCTTAACCTTAACTGAGACTTTAGCATTTCCACAATAAAAGTACTCCAATCATAACTTGATATCTGGTCAAAACCTTCCAAGTATTCGGTTAGAGAACAAGATATTGCGGCATTCCGGTTGGGTGCAATGGACGCTAAGAAATAACAGTGTATTAGCCTTGTTGTGTTCTTGATACTAGTTTCATCTTCACGGCCCAGGGTCTTTTTAATGTTTTCCAGAATATGGGGCTTGTACAGAACAAATGTTGTATTCTTTTTACTTAATTGCTTCCTAAAGCATTGTCTAACCCAAATAGGTATCCTGTCCCCACCTGTTTTACCTTCTGTCTTCATACTAATGCTTTTACACCCTCCAGTAATACCCAATATGAGTTTAGCGTCTATTCCCGTCAGCTGCACATACCCCCCTCTGATAACAAAACTGCTCGTTTCTTTATCAAAAGTCCTTACGATACACCTTATGTCGTCCTCATACTTGTGGCACCGTTTCATCAACTTTTCATATCTTTTAGTATAGATTGCTTGAAACAAAAACCAGAACGGAGTCGTCTTGATTACTTTAATATGCTTATCCCCAAAACTAAGCGCGTTTATCTCCTTTATCGTTGTTCGCATATTCGACCGGTAATACGTTTCATTCTTTACAACTTCAACGTCACCTAATAAAATAAAAAAGTGTCATATAAAAACACTAAAACAGTGTCATTAATAGGTGATCCAACATTATTATTGCATCATAACCCCTAGTCCTATTTATATACTTAGTCTAAAATAGTTTATTCGGAAATCAATATATTATAAACTATAGAACCTTACCAAAACAGTTGTTAGGCTTCACAACTTTTGCATTTGCAGCCTTATGCACATCAAGTGGTTCCTTTACATCACCGTCCTCTGTCATATCTTTACCCGCTCTTTTATGAGAATTTTTTCTCCCACAACCTGCCGACATCGACATATCCCTCTTCGTATCGATGTTCTGTTTATGAGTTCGCTACCTCTTGTACACTTTTGTGCTATCATTTTCTATAGATAATTTGAATTGGACAAACCACACCCAAATAAAACAGTCATGATTTGCTATATGATCATGTACATAATATATATAACTCAGATTTTTTTTTTCAAATATTCACCTGAATAAGCCTTATATGCGCTCCTCCTTCCCGAAACTTCTGCAAATAATCAAATTAACAAACAGCTTATGATTAAATTGAAGTTCCTGACCGATGTACATGAAGGTTAGTAACATGATTAACAAACAACTCGGGTAATTAATCATGCCCGATGAACAACACTAAACTGAACGAATGTTCACATGAAAGAGTTCCTGCCCGAGCAATTAATCCTACTTTACACACAATGATCACTATGGAGGCCCTAACGAAGAAATAAAAGCAATATAGATAGGCTCTCAAACCTAAATGCCAAGAAGCTATGCATTTTTAACATTGGGAACTCATTATCAAGCATGACTTCGAGAAGACCTTAGATTATTCACCAAAATTGTTGGTGGTTGTTAAAATCCTAATTAATCACAACTAATTGGGGGAAGAAACTCTGTTTTTGTGAACAAGCTAAAAAAGTAATTTCTCATAATCAAGCCAAAGCATTTGTACGAACCTAACAAGCCAAAGCATTTGTACGAACCTAAACAAGCCAAAGCATTTGGTGGGACTAAATAAATCGAAAGATATATTCCACGAATCAAAAAAATTCAGAAAGTGTACCTCTTGTTTCTCTCCGGCTGTGTCGTTCGTCGTCATACTTCCTCTTTCGCTTCTCCGTCGCCATTCTCTGTAATTTATTTTTCACAAACTTGCAATTAGAATTCTATATTTGTTGAGAAAATAATCAAAATTTGAAGCATAAAACCATAAAAATAAAACGAAAGTCTCATCAAAGATAAGGAAATCCACACTAATTTATTGTGCCAAGAATACCCCATTCGAAACTTAGAAATAAACTCACCCAAATATTCAGAGAGAAATAAACCCTAATTCATCTACAATATATGGTTTGGAATTTTGTGGGGAAATTTTGGGTAATGTAGCCTTGGAAGCAACCGAGAGAAAAAGAATTGATTTGACAAGCCAGTCTAATCAAATGTACTTTTGGAAGCTAGCCGGGGGATGGGGGGAAAGGAAAGACAGGGTGAGTGGGTTTGGTCTAATTTAGAGTAGGTTTGGAACCTAAATGTAATTTTAAAGCTAGGTAGGACTAAAACCCAATAAAGACTAATGTACTTTTGGAAGCTAGCCGGGGGATGGGGGGAAAGGAAAGACAGGGTGGGTGGGTTTGGTCTAATTTAGAGTAGGTTTGGAACCTAAATGTAATTTTAAAGCTAGGTGGGACTAAAACCCAATAAAGACTACCATTTAGCACCTATTTGTAAGGACACCATAAATATATATATAGATGTTGTTTGTTTGCTATGTAACCGCCTTAGTCATTGGTCTAACTAGGCCCACCACTTTCATTCCAAATAGGATTCGACTATATACCCCTCCAATATAGATAGATACACCCAATTTTATATTAAAATACCAATTATAGCCTCTCACAAAATCCTAGTATTTTTTTCTTCTCTATACCTATTTTCCATCTCTTTCACTCTGCATTTTCTCGGACCATTCCTCCACCGCCTCCACCCAAGCGCCGTTTCCACCACGGACCATCTCTCCGGCGCTTCTGCTGAGAAGATTTTAAATGTTCAGCCCGTGCAGAAAAATAAGATCCCACACCGCCACCCATCCCGTCCACCACCGTTCCATCAATTTTCAGTGTTTATATGTTTTGTTGCCTTTTGTTTAATTTTTTTCTCTTGTTTTCTATTTTTTCTCCCTTCAATTCTTTCTCTTTTTTTTTTTTTCTTTTAATCTCCTCAACTTTCAAGATTGAATATTATGAAGCAATGTGGTCGTTTTGTTCCAATTCCTCTCAATTTGTTTTCAATTCCAGTAAATTTCAGTTTTATTAAATTAATAATAGCAAGATTCTGTTGGAAAAATTGAAATTTTACTATTTGCCAAAAGAAATTTAAATGAAAAATTGAGATGATAGGCAAGTTTTGGTTGTAGCAGCAATTGTGCCAATGGTCCGCGACATGGATGATGGGCAGCTTCGGAAGAAAAAGAGATAAAGATAAATAAAAGTAAAGGGTATTTTGGTCTGAATAAAAATTTCGGAAGTGTATCTATGAAACTTGGAGGGTATTTAGCCTAGCCCTTCCAAATATAAGAATTTCCGTACACGAGATCTCTTAAATGGGCCTGCTCCTTGTTTAATTTCATTACTATTTCCTTGGCCCAAATTCGCGAGTGTCCTCGTACTGTTGCGCGTCAATTTTGTTTCATTTATATCTTGAGCTCCCGAACTCCGATTGACTCGATTCTTTTTTTGTTGCGATCCTAATTTCGAGAAGCTTCACATGATTCAAATCTCATCTCCACTACTCATCTGTATCAGTCTCAATAATTTTTCTCCTCCAACTCAAAATATTCCAAAGTACCCTGAAATTCATAGAAAAATATAAAATCAATGCATTAAGACCATAATAGCATAAGTTGAATAACTACGAGTAAAATATAAAATTATTGTTATTAAACAATCAATTAAAGCACACAATTTACTCAATAATTACGACTTATCAGAAAGATATGTCTAAGGTAATAATATAACTTAAGAGGGAATGCTAGACTTAGGTCGGAGGAACAATCATCGACTACACTTCCAATCAAGGTTCAAGTTTTAGTGAAATGTGAGTATCACTTTATAATTTGTTATGAATTTATTAATATAAGCTCATGACAATGCAAGAAATTTTGTATTAAGTATAGTCTTCATTTTTAAGTATGATGTCTAGATTCTGATGAAAAGATAAGTGTCATAAATAATAGAAGTAATGCATATTATAAAGCAGTAATTTGACAAAAATAACGAATTATTCACTCATTTGACCACCCAAAGAGGGAAAATTGAGAGTTTTTGTCTTAAGTGAGAGGAAGAGTTAGGGAAATTAAATAAATAAATTAATGTTTTATATTAGCAATGTTATACACATCAATTATCATTTTTTTTAAAAATATTTGATTTTTTAAACAGTGGTAGTAATTTGTACACATACTGATGGTCTCGTTTTCGAAGGGCAAAATGGGAATTCAAGAGCAAAAAGTTTTTTTTTTTTAAACCAAACATTTCCTCCGAGAATTCAGCAAGAGTTAAGAGTTCTCAAGTCACTGCTCTGCTCAGAGGCTGAGCTACCAAGTCAGTGTGAGCTTGGAGGCTCATGCTCTGAACAGGACAGTGACTCGAGAGATTACACTTCAAGTCACTGCTCTGCTTAGAGGCTGAGCTACCAAGTCAGTGAAGGCTTGGAGGTTCATGCTCTAAGCAAGTCAGTGACTCGAGATACTGAACTCTCGAGTGCGTTGCCTGAGTTGGTCAGTGAGAGGATTCTCCCTGACCTGAATATTTAACCAAAGTTTCCTTTTTAAGCAATGCTCTCAGTGAGCAGATTTTCACAATACTTTAGTAAATACTTTTAGAGAAACGAACGCTCAGTGTAACGTGGTTCAGAGACTCATGCCCTTACATCCACGGCCTGATTTAACAGGAAATCCACTAACTGAGATTCTTGTTTTTAACGTGCCAAGGTACACTTACAACTGGACTCACGCCACTCCCTGGGCTGCCCCTCCTTACTAACTCACTGACTGACTTACTCCCAACAAGCCTAACAAAAGGGTTTTGGTTTCGGTTTGGTTTCTCCAACTAGGTGATGTTTTCCTTTACCATGTGTTAGCCTTAAAGCTAAGATTAGGAAAATCTCTCTAAGCTATGAGTTACAAGCTTGACACTCAATGAATATAATTGAACACCTAATGATCAGTGTCGTGGGTGTGAAACACTTCCTTATGACTCCCTAACAACTCACACACCCTCACAACTTGTAGGTGTTTGTTTTTCTTTTTACACACAACACAACACACATGAATACGCAGCTATGAGCTTGTATTTATAGTGTGGATTCAAATGTAATCGTTGGATGAAATTACATTTGAATCCATACAATTAATGGTCTCAACCACTTTTCTTGAAATGCGGCCTTGTTAGTGTCAGAGTTGCTGTCTTGTGCTGATTGGTCCACGTGGGCTGGATCCAACGGATCTTTGACTCAGTGGGTTGACCAAGACCCACTGACTTTAGGTAGCTTCCTCCTTCACTGACGGATGATCTTCAGTGGACTGAACGTCTTCAGTGTAGTTGTCCTTCAGAGACTGTTTGAAGATCACTCCAAGAAGTTTGTCATAAGGCTGAATGACAAACTTCCCTGACCACAGTAGCCTGACTCCTTCAGGGCCTACTTGGTGTAGCACTGATCCTCTTGATCATGCTCTTCACTGAGTGGTCCACCTGACCTAGCTTAGATCAGCCCGGTTTACACTCAGTGGGACATCCTTCAGGCTTCTCTTCTGGTTCAGGTCTCTGGCATGGCTTCAGTCAGTTCTTCTTGGTATCATCTTGATATTCTCAGGCTGTGTTGCTGAGTTCCCCCTTGCTGAGTTCCCCCTCAACTGAACAACCTATTCTACTGAAAGCTAACCTAGCCTGACCTGAAACAAAAGATACAATCCTGACTGATTTCAAAACTATTACATGTTGTTTTGGAAAATCATCACAATTAAATCATATCCCAACACATACATAGAGTGATAGTATGTACATATAAAATTGGTATTGGAAAAATTGAGTTTATGTAAACTCGAGTTTACACAAATGCATAAAGTCTTCATTTGCTTAATAGAAGAAGCACAACATTCCCACTAATCACTTTCGTTCAACGACAATTAAAGACGTAAAATTGAAGTGTTGATTCACATAATTATCATCTATTTAATCAAATACACATAAATAAACTCACACGAAAACATATAAACACAAAATATGTACATATTTAAATATATCAAGAAATGGACCACTATTTTTTTTTTTTTTTTGCATATTTTTATCAAACATACGGGATTTTATGCATTTAATGAAACATACAGGGGTTTTGTATATATATTTATGAATGGCTAGTCTTGTATGCACCAGGTGCACCGTGCAATTAAAGTGCATTTTTTTAAAAATCATCTCTACCGTCATTGAAAAATTACCTTGTTTGTATTGAAAAATTAATTTAATAAAGGGTTACTTTTCAATAAAAAAAAGATAACTTTTTATTGATAATAGAAGTAACTTTTCAATACAAATAAAGATAACTTTTCATTGATAATAGAAGTAAATTTTCAAAAATACACTTGAATTGCACGGTGCACTTGATGCATAAGAGACTTACTTCTCTAAGTTTGTTCTAGCTAATTTAACATATTTAAAATTTTCTACATTCTTTGTACTACATAAAGTATTTTAACCTTTTGCAATATATTGGAAAATAAAAATCATAATTTGAAAATTACAAACATGTTCAAAACCAATGCAAAAATTACATTCATCATATTAAAGTCAGCACAAAGCTTTTCATCTTTCCAGTATTCTGCATCGACCTTCTCAATCTTTAAAATCCAAAGATCCATCAAATCTTTACTCAACCTTCTTGTTGAATTCCCCACTTTCTGTTGCGCCTATTCTTTGTACACATTATCCTTTTCGTGTAGTTTTTTTTTATGTTTATCATCATGTCAATAATTATTGTAGTTTGGGATCATTAAGATGGCTTTACAGCCATCTGGTGATGTTGAGGCATTCTTCGTCCAAAAATATGAGAAAATCCGAGCACAAAATATCTGAACCTTCTATTATTCCACCACTACCATCTTCAAGATCCTGTTTCTCAATAACCGAAGCACTAACCTCCTCCCGTATAGTGGCCACAAGATTAGGGACATTGTGTCTTAACTGAGACACTAATAAAAGAATGCACGACATTTTCACTAATCACTTCGTCAAAGAGAATTAATGAGGTAAAATTGAAGCTTTGATTCACATAGTTGTTATCTATTAAAACAAATACACACATATAAAATCACTCGAAAACATATAAATACAAAATAAGTAAATATTAAATATATCAAGAAGTGAATGGTGGAAATTTTGTGCATATTTTTATCCAACCGGGGGGGTATGCATTTAATGAAACATAAAGAGAGTTTTTTTGCATATTTTTATCAATCACAAGGAGTTTTATGCATTTAATGAAATATATCGGAGTTTTGTATATATCTTTATGAAGGGCTAGTCTTATATACATCAAGTCCACCGTACAATTCAAATACATTTTCGAAAAGTTATTTCTACTATTATTGAAAGGTTACATGAATTTCTATTGAAAAATTAATTTAATAAAGAATAATTTTTCAGTTCAAATTACCAAAGATAACTTTATAGTGATAATATGAATAACTTTTCAAAAATATACTTGAATTGCACGGCACAGCTAGTGCACAAAAAACTTACTCCTTTATTAAACATATCCAAACACTAGTAGAAATATTTCAATGGCCACCTTTTAAATTTGATCTTAACTAATTTAACATATTTAAAAAATTCTATATTTTGTGTACTACTTTAAGCGTTTTTAAGCTTCAGTTATATGGAGAAATATTAAACATAATTTGGAAAACACAAACATGTTCAAAACCAAAGCAAAAATTACATTCATCATATTGAAGTTGGAGTACTAAAAACCTGAACTAGGAACTATGGCCAAAAACCTTGATGCCCTGTTGAATCTCACTGTGGCAATAAGGGCAACGGTCACCCACAATGTTGTAGTTCCCTTCGTAACAACACACACATAGCACTTGGTGGGTGCACGGCAACAACACTAAGCACACATTATTATCAAAGCAACATATGCACTTCCTATAACTAGAGGAGGATGTCTCTTGATCTTTGTCGTATAAGAAATCGTCATCCTCCAGTGGTAAGTTGGACGATTGATGAGATAGGCGGCGATGAGACAACTCGTCCTCAAGCCTCAAATGCTCGTCCCTTTTCATTTGGCTTTTTATATCGAGCGCTTCGTGCAGTTTCATTAACTGTGCTCGTGAGCAGGCCTTTTGCATTGTTGCCTTTCTTGCTTCTTCAGCCAAAAGGGCAAGCATGTTCTCTTTTTCCACTATTTCATGCCTCCATATACCTTATAGTGCAAATAACAGTAATAAATCGATAGTTAATATATAATCAAACTTCAAGCATACAAGTAATTCATAAAGTTTTCACATTTCAATATAGAATTTAATAAATAATATCAAATCATATCAATCATGTGTGCAGGTTAGAACAAACTGGTTAATTTTGTCAAGCACCCTTCAGTATGTATTATATTTATAAAACAACACAATTGGCCTCCTAATACATAAGAAGAGCATTTTGTATTCGCTAATTAAAATTAATTATAGAATCAATTTGAAAACAACATAGATAAAGTGATCAAGCACTTTGCGTGCAAAGAATGCACAACCATCTCAATTTACTGCACTTGTAAAAAACACAAAACCATGTAATAAAGTGAACAAGCACTTCACCTTGGGCAACCCAAGGATTTCTTTTTCCTTTTTATCCATTTAAAAGATAAATAACAATTTTTTTTTTACCAAAAAAGATAAATAACAATTAAAATGATGTTTATTTTGTTACATCATTCTCCCATCCCCTCTACCCCACACTGGTTAACTTTTAGATGAGTTGATCACTCAAGAGGTAACAAAGCTTTTTTTTTTTTTTGTAGTTGGGAGATGAAATGACTGTGTATAGATTGGTGAGCGTATGAATGTGAGATGAAGCATGTTTATTGGAGGAGTATATATTATGTAAACTTAGGTTCATGTGAATTTTATTAGGAACTATATAATGAATTAATTTTACAACCCTTTAAAATTTTGGACTTTTAGATGAGGTGAAATTCTCTCTTGTCAATGGAGCTAAAAGTCTCACATCCAGACAAAGATCCTGAGTTCGATTCTTGTTGAGAGCAATTTCATCCATATTAAATTGTTCACTCATTTGGCCTCCCCAAAGAAAGAAATTGAGAGTTCGTGCCTTAAGTGAGAAAAGAGTGGTAGGAAAATTAAATAAATAAATTAATTAATGTTATATATAAATACTATCACTGTTATACATTTCAGTTATCATTGTTTAAGAAATGTTTGATTTTTAAATATTGATAGTAATTTGTACATATACATAGAGTTATAGTATGTACATATAACATTGTATTTGAAAAAATCGAGTTCACGTGAACTCGAGTTTACATAAATGCATAAAATCTTCATATGTTTAATAAAAGAAGCACAACATTCCCACTAATCACTTTCGTTCAAAGAGAATTAAAGATGTAAAATTGAAGCATTGATTCACATAATTATCGTCTATTTAAACAAATACACATAAATAAACTCAAACGAAAACATACAAACACAAAATACGTACATATTAAATATATAATGAAATGGACGGTGAATTTTTTTCTTTTTGCATATTTTTATCCAACATAGGGGGTTTTATGCATTTAATGAAACATAAAGAGAGTTTATATGCATTTTTTTTAATCAAATACAATGAGTTTTATGCATTTAATAAAACATACAGGAGTTTTGTAAATATCTTTATGAAAGCCTAATCTTGTATGCACCAAGTGCACCGTGTAATTCAAGTGCATTTTTTAAAAATCATCTCTACAGTAATAAAAAGGCTACCTTTGTTTGTATTGAAAAATTAATTTAATAAAGGGTTACTTTTCATTACAGTAATTGAAAAGTTACCTTTGTTTGTATTGAAAAATTAATTTAATAAAGGGTTTATGCATTTAATGAAACATAAAGAGAGTTTATATGCCTTTTTTTTATTATCAAATACAATGAGTTTTATGCATTTAATGAAACATACAGGAGTTTTGTAAATATCTTTATGAAAGCCTGATCTTGTATGCACCAGGTGCACCGTGCAATTCAAGTGCATTTTTTCATCCCTACAGTAATTGAAAAGTTACCTTTCTTTGTATTGAAAAATTAATTTAATAAAGGTTTATTTTTCATTACAAACAAATATAGTTTTTCATTGATAATAGAAGTAACTTTTCAGATGAAAACAAAATTAATTTTTCATTGATAATAGAAGTAACTTTTTAGTACAAATAAAGATAACTTTTCATTCCCGTCATTCCAAAAAAAAAAAAAGATAACTTTTCATTGATAATGAAAGTAACTTTTAAAAAATCATTAAGTTGCACGTTGCACTGGGTGCAAGTCCTTTATTTAACATACCCAATCTCTCAAAAGTATTTCAATGACCACCTTTAAGTTTGTTTCAACTAATTTAACATGTTTAAAGTTTTCTATTGAGAAATAATAATCATAATTTGAAAATTATGAACATGTTCAAAACCAATACAAAAATTACATTCATCATATTGAAGTTACAGTACTAAAAATCAGAACTAGGAACTATGGCCAAAAACCTTGATGCCTTGTTGAATCTCAACATGGCAATACGGGCAATGACAACGTGCACACAACACTTGGTGGGTGCAAGGCAACAACACTACGCACACTTCATTGTCGAAGCAAAATATGCATTTCCTATAACTAGAGGAGGAGGATGTCACCTGACCTTCATCAAATAAGAAACCGTCACCCTCCAATGACATGTTGGACGATTGATGAGATAGGCGGAGACGAGACAAGTCATCCTCAAGCTTCAGATTCTCGTCCCTTTTCAGTTGGCTCTTTATACGGAGTTCTTCGCGAAGTTTTATTAACTGCGCTTGTGAGCAAGCCTTTTGCATAGTTGTCTTTCTTACTTCTTCAGCCAAAAGAGCAAGCATGTTCTCTTTTTGCACTATTTCATGCCTCCATTTACCCTGTATTGCAAATAAGAGTAATAAATCTATAACTAATATATAATCAAACTTCAAGCATACAAGTCATTCGCAAAGTTTTCACATTTTTATATAGGATTTAATAGAAAAATATCAAATCAAATCAATCATGTGTGCAAGTTAGAACAAACCGGTTAGTTTTGTCAAGCACCCCTCAATATATAGCATACTTCTAATCACATTTATAAAACAACACAGTTGGCCCCCTACTACATAAGTAAAGCATTGCGTATTTGCTAATTTAAATTGATTACAGAATCAATTTGGAAGCAGCACAGATAAAGTGATCAAGTATTTTGCGTGCAAAGAACGCAGACCATGTCAATTAGTGCACTTCACGTGCAAAAAGCACAAAACCATGTAGTAAAGTGAAAAAGCACTTCACCTTGGGCAGCCCAAGCATTCAACACAAAATTTCATTCAGGTTGAGTGTTATCATAGTATGCCATAAATTACATGAGAGAAGGGAAGGGCCAGCAAGCATTTTAACAACAAATCAAGGGACACTCTAAGCTGCCTAATTACCTCGCCTAATTTGGTTTTTTAATAATCAGTGTGCATTCTGCAAAAATATGGTTCTCATGTAGTGGAGCTCAAAGAAAAGGTACAAGTGATGAAAAGTTAACTTTTTCACGCAAATAAATTTCTTAATAAGGTAGGTATCAGCACAATTAATAGGAAAGAGTGGAAATTTTGGAAAGTATATTACAGGAAATAACGGAAATGGACGAGGGGCGAAAAAAAACTTTGATGTAGTAATCAGCTTAAGAAAAATATGGTTACTAGATTCAGTTCAAGAAAATGACGCACCTTAGATTCCTCGATTTCCTTCTCAGCTTGAGAATCCTCCAGTTGTAGCTGCAGCCCCCTCTGCATCTCTACATCACACTCTGCTTTAAAATTTAAAGTCTGCTTTTCAATGTTGGAAACTTTTTTCTTATATTTCCTTTCTTTATTCAGAACTTCTTTCAAATCGCCTTCGTACTCAGATGCACTCATCTTGAGTGCTTCAATTTCTGCCCTATATTTGGCATTGTTAATCTCCAGATTACTAACTCTTTCTTCCATAAACATTAGCTCGCAATGCACACTTCTCACAGAAAATTCCACCTCCCTGAGCATCAGCCTGCTCGACTGTTCAGCACGGAACTTCTCATCTTTCCAGTATTCTGCATCGACCTTCTCAATCTTTAAAATCCTAAGATCAAGCAAATCTTTACTCAACCTTCTTGCTGAATCCCTCACTTTCCGCTGCGCCCATTCTTTGTTCACATTAACCTTCTCCTGTAGGTTTTTTATGCTTATCATCATGTCAATAATTATTGCAGATTCTGGATCATCAGGATGGCTTTCCAGCCATCTGGTGATGTTGAGGCATTCTTCATCCAAGAATGTGAGAAAATTCGAGCACAAAATATCCGAACCTTCTGTTATTCCACCAATACCATCTTCAAGATCCTGTTTCCCAATAACCGAAGAACGAACCTCCTCCCGCATAGTGGCCACAAGATTAGGGACATTCTGTCTTAACTGAGACACTAATGCAGGTCTGCAATTGATTCTTTCCAAAACCCTGACATTCTTTGGCGGCCATGTGATATCCAATACAGAGGGAACTTTCTCAGCAGCGGAAGATGAATCAGGGGCACTAGCGTCTCGCACACGAGCCAAAAAACTACGCAGACTAAAAGAAGGAAAACAGCCCCAGCTCCTGACTAAAAGAAGCCACATGGCATCAGCCCTTCGCAGTTTCAAGAGTGGTTCAGCATGCAATACCAACCCAACCAGAGTTTCTAGCATGGTCTCATATAACCCGCTTCTGTCCTTTAAAGTTTCTCCTTTTGCCAACACTTCTTTTTGTTCAATAAAAGTAACTGAAGTTGTCCAGATATGGTTCATTAGTTGATCTAGCGGACCATGAAAATAACTACCATTTAAGAATGCTCTTTCTATGTCTTCCAAGCCATGCCCTCTTGACAACAACCAATTTTTAGCTTTAGCGTATGCATCTTCAAGCCTTAAATAAATAAGCTGCTCCAGTTCACTTTCTGTATATGCCCGTGGCGTAGGATTCTCTCCGTTTGAAGTTCCCATTTAATGAACTTTGTTTGAAACTTGTGACTGATCATCAACCTTAGGATCACATATTTCAGGCTTCTTTTGGTACGTCTTTGAATTATATTTTCCTTTTCCCTTGGAGTTCTTACCTCCTCTCGAACCAGCCATGGCTACAAGATGAAATGGAAAAAACTGATCATTAGAATAAGAACCCTCTTGATAGAAGAGTAAAACATTATAGACATATAGAAGCTTCAATGAACAATATAAATGGAAAACGTAAGATGCATATAGAACTGCTCAACATGCACCATCGTTTTCTTTTTAATTGCAGTACTTAGAAATATAACCCTAATTTCTTTACTAATGAAAACAATAATTGAATTTAGTGTAGGAGAAACCCCTTTAAAATGGTAGAACACGTTAGCAATTACCATTAATCACGATCATGAATCACTGAAGCCCAAGTAGGTTTTACTGAAGATGCATCATTACCATTAATCACGATCATGGGAACCAATATACAAATTTCTTCAGTGAAAATTACAAGTGAATTTTAAAATTATCAAGAAGTATGTACCAAGTACAGTATGCTACTACCCCTATGGCTATGTGTGTCAAATTCCCCAACCTCCTCTAATGCATTCTTTTTATTGCTAGATTTTTTTAAAGTCACAGCTTTCACATGTAAAACACCTTCTGGAAAATCTAATCCGCAAATAACCTTCCTCGAGGACAAATTTGCTCAAACTTAGAAGTTGAAAGGAAAAGGATATAGCTGCTGAAACAGTATTATCTATACATGTTAAATATTTACTCATACGAGACTATAAGATATTTAAAATTCCAAAAAAAACACAATCTTAAGCCTTAACTTCAGAGAACACCCATTCACAGGCATATCAATATCATGCTTATATTTTTGAGCTGAGAAAAAGCAGTTTGTTTTAATAGTAATTTAATTAACAAACTGAGAAAGAATACGAAATTGATAATTAAGAAGATCTAAATCTCTTTCATGTGAAACAACCTTGCCCCAAAACGTATTATCAAATTATTCTTTCAATGTAATTATAACAGCAAACAAGTAGATATCAACTAGATAATTGATTACCTGAAATATTTGAGGCAAAAACAAGAATAAGGTAATTTGATATATTTTCTGAAGAAGACTACAATAAATAGTAAACTCTATTAACTGTTACTTATATAATTGGTTACCATAGCCAAAAACCAGGGATGGAACAACTAAACAAACATAGGTTGATTTTCAGCTGCACATACTTGATGCGAAAAATAAATTCTGAATGTAACAGCTATATCATAGAAATCAAAGTTCATATAAAAAATTAATTCCTACTCAATTCTCAAAGCTTCACAGCTACAAATCTCCAAATAGATCGGCTGATGCGTCCACAGACTGACACGAGTAGCGTAACTGATGAATCTACAAAGCTTCCCGCAGTAGAATTTTTTTTCTTATCAATGGCTGATGGTCTAAACCCTAGACTCTGATCGAGAAGATATGAACAACAGATGACAAAGGCTTTTCAAATTTATGCAGAAAAGGCAAGGTCCTGACAAATTAAATATGATGGTACAGCTGGCATCATGGCTTATATGCTGTATCAAAAAGGCCTCGAGATTTATACGTTGCAATGGTTTATAGTGAATCCAGTAAAATAGATAATCGAGTGGAAATTCAAATTTGAAAAGGAAAAAATTAAAATTAGCATCCATATTAAAAGGTATGAGGAAATAAAAACAAAAATCAATTTTCCAAAATATTTTCTTATTCAATTGCCACCTTTTCCACAGGCCCAAAATAGAATATTAATGAATGATAATGTCTACAACAATTGGGACCAAGATTTTGCAGTGAATGTAATAGCTCTGCAAATTAAATAACATTTATTATTCTATGCTCAAAAACTTATTAAGGTAAAATCCACAGATAGAATGATGTAATTACTTACTTAGCAAATGTCACATCTTATATAAGGACATTTTTTCCCCAAAAATCCTAATGCAGACTCAGGGATATCCTATTAAATATTCAGACACAAATTTATTTTCTAGTTCAATAATTGATTTTTGGAATTCATGAACACTGATATCTCAAGACAAATAATTGCATCCATCAATCTGGACAACGTCTAAAAAATTTGAATGTTTTCTTTATCCGATAAATACTAGGTAGGACAATTAATGTTTCTATCCTTGACAGTAAACATATTCAAATTATGCATGAGAATAGGTGCATTGATTTCTCAGGTAGTACAGGGTCTGCAATCGAATAAGAGATGATACCACAAAGTTTCTACGGCACCTGCAGCACAACATCATTTCCATTCCATTAGTTTTCATTCTTCTACTTTAGTTTGAGACTTCATGCTCGACATTCTTCAGCCATCAATATCTGAGAAACAAAAAAGTACAAGGGATGAGAGATCCTTACAAGAAAACTACGAATACTACAAAACATATCTGACACATTTGAAAACTTCACAAATTTCAAATGAGTGGTGATCTTCATACAACCCCTCTGACAAAAAAGTGATCATCCTTTTTATCCATAATATCAGATGCTCCTTTCGGGATCCAAAATAAGGACCAATGCTAACCTGCCACCTCTTGATAAAAATGTAACTGGAAGAATATTTTAGCTACGAATACAAGCTAGGATCTAAGTGAACAAGCTTTTAAATACAAATACAAGCTAGGATCTAGGTCAGCAATATGGACCTGCCATCTATAGTTATGATGAGATGATAGTCGGGGAGCTGACTCCTTACAGTTTCCAAAATACTTTTTATAGTAGAATAGTAGATGGAGTACTTGGTAAGCAAGAAATACATTTCGTTTGATTGCGGGGTAAGAAATAAGAGTTAGCATTCGAAAACAATTTGCAAGATTTGTTAATTTCTAAAAAAGGAATGGTATACAAACTCTCACGTAGATTCTGTATGGCTATATTTCATGTGGATCGTGTATTGACATGCAAGCATCTATTATATCAACTTGAAAAAAGACGGGTTTAATTTGATCACTTTGTGTACTCTGATAGACAAGCTAATTCACTATCTTGTTTCCAGCTTGGTCGTTAATTTTAAAAAATTGGTCATAAATGGTAAGGAAAATCCATAATCAGGTGTTGCCTAGTCCACAAAATTCTCTAACATTAAAGTTTGCATCATTTTCAGTCCACGACTTTGAAATAACAAGCATCAGCTTATTATTGAACCTCATGCATTTAATATACACATAGTTAAAGCTACGAACAAACACACATCGTTAAGGTAGGATTTGCATTGCTGAAACCCTTGGGCATACATGAAAAACAAAACGTATAAAATCCGTTAATGTGCTAAAGTTTTATGTTAATTAGAAAGATCACACATCGACACTGAACTAACGTAGGCATCAATGCCTCTAGGATTGAACGATTTTATCTTAAATCCTGATAAAACTCTTCATATGCGACACCGCAATATCTTAGTTATAATTTGTTATATTCAAGTCTACCATTCCCACCCGTAGCAGACCACTTGGCCAGTGACCATAAGAGAAACTAACGGAGATAAACATGATTATTAGTTTGCATTTCATTCTCATCAAAAGAAATTAAACTACAACCAGGCTTTTAAATTTTCACCAGTTGACTTATTCTTGCCCTTACTTCATCATCCGAATCGGATACTGAGTTAATTATAAGATTCTATCCCAAGACGTACTTGTGTTTCCTCCATTGCCATCAGCACAAGGACGTATAATGGAAAAGCATACGAAAATGCATAAACTGTAGGTTTGTATTTCGAAGCTGCTGATATTAACAAAGTTAGCTGGACATTCCTTGTGGAAATAAAGTGAGTTGGATAGATATCATACTCACTATAGATTTTATTAAAATGAAGACCCAGGTTACCTTTTATGTAGTAACTCTTCTTTCAATACCTAGAAGTATCCACACCAAAGTCTAAACAAGAAAGAACTGGAAATCATACTGGAAAATTCTCTAAACACATAGCAAATATCCTTGTACATTTTAATTGAACATAAAACAAACTCCATATTCAAGCTACAAAAGATAAATACAAAGAAAAATGAAAAGAAAGATGACCTTGTTTCACCAATTTTCGTTCCCCATCCCCAATATGCTCCTGACAATTCTCCATACCAAATTCTCCACAACGCCATTTCCCTTTGAAAATATTATCATAAATCAGCAAAATAACTTTGTGACTAGCATCAAATTATCTAAGACAAGGCAAAGAGCTATGTGACTAAATAGGATTATATTTTAGAGCAATCGTGTGAAATTGGATCCAGCGAAAGAACAATATAGAATGATAAAATGTGCAAAATCCATTTTGAGTCATCGTAATTCAAAAATGAGCGTGAAAACAGAGCTAATTTAGTTTGTAGAAATTACAGAAAGAGAGCAATATTTCACCTCAACCTTCGTAAATTTTAGACTTACATCTCATGGGTGCAGGAACAACCCGTAGTATTGTGCAAGCAAATGTAAAAATTGAACAGCATATTTGCAGGCCAGACCGAAATGGCGTTCCATAAGGGTTTGTTAGCATCACATGAAAATGCAATTTTCCGACTGAAAAAGATATCGACGATGGATCAAATTCGATAAAACTCGTCATACTGAAAGAGAGAGAAAATCTGTCCACCAGAGAATTGGATTGGGAAGTGTTCAGGATAAAGACTTAACTAAAAATTGTATGCTGTCACTTGCTTTATTTCTAGTTTCATTTACAATCTAAAATAAGAATTATTTCATGAATTTAATTCTCACAATATTCAGATACTAGTGCTTAGATCTGCAAATATCATGAGATAATAAGTAATAGAAGAATGTGGTGCTGCATTTACTTTAAAGCAGTGTTTACTTGGGGAGATAAACCCCTTTAACATTTTTAGCAGGAGTTTATTTATTGTTTACTTTGGGAGATATCATTTTCGGGTTAACCGGCCGCCTCGGACTAAACCCCTAGTATTTGGCAAATATAAACCACCGGGTGATGGGCAGTTATTTTAAACCAGAATACTGTTCATCTTTGGAAATGACCAACTTGCCCTTTTATTCACCAGGTAATTACATTGGGCTAAGCAAAAAGACAAAATATGGAACACAGAATTAGCGAACACCTTAGTTCAATTGAAGCGGCGCTGAGAGCCTGAGACAGAAGAATCAACGGGATATTGATTTTTCTGGTGATGCTTTTCCCCCTTGATTTCGATTCATGTTACGTCTGATTCTGATTTGAATAACCCGTTGATAGGGCTGAAAAACGAAGACCTCCATGATTGTGCCGAGACGGAAGAATGTATCGACGATTCTGTTATTTAAGGTATGGGTCTTCGTTGTCTTATCTATTTTGGGGGTTTCGATTCATTTTACAAACTCCTTTGATTCAAATGAACCATTCTTACAACGGTTTCACAGTTACATGTGGGAATCATAGTTGTATTCGATGCCCAAACTCCTCTGATATCTGGAAAATTGATCCCCAAAATTGATGCACAAATTGTATTCAAAAGTAGATGCTGAAACTATGAATTCCAAAATTGTTGTCCAAGCTGAAAAATGCAAAAAATACAGAGACTACCATATATACGACATAAAATTAAAAGGAACAATAGACGACGGAGATGAATTCAGATATAGTGGTAGTAGACGGTGCACTTCCATGGTGTGAGATGATGTTTCACAGATCTACTGCATAAGCAATGCCTTTTGCCTACAATTTCTTATGAAGTGAAGCTTTCAAAATTTATGCTATGAAAAACGAAAAGCCAAATGCTGAGTTGCTAACTTTTTTTGTTCAAAGGTATGTTATGGGTATATTAGTAATTTTTTGCTGTTATCCAAACTACAAACTAAAAAAGTAAATAACAATATAAATGTTAACCCTTTCAGAGTTCAAATAAAGTAAACACTTGATAACATGAGTTAACTTTAATGTCTCTCAAGTTAACTTGCCATAAACTATCATCTCCTACAAAGTAAACACACAAAAAGTTTGGATGTATGATATATAATATTTACAGAAAATTATTTTGAGTTCACTCTACATTTAATTTAACTAATTTCATGTTTTATACGTGGAAAATTACCAAATTATCCCTTAAATTTTGTGTCCATTTACATGTGCAAATATTTCTTTGACAGAAGAAGTATTATTATTAAAATTATAAGAGTCAATCTCCAGGTAAATTTGTACTCCCTCCGTCCCAAACTCATTTTCTCATTTACTGTTTGCACGGATTTTAAAAAAAGAGTTGTTTATAGTATTTAAAGTGATAAAATAGATGCTTTTGGTTATTAGTGTATGGAGAATATAATATTAAAAGGTATTGTTACTTTTTTGTCAAAAGTAGATGTAGCAAACAAGTATGGGACGAAACTTTTTGGCAATGTAGTAAACGAGTTTGGAACGAAGAGAGTATCTTTTGGAGAGTGGGTCGCGCTATCGAGACGCGCCAAATTACAATAAATAAATAACCCTCAATTACTCTACTAACTCGTAGTAGTGGCAAGCAAGGGGTCGATCCACAGTGAACATAAAAATCAAAGTTATGCCTTTTGAGATGATTAATGAGACAAACAAATAAGGGGGGGGGGGGGGGGGGGAGTTTGGATTGGTTTTTCTAACACTACTAAAACAATAAATTAAATAAACTAAGCAAATAACACAATATAAATTCAATTAATTAATGGATTCCAATTCGCGGTTCATTCACCACTTCGTCTTGATTATGCTAATCAAACGTATTATTCGCTCAACTTTTCCCACAAATTAATGACCCTCGATAAACAACAAGCTATGTTCACCGGTTTTATCCCTTAATATTATTCTATTGAAACAAGCTCTCCAAAGAACCTTTCTAACCAAACAGTCTAGATACGATCTAAATTTAATTTGGTAGAAGCATTAAACCCTAGGATAAAGGTCAAACAAATTCTCAAACACGCAAGCTCGGTTTGAAAGAATCCGATTTATATCACCCTAGTAAAAATTACTAGTTGCTACCAATTGTCATATAAGCGCAACAATTACGGATTATGACATATGAACTAGCAAACATGCACGAAATAATTAACCTAGGTGAGCAAGCTAAATTAATTACTCAAGCAACTAAACAATAAAAACAGATGATATAAATAATTCGTGTAAAAAGTCTCACGAATAATACAGGGTTCAATTAGCAATCATCAAAACACAAGTTTAGAAATCCCCGAAATTGAAATAAAGCAAAACTAACTAGATATGGTTGCAAGCATCTCCATGGAATTCTTCTTCTTTCATATCACTGATCCCGTCGTGAATATCCAATATGGCGGCTCCACGTATGTGAATATGGCGGCTGCCCCTCTGATTGTATGTTCGTAATATGGCCGAGATATAAATATAGAAATTATTACAAATAGGTTCTATTATAAGTCTTAAATTAAGTATTGGTTCAAAACCTAATAAAAATCACATTTAGGTTCAAAAGAATGGTCTCACCTTACTTTTTCCCCTAGGTCACGTTGGCACACCCTACCCACCTGCTCTCCGCCCTCATTCTCTCCTAGCTCGGTCTCGGTATCCTTTTCGAGATGGTTAACGTCAAATCAGAGCTGGTAATTGTATAATTATATTTCAAATTTCAAATTCATTTTGCAAAATCCATTGCCCACACAAAATATCCGATATTTGAATCGGATTTAGCCTTCTTTTCTCGAATTCAGTCGTTAAGCAATCCAACGGAAGTCTTCCATGCCAATAACAATCAAATGGATGATCAAGTTGTATTTGCTGTAAATTTCAATGGGGGGTATAAATTAACCAGTGTATGTCGAAGGGATTCGTTCACGAGCTTGCAGAATCAGGTTAGGGAAAAATGGGTAGAATTAGATGGAAGTACTTTTTCATTTTCTTGTTCGGTTGGTAGTTTCATAAATTGTGTTTTGGAATGCGATAATGATTTGAGCAATCTTTCAGTTATTTGCACTCAATCATCGTCTAAAATTGTTAAGGCTGAGTTGCGCAATATGGTTCCCATTAAAGTTGCCGACATTTCTATTATGCCCTATAGTGCCCCTGCTCCCGACTCTAATACAATATGTGCAAATTCTCTCCGGAAAGTAGACCCCAATTCTGGAGAAATTGCAGAATTTGGCAGTGTGTTAAACATCCCATGTTATGATGTTTCTCCCCCTTTGGCTAAGACAACATTTTTATCTGACCATTGGGCAGATTTGATGAACGGTGGGGTAGGGGGAGTTTTTACTGGTGGTTGTGATCATTTTAGAAATTCAATTAGGAAGTATTCTGCCAAAATGGAATTTAGGTTTTTGTTCTTGAAGAACACTACTAGGTATATTCATGTTGTGTGTCGGGAGTCAATAAAGGGTGTTTGTGATTGGTATATAAGGGCTAAGTTGTTGAAAGTATCTGGTTATTTTGTTATTTATAAGGCAAATTTGACCCATAGTTGTATTGGCAATGTGATGAAGGACAAAACCAAACGCCTTGGACCGAAAATCTTAGGCGATTTGATGATTGCAGACGTTAAGAGCAATTCAGACATTACGGGTAAGGATGTAGCTTTGACCATTAGGACGAAGTACGGTTTTGAGATGCCTTACTATAAAGCTTGGCGCGCCGTTAAGGTAGCCAAAGATCAGATATATGGTAGTTTCGATGATTCATACGACCATCTAAGATGGTATTGCAAAGCCGTGGAACGCACTAACCCCGGTAGTATTGTTTCTTTTGAGAGCAATTATGACACACACCGTTTCGAACGTGTGTTTTTCGCATTCAAGGCCTGTCTTGATGGCTTCAAAAGTTGTCGACCGATGATCTTCATTGATGGCACATTTCTTAAGGGTCGTGCAAAGGGCACGTTGTTAGCAGCCACTGCTAAAGACGGGAATAACGGTAAAACTCTGTTGGGACATTGTCAGTTTTGATTAAGATCCCAAAGCCCCTGAAAAGATGTTTGCCTTAATCTATCTTTGTCATGCTAGTCTTGATTAGGATTAGTAAGTCATTTTACACTTCACAGGTACTCAGTGAGAGGAGAACTCACTGGAGACAATCAAGACTCAGAGCCTGAAGACGAAGAGCACCATCCTGAACTTATGGCAGTCCTCTAAGCTGGCTGAGTAAGTGTCAGTGATGAAGAGTATGACCCTGAGGTCATCACTAACTCAGTCCTGAAGGGAACAAGATGTCACTGAGTTTATGGGAAGACTTGGAGTAGAGCCAAGCAATGCAAAAGGAATTTCAGCGTCAGGACAAGACCGGTGAGCCCAAGACAAAATGAACTTAATAAGACAAGCCTGAAGCTCAGGAATAAGTTCTGACATTCTCACCAACCTGATGACGTGGACCAATCCTGGAAGGACACGCACGTACGGAACCTGACAAGTTGACTGAATTCAGACTGCATGTTCAACGGGCAAGCATTCAATGTGCATTTAATGCAAATACCAAATCCATGCAAGGACGGCTGCTGCATGAAGATATGTCCGTTTGAAGCCACTCTACATAGATGACTCAAAGGCTATCTCTCCAACGGATAGTTTTTCAAATCACCTATAAATACAGAAGACCTTGAACCCATTCAAGGTTACGGGAAATTACCAAGCCAGAAATTACTCAAACTCTCAAACATTCAAAGCATTCAACCCTTAAGAAGAAGCACTCGAAAATATCTAAATTTCCCATGTGTTTCTTAGCAACCGAGAGTTATTCTATATTCCAAGAGCTAAATAGCATTATCTTAAGCTTAGAGAGATTATCCAATCCTTAGCATAGCTTTGCCTTGTAAGGATAATCTCAACTTAGTTGGAATCCAAACTGAAACCAAAACCCTAAGTTAGGTTTGTTGGGAGTAAGTCAGTTAGTGTGTTAGTAAGTGGAGTTGTATAGATCAGTGAGGATAGCTGGTCTTGGTGCACCTTGGCACGTTAAAAACAAGAATCCCTTGAGTGGATTTCCTGTTAAGTCAGGCCGTGGACGTAGGAGCTTGAGACTCTGAACCACGTTAAACTCCTTGTGTTCTTACTGCTTTGATATTGTGCATACTCGCCATATTACTTGTTCATTCATTGCATTCAGTTTATCAGACCTGAATCAATCAGGCTGATCTTCAAAAGAACACTGCCCTACTAAACACTATTCAAAATTGAGTAAAACAAGTTTTTCAGAAAGCAAACTAAACAAGACTTTAAACTTTCAGGGCTCAAACATTTCCGCACTGAACTTGATCTGATAGTTAGCCAACTGACCCGCACCAAGTGTAGTCAGTAGGTGTGTTATCAGCTCCTAGTTCTTTACCACTCTGAGTAAAGGGGACTTAGTCAGTTTTAAGTTTGAAAAATTGGTATACGTGTATTCCCCCCCCCCATACACGTATTCCTCAGTCTTGTACCGGGACCAACAAGTGGTATCAGAGCAGTGGTTCGAAAGACCACTGACTTTGAATACTAATAGTTTCAGAGGAGAAACTGTTGGTGGTCACTGAATAGATCTGAGTTTGCTTTTCATAAAACTTGCATCATCATGACTTCGAGGAGACTTGAAGCTTCGTTACCTGAATTCTCTATGTCTAACTTTGTCTATTGGAAGTTCAGATTAGAAGCACATCTAGATGCCATCCATGACCAGATGCCGCATGTTCTCAGGGAAGGACCGATCAAAATCACTGTCCCTAACACATCAGAGGGAGAGGATATGATGATCTCGATATTGGTGTACCTATTCCTAAGGAAAGGAAGGATATGACCACTGATGAGATCAAGATGATGGGGCTTGACAACGTCGCCAGAAACATCATCTTGCATACGGTGCCCTTCGAGAAGTCAGCTAGGTTGATGAACTTAAAGACGGCAAATGAGGTTTGGGATGAGCTGACAAGAATGTGTGAGGGATCTGAAAAGATCAAGGAGAACAAGAGAAACATTGCCATTCAGAAATTCGAGGTGTTCGAGATGCTGCCTGACGAAAGCATAGATCAAATGGAGTCTAGATTCATCAAGTTGATGAATGAGTTGGTGATGCTGGACAAGGATGTCCCAAGGAGAGATGTTGCTTCAAAGATCCTGAATGCCCTTCCTGAGAGATGGGACAACAGTGTAATTATGCTTAAGAACACTCAGGATATGAGTAACATAACTTCTGCTTTACTTTTTTCAGAGCTCAAAGCGCTTGAATTCGATCTTAACAAAAGAAAGAAGAAAGTTCAATCAGAAGAGGAAGTGAAGGAGAAAACTCCTGAGAAAAGTGTGGCGTTCAAGGCCAGGTCTGAACCTGTTGAGCCCTCATCAAATTCTTCATCAAAGTCACTGATGGAGATGAGCAGGGAAGAACTCGCTGAGGAGTACAGCCTGATGGCCAGACGATTTGACAAGCTCAATTCCAGGTTTGGTCGTTATAAAAAGTTTTATCAGGACTCACGTGACAGGAAACCTGAAGGAACCCACCAAAGCTCGAGGAGATATGAGGAGCGAAGGAACACTGGCCAGAGGAGAGAATGTGGTGATGAAATGAGATATTCTGAACCAAAACCTGAAAGAAGAGACGAACAGAGACGTACTCGCGATGATAGATATCCAACCAAGGCTGAAAGCTCACCAAGAACCAGGGAACCTAACTCAAGAAGGAACCCTGAACCGAGAAAAGAAAGAGTAAGTGAGCAGGTAGCATGTTACAACTGTAACAAGATTGGTCACTATCAGTACGACTGCCCGGAGCTGAGTGCGAGGGAGAGAGAGGAAATGAGAGCCACTAGGGATCTAAGATCTGCTGATCGGAGAGCGATGGTCGCTGAAGATGCAACAGATTCTGACGGTCCTGCTGAAAGGTCACCTGAACTCTTCTCAGATGACGAGTACGATGATGTCTGTCTGATGGCTAGGGATGAGCCTGAGGTAACATCAAATTTTGTTTGTGCTTCTTACACTGGTCAAATCCTGAGCTTAGCTCAGAGTCAGTTAGAGAAATGAACCTTCAGATCTGCCTTGATCAATTGATGGTTGATTTCTCCAGACTGCAGGAAACTAATGTCTTCTTGGTAGAGGAGAACAAGAAATTGAGTACTGAAGTTCAAAACCTGAATGAACAACTCACTCAGTCTGATCTTAAAGAATCAGCTCAGATTGTGAGACTAACTCAGGAAATTGATATGATCAATGCTGAGCGTCTCCCAAGAGAGAAAATTCTGAAGGAATTGGCTGAGGAAGAGCTGGTCAGGAAGGAAGAACTAAAAGTACTTAAGAGTAAGTTTGATGACCTCTTTACCAGACATGAAATCCTGAAAAAGAGTGAGGACTCTCTCAAGAAAAAGGTTGCAGGAATGAATAAATCCTCAGTGGCAAGAGAGGAAATAAATAGCAGCCAGATACTTGGGAACAAGAAAAAGGGACTTGGATATGTTCCTGAGAAATCCTCACAAGGTCAGTCTCATGTTGCTTCAGGGAGCAACACTGAGAGGGTATTCGTTCAGACAGGCCAGAGTGCACCTAAGGTTGTGCTCCAGGCCCGTCAAACTGATAAGGGCAAGGAAACCGTTGACACAGTCAGGGTTGCTCCTAAGGTAGCTAAGCCAAAACCCAAGGGAAAGACGAAGCAACCTAAGGAAGCCCCTGAGAGCTCAGGTCAGGGAAAACCTCAGCGAAAGCAGAGGAAGACTCAGGCCAAGAGCCCTCAGACTGGTCAGCGAGGGTACCATCATGCTTGGCAATACCAACAGAGAAGGCCAAATATGATGACACCCCCATGGTTTTGGCATCCTGAGGCCTTTAACTGTTTTCCATTCCCTCACTTGCCTAGGGGGAATAGAAATCAGGGTCCTTATCAAGAACAAGGCCCAAGACTTACTGCACCCAGACCTAGGAAGAACAGGAAGGCAGCCCAAAAGGCACCCACTCAGGTTCATGTGAAGCCTAAGTCTAGCACTCATACACCATCTTCCTCTCAGGCAAAGAAGAAGAAAATTGTGTATGTTGATGTTTCAGGGAGACAGATTTACCACTCTGAGGCAATCAGGGTTGTGAAGCAAGTCTGGATTCCGAAGGGTACAGCTAACACGATAGGACCCAACACCCAATGGGTACCTAAAGCCTAATTTGCTTGCAGGCGGTTGTGGATCACAACAAGAGGAGAGGAGACTCAATCAAAGCTGTTTGGTACCTAGACAGTGGTTGCTCAAGGCACATGACTGGAATGAAGAGTCTTCTCCAAGAATATCAAGCGAAAGATGGTCCACAGGTAACCTTTGGTGATAACTCAAAAGGTGTTACTAAAGGTTTTGGTGTTCTAATTATAGGTACAGTCAGAGTGGAAAATGTGTCATTTGTGGAAGGACTGAAGCATAACCTGCTGTCAGTAAGTCAATTCTGTGACAAAGGGTTCAGTGTTGAGTTCTCATCGAATATATGTTCAGTCAAGGATAAATCAACACAGGTGCTTCTATCAGGTATAAGGAAAGGCAATGTTTATCTCGCTGATTGGAGCAGCACTATTCCTAATACTTATCTAGTTGCTAAAAGCTCGGTAGAGCTCAGTTGGTTATGGCATAAAAGATTAAGCCAACTGAACTTCAAGATTCTTAACAAAATTTCTAGACAGTCACTTGTTGATGGTCTACCTAATGAAGTTTTTAGCAAAGATCACGTGTGCAAAGCTTGTCAGGAAGGGAAGCAGGTCAGAGCATCATTCAAAGAGAAAGCTTCTTATTCCACTGACAGGATACATCAGCTCTTGCACATGGATTTGTTTGGCCCCATAACACCTGTGAGTATGAATGGTAGAAAGTATACCCTTGTGGTTATTGATGATTATTCTAGATATACTTGGGTTATTTTCTTGTTAAATAAGAAGGAAACACAGGTGAAGCTTCCAGAGTTGCTCAGAAGACTCAGCAATGAGAAGAATCAGTCCATTACTAAGATCAGATCTGACAAGGGCACTGAATTTATAAATTCATATATTTCTGACTTGTGTAATGAACTTGGTATAGCTCATGAGACTTCTGCAGCTAGAACCCCACAACAGAATGGTGTCGCTGAAAGGAAGAACAGGACACTGAAGGAAGCTGCAAGGACCATGCTGGCTGAGTCAGGATTGCCCAAGAAATTCTGGGCTGAGGCAATCAACACTGCATGTTACACTCAGAACAGATCCATGCTGAACAAACAACATGCTCAGACCCCATATGAGACATGGAACAAAAGAAAACCTCGTATTTCTTATTTTCATGTATTTGGGTGTAAGTGCTTCATCCTCAACAATGGGAAGACCCAATTGAAAGCCTTTGATAGCAAATCTGATGAAGGAATATTCTTAGGATATTCTGAAGTTAGTAAAGCCTTCAGGGTTTACAATTGTAGGATCCTTTTTGTGGAAGAATCACCTCATGTTATCTTTGATGAATCTGCTAATGAGTCTAGGGCAAAGGTGTTGAATCCTGACACTGAGGAGGTCATAAGGAGTGTGACAAGGCTGAGCTTGAAGAATCAACCTGATCCCAAGATCAAAACTGTGCCAATTCCGAGATGGGATGATGATGACGATCAGGATGATGAATCAGGTGCCATTCCTAAGCCCAGCACATCGGGGATTGTTGAGCCTCAGACTGAGGAACAGGCTAAACCTGAGGTAAGCACCGTCTATGAAGATGCTGTCACAGCTGAGACGGTTCCTGAGTCACCTAATCAAGGGGGAATCAATGTCCCTGACATTGAGCTTGTTAATCCCTTTGGTATAGACTCAGGATCATCCCCTTCTGTTCAGTTTCCTGAATTTTATGAGCATGTAGACACTAACATTGCAGGTACTTCAGGAACAACTCCTGGCAAAAGAACATGGTTAGAAGATCATCCCATTGATCAAATCATTGGTGATCCAACTGAGGGAGTCAGGACCAAACGGTTCCATGGTGAGAGTGCATTGTTCTGTTGTTTTCTCTCTGAGCAAGAGCCTCAGAACATTGAAGAAGCTCTCACTGACTCGAACTGGATCATTGCCATGCAAGAGGAGTTGAATCAGTTCACAAGGAATCAGGCTTGGGAACTTGTAGATAGACCTAGGCATCAAGGTGTGATTGGTACCAAGTGGGTCTTTGTTGGGACATTATCAGTTTTGATTAAGATCCCAAAGCCCCTGAAAAGATGATTGCCTTAATATGTCTTTGTCAGGCTAGTCTTGGTTAGGATTAGTACTTAGTCATTTTACACTTCACAGGTACTCAGTGGGAGGAGAACTCACTGGAGACAATCAAGACTCAGAGCCTGAAGACGAAGAGCACCATCCTGAACTTATGGCAGTCCTCTAAGCTGGCTGAGTAAGTGTCAGTGATGAAGAGCCTGACCCTGAGGTCATTACTAACTCAGTCCTGAAGGGAACAGGATGTCACTGAGTTAATGGGAAGACTTGGAGTAGAGCCAAGCAATGCAAAAGGAATTTCAGCGTCAGAACAAGACTGGTGGGCTCAAGACAAAATGAACTTAATAAGACAAGCCTGAAGCTCAGGAATAAGTTATGACATTCTCACCAACCTGATGACGTGGACCAATCCGAGAAGGACACGCACGTACGGAACCTGACATGAAGACTGAATTCAGACTGCATATTCAACAGGCAAGCATTTAATGTGCATTTAATGCAAATACCAAATCCATGCAAGGGCGGCTGCTGCATGAAGATATGTCCGTTCGAAGCCACTCTACATAGATGACTAGAAGGCTACTCTACATAGATGACCAGAGGAGAGAACGTGGTGATGAAAGGAGATATTCTGAACCAAAACCTGAAAGAAGAGACGAACAGAGACGTACTCGCGATGATAGATACCCAACAAAGACTGAAAGCTCACCAAGAACCAGGGAACCTGACTCAAGGAGGAACCCTGAACCGAGAAAAGAAAGAGTGAGTGAGCAGGTAGCATGTTACAACTGTAACAAGATTGGTCACTATCAGTACGACTGCCCGGAGCTGAGTGCGAGAGAGAGAGAGGAAAGGAGAGCCACTAGGGATCTAAGATCTGTTGATCGGAGAGCGATGGTCGCTGAAGATGCAACAGATTCTGACGGTCCTGCTGAAAGGTCACCTGAACTCTTCTCAGATGACGAGTACGATGATGTCTGTCTGATGGCTAGGGATGAGCCTGAGGTAACATCAAATTATGTTTGTGCTTCTTACACTGGTCAAAATCCTGAGCTTAGCTCAGAGTCAGTTAGAGAAATGAACCTTCAGATCTGTCTTGATCAATTGATGGTTGATTTCTCCAGACTGCAGGAAACTAATGTCTTCTTGGTAGAGGAGAACAAGAAATTGAGTACTGATGTTCAAAACCTGAATGAACAACTTACTCAGTCTGATCTTAAAGAATCAGCTCAAATTGTGAGACTAACTCAGGAGATTCTGAAGAAACTGGCTGAGGAAGAGCTGGTCAGGAAGGAAGAACTGAAAGTACTTAAGAGTAAGTTTGATGACCTCTTTACCAGACATGAAATCCTGAAAAACAGTGAGGACTCTCTCAAGAAAAAGGTTGCAGCAATGAATAAATCCTCAGTGGCTAGAGAGGAAATAAATAGCAACCAGATACTTGGGAACAAGAAAAAGGGACTTGGATATGTTCCTGAGAAATCCTCACAAGGTCAGTCTCATGTTGCTTCAGGGAGCAACACTGAGAGGGTATTTGTTCAGACAGGCCAGAGTGCACCTAAGGTTGTGCTCCAGGCCCGTCAAACTGATAAGGGCAAGGAAATCGTTGACACAGTCAGGGTTGCTCCCAAGGTAGCTAAGCCAAAACCCAAGGGAAAGGCAAAGCAACCTACGGAAGCCCCTGAGAGCTCAGGCCAGGGAAAACCTCAGCGAAAGCAGAGGAAGACTCAGGCCAAGAGCCCTCAGACTGGTCAGCGAGGGTACCATCATGCTTGGCAATACCAACAGGGAAGGCCAAATATGATGACACCCCCGTGGTTTTGGCATCCTGAGGCCTTTAACTGCTTTCCATTCCCTCACTTGCCTAGGGGGAATAGAAATCAGGGTCCTTATCAAGAACAAGGCCCAAGACCTGCTGCACCCAGACCTAGGAAGAACAGGAAGCCAGCCCAAAAGGCACCCACTCAGACTCCTGTGAAGCCTAAGTCTAGCACCCATACACCATCTTCCTCTCAGGCAAAGAAGAAGAAAGTTGTGTATGTTGATGTTTCAGGGAGACATATTTACCACTCTGAGGCAATCAGGGTTGTGAAGCAAGTCTGGATCCCGAAGGGTACAGCTGACACGATAGGACCCAACACCCAATGGGTACCTAAAGCCTGATTTGCTTGCAGGCGGTTGTGGATCACAACAAAAGGAGAGGAGACTCAATCAAAGCTGTTTGGTACCTAGACAGTGGTTGCTCAAGGCACATGACTGGAATGAAGAGTCTTCTCCAAGAATATCAAGATAAAGATTGTCCACAGGTAACCTTTGGTGATAACTCAAAAGGTATTACTAAAGGTTTTGGTGTTTTGATAATAGGTACAGTCAGAGTGGAAAATGTGTCCTTTGTGGAAGGACTGAAGTATAACCTGCTGTCAGTAAGTCAATTCTGTGACAAAGGGTTCAGTGTTGAGTTTCATCGAATACATGTTCAGTCAAGGACAAATCAACACATGTGCTTCTATCAGGTATAAGGAAAGGTAATGTTTATCGCGCTAATTGGAACAGCACTATTCCTAATACTTGTCTTGTTGCTAAAAGCTCTCTAGAGCTCAGTTGGTTATGGCATAAAAGATTAAGCCACCTGAACTTCAAGATTCTTAACAAAATTTCTAGACAGTCACTTGTTGATGGTCTACCTAATGAAGTTTTTAGCAAAGATCACGTGTGCAAAGCTTGTCAGGAAGGGAAGCAGGCCAGAGCGTCATTCAAAGAGAAAGCCTCTTATTCCACTGACAGGATACTTCAGCTCTTGCACATGGATTTATTTGGTCCCATAACACCTGTGAGTATGAATGGTAGAAAGTATACCCTTGTGGTTATTGATGATTATTCTAGATATACTTGGGTTATTTTCTTGTTAAATAAGAAGGAAACACAGGTGAAGCTTCCAGAGTTGCTCAGGAGACTCAGCAATGAGAAGAATCAGTCCATTACTAAGATCAGATCTGACAAGGGCACTGAATTTATAAATTCATATATTTCTGACTTCTGTAATGAACTTGGTATAGCTCATGAGACTTCTGCAGCTAGAACCCCACAACAGAATGGTGTCGCTGAAAGGAGGAACATGACACTGAAGGAGGCTGCAAGGACCATGTTGGCTGAGTCAGGATTGCCCAAGAAATTCTGGGCTGAGGCAATCAACACTGCATGCTACACTCAGAACAGATCCATGCTGAACAAGCAACATGCACAGACCCCATATGAGACATGGAACAAAAGGAAATCTCGTATTTCTTATTTTCATGTATTTGGTTGTAAGTGCTTCATCCTCAACAATGGGAAGACCCAGTTGAAAGCCTTTGATAGCAAATCTGATGAAGGAATATTCTTAGGATATTCTGAAGTTAGTAAAGACTTCAGGGTTTACAATTGTAGGACCCTTGTTGTTGAAGAATCACCTCATGTTGTCTTTGATGAATCTGCTAATGAGTCTAGGGCAAAGGTGTTGAATCCTGACACTGGGGAGATCACAAGGAATGTGACAAGGCTAAGCTTGAAGAATCAACCTGATCCCAAGATCAAGACTGTGCCAATTCCGAGATGGGATGATGATGACGATCAGGATGATGAATCAGGTGCCACTCCTAAGCCCAGCACATCAGGGATTGTTGAGCCTCAGACTGAGGAACAGGCTCAACCTGAGGTAAGCACGTCTATGAAGATGTTGTTGCAGCTGAGACGGTTTCTGAGTCACCTCATCAAGGGGGAATCAATGTTCCTGACATTGAACTTATTAATCCCTTTGGCATAGACTCAGGATCATCCCCTTCTGTTCAATTTCCTGAATTTTATGAGCCTGTAGACACTAACATTGCAGGTACTTCAGGAACAACTCCTGGCAAGAGAACATGGCTAGAATATCATCCCATTGATCAAATCATTGGTGATCCAACTGAGGGAGTCAGGATCAGACGGTTCCATGGTGAGAGTGCATTGTTCTGTTGCTTTCTCTCTGAGCAAGAGCCTCAGAACATTGAAGAAGCTCTCACTGACTCAAACTGGATCATTGCCATGCAAGAGGAGTTGAATCAGTTCACAAGGAATCAGGTTTGGGAACTGGTGGATAGACCTAGGCATCAAGGTGTGATTGGTACCAAGTGGGTCTTTAAGAACAAGAAGGATGAGAACGGTGTTGTGGTAAGGAACAAGGCTAGACTGGTTGCAAAAGGGTATTGTCAGTCTGAAGGAATAGACTATGATGAGACTTTTGCTCCAGTGGCCAGGTTGGAAGCTATCAGGTTGTTCCTTGCATATGCAACATACAAGAAGTTCAAGGTGTATCAAATGGATGTCAAGAGTGCCTTCCTGAATGGTGTACTCAATGAAGAGGTATATGTTGAACAACCTCCCGGGTTTGAGGTTGGAGATAGAGTATACCATTTGAATAAAGCACTCTATGGACTTAAGCAAGCACCAAGAGCTTGGTATGATACCCTCTCTCAATTCCTGATAGACCATGGGTTCAAGAAAGGAACTGTGGATAGGACCTTGTTCAGGATCACTGAAGGTGATGACATTCTCTTGGTCCAGATTTATGTGGATGACATAATATTTGGATCACCAAATCATCAGCTTTGTGAGAAATTCTCTAAGTTGATGACTGGTAAATTTGAGATGTCCATGATGGGAGAGATGAACTTCTTCTTAGGATTGCAGGTCAAGCAGACTGATCAAGGTATATTCATTAATCAGGCCAAGTATACAAGAGACTTGATTCATAAGTTTGGTGTTCAGAACAGCAATCCAGCAAGGATACCTATGAACACAAATTGGAAGATGGATCCTGACACTGAAGGGACTTCAGTAAATCAGACCGAGTATCGTGGGCTGATAGGTTCTTTATTGTACCTAACTGCAAGTAGGCCTGACATTACGTTTGCAGTTGGTGTGTGTGCTAGGTATCAGTCTGATCCCAAAAGAAGTCATTTGGAGGCTGCTAAGAGGATACTTAAGTATTTGAAAAGGACAGTCAATATGGGACTATGGTATCCTTCAGATGACAACTTAGAACTGACAGGTTATTCAGATGCAGATTATGGAGGTTGTAGGATTGATAGGAAATCAACCTCAGGGACATGTCAGTTTTTGGGAAGTAAGTTGATCTCGTGGTTTAGTAAGAAGCAGAATTCAGTGGCTACATCCACGACTGAGGCTGAGTATATGGCTGCAGGTAGTTGTTGTGCTCAGATTTTATGGTTGAGGCAACAGTTGAGGGACTACCAAGTGTTTGCTAATCAGGTTCCAATCTATTGTGATAACAATAGTGCAATAGCAATTACTCAGAACCCAGTGCTTCACACAAGGTGCAAGCATGTGGATATTAGACACCACTTCATTCGAGATCATGTGGAGAAGAAAGATATTAGGATGGAGAAGGTTCACACTGACAGGCAAAGAGCTGACATCTTGACTAAGCCTTTGGCTGAATCGAGGTTTATGGAACTGTCAGTGGAGTTAGGAGTCTTAGATCCGGGAGAACAGTCAGTGTAGGGTTCTAGGGGGAACTCAGGCCAGACTCGACTCAGCGAGGTATCAGGGTGCTACAATGTCTCCCTGACAGGTATGAGTTCTAACCTGACTCTTGTGAATTTCAAGCGTCTTCCTGAGTCCTTCGTCCTGAAAATCTTTATTAAATGCATTCAGTTCTCATTAAAAGCGCGCCTTTTCATATTTAAACCCACGCGCACGGAGCATTTAATGCTACAGTTACTTTTTCATATACGTGTCCGTTTTATACGGAATATGACTGACATGGGGTCTAATTGAAGCTGAGATTAATCCTGGCCCCTCATTTCAAAACCTTTCGAATTCAGGGATCAATCTCAACCCCACGTTTGAGTAACTGACTTAGTCTTAACAATCAAGAGTGCCATTTGAGGTTTTTACGCAAACACAACGCACAATCTGCACACTGAGTTTTCTCTTGCTCAAACATAGATAATTCTTTCGTAAAATCTCTTCTTTTCAAAACAATGGCATTTCTCGATTCCAACTGGACAACCGACAAGATCGTAGATGTTGTCGAAAAGAAACTGGTACACATGGAGCAGGTCATCTCCATGGAAGGTATCTGTCTTACGGCTGAGGAAATCAAACCCGTATTTAAATGGATTTCCGATGCCGGGTTGGAAACATACTTCACCACCCGCCCCATTTCCTTGCTTCCGAGAACAGTGGTGGAAGCCTATTTAAATATGTTCTTACGGAAAGGGGAAGTTTTCACGAAGGTAACTGCACTGAAGCCGACGGGAGAGAAGGACGGCGACGGCGAACCTCTTTACAACACAGAGGTGGTCACTATCAACTTCAGGCAGGCGGTGAGGGAAGTCTTTAAGTTGCCTTTCACAGGCATTAACCCAAGAACCTACAAGGAGAACTCAGAGGGAGAGCTTCTTGCGAAATGGACCAAGTCAGGGTCATCGGAGTTCAAGGCTGAAGCTTGAGTACAGAGCGCTGGTGGACTTGGTGTCCAAGTTAGTGATGGGAGCAACTGGCTCTCACGAGCAGTTGAGTCTGCCCAAGTTGAGACTCATGGGAGCAATTGCTGATGGAGTGGAAGCGAACTGGGAGCAGTTCTTCCTCGATCAACTCCATCAGGCAGGATTGGACAAGCTTAAGCGAGATGAGGAGAAGAAGCACATATCCGTCAGTGCCATCTTGCCTTTCAGAACGAGGATATCCATCCTGATTGCTCATGCTTGCCATGGGTATACCTTCGACTTTGAGGACAGTCTCTCCTCAAAGAAGGTAATGTTTTCCTCACTGAGTGATACCTATTCAGTGCTAGGGCTGACTGATCCGAATGCAAAAGCAAAGGGTCAGGCCAAAAAGCCAGCTGGTAAGGCCAAGAGAGTGGCAACCAGTCTCATTGAATGGGTAGATGAGCTCCTTGAGAGGAGTAAGGGGGATGAGGAGGTTGCAGCTGAGGAGATGGAGCAGCCGGAGGTGACCGCGGCTGAGAAGAAGAAGAGGGTGAAGATAGTGCTGTCAGGGAAGAGCACGAAATCTGGGACTAAGTCTGATCCCAAGAAGGCCGGGTCTGAGGCTGAGGGAACTGACGATGACTTCAGAAAGGAGGGTGCTCAGGGAGAGAGGCCCCTGAAGAGGCTTAGGAAGGGAACAAGAAAATCCCCTGCTAAGAAGCTACCTGAGGTGAGTGAGAGGGAGAAGTCAAGCTCTCCTGGAGCCTCTGACTTGGAGGAAGTGAGAAAGACTGTCGAGACGACTGAGTCGTTGCAGCCTGAGACAGCACCCACTCAAACACTCTCACACTCTGAAACCCAAACACCTTCCATCCCTGACCCCACACCTCAAACTCCCCAACCCCCCCAAACCTCAGAGCCAAACAGTCCTACTGAGTCAGCGCCCTCAACTTCACTCATAAATAAGCCTGACCAGTCAGCTGAGCCAAACCTTCCAAACCCCTCAGATTTTCCCTCATACCCCAATCCCAAAGACTGTCCCAAATCCATTTCAGCTGAGGAGGATGAGTTCCTTGAATTGGAAGAGGAGGAGGAGGAGTGAGATGAACACATGGCAGGAGGGATTCTGGAGAACACGCTCAGGGGGAACGCCACAGAATGGGCAGGAAAGTGCTGGCCTGGGCTATACAAGTACACTGAGCTGCTGGCATATGTGATTGAGCTCAAGGTTTGGTTGGACTTCAAACAATCAAACATGCAGGAGCAACATATGTTGGTGGATGCACGTGGCTGGGAGCACTGGGAGGCGGAAGAGGCCAAGATTTGCTCGTTCTTTGGACTTACTAGCTGGCTTCAACTCTTGAACTTTGACAACCTGAAGCAGCTAGTGGCTGAAATGATGTCCAAGAGCAAGGCTAATCTCCTATCTGATGACGAGAAGGATGGTGATGAGGATGATGAAGGAGCTCAGGGTGGAGACCTGGAGAAGGCAGTGGAGGAAACTGCATAGGAAGTTGATGAGATGAACTCTGAGCCTCAGGCTCAGGGGGAAGGTGATAAGAACACTGGTGCCAAGGGTGGACCAGTGGCTGAGGATGTTGTGAACATCTCAGCTGCCAATGAGACATCTGTCAATGAAGGGATTCCATGCCCTGAGACAAGAGAGGAAGATGTTGAGGCATTCAAGGAGACTCTCAGTTCCGAGGGACTTGCTCCTAAGGTTCAAGTTAGCTTAGCTGAGCCTGAGGAGGCGGCTATGACTACTTTACAACTGCCTTCAGTGCACCTTGAAGAAGGGACTGATGATGCAGGGGCTGACAAGGGAAAGCAGCCAATCACTGATGCGGCCGTTGATGATGAGGATGTGATCATAACCGGGGTCGGACGTGCTGAATTCACAAGCATAGTGGAGGTCAAGCAGGAGAAAACCTCAGAAAATCTAGCTGAACTTCAGGAGGAGGTAATGAGGCTACGAGCTGAGAAGGAAGAAGACTCCAAGGCCCTGGCGAAGCACATCAGGTGGACAAAGTCAGCTTACAACACCCTTGCTAACAGGGAGCTGATTTTGTTAAAGAAAACGATGACTGACACGGCCAAGTCAGTGAGGAATGAGAGGAAGCGCACCAAGAAAATGCTTAGGAACACTCTCAGAAAGCTTGAGGAGAGGGATGCGATCAGGGACGAGAAGATGAATCAGGTAGTGGACAGGCTTGCAGTTCAGACTGGAGCTATTGTCACTCAGGCCATGAAGGACTCAGCGTCTAAACTGGAGCTGGAGTCAGGGAGATTGGATCGCACCTCTCAGTCTGTGGCAGACACTTTGGCAAAGGCCACTGAGGAATCGGCAAAGATACTAACTGAGGCCAGCAGAGTCAGCGGTGAGTCCTTGAAGGTGGAGGAAAGGATCACCAAGGCTGAACAAAGACTCCAACTCTCTATGGAGGTCTTTGAGAAGAAAGTCAATGCTGCTATCAGTTCAGTTTCTTTTGCAGGCACTGGGATTGCCACGGGAGTTGAGATGCTGAATGAGGGCGTATTGGAAGTTCAATCCTTAGCCTCTTTTGTCATCAACAGTGGAGCTGAGTCACTCCCATCCCAAGCCAATGATGATGCCAAAAAGGGGGAAAAGAAGAAGAAAAGATCCCTCCCTGAGGCATCGGAGGCAGTCAATCAAGGTGAAACCGTTCTAGCTGACCCTGAAGCCAATCCTGAAGAAAACATTTTAAGGGTGAGGAAGTCAGCTAGGTTAGCGGCGGTGGAAAAGGAAGGAGGGGAAATTGTTGCCAAGCTGAGAGAAGAGGCAACAAAGGCAAAGGCTGATGAACCTTCCAAGCAACAACCTGAGCCAGTTCAGAGGTCGTCTCCCATGAGCTCAAGGAAGAATCCCATCACTTACTCTGGTGAGTTGGTTGCGGAGTTATGTGCTGAAGCATGGGAAGATCAATCTGAAAAATCGGAGGCTATGCGCAGAGCTGAAATTGCTCAGAAGGAGAAGATGCGCATCTTGGAGAAGAAGGTTGAGAAGCTGACTGATATCACTGAGCTTCAACAACGAGAACTGGATGATGCAGTGATCAGCTTGCTAAGGAGGAAGAAGGCGAAGCCTGAGCCCAGGAAGTACAGGAAGAAGCCAACAGTTAGGAAATCAACAATTCTTCAAGTCAGAAGGCCAGAATCAGGAGCAAGGGAAGCTTTTGTTGATGAGTTTGTCTCAGAGACATTGAAGGAGTTTTGGACTGATGCAAGGGATGAATTTGTTAGATTGTGGTTTGTTGTGAAGAAGTGGGGCGACACTGACGATATCAATGCCCACTTCACTGACTACATGATGGACAATCATCCTGAGCTATTCCAGAAGATCTTGGAGGAGGCTGAGGCTGCTCAAGTTCAAGTGAAGGCTCCTGAGTTCACCATTCGAGCTCCTCCCTTGGTTCCTGGAACTCAAAAGCATGATACAAAGGCCATTATGATGGAAGTTTTGAAGATAACCAAAGCTGAAGGGTACGTGAATCAACCTGGAAGACTTGAAGAACTGAAGGCAAGAGTTTATGCAGGATATGGACTCAAGCCTGAAATGAGATTAGTCTAGGATATGCGCAGAGCTGAAATTGCTCAGAAGGAGAAGATGCGCATCTTGGAGAAGAAGGTTGAGAAGCTGACTGATATCACTGAGCTTCAACAACGAGAACTGGATGATGCAGTGATCAGCTTGCTAAGGAGGAAGAAGGCGAAGCCTGAGCCCAGGAAGTACAGGAAGAAGCCAACAGTTAGGAAATCAACAATTCTTCAAGTCAGAAGGCCAAAATCAGGAGCAAGGGAAGCTTTTGTTGATGAGTTCGTCTCAGAGACATTGAAGGAGTTTTGGACTGATGCAAGGGATGAATTTGTTAGATTGTGGTTTGTTGTGAAGAAGTGGGGCGACACTGACGATATCAATGCCCACTTCACTGACTACATGATGGACAATCATCCTGAGCTATTCTAGAAGATCTTGGAGGAGGCTGAGGCAGCTCAAGTTCAAGTGAAGGCTCCTGAGTTCACCATTCAAGCTCCTCTCTTGGTTCCTGGAACTCAAAAGCATGATACAAAGGCCATTATGTTGGAAGTTTTGAAGATAGCCAAAGCTGAAGGGTACGTGAATCAACCTGGAAAACTTGACGAACTGAAGGCAAGAGTTTATGCAGGATATGGACTCAAGCCTGAAATGAGATTAGTCTAGGTGTTCACAGGCTTCTTTGTAATAGATTAGATTCATTGTAATCATTTCCACATCAATCAATGAAATCTATTACTTTTGCCCACAGACAAAAACTCATTGTCTTTTTGGCTGTTGTTTAAAATTCTGTACTTTATCAAGAATTGCTCTAACACTGTCTTATCTTATAGATAGGTTTATCTTGTTTCCTCTATGTGTTTTGAGGATCTTTTCAGTGTTTTGGCATCATCAAAAAGGGGGAAATTGTTGGGACATTATCAGTTTTGATTAAGATCCCAAAGCCCCTGAAAAGATGATTGCCATAATATGTCTTTGTCAGGCTAGTCTTGGTTAGGATTAGTACTTAGTCATTTTACACTTCACAGGTACTCAGTGAGAGGAGAACTCACTGGAGACAATCAAGACTCAGAGCCTGAAGATGAAGAGCACCATCCTGAACTTATGGCAGTCCTCTAAGCTGGCTGAGTAAGTGTCAGTGATGAAGAGTCTGACCCTGAGGTCATTACTAACTCAGTCCTGAAGGGAACAGGATGTCACTGAGTTAATGGGAAGACTTGGAGTAGAGCCAAGCAATGCAAAAGGAATTTCAGCGTCAGGACAAGACTGGTGGGCTCAAGACAAAATGAACTTAATAAGACAAGCCTGAAGCTCAGGAATAAGTTCTGACATTCTCACCAACCTGATGACGTGGACCAATCCGAGAAGGACACGCACGTACGGAACCTGACATGAAGACTGAATTCAGACTGCATATTCAACGGGCAAGCATTTAATGTGCATTTAATGTAAATACCAAATCCATGCAAGGGCGGCTGCTGCATGAAGATATGTCCGTTCGAAGCCACTCTACATAGATGACTAGAAGTCTATCTCTCCAACGGATAGTTTTTCAAATCACCTATAAATACAGAAGACCTTGACCCCATTCAAGGTTACGGGAAATTTCCAAGCCAGAAATTACTCAAACTCTCAAGCATTCAAAACATTCAACCCTTAAGAGAAGCACTCGAAACCTTCTAAATTTCCCAAGTGTTTCTCAGAAATTGAGAGTTATTCTGTATTCCAAGAGCTAATTAGAATTATCTTAAGCTTAGAGAGATTATCCAATCCTTAGCATAGCTTTGCCTTGTAAGGATAATCTCAATCTAGTTGGAATCCAAACTGAAACCAAAACCCTAAGTTAGGCTTGTTGGGAGTAAGTCAGTTAGAGTGTTAGTAAGTGGAGTTGTATAGATCAGTGAGGTTAGCTGGTCTTGGTGCACCTTGGCACGTTAAAAACAAGAATCCCTTGAGTTGATTTCCTGTTAAGTCAGGCCGTGGACGTAGAAGCTTGAGACTCTGAACCACGTTAAACTCCTTGTGTTCTTACTGCTTTGATATTGTGCATACTTGCTATATTACTTGTTCATTCATTGCATTCAAGTTTATCAGGCCTGAATCAATCAGGCTGATCTTCAAAAGAGCACTGCCCTACTTTACACTCTTCAGATTTGAGTAAAACAAGTTTTTCAGAAAGCAAACTAAACAAGACTTTAAACTTTCAGGGCTCAAACATTTCCACACTGAACTTGAACTGATAGTTAGCCAACTGACCCGCACCAAGTGTAGTCAGTAGGTATATTATCAGCTCCTAGTTCTTTACCGCTCTGAGTAAAGGGGACTCAGTCAGTTTTAAGTTTGAAAAATTGGTATACGTGTATTCCTCCCCCATACACGTATTCCTCAGTCTTGTACCGGGACCAACAGTCTTCAAGAACAAGAAGGATGAGAATGGTGTTGTGGTAAGGAACAAGGCTAGACTGGTTGCAAGCTATCAGGTTGTTCCTTGCATACGCAACATATAAGAAGTTCAAGGTGTATCAAATGGATGTCAAGAGTGCCTTCCTGAATGGTGTACTCAATGAAGAGGTATATGTTGAACAACCTCCCGGGTTTGAGGTTGGAGATAGAGTATACCATTTGAAGAAAGCACTTTATGGACTTAAGCAAGCACCAAGAGCTTGGTATGATACCCTCTCTCAATTCCTGACAGACCATGGGTTCAAGAAGGGAACTGTGGATAGGACATTGTTCAGGATCACTGAAGGTGATGACATTCTCTTGGTCCAGATTTATGTGGATGACATAATATTTGGATCACCAAATCATCAGCTCTATGAGAAATTCTCTAAGTTGATGACTGGTAAATTTGAGATGTCCATGATGGGAGAGATGAACTTCTTCTTAGGATTGCAGGTCAAGCAGACTGATCAAGGTATCTTAATAAATCAGGCCAAGTATACAAGAGACTTGATTCAAAAGTTTGGTGTTCAGAACAGCAATCCAGCCAGGATCCCAATGAACACAAATTGGAAGATGGATCCTGACACTGAAGGAACTTCAGTAAATCAGACTGAGTATCGAGGGCTGATAGGTTCGTTGTTATACCTGACTGCAAGTAGGCCTGACATTACGTTTGCAGTTGGTGTGTGTGCTAGGTATCAGTCTGATCCCAAAAGAAGTCATTTGGAGGCTGCTAAGAGGATACTTAAGTATTTGAAAAGGACAGTCAATATGGGACTATGGTATCCTTCAGATGACAACTTAGAACTGACAGGTTATTCAGATGCAGATTATGGAGGTTGTAGGATTGATAGGAAATCAACCTCAGGGACATGTCAGTTTTTGGGAAGTAAGTTGATCTCGTGGTTTAGTAAGAAGCAGAATTCAGTGGCGACATCCACAACTGAGGCTGAGTATATGGCTGCTGGTAGTTGTTGCGCTCAGATTTTGTGGTTGAGGCAATAGTTGAGGGACTACCAAGTATTTGCTAATCAGGTTCCAATCTATTGTGATAACAATAGTGCTATAGCAATTACCCAGAACCCAGTGCTTCACACAAGGTGCAAGCATGTGGACATTAGACATCACTTCATTCGAGATCATGTGGAGAAGAAAGACATTAGGATGGAGAAGATTCACACTGACAGGCAAAGAGCTGACATCTTGACTAAGCCTTTGGCTGAAGCGAGGTTTATGGAACTGTCAGTGGAGTTAGGACTCTTAGATCCGGGAGAGCAGTCAGTGTAGGGTTCTAGGGGGAACTCAGGCCAGACTCGACTCAGCGAGGTATCAGGGTGCTACAATGTCTCCCTGACAGGTATGAGTTCTAACCTGACTCTTGTGAATTTCAAGCGTCTCTCTGAGTCCTTCGTCCTGAAAATCTTTATTAAATGCATTCCGTTTTCATTAAAAGCGCGCCTTTTCATATTTAAAACCCACGCGCACGGAGCATTTAATGCTACAGTTACTTTTTCATATACGTGTCCGTTTTATACGGAATATGACTGACATGGGGTTTAATTGAAGCTGAGATTAATCCTGGCCCTTCATTTCAAAACCTTTCGAATTCAGGGATCAATCTCAACTCCACCTTTGAGTAACTGACTTAGTCTTATCAATCAAGAGTGCCATTTGAGGTTTTTACGCAAACACAACGCACAAATCTGCACACTGAGTTTTCTCTTGCTCAAACACAGAAATTTCAAAAATCTCTTCTTTAAAAACAATGGCATTCCTTGATTCCAACTGGACAACCGACAAGATCGTGGACGTTGTCGATAACAAGCTGATACACATGGAGCAAGTCATCTCCATGGAAGGTATCTGTCTCACAGTTGAGGAAATCAAACCAGTATTTAAGTGGATTTCCGATGCTGGGTTGGAAACATACTTCACCACCCGCCCCATTTCCGTGCTCCCAAGAACAGTTGTGGAAGCATATTTAAATATGTTCTTATGGAAGGGGGAGATTTATACGAAGGTGACTGCGCTTAAGCCGACGGGGAGAAGGACGGCGACGGCGAACCTCTTTACAACTCAGAGGTGGTCACTATTGACATCAGGAGGGCGGTGCGAGAAGTCTTCAAGTTGCCTTTCACAGGCATCAACCCAAGAACGTACAAGGAAAACTCGGAGGGAGAATTCCTTGGGAAATGGACCAAGTCAGGGTCATCAGAGTTCAAGGCTCGTCAGAACAAGAATACGTTAAAGCCTGAGTACAGAGCTCTGGTGGATTTGGTGTCCAAGATAGTGATGGGTGCAACTGGCTCTCACGAGCAGTTGAGTCTGCCCAAGCTGAGACTCATGGGAGCAATTGCTGATGGAGTGGAAGCGAACTGGGAGCAGTTCTTCCTTGATCAACTCCATCAGGCTGGTTTGGACAAGCTTAAGCGAGATGAGAAAAAGAAGCACATATCCGTCAATGCCATCTTGCCATTCGGAACGAGGATGTCCATCCTGATTGCTCATGCCTGCCATGGGTATACCTTCGACTTTGAGGATTGTCTCTCCTCAAATAAGGTAATGTTTTCCTCACTGAGTGATACCTATTCAGTGCTAGGGCTGACTGATCCCAATGCGAAAGCAAAGGGTCAGGCCAAAAAGCCAGCTGGTAAGGCCAAGAGAGTGGCAACCAGTCTCATTGAACGGGTAGATGACCTCTTTGAGAGGAGTAAGGACGGTGAGGAGGTTGCAGCTGAAGAGGTGGAGCAGCCTGAGGCGGAGAAGGCTGAGAAGAGGAAGAAGGTAAGGGTCGTGCTGTCAGGGAAGAGCGCGAAATCAGGGACTGAGTCTGATCCCAAGAAGGTCGGGTCAGAGGCTGAGGGAACTGACGATGACGTCAGGAAGGAGGGTGCTCAGGGAGAGAGGCCCCTAAAAAGGCTTAGGAAGGGATCCAGGAAATCCCCTGCTAAGAAGCTGCCTGAGGTGAGTGAGAGGGAGAAGTCAAGCTCTCCTGGAGCCTCTGACTTGGAGGAAGTGAGAAAAACTGTCGAGACGGTTGAGTCGTTGCAGCCTGAGACAGTACCCACTCAAACACCCCCACACCCTAAAACCCAAACACCTTCCATCCCTGACCCCACACCTCAAACCCCCCAACCACCCCAAACCTCAGAGCCAAATCATCCTACTGAGTCAGCGCCATCAACTTCACCCACGAATGAGCCTGACCAGTCAGTCGAGCCAAATCTTCCAAATCCCACAGACTTTCCCTCATACCCCAATCCCAAGGACTGTCCCAAATCCATTTCAGCTGAAGAGGATGAATTCCTTGAAGTGGAAGAGGAGGAATTAGACGAACACATGGCAGGAGGGATTCTGGAGAGCACTCTCAGGGGGAACGCCACAGAATGGGCAGGAAAGTGCTGGCCTGGGCTGTACAAGTACAATGAGCTGCTAGCGTATGTGATCGAGCTCAAGGTTTGGTTGGACTTCAAACAATCAAACATGCAGGAGCAACATATGCTAGTGGATGCTCGTGGCTGGGAGCACTGGGAGGCGGAGGAGGCCAAGATTTGCTCTTTCTTTGGACTAACTAGCTGACTTCAACTTCTGAACTTTGACAACCTGAAGCAGTTAGTGGCTGATATGATGTCCAAGAGCAAGGCTGACATCCTGTCTGGTGACGAGAAGGAGGATGAGGATGATGATGGAGCTCAGGGTGGAGACTTGGAGAAGGCAGTGGAGGAGACTGCACAGGTGGTTGATGAGATGATCTCTGAGCCTCAGGCTCAGGGGGAAGGTGATAAGGACACTGGTGCCAAGGGTGGACCAGTGGCTGAGGATGTTGTGAACATCTCAGCTGCCAATGAGACATCTGTCGATGAAGGGATTCCCTGCCCTGAGTAAAGAGAGGAAGATGTTGAGGCATCCAAGGAGACTCTCAGTTCCGAGGGACTTGCTCCTAAGGTTCAAGATAGCTTAGCTGAGCTTGAGGAGGCGGCTATGACTACTTCACAACTGCCTTCAGTGCACCTTGACGAAGGGACTGATGCTGCAGGGACTGACAAGGGAAAGCAGCCAATCACTGATGCGGCCGTTGATGATGAAGATGTGATAATAACTGGGGTCGGCCGTGCTGAATTCACAAGCATAGTGGAGGTCAAGCAGGAGAAAACCACAGAAAATCTAGCTGAACTTCAGGAGGAAGTAATGAAGCTATGAGCTGAAAAAGAAGAAGACTCCAAGGCCCTGGCGAAACACATCAAGTGGACAAAGTCAGCTTACAACACCCTTACTAACAGGGAGCTGATTCTGTTAAAGAGAACGATGACTGACACGGCCAAGTCAGTGAGAAATGAGCGAAAGCGCACCAAAAAGATGCTGAGGCAAACCTTGAAGCAGTTGGATGAGAAGGATGAGCAAAGGAAGGAGGATCTTAATCAAGCTGTGGAGAAGCTTGCAGCTCAGGCTGGAGCACTATTCACTCAGGCCATTTCTGGCTCAGCGTCAAAGTTTGAGCTGGAGTCAGAACGCATTGCTCAGACTTCAAAGGACATTGCTGAGAGACTGACCCAAATAGATGAGCGATCTGCTCTGGTGGAGGGGAAGATAGAGAAGGTTGAGCAAAGACTCCAACTCTCCATGGAGGTCTTTGAGAAGAAGGTCCAAGCTGCAATCAGTTCAGTATCATTTGCAGGGACTGGAATTTCGATGGGAGTTGAATTATTGAAGGAGGGAATTAATGATGTCCATTCCCTAGCCTCCTTCGTAATCAACAGCGGATCTGACGCATTCCCATCCGAGGCCAATGATGATGCCAAAAAGGGGGAAAAGAAGAAGAAAAGATCCCGCCCTGAGGCATCTGAGGCAGTCAACCAAGGTGAGACCGTTCTAGCTGACCCTGAAGCCAATCCTGAAGGGAATATACTAAGGGTGAGGAAGTCAGCTAGGTTAGCGGCAGTGGAGAAGGAAGGAGAGGAAGTAGTTGCCAGGCTGAGGGCGGAGGCAACAAAGGCAAAGGCTAATGAACCTTCCAAGCAACAACCTGAGCCAGTTCAGAGATCGTCTCCCATGAGCTCAAGGAAGAATCCCATCACTTACTCAGGGGAGTTGGTGGCGGAGCTATGTGCTGAAGCATGGGGAGATCACTCTGAGAAATCTGAGGCTATGCGCAGAGCTGAAATTGCTCAGAAGGAGAAGATGCGCATCTTAGAAAAGAAGGTTGAGAAGCTGACTGATATCACTGAGCTTCAACAACGAGAACTAGATGATGCAGTGATCAGCTTGCTAAGGAGGAAGAAGGCGAAGCCTGAGCCCAGAAAGTACAGAAAGAAGCCAACAGTTAGGAAATCAACAATTCTTCAAGTCAGTAGGCCAGAATCAGGAGTAAGGGAAACTTTTGTCGATGAGTTCGTCTCAGAGACATTGAAGGAGTTTTGGACTGATGCAAGGGATGAATTTGTCAGATTGTGGTATGTTGTGAAGAAGTGGGGCGACACTGACGATATCAATACCCACTTCACTGACTACATGATGGACAATCATCCTGAGCTATTCCAGAAGATCTTGGAGGAGGCTGATGCAGCTCAAGTTCAAGTGAAGGCTCCTGAGTTCACCATTCGAACTCCTCCCTTGGTTCCTGGAACTCAAAAGCATGATACAAAGGCCATCATGATGGAAGTATTGAAGATAGCGAAAGCTGAAGGATACGTGAACCAACCTAGAAGACTTGACGAGCTGAAGGCAAGAGTTTATGCAGGATATGGACTCAAGCCTGAAATGAGATTAGTCTAGGTGTTCACAGGCTTCTTTGTAATAGATTAGATTCATTGTAACCATTTCCACATCTATCAATGAAATCTATTACTTTTGCCCACAGACAAAAACTCATTGTCTTTTTGGCTGTTGTTTAAATTATGTACTTTATCAAGAATTGCTTTAACACTGTCTTATCTTATAGATAGGTTAATCAAATTTTCCTCTAAGTGTTTTGAGGATATTTTCAGTGTTTTGGCATCATCAAAAAGGGGGAAATTGTTGGGACATTGTCAGTTTTGATTAAGATCCCAAAGCCCCTGAAAAGATGTTTGCCTTAATCTGTCTTTGTCAGGCTAGTCTTGATAAGGATTAGTAAGTCATTTTACACTTCACAGGTACTCAGTGAGAGGAGAACTCACTGGAGACAATCAAGACTCAGAGCCTGAAGACGAAGAGCACCATCCTGAACTTATGGCAGTCCTCTAAGCTGGCTGAGTAAGTGTCAGTGATGAAGAGTATGACTCTGAGGTCATCACTAACTCAGTCCTGAAGGGAACAGGATGTCACTGAGTTTATGGGAAGACTTGGAGTAGAGACAAGCAATGCAAAAGGAATTTCAGCGTCAGGACAAGACCGGTGAGCCTAAGACAAAATGAACTTAATAAGACAAGCCTGAAGCTCAGGAATAAGTTCTGACATTCTCACCAACCTGATGACGTGGACCAATCCTGGAAGGACACGCACGTACGGAACCTGACAAGTTGACTGAATTCAGACTGCATGTTCAACGGGCAAGCATTCAATGTGCATTTAATGCAAATACCAAATCCATGCAAGGACGGCTGCTGCATGAAGATATGTCCGTTTGAAGCCTCTCTACATAGATGACTAGAAGGCTATCTCTCCAACGGATAGTTTTTCAAATCACCTATAAATACAGAAGACCTTGAACCCATTCAAGGTTACGGGAAATTTCCAAGCCAGAAATTACTCAAACTCTCAAACATTCAAAGCATTCAACCCTTAAGAAGAAGCACTCGAAACCATCTAAATTTCCCAAGTGTTTCTTAGCAACCGAGAGTTATTCTGTATTCCAAGAGCTAAATAGCATTATCTTAAGCTTAGAGAGATTATCCAATCCTTAGCATAGCTTTGCCTTGTAAGGATAATCTCAACTTAGTTGGAATCCAAACTGAAACCAAAACCCTAAGTTAGGTTTGTTGGGAGTAAGTCAGTTAGTGTGTTAGTAAATGGAGTTGTATAGATCAGTGAGGATAGCTGGTCTTGGTGCACCTTGGCACGTTAAAAACAAGAATCCCTTGAGTGGATTTCCTGTTAAGTCAGGCCGTGGACGTAGGAGCTTGAGACTCTGAACCACGTTAAACTCCTTGTGTTCTTACTGCTTTGATATTGTGCATACTCGCCATATTACTTATTCATTCATTGCATTCAGTTTATCAGACCTGAATCAATCAGGCTGATCTTCAAAAGATCACTACCCTACTAAACACTATTCAGAATTGAGTAAAACAAGTTTTTCAGAAAGCAAACTAAACAAGACTTTAAACTTTCAGGGCTCAAACATTTCCGCACTGAACTTGATCTGATAGTTAGCCAACTGACCCGCACCAAGTGTAGTCAGTAGGTGTGTTATCAGCTCCTAGTTCTTTACCACTCTGAGTAAAGGGGACTCAGTCAGTTTTAAGTTTGAAAAATTGGTATAAGTGTATTCCCCCCCCCCATACACGTATTCCTCAGTCTTGTACCGGGACCAACAAACTCATTACTACTTTTCACAGATAATTGTTGTTTCTGTTTTTTTTTTCTGCAGCCTTTGTTTTTTCTATTTTTTTTAAATATGTTAATGTACTTGTTATGCTTTTGATAAATAGGTTTGTTTCATGTTGCTTTTGCATTGGTTTCGGCTGAGAATTTAACAAATTGGGAGTGGTTTATAAGAAAAATAGATGAGCATGTCAAACACGAGAAAAAAATGTTCTTCATATCGGATCGAAATTGTGGTCTTCTTTCTGCCCTTGACACCGTATTCGAGAAACCACGCCATTTCTATTGCCTATTCCATCGTTTAACAAACCTCAAGGGCCGTTTTTCAAGTGGATGGATCAATAGTCAACGGGCTGAATTGACTGAAATTTTTAAAGCATGTGCATATGCACCCGAAGAGCGTCTTTTCAATGAGAAGATTCAAGAGTTCAAGCACATTGGGGGGAAGAAGGCTGAAGAATGGTTATCTCAACTCCCTTATGAGAAGTGGTCAATTGCACATTCACCACACATGTCAAGGTATGGAGAGATGACGTCCAATGCCGTAGAATCTCTCAACAATTGGATTTTAGAGGCTCGGTCGCTGCCCGTTGTGAAGATAATTGACTGGATTCGTCAAAATATTGCACGTTGGTACGTTGAAAGGAGAGAAGTCTCAAAGAAATGGAATACTCCGTTGGTTCTCAGAAAACAAGTTGATTGGAATGTGATGTATGATAAGAGCAGGGCCTGGAGAGTATCATTATCACCCGGTGGCGAATCTGAAGCTAAATCTGATCTTTCTTGTATAGTTGATTTGAGAGATAAGTCATGTTCTTGTCTTCAATAGAAGGTCACTGGTTTTCCATGCGCCCATGCTATTGCGGTAATCATGAGACAAAACGGGTCAATTTACACTTTGTTGTAGCCATTTCGTACCACAGGTCGGCACCGACCTAAGACAAGCCGGAAGTGACAAAACAACACGTCCGTGACGGTACCGATCCGTCCGGACGGTTTCCGACCTCCACGGGCTCCGACCCCAACCTTCCGACCTCGATAACGAGGTCAGCGCCAAGCTCCAGAAGGAATCCGCCGCGTTTCAAGAAGCAAGTCAATGATACCGAGATCGGATCGGTCCAACCACGATCGGATAAAGCGTCTAAAGGCCTCCCTTATATAGACAAAGCCCCTGGAGGTCTCCCAACTTTGTGGAGACTCGAAGACCGATCTCCGACCTCTACAAAGCTTCCGACCTCGGGCAGACAGAAGAGCACATGATAGAATCTGGCAAGATCTTTCCATAAGAAGTAAAGAGCCACCTCCGTACTCAGTGACAGAGAGAATATTCCACCCAAATGAGGAAAATTCTCAGAGAATCGTCCTTTTATGGGCACGTGTCAATACGCCAGTGGTCAGCCGCCTGCAGACTATGACATACGGACGCCCGCGCGTCCTCAGAGGCTGGGGGCATTTAATGCCCCTGTCCCCTGAGAGGTCAAAAATGACATTTATACCCCTGTATGGAGAAAACTATAAATAGTCCCACATTTGTAACAAGAAAAAAAAGTTCAACACATTCTAAAAAAGCAATACAATTTGCATTTAAGTCCAGGGACTAAAAAACCCCTGGCAATTCTTGGTGTTCTTACTTTCAGTTCATCATCATTATTAATATTCTTCATCAAAATCACTCATTCAACATTTATGATTTCAATCATTTGATGTTTTTACCAAAGCTCACTTAAATAGTCATTAGTTCTCAGCCTCATTTATTTGGTAAACAACACACTTATGTTGAGGAATGCTTCCACACCTCTAAATATAGACAGAGCTATGAAGCAAATATCAACCCCATACCAGATGCCATGCAATTTGAATGTGAATCAATATGTGACCAACAGAAGATTTACCCTCCTTTGCTCAATCGTAAGCCCGGTCACCCAAAGAAACTTAGAAATCTATCATTTGGCGAGTGCCCAAAGAAGAAACCTCCTCTATGTGGACATTGTGGCAAGAGGGGGTATCACGATCCGATATGTATTAAAGGCGTGACTTGAACCGAACTTTACTAGCTATACTAGAAGTTACCCCACAAGAGTATTGGTTCACTGTAGTATGGGCAAGTATAGGGACCAAGTATTATCGAACCCAAGGGAAGGTAAGTATGCGAATAGATCCCTGAAGATCTACGCGTCGTAGTTAATATGAGTGTATGTTTTTGGATTTTTAAAGAAATAAAATCTAAGCTATAATACTCTACTAAGGCAAAAGAAAGAATTAAATTAATTATCTAAAGTTTGTTTTCAAATATGAGATGGTGATGCTCAGGATAGGAATTTCTACGTATACTAACGGAGTTGGTACGATAATCAAAATAACCGTGATGTGCAAGAAATAACCTAAGTAAAAGATTGTAAGATGAAAATCTCAAGAATTCAAACCCTAATACTTTATCCTAACAATCGACTTCACTAATTCACTAACAAGTTAATAGATCGTGCTTAATTAATGAGACCCTAATTTAACTAAGGTGATGCGGTCGTCCTCCCTAGATAAACCGGTAGATGAATAAATTCCTTCTAAATCCTCTAGTTAAGCCTATTCGTTATTGAAGAGTGATAAGATAGTCCTCTCTCTAACAATTTTCGTACTTAATTCAAAGATAAATCTAGAATTTATTTTAAGCGTTCGTTAATTAAGAGAATAAAAAATAAACATCACAAGTAATCCGAATGACGTACCAACGTCCTACTTCTACGAGTCCATCCTAGCCCAAGCATACAAGGGTTCTAGCCTAACATGGTAATTGAAAGAACAAAAGCAATAACGATAATAAGAAACATAAACATGCTTGAATCAATAATTAAATCAAAGAACATAAACAAAGAATAAATTAAAGTCTATAAAATAATCTTTTATAATATGAAAAGCTAGGGTTTTTAATCTCCAAGAACAAAGAAAGAAAGAAAGAATTAATCTAAGAAGTCGAAAGAAATAATTAAACTATGAATTCGTAAGCTAAAACCTCGATTACAACTTGTAAAAGTCTTCCAATCTCCTTCCCAAGCTTTCTCCTTCGAAAAACGAGTGTAAATGTGTGTAGATATGTCTTGTTATGTGTTTATATGCTTGAAAGGGGTATATATAGGCTTTGGGACGAATTTGGACGATTTTGGGCTAAAAACACGCAAAAATGCTCGAGCTATGGTGCAGATCGAGCGCTAGCGCTCGAGCTATGGTGGCATTCGAGCTATGGTGCTCGAGTGGTGCCATTCGAGCTATGGTGCTCGAACAGTTTTCGGCTGTTGTACACTTGTTCTTAAAATCTTCATATCTCCTCAACCGGGAGTCCGTTTTGGCCGATTCAAAGTCCTACGAACTCCTATTTTTGCCCGCTATCTATCTATGAGCATTAAAGAGACAAATTAATGAGTTTATGAAAATGATACTCAAATGACTCCAAACACTTATAAAAAACACTCAAAATATGGGCAAATCGGGCACCAAAACATAACAATTTCACGCCTAATCAACCCCCCCCCCCCCCCAAACTTACCATATTGCTTGTCCTCAAGCAATGAAATAATAAGTCAAGTAAAATTATTAGGAATGAGTCAAAGAATCAAATCATGCAAGTAAATGAACTCGGGCTTCAAAGATCGTTTACACGTATACTAACTCACCCCTCTTCATCATACTCATGCAATAACAACAAGAAACACCAAGATCAAACATGGATGTGCACTCAACGATGTGTTTCACTCCCTCACAAGTGTATATCAATAATAAAGGACTCACTCAATCAATCAATCACACATATCAGCAGCCATAGGCTTGTAAGCACTCTCCACTTCGACCATACTCTAGAAATCAATGTCGAATCAAAAAGGACTTTTCTCAAGGTTGTAATGTAGGCCCTTTGGACATGTGGGATAACAATATGGATAAGTGACTTAAGTGAATGGAGAATAGAAACTCAAACTTTAGTACTTCGAGATTAGGAACAGAATACTTCAAACATTTTCAATCAACACACTTTCAATTCCAATACTCTCAACACTTCAAAAAAAATTTCTAACTCATTTCACTTTTTTTCAATCACTTCATTTTTTTTTCTCTTTTCTCTTTTTCGCACAAACACATGAGCTCATTTTTTTCTTTTGCTCATTCTCAATTTTTTTTGTCTTTCCCACAACTCATATTCCTTATCACACCTTCTTCTCATAATCACTCAAGCAATCACAACTCTCCTTTTTCAACTCAAATCGATCCCTTCACATTCACACCTTTCCTATTCTCCACTCAACTTGGGACAAAAAGGTTTAGGAACTTGGAATAGTGTTTAAATGTGCTAGCAAATGAAATAGGCTTAAGGCTCAAACTGGCTAACAAGGGACAAATATCAATGGTAAGGAAATTTTTTGGCTAAGTGACTCATTCGAAACAAAGATGGTGTTAGGATAAAAATTGTTAGTTTTGATGAGTTAAAACAAACCAGAAGATGTAATAGGACCATCTGGACCTGTTAGCCAGATGATGATCTAGATTAGGACTTAGTCTAGGGGGAACTGCCAGACCAGAAGACTTCACCAGAAGAGTCACCAGAAGACTCCACCAGAAGACTTCACCAGAGGAGATCAGACCAGAGGCAGAGGACCTTCCCCAGACCAGACGAGTCCGGACCAGACGAGTCTGGTGGAACAAAAGATGCTCAGTTTGATCCCCTTATTCTACTGAGTATTCTGGTTGTTCACCAGATAAGGACCAGAAGACACCGAGGTTGCCTGGTGTCTGGTTCTGCCTTCTCTGGAGAGAATCAGAGTTAGGCAGAGGAAGCTATTGACCGTTGGTGATTCAAATCAAGTCAACAAGATCAGGATTGGAAAGTATTTGAAGATAATCAATCCAAGGATCCCACCAACCCAATCAATCAATTAGGGAATTGATTGATTGAGGCTTCCTTATATAGAGGATCTGATTGGATTAGCCCTTCCAACGGCTAGCCCTAATCCCCTCTATATATACAAGAGTGCAGTTCAAGAAAAAGCCCTAGAGAGAGACTCTTCACGCGTACATAGCATTCTAAGCTTTTGATCACTACGCATTTGCACTCACTTTGTTCTTATTTACTCATCCAACTCGTAAGGAGTTTATATACTCAACCTGTTCATCTTGTTAGATAAGGTTGGAGTAAGTTTGCCTTTAGATCGAAGTTAGATCTAAAGAGATTGTAAGAAGGTGCTGGTACTTCGGAAATTCCAGTGGTTAGTGAGTTTGTTGGTTGATAGTGAGACCCCTTTGATCAAGGGAGAGTGGACGTAGGATATTCAGATCCGAACCACTATATATACGGTCTTATTTATTGCTTTCCTTAATACTTGCTTGTTTATAATTTGTGCTCTTAGAAAAGGATTTCTTCTAAAGACATATCGGTTAAAAAGGCTTCCGCAATTAATCTATCTAGTGGGACCAACAAGTGGTATCAGAGCAGACTATCCCCTTCTACCTCTCCCCCAGATAATCTTGTTTCCCCTTCTACCTCTCCCCCAGATAACATTCCCCTAACCCCTTCTGCCTCTGGTAACCCCACTCTTCCACCAGAGCAGACTATCCCAGATACCCCTGTCTTTACACCCTCTACCATTCCTGCTCATACACCTTCTCCCCCAAACTCCCAAACACATCTTCCTACTAACCCCTCTCCCCCACCTTCTGGACCAGAGGTACCCTCAACCTCCTCTGGTGCAGAAGTCCCCCCTTCAAATTCTTCCACCTCCCAGATCCCTCTTACACACTCTGTACCAGATATTCCTTCCTCTTCTGGTGCAGAACAACCCCTTCCTACCCCCTCTACTTCACAAAACCCCAACCCTCCCCAAACCCATACAAATCAGGACCCAACCCTTGCTATGGCTCTGGGATTCCCTGCCCCTCCCCCCTCCCCAACCTGTTTAACAAGCGATGATAGTGAAGATGAGGAAGCTTCACTTGAGCCTGCTCACTTAGCACCTTCCTCCTCTGCCTCTGGGCCCAAACCCTTTATATTCTCTTCTGATGATATGGGTCCCATTAGGCAGAGTATGAGTGTGAGTGCTCAGCTCTGGCTAAGAGAGCAGTTTCCAATTTTGTTGGAGCACTCACCCCTCCTGGCAGATCTGACTGATGCCAAGGTTTGGAGTATGGCAAGACTCCAGGATGTTGAAGATATCATGCTTCTGTTAGAGGAGATGTCTCCTTCTGCCTTCACTGCGTGGGAGATTGAGCTGAAGAAGAATTTAAACATTCAAAACCCAGCAGAGTTGGAGACACCAGAGGCGGCCAAGGTCTTGCTCAGAACCCTCTTAATCCAGAAAGGTGTCATGCTCACTCCAGAGGGCTTCTCCTATAATTTTGGTCCGCATTTCTCATTCCCTCCAGAGTTGTACTCTGATGAGGAGGACTTTGAAATGTCTCCTGCTGTGCTCCAGAAGATGAAGGCTTTCTTCAACGAGCAGATCATGCAGATAGGGCACTTTTCCAAAGCAATTCAACATATGGCCCCTGCTATGATAGAGCACCAGATCAAGCATGAGAGGAGAATCTTCCTGAAGCAGCTCAAGTCCTCTCTGGCAGAGGTAAAAGCTTCATTCAAGGCTAATGGCTTGTTTGTCAAGTTAGATGTCATGCACAGCCAGAAGCAGCTCCAGGAGCACGTGCTGGAGCAGATGAGGCCAGTTTCTGTACTCAAAGTAGAAATGGCCAGCCAGGTGATTCAAACTGCTAAGCTGAAGGACTCCCTCCAGGAGATGTTGGAGAAGCAAGAGAGACTTGTTGCAGAGTCTAAAGCTTATCTGGAGGAAGCCAAGCAGCTTCGTGATCTTCACTCTTCCTCCAACACTGCCTTGCCTGATCTCATAAGGCAGGTAGTGGAGCCCCTCCTTGATGAAGTTAAAAAGGGGGAAGAGAAGGCCAGAACTGATCTGGCGAAGACCACCAATGAGACTCTGTTTAGCCATGGAGCTCGTCTGGACCTGTTGGAGAACACTCTGGCCCAGACTGAGTTGCAGAAGAAGAAGAAAGAAGAGTTGAAGTCTCTTACTATGGCTAAACAACTTGCTGCAGAAGAAGAGTCATCTGAAGCTGAGCAGGATCCTTCTACCATTCCTGGTCCTGCTAAGAGGAAGATTAGAAAAGTAAAGAAGAGTTTCCTTGAATCTGTTGTCGAAGAAGCAGAGAAGAGATACAAGGAAGAGACTCCAGAAGAGAGGCAAGCCAGAATCAGGAAGAACATAGATGAAGAGCAGAGGCTCAGATATGTTAAGAGGCAGAACAAGAAGGCCAGAGAAGCTGGTATTCCTTCTGGTGCAGGTGGCTCAGGTCAGAAGAGGAAAGCTCCTGTGGAAGTTATGAACATCTTGCCACTCAGGACAGAAGGGTCCTTTGACTCTACTGTGCCGTATCCTCTGATTGAAAGATGGAGAGAAGCCAAGACCCTCTGGTTCATTCAGCATTATATCCAGAGGCCAGCACCAGAAGATGATGAGCTGATCAACAGAACCTTCCATTCTTGGATGCAAGCCTATGATGCAGACTTGTACAAGCAGCTGATGGATTCAACCATTGAGTTCAACCTGGAGGTGACTGCTCCTGAATTTACTTATCTTAACACTCCCATGAATGGGAACCAGGTGGATTGGGCAGAACTGAAGAAGCTTTACAAGACCAAGGTGTTGGTGAATTTCACCCCAACATCTTCTGCAGAGTTGAAGGCCGTCCAGGATAGGTTCCTTGACTGGTTTCTTGTCCCTAAAGAGAACAGAAGATATGCCTAGAGTAGGACTATGAACTTCAATGTAATCTGTAATTATTTGTCCTCTGATCATTAATGGAAAAATACATATCTTCTTTGTTCTAAAGACAACTCCTTGTTGTCTTATTATTTGCCTGATGAGATCTATTCTAAGGTCTCATCCCTTTATTGTTTTCTTGCTTAAGTTTACTTTTGATCAGTTCTGGTAGTGTTTTAACTCCATCAAAAAGGAGGAAATTGTTAGGATAAAAATTGTTAGTTTTGATGAGTTAAAACAAACCAGAAGATGTAATAGGACCATCTGGACCTGTTAGCCAGATGATGATCTAGATTAGGACTTAGTCTAGGGGGAACTGCCAGACCAGAAGACTTCACCAGAAGAGTCACCAGAAGACTCCACCAGAAGACTTCACCAGAGGAGATCAGACCAGAGGCAGAGGACCTTCCCCAGACCAGACGAGTCCGGACCAGACGAGTCTGGTGGAACAAAAGATGCTCAGTTTGATCCCCTTATTCTACTGAGTATTCTGGTTGTTCACCAGATAAGGACCAGAAGACACCGAGGTTGCCTGGTGTCTGGTTCTGCCTTCTCTGGAGAGAATCAGAGTTAGGCAGAGGAAGCTATTGACCGTTGGTGATTCAAATCAAGTCAACAAGATCAGGATTGGAAAGTATTTGAAGATAATCAATCCAAGGATCCCACCAACCCAATCAATCAATTAGGGAATTGATTGATTGAGGCTTCCTTATATAGAGGATCTGATTGGATTAGCCCTTCCAACGGCTAGCCCTAATCCCCTCTATATATACAAGAGTGCAGTTCAAGAAAAAGCCCTAGAGAGAGACTCTTCACGCGTACATAGCATTCTAAGCTTTTGATCACTACGCATTTGCACTCACTTTGTTCTTATTTACTCATCCAACTCGTAAGGAGTTTATATACTCAACCTGTTCATCTTGTTAGATAAGGTTGGAGTAAGTTTGCCTTTAGATCGAAGTTAGATCTAAAGAGATTGTAAGAAGGTGCTGGTACTTCGGAAATTCCAGTGGTTAGTGAGTTTGTTGGTTGATAGTGAGACCCCTTTGATCAAGGGAGAGTGGACGTAGGATATTCAGATCCGAACCACTATATATACGGTCTTATTTATTGCTTTCCTTAATACTTGCTTGTTTATAATTTGTGCTCTTAGAAAAGGATTTCTTCTAAAGACATATCGGTTAAAAAGGCTTCCGCAATTAATCTATCTAGTGGGACCTACAAGTGGTATCAGAGCACAGGTCACGGGTTCGAATCCCAGTGGAAGACATTTGTTGGCCAAGAGGGCTGGCAGATGCTGGGGGGGATTGTTGGGCGCGGAGTCCAGCATCTCCCAGCCGAGTCGGGTGCGATAAAGGCCCGGTGCGCCAAGTCCGGCGGAGGCTATTCGATCCGTGGCGCTGCAGCTAGATAGGGTTAAAGGAAATAAAGTAGCACCTCACTACAAGTCCGGGCTTTTAGTCTAGTGGCAAGCGCTTGATCCTACAATACCTAAGATCACATTTGACATATCAAACTAGACACAATCAAGAAGCGAGAGCACACACAAGTTCTAGCATCCTCTAAGGTGATGACTCACTCACAAACGAAGAGATCAATTCATGTATCTTAATCTCAAAAGGCTCAAATCTCACAGCTTTCACATCCATGCTAGTCCTAGTGAATTCTCACTTTCATCACACAAGTACTCAAAAGGAAAATTTGCAAGCATACGAGTTCACTATCAAATCAACTCTAACTCATACACTCACACAGTAGAATTCCTAACTCACCTTCACAACTCTCCCACACTCATCAAATTATACTCAAGAATAGCAATCAACAAGCATAAGATGATTGATAGGCATGAAATATGTAGTAGCACATCAAAGCAATATCAGCCCAAGGAGCATCTCAAGGTACCAAATAACCAAACTCAACTCAAGAGAGGGTGTGCACCTGTGCAATGTCACCATAAAACAAATAAAAAACTCCACCCCCCCCCCCCCCAAACTTCGACCTTGTGAAGAGGTCTAAGTTTGGGGTTGTGGGTTACCTCATCCAAATAGTTCAAGTTTCTCAACAACGTGTCACACTCCTTGGTCTCGAGTTGGTTCCTTCAATCTGAATAACTCCATGATACCTTTACTCCTTCGAGATAAGCCTACAAAATAAACTCTCAAGTACGAGGTTAAAACTTATGATTCAACAACACCCTAATAACATAAAAATATTGAAAAATAAATAAAAATGGGTTGCCTCCCATTCAGCGCTATTTTTAAGGTCCTAATGTCGGACCGAGCTCAAAGGAGCTTACGGGACATGATACTCAAAATTACCTCCCTCACTCTCATAAGAGTGGTGGTTGATTTTCTTTCCTTCATGCCCCTTCATCATGAGTTCCTTTGCTTCCTTCTCCACCTCAATTGGTGGGGGTCTCAACTTCTTCTCACCTTTATCTGGAGGAGTTTTACTAAGCAATTTCTTGAATTTGGACTTTTTCATCTTAACTCCCCCTTTCCTTTCCAACTGGACCACGTCCACACTTTTTACTTCTTCATCCTTCGACTTCTTCCCTTTATCCCTATCAAAATAATCAAGATCATAATGCTCATGGGTTAAATCATCAAGTGAAGGACTATTAAAAGCATGCTTAATAGAAAGTTTAGGGATAGGAGGTGTGTCTTCAACACGAGGATCAATGACATCCATGCAATAACAGCTCTCATCCTCCTTCGGGTACTTCATGGCCTCATATAGGGAAATTTTTATCTCTTGATCGTCAACTTTCAATATGATCTTCCCATTTGCCACATCTAGCACCATCCCCGCCGTTGCCAAAAACGGTCTTCCCAAGATCAAAGGAACGTGCTCATCTTCCTCCATGTCGAGCACTACAAAGTCGACTGGAAAAATGTAATCCCCAACTTTCACAAAGACGTCTTCAACTACACCTTAAGGTCGAGTAATAGACCGATCGACTAGTTGAAGCGTCATCATTGTCGGCTGAAGTTCTCCCCCTTCCAACTTCTTGAAAAGCGACAATGGCATAAGATTAATGCTTGCTCCAAGGTCACACAATGCTCCCTTCTTGACTCCATTCCCGATATCACATAATATCGTGAAACTCCCGGGATCCTTCAACTTTGGTGGAAGCGCTTTGTGCACTAATGCACTCACCTCATGGTTCAGCTGCACCAACTTGGGCTCATCAACTCTCCTTCTCTTTGCAATTAAATCCTTCATGAATTTGGCATAATTCGGCATATGTTCCAAAGCATCATAAAAAGGAATGTTAATATGCAATTTCTTAAAAACATCAAGGAATTTAACGAATTTCTCATCAAGCTTTTTCTTCATGAAGCGCTGTGGATATGGGACGGGTATCACCGATTTGGGTACCCCCCATTCATCACGCTCGGTCTCTTTCACTTTCTCTCTTGCTTCCTTTACCTTCTTCCGCTTAGGAACTCTCTCACTCTTCTCAATGCCTTCCTCTTCAGGCTATTTGCTCTCTTGAGTGCCTTCACCCTCTATCTTCTTCTCAACTCCTACCTCCTCAACTTTATCTCTATCATCCTTATGCTCTTTCCCTTCTAACTTAACCTCTCCTTGGGGCATCTCAGAATCAGCAGGCATCTGGGGACCATCATAGTTGGTCCCACTTCTAAGCTGGATCGCCTTGCAATGCTCTTTCGGATTTCCCTCCGGCATAGAAGGATACTTACCCGACTCTTTTCCCAATGATTTTACAATTTGGTTCATCTGGTACTCCATCGAAGTGAACCGCCTAATGTTCTCTTGTTGAATTCGATTCAGCTCCACATCTCTCTTATGGAGTTCTTGATCACGCTGATCACCTTTCTTATGCAACTCTTTAATATCATACTCCAAAGAAGATAATCTTTTGCTTCCTTCCTCCATCTTCTGAAGGATAGCTCTCAACATCTCCTCGGTTGAGGAACCGCCTTCTCCACCCGAAGGTTTCGAACCTGGATCAACACCCGGAGGAACTGTAATTCCGGCCTTCGGATTAGCATATGAAAAATTCTCGTTCTTCCTCCATGTGTTCTGGGGAGACTGCTGGCCTCCTTGATACCCTTGGGTGTTCCTCCATTGATTTTGAGGAGGCTGTGGACCTGGAGGTACAAATGGCTGGCCAAAAGAAGGCCTTCCAAATTGATTGCCACCTTGTGGATACCCGCCTTGTGGATAGTTAGGTCTTCCCATATAGTTGGCCTCTTCTTGCTGACTCGTGGGTGGGTCCACTTTCTCGCTCACTGCTACATTCCCTCCAACCAGATTCTGCCCCATCTCGAGGTTACTGATCTTCTCCATCATCGCCATCAACAGCTTCCTTGTTCCCTCATTTTCCTCCAACTTACAAGCTCTCTGAAATTTTGGGTCCTCGTTCCATGCCCCGACATTCGTGACAATATTATCAACGATTTCTCTACACCTCGCTATACCTTGGTTCAGAAATGCTCCACTAGCACACGCATCAAGATGAGCTTGACCAGCCTTGCTAGCTCCACTATAGAAGAACGCCATGATATCCCCCTCATTGTACCCGTGCTGCGGGCACTCAATTAACATGTTAGAGTATCTCTCCCATGCCTGACGTAAGTCCTCTATTGGAGTTATACGTGAAAGTATGCTTTTACTTTGTATAACTCGTGTATCAAACACTCGTTTTATGAGAATAATTCTTTTATCGCATTTGCTTTAGTTATGATTGAATGTTGAATTTCTATTGCAAACCGTTCAATATACAGTACGTGTTACATTGTAGTTAATGTGGTGATACCCGATCACGGAAGACGACATTAACAGTTTACTTGTAACTAAACGTACATTTTCACGGCCTAGGTGGAATTGAACAATCCACCGTGAAAGGTCGATGTGTAAGGCTTAGATTGGTCTGTCTTGACCAAGAGATTGCACTAGCACATTTAGTATGTGTTGAAGAGGTCCTACAGCGAGGAGAAATTCTTCTGTTCTAAAAGGTGAAGAATTAGACCTCAGTGGTTGTTGATTTTTTAATCTCCGTCACTTAAATAGGACCGTGTGTGCTTAGTAGTTACTGCTTTGATTCATGTTGGGTGAGAATCATTGTGACTTCGAACTTTGTGTCTTGGGCAGTAATATTAATCATACGACGGTTGCTAAGATTTAATACGGAGAAACGCGTGCGAGTACGGCTCGTGTGATTAGTCCCCTTGGTGGGCTCAGAAGTTTTATTGTATCAAATCTTGCAAGTGAAGAATTAGTTTCTTCGGTACGAATAATAATGTTGAGCTGTCTTTACTCCAAGGTGAAAGATGTTAATTAATTTAGAGCTATTCAGAAGCTTAATTAATTAATGGACTTGATAATCTTAAACGCGGGAAATAATAACCGGGAGCCCATATTATCGTAATATGGATTAAGATGGATAGTGCAATATTAATTTATTAGTGGTAATAATTAATATTAATGGGCTGAATTATATTGGGGCTCAATATTGAAATTCAGAAGTCCATTAGGAGGTCCAATCTTAATTCTCCTTAAGGCCCCTCAAGTAGCCCATTAAGTAGCCCAATAATGATAAGGTGATTAAAATAAAAAGAAATATTTATGTTGATTTTTTCATTAATTTCGAAAATTAGTTAATATGGAGCAAGAAAAGATCTTGTTGATTTTCTTGAAAAGATATTATGGAAGATAAGTATTCTTGGAATACAAGATTATCTCATATATTCAAGAAGATCCAAATCTTGTATTCTTAATTCATAAATTTTCGAAAATAGCTTATTTATAAAGTAAGTGAGATTTTTGTGGAATATTTTATTGTGGAGAAAAGAATATATGAGATATATTCAAGATTTCTTAGAGTCTAAGAAAAGATTTTTTTCAAGGCCCAATATTCCTTAAAAAAATCGGTCACTATGTTTATAAATAGGGGATGATTATTTCATCCCCAAGTACATAATTCCATGTGTTGGAAAAATCAAGAAGCATAGATATTTTTCTTTTTCCTTAGTTTATTAAATTGCTTGAAAGCATCTCCCACCGGCGATCAAGTGAGGTGAAAAGGGAAATACTTGAGAAGGCTTTGGGTTGATAGAACGAGATTACAAGTGTCCCGTATATCCAAAGGCCAATACTACGAGAGGTACGTTAATCGCATATTTACTTGTTTAATTCCGCCTAGTTAAATATGTGAAATTAATTTAACATGCATGATGATAATTAGTTGTTGGAATTATTATTTGAATTAATTAGGATTAATTCATGCTAGTAATAATTGTATTTAAATTCGTATTTAAAGTTCATCCCGAATAGATTCCGGGCACCCCTATTTTCCCAACAACTGGTATCAGAGCCACGGTTTCGGGCTCTGAATTTTAAATTGGAATTTAAATTGTTGAACATTAAATTGAAATTGGATAGTAGAATTGTTAGATCTTTTTTTGCAGGTATCCAATTGTCATGGTTTTAATGTTGTTAATTTCATGCGTGTAAATTAATTGTTTTTAATTCGATTCGTTCGAATTCGTTTTTCTCGTGAGAAAATCCACGAGTAGATTAGTTATTTTTATTTTGATTCGATCATTGTAATAGACTAGTCTAGATCTAGTATTTATTTTTTTTGTAAAAAATAAATTGTAACCGGATCGTGACGAAGAACGAAGAATTAAAAACGGCGTACCCGGACGACGCATACAAGCGTGGCGCGTGTATGGAGGTAAAATCATGCTAGGGGTGAAGAAAACGAGGACGAACGGCGAAAAAACGGCGCACGGGGGTGCACGGCGCACGCCGTGCGCAGCGGGCGCACGGCGCCGCGCGCACCGCGCGCGCGCGCCTCGGCGAGGGCCTGCAGCGCCTCGGGGCGCCCCGGGCGGCGCCTCGGGTGCGCCTCGGGGCTGCGCTTCGGCGCGCCTCGGGCTGTTTTCCAGCGCTTCTCGGGCCGGGAAGCGCGCGGGCCCACTTCGTGGGCCGACGCGCGCTGTATCTCAGGCCGTGGAATTTTTTTCGGTTCGTGTTTTTTTTCGTGTGATTTTAAACGTCATCCCGAACCCCAAACGATGCTGTTTTTTATGAAGTGTTGTTGTTCGAGTGGGAGCACGTCGAGACGAACGTCGGAAAGCAACAAGGACGATTTTTCGCATCAAGACGTTAAGAAATTAAACCGTGACAATTGGAATTGAGTGCTCCAATGTGTTTAATTTTGTTTTGATGGATGTTTTATTTTGTGCAATTTTTATTATTTGTTAATATGTGTTTGCATGAATTTAATTGTCCAAGAAAAACCTTACTTTCGAAAATTACTAAGTATGTTTTTATAATCGCAATTTTATTCCGGATATTAAAATTGGATTATTTTGGCCTCCATAATTTATTTATTTGTGAAGTTCTTTTGGAATACATTTCCCCCTCGGATCGGCCAAAATAACGGATTTCACATGAATAAATTCCGAAAGGATGATTGTGGATTATTACTAGTGGCGGTATTGACCCTCACCACGAGTGGCTTGCTCAAAGCGAAATAATAATCCTGTATTTAATTATGGTTATTACTTAGGCATAGGAAATTGATATTAACTTACTCCCCTCGGAGTCCCTGTCAATTTCTATGTGGTCAAAGTGGGAGCCAACTATTAATTTTGAATTAAGGATTTGTAACTTTTAAGTTTGTGATCCGCTTGAATGTATTTAAATGTATAGACCACCCCTCGTGGCGTATTTAAATTGTTTCGAGATGTTGGCTGATGCATGATTATATTGTTTTAAGGTTTCAATATAATTGATGTGATCGAATTATGTGATAATTTCATATTTTTCTAGATATTGATATGAATGTATGTTTTATTCTCATTTCATCATGTCGCAACCTTTTAATCCACTGTATAATATACTTAAAGTTAATAAACCTTTTGGAGAAAATTATATCGATTGGAAATGTTTTTTTATCCTTACTGCACGAAAATACAATTGGGTTATTTATGTTAATATACTCGGCAAGCCTAATGATAAGTCAAGCAATGGGAAGAGGCAGTTTATGATCGGAAGCGTGACAATGAATGAAGTGCATCATCTTGACATATCTGTCTGAGGATTTGAGGCGCGTTCATGAAGACATTGTATCCGCTGTTGAAATCATGGAACACCTTGAAGAGATGTTTTCACATCAGAATCCCATGACTAATCAGTTCACCAAACATGACTCGGTCAAGTTGGAAATGGTGGAAGGAACGCCCGTGAGGGAACACGTTCTCGAGATAATGGCATACCTTAACAAGTTGGAAGTACTTGGTGCGGATTTTGATTGATTTCATATACCATTCCCTACCGAGAAACTTTGAGTAGTTTCATCTGAACTGTCAGATGAATGAACGGACAAGTTGTTTGCCCGAGCTCTTGCAAGCTTTAGTTTCGGTGGAGGTGATAATGGAGCACCAGTCTAGTGCTATGGTGGCTAATGGTTCGTCTACCTCTTTTGGTCCCAAGGGAGGGAAAAAGAGGAAGAGAACCAAAGGCCGGATCCAAGCAAATCCAATTGTTATGAAAGGCAAATGCAAAGGCAAGCATCGAAGGGGAAGTGTTTTAGTTGCGGTGAGAGAGGACAATGGAGGTCTGCATGTTCTAAGCCTAAGAGGCTAGGAAAGTTAGGTAATTCACACACCTTAGTCGTCGAAACTTGTAAAGTGGCGTATGCTGTCTATTTGTGGATAGTGGATACGAGAGCTACTGATCACATTTGTTTCATAGGTTTAAGCTAACCCGACGACTTAACGGAAGTGAGATCCCCATCACATCGGGCAATGCTACGAGAGTGGCAGCTGAAGCAGTGGGAGAAGTGCGCCTATCTTGTGAAGATAGAGTTATGGTCTTGAGAGACGTTCCTCATGTTCCTAGTTTGGAAAGAACTCAACCTTCAGTTTCTAAACTGTTTGAATATATACTCAGTTTCTTTTAATAAGGATGTTATTATTGCTTGAAACGATGAGTTTATCCGTTCCGGAACTTTAATGGATGATCTTTATACCATTATTTGGGCACACCACTCACAAAATTGAATCTAATAACACATCGATTATTTCGAGTAATAAAAGAAAGCGTTCTTCGGAGATGAACGAAACACTTCTATGGCATCTTAGACTAGGTCATATTAATCTAAAGTGGATAGAGAGATTGGTGAAAGACGGATCCTTGGAATCATTCCAAGTCGAACCGTTTCCAACTTGTGAATCCTGTTTAGAGGGTAAAATGACCAAGAGGGCATTTGGAGCCAAGGGGAATAGAACTACGGAAGTGTTAGAACTCGTTCATGCCGATATGTGTGGTTCAATGACGATCATAGCAAGAAGAGGTATGAGTAATTTGATGATTACTCAAGATACGGATACATCTACCTTATGATGCATAGGGAAAAAAGTATCAAGTCTCTACGATTTGTTCGTGGAGGCGAATACCTTAGCAATGAATTCTTGAACTACCTATCGGAAGAAGGGATTGTATCCCTGTTGACCACATCGGGAACCCCTCAATAGAACGGTGTGGCGGAACGAAGGAGCCAGACTCTTTTAGAAATAGTCAGATCCATGATGAGTTATTCGAATTTACCCAAGTCGTTTTGGGGTAACGCCTTGGAAACAATGACTTATATTCTAAACTTGGTGCCATCCAAATCAGTTCCTAAAACCCCAATGGAATTGTGGACCGGGGCGCAAGCCCATTCTAAGACACTTGCAGATTTGGGGTTGTCCGGCATACGTGCTAGACAAGAAAGCCGGTAAATTGGATCCATGTTCGGAATTAAGGTTGTTTATAGGATATCCCATGGGAACGAAAGGGTGTATGTTCTATAGTCTCAAGGATTAAAAGACCGTGATTAGTTCGCACTTTAAATTCTTGGAGGAAGACTATATGAACAAAAGAAAGCCCAGAAGTGAGATTACCTTAGACGAGTTAAGAGGGCAAACTCCTATACCAAGTATACAAGATGATATACCACACGTCATACCTTCACAACCGGAACCCCGTCGTAGTGGAAGGATTGCAAGGCAACCCGAGAGATTCATGGGAATTGGAGAATTTTCGGATTTGATTCCCGGCGATGAATCAGACCCATGAACGTACGACGAGGCAATCCAAGACAAAGACGCGGAAGTGTGGCAAACCGCAATGGAAACCGGGGTGGGTTCGATGGATTATAATCAAGTGTGGGAGTTGGTTGATCCACCTAATGGGGTAGAGCCCATTGGATGCAAGTGGGTGTACAAGAGGAAAAGAGGACCGGACGGAAGGGTAGAGACCTTCAAAGCAAGGCTTGTGGCCTGTGGCCTGTAGCTATGCTTAAGTCCATCCGTATTCTCTTGTCGATCGCTGCACACTTAGATTACGAGATCTGGCAAATGGATGTCAAGACAGCTTTCCTTAACGGAAGTCTTGATGGGATCTATATGCAACAACCCAAAAGTTTTCGTTGAAAAAGGCCAAGAGCACCTCGTATGCAAGCTTAAGAGATCCATTTTATGGACTTAAGTAAGCGTCGCGTACTTGGAACCAGTGTTTTGATCAAGTTATTAAGTCTTATGGGTTTGTGATCAAAACAAGTTCGAAAGTTGTGTGTATAAAAGGTGTGACGAAACTGCGGTGGTATTCTTAGTATTATACGTAGACGATATTCTGCTCATTGGAAATAATGTAAAGGTATTGTCAGACGTAAGGGTATGGCTGTCAAATCAGTTTGATATGAAGGACTTAGGGAAAGCCGGTCACATCCTTGGGATCAAGTTCACTCGAGATCCAAGAGGAGGATGTTGGGTTTATCGCAAGTTTCATACAAAGCCACTGTTTTGAAGCATTTCAGCATGCAAGATTCCAAGAAAGGTTTTGTACCTTTTAGGCACGGAATCCATCTATCTAAAGAAATATGCCCTAAGACGCAAGTAGAGATAGATGACATGAAAGACGTTCCGTACGTTTCGGACGTAGGAAGTCTTATGAATGCAATGTTGTGTACGAGACCGGACATCTGCTTTGCCGTGGGCATGATGGCAAGATATCAAAGTAACCCCGGGAAAGCACATTAGATTGCAATTAAATGCGTTCTTTAGTTTCTGAAAAGAACTTAGTATGGAATGCTGATTTAACAATCAGACAATCTAATTCTCATGGGATACTCGGACTCAAATTTCCAATCAGACATAGACTCCAAAATACCTACCTCGGGTAGTGTGTTTTGCATGGGAGAAGGAGCCATGACATGGAGAAGCGATTTGCAGAAATGCATCGCAGATTCGACCATGGAAGCCGAATAAGTAGTTGCTTGTGAAGTAGCGAAAGAAGCGGTTTGGCTCAAGTACTTCTTAGTGGACTTGGACGTTGTTCCGAATTTGCCCGACAAGATAACTGTCTTTTGTGACAATGTCGAGGCAGTTGCAAATTCAAGGGAACCGAGAGCCCACTAGGCCAGCAAACACATTGAAAGAAAACACCATCTTATACGAGAAATCGTTAAGAGAGGAGATAAAGAGGTGGCAAAGATATGCGTCGGGGACAACCTAGTAAATCCATTCACAAAGGGTCTGCCTCTGAATACATTCGAGAGACATGTGGATGGAATGGGAGTCAAGACTATTGCCAATCTGCTTTAAGTATAAGTGGGAGGAATTATTAGGTTAGTGTAGGTTGACATGAGATGTCACGTAGAGCTACTACACTAAGACATGCGTGATGTATACTAAAAGCAGACTTTAAGTATAAGTGGGAGATTGTTGGAGTTATACGTGAAAGTATGCTTTTACTTTGTATAACTCGTGTATCAAACACTCGTTTTATGAGAATAATTCTTTTATCGCATTTGCTTTAGTTATGATTGAATGTTGAATTTCTATTGCAAACCGTTCAATATACAGTACGTGTTACATTGTAGTTAATGTGGTGATACCCGATCACGGAAGACGACATTAACAGTTTACTTGTAACTAAACGTACATTTTCACGGCCTAGGTGGAATTGAACAATCCACCGTGAAAGGTCGATGTGTAAGGCTCAGATTGGTCTGTCTTGACCAAGAGATTGCACTAGCACATTTAGTATGTGTTGAAGAGGTCCTACAGCGAGGAGAAATTCTTCTGTTCTGAAAGGTGAAGAATTAGACCTCAGTGGTTGTTGATTTCTTAATCTCCGTCACTTAAATAGGACCGTGTGTACTTAGTAGTTACTGCTTTGATTCATGTTGGGTGAGAATCATTGTGACTTCGAACTTTGTGTCTTGGGCAGTAATATTAATCATACGACGGTTGCTAAGATTTAATACGGAGAAACGCGTGCGAGTACGGCTCGTGTGATTAATCCCCTTGGTGGGCTCAGAAGTTTTATTGTATCAAATCTTGCAAGTGAAGAATTAGTTTCTTCGGTACGAATAATAATGTTGAGCTATCTTTACTCCAAGGTGAAAGATGTTAATTAATTTAGAGCTATTCAGAAGCTTAATTAATTAATGGACTTGATAATCTTAAACGCGGGAAATAATAACCGGGAGCCCATATTATCGTAATATGGATTAAGATGGATAGTGCAATATTAATTTATTAGTGGTAATAATTAATATTAATGGGCTGAATTATATTGGGGCTCAATATTGAAATTCAGAAGTCCATTAGGAGGTCCAATCTTAATTCTCCTTAAGGCCCCTCAAGTAGCCCATTAAGTAGCCCAATAATGATAAGGTGATTAAAATAAAAAGAAATATTTATGTTGATTTTTTCATTAATTTCGAAAATTAGTTAATATGGAGCAAGAAAAGATCTTGTTGATTTTCTTGAAAAGATATTATGGAAGATAAGTATTCTTGGAATACAAGATTATCTCATATATTCAAGAAGATCCAAATCTTGTATTCTTAATTCATAAATTTTCGAAAATAGCTTATTTATAAAGTAAGTGAGATTTTTGTGGAATATTTTATTGTGGAGAAAAGAATATATGAGATATATTCAAGATTTCTTAGAGTCTAAGAAAAGATTTTTTTCAAGGCCCAATATTCCTTAAAAAAATCGGTCACTATGTTTATAAATAGGGGATGATTATTTCATCCCCAAGTACATAATTCCATGTGTTGGAAAAATCAAGAAGCATAGATATTTTTCTTTTTCCTTAGTTTATTAAATTGCTTGAAAGCGTCTCCCACCGGCGATCAAGTGAGGTGAAAAGGAAAATACTTGAGAAGGCTTTGGGTTGATAGAACGAGATTACAAGTGTCCCGTATATCCAAAGGCCAATACTACGAGAGGTACGTTAATCGCATATTTACTTGTTTAATTCCGCCTAGTTAAATATGTGAAATTAATTTAACATGCATGATGATAATTAGTTGTTGGAATTATTATTTGAATTAATTAGGATTAATTCATGCTAGTAATAATTGTATTTAAATTCGTATTTAAAGTTCATCCCGAATAGATTCCGGGCACCCCTATTTTCCCAACATCCTCTCCTGGCTTCTGGCGGAAAGAAGAAATCTCTATCCTTGCTTTAATGGTTCTAGATGGAGGGTAGAATCACTTGAGGAATAGACGCTCGAGCTCGGCCCAAGTGGTTACACCTCCCCGTGGGAGCGTGTTATCGTACCACTCCTTTGCTATTCCCGTCAAAGAGAATGGGAACAGTCTGAGCCTCTTGGCATCTTCAGACATGCCGTTATAATTGAACGTGGATGTTATCATCAGAAAACTCCTCAGATGAGTATGAGGATTCTCCTTCCCAACCTCCCCCTTGAATTGATTCTCGGTAAGCAGCTTTAGAATTCCAGGGGAAATTGAGAAGTTGATTGCCTCTACAGGAGGCAATGCCACTCCATCATAGTACCGTTGCGGTTGTGCCGCGAACCTTCCTCGAATAGCCATGTTCTGATCGGCATTCTGAGGAACGTGCTGAGGATTAGCAGGTGGTACGGGTACTTGTTGGACTGGTGGTGGGTTGTAAACAGGAGGTGGAGGGTACGGGTATGGTGGATATGGATATGGTGGATATGGGTAAGGATAAGGTAAGTTGTTTTGTGGGAAGTTGTTCTGTGGAAATGCAGGGTTGTTCTGAGGATGTTGGACAAGGTTATGAGCTGGATTATTTTGATTCTGTGTACCCGGGTTTTGGCTCTGGCGTTCCCCTAGCGGGACTTGATTCTGACTACCATTCCCTCCAGTGCCCTTAAACCGGTCCATTGTCTGATTAAACTCATTAGCAGCATCATCCAACTAATTACTGATGTCCATGTTTTCGTTCTCTCCTCCAGCAGTATTCATCCTTCTTAAAAAGACTTTGTTTCTTCTTGCTATTGTCTCAGGATCTAGCTGTAGTCTCTCTTCGCTCGTATCACCTTGCGAGCGTATTTTCATAAACCTGAAACACTAACAAAAGAATAAAAACACAACTGCCGAACACGTACGAATAAAACAGAAAAATAAATCACTCACTACTAACTACTAAGCTATCTACAAGTCCTATTCAAAAGGCATACAACGCCATCCCCGACAATGACGCCATTGACTTGAACTGAACTTTACTAGCTATACTAGAAGTTACCCCACAAGAGTATGGGTTCACTGTAGTATGGGCAAGTATAGGGACCAAGTATTATCGAACCCAAGGGAAGGTGAGTATGCGAATAGATCCCTGAAGATCTACGCATCGTAGTTAATATGAGTGTATGTTTTTGGATTTTTAAAGAAATAAAATCTAAGCTATAATACTCTACTAAGGCAAAAGAAAGAATTAAATTAATTATCTAAAGTTTGTTTTCAAATATGAGATGGTGATGCTCAGGATAGGAATTCCTACGTATACTAACGGAGTTGGTACGATAATCAAAATAACCGTGATGTGCAAGAATAACCGTGATGTGCAAGAAATAACCTAAGTAAAAGATTGTAAGATGAAAAGCTCAAGAATTCAAACCCTAATACATTATCCTAAAAATCGACTTCACTAATCCACTAACAAGTTAATAGATCGTGCTTAATTAATGAGACCCTAATTTAACTAAGGTGATGCGGTCGTCCTCCCTAGATAAACCGATAGATGAATAAATCCCTTCTAAATCCTCTAGTTAAGCCTATTCGTTATTAAAGAGTGATAAGATAGTCCTCTCTCTAACAATTTTCGTACTTAATTCAAAGATAAATCTAGAAGTTATTTTAAGCGTTCGTTAATTAAGAGAATCAAAACTAAACATCACAAGTAATCCGAATTACGTACCAACGTCCTACTTCTACGAGTTCATCCTAGCCCAAGCATACAAGGGTTCTAGCCTAACATGGTAAATGAAAGAACAAAAGCAATAACGATAATACGAAACATAAACATGCTTGAATCAATAATTAAATCAAAGAACATAAACAAAGAATAAATTAAAGTCTAAAAAATAATCTTTTATAATCTGAAAAGCTAGGGTTTTTAATCTCCAAGAACAAAGAAAGAAAGAAAGAAAGAATTAATCTAAGAAGTCGAAAGAAATAATTAAACTATGAATTCGTAAGCTAAAACCTCGATTACAACTTGTAAAAGTCTTCCAATCTCCTTCCCAAGCTTTCTCCTTCGAAAAACGAGTGTAAATATGTGTAGATATGTCTTGTTATGTGTTTATATGCTTGAAAGGGGTATATATAGGCTTTGGGACGAATTTGGACGATTTTGGGCTAAAAACACGCAAAAACGCTCGAGCTATGGTGCAGGTCGAGCGCTAGCGCTCGAGCTATGGTGGCATTCGAGCTATGGTGCTCGAGTGGTGCCATTCGAGCTATGGTGCTCGAGTGGTGCCATTCGAGCTATGGTGCTCGAGTGGTGCCATTCGAGCTATGGTGCTCGAGTAGTTTTCGGCTGTTGTACACTTGTTCTTAAAATCTTCATATCTCCTCATCCGGGAGTCCGTTTTGGCCGATTCAAAGTCCTACGAACTCCTCTTTTTGTCCTCTATCCATCTATGAGAATTAAAGAGACAAATTAATGAGTTTATAAAAATGATACTCAAATGGCTCCAAACACTCATAAAAAACACTCAAAACATGGGCAAATCGGGCACCAAAACATAACAATTTCACGCCTAATCAAGGCGCCGGAGTCGCAAGAACAAAAAACAAGGTATTTTGTTAGGCAATTGCTTCAACATCAGTAACTTAATTAATCAGATTTTGTAACTGTTAATTTAGTTTTTCGCTTTCTTATCTCAGGGGCAGATCGATTGACTGTCGGCACACCCAACAGACCCAACTGTTCTATAGCAGGTGTCTTTTAATTGTTTTGGGGGCTTCAATTTTTAATGTGACAATGGTCAATCCAGTGAAACTTGGGTTAATTACATGTAATACCCAAGTTTTATTTTTGGGGGTGATTATTTTTGTGTTGTCACATTGCGTAATGGCATGATGTTGTAGTGATGATTTTTTTGCTCCCCTACTTGATGATCTTGCATGAACCATTGTTTTCTAATTTCCTACGAAATTTTGCAAATATGGCTATGGATTTTTGCTGCAACTCGGTTTATTTATTGTTGTCTAAATTGGTTGCATCTTTTATTTAATGTTGGCTGGTATTGTTTGTGTAAAAATGATAGTTGCAACTATGATTCTCTATTTGGCATGAAAATAACATGGCATTTAATGAGGTCTCACAAGTTTTTGTTCTAATTTGTGTGATAATTGTTGTCTAATTTTGGTTGCCTCTGTCTTTAATGTTGTTGATCTTGTTTCTGTATAATTAGAAGACCTGCAAATATGTATAATCAAATACACAAAATTCTAGAGTAATATATATTAATTCATAGCAGAAATGCATGCATATTTTTGCCCAGATTTTTCGTGGGATTCTTTACATATAGCTGCTAATGGTACATCATCTCATTATATGATAAGTTATGCAAAAGAAAAAGTACATCACAACCATTGTGATCAGATTTCCAACCAACAAAGTACCAAGAGAAATCTGGAAAGTGTCATTGCCCCCACGAACTCCCATTCTTGTATTTCGCACTCTATTTTCCTGAACTCTGCTTGAAATATCTTCTTGGCCACTTTGTGTTTGCCCCCATCCTATTGGGTTGCACCAATGTGAGAACCCATGCTATCCGCAGAAGTAGTATAAACGGCCCTGATTTTTCGTGGTTGCGGCGACCATTACGGTTGTCGAGCTACTGCAACTCGATCTTGAGTATTTGATATATGTTTCATTCTCTGAGTTGCTGCCTTGTGACATAGTAACTAAAGCTTCAAACTTTTTGCTATTATTGTCTAATATATAATGTCTCCTCACCCCTCCCCTTGTGTGTTTATATAGAGATTTTTGTTTGGGTGATTTGCTACTGTTTTCCAACGGTCATAAATAGATATATAACCTGCTAAGCAACGGTAACATATACTTTTGGTTGGAAGAGACATGAGACATGTGTACTGTTGGGTGCAACAGCTGGAGAACCTGCGTTTATGTGTTGTGCATTTATTACAATTTTGAGCACATGTAAATATCATCTTCCTATCTGTTGGGATACGGGCATAAATTGGAATCCTATCTATGGGCTTCTTATAGATCTAATTATTATAAAGGCCCACATGTTAAATTATGCATTCTAAAATAGTTTGGTATATTTTCATGTAATCTAGGTATAAAGGCCCAACTTATATTCATGACAGGTGGCACAGATAATATGCCTTTGATTATTTCCTAAAAAATAACATGACCCAACAAAGAAAAATGATCGGTTGAAAATATAAGTGTTGGACATATAATGCAAAATTATATAGTTTTTGGGCCTAAGAAAGAAAATATATGCATGGATAATATCCATAAAAATAATGTGGCACAAAGAAAAAATAAGTGTTAAGTTAATTGTGCTAAGTCTCACAATCACATGTTCAAGCCCCTCTCACGAAGATTGAATTTTAATTAAAACGTACTTCAAATATTATTCATACAAATATCACTTAACCATATTCAAATACAAATAAAATTGGAAGTTTGATATTTAATGCAAAATTATATATTTTTTGCACCGATAATATTTCCGTGAATAAAAACGTACGTGGCCCAAGAAAGAAAATATATGCATGGATAATATTCCTAAAAATAACCTGGCCCAAGAAAGTATCCAATAAATATATGAAATACTCATAAGTCTCACAATCACATGTCGAAGCCCCTCTCATGAGGTATGAATTTTAATGAAATCGTATTCATACAAATATCACTTAACCATATTCAAATACAAATAAAATTTAAAGTTGGGCCACGAAATGCAAATTATATTTTTTTTTTTTTTGCACATATAATATTTAGGCCCAAAAATGTCCACAAAGCCCAAGAAAGAAAATATATGCATGGATAATGACCCTAATAATAATTTATCCAAAGAAATAAAATGTATCCAATGAAAAAATAAGTGTTACGTTATTTGTGTTAGAAAAACATGAAATACTCTCAAGTCTCACAATCACATGTCGAAGCCCCTCTCATGGGGGTATGGATTTTAATGTAACCGGACTACGAATATAAAACGTAAGTAGTACTCATACAAATACCACTTAATCATATATAAATACAAATAAAATTTAAAGTTGGGCATATAATGCAAAATTATACTCCCTCCGTCCTCTAATAACTTTCATACTTTCCTTTTTGGGATGTCCCACAATAACTTTCACACCCCAAATATGGAAATAAAACACTCTCACAATACCTACTTTAATTCAAAATACTCTTCATTTATTGGTTGAAAAAGTCAATAAAACAGTTTTTCTTAAAATTTGTGTCACCACCCCTATGAAAGTTAAGAGGGGACGGAGGGAGTATATTTTTTTCACAGATTGGCCCAAAAAACTATTTGTGGCCCAAGAAAGAAAATATTTGCATGGATAATATCCCTAAAATTAATCTGGCCCAAGAAAGAAAATGTATCCCTTTATCAAATAAGTGTTAAGTTAATTGTTTAGAAAAAATTGAAATATTCTCAAGTCTCACATTCACATGTCGAAGCTCCCTTAGTGAGGTATGGATTTTTATTAAAATCGAACTTCGAACATAAAATGTAAGTAGCATTCATACAAATGCCACCTAACCATATACAAATACAAATAAAATTTAAAGTTAGACATATAATGCAAAATTATATTTTTTTTTGCACAGATAATATTTGGCCCCAAAAACTAACGTGGCCCAAGAAAGAAAATATATGCATGGATAATATCCATAAAAATAATGTGGCACAATGAAAAATTAAGTGTTAGGTTAATTGTTTAGAAAAATATGAAATACTCATGTCGAAGCCCCTCTCATGGTTAAGTGAATTTTAATGAAACCATACTTCAAATAGTATTCATACAAATATCACTGAACCATATTCAAATACAAATAAAATATAAAGTTGGGCCACGAAATGCAAATTATATATTTTTTTGCACAGATAATATTTGTGCCCAAAAATGTCCACAAAGCCCAAGAAAGGAAATATATGCATGGATAATGACCCTAATAATAATATGTTCAAAGAAATAAAAGGTATCCAATGAAAAAATAAGTGTTATGTTATTTGTGTTAGAAAAACATGAAATACTCTCAAGTCTCACAATCACATGTCGAAGCCCCTCTCATGGGGGTATGAATTTTAATGTAACTGGACTACGAACATAAGTAGTACTCATACAAATATCACTTAACCATATACAAATACAAATAAAATTTAAAGTTGGGGATATAATGCAAAATTATATATTTTTTTGCACAGATTGGCCCAAAAAACTAACGTGGCCCAAAAAAGAAAATATATGCATGAAAATATCCCCAAAAATAACATGACCCAAGAAAGAAAAGGCATCCCTTTATCAAATAAGTGTTAGGTTAATTGTTTGGAAAAATTTAAAATATTCTTAAGTCTCACATTCACATGTCGAAGCCCCTAATGAAATCGTACTTCAAATAGTATTCATACAAATATCACTGAACCATATTCAAATACCAATAAAATATAAAGTTGGGCCACGAAATGCAAATTATATATTTTTTTGCACATATAATATTTAGGCCCAAAGATGTATACAAAGCCCAAGAAAGAAAATATATGCATGTATAATGACCCTAATCTATATCTATATAATAGAGCTAGGATTTCCTATTTTAGTTTGGGCGCCAAATTTTTCTAACCATTGATCATTTTTTGTAATTTTCATATCAGCCGTTGGATCATTTTATCTACTTTATATGGAATTGTTTTAATGGTTGCATTTATATTATTTTTAATATGTTTGGTGATATTTGTTTATTGCCTTTATATTCTTCCTTTCAATTTGCGACCGTTACAAATATTTTACCTATATATACATGTGCATATTATTCATCCATTCATCCTTGGTTTGTTTGATCTTTTGTTTTGTTGTTTGTTTCTCTTGCAAGAAATATGAGCTTAGCTCCAAAGTTTGGGAGTTTCTTATCAAATTCCAGTGGATAGGGGATTGTTATGTGTATTGATGTTGATCGATATTTTTTTCTTAGAGTGATAAGTCCGATTAAGTATTGTATCCATATTAGACTTTATTTATTTTTCTTTTGGTCATGTAGACCACAAGAAATTTTGTTTTGATTTCAATTGTACTTCATTTGTTAATTTTAGATTGTACTTCGTCAAATATTGTATCCATTATATTACGATAATATAGTTCCTTCGCATTTTCCAATTTTTCGGTGATTATGAAAGTTTTGAACATTCTCAAGATGATAAGGATCTAGAAGTTGATGAAAATATTTATCATGTAAAATCCTATGAATATTAAAGGAACAAAATTATATGTCATACCTACTTTTGTTTGACATGAATTCTTTTGATTCCTCCAAATGTGATTTTTCAAATTTGTAATTGTTGTAGCAGTCAATTGTTGGGTATTGAATGTTTGATTAACAAAGGGTTGAAGAATTTTGTTAATCTATTAAATTTTATGATTTGATGATGATCCAAATGACAAATATTTATTTTCTGTTTCAAGATCTCTTGACACTAATAAAATACATTTAAAAATATTATATAAAAAATTAGATACATTAAATTACATTTAATTTCTAAATTGTTCCTAATTATTTCTGGTTTTACTAATATACTAATATAATATATATATTAATTTTATTTAAAGTAAGAATATTAAACGCGCAATTATAGGATTCAGTTCTTTAATTGGATTTATAGAGATTGAGTGCATGCATGTCTTAGGCATATCTTATTTTTTATTTGATTAACATCCCCGGAAAAAATTACTACACTTTTTTTTAAATTATAACGTAAATTATTATGTAGATTGAATATATATATATTATTTTCATACAAATTATTGTTTAGATTAACACATGGAATCCTTATCGGATAAAATATTATTTGCATCTGCAGTTTATATTATATTTAATATGTTTATATACTTTTTAGTGGATTTTTTTAGATTATCTAATTTCTAAATAATAGGAACATAATCGTGTAATTGGTTTTATAGATTACTATAATCTTCGAATTACATTCCTATAATTTTCCTTTTAAACTATAAAATCTCTTGATACTAATAAGATACATTAAAAAAATTAGATACATTAAATTACATTTAAATATTAAATTATTCCTAATTATTTGTGATTTTACTAATATACTTATATAACGTATATGAAATTTGTGGAAAATATATATTAAAAGCGATATTATAGAAATCAATTCTTTAATTGGATTTATAGAAATTGAGTACATAAATGTCTTATATATATATAGATGTATGTATATGTATATATATATATATCTTATTTTGATTTGATTAACATTTCTAAATTTCAAGAAAAATTGAATACTCTTAATTAAGTTATAAAATTGAATATATATACTTACAAAGTTAAATTTTTTCATTCTAATATGTTAAATTTTTATATGTGTGTATATAAGTTTACAATTATAAATAGCCATAAGGGCCATAGAGAATTGTAGGGGCTAATTATTATATTTTTTTTTTTTTTTGTAATATTCCTAGAATTCGGGAGAAATTTTTATTTGTGGATTACCCACTTTTAATTAAATAATTAATTTTATTTGAGAAGCTTAATTAATTTTTATTTAGCTAGACTATAGCCGTTAATTTCGGTTTGTTAATTCATCATAAAGAAATTAAGATTATAACCGTTTTTGAAGTTGTGGACAATTTCTATCATAGTTATTTCTATTTTATTATAATAAATTGATATTAATATTTTTTTAATATTCCAAAAATTATAGAGAAAAATTGATTCATATATGAATCATTTTAAAGGATGTTAGTTTTTTATATCAAAGATATTAGTTATTTTAAGTAAAGGGGTATTAGCTTTGAAGGGTACAAACTCTTTTCACTAAAAAGTAGGAGTTGAGGGGTACAAATAATATGAGTTGTTTCACTAAAGGGTATTAGTTGTTTACACTAAAGATTATTAATTATTCTAATAAAAAGTACTCCCTCTGTACCATAGGAATTTGCATATTTTCCTTATTTGAACGTCTCACACTAATTTGCACACTACCTAAAAAGGAAACATTAATTTGCATGTACATTCACATAAATATACACATATATACTCATATGTCACTACTTTACCCATTTTCATAATTCAAGTTCAATCTGAGGGGTGCAAAATCCTGTGAGAGACGAAGTATAGAATGAAACTGGTTCATATATGAATCATTGAAAGATATTAGTTATTTTCACTAAAGTGTATTAATTGTTTTCACTTAAGAGTATTACTTAATTACACTGAAGAGTCTTAGTTGTTCAGTGAAAACAAACTAAAACTCTTTAGTGAAAACAACTAATACTCTTCAATAAAAACAACTAATATTCTTTAGTGAAAACAATTAATACCCTTCAATGGTTCATTTATGAACCATTTCACTCTATATATATTACCCATGGGATGGAGGGAGTATTACACACTCATTCTATATTAATATGTTTGATTATTATCTATAAATTTTATTTTAAATCTATAAAGTATAGAGTGAAATTTGTTTATACATGAACCATTTGAAGGTTCTTATTTGTTTGCACTAAAGGGTATTAGTTCTGGAGGATATTAGTTATTTTCGCTGAGGTATTAGATGATTACACTAAAGAGTATTAGTTGGTTACACTAAATAGTATTGTAAAGTGGTTCATGTATAAATCAATTTCTCTTTATATATACTATTATATATATTTTATATAATTTATTTTTTGAATAATGATAAATAAAAAAGTTCTAACTGACCGTATATAAACAATTTAAGTTTTTCTCCCAAATATTAATCAACTATGTATAAGCAATTTAATATTTACATTTGGTTGTATGTATGATGAAAGTCATATAACTATTTAGACCCTAAATAATATTATGGTTGTTTTTTTTTTTAGCGCAAAATAGTCGGGTGTAAATTTTTTGGAGAATAATCATATTATATTATATTTGGAGTGTTTCGAAACAAAAGAAATTCCCTTTTAGAATGACTACAAGTTTATTGGTGGCACAGATCGTCGCATAATTAGTCTCACTAAAACTTTGTTTAAATTTGTTATAATTGTAGTATTGCATAAAAATGATTATATTTTTTCAAGAAGTATAAGGGTATTGGTGTCAGAGCAAGAATGATTATCGTAAGAACCGTAACTCAGGGGTGATAGGAAAATTAGGACTTTAAACCATTGGTGGACAATTTAAGGACATTAACTTTTAAAAGTCGAGATCAACATGAAGTAATACACATCCCACTAATTGGCCCGACTTGACTTGAAATTTGCACTTATTTACATAATTTGGCTTGAATTTGGATAAATTTTGTACTCAATTCTAACTGATTTGGGCTGATATGACAAAGATTCACTGCTTTTAAAAGTTATTGTCCTTAAATTGTCAGCTCGGAGAGTTATGATCCTTATTTTTCTAGCAACAAGAGATATTGTCCACATTTCGCCTATTTCCCCAACTAAATAAATATCACCTAAAAGAGTTAATTTCTATCTCAATTCTCAAGGTGAAAGTTAAATTTCTAAAAATATTTTTTTAAGAATTGTAACTTTGTGGCTGACAATTTAAAGACTTAGGTTCTAAGAGTAGTGAATTTAGGCATAATTATCACTATTGAACCCAATTTGAGCTCAAATTCAGCCCCAATCAAGCCAAACCATATCAAATAACCTAAATTTTAGACCGAATTCAACCTAATCGGGCCATGTAGCATAGTTCAATGTGGGTTTATTTGGAATGGTTTGACCTCAATTTGCGACTTTTAAACATTATTGTCCTTAATTACAATCTTAAATAATATATCTTCTCAAGACTTGAGATACTTAGTTTTTTATATTTGTCTTACTCATTTGTTTTTTTTTCTTTTTCGGTGTGTTTTTACAATTATATTGTAAAATTGATTTTTGTTTATAAATAGCATTAAATTTATTATTATTTAAATATTTAAAAAATAACATTGTTTATGTTTTATATATCAAAACCATATATGAAAATTATTAATCAAATTAAATACTACTCCATCCGTCCCAAAGGAATTTGCACATTTTCTTATTTGGACGTCTCACCCCAATTTACATTCTACCTAAAAAGGAAACATTGATTTGCGTGCACTCACAAAAATATACACATATTTACCCATTTTCCATTACTACCAATTTTCTTATTCCACTTGCAATCCCAAGGGTGCAAATACTCCTGGGAATAGGACTGCTCATGGTACAGACCAAAACGGATATTTAAAAATATATGTGTCTATACTGAAATTTGATTATTGTAAAAATCGAGTGTCCGTGTCCATAGCAAAATTTTGTGATAGTACGGTACGGATATCTTTTTTTGGTACGGATGAGAACGGATTTTCGATTACAAAATGATTGGATCGGGTCGAAACTAAGTGGAGAAATATATTTTTTCATAATTCTCTCCCTTTTTAAAATAATTTGGTGCACACTCACACAAATACTACACATCTTCAACCACCATTAAGCATATATCTTCAAGCTTAAATATAATATATTATATGATAATGAACGGTTAAAAAAAATAACACAGATAACTACAAATAGATTATCTAAATTATGGTATATAAAATATATATTTAAACAATTCTTTTAAAATATCGTGTGAATAGCAATTTTAGAATCATATTGACTTTGATTCCGTACACGAGGTACACCATATCAAAAAAAAATAATTAAGAAATGAATCTACATTTATAATGAAACAAAAATAAAACAAATTTAAATTTAAATCATTCTAATATACACCTAAAATGAGTTAATATTTAATATGATAAATAAAATAGTATTTTTATTCTGAAATCTGAGATAAATTTTATTATCATATAGTTGTATTTTAATTCAATAACATTATAATACATTATGATGAATACAAAATAAATAATAATTAAAATTTAATACATATTTAATTCAATTTTTGGGTTCGATTCAGTATGATTCGGTACGATAGCATTCGGTTTTTAGTACGTTTAATTTGGTAATATCCAAATTCATACCAAAAATACTTTCGGTTTCGGAACGGTTAAAGTAAAAAAATCAACGGATTTTTCGGTAGGAGTCTTTTTCGGTGCAGATTTTGGTACGGATTTGGTAATCTCCGAACTCGTGAAAAGCCCTACCTGGGATGGAGGGAGTATATTTTTTATAGATATTTTTTTTATAGAATGTTGTTATCTTTCCACACTACTTTATTAAGTTAACCCACTTCTTAACTCACTCGGTTTTTTTTAGTACTTGGACCTACATCTCTAAGGATACTCACTCGCCAATCTTCTTTAATTTTAATAAAAATTCAAAATATACTTACTCCCCCAGCTCTCTACTTTAGCAGGGAACAAATTATTGGTGTTTTTGCACAATGTTGTCTATTAGCAATAGGCAAAGGAATTGAGAAGTTGATATGAATGATGTTAATAAGCGAACAACCGGCCAACAATATTGGGAACAAAATTATTAGTCTAATAAGATTAAGAAATCATCAAAAGCAATAATATGGAAGAGGACGAGCAACAGGGACTGTATGACATAGGAGGCGAGCAACAGGGACCAAGGTCCTAATGAAGGAGGCGAGCAACAGGGACATATACCCATATGAAGGCGGCAAGCAACCGGTCATAAAGGCCATTACGAGGTAGCGAACAACAAGAACAAGAAGACTCAAAGTCTCAACAAGAGGCGAGCAGGCGAGCAACTTGGGTTATAAAAGTTCCCAACACCCAACGAAGACATACAGACGAGTAGCTAGTCACCAAGGAGAGCAGCTGAGTGGTTCTAAAGACCAAGTACAACATTGGGAACTCCAAGAGTCACCAACTTTAGAAATAGTCAATGTGTCTTAACACTTGGCACCCATCCATAGGACAATAGTTTAGATGTTGTACAAATGTCATAACACTTGGCAAAATCCTAATGGCTAAACCATCAAGATGGTGACACCTAGCCTCTTTGTATGCCTATATATACCCCTTCATTTGCATGAAGGAGGGGAGGATTTTCCCATAATAAAAAAGTAGCCTAAACTCTTGCCAATCTTTTTCTTGAATATTACTTAACCAAACTTAATGATCCTAGATCTTGTTTGATGATCTTATGAAGTAAAAACAGCCACTAATCATCATTGATTAGAAAAGGCCATCAACAATTGGCGCTAGAAGGAGGGTTTGAACCTTCGTTTCATAAAAAATTCGAAGAAAGGTTGAAGATCTTCACCGGAATCTGCAAAATTTGGCCGAAATCCGGGAGGAAGCCATCGGAAATCAAAGATACACACTATTCGAAGCAAAATCATCCATACATACATCACTTTGAGAGTTTGAATGCATGTGTGTATGAACTAGGGTTTTCAAACCACCATATTCATACAAACAAAGCTAGTAACTCTTAAGAAAGGTGTTTGTTGGAGACAAAATCACCCCATTCATTTGCTTACCACTTGTACTTCGGTAACCAAAATGGTTCGATCACAAGAAGAACGATATTTGAGCACGTCTCCAAGTCGTAGGTCAAAAACTAGGGTTTCGTCCACTGAAGGACATGCACGTACAGTAAAAGCAACTTCGCAAAGAAACATCCAAGTTACCATTGATACAATCCCGCCGGAAGTGGAAGCTCTTGCTCAAAATCCCGAAGAGCTAGCAAAAACGATTGCTGTTTTACAAGCATTGCAAAGGCGACAAACGGTCGGGCCATCAGGGACGCAGGCGGCGACCAACAGGGCGGGTGAACAGCAAAGTGGAGAGAGAACAGACGTACGAAATAACGAGGTTGACAGCAAAGAAGTCCGTAGGAATAAAGGGAAAGCTCCTTTAAGTGAACGACTTGGAAGTCGAGGAGAGTCCACTCCGGGGACAGGTGAGGAGTCGAGCAGCGGGGACACAAGAAGTATAAGCCACTATCACACAAGAAGGGCAAGTTATCACGGAACGCATGGGGAGGATCAACTGAGAGGCGAGGAGCGAGCACCGGGGCAAACACACCATGTTGCTCGCCGCTCAGTACACGAAAGGCTGAGAAGATCAGCCTTTGGACGATTAGGTCCTAATGGAGCCAGTAACATCGCTAGGCACGCCACTCAAGAGAAACGTCCCGTTAGCAAGGGACTGCGTCATGAAGAGGTCATTGAACTCAATCATGACGAACAGCCTTCTAGTGGAAAAACGTCTCCAGATGAGTGGCAAGCTTTGAAGAAAGCGGTGGAAGAAATGCAAAAACAGTTGGAGGAAAAAAGAGGCGACGGATCGACGATGTTGCCATCATCACCCTTATCCCCGGATATCCTTAATGCGCCGGTACAAAAGAAAGTGCAATTCCCGGCCATTAATTTGTACGAAGGAAATTCAGACCCGAAAGTACACCTGTCCAAGTATACCGATTACATGATATCGGTAAAGGCGTCTGATGCAACTCAATGTCGGAATTTTCCGTTAACTCTTGGTGACGGTCCTCACAGGTGGTTCTCCGCCCTAGCTCCGGGCTCCATCAGTTCGTTCATGCAACTCAGCAAGGAATTCCTCTCGCACTTCTCCACGGTCGGATCTTACCTTACGCAGAGACATAGGTTGGCAGATCTGAGGCAAGGAGACGAGGAGTCTGATAGAGCCTTTCTTGAGAGATTCGACAAAGTCCTACTGGAGGGAGAACCAGTAAGTGAAGACACCAAGATAGTGGCGGTTATGGCAGGGCTTAAAAAGGGAACAGATCTGTGGAAGGAAATGCACCTAGCTTTCCCTAAAACTTATTCTGAATTCAGGCACAAGGCTGGTGTATACATCTCGATGCAAGAAACTCTACAGAGAGAGCTGGGAGATAAAGCTGATACCAAGAAATCGGGAAAGAAGTCAGGAGGGGAATACAAGGCCCCTAAGAACATGAAAGCTTTCAGTGAAGGGTCCGAACTGAAGGAGAAGTTGAACCATGTCCTATCCACATCAATTGAAGTTGTATACAACAACGTGAAGGATAAAGACATGCTATCTGAACCTCGTAAGATACGACAAGAACGAGGAAAGATGAACCCCAACAAATACTGTGCATACCATCAGACCATAGGTCATTTCACAAGCGAATGCCGAGATCTCTTGAAACAATTATGGAGATTTTACGAAGAAGGAAAGTTGTCAGAATTTGTGAAGCGACAGCCGGGAAAGAAACCAAGGGTGGCGATATCCTCCGACTCAGAAGATGATGAGAGCGATGAACAGCCGAGCAGGAGGGATCAAAAAAGGAAGAAAACGATGACAGCCCCAGCCGAACCCGTCCGAGAAATCTTAATGCTTGAACCATCCGGACCGGTAGGGGGCTGTTCTGATGGTAGGCCACCGATGTCTAAGAGAAAAAGGAAAGCAGAGCTGAGGGCGGTAGCTCAAATCAGGGAAGTTGGGGTAAACCAAGCTACTACAAAGACAGGCGAGTTGGTGTTTTCTGAGAAGGACTTGGACGGGATACTTACCCCACACAATGACTCACTAATCATCTGTGCTAATATCATGGGGGCCCGCGTTCACCGTTTGCTTGTGGACACAGGCTCCTACACAAACATCTTGTTCAAAAGCACACTAGATCAGATAGATGATTGTGAGGGGTATATTAGAGAATGTGATCATAAAATAGTAGGATTTGGAGATGCTGTAACCGTTCCTTTAGGACTAGTTACGTTGGCGGTCGAACTTGTATCGACCGAGAATCCCGAAAGGAGACTGACTAGAATGGTAGATTTCTTAGTTGTAAATCAGCAGTCTGCCTACAACGGGTTTCTTGGTCGACCTTTCATAAATGAATTCAAAGCGGCCGTTTCGACGTACTACTACTGTCTTAAATTTCCAACTCCAAAAGGGTCAGGTACGGTTAAAGGTGATCAAAGGAAAGCCCGAGAATGCCTCCTGCAACTTCAACCCACTGACAACAGAATATCCATGATGGACGAGCAGCCGAGCAGCAGGGACGAAGGTGAATCCCCCATCCTAGATGAAATCATGGAGTCCGTCGACACTGAAATGATGGAGGTGGACGACCAGCAGGGCGTGGACGAGCAGGAGGGCATTGGCGAGCAACAGGGAAGAGAGGTCGTACCCGAATTAAATCAGGTGGAAGATTTGGAGCCAAGACTGGGGGCAGAACCAATGATCAAGGATGAGATCAACTTTGAAGGACCCATTATCGATCCTCGATGGAAAGACCAAAAAAGGAGAGCAACCCCGGTAGAGGAGTTGGAGGCAATAAGAGTTGACCATAATCGAGAAGACTTAGAATTATTCATTGGATCTGAGCTCCCTGAGCCATACAGATCCAGAATGGAAGAGTTCCTCAAGTCCAATCTCGATGTATTCGCATGGTCACACGCTGATATGGTAGGCATCAACCCTGAGCATGCCTGTCATATGCTAAATATTTGTCCAAATAAGAAACCGGTGAGGCAAAAGAGAAGAAAGTTTGGACCCGATAAATATGAAGCATTGGACATAGAAGTGAAGAAGTTACTTGATAATGATCTTATCAAAGAAGCCTTATGTCCTAGATGGGTAGCAAACCCGGTGTTAGTGAAAAAATCAAATGGTACATGGAGACTATGTATCGACTTCACTGATTTGAATGCCGCTTGCCCTAAAGATAACTTCCCATTGCCTCATATTGACCAGCTGGTGGACAACACGGCAGGACACGAGCTCCTTACCTTCATGGACGCATTTGCCGGATACCATCAAATACCAATGCACCCAGATGACCAGGAGCACACAGCGTTCTATACCAACAAAAACTTGTTATGTTGGAAAAGGATGCCGTTCGGGTTGATTAACGCAGGAGCCACGTACCAAAGACTCGTTAACAAAATGTTCGATGAGCACATCGGCAAAACAATGGAAGTGTACGTGGACAACATAGTCGTGAAAAGCCCGAGAAAAGAAGATCATTTGGAACACCTCGCACAAACATTTGAGATACTTCGAGCGTATAACATGAAGCTAAACCCAAAGAAAAGTAGCTTCGGGGTACACTCGGGAAAATTTCTTGGGCACCTGGTCAGTCAACGGGGTATTGAGGCGAATCCATCAAAAGTCAAAGCAATTATGGATATGCAACCGCCAAGGTCTGTTAAGGAAGTTCAACGACTAACCGGATGTCTAGCAGCCCTAAACAGGTTCATTTCCAGGTCCGGAGACAAATGCCGACCTTTCTTTGATGCCATTAAGAAAGGACAGTTCCAGTGGACGGATAATTGCCAACAAGCGTTTGAGCAGTTGAAGGAGTATTTGAGTGATACTAAAATCCTATCAAAACCCGTCTCTGGAGAAAAACTGTACCTATATCTAGCCGCATCAGAGGTGGCCATCAGTTCGGTCCTAGTTCGAGCAGAAGGGAAATTTCACTTGCTAATCTACTACGTGAGTCAGGCCTTGCATGAAGCAGAGATTAAGTATTCGCCCATGGAAAAGTTAGCCTACGCACTGGTGATGAGTGTGAGAAAGCTAAGGCCGTACTTCTTCGATCATCAGGTGGAGATCTTAACAACTTTTCCATTAAGGCAAATCTTACAAAGGCCTGACACAGCTGGTCGCCTCCTCAAGTGGTCGCTCGAAGTAAGCCAATTTGGAATAACTTATGCACCTCGAACAGCGATCAAGGGATAAGCGTTAGCCGACTTTATTGTCGAATTAACATTCCCTCAAGATCCGACGAGAGGTCATAATCACCCATGGCACATGTATGTAGATGGATCATCAAATAACACAGCAGCAGGAGCCGGGATAGTGTTGATCAGTCCAGACGAACAAGTATTCACCTCAGCCGTATGGTTTGAGTTCATGGCAACAAACAACGAGGCTGAGTACGAAGCATTGATAGCCGGATTACGGTTAGCTCTGGTTGTGGGGGTTCGAAAAGTTCAAATTTATGGAGATTCCCAGCTGATAGTCAACCAAGTCCGTGGGGAATACGAAGCCAAGGATGAGAACATGGCCTTATATCAAAAAATCGTTGCTCACCTGGCTTCGCTTTTTGAGCAAATTTACATCGAGCAAGTGCCAAGGGACAACAATGCGCAAGCAGATGCGCTTGCTCGTTTGGCCACTAGTACGGGACCAGCAAAGCTTTCAGAAGTCACCATCACAAGAATTTCTAACCCATCTACCGGTGACTATAAGATCAATCAGATTGAAGAAGAATTGACAGATGATGATTGGAGGACACCGATATATAGATACCTCAAAGATAACACAGTACCTGAAGATTCCCAAGAAGCAGCAAAGGTAGCCAAGCGAGCAGCAAGGTTCACAATCATGGATAACCAACTCTACAAGAGAGGATTTTCACTGCCCCTATTAAAATGCCTAGCAAGGGGGCAGGGTCAGGAAGTTCTGAAAGAAATACACGAAGGAGTATGCGGAAATCACGCAGGGGGCGGGCACTGGCATACAAAACAGTAAGGCAAGGTTACTACTGGCCAACTCTGTTACAAGACGTAATCAGAATTGCAAAAACATGTCACAGGTGCCAGCTGTTCGCTCCCAACATCCATAAGCCGCCAACAGAACTGATCTCAGTAAATAGTCCATGGCCATTTGCAAAGTGGGGGATAGACATCATAGGACCTTTCCCAACGGGAAAGGGAAATGTCAGATTTGCAGTGGTAGCCGTGGACTATTACACGAAATGGGCCGAAGCTGAAGCACTGGTAACGATAACACAAGAGAAAATGATCAATTTTATCTGGAAAAGTATAGTGTGCCGATTCGGAGTTCCGCAAGCAATAATAACCGATAATGGAAGACAGTTCGAAGGGAAGAAAATAAGAGATTTCTGCAAAAAATGGGGAATCAAGAAGCATTTTTCGACACTATATCATCCTCAGTCTAATGGTCAAGTCGAGGCAGTTAATAAGATAATCAAACATATCCTCAAAATCCGTCTGGTGGATAAGAAAGGCAAGTGGTCAGAAGAACTACCCGAGGTGCTTTGGGCATATAGGGTATCACATAGAACAAGCACTGGAGAAACACCGTTTGCTATGGCGTTCGGTACAGAAGCAGTTATACCTATAGAGCTCAAAATACCAACCGAAAGGGTAGCCGAGTTCAATGAACAGGAGAACAACAAGGCACTAGCTGCAGAAATGGATCTGATTGACGAAAAAAGAATCTCAGCAGAAATAAAGAATGAGATATACAAAAGAAGGATTGCAAGGTACTACAACTCGCAAGTAAAAGTTAGGGAATTTGAAGTCGGGGATCTGGTACTCCGAAAAATCCTAGCAGCACCTCCAGGTGTATTTGGACCAACTTGGGAGGGCCCATTCAAGATAACTCAAAAGTGGCACAACGGCACATATGATCTCGAAGACATGGAAGGCAACTCGGCCCAATACACCTGGAACGCGGCTTTGTTGAAGAAATATTATCAATAATTAGAAAACCAATGTAAAGTTTTTTATAGACTATTGTGTCGTTTATATTTTTGTAAGGTGTAAGATCGATGAAATCTTCACACTTTTTTGGCAAAATTTGTAAGTAGATAAATGATTGTTCAGTGAATTATGCACGTAAAAAATCAAAGAGGCATCAAAGCTCAATTGTTCGCCAAGAAGAAAAACTGCTCGCCGGAGGACAAGCAGGTGTTGAAAGCACAAGTCCAAAAGGAGGCGAGCAGCAGGGTCCATGAAACTCAGGAGCCCACCTGATCGCCCCATCACACGAAGTTGCTCGCCCAAGATACTAAATGCATAAAGCACAAGTATAGTGGAGGCGAGCAACAGGGCACATGCTAATACATAGTTGCTCGTTCCAAAGCTAAAGGCACTTATGCACAAACATAGCAAGGGGCGAGCAACAAGGCATAGAAAGAAGCATGATAAGGGGTTAAGTTCTTAAAAGAACAAAATAGACCCATACATGAACAACATGCATAAATTTGCAAGGAAAAGTATTTTACTTTCAACTTAAGAAAGAAATACTTAAGCAAAAAATAATTAAAGGGCAAATAAGAGGCGAACAATGAAATAGAAGTGCAATCCTCATTCATTAGCACCAAAAAATTACAGAAGATGAGTGTACAACCATCATCCTACTACATCAACTAAACAAAAAAAGAAACAAAGCCTAAGTTTCGGGAGCTGGCGGAGCAGGTGGCACCGAAGGATCTTGGGAAGAAGGAGGAGGTTGAACATCTTGCACATCGACCCCAGAGGCCTGCTGCTCGCCTACTGCAGCAGAGGAGCTTGCTTCACCAAGAGGATTCGGGAGAAGGGGGCCCAGAGCCTAAAAAATAGTCATGTCCCTATCCGCCTCCACTCTTTCTCTAGGGGCCACAACATGGACGTCATCTTTGAAAACACTAAGATTAACCCCCATCTCTCCCAAATCAGCCACCGGGATTTCAAAACCGGGAGCCGGAGGGTTTTCGGTGATGTAGTCCCTGAAGTCTTTGATGGTCGAAGTCATCACGTCTAGACCGTTATCCAAAGCGTACTTCACGTTTCTTACACTATCAGCATACGCACAGATATACCCGAGATTGGTATTATCGGTAACGTCCTGTACATAAGTGGTGTAAGAAATGGCACGCTTGTTCTTCTTTTCCAGCTGGTCGACGTGGACCTTCAAACACTCCACTCTTTCCACCAGACCCACCCGCTCTGTCTCCAAGACTTGCACACGATCGGTAGCGACACCCAAATCCAGTCTAAGCTTCTCTGAAGCATTAGACGTTATCATCTCCCGGTCCTCAGCGGCCTTTACCTCCCGCGTACATGTGAGCTTGGCTCTCTCAAAGTCAGCCTTCATCTTAGCCAACTCTTCATCTTTCTTCTTCAGTTCATCATCCTTTTTCTTCAATTGGGCAAGTTGAGCATCACGATCTGCTTCAACTTGCTCGATCCGTCGCCCCAGGCCGCGATTTGTTCGCTCTAACTCGATGGCTTGATCCAAGACTCGTTGAGCTGAGATTGATTGATGGCTTGCATTATAGCTCAATAAACGAGCGTTGTCACTAAGGCTCTGACTCTGAATGATTTCCTCACCGGTCTTGGTCCACGAGCGGGGGACATACTCCATGGCTCTGCGGACGTGGGAGTCCTTAATCTCTTGGGGTGCCGGAGGAGACTTCACACAGCTAAACTGGTGAAGCACTTTTGAGCGACCAGGATAGTCGTTTTTCCGGTACCTGTTCGAAGAAAAAAGCCGTCAGAAAATTAAGTCAAAGAAATAAACTATCAAATTGGATAGGAAGATACTCACTCCCTCATTTTTACGGGGTCGTAGCCCAAATATGAGTTGTCAGGGGATGAGCTCCTGCCCTGACCAGCGATCATCGCGCCAATAACTTGCTGCTCGGTCACCTCCTCCACCGGCGAGGAGCGAGCAATAGACTTACCCACCTGAGAAGAACCCTGTCCTCTTGTCCGTTTAGAACGGTCATCTCCCTTGCGAGGGGCAGTTTCCTTGGCAAGTCTTTTCTTGCCCCTCGTGTCTTGGGGAGGTGGCGAGGAGCGAGCAGGAGGGCGGGGAACGGGAGCAGGAGCTTGAGGAACAGGGAGAGGGTCCTGAGGAGTTTCTTCTTCATCCTCGTCTGCTTCAGCTCTAAGTCTGATCAAGGAAGTGCAAGGATCAAACTTCTTCTTCCTTGATGGTTGATTAGCTGCCATTTGTTTAACCCGGCGTACGAGCAGGTGGTAACTTTCGGGAATAGGAGGAACGGCAATCGTTACTCTTTGAGCTAAAACAAAACAAAAACACAAAAAGTTAAAACATGCATGATAACGGCGAGCAGCTGGGCTCAGGCGAGCAACAGGGGTGGGGGCGAGCAACGGGTATAAATCAAGCAACAAAGTTAATGATCGTGTGAAGTTACCTTCGGGAATCTCCGCCTGTGCTTCCAAGTGATGAACACTAGTAGTAAGCTGAGCGTGCTTACGGCAGTGTGCTTGAGAAAGATGTTCAACACTCCGATCTTTGGCGTCCCGCAGAGAAATCAGCGCTAGGACGTACAAAAACTCTTCGCTCAAATCCGGATGCCCCCACCTCAAGATACGCGGACCTGCAAAACAAGGAAAAAGATTAAAATTAGTTCACCTAAAAGTTTGATGAACTGAGAATTAAGACCTACGCCGAATTTCACCGAAATGCGTAGGAGAATCTATACGTCCCGGTCCTCCCGAAAGATCGGAGGACGCCCGCCAATCGCCGCCGATATAAAGAAATTGCCTATGCCAACCTTTGATTTTATTAGGCACCCCTTCAATTAGCTTAACGCCGCTACGGGCTTTAATGTAATACCAACCAAGCCCATCTTCATTAATGGCTGAGGAAATGGTCAGTGCATAATGTATCTCCGCCGTGCTGATCTTATTCCGATATCCCTCCAGCCCGAAAAGGGTTATAAAGGCCAACAGACTACTCCAACCGTTTGGAGTAATCTGGGTGATTGCCAGGTTTATGTCTTTCAGGAATCGCCCGATCACTGGATGTAGAGGGAGGGGAAACCCCGTGTTGAGTATGTCAAGGTTGATAGCAGTGCAGCCTGGAGGTGGGTCATCGGCTCTTTCTCCTGATTGGGGGGCATACAAATGGATATCGTACGGAATACGATAGCGAGACCGTATCCGAACTAAATCCTCCTCTAGAACCGCGCTGGCTACCTTACTCGCTGTGTATGGCGATGGACGAGTTTCCATAATAGGTCGAGCGGGAGTGGGGAAAGTCTTATGGTACTTGTTGGCGTAGTCAACCCAATCTTGCCTTCGGACTACAGCTTTAGGGATAAGAGACTCGGGCATTGGCCTTGAAACGGGAAAATTTATCTCTCGGAGAAATTCCCATGTAACTCCCATTTGCTCGCCCCCTAATCCAGTTGCTCGCTGCTCGCTCCTTGATTGGTGCTCGCTGCTCGCTCCCGTTTCTTCAGGAAGACTCATCCCTTCTATTTCAGCAGCGACCTCGGAAGAATCTTCACCCAAATCCGAGTTAGTCCCCTCTCGAAGCGAGGAGCGAGCAATAGGGCCTTGGACGTCCTGCTCGCCTGAGCTTTCCACAGCATAAAAAGAGTCAATGGAGCGAGCAACAGAGCTCGCCTCAGAACCCGTCTCTTCGTCAACCAGCAGAGTCCTAGGGTTTTGCCCAGTTGCTCGCCAGAGTGAGCGGCGAGGAACAGGGACTGACGGTTCGTCTTCCATGGGTCTCTTTCCCAGATTTCTCCCAACAAACTCAACAGATGGCGTATTACTCGAAGAAGGTGACCTCATCTTTGGAAAATTTTGAAAATCCTTCGTACAAATTCGACGAAATGAACAAGTACAACAGCGACACGGCGGCGATATGACGGCGATGCGACGGCGATATGACGGCGGCACGGCGGCGATATAACGGTGACGCAACGGCGATACGGCGGCGGCAATGGCGGATAAATAAAATGAAGAACGAAAATTGCGAAATCGAAAAACAAAAACAAACAATTACAAGAATAAATGAGAAGAATCAAAGGATTCACCTTCGATTTGGACGAAATCGTTTGAAGAATCAAAAAGAAAAGCTTAAGAACTCTTCAATGGAGGTTTACTTGCGAAAAATCGAAAAAGAAGAAAAAAGGAAGAAATAAGCTATTTATAGATATGGATCTGGGGGAAAAATTGAGAAAAGCGAAAAATCGAGGCCCCTAGATGCAATTATAGGGGCACACGCGTGAGCAGACCGTGTCGCTTCGTATTCCGTGCCTCGGGAAGCGAAACGACGCAAGTCCGAGGGTCGCTCCTCGCTGGTCGCCTCCCAGAGTTCCCGCCTAAAATATTCGAAAACCTGCTGCTCGCTCCCTATAAAGAAGGAACTCACTTTCCCCGTTGCTCGCCTCCTATTGGTAACACAGCCTATCCTGTAGTTTGGCAAAAAGGATGAAATATATCCTTATATGCCAAACTAGGGGGCATTGTTAATAGGCGAACAACCGGCCAACAATATTGGGAACAAAATTATTAGTCTAATAAGATTAAGAAATCATCAAAAGCAATAATATGGAAGAGGACGAGCAACAGGGACTGTATGACATAGGAGGCGAGCAACAGGGACCAAGGTCCTAATGAAGGAGGCGAGCAACAGGGACATATACCCATATGAAGGCGGCGAGCAACCGGTCATAAAGGCCATTACGAGGTAGCGAACAACAAGAACAAGAAGACTCAAAGTCTCAACAAGAGGCGAGCAGGCGAGCAACTTGGGTTATAAAAGTTCCCAACACCCAACGAAGACATACAGACGAGTAGCTAGTCACCAAGGAGAGCAGCTGAGTAGTTCTAAAGACCAAGTACAACATTGGGAACTCCAAGAGTCACCAACTTTAGAAATAGTCAATGTGTCTTAACACTTGGCACCCATCCATAGGACAATAGTTTAGATGTTGTACAAATGTCATAACACTTGGCAAAATCCTAATGGCTAAACCATCAAGATGGTGACACCTAACCTCTTTGTATGCCTATATATACCCCTTCATTTGCATGAAGGAGGGGAGGATTTTCCCATAATAAAAAAGTAGCCTAAACTCTTGTCAATCTTTTTCTTGAATATTACTTAACCAAACTTAATGATTCTAGATCTTGTTTGATGATCTTATGAAGTAAAAACAGCCACTAATCATCATTGATTAGAAAAGGTCATCAACAAATGAAACCAATAAAACAAAGTAATTTATTGATATGTAAGATATGTTTTTTAATGTTAACATAATTAACTTTTGTTCATTGTATTATATTACATATTTTATTATTTTCTGTTTGAAGATTGATGGATCATCTATTTCAATTGGATCATCTATAAGCAATTTAAATTTTTCTCTAAATGTTTTTGGTGAAATCAATCTCATTCAATTTTAATACCATCAAACATATCTACTCCCCCACCTATTTAAAACAACGGTGAAAAATAGTAAATTTTAATTTCTTAAAATATTATTTTTACTACGTAATATTTAAGATTTTTTTCATATATCTATCTGTCAATATATTTTTTCAGAAGAAGTGTCAATCTCTAATTCTTTTAACACTTCCAAGATTGTTTTTGGCGATGAAATTAAGAAAATATTCGATCTGGAAAAAAAAAGGCGTTTGTCTATCTTTATTATGTATTTTATTGATTATACCAACTGTTTTAACTTTGAGTTTCATTTTTATATTTTTTTTTAATGTTTTTAGAAAAGCTAATTCAAAGGATAAACAAGTATGTGGATTTTTTTCGTGGTCGTCCCTTAGTGATACTTCTGTATTAGTGGGTTATCGTGATCTCGATGTGAAAATAATTCATTGGGTTCTTGTGAAGAATACGGTTAGTGTGGAATAAAATTAATTATATTTTTGTTAAGTTTATATTATTATTAGTTTTGATAATTATATTTTAATTTTTATTAATTTATCCTAATTATTATTATTAATTTATTAATTTTACCTAATACCTTCCCAAAAAGTTAATCAGAATTTAACAGAATTTTAAAAAAATGTTAAATTAAGAGTCTCCCTACTCAAACCCCAAAATCCTCTAACCACACCTCATTATTTTAAAGACAATAATAGACATATATAAAATGACTAAGTTATCCTTATATAAATATAGATAAAGTATCATCTAACTTTTGTTGACTTTAACTTTAGTTTTTTTAATTTAATTTTAAAATTAGTACATTAAATTTAAATTGATCAATTTTTTATTTTTCTTTAAATATTAGAAAAATCTAAAAAAAATTAAAATTAAAATCTTAAAAATATTTAAAAGAAAATCGGATAAATATTTAACTAATAAAATTATATGAAATTAAAAAATTCTTTAAAATTTTAAATTTTAATTTTTTTAAAAACTAAATTAATTATATCTTCCAAATAATTCAATCAAAAATAAAATTCAATTTAAAAAAAAATAGAAAATTAAATAAAAAGATTAATTAATTTTTAAGTTAATTATTTACGATGATTGAATTGACTTTTATAAAATATTTTTCTGATTTTGTTTGGTTTTATCTTTTTTCATTTGAATTATCTTATTTTTTATTTGAATTATCTTATTATCTAATTAATTTTTGTAATTTGTATATTTTTTGAAATTTTAGTTGATTTTTTATAATATTTTTCAAAATATATTTATTTTTTACAAAATTTCAATCAAAAGTTAAAGAATAAGAAGGAATAAAAAAATATTCATGAGATGAAAGACATTTATGAAAATATGAAATAGGAATAAAATGGAGTATGTTTAGTAATACGTATTAATTTTTAAATTTTATTGGGGTATGTTTATTAAGTGGGGTGAGTTTAGAGGATTTTGGAGTTTGAGGAGTGAGACTTCTATCTTTATTCATTTATTTACCTATGTGTAATTGTTTTTAGTAAAAATACATTAGAAATATCTAGAACCATCACATGCAAGGTTTAAAGATGATGTACGAAACATCATTGCCATGTATTCTGTTTTCTCATATATAGCTAATAATTAAACTATTACTAAATCAGGATAAGCTGTAAAAATTGTGTACCTTTGTATAGTAGTATTTTATTAATAGGTATCCTTGGTAAACTTTGACCACCGATTGCCTGGCTTGGTAATAATTTTGAATACATGCACCAGCTCTCATTCTGAAATGAATGTTTGTATTGTTACCTAACAAAAATCGTGATTATACTATAACCGTGATATATTTACCTCTGTTTTTTTCCCCTGATAAATTGTCAACAATTAGTTTTTGCAAGTGTGCAACCATATAATCTTGACATGCAGCAAGTCATTATGAACGATTAATCATTCTGCTTTCTCGGTAATAATTTCAAGTAGTTAGATTTATTCGAAACCTTATCTTTTTCGATAATCCATCTGAATGCCCTGTTTTAAAACTGGACGGATTATTAAAATTAGTTAATAATTAAAAATAAATCACATTTAAATTAAACAAATATTTTTTTAAATGTGCAGTTTATGGATTAAATGAACTGGAATGTGACATACAACTCTTCTTTCTGATTTATTTATACAAGTGCATTTACAATCCTTCGCAATCCTTCCTTCTTTCGCCAGTCAGGGCCTCACTCCATTTTTTGCTCTAACCTGAGCATATAAAACAATTGTAAGAATTATACATAAATAATGTATGAATTAATATGAACTATTAACAACTACATTGAATTTCTTAAAGAATTTAACTTTGTGATTTTGATTTTCTATGGCTTTTGAATTGTTATTCTTTAGGCTTTTTCGTAGAACTGACTTTTATGGAGTAATCTTTCTCTTGGTGTATCAATCTCTTTCCCTGATTTCTTTGCTGCTGTGCTTAGATATTTAGTTGCAAGACCATAGTGGAGTTACTGATATTGTGTTATGCAATGTGCAGATGAGTATTTCAAGTATTATCTCTTAGTAGTTATCGAAACTGGTTTGACATGTCAACAATATTTGAATGTATAAAATGTGTATTGTTTAGTTTTATTACATTTGTCTTGGTATATGTACACGTGTTGCATTACTATGATTTGACAGAGTTGCATGTTTGAATTGCTTAGTTTATCATAGATTATTATTAATATGTGGTTTTGTTGATTCTTTTGAAAAATATATGATTCATAATTTTATCACATGATTTTATTGGGATTATCGACCATAAAGATGTATGTGTTACTTAATTTTCAAATTATGCATCATTCTAAAATATTGAATATGTTGCTTTAATTAATAGTTAGTTTTGGATTATTATATATTTATTATTACTTATGAGACACTACAAGTAATTATGAATATGTTTTCACTAAGATAAAAAAAATTAAATATGAATTTTTTCATAAACAATGTTATTTTAAACTTTAGTTGTTCAAAATACTTTATTATCATTAATATAAAATAGTAACGAATTCCGTCCGTGCGAAGCACGGGTAGGCGAGTACTAGTAATAATAATATGTCCAAAGAAATAAAAGGTATCCAATGAAAAAATAAGTGTTACGTTATTTTGTGTTAGAAAAACATGAAATACTCTTAAGTCTCACAATCACATGTCGAAGCCCCTCTCATGGGGGTGTGGATTTTAATGTAACTGAACTACGAACATAAAACATAAGTAGTACCCATACAAATATCACTTAACCATATACAAATACAAATAAAATTTAAAGTTGGACATATAATACAAAATTTAATATTTTTTGCACAGATAATATTTGGGCCCAAACCATATCATGCCCCAAAAATCCAGACCTCCTCTGAAAACACACACATCCCAGTGCAAACCAACTACAATAAGTATCCCTTATATTACTAAAAGGGAGTTCTAACTGTCCATGTGTCATTCTCTCATTCAATTTGCTTATGTGTCATTTTGAGAAATTTTTAGAGAAAATAATTTACATATCATTTTCCATCTATATGCCACATCTTATTATAATAATAGGAAGTTTTTCATGCTTATGTGTGTGGAAGCCATACATGCCAATTTTATAAATCATATGTGTCATCCATGAGGTCTTATTATACAATAAGGAGTCTAACAAAAAACATTGTACTCATAAAGGATTTGAACCCTGTACCTCATAAGCAATATTCATAAAAGTTACCAATTAAACCATGTAATGAATATGTTTAAACTTTGAATATTATTGTATATAACTTGAGTTTACAAAAGTATATTATAAATTTTATTATAACTATACTAAATTATATTTTATTTAACTATATTTAGGATATCGTATATTAAAAAAATGTTAATGTATTAGTAATTCAACTAGGTAACTTAAGTATATTTAATTCTACATATTATTACGTACTTAATTGATTAAATAAATTTAAAAAACTCTAATTATTTGAATTTTAATGTTTAATTGAGTTATTTTTATTGTTTCACTATATTTGAGGATTTCATTTTTAGAAAATCTTGATTTGTGAAAAAATAAAAAATATAATTAAGTATATTAAATTATTTTAATTTCGATTAAATATTAATTATTAAAAAAAATTATCTTAAATATAACATTTAATTGATAAACTCTTATTTTCTAGAAAATATAGTAAACCAAAATTATATTTATTCATCCTTTTTTATCTTAAATCAAACTTGATATATCATTTCGTTTTTAACTTAATTTTGTTTAATATGTGATATTATGTTTTTGTTGAAATGCAATCACATGAATTTAAACCTTGCACACATCTATAAATCTTTATATTTTGAATATCAATTTTATTTAACATAATGTTTATTTTATTAAAATTAAAAGTTGTATTAAAACCTACTAATAATATTTAATGTTTTTTTTATTTTTTATTTTGAAAATGCTTGAATTTATTTGTTATATAATTTAAATGACATATATATTAATTACATATTTTATACATGCAATGAACTGCATATTTATATTGTAACATATATTATTTAAATAACTTATAGATTTAACATATTTTGAAAAGTAAACTTTAAATATTAAATCAAAAAAATATTAATAAATTTAGGGTTAAATATAAATCGTGATAATTTAATTACAACTTTCAATAAATTTATGAAAATTCACTACACCTTTAGTTGTTTAATTTGATATTTGACTTGCACTTTTAGAAGAAGAAAATAATAGATGAATGAGAGTGTATTAATGCTTGAATTGAAAATCTCTCTACATTGAGGAAATCGTTTTGGGGAGGCAATAATTGAGAAAATTATGTTATAATTTTAAAATGTATACTAAATTAAAACAAAAAATTACGTAATTTTTTATAAGAATATTAAAAATTATAATTAAATTGAGATTGAGTCTAAAAATCGTGAATTAAAAAGTTTTTCCATAATTTTATAAATACATATTATTTGAATGTATTATTATATAATATAATTATACTTCTTCCGTCCACAAAATATAAGCTTGGTTGCCTTATTGGGCCGTCCACGAAAAATAGTCTTGTTGCCTAAAATGAAAACAATAAACTTTATCTACATTTTTCAACATACACACATAATATTTTTAAAATAATTTATTTTGTACTTGATGTGACACAATAATCTTACTTTTTACATATTATATCAACTTTCTTAATAACCGTGCAAAAAGTAACAAGCCTATTTTTTATGGACGGAGAGAGTATTATTTTACAGCGAACAAATGTATTTTAATATATATATAACATATATATAATTTATTTTTACAAAAGCCCCGCGTAATACGCGGGCACTCATCTAGTGATATATAATGTAAAATCATATATTTTGTTGCACAATCTCGGAAAACACATACAGCCAAGTGACAAAATAGTTCATTACTACAATCCATTACCCAACAAGCATCATTGCTACAATCCATTACCCAAAATAAATACATTCCAAATTAGTCTTAAACTGTTCAAATGACAACACCATCATACCTACACTAACAATCCTTTAACCCAAATTTCAAATATCCCAAAACATGTTGTTCATCATACATGGAGTCCATTGTCTTAGCTCCACTACTTGCGTTATCAAACCATAAACTGTCAAATTTCAAATTTACTGGGGTCCATAAAGCATTTCACCGTTTTTGCGCGATAATTACCTGCAGAATTCTCGCTATAATCTCCTTTGCGCACTTTTTTCTGAGTTATAAACTTCTCAATCAGGTAACAGACTACGACCCCACAATCGACTGAATATTCTGATTGCTGCAGACAATCTACTGAGACGGGGTCAACCAACGGTCTTTTCAAGAAGTGGTGGATTGGCCTAGATTTTCTAAACACCTCACGCAGTTTACGATCAACATATTTAACCTGTGGAAAATTCGTAGTAAATAAATAAGTACTATCAATAATAATAACCAAAATCAGCCATACAAATTTCATGTGTACTCACCACAATCAGTGAAGTTTTCCAATGTTTATCCACCACACCATCTCTGGGACGCATTGAGTTATAAAACGTCCACACACCCGTACGCATATTGAGCTTTAGGAGAGTCCAATGATAACCCAAACCCCTCGAACTACTGCCAGATCCACCAGCAAGGATTGGAAACAGTAAGAACTCCATATCCATTGATGCTTCTAGACATTCGTCTATCATCTTAGCAAATGCTATCTTGTTCTTGTTACGTCCATCATTAATCAACTTCTGTTTTATTATCAAACAAAAAAAAATAGTTTTATTAGCAATTAACTTTATAAAAAAAATATTGTATTGGATGGACTGCTTACCCAACAAGAAGAAGTTACGACTTTTGTAAATTTTGATGCAGGAGTATGCTCACGATATACCTCGTGCAAAAGGTCAGACCATGCATCAATCACCTAACATATTCATACAATAATTATTTTAATTTTTTGTTCAAAGATCACACATACACAAAAAAATGAACCTTACCGAATCTGATATTCTCTTATGATGCAGAATGTCCAGCAAGCGCCCAATCGTCACAACCGATAACAATCGATCGCTATTCCAAACCACATGTCTGTAAAAAAAATATGACAAACTTTACTATCAATTATTAAATTTGAATAACAATGATATACATTTAAAATACTTACCCCTTCCCTTCAGTATGCAGAAGATATATAAGAACATCTTTTGTACTAGTTTCCTATTTTTTCCATGCTAGATACTTTTTCCGATTTCGTAGTTGTAGTTTTCATTTCCATGCCAATTTTTGTCCCCAAGCTCATCATCTTGATCATCAATTTGTACCACATCTTCGTGTCTTCTAATCAGCTCCTTTGTGGGCAGCTGTGGTGAAATTTTAACTCCCTTACGATCATTAATTCTTTGTTCTCCCTTTTACACATTTTGCTAGCGTGCTTGGAGTTGGATACCTTGTTGTCCTCTTTCCCTTCACCTTCACAGAGGGTGTTTTCTCAATTGCATCCTTCATCGATTTGTCTTCATTGTTCTCTGTCCCTCCTATAACGGTTATTGCAAGTTTGTGGGGGGTTGGCACACTCTCCTGATCCACACAGGTTGTTTTCTCAATTGCATCCTTCATCGTTTTGTCTTCATTGTACTATGTCCCCCCCCCCCCCCATAACGGGGATATCAAGGTTGTGGGGGTTTGCCACAATCTCCTGATCCACACAGGGTGTTTTCTCAATTGCATCATTCATCGAGATCTCTTCATTGTACTCTGCCCCCCCCCCCCAAATGGTTATTGCAATGTTGTAGGCTGCCGGCACAATCTCCCCCTACAAACATGGTGTTTTTTCTCCTGTGTCTTCACTGTGAATAGGGTCAACCCTCACCATGAGTTGCTTCTTCAAATAATCTATCTCCTTAAGAAGCTCATCATTCTCCTTCTGTACAATATGGAGCTTCTCAACAGCTTCCATATACGCCATATTAATTGGATTCGAATAAACTTGTGTGGTTGTTGGCACCATAATTTCACCCAATTGTTGCTGCAACTCGTCATTCTCATGTTGCAACTCAAGAATACGATCATCCCTCTCATTCAGCTTTGCCTCAAATTCAAACTTGGCAACCTCCAACTCATGTTTCATTCTTTCCATATCAACTCTCACACAGCTCTCAATTTTTTATTTATTTACAGCACACTCCCCACAAACAACGCCACAAACTTCTGTGTCAAAGTTGTGTCCCTCTTTTGACAAGTTACGTAAAACAGTATCTATCACAATTTTTGGGCTGTCTGTACAGTTTTTATTATACTGAGTAATGCCAAGACTAAAACTTGGTGGCGTCACACCTTCGAAAGGCAAAACCGCTGCACTATCTGTGTAATCATTTTTATCTTGGTATTCCGACTCAACACAGGCTCTCACTGGTGTGCTCAATGCTTCATCTTCCTTGGCTACCTCAGGTGTGCTAAATGCTTCACCTTCTTGGGCTCTCACTGGTGTGCTCAATGCTTCATCTTCTTGGGCTCTCACTGGTGTGCTCAATGTGACATCTTCTTTCTTCATTTCATCGCTCATAATGTCATCTAAACCAAGATCATCAACCCCGCTGTCATCCATTGCCGTTTCTTCAATTTGAGCAACTGTCCCGACATTATTGATGATGCATTCATCTACTTCTGCAGGAATGTGCTCTTGCCCAAACTCTTTTTGTCTGAATTCAAGGAGGGGCGCGATCTTTTCCTTCTCCTTTGGAGTTGGGTGCAACTCCGTCCTACAAACCTATCAATGGCATCAACATACATCATTAGTAAAAAAAAAAAATTAACTTAGTTACATAATTAGTTACATTTTGCACATATCTGAATTATACAAAAAATGACAGGTTTATTGATAAATAAACAAAAAATCCCCCCAATCTAACAATCCCATGTTTCCTATAACCTGTGATATTTAATGCAATTTTTTTTAAAAATAGCTCGGTTAAAATTTACTTGGGAAACACCCTTTACTTCAAAGTGAAAGGTGTATCCATACACATACTACTTAACCATATACAAATACAAGTTAAATTTATATTTTAACATATAATGCAAAACTATATAATTTTTGCACAGATACTATTTTGTCCCATAAAATAACATGGCCCAAACATGCTGCTTGCCAATGAAAATATGAAATAAGGGCCAGGTTAATGAAAATGATTTTGGACTTCTAAAATATTATCTAAAATAAAGAATTAATGTTGGATATAAGATAACATGACCCAAAATAAATTATTTTCAATCAATTCAAACTTTAATTAAAGACATATGTTTCTAACTTTCGAGATCCAAGCACTTCCAATTGTATCGTGCACTTCGGATAGATCCCACTTCAGGAACCGTGGGAACTGCTCCCCTATTGGTTCCACCATATCCGTATGCTCACACAACCAAAACTGCAAAATGAGGAAAATGAAATATCTTTAGTGTATTAAATAGAAAAAATAATAAACTGAGCTGGGACATTTCATTTTTTTTATCTCACCGGTAGTAGGATTGCACAACCGCCAGACTTTATTTTTACGCTTGACCTTAACTGAGACTTTAGCATTTCCACAATAAAAGTACTCCAATCATAACTTGATATCTAATCAAAATCTTCCAAGTATTCGGTTAGAGAACAAGATATTGAGGCATTCCGGTTGGGTGCAATGGACGCTAAGAAATAACAGTGTATTAGCCTTGCTGTGTCCTTGATACTAGTTTCATCTTCACGGCCCAGGGTCTTTTTAATGTTTTCCAGAATATGGGGCTTGTACAGAACAAATGTTGTATTCTTTTTACTTAACTGCTTCCTAAAGCATTGCCTAACCCAAATAGGTATCCTGTCCCCATCTGTTTTACCTTCTGTCTTCATACTAATGCTTTTACACCCTCCAGTAATACCCAATATGAGTTTAGCGTCCATTCCCGTCAGCTGCACATAACCCCCTCTAATAACAAAACTGATCGTTTCTTTATCAAAAGTCCTTACGATACACCTTATGTCGTCCTCATACTTGTGGCACCGTTTCATCAACTTCTCATATCTTTAGTATAGATTGCTTGAAACAAAAACCAGAACAGAGTCGTCTTGATTGCTTTAATATGCTTATCCCCAAAACTAAGCGCGTTTATCTCCTTTATCGTTGTTCGCATATTCGACCGGTAATACGTTTCATTCTTTACAACTTCAACGTCACCTAATAAAATAAAAAAGTGTCATATAAAAACACAAAAACAGTGTCATTAATAGGCGATCTAACATTATTATTGCATCATAACCCCTAGTCCTATTTATATACTTAGTCTAAAATAGTTTATTCGGAAATCAATATATTATAAACTATAGAACCTTACCAAAACAGTTGTTAGGCTTCACAACTTTTGCATTTGCAGCCTTATGCACATCAAGTGGTTCTTTTACATCACCGTCCTCTGTCATATCTTTACCCGCTCTTTTATGAGAATTTTTTCTCCCACACCCTGCCGACATCGAGATATCCCTCTTTGTATCGATGTTCTGTTTATGAGTTCGCTGCCTCTTGTACACTTTTGTGCTATCATTTTCTATAGATAATTTGAATTGGACAAACCACACCCAAATAAAACAGTCATGATTTGCTATATGATCATGTACATAATATATATAACTCAGATTTTTTTTCAAATATTCACCTGAATAAGCCTTATATGCGCTCCTCCTTCCCGAAACTTCTGCAAATAATCAAATTAACAAACAGCTTATGATTAAATTGAAGTTCCTGACCGATGTACATGAAGGTTAGTAACATGATTAACAAACAACTCGGGTAATTAATCCTGCCCGATGAACAACACTAAACTGAACGAATGTTCACATGAAAGAGTTCCTGCCCGAGCAATTAATCCTACTTTACACACAATGACCACTATGGAGGCCCTAACGAAGAAATAAAAGCAATATAGATAGGCTCTCAAACCTAAATGCCAAGAAGCTATGCATTTTTAACATTGGGAACTCATTATCAAGCATGACTTCGAGAAGACCTTAGATTATTCACCAAAATTGTTGGTGGTTGTTAAAATCCTAATTAATCACAACTAATTGGGGGATGAAACTCTGTTTTTGTGAACAAGCTAAAAAAGTAATTTCTCAGAATCAAGCCAAAGCATTTGTACGAACCTTACAAGCCAAAGCATTTGTACGAACCTAAACAAGCCAAAGCATTTGGTGGGACTAAATAAATCGAAAGATATATTCCACGAATCAAAAAATTTCAGAAAGTGTACCTCTTGTTTCTCTCCGGCTGTGTCGTTCGTCGTCATACTTCCACTTTCGCTTCTCCGTCGCCATTCTCTGTAATTTATTTTTCACAAACTTGCAATTATAATTCTATATTTGTTGAGAAAATAATCAAAATTTGAAGCATAAAACCATAAAAATAAAACGGAAGTCTCATCAAAGATAAGGAAATCCACACTAATTTATTGTGCCAAGAATACCCCATTCGAAACTTAGAAATAAACTCACCCAAATATTCAGAGAGAAATAAACCCTAATTCATCTACAATATATGGTTTTGAATTTTGTGGGGAAACTTTGGGTAATGTAGCCTTGGAAGCAACCGAGAGAAAAAGAATTGATTTGACAAGCCAGTCTAATCAAATGTACTTTTGGAAGCCAGCCGGGGGATGGGGGGAAAGGAAAGACAGGGTGGGTGGGTTTGGTCTAATTTAGAGTAGGTTTGGAACCTAAATGTAATTTTAAAGTTAGGTGGGACTAAAACCCAATAAAGACTACCATTTAGCACCTATTTGTAAGGACACCATAAATATATATATAGATGTTGTTTGTTTGCTATGTAACCGCCTTAGTCATTGGTCTAACTAGGCCCACCACTTTCATTCCAAATAGGATTCGACTATATACCCCTCCAACATAGATAGATACACCCAATTTTATATTAAAATACCAATTATACCCTCTCACAAAATCCTAGTATTTTTTCTTCTCTATACCTATTTTCCATCTCTTTCACTCTGCATTTTCTCAGACCATTCCTCCACCGACTCCACCCAAGCGCCGCTTCCACCACGGACCATCTCTCCGGCGCTTCTGCTGAGAAGATTTTAAATGTTCAGCCCGTGCAGAAAAATAAGATCCCACACCGCCACCCATCCCGTCCACCACCGTTCCATCAATTTTCAGTGTTTATATGTTTTTGTTGCCTTTTGTTTAATTTTTTTCTCTTGTTTTCTGTTTTTTCTCCCTTCAATTCTTTCTCTCTCTTTTTTTTCTTTAAATCTCCCCAACTTTCAAGATTGAATATTATGAAGCAATGTGGTCGTTTTGTTCCAATTCCGCTCAATTTGTTTTCAACTCCAATAAATTTCAGTTTTATTAAATTAATAATAGCAAGATTCTGTTGGAAAAATTGAAATTTTACTATTTGCCAAAAGAAATTTAAATGAAAAATTGAGATGATAGGCAAGTTTTGGTTGTGCCAATGGTCCGCGACATGGATGATGGGCAGCTTCGGAAGAAAAAGAGATAAAGATAAATAAAAGTAAAGGGTATTTTGGTCTGAATAAAAATTTAGGAGGTGTATCTACGAAACTTGGAAAGGTATATAGCCTAGCCCTTCCAAATATAAGAATTTCCGTACACGAGATCTCTTAAATGGGCCTGCTCCTTGTTTAATTTCATTACTATTTCCTTGGCCCAAATTCGCGAGTGTCCTCGTACTGCTGCGCGTCAATTTTGTTTCATTTATATCTTGAGCTCCCGAACTTCGATTGACTCGATTCTTTTTTTGTTGCGGTCCTAATTTTGAGAAGCTTCACATGGTTCAAATCTTATCTACACTACTCATCTGTATCAGTCTCAATAATTTTTCTCCTCCAACTCAAAATATTCCAAAGTACCCTGAAATTCATAGAAAAATATAAAATCAATGCATTAAGGCCATAATAGCATAAGTTGAATAACTACAAGTAAAATATAAAATTGTTGTTATTAAACAACCAATTAAAGCACACAATTTACTCAATAATTACGACTTATTAGGGAGATATGTCTAAGGTAATAATATAACTTAAGAGGGAATGCTAGACTTAGCTCGGAGGAACAATCGTCGACTACACTTCCAATCAAGGTTCAAGTTTTAGTGAAATGTGAGTATCACTTTATAATTTGTTATGAATTTATTAATATAAGCTCATGACAATGCAAGAAATTTTGTATTAAGTATAGTCTTCATTTTTAAGTATGATGTCTAGATTCTGATGAAAAGATAAGTGTCATAAATAATAGAAGTAATGCATATTATAAAGCAGTAATTGGACAAAAATAACGAATTATTCACTCATTTGGCCACCCAAAGAGGGAAAATTGAGAGTTTCTGTCTTAAGTGAGAGGAAAAGTTAGGGAAATTAAATAAATTAATTAATGTTTTATATTAGCAATGTTATACACATCAATTATCATTGTTTAAAAAAATGTTTGATTTTTTAAACAGTGGTAGTAATTTGTACACATACATAGAGTGATAGTATGTACATATAAAATTGGTATTTGAAAAATTGAGTTTATGTAAACTCGAGTTTACACAAATGCATAAAGTCTTCATTTGCTTAATAGAAGAAGCACAACATTCCCACTAATCACTTTCGTTCAAAGACAATTAAAGACGTAAAATTGAAGTGTTGATTCACATAATTATCATCTATTTAATCAAATACACATAAATAAACTCACACGAAAACATATAAACACAAAATATGTACATATTTAAATATATCAAGAAATGGACCACTAATTTTTTTTTTTTTTTGCATATTTTTATCAAACATACGGGATTTTATGCATTTAATGAAACATAATGGAGTTTTTGTGCCTTTTTTTTTTATCAAATACAACAAGTTTTATGCATTTAATGAAATATACAGGGGTTTTGTATATATCTTTATGAATGGCTAGTCTTGTATGCACCAGGTGCACCGTGCAATTCAAGTGCATTTTTTAAAAAAATCATCTCTACCGTCATTGAAAAATTACCTTGTTTGTATTGAAAAATTAATTTAATAAAGGGTTACTTTTCAATAAAAAAAGATAATTTTTTTATTGATAATAGAAGTAACTTTCCAATACAAATAAAGATAAATTTTCATTGATAATAGAAGTAAATTTTCAAAAATACACTTGAATTGCACGGTGCACTTGATGCATAAGAGACTTACTCCTCTAAGTTTGTTCTAGCTAATTTAACATATTTAAAATTTTCTACATTCTTTGTACTGCATAAAGTATTTTAACCTTTTGCAATATATTGGAAAATAAAAATCATAATTTGAAAATTACAAACATGTTCAAAACCAATGCAAAAATTACATTCATCATATTAAAGTCAGCACAGAGCTTTTCATCTTTCCAGTATTCTGCATCGACCTTCTCAATCTTTAAAATCCAAAGATCCATCAAATCTTTACTCAACCTTCTTGTTGAATTCCCCACTTTCTGTTGCGCCCATTCTTTGTACACATTATTCTTTTCGTGTAGTTTTTTTTTATGTTTATCATCATGTCAATAATTATTGCAGTTTGGGATCATTAAGATGGCTTTCCAGCCATCTGGTGATGTTGAGGCATTCTTCGTCCAAAAATATGAGAAAATTCGAGCACAAAATATCTGAACCTTCTATTATTCCACCACTACCATCTTCAAGATCATGTTTCTCAATAACCGAAGCACTAACCTCCTCCCGTATAGTGGCCACAAGATTAGGGACATTGTGTCTTAACTGAGACACTAATAAAAGAATGCACGACATTTTCACTAATCACTTCGTCAAAGAGAATTAATGAGGTAAAATTGAAGCTTTGATTCACATAGTTGTTATCTATTAAAACAAATACACACATATAAAATCACTCGAAAACATATAAATACAAAATAAGTAAATATTAAATATATCAAGAAGTGGATGGTGGAAATTTTGTGCATATTTTTATCCAACCGGGGGGGGGGGGGGGGTATGCATTTAATGAAACATAAAGAGAATTTTTGTGCATATTTTTATCAATCACAAGGAGTTTTATGCATTTAATGAAATATATCGGAGTTTTGTATATATCTTTATGAAGGGCTAGTCTTATATACATCAAGTCCACCATTGAAAGGTTACATGAATTTTTATTGAAAAATTAATTTAATAAAGAATAATTTTTTAGTTCAAATTACCAAAGATTACTTTATAGTGATAATATGAATAACTTTTCAAAAATACACTTGAATTGCACGGCACAGCTAGTGCACAAAAAACTTACTCCTTTATTAAACATATCCAAACACTAGTAGAAATATTTCAATGACCACCTTTTAAATTTGATCTTAACTAATTTAACATATTTAAAAAATTCTATATTTTGTGTACTACTTTAAGCGTTTTTAAGCTTCAGTTATATGGAGAAATATTAAACATAATTTGGAAAACACAAATATGTTCAAAACCAAAGGAAAAATTACATTCATCATATTGAAGTTGGAGTACTAAAAACCTGAACTAGGAACTATGGCCAAAAACCTTGATGCCCTGTTGAATCTCACCGTGGCAATAAGGGCAACGGTCACCCACAATGTTGTAGTTCCCTTCGTAACAACGCACACATAGCACTTGGTGGTGCACGGCAACAACACTAAGCACACATTATTATCAAAGCAACATACCCACTTCCTATAACTAGAGGAGGATGTCTCTTGATCTTTTTCGTATAAGAAATCGTCATCCTCCAGTGGTAAGTTGGACGATTGATGAGATAGGCGGCGACGAGACAACTCATCCTCAAGCCTCAAATGCTCGTCCCTTTTCATTTGGCTTTTTATATCGAGCGCTTCGTGCAGTTTCATTGACTGTGCTCGTGAGCAGGCCTTTTGCATTGTTGTCTTTCTTACTTCTTCAGCCAAAAGAGCAAGCATGTTCTCTTTTTCCACTATTTCATGCCTCCATTTACCTTATAGTGCAAATAAGAGTAATAAATCTATAGTTAATATATAATCAAACTTCAAGCATACAAGTAATTCATAAAGTTTTCACATTTCAATATAGAATTTAATAAATAATATCAAATCAAATCAATCATGTGTGCAGGTTAGAACAAACTGGTTAATTTTGTCAAGCACCCTTCAGTATGTATTATATTTATAAAACAACACAATTGGCCTCCTAATACATAAGAAGAGCATTTTGTATTCGCTAATTAAAATTAATTATAGAATCAATTTGGAAACAACATAGATAAAGTGATCAAGCACTTTGCGTGCAAAGAATGCACAACCATCTCAATTTATTGCACTTGCAAAAAATATAAAACCATGTAATAAAGTGAACAAGCACTTCACCTTGGGCAACCCAAGGATTTCTTTTTTCTTTTTTCTTTTTATCCATTTAAAAGATAAATAACAATTTTTTTTTACCAAAAAAGATAAATAACAATTAAAATGATGTTTATTTTGTTAAATCATTCTCCCATCCCCTCTACCCCACACTAGTTAACTTTTAGATGAGTTGATCACTCAAGAGGTAACAAAACTTTTTTTTTTTTTTTTTTTTTTGTAGTTGGGAGATGAAATGACTGTGTATAGATTGGTGAGCGTATGAATGTGAGATGAAGCATGTTTATTGGAGGAGTATATATTATGTAAACTTAGGTTCATGTGAATTTTATTAGGAACTATATAATGAATTAATTTTACAACCCTTTAAAATTTTGGACTTTTAGATGAGGTGAAATTCTCTCTTGTCAATGGAGCTAAAAGTCTCACATCCAGACAAAGATCCTGAGTTCGATTCTTGTTGAGAGCAATTCCATCCATATTAAATTGTTCACTCATTTGGCCTCCCCAAAGAAAGAAATTGAGAGTTCGTGCCTTAAGTGAGAAAAGAGTGGTAGGAAAATTAAATAAATAAATTAATGTTATATATAAATACTATCACTGTTATACATTTCAGTTATCATTGTTTAAGAAATGTTTGATTTTTAAATATTGATAGTAATTTGTACATATACATAAAGTTATAGTATGTACATATAACATTGTATTTGAAAAAATCGAGTTCACGTGAACTCGAGTTTACATAAATGCATAAAAAATTCATATGTTTAATAAAAGAAGCACAACATTCTCACTAATCACTTTCGTTCAAAGAGAATTAAAGATGTAAAATTGAAGCGTTGATTCACATAATTATCGTCTATTTAAACAAATACACATAAATAAACTCACACGAAAATATACAAACACAAAATACGTACATATTAAATATATTAAGAAATGGACGGTGAATTTTTATTTTTTTTTTTTGCATATTTTTATCCAACATAGGGGGGTTTTATGTATTTAATGAAACATAAAGAGAGTTTATATGCATTTTGTTTATCAAATACAATGAGTTTTATGCATTTAATAAAACATACAGGAGTTTTGTAAATATCTTTATGAAAGTCTAATCTTGTATGCACCAGGTACACCGTGCAATTCAAGTGCATTTTTTAAAAGTCATCTCTACAGTAATAAAAAGGCTACCTTTGTTTGTATTGAAAAATTAATTTAATAAAGGGTTACTTTTCATTACAGTAATTGAAAAGTTACATTTGTTTGTATTGAAAAATTAATTTAATAAAGGGTTTATGCATTTAATGAAACATAAAGAGAGTTTATATGCCTTTTTTTTATTATCAAATACAATGAGTTTTATGCATTTAATGAAACATATAGGAGTTTTGTAAATATCTTTATGAAAGTCTGATCTTGTATGCACCAGGTGCACCGTGCAATTCAAATGCATTTTTTAAAAGTCATCTCTACAGTAATTGAAAAGTTACCTTTGTTTGTATTGAAAAATTAATCTAATAAAGGTTTATTTTTCATTACAAACAAAGATAATTTTTCATTGATAATAGAAATAACTTTTCAGATGAAAACAAAAATAATTTTGCATTGATAATAGAAGTAACTTTTTAGTACAAATAAAGATAACTTTTCATTCCCGTCATTCCAAAAAAAAAAAGATAACTTTTCATTGATAATGAAAGTAACTTTTAAAAAATCATTAAATTGCACATTGCATTGGGTGCAGGTCCTTTATTTAACATACCCGATCTCTCAAATATATTTCAATAACCACCTTTAAGTTTGTTTCAACTAATTTAACATGTTTAAAGTTTTCTATTGAGAAATAATAATCATAATTTGAAAATTATGAACATGTTCAAAACCAATACAAAAATTACATTCATCATATTGAAGTTACAATACTAAAAATCAGAACAAGGAACTATGGCCAAAAACCTTGATGCCTTGTTGAATCTCAACATGGCAATACGGGCAACGATCGCCCATAGTGTTGTAGTTATCTTCATAACAACGTGCACACAACACTTGGTGGGTGCAAGGCAACAACACTTCGCACAATTCATTGTCGAAGCAAAATTTGCATTTCCTATAACTAGAGGAGGAGGATGTCACCTGACCTTCATCAAATAAGAAACCGTCACCCTCCAATGCCATGTTGGACGATTGATGAGATAGGCGGAGACGAGACAACTCATCCTCAAGCTTCAGATTCTCGTCCCTTTTCAGTTGGCTCTTTATACGGAGTTCTTCGCGAAGTTTTATTAACTGCGCTTGCGAGCAAGCCTTTTGCATAGTTGTCTTTCTTACTTCTTCAGCCAAAAGAGCAAGAATGTTCTCTTTTTGCACTATTTCATGCCTCCATTTACCCTGTATTGCAAATAAGAGTAATAAATCTATAACTAATATATAATCAAACTTCAAGCATACAAGTCATTCGCAAAGTTTTCACATTTTTATATAGGATTTAATAAAAAAAATATCAAATCAAATCAATCATATGTGCAAGTTAGGACAAACCGGTTAGTTTTGTCAAGCACCCCTCAATATATAGCATACTTCTAATCACATTTATAAAACAACACAGTTGGCCCCCTACTACATAAGTAAAGCATTGCGTATTTGCTAATTTAAATTGATAAAGTGATCAAGTACTTTGCGTGCAAAGAACGCAGACCATGTCAATTAGTGCAATTCACGTGCAAAAAACACAAAACCATGTAGTAAAGTGAACAGGCACTTCACCTTGGGCAGCCCAAGCATTCTTTTCGTTTTATCCTTTTAAAAGATTAATAACGAGTAAAACTGAGTAAAACCATACATTGGCCAAATTTGTAAATGTTCAACACAAAATTTCATCCAGGTTGAGTGTTATCATAGTATGCTAAATTACATGAGAGAGGGGAAGGGCTCAGCAAGCATTTTAACAACAAATCAAGGGACACTCTAAGCTGCCTAATTACCTCGCCTAATTTGGTTTCTTAATAATCAGTGTGCATTCTGCAAAAATATGGTTCTCATGTAGTGGAGCTCAAAGAAAAGGTACAAGTGATGAAAAGTCAACTTTTTCACGCAAATAAATTTCTTAATAAGGTAGGTATCAGCATAATTAATAGGAAAGAGCGGAAATTTTGGAAAGTATATTACAGGAAATAACGGAAATGGACGAGGGACGAAAAAAAACTTTGATGTAGTAATCAGCTTAAGAAAAATATGGTTACTAGATTCAGTTCAAGAAAATGACGCACCTTAGATTCCTCGATTTCCTTCTCAGCTTGAGAATCCTCCAGTTGTAGCTGCAGCCCCCTCTGCATCTCTACATCACACTCTGCTTTAAAATTTAAAATCTGCTTTTCATTGTTGGAAACTTTTTTCTTATATTTCCTTTCTTTATTCAGAACTTCTTTCAAATCGCCTTAATACTCAGATGCACTCATCTTGAGTGCTTCAATTTCTGCCCTATATTTGGCATTGTTAATCTCCAGATTACTAACTCTTTCTTCCATAAACATTAGCTCGCAATGCACACTTCTCATAGAAAATTCCACCTCCCTGAGCATCAGCCTGCTCGACTGTTCAGCACGGAACTTCTCATCTTTCCAGTATTCTGCATCGACCTTCTCAATCTTTAAAATCCTAAGATCAAGCAAATCTTTACTCAACCTTCTTCCCGAATCCCTCACTTTCCGCTGCGCCCATTCTTTGTTCACATTAACCTTCTCCTGTAGGTTTTTTATGCTTATCATCATGTCAATAATTATTGCAGATTCGGGATCATCAGGATGGCTTTCCAGCCATCTGGTGATGTTGAGGCATTCTTCATCCAAGAATGTCAGAAAATTCGAGCACAAAATATCCGAACCTTCTGTTATTCCACCAATACCATCTTCAAGATCCTGTTTCCCAATAACCGAAGCACCAACCTCCTCCCGCATAGTGGCCACAAGATTAGGGACATTCTGTCTTAACTGAGACACTAATGCAGGTCTGCAATTGATTCTTTCCAAAACCCTGACATTCTTTGGCGAACATGTGATATCCAATACAGAGGGAACTTTCTCAGCAGCGGAAGATGAATCAGGGGCACTAGCGTCTCGCACACGAGCCAAAAAACTACGCAGACTAAAAGAAGGAAAACAGCCCCAGCTCCTGACTAAAAGAAGCCACATGGCATCAGCCCTTCGCAGTTTCAAGAGTGGTTCAGCATGCAATACCAAACCAACCAGAGTTTCTAGCATGGTCTCATATAACTCGCTTCTGTCCTTTAAAGTTTCTCCTTTTGCCAACACTTTTTTTTGTTCAATAAAAGTAACTGAAGTTGTCCAGATATGGTTCATTAGTTGATCTAGCGGACCATGAAAATAACTACCATTTAAGAATGCTCTTTCTATGTCTTCCAAGCCATACCCTCTTGACAACAACCAATTTTTAGCTTTAGCGTATGCATCTTCAAACCTTAAATAAATAAGCTGCTCCAGTTCAGTTTCTGTATATGCCCGTGGCGTAGGATTCTTTCCGTTCGAAGTTCCCATTTCATAAACTTTGTTTGAAACTTGTGACTGATCATCAACCTTAGGATCACATATTTCAGGCTTCTTTTGGTACGTCTTTGAATTATATTTTCCTTTTCCCTTGTAGTTCTTACCTCCTCTCGAACCAGCCATGGCTACAAGATGAAATGGAAAAAACTGATCATTAGAATAAGAACCCTCTTGATAGAAGAGTAAAACGTTATAGACATATAGAAGCTTCAATGAACAATATAAATGGAAAACGTAAGATGCATATAGAACTGCTCAACAAGCACCATCGTTTTCTTTTTAATTGCAGTACTTAGAAATATAACCCTAATTTCTTTACTAGTGAAAACAATAATTGAATTTAGTGTAGGAGAAACCCCTTTAAAATGGTAGAACACGTCAACAATTCAAGCAAAACTATCAAGAAGAACAAGTAGGTTTTACTGAAGATGCACCATTACCATTAATCACGATCATCGGAAACATATAAAAATTTCTTCAGTGAAAATTACAAGTGAATTTTAAAATTATCAAGAAGTATGTACCAAGTACAGTATGCTACTACCCCTATGGCTATGTGTGTCAAATTCCCCAACCTCCGCTAATGCATTCTTTTATTGCTAGATTTTTTAAAAGTCACAGCTTTCATATGTAAAACACCTTCTGGAAAATCTAACCCGCAAATAACCTTCCTCGAGGACAAATTTGCTCAAACTTAGAAGTTGAAAGGAAAAGGATATAGCTGCTGAAACAGTATTATCTATACAAAAGGTTTTAAAAATCGAGCATACATGTTAAATATTTACTCATACGAGACTATAAGATATTTAAAATTCCAAAAAAAACACAATCTTAAGTCTTAACTTCAGAGAACACCCATTCACAGGCATATCAATATCATGCTTATATTTTTGAGCTGAGAAACAGCAGTTTGTTTTAATAGTAATTTAATTAACAAACTGAGAAAGAATACGAAATTGATAATTAAGAAGATCTAAATCTCTTTCATGTGAAACAACCTTGCCCCAAAACGTATTATCAAATTATTCTTCCAATGTAATTATAACAGCAAACAAGTAGATATCAACTAGATAATTGATTACCTGAAATATTTGAGGCAAAAACAAGAATGAGGTAATTTGATATATTTTCTGAAGATGACTACAATAAATAGTAAACTCTATTAACTATTGAACTAAACATGAATTTAAAAAAAAAAATCAAGGAAAAATAATCTACTTATATAATTTGGTTACCATAGCCAAAAACCAGGGATGGAACAACTAAACACATAGGTTGATTTTCAGCTGCACATACTTTATGCGAAAAATAAATTCTGAATGTAACAGCTATATCATAGAAATCAAAGTTCATATAAAAAATTAATTCCTACTCAATTCTCAAAGCTTCACAGCTACAAATCTCCAAATAGATTGGCTGATGCCTCCACAGACTGACACGAGTAGCGTAACTGATGAATCCACAAAGCTTCCCGCAGTAGAATTTTTTTTCTTAACAATGGCTGATGGTCTAAACCCTAGACTCTGATCAAGAAGATATGAACAACAGATGACAAAGGCTTTTCAAATTTTTGCAGAAAAGGCAAAGTCCTGACAAATTAAATATGATGGTACCGCTGGCATCATGGCTTATATGCTGTATCAAAAAGGCCTCGAGATTTATACGTTGCAATGGTTTCTAGTGAATCCAGTAAAATAGATAATCGAGTGGAAATTCAAATTTGAAAAGAAAAAAATTAAATTTAACATCCATATTAAAAGGTATGAGGAAATAAAAACAAAAATAAATTTTCCAAAATATTTTCTTATTCAATTACCACATTTTCCACAGGCCCAAAATAGAATATTAATGAATGATAATGTCTACAACAATTGGGACCAAGATTTTGCAGTGAATGTAATAGCTCTGCAAATTAAATAACATTTATTATTCTATGCTCAAAAACTTATTAAGGTAAAATCCACAGATAGAATGATGTAATTACTTACTTAGCAAATGCCACATCTTATATAAGGACTTTTTTTCCCCAAAAATCCTAATGCAGACTCAGGGATATCCTATTAAATATTCAGACACAAATTCATTTTCTAGTTCAATAATTGATTTTTGGAATTCATGAACACTGATATCTCAAGACAAATAATTGCATCTATCAATCTGGACGACGTCTAAAAAATTTGAATGTTTTCTTTATCCGATAAATACTAGGTAGGACAATTAATGTTTCTATCCTTGACAGTAAACATATTCAAATTATGCATGAGAATAGGTGCATTGATTTCTCAGGTAGTACAGGGTCTGCAATCGAATAAGAGAAGATACCTCAAAGTTTCTCGGCACCTGCAGCACAACATCATTTCCATTAGTTTTCATTCTTCTACTTTAGTTTGAGACCTCATGCTCGACATTCTTCAGCCATCAATATCTGAGAAACAAAAAGTACAAGGGATGAGAGATCCTTACAAGCAAACCAAGAATACTACAAAACATATCTGACACATTTGAAAACTTCACAAATTTCAAATGAGTGGTGATCTTCATACGACCCCTCTGACAAAAAAGTAATCATCCTTTTTATCCATAATATCAGATGCTCCTTTCGGGATCCAAAATAAGGACCAATGCTAACCTGCCACCTCTATATAAAAATGTAACTGGAAGAATATTTTAGCTACGAATACAAGCTAGGATCTAAGTGAACAAGCTTTTAAATACAAATACAAGCTAGGATCTAGGTCAGCAATATGGACCTGCCATCTATAGTTATGATGAGATGATAGTCGGGGAGCTGACTCCTTACAGTTTCCAAAATACTTTTTATAGTAGAATAGTAGATGGAGTACTTGGTAAGCAAGAAATACATTTCGTTTGATTGCGGGTAAGAAATAAGAGTTATCATTCGAAAACAATTTGCAAGATTTGTTAATTTCTCAAAAAGGAATGGTATACAAACTCTCACGTAGATTCTGTATGGCTACATTTCATGTGGATCGTGTATTGACATGCAAGCATCTATTATATCAACTTGAAAAAAGACGGGTTTAATTTGATCACTTTGTGTACTCTGATAGACAAGCTAATTCACTATCTTGTTTCCAGCTTGGTCGTTAATTTTAAAAAAATTGGTCATAAATGGTGAGGAAAATCCATAATCAGGTGTTGCCTAGTCCACAAAATTCTCTAACATTAAAGTTTGCATCATTTTCAGTCCACGACTTTGAAATAACAAGCATCAGCTTATTATTGAACCTCATGCATTTAATATACACATAGTTAAAGCTACGAACAAATACACATCGTTAAGGTAGGATTTGCATTGCTGAAACCCTTGGGCATACATGAAAAACAAAACGTATAAAATCCGTTAATGTGCTAAAGTTTTATGTTAATTAGAAAGATCACACATCGACACTGAACTAACGTAGGCATCAATGCCTCTAGGATTGAACGATTTTATCTTAAATCCTGATAAAACTCTTCATATGCGACACCACAATATCTTAGTTATAATTTGTTATATTCAAGTCTACCATTCCCACCCGTAGCAGACCACTTGGCCAGTGACCATAACAGAAACTAACGGAGATAAACATGATTATTAGTTTGCATTTCATTCTCATCGAAAGAAATTAAGCTACAACCAGGCTTTTAAATTTTCACCAGTTGACTTATTCTGGCCCTTACTTCATCATCCGAATCGGATACTGAGTTAATTATAAGATTCTATCCCAAGACGTACTTTTGTTTCTTCCATTGCCATCAGCACAAGGACGTATAATGGAAAAGCATACGAAAATGCATAAACTGTAGGTTTGTATTTCGAAGCTGCTGATATTAACAAAGTTAGCTGGACATTCCTTGTGGAAATAAAGTGAGTTGGATAGATATCATACTCTCTATAGATTTTATTAAAATGAAGATCCAGGTTACCTTTTATGTAGTAACTCTTCTTTCAATAGCCAAAATGCCAAATAATTCAATATGACACATACCTAGAAGTATCCACACCAAAGTCTAAACAAGAAAGAACTGTAAATCAAACTGGAAAATTCTCTAAACACGTAGCAAATATCCTTGTACATTTTAGTTGAACAAAAAAACAAACTCCACATCCAAGCTACAAAAGATAAATACAAAGAAAATTGAAAAGAAAGATGACCTTGTTTCACCAATTTTCGTTCCCCATCCCCAATATGCTCCTGACAATTCTCCATACCAAATTCTCCACAACGCCATTTCCCTTTGAAAATATTATCATAAATCAGCAAAATTACTTTGTGACTAGCATCAAATTATCCAAGACAAGGCAAAGAAAATCAAATTCGTGAAGCACAGAAGTCACTCATAGTCAGCAAAAACTATTCTGTAATTAATGAAAAACAACTCTAAGGCTTCCCTAACCAGGATAGTTTAACTATGCACCATTGCAATCAAGGTAAATATCTTTGGGGTACTTGTGAAATCAATTTTCCCTTAAATGAATATATCAGTTTTCAAGACAATCAAGACCTCAAACAATATAAGCTATGTGACTAAATAGGATTACATTTTACAGCAATCGTGTGAAATTGGATCCAGCGAAAGAACAATATAGAATGACAAAATGTACAAAATCCATTTTGAGTCATCGTAATTCGAAAATGAGCGTGAAAACAGAGCTAATTTAGTTTGTAGAAATTTCAGAAAAAGAGCAATATTTCACCTCAACCTTGGTAAATTTTGGACTTACATTCCATGGGTGCAGGAACAAACCGTAGTATTGTGCAAGCAAATGTAAAAATTGAACAGCATATTTGCAGGCCAGACAGAAATGGCGTCCAATAAGGGTTTGTTAGCATCACATGAAAATGCAATTTTCCGACTGAAAAAGATATCGGCGATGAATCAAATTCGATAAAACTCGTCATACTGAAAGAAAGAAAGAAAGAAAGAAAGAAAGAAAATCTGTCCACCAGAGAATTGGATTGGGAAGTGTTCAGGATAAAGAAAATTTGAGGAAATTGCCAATATATTTATATAACATCTTCGATGAAGAAGACTTTTAACTGAAAATTATATGTTGTCACTTGCTTTATTTCTAGTTTATACATAAAATAAGAAGTTATTTCATGAATTTAATTCTCACAATATTCAGATACTACTACTTAGATCTGCAAATTTCCCAAAAAAAAAAAAAAAAAGTTTGGTTGTATGGTATATGAAAATTTACGCAAATTTAATTTTGTGTTCACGCTACATTTAATTTAACTAATTTTGTGTTTTAGAAGTAGAACTTATCAAATTATCCCTTAAAATTTGTGTCTTTGACAGAAAGAAGTATTTTTATTAAAAGTATAAGAGTCAATCTCCAATAAATTTGTATTTTTTTTAAGAAATATGTCTAAGGTAATAATATAACTTAACATAGAATGCTAGACTTGGCTCGAAGGAACAATAGTCGACTACACTTCCAATCAAGGTTCAAGTCTCAATGAAATTTGAGTATCACTTTATAATTTGTTATGGGTTTATGAATATAAGCTCATGACAATGCAAGAAAGTTTGTATTAAGAACCGTTTTCATTTTACGTATAATGTCTAGATTCTAATGAAAAGATAAGTGTCATATATATAATAGAAGTGGACATATATTATAAAGCAGTAATTGGATAAAAATAACAAAATATTCACTCATTTGGTTTTCCAAAAGAGGGAAAATTGAGAGTTTGTGTCTTAACTCTTAAGTGGGATGAAGTGTTAAGGAAATTAAATAAATCAATTAATGTTATATATACACATTAGCACTGTTATACATATCAGTTATCATTGTTTAAAAAAATGTTTGATTTTTTAAACAGTGATAGTAATTTGTACACATACATAGAGTGATAGTATGTATATATAATATTGATATTTGAAAAATCGACTTTACGTGAACCCGAGTTCACACAAATGCATAAAAACTTCATATGCTTAATAAAAGAAGCACAACATTCCCACTAATCACTTTCGTTCAAAGAGAATTAAAAACGTAAAATTAAAGCCTTGATTCACATAATTATCATCTATTTAATCAAATACACATAAATAAACTCACACGAAAACATATAAACACAAATGGAGTTTTTGTGCCTTTTTTTTTCATCAAAACATATAAACATATCAAGAAGTGGACGGTGATTTTTTTTTTTTTTTTTTTTGCATATTTTTATCCAACATACGGGATTTTATGCATTTAATGAAACATAAATGGAGTTTTTGTGCCTTTTTTTATCAAATACAACAAGTTTTATGCATTTAATGAAACATATATGGGTTTTGTATATCCCCTATTATACTAATAGCGAGTTTTTTTACTGATATGTCGATTTCTGGTGCGTTTTGCTTATGTGTCGACTTCTAGTGCATTTCGCTTATGTGTCAAGTCTTACGTGGCATGATAGCGCGTCACTTTATCCTATGTGTCATTTATGTGGCATTGTGGCATTTCATAAGAAGTCTAATAAAAAAAATCTGGTACGTTTTGCTTATGTGTCGATTTTTGGTACATTTCGCTTATATGTCAAGTCTTACGTGGCATGATTGCGCGTCACTTTATTCTATGTGTCATTCATATGGCATTGTGTTTTTTCATAGAAAGAGGTCTAATAAAAGAAAATTGGTTTTAGTTGGGTTTGAACCAAGGATCTCATGAGTATTTTCTATTGTGTTTAATAATTAAGCTAACTATGAATTGTTATGAAATTTAAGTATTTATTATATACAACTTGAGTTATATATATATAGCTTCTGAAAGACACTTAATTATTTGCAATTTTATTATTCTAAACTCTATATTTTTTCTTATTCCTTCTTTGTCTTTTTCTTTTCACAATATTTTATTGTTGTTCCTCGATTATTTGTCCACACATAAATGTCTAATTGCTAATATTTGACGATTACTTTATTTTTAAAGATATTTTTTTTTCCATATAAACCCTACTTTCTTTCTCTCTTCTTCTATCTTGACAATATTATGTTTATTTTCTATGTATTGCAAATTGACGGGTGTAGATTTCAAGGAAAAAATTTAGGTTATATATGGTGTTTTTTTTATTTCATTTCGACTGAATCATATTTTTTAAATAGATTGTATTATATAATTTTATAATATTGAATGATGTGATGTGTTAATAAAACATAAATTTTTAAATTAATTTTACGAACAACCCGCATAAAATGTGGGGTACTCATCTAGTATCTTTATTAATGCCTAGTCTTGTATGCACTAGGTGCACCGTGCAATTCAAGTGCATTTTTTAGAAGTCATCTCTACTGTCATTGAAAATTTACCTTTGTTTGTATTGAAAAATTAATTTAATATAGGGTGAATTTTTCCTTTTTTTTTACAAGAATAAAGGGTTACTTTTCAATCAAACAAAGATAATTTTTATTAATAATAAAAGTATATTTTCAATACAAATAAAGGTAAATTTTCAAGAATACACTTGAATTGCACGGTGCACCAGATACATAAGAGGCTTACTCATCTAAGTTTGTTCTAACTAATTTAAAATATTTAAAATTTTCTACATTCTATGTACTACATAAAGCATTTTAAGCTTTTGCAATGTATTGAGAAATAAGAATCATAATTTGAAAATTACATGGATGTTCAAAACCAATGCAAAAATTACATTCATCATATTGAAGTTGCACTACTAAAAGCCTGAACTAGGAACTAAGGCCAAAAACGTTGATGCCCTGTTGAATCTCAACATGGCATGATGGCAATACGGGCAATGGTCACCCACAGTATTGTAGTTCTCTTCATAACAACGCGTACACAACACTTGGTGGGTGCAAGGCAACATCACTACGCACACGTTATTGTCGAAGCAAAATATGCACTTCCTAGTTCCTATAACTAGAGGAGGAGGAAATTTTGAAAATATATTATAGGAAATAATGGAAACGGACGAGGGACGAAAGTAAACTTTGATGTAGTAATACGCTAAAGAAAAATATGTTTACTAGATTCAGTTCAAGAAATTGACGCACCTTATACTCCTCGATTTCCTGCTCAGCTTGAGAATCCCCTAGTTGCAGCTGCATCTCTATATCACACTCTGCTCTGAAATGTAAAGTCTGTTTTTCAATGTTGGAATTTTTTTACTTATATTTCCTTTCTTTATTCAGAACTAATTTCAAATCGCCATCATACTCAGATGCACTCATCCTGAGTGCTTCAATTTCTGCCCTATATTTGGCATTGTTAATCTCCAGATTACTAACTCTTTCTTCCATAAACATTAGCTCACAATGCACACTTCTCACAGAAAATTCCACCTCCCTGAGCATCAGCCTGCTCGACTGTTCAGCACGGAACTTCTCATCTTTCCAGTATTCTGCATCGACCCTCTCAATCTTTAAAATCCTAAGATCAAGCAAATCTTTACTCAACCTTCTTGCTAAATCCCTCACTTTCCGCTGCGCCCATTCTTTGTTCACATTTTTCTTTTCCTGTAAGTTTTTTATGTTTATCATCATGTCAATAATTATTGCAGATTTGGGATCATTAGGATGGTTTTCCAAGAATATGAGAAAATCAGAGCACAAAATATATGAACTTTCTGTTATTTCACTACTACCATCTACAAGATCTTGTTTCTCAATAACCGAAGCACCAACCTCCTCTTGTATAGTTGCCACATGATTAGGAATATTCTATCTTAATTGAAACACTAATAAAAGAATACACGACATTTTCACTAATCACTGAGTTCAAAGAGAACTAACGATGTAAAATTGAAGCTTTTATTCACATAGTTGTTATCTATTAAAACAAATACACATATATAAAATCACTCGAAAACATATAAATACAAAATATGTACATATTAAATATATCAAGAAATGGATGGTAAATTTTGGGAATAGTTTTTTATCCAACAAGGGAGGGGGGGAGGGGGGTTAATGCATTTAATGAAACATAAAGAGAGTTTATGTGCATGTTTTTATCAAACACAAGGAGTTTTATGTATTTAATGAAATATAACAGGGTTTTGTATATATCTTTATGAAAACATAGTCTTGTTTACATCAAGTCCATCATGCAATTCAAATGCATTTTTTAAAAGTTATTTCTACCATCATTGAAAAACTACCTTTGTTTCTATCAAAAAGTTAATTTAATAAAGAATAATTTTTCAGTACAAATTAACAAAGATGACTTTTTTGTGATAAAATGAATAATTTAAAAAAAAAATGCACTTGAACTGCACAGTACACCTAATGCACAAAAGACTTACTCCTTTATTAAATATATTCAAAACACTCATAAAAATACTTCAATGACCACCTTTAAGTTTGATCTTAAATAATTTAACATATTTAAAGAATTCTATATTCTTTGTACTACTTTAAGCGTTTTAAGCTTCAGCTATATATCGAGAAATATTAAACATAATTTGGAAATCACAAACATGTTCAAAACCAATGCAAAATTTTCATTCATCATACTGAAGTTGCAGTACTAAAAACCTGAACTAGGAACTATGGCCAAAAACCTTGATGCTCTGTTGAACCTCACCGTGGCAATAAGGGCAACGGTCGCCCACAATGTTGTAGTTCTCTTCGTAACAATGCGCACATAGCACTTGGTGGGTGCACGGCAACAACAATACGCACACATCATTGTCAAAGCAACATATGCACTTCCTATAACTAGAGGAGGAGGACGTCTCTTGATCTTTGTCATATAAGAAATCGTCATCCTCCCCTGGTAAGTTGGACGATTGATGAGACATGCGGAGACGAGACAACTCATCCTCAAGCCTCAGATGCTCGTCCTTTTTCAATTGGCTTTTTATATTGAGCTCTTCGTGCAGTTTCATTAATTGCGCTCGTGAGCAAGCCTTTTGCACTGTTGCCTTTCTTGCTTCTTCAGCCAAAAGAGCAAGCATGTTCTCTTTTTCCACTATTTCATGCCTCCATTTACCCTATAGTGCAAATAAGAGTAATAAATCTATAATTAATATATAATCAAACTTCAAGCATACAAGTAATTCACAAGGTTTTCACATTTCTATATAGGATTTAATAAAAAAATATCAAATCAATCGTGTGTGCAGGTTAGAACAAACCGATTAATTTTGACAAGCACCCTTCAATATGTATCATATTTATAAAACAATACAATTGCCCCCCTAATACATAAGGAAAGCATTGTGTATTTGCTAATTAAAATTAATTATAAAATCAATTTGGAACCAACACAGTTAAAATGATCAAGCACTTTGCACGCAAAGAATGCACGAGCATGTCAATTATTGCACTTCACGTGCAAAAAACACAAAACCATGTAGTAAAGTGAACAAGCACTTCACCTTGGGCAGCCCAAGCATTTTTTTTCTTTTTATTCATTTAAAATATAAATAACGATGTTTATTTTATTAAAACATCCTCCCACCCCCTCTACCTCCACACAGTTTAACTTTTAGATGAGTTGATCACTCAAGAGGTAACAAAACCAGCCAAAAAAAAAAAAAAAAGATATAAGTTCAAATCTCACCACCACCATACACTTAGAAAAATACTGTAAATGAGTAAAACCATACATTGGCGAAATTTGTAAATGTTCTACACAAATTTCTTCCAGGTTGTGTGTTATCATAGTATGCCATAAATTACGTGAGAGAAGGGAAGGGCTCAACAAGCATTTTAACTACAAATCAAGGGAGACACTCTAAGCTACCTAATTACCTCGCTTAATTAGGTTTTTTAATAATTAGTGTGCATTCTGCAAATATATGGTTCTCACGTAGTGGAGCTCAAACAAAAGGTACAAGGGATGAAAAGTTAACCTTTTCATGCAATGAATTTCTTAAGAAGGTAAGTATCAGCATAATTAATAGGAAAGAGCGATAATTTTGGAAAGTATATTACAGGAAATAACGGAAATGGACGAGGGACGAAAAAAAACTTTGATGTAGTAATCAGCTAAAGAAAAATATGGTTACTAGATTCAGTTCAAGAAAATGATGCACCTTAGATTCCTCGATTTCCTTCTCAGCTTGAGAATCCTCCAGTTGTAGCTGCAGCCCCCTCTGCATCTCTACATCACACTCTGCTTTAAAATTTAAAGTCTGCTTTTCAATGTTGGAAACTTTTTTCTTATATTTCCTTTCTTTATTCAGAACTTCTTTCAAATCGCCTTCGTACTCAGATGCACTCATCTTGAGTGCTTCAATTTCTGCCCTATATTTGGCATTGTTAATCTCCAGATTACTAACTCTTTCTTCCATAAACATTAGCTCGCAATGCACACTTCTCACAGAAAATTCCACCTCCCTGAGCATCAGCCTGCTCGACTGTTCAGCAAGGAACTTCTCATTTTTCCAGTATTCTGCATCGACCTTCTCAATCTTTAAAATCCTAAGATCAAGCAAATCTTTACTCAATCTTCTTGCTGAATCCCTCACTTTCCGCTGTGCCCATTCTTTGTTCACATTAACCTTCTCCTGTAGGTTTTTTATGCTTATCATCATGTCAATAATTATTGCAGATTCGGGATCATCAGGATGGCTTTCCAGCCATCTGGTGATGTTGAGGCATTCTTCATCCAAGAATGTGAGAAAATTCGAGCACAAAATATCCGAACCTTCTATTACTCCACCAATACCATCTTCAAGATCCTGTTTCCCAATAACCGAAGCACCAACCTCCTCCCGCATAGTGCCCACAAGATTAGGGACATTCTGTCTTAACTGAGACACTAATGCAGGTCTGCAATTGATTCTTTCCAAAACCCTGACATTCTTTGGCGGCCATGTGATATTCAATACAGAGGGAACTTTCTCAGCAGCGGAAGATGAATCAGGGGCACTAGCGTCTTGCACACGAGCCAAAAAACTACGCAGATGAGTAGTGGTGCTTGTTGAAGGAAACCAACCCCAGCTCCTGACTAAAAGAAGCCACATGGCATCAGCCCTTTGCAGTTTCAAGAGTGGTTCAGCATGCAATACCAAACCAACCAGAGTTTCTAGCATGGTCTCATATAACTCGCTTCTGTCCTTTAAAGTTTCTCCTTTTGCCAACACTTCTTTTTGTTCAATAAAAGTAACTGAAGTTGTCCAGATATGGTTCATTAGTTGATCTAGCGGACCATGAAAATAACTACCATTTAAGAATGCTCTTTCAATGTCTTCCATTCCATACCCTCTTGACAACAACCAATTTTTAGCTTTAGCGTATGCATCTTCAAGCCTTAAATGAATAAACTGCTCCAGTTCACTTTCTGTATATGCCCGTGGCGTAGGATTCTTTCCGTCCGAAGTTCCCATTTCATGGGCTTTGTTTGAAACTTGTGACTGATCATCAACCTTAGGATAATATGTTTCAGGCTTCTTTTGGTACGCCTTTGACTTATATTTTCCTTTTCCCTTGGAGTTCTTACCTCCTCTCGAACCAGCCATGGCTACAAGATGAAATGGAAAAAACTGATCATTAGAATAAGAACTCTCTTGATAGAAGAGAAAGCATTATAGACATATAGAAGCTTCAATGAACAATATAAATGGAATACGTAAGATGCATAAAGAACTGCTCAACATGCACCATCGTTTTCTTTTTAATTGCAGTACTTAGAAATATAAACCTAATTTCTTTACTAGTGAAAACAATAATTGAATTTAGTGTAGGAGAAACCCCTTTAAAATGGTAGAACACGTTAGCAATTACCATTAATCACGATCATGAATCACTGAAGCCCAAGTAGGTTTTACTGAAGATGCATCATTACCATTAATCACGATCATGGGAACCAATATACAAATTTCTTCAGTGAAAATTACAAGTGAATTTTGAAATGGTAGAATACATCAGAAGTTGAAGCAAAAATATTATCAAGAAGTACTTACTAAGTACAGTATGCTACTACCCCTATGGCTATGTGTGTCAAATTCCCCAATCTCCTCTATTGCATTCTTTCATTGCTAGATTTTTTAAAGTCGCAGATTTCATATGTAAAACACCTTCTGGAAAATCTAATCCGCAAATAACCTTCCTCGAGGACAAATTTGCTCAAACTTGGAAGTTGAAAGAAAAAGGATATAGCTGCTGAAACAGTATTATCTAGACATAAGGTTTTAAAAATCGTTCATATATGTTAAATATTTAATCACATGAGACTATAAGTCTATAAGATATTTAAAATTCCAAAACAACACAATCTTAAGTCTTAACTTCAGAGAACACCCATTCACAGGCACAGCAATGTCATGCTTATATTTTTGAACTGAGAAACAGCAGTTTTTTTTCTCATAGTAGTTTAATTAACAAACTGAGAAAGAATACGAAATTGATAATTAAGAAGATTTAAATCTCTTTTATGTGAAACAACCTTGCCCCAAAACATATTATCAAATTATTCTTTCAATGTAATTATAACAGCAAACAAGTAGATATCAACTACATAATTGATTACCTGATATATTTGAGGCAAAAACAAGAATAAGGTATTTTGATATATATTTTCTGAAGATGACCAATAAATAGTAATCCCTAGACTGTTGACTAAACATGATTAAAAAAAAAAAAAAAATCAAGGAAAAATAATCTACTTATATTTTTTGGTTACCATAACCAAAAAACCAGGGATGGAACAACTAAACAAACATAGGTTGATTTTCAGCTGCACATACTTTATGCGAAAAATAAATTCTGAATGCAACAGCTATATCATAGAAATCAAAGTTCATATAAAAAATTAATTCCTACTCAATTCTCAAAGCTTCACAGCTACAAATCTCCAAATAGATCGGCTGATGCGTCCACAGACTGACGCGAGTAGCGTAACTGATGAATCTACAAGCTTCTCGCGGTAGAATTTTTTTTTTTCTTATGAATGGCTGTTGGTCTAAACCCTAGACCTTGATAGAGAAGATATGAACAATAGATAACAAGCCTTTTCAAATTTATGCAGAAACAGCAAGGTCCTGACCAATTAAATATGATTATACAGCTGGCATCACTGGCTTATATGCTGTATCAAAAAGGCCTCGAGATTTATACATTGCAATGGTTTCTAGTGTCTCCAGTAAAATAGATAATCGAGTGGAAATTCAAATTTGAAAAGAAAAAAAATTAAATTTAGCATCCATATTACAAGGTATGAGGAAATAAAAACAAAAATCGATTTTCCAAAATATTTTCTTATTCAATTGCCACCTTTTCCACAGGCCCAAAATAGAATATTAATGAATGATAATGTCTACAACAATTGGGACCAAGATTATGCAGTGAATGTAATAGCTCTGCAAATTAAATAACATTTATTATTCTATGCTCAAAAACTTATTAAGGTAAAATCCATAGATAGAATGATGTAATTACTTACTTAGCAAATGCCACATCTTATATAAAGAATAATTTTTCCCCCAAATCCTAATGCAGACTCAGGGATATCCTATTAAATATTCAGACACAAATTCATATTCTAGTTCAATAATTGAATTTTGGAATTCATGAACACTGATATCTAAAGACAAATAATGGCATCTATCAATCTAGACGACGTCTAAAAAATTTGAATGTTTCCTTTATCAGATAAATACTAGGTAGGACAATTAATGTTTTTATCCTTGACAGTAAACATATTCAAATTATGCAATCGAATAAGAGATGATACCTCAAAGTTTCTACCACACCTGCAGCACAACATCATTTCCATTAGTTTTCTTTTTTCTACTTTAGTTTGAGACTTCATGCTCGACATTCTTCAGCCATCAATATCTGAGAAACAAAAAGTAAAAGGGATGAGAGATCCTTACGAGCAAACCAGGAATACTACAAAACATATCTGACACATTTGAGAACTTTACAAATTTCAAGTGAGTAGTGATCTTCATACTACCCCTCTGATAAAAAAAGTAATTCCTGTTTCTCCATAAAATCTGATACTCCTTTCGGAGATCCAAAATAAGGACCAATGCTAACCTGGCACCTCTTGATAGAAATGTAGCTGGGAGCAGATTTTAGCTACAAATACAAGCTGGGATCTAAGTGAACAAGCTTTTAACTACAAATACAAGCTAGGATCGGGGAGCTGACTCCTTAAAGTTTCCAAAATACTCTTTAAAGAAGAATAGTAAATGGAGTACTTGGTAAGCAAGAATACAATTCCTTTGATTGTCGAGTAAGAAAGAAGAGTTAAAATTCGAAAACAATTTGCAAAATTTGTTAATTTCTTAAAAAGTTAAAAAGGAATGGCATATAAACTCTCAACTAGATTCTGTATGGTTATATTTCATATGGATCGTGTCTTGACATGCAAGCATTAATCAGGTGTCGCCTAGTACACAAAATTCTCTAACATTAAAGTTTGCTATCATTTTCAGACCACGGCTTTGAAATAGCAAGCATCAGCTTATTAATTGAATCTCATGCATTTAATATACACACAGTAAATGCTATGAACATACACACATCGTTAAGGTAGGATTTGCATTGCTGAATCCCTTGGGCATACATGAAAAACAAAGCGTATAAAATTCGTAAATGTGCTAAAGTTTTATGTTAATTAGAAAGATCACACATCGACATTAAACTAACGTAGGCATCAACGCCTCTAGGATTGAACGATTTTATCTTAAATCCTGATAAAACTCTTCAGATGCGACACCACAATCTCTTAGTTATTATTTGTTATATTCAAGTCTACCATTCCCACCCATAGCAGACCACCTGGCCAGTGACCATAAGAGAAAAGAACGGAGATAAACATGATTATTAGTTTGGAATTAATTTCACTGAAATAAATTAAGCTACAACCAGGTCTTTAAATTTTCACCAGCTGAATTATTCTGGCACTTACTTCTTCTTCCGAATACTGAGTTAGTAAGATTCTATCCTGAGACGTACTATCGATTCTTCCATTGCCTTCAGCACTAGGACTTTCAGCAATCCATATAATGGAAAAGCATAAGAAAATGCATAAACTGTAGGTTTGTATTTCGAAGCTGCTGATATTAACTAATGAATTAACAAAGTTAGCAGGACATTCCTTCTGGAAATAAAGTGAGTTGGAGAGACGTCATGCTCTCTGTAGATTTTATTAAAAATCAAGATCAAGGTTACCTTTTCTATGGTAACTCTCTTTTTTCAATAGCCAAATAATTCAATATGACACATACCTAGAAGTATCCATACTGGAGTCTAAACAAGATAGAACAGGAAATCATACTGGAAAATTCTCTAAACGCATAGCAAATATCCATACTAAATTCCATATATCCAAGCTACAAAAGATAAATACAAAGAAAAAAGAAAAGAAAGATGACCTTGTTTCACCAATTTTCATCCAGAGGTATAGCAGGTTTGTTCCCCTTTCCCAATATGCTCCTGACAATTCTCCATGCCAAATTCTCCACAACGCCATTTCCCTTTGGATATATTATGGTGAATCAGCAAAATTACTTTGTGACTAGCATCATATTATCTAAGACAAGGCAAAGGAAACCAAATTCGTGAAGCAAAAAAGTCACTCATAGTCAGCAAACACTATTTCAGGCAAATTCTCTTCAAGCAAATTCTGTAAGCAGGATAGTTTAACAGTGCAACATTGCAATCAATGTAAATATCTTTGGGGTACTTTCTGAAATCAATTTTCTCAAGATCGCCAACAATATTTTACAGCAATTATGTGAAATTGGAACCAACAAAAGAACAATATAGAATGATAAAATGTACAAAATCCATTTTGAGCCATCGTAATTCAAAAATGAGCGTGAAAACTGAACTAATTTAGTTTGTAAAAATTTCAGAAAATGAACAATATTTCACCTCAACCTTCGTAAATTATAGAGTTACATTTCATGGGTGCAGGAACTAACCGTAGTATTGTGCCAGCATATTTGCAGGCCAGATAGAAATGGACGCCATAAGGGTTTTTTTAGCATCACATGACAATACATTTTTCCGACTGGAAAGGCTATCGATGGAAAATTGAATTGGATGAAACTCGTCATACTTGAAGAAAGAAAATATGTCCGAGAGAGTTGGATTGGGAAGTGTTTAAAGAATATGTGAGGAAATTGCTCCTTCATTGATGATGATGATGGATAATATATTTATCTTCGATCAAGAAGACCTTTTAACTAAAAATTGTATGTTGGTCACTTGCTTTATTTGTAGTTTCATAATTGTTTATACCTCCGAAATAAGAAATTATTTTACAGAGACAAGTATAATAATTTTTTGTGGTACGAGACAATGAGAATAGGTTATTGATTCATTAATAATAGGGTTGAGTGTTAATTTGCTCATGAGACGGTCTTATACAAGTTTTTGCTTATTTTATAAATTTCATTTTCACAATATTCATGTACAACTCCCTCCGTCTCAATTTTATTTTCCCGTTTAATTTTATACGGAGCTTAATGCGAGAGTTGAATTGTAGTATTTAAATGAATATGATAGTTTTCCGTGAGATCAAGTTTAAGTTTAAAAAGGTGAATATATATTATTATTTTTTTTAAATAGAAAAATAAAATTAGGACGGAATTTGAGTACTACTTAGATCCACAAATTTCACGGACAGTAATAGAAGAATGTGATGTTGATTCATTAATTTTTTTTTCTTTTTTTTTTACTTATAGTATATGAAAATTTTACCCAAATATTATTATTGAGTTCACGTTGTATTCAATTCAATCATTTTTTTGTTGAGTCCCACTACTCAAACCCCAAAATTCTCTAAACAAACCCCATAATTTTAAAGACAAAAATAGACATAAATAATATGACTAAGTTATCCTTATATATATATGGAATGAATTATACTCTAAATTTATGTTGATTTTGACTTTACTCCTTCAAACCATTTAATTTCAAAATTATTATTTTAACTTTTAATTAATCTTTTTTTTTTTCTTAAATTTTTTAAACCCTAAAAAAATTTAAAAAAATATTTAAAAATGTATTAAATATTTAAATAATCAAATTAAATAAAATTAAAAAATCCTTAAAATTTTGGAAAACAAAAAAAAAAAATCAACTAAATCTTCAAAATAATATAATTAAAACAAATCCATTTTTTTAATAAACAAAAAATAGTTAAAAAGATCAACTAAATCTTAAAAAATAACTAAATTAAGAAAACTATTTTAAAAAATCTTAAAAATTCAGTCGAAGCTAAATAAAAATAAAATTTTAATTAATTATTTAGTTTAATTATTTACGATAATTTAATTAACATTTATAAAATATTATTTATTTTTTTATTCTTTTTTAAATTTAATTTGTTTAGATTTAGATAGTTTTCTTATATTTATGTAGTTATTTTATTTTTCAAATTTTCATTTTAATTGATTTTTTTATTTAATTGATTTTTTAGATTTTTTTATTATTTGTTTTTGTCAAATTTTATTTAGGTTTAAATGATTTTTATAAAAAAAATTAACTATTTTTTTTTAAATTATTTTATTTTCTGAATTATTTTAAAATAATTATCAAATTTACTTTTAGTTTTTTTTATTTAAATGTATTATACAATTTAATTGATTATTAAAATTGTCTTTATATTTATTTTATTTTTTGATATTTTTTAAGATATTTATTTTGATAAATACTTATTTAGAAGATTTAGTTAATTATTATATATTTTTTTCAATATATATTTAATTTTTAATATAATTTTTTTTTATTAAAACCAAAGAATATGAAAAAATTAAAAAGTAAAAAATGAATGATTTTATTGAGAATATGGAATGGTGAGAATTTTTAATAAGTGATGTGGATTTAATGGGATTGTGGGAATGTTAATGGAGGAAGGATATTATAGGAATGAAGTGGGGTATGTTTAGTAATATATGTTGATTTTTTAAAATTTTAATGGGGTATGTTTAGTATGTAGGGTAGATTTAGAGGATTTTGGGGTTTGAATAGTGATACTCTTTTTTGTTTTATACATAAAAATGTACCTAATTACTTTATGTGGTTAAAGAGTTGCTAAAAAGAGTCCAGCTATATACCATTCGTAATTAATAGATACACCTATTTTTGCATTAAATTACATATAATACCCTTTCTTCTCTAATTTATCTTTGATTGTTTCCTTCTTTTTTTGCTCTACAGATTCATGTCTCTGAATAGTGCTCGCCTCCACCGCTCACCATCACGTCTCTCACATAGCACCGCCCCAACCAGCCCCGCCCATCCATCACGAAGCCGCCCAAGCGCCACCATCCTAGGGTTTTTTTTTAATCCTCCTTCTATTTCTTTTCTCCATCTTCAATCAGTTCAATCAATTTTTCAGATCCAAAACTTGTCATGCTAGTTATGATTTTGTTTTTCAAATTTATATGTTCAAAAATCGGAATAATTTTAAGTGATTTTAACGGAACAGGTGTACAATTAATTCTGAATTAATACAGTGGTTTTTTTTATTTATTTTTTGAGTTCATGAACACTTACATTGACTTTTTGTTTGAATTGGGAAAAATAGGATTTTATTCATGTAATTACGTACGTTTTGTCCGATGTATATCCATGGAACAAAAGAAAAAAAAAGTCCAGGTTCGCAGAACCAGCAATCCTCGGTAGAGAAAAAATTAAAGGGTATTTTTGTCTATTTATTTTTTAATAAAGTTTTAGAGGTGTATCTACACATTATGGAGGGGTATATAGTCGGGCCCTGCTAAAAAATATTTGAGAGGCCCACAATCGTGGCTTCAAGCCCAATAATAAATGTTTGCTACAAGTTAATTTTTATTTGCTTTATTAAATAAGCCCGGACTTTTATTGGTTTTATTGGACACTTGTACGGGTCTTAATTATTATTTATTCTTGTTTCTAAGATATTTTCAGACGGTTGTTTTTTTAGAATGAATTAATGAAATTGAAAGACACTTAGTATATGTAGTATCAAGGTGCTCATTTCTTCGTGTTTGACCTTCCACTACGTCATTACCCCTTAAATTTTTTGTTCATTTACATGTGCAAATATTTCTCGGACGTAGAAAATATTATTATTAGAAATGTAAAGAGTAAGTCTCCAGTTAAATTTTTATCTTTTTAGAGAGATGTGTCTAAGATTATAATAATAACTTAAGGATGGAATGCTAGGCTTGGCTCGGAGGAACAATTGTCGATCCTACTTCCAATTAAGGTTCAAGTCCCAGTGAAATGTGAGTATCACTTTATAATTTGCTTTGGATTTATGAATATAAGCTCATGACAATGCAAGAAAATTTGTATTAAGAAAAGTCTTCATTTTAATTATGATTTCTGAATTCCAATGAAATAGATACGTGTAATAAATAATAAAAGTAATTACGTGTGTCTGCATTAAATCGAACAAACACAAAGATGCCAAAGAAATATGAATTGAAGTCTAAGCTTCATATTTTCTCATAATTTGATTACTCACACGTCTCATGCTGCTCATACTACATTTTTTTAGGAGATCGGACGTTTGTCATTTAAATTAAATAAAAGTAAATGCATTTATCCATATTTTGCATCAATGTATAATTTTTCGTGACTTCCTCAACTATGTAAAAATGTACTCTGATGAATTAATAAATAAGATGCTATCATTTATCTTTGCACCACCTATGTCAACTCAAGCGGTGTGAGTCTTATCACACTCTGTTATTTTTAAGTGTGATGGGCCTCACTACAAGCTCATTGCGCACCATTTTCAGGCAAGCCCGAAAATGGAGGTGCGACACATATGATGCATCATAATTTGATTGTAGCATGCTCTAAGATCCATCTCAGAGAACATCTTAGCTTGCCCAATTTATTAATAAGATCTTCTATTAATAGATATAAGATAGTTGTCTTTAATAGTAAAGACATTCAACTTCATGAAATCGATGCAACAATTCCAACTCTCGTCCTTCTTTTTCACCAAAAGCATAGGTGAAGAAATAAAGACTATTAGTAGGTTGAATGACCCCAGTTTCCCACATTTATTTTACCATCTTCTCAATCTATTATCTCTATACTAAAGGATAAATATAGGTTTATTGTTTAATTGGTCCAGCTTCTTCTTTAATGTTAATCTTATGATCCAAACATCTCTGAGGAGGCAGAGCTTTAGGTTCTTGAAAATTTATCCAACAATGGCTTAAGTTTTGGTTGCATGGTACATTTTTCAACTTCAGAGTGCTTCCTATAGCAGAGGAACCACATGTCCTCATATTTACCCTTTTTAACACTCTCTTAAGTTGTTTTTCAGTAGATAAAGTATAGAGTGAAAATGATTTATACATGAACCATTGAAGGGTATTAGTTATTTTCAGTAAAGAGTATTAGTTGTTTTCACTGAAGGATATTAGTTGTTTTCACTAAAGAGTATTAATTGTTTACTGAAATTAAACTAAGACTCTTTAGTGAAGACAACTAATGCGTGAAAACAACTAATACCCTTCAATGATTCCATTATGAACCAATTTCACTTTATACATGTTGGAATTATTGGTGTGTACCAATAATAATATATGAGTGAAAATGAAAAGGGAATTTAAATTGAGACTGGGCTAAAGACATTGGACCTTGGACATTGATTATTGGTCCTTGACAATTGATCTTTGGGTTGTATTTGTGCCTTAGAAGAGTTTTCTAAGTTTGTTGAGCCCAAAAGTTTGGACTTAGCCCAAAAATATGGAGTGTACATATCCATTGAAGATGACATGAAAGTGCATGATTATCATGCAAAACATGTGACGAATTTCAATGTTGGCAAATTCCCTAATTTTCGTTTAATTGGGAGTGACTTACGCCTCCCTTATTTTGGCTGAGACGAACCGGAATGCAGAAAGGTTCAGGTTCATAGTCTGACTAACAATCCTTTCATGCATGTGTGGGTCTTGGAGGCCTATAAATAGGTGTCTTCATGCATAGTTTCTGGCGCCACACAGAAAATCTCTCTCACTCTCTCCCTAAGTATTCTAGCATATAGAGTCTTTAAGAAAGCAGTCAAGTTCATACGTTCTTTCTGTTCGCCGGAGCTTAAAGACCTGCGGTGCTGCACTCTTGAAGACGAAAGTGTCGTTTTACCTTTGGGGATGTATTTCCAGAACCGAAGAGCACTACCGGGGAAATTTCGTCTTGCGAGAAGAGGCCTTCCTCGTCTCGACACACAGTTTTCTTCTCTTTTCCGTTTCAATGTAAATTTCTGTATCGAGTTGTAATTTTATTTTTATTTTTCAAATTATTATTTCCACAGGCATCAAAAAATTCCAACAATACATTCTCTTATTCAATGAAGATTGAAGTACAAGGTAACTAGTCATAGATGATTCAATGTAACCACAAATTCTTAATCCAATTTTGGCTCTTCTTCAAGAGTTAAGTCCTCTATCCATCCCATCCTCCACCATAATAAAAAATGACTTCTTACAACTATGCCCAATGTGATAAATCTCATCATAATCGAAGCATAAATACTGTCTTTTCCTCACTTACATCTCAGCTGGAGTAAATCTTTTTGGTGGGGGTAATGTGTGCATCCCTCTAGTATAAGGTTTAGCACCACTTTTCTCGTTATTGTTCACAGGAGTTGCATATGGTGGATGTATATCTTTATATATACTTTATTTCAGAGTGCTAGTAAATATTCTTTGGGTATTCCTACCACGAATGTTTATAGCTAGATTTCTGATTCTTGTCTCTTCAAATGATCATATTTCTCACTTGATTGCTAGTTTAACAGCAGCTAGGGGTGGAAATAGGTAAAGTTGAGCTAGACTTCTCGTAAGACGACCTGGCCTACTATTTAATTTTTTGGCCTAAACTTGATTTCTTACTTGTCATAGGCTTTTTTTTAGAGCCTTGACCTGACTGTTTTAATAAATAGGTTTAGCCCAAAAATCTTTTAGAGGTCTTTTTAGTCATGTTACCAAATTATATTTGGGTTAATATCATTTTCAGTCACTAAAGTTTACCTCAATTTTATTTTTGGTCACTGAGTTTCAGCCTTCATTGACTAATGTGGACATCAAATTTGATTAAAAATGTATTTAGTAACTATTTTTTATGAAGACTAAAACACAGTGACAACAAATGAAATTAGGGTAAACTTTAGTGACTAAAAGTGATATTAACCCATTATATTCAATAACTATATAATCATTAAAATATAATAATTAACAATTTATATCTTGAATCGAAGAATAAAAATAATTTACCAAAGGGTTATCAAATAATAGCAGCATAACAAATGCATCAAATAATATTTTAATTCACATTTAATAATATTTTTATATAAATATATTTATATATACTAGTTGGATACCACGTGCGTTGCACGTTACATATGAATAGTTATTAAAACATAGACAAAAGTGGGAAGAAATAAATATGACAGTGTATGATGGGCAAAGAGATGGAAAAAAAATTAGCAACATTATAATGTAAAATTATATGAACTTTGTTGAACTTGGAGAACACATGAAACTGCAGCAACTAATTCAAATATTGTGTCTTCCATCTTCCATGTTTCAAGTCAATGAAGCACTGGAGTTCATTCACTGTTGCAACTGAACCAAAGAAAATTATCCAATCTTACAGTCCTTTGTAATAACTTTGGATAACTATTAATTCCAAGACCGTCTGTTCCATCTTCTATGTTCCAAGACAATGAAGTACTTGAGTTTTGGCAATAATCTGACTGGATCAAAGAAGATCATCTAGTATTAAAGTCTAACAACTTCGAATGAAATAAAACATTGTTCTCCTTTTTAGAAAAATGAGGGATATATGTATATATATATATATATATATATATATATACACACACACACACACTAAGAAAAATGGATTAAAAGATGACAAACTGAAAATCAATAGCACCAGATCTAATTTTATTCCATCAAGAAGTAATTGTTGTTATATGTTGACTTTTCTTGGCTCCACGGAACACGACTCTTCTTTAGCCTCAAAAGAGAACTACGATCCCATTTAATATATATCAACGTATTTTAAACATTTAACAGAGCCCCCTCTTCGATGATATAATCTAAAATTATGCTTGATTACACCTCATTCACAAAATTCAAAACCTAAAACAATATTAATTCTTAAGCATTAAGTAACATAGTTAAGACTATGGTAAGGTGTTAAGAGCACTAAAAAACCAACTTCTTAAATCATTTCCTGTGGATAGAAAGATGTAAAGTGATCCCAAGTATAATAGCAAACTCCTACATTGAGTTTCTTACTTTATTAACATTCAAATATACCTACACCACAAGCCAACAACTGAATCAGTATCAAACACCTACAAACATGATGTCACTGATCCAAATAGATACCAGATGGCTTAATTTTCTGAACTCAAAGAGGAAAATTCCATTCAATGTCAAGCAAAACAGTGTTATAAAATGGTCAAATTCATTGTAAATATTAAGGATTATGTCACTGCAATTTAAAGAGAGTACATGTCATGATCTGAAAAACAATAAACGATTTTTATCCCATGCACACCAACGTCTTGCAAACTGCACATTGTGTTTCCTTGGTAATCATCCAAAGAGGATCCCAAGATTTTGTGGTTCCAGTTAAGATATACAATACTCTATGAAGATGAAAATATAGATGTAACAGTAAGATGAGAACGTCTAGGAATGTCGGGATTATACCACTTCGTGCAAATAAGAAATGCAAAGCACTCCGCAACACTAAGAACAAAAAAGACACAACCTTTATAGCATACAATTAGAAATGATGGTTACTTTTTGCATAAAGGAAAAGAGGAATATCTAATGTACCTATAATTTATCAATAGATCACACTTGCTAAGAGCAGCAACATATCCTGCATATAACTCGAGAGACAAAATATTGTAAATAGAATGATGACATATCATCAAAACAGGAAATCGATACTGACTTATTTTGGATTCCAAGAGAAAAATGACGCAGATTTTTCACCATAAATGGAGGAAGATAAATGGAATTATCAATATATTAGTGAATGAAAACTCTATCAGTTATATGCACGGTGCAAGAACGCGTGTATGGGAATAAACATTTTCATGCATTTTTCTTTTTTCATTTACAGTTCAAAATAATAAACCAACTGAAATGCTAAAATACCAGTTGAAACGTACCACACATCCTTAGTTGTGTAACTCAGAAGGGTAAACTCGCCATGATTTTATTTTATAACATAATCACCATTTCACTGAGGCATTTTCAAAATACAGAGATTAAACTCAAATATTAGTGTGAAAATACCTATTGGGGGCATTCTTTATCCAAAAACGGTACGTTGTTTAAGATTTATATTACTTAAGAAATTATTTATTTGAAGAAAGCAAATCAATTAGGACAAAATGACAATTACCTTCAAGAATCCAGGGGTGGTTCAACTTCTAATTTATTGTGCCTTTCAACTCTCTGGCAATGGAAATTATATAAACACAATGTGGAAACAAAGTTATAAAGTGGTTAAATCTATAAAATGATAAAAACAAAGTAAGATAAATTTAAAGAAAAACAACAGAGGAGACTTACAATTCTCAGATAAAAAACACTGTTTCCAAATTTCAAAAGTTGAAATTGAACAGAAACACACCTGCAAGCACATGGCAACCTCCAGAGTGCTTCAAATGCAGGTTAGTTACAATAATAATGATTTCACCCAAATAATAACCAAAACAGATTTTAAATTATACATGTAGACCTGAGTATCACATTTAATATGGTAACATATACATGAAAATGAGTTGACTGTGAGAAATGTATACAAGATAGAGAGAGGGATGATAATTTAGCAAATAAATTGATTTTCCTTCATTTTAACAAACTAAAATAGGATGACAATCTTTCCTCATCGGAAAACCCACCGCTATACGAATCTAAACATCCCCACCCCACTCCCACTCGTCTTGCTTCTGAGATAAGGTTGAGTAGTTTAAGGCTAGAAGTGCCAAGAAAACTGCAGAAGTGGAAAGTTGGTCCGCACAATGATCAATTTGTGGAATTTGGTGGTCTGGCTGTGGTGGAGATTGAAGGTTGGATGATTGATAGTGGTTGTGGTGGAGAAATTTGTGTAGAGTAATGATGAATTGGATAAGCAAGTATGATGAATTGAAAAAATGAAAGACGGTCAGGGGTGGGGTAAAAGAAAGACATTAAAAAAATAGAAACCTATGTGTGAGCGAGCGAGGATTATCAAGAATCTAACAAAAGGCCAGGGCTTCACTAAGAAATACAAAGAGTGCAGTTAGTAGCTTTATTGTAAACAACTCAATGGAGAAGTATGAAGACACGTACGATGATTGAGTTGTCGCACAAAGAAGGCACTGCTTGTTGCTCTTACTAAGACCAATTCCCTCATATTCTTAAGTCGGGTACCTGAAAGAACATATATTTATAAATATGTTAATTCCCCATGCAACGGAGACATATATGTTTATAAATATCCTAATTCGTCATAGCCAGCAAGTAAACCTATTTTAGTATTATCTATTTATCAAACTATATAACAAATATACATAGTTTCTTCAGCAATAAAATTACTAAGTATTATCCAAAAGTACTCCTTTAAGGCTTTACTGGATTTCTTTTAAAATATCCTGGCTCCAAGGTGTTTTGAGTATTTTAATTATTTTCCTTGTTAAGGGAAATTAGTTTGTTTCAAATAACACAATGAAATATTTGCAAACACTTTTATACAAGGAAACCCACACCAAAATATAGAATACATATTATAGATAAACGTTAACACGTTAAGTTTCACAGCTTAATGCAAATATAGGTTTACTCCAAGCAAAACTCTAGGCAATTATTCCATATAAAAGCAATGATCTCTCAGAACTAAGTCCGACATTGTATGAGAGGTTGCTCCAAGAGACAGTCCCGTGCCACTTGATACACTTAAGCTAACAACAACCAGTTCTAAGTTTCCAGCAAATATTTCTCATGAGAAAGTATATCCAGTTGTAGGATAATTAGTATACCACACATTAAGAACTTAGAAATAGGTTTTTTCCTATTTATTCACTCCCTGTATAGATAAAAATTTGGGAATATGAGTAGATGATTGAAAAAGAAGCTACTAAGCTGACCTCTTAAAATTCCAGATGCGTTTCTTCCCGTTGCTAATTCCAGATGCGTTTCTTCCCGTTGCTTAGGTGTATTGCAAATAATACACTCCAATTAACTTGTAGAGGAATCAACGCCTGGATGAAAACAATTTAAATTTTCGGTCAATAAGGTCAGCAATTAACCAATGATAATTCGGGGAGATAGAGGTCCGATTCAGAGAGAGAGGACACAAAATTGGTATAGAATTCAAAAATGAAGAAGACGGCGGTCATCGGCAGTGGCAAGGCGTAAGTGAAAGTCTGGCCTGTATGACGACCAAGCACTGGGATTTGGTGGCTGTGGGGGAGATCGGAGGTTGCGATGATTGATACTGGACTGAGTTCCGTGGTTGTGGTGGAGATCATATGCGATGACTGATACTGGACTGTGGTTCCAAATTGGAGTTGCAACTCGCAATGACGATTCGAATAACGGCTGTGGCGAGAGAGAGTAAACATTGATAAAACCAAGGATAAAAAGGCACAAAATTAATTGGGGGAGGGCAAAATCGTCCGCAAATGATTTACAAGTGCTAGGCACTTTTATATATACGGTATGTTTGGTAGGGAGTATTAGAGAGTGTTAGATACACTAACATATCTAATATAATGTTTGGTTGTCCATATTTATAAACATGTTGGCCCGGTATTAAATTAGGATCCTGTTTTTATTATACTAATTCCAAGTGTTTACGGATCACATCTCCATAGGTGGTATTGTTAAAACTATTCATAATTATAATTTTCTTTTGTCACTTTTAACCCCAAATATCTCAACTTCCCATTAAAAAAGAAACAAAACCATAAATCCCTCAACCCATAACTTCCGTTTTTCATAATTGGTGAAACCATGTTCATGTCATGGAGAGTAGAAGATGAAGAATATGATATATTATTTTAAAATTGGAATTGATTGATTCCAATTTTCAGAAGATGGAGAATACGAAGAAAACGCATTGTTTTATTTCCGAAAAAAAAACGTCTTACTTATTTTTTCAGTTTTGAGATTTGCCATCATTTCCCAAATACAACATATATGATTTGCAGGTGTTGAGAAACTGCAAGATTCGCAGGTTTTGAGAAGTTTTTCAAGTTTTGCATTTTTTAGAACGTTTTTTTTCTTCTTTTTTGTTAATAGTTGATTTGAAACTTATCATATATATATATATACTGGGAAATATTCAATCACCAATTGCGATTAACCATGAATCTGTATGTTTTCTTAATTTCACTCCCGCAGGAAGAAGATAATTACAAAGTTATATTCATCTTCAAACAACGGTTTTTTTTTTTTTTTTTTGTAGTTTTTGCTTCTTTTTTTTAGAAATAATGGAAGAGAAGAATTCTATTATACTTGTTTTTTAATAAAATTTATTTGATTCTTATTTTGTTATTCTTCCTCATCGATTATGGAATTAGATTTATAGAAAGTATAGTTTCCAAGCAATCCAATTCCAGTGAATACATGTTTCTTGTGGGTACATCCAATCTTTAATCAATTATGAAAAAAAACATATAATTGATATTTCCGGAAACAATTATGATGGATGGAAAAAATGTGAGATATATCAAGAGGGTAATAATGACAATTATATAATTATCAAAAGTTTATGAAGTACTAGCAAATGAAATATTGCATATATCATTTAATCAATTATTATGCACCAAACAAAAGATGTATATATAAAACTTGTTTAGTGAATCATTGTTTAAGATATCATATTTTATCTCATACTTGCTACCAAACGAAGCCATATTATAGATTATATATATTGCATTATATTTTATATAATATATATTTATGAATATAGTTGAAATGTTGAATAGGTTGGCCAACACTATTTAAACAAATGAGCTTTTAAAAAAAGCCTAAGACTACTCATTTATAGATTGTTTACAGGAGTTGAATATAGTGGATGTACTTTATCTTTATACTTTACTAGCTATATCCCCGCGAATCTCGCGGGTTTTGAATAAAAAAAATTATAAATACTTTTTAGCAATATAATTTTTTATTATTCTTACTATTCACCATATACATCACATAAAATATTACATATTTTTTTAATTTGGTACAAAACAACAAAGTTCTACCCATAATTATGAGACTTTATAATACTTTCATAAATATTTCCTCTACTCAATGATTACTTATACACCTAATTCAAATATTATAGTTACATATCTAACACATACAATGCAACACAATATTTTCTTGTGGTATTGCTCTATCTTTAAAGTATTTATGTGTGCGTACTTTATGTTCAAAAGATGAATAAATAATTTTAATTATAACCAAAATCAGAATCAACATCATCATAAATTAAATTCTGCAATGTAATCTCAATATCAACAAAACCATCTCTGTCATCTCCAAGATTGTCATCACCAACTTTTGGAATCCAATTACAATATTAGCCACTCCATTATTGCTTGAATTGACATATGAATTTTCGTTTTTCAACCTTATATTCCTTGTCAATGCAAGTACCTATCAATGAAAAATTATTTAATTAATAATAAAGTTTAATAAATTATAATATATGACATCACCTCGTAGTATCCCCACAAATGAGATGAGTTAATTGTCGAGTGAACAACATCTTCGCTACTTTCTTTTGATATAAATGGAAATATATGTCCGAAATCTCCACCAAGAACAATAATTTTTCCTCCGAATGGTGAATAATTTATAGACTCCTCAGAATTCCTAACAATATCTCTTAGACTATGATCCAATGCTTTGAAAACTAAATATGTTAGCCATTAGCACATCATCTCATATAATTAGTTTCACCCTTATCAAAAGTTCTGATAGTTCAAATTCAAGATTTATGTGACACGTGGACGGCTCATTATTATTAATAATTATAGCAAATCTTGAATGAACAGTACGACCACTTGGGAGAAATAGTGTTGCAATTCCACTGGATGTGACATTCAGAACTATATATCATATAAAATTAATTTTTAGCCACATCCCATGATTTTAAAGACAAAATAATCATATTTTTTTAGTTTCGTACTATTATGTTAAACCTTGTATAGTCATATTCGAAATGTTAACTTACATCCACCCATCATACACTGACACCTAAAATCTACAATTTTTTTACAGAAAAAAATCTACAAATGACACCCACAAAAATGATGAATATACACATTTATAAAAAAATTATTGAATTTAATAAAATTATGGATGTAAATATATGTGTTGTCAAATATAGGAAAAATATATTTCTTGTCCTTTAACATTGGTTGACTTTAGTTTTTGTCTTGTTAACTTTGAAATTTTGAGTTTCATCCTCTAACTTACAAAAAAATGTATTTTTTTTTATCATATTATCTGCTACACTATGATAATATTTTAAACCTCATAAGCATTCTTCACGGTGAATAAGTTATTCATCTTACGTAACGATTAAGAAAATCTTATATGGTATCAGAAAAATAAAACACCATTAAACCTTATGTTTCTCCGAATCTCCAATTGTATTTTTAATCCCCTTTGCGCAAAACTATCTCTTCCCTTACAAGTCTCACTAAAAGAATTATGTCTAAACTATTAGTCCGAACTCATAGAGAGATTTGAAATTAATTCATTTAATTATTTTCCTTACACTCCCCCTCACTCATGGGCCGGACTCAATTTTTCCTCTTTGAGGAGGCCCAATAAGTGAACAATTTAATATGGATGGGAGTTGCTCCCAACTGGAATCGAACTCAGGATCTTTGTACGGGTGTGAGCCTATTGGCTCTGATACCATGGAAGAATTCCCTCTCATATAAAAGTCCGCACTAATAGAGAGGTTTGGAATTAATTCATTTATTTATTTTCCTTATACTCACGATAAAAATGGCATCTGCATCCACTACATCTGATTCAGTTCCTCTAGTTACACTTCGTTGATTAAAAATTAACAAAATTGTATACATGCCTTTCTAAATTAAAAAAAAAAACAAAAATAAATAAATAAATAGTAGGTATAAGAAACCTTCATGAGTAAAAAATTCAACTGTAAAAAATGTTAAAATAAAATAATTCACGTAAATTTGATGTATCATATTAATTATATAATGACATATGAATTACAACTTAATGAGCTAATATGGATTTTATTCTAAATCATTTTATTATTAGGGTGTATAACAATTTCAAATGCAATTGCTCCAAACAGTTGAGGTTGGTTTGTCCAAGAGGTATAAATAAATTATTACATTTAAAATAAAAACATATAACGAAAAATAGTAATACTTTAAAATAAAAGCACTATATTAGGAAATATATAAATTAATTTGTAAAAATTAATAAAATTCTCAAAGTACGTCAATCTGAAGGAGTAGTCTTGGATACAGATTGCCAAATAATACTATTTGTAAATTAGTTCATACCACCACTAATTCACCTCGTACCCACTTTATTCAAGATCATACCACTATATATTTAGTATGTATCGCAATTAATTAAACTCATACACAACTTTATTTAGGTGTGTACAATCAAATACTTAGTTTGTACCATAATTAAGTAATCTCGTATCACAATTTATTTAAGTTTGTACCACCATTTATTCACCTAGTACCACATTTTATTAAGTTCTTATTATAATTTATTTAAATATGTAACACAATTAGTTCACCTTATACGTACCACAATTAATTAACATCGTACTATAGAATAATTTATTTAAGCATGTACAACTATTAGTTCACCTCGCACCATACTTTATTATATTTATACCACCATATTTGAATTTCATCTTATAAACCCTCATAAGCATTCTCCAGTGAATAAGACATTGATCTCATGTAAGGATATATATAAAAAAAATCTTATATGGTATTAGATATATAAAATACCATTAAACCATAGGTTTTCCTATACCCAATTGTGTGTTTCATCCCCTTTGCACATAATTATCTCTTCCCTTACAGACCTCACAATAGAAATGACTTCCGCATCCACTGCATCTGATTCAATTCTTCTAGCTACTCTCCAGTGATTAAAAATTAATAAAATTGTATAAATTTCTTTCTAACAAACAAATATACAAAATAATATAAATTGTAGGTATAAGTAGACTTTATGAATAAAATTTTAATTGTAATATGTTGATTCAAAATAATTTCCATAAATACGGAGAATTATGTTAATTGTATAATGACGTGTGAATTGCAACTTAATGAGCTAGTATGAATTTTATTCTGAATTAAATCAACCCGTACCCAACTTTGTTTAAGCATGTACAATCAAATATTTAGTTTGTACCAAAACTAATTCATCCCGTACCACACTTTATTTAAGTTCGTCCCACCATTTATTCACCTTGTACCACACTTTATTAAGCTCTTATTACAAATTATTTAAATTTGTACCACAATTGGTTCACCTTGTACGACAATTTATTTATATCATAATACAATTTATTTAATCATGTGCCACCATTAGAATAGACCATATTAAAATATATCAAACATACTTTAAATAAATTTTCAATTAATAATAGAGTCATTAAAAAAATTATTCAATCTAAATGTGATAATTCAATATACTTTAAGGAAGATAAAGATGAAAAATCAATCAAATTCGAATCATAAAAAATGACTGATGTTAAGGCTGTCAAAACCATTGAAATTATCAATCCACACATTTTAATGTCACTCATAATAACTATAATTTAAGTGTAAATGGGCACAAAATCAACTAATACAATTTATTTCTCATTTATCTGTTAACTATTAAAGTCAAAATTAAATTCACATGATCTTTTAATTTATACTATAATTTTCATATGTAATATCAAAGTACCTTACATATTTTTATAACTTTGTAATTAAATATCAAACACACTTTAATAAACTTCAATTAGTAATTTTAGGGAAAATACATTTTCTTGCCCTTTAACTTTGGTTGAATTTGGTTTTCATCCTGTTAACTTTGGAATTTTAAATTTAGTCCTATAACTTACAAAAAATTGTGTTTTATCCTTTTATCTGTTACACCAAGTAACTCTTTCAGTGAAGTTGATGTGGCACCACTTTTTTTAAAGTTATAAGACTAAATTATTGAAAGAGATATCTGGTATAGAAGGTTACATGACAAAAAATACAAATTTTATAAGCTATAGGAAGAAATTCAAAAGTACAAATTTAACAGGATGATAATCAAAGTTAACAAAAGTTAAAGGACAAAAAAAATACATTTTTCTAAATTATGAGTATTAGCTTTTACTATAATATACATTACATTAAAATTAAACATACTTTAAATAAAATGTCAAACAAACTTCAAATAAATGTCATACATCCTTTAAATAAAATGTCAAATACACTCTAACAATTGCATATGAATTGTCATACTTAATAAAATATCAAGCAATCGTTAAATAAAATATTAACATACTCTAATTTATATTACATTAATTATTTAATACATAATATACAATTATAAATTTCATTCAATCAATTATTAATGATATTTATGATACAATAATGTGTCTGCAAAAAGTCAATAAAAGTAGAATTATGGAATATTGCTTGATTTTATAAATTATGAATAATAATTATTAGGTGGATGCATTTATTTGTATATTTTTAGAAATTTCCTACAAAGTAAAAAATCAATATTTATGCATGTGCATTGACTTAGTAATTTTTACGATATTATTTAGGATGGTTAATTAGTATATATTTAGAATACTAGTGCTAAACCCGCGATTATCGCGGAACTGTATATAAAATTTATGGTAAAGTTATTAATTAATTTATTTTAAGTATTATAAATGTGGTTACTATTATTATTTTAATTATTCAATATTTTTATTGTATTTTTTAAAATGTTAGCAAATAATAAATAATTCTATTTCAATGACAATAAACTATAAATTCATGACATCTATTATTGATCAAATGTTTAGAAAATAATGCTTACAAATTGCGGAAAATCTCTCTATAAACAACATTTATGGTGTATTTGGAAGGATTTCCTTTAGAATCAAGTGACAAAATCTTCAATCTTCTACTCGAACTAACTCCGGATACTGCAACATAAAGTTGACCATGAGTGAAAACAGGCTTGGGAAGATACAATCCAACAGTAGAAAGCGATTGCCCTTGACTTTTATTTATTTTCATGACAAAACACTGTAGAATTGGAAATTGTCACCTTGTAAAATATACCGGCATTGTAGGATCAAAATTTGTCAATGTAATTCTTGAAATGAAGACTTTATTTCCAATATTCCTTCCAGATATTATTTCAGTCTAGAGAATGTGGTTATCAAGTTTTGTGACGATCAATCTTGTTCCATTGCACAAATCGGATTTGTGAACAATACTTCTTAGTAACACTATAGACACTCCTTCTTTCAAGATCAGACGGTGATTTGACATTCCAGAACACCTAACAGAATTTAAAAATTCAACTATAATCATCTGTCCATTACCTCCTTCTCGAAATTTAGAGACACAAATACTGTCTGAGCTTAAAGTATACTTTAGTATCACCCGAAATCAGATAAAAACTTATCATTTATAAACTCCACACCTCAATGAGTAGGTGCAAGTATTGATTTATCCTCAAAGTATTTATGTGTCCTTAAATTATCAATCAAGGATGGATAAATATTTTTTTATTATAGATGCAATTGGAGCAACAACATCACAAATTAAATTATCTTTCAGAATCTCAATCTCAGTGACATCATCTTTCCTATTTCTAATTTTCTCATTACCAACTTTCAAATTCCACCTTGAGAAGTTAACAATATCATCATCATTTGAGGACGTATTGAGATCAGAACGTTGTAATCTCATGTTCTTCGTCAATCTTAAATTCTTAATATTGAAAACAAATAAGATGTATTTAGTTTTTCAATAATAATTTTTAAAAAAAATATTATCATTCAATAAAAGATGCATAAAATATCTTGCAATGATCTCACAAATATGAAGCATTGATAGTTGAGTGCACAATATCCTCTCGACTTCCTTTGGGTATAACATGAAGTCTCTTTCTGAAATCTCTTCCAAGCACAATGATTTCACCACCAAAAGACATATCACTCATGGTTCCATCTAGAGATCTAACAATATCCCTCAAGTTTCTATCCAAAGCTAAATCTGTTAATCGTTGGTGTCTCATCTCATATAATAAGCTTTGTCTTCAATAATAGTTAGGACAAATGTGTCCCCAACTTTATGTTACACGTGAAGGTCTCATAAATATTAAGCGGTATAACAAATCTTGAATGAGCAGTACGTCCGTCGGACAGAAGAGTGATGTTATTCCACTTGATGCAACATTAAGAACTATATTGTCTTCCGAACGTATTGCTGCGGAGATCGTTCTCCAAATGAATGTCTTTCCAGTTCCACCATATCCGTATAAAAAGAAGACTCTTCATTTTTGCAACCAAACAACTTCAAGTATTTCACTAACCACAAATTTTTGTTCTTGAGTTAGAGTTGAACTTAACTTGTCATATTCTTCTCTTTGTTCAGGCCGATCGTAATTCAATTCTTGTTATTTACTACATCTTTCTCAAACTCAAGATCTGGTACTGACATTGATGTAAATATACTCAAAGTGGATCCATTCATCTGCAGTAGCTTATCAATTTTAATTAAAGGTAACTTGTTCAACTTTTCACTGTTAAGCTATAAATCTAAAAAAAAAAAAAATTACAAAAAAATATAATTGTAAATTATTTTTACAATCTAAATCAATTAATTTTTTTTTAAAGATGTTATACCTGTAATATTCATTGTTCATCTTCTTTTATAGAGTATATCATCTGGCATACACTCCCACGTCTTTTCGAACACGGTTTCTGGAGAGTTCATTGAAGATGACATGAGAAGAATAATGAATAAGTTCCTCACGTGATGAGCGCTTGTCCAATAACTTGCCTCTGTTATCCCATCAATGTACTCAAGATCATCATCCAGCAATCTCATTGAATAGCAAGCATCCTTAAAGGTAACATACACAATATCACCAATGGTTCGTATCATCTCAAAAGATGTTGATTCGTTACTATAAGACAATAAGAGATACAAATAATACTCTTCACCAGCCCCCAATAGAACACTGTATAGTCTTCCCAGAGAAAATCTATTGTACTTTCTCTTTTCCCACTGATATTATTTTCTACCCCAAATATACATCTTTGGAAATTCCAGATAAGTCAGCTTCTTTGCATCCTCATTATCAGTTTTATTTTTATCCATCCACGCCAAGAACATTGATTTACCTGAAGATGGTCTTTCGAGTACATCATCAGTGTAATCGTCATCTCAAAAAATAACTCTCTGTTGATTAGGAAGATGGAAATCCAATCTCATAACTCCTGGATACCTATAATGTATATCGAACTGAAGAGTTCTCCAAACTGCTTCACACGGAGATATGTATCTGCAGTTTACGAAATTTTCCACTTCGCCTTTTGATTTTTATTCACCTTTAGTGGCCCCTTTCTTCTCCACATTAGCTATAACCCATCAACTCCTTTATTGATATACTTGAACAAATACTTGATGAATTTATACATATTGCACCACTCAACATTTATATTACCTTGATACCTTCGCAACAATATTGGACTCTAAAGAACTACAAAACGGTTATCCAAATGAACAATTCCTTTATCAACAGTGACCCCTGTACTTCTTCTTCTATACAGTGAGAAACCTTCGTCATCAACATATGTAAACTCATTATAACTCTTTGGGAAATTCTTTGAGCAAATGTTGTTGACCATGCAAGGAGAATTTATTTTCACCAATCCACAGGGTTAGTGAATCATGAGTCACTTACCAAATCATACAAAATACATCATCATCTCTATCTAGTATTTCTACAGATATGATACGGTCAACATCCTTCGGATTTGGAATTTTGTTTTCATGGTTTAGAAACAAAAGAATTTGAGCATGTAACAATCCTCTTTTCTGAAATTCCACTGAGTATAACACTACAGATTGAAAATATTTGAATCAAGTTATATACTAAAATAATTTAATAGAAATATAAAGTTATTTTATTCATGAAAGATAAATATTATGGAGCTAAAAATTTAATAAATATAAAAAGATAAACTTACATGCATCAATTTTTTCAAATATTTGAAGTTCCTTAAACTCCTTCACAATACGATCAAGTTTCATCTTAAACATTATGTAGAGAATATATGGCCTATCAACAGATTCAAGACCTTTCTCATTTAAGAATCTTGTAATCTGGAGCCATTTTAGATTGCAAGTAATTGTGATAAATAAATCTGGGTAAGAAAAACACTTGCAAAGTGTCATGACATCTTGAAAATTTTGAATCATATACCCAGGTCTGTCTGTGAAGGATGCAAACAATATTCTTTTACCCGTAGAAGATGGATCCACATCACCTCTATCAACTGCAATTTTCATATCATTCACTCTGCTAGACCTCAATTTAACTTGATTAAATTTTATAAATAACAACCTTTCCGACTAAATCATAGTATATGAATCCACCAAAAATTGCTGGAAAAGTCTCTTAGATAGGAATAAAGTTTGTTTCATTATTATGCTCGTGTATCCTAAACAAAAAAAATTCTCGCATTGTTAGTCTGATTTTTTTTTCTTGTTGTAAAACCAGCATCATTATGAACCATATCAATCCTATAAACATCCTCGTCATACAAGAACAACAAATGATACTGTAATGGAACATAAGATGGATGTAATTCACTTATTCTTTACAATTCACCGCTACGGGTCTTTTAGTATCACATCTCTTTTTTCCATAGCTGCATCATGTCCCCTGGAATAAGAGCTACAACTTCAGAAGCAATAGGAAGGTTATAAACTCTTCCAACTGAACTCCTTCTTTCTAGCAAATTTAATCACAAATTTGGCTCACCTCCAGACATAATATTTTTCCTTGCGAAATTGCATTGCAAATGGATTGAAAGTATCCACCATCCTCTTAAGTTCACCAACAATATTATCATTCAGTTTATCCTTCAATCTCCTCAAGTACAAATAAAATAATTGAATTGATTAAAAAAATTAATTATAATTATTATATTTTATAATTTGTTCAACTAAAATCATACAAAATATAAAATATATAGTAAGAATCAGACTCATCACAATGCGAGAATTTTTTTCCTTTATTGATTCTCATTTCGTCTAAATCTTCTAATTTTTTTTTTTATGAATCTATACATCTCAATATATTGTTTATATTTTTCTTTTGTAGGATAAGAATCTATACATCTCAAGATATTGTAAATTTCATCAATTCATCTTTCGTGTGAATCCGTATTTCTTTTTTGCAGGATATGAATCTATAATTGTCAAGGCATTTATATTTTATTTTATGTTTTTGATCATTTAATTGTATTAATTTAATCCACATCTTTTGCTTAATCTCTTTTACTAATGATTATTTCAATGTATATTATTATAATTCTTTAAATAATAATTTTTATGTTTATTTATATTTCTATAAATAATAATATTTATGTTGATTATAATTTAATTTGAATGTTATAGATACATCAAAATATACCTTTGATATTTTCAATTGATTAACAAATCTGTTTTTTTTTTAAATCGATAATAATGTAAATTCTTGACTATTTTTTTAATATGATGAAAACTTTCTTAATCATTCTTTATAGATAAAACATAAGCATCGAACCTTGGAGAATAAATTTTAACATGATGAATCATTTCGAAAATAATTTATATTTTTTATATTTTTAATAGTTGAATACTTTCTACTATGTAAAATTCTGATTTTTTTTTTAAAATTCGAATATTTATTAAATGTGTTAATATTGTTGCTCTTAGTTTTTTTTTAAAGAAAAAAATGACTCTTTTCAAAATATGTGACTTAATATTGTAAATTCATACATCAATCAATATATAAATTTATCTTAATTATATACTTTATTTATTTATATTAATTTTAAATTTAATTTTATGCTATTATTTTTGTATCATTGAATATAGATTACTTATATTAGGTAAATTTGACTCTTTTATAAAACATGTATTTTAATTAATCTTAATTTATATATTATCTAAATACATCCCATTTTGATGAATATATAAATATAGACTAATTATATTAGGAAAAGTTGACTACTTTTTTATAGTATGATTTAAGTCATATATTTTCGAATTACATAAAATATTAGGTAAATTTGACTCTTTATAAAATATGTGTTTTAATCAATCTCAACTTATAATTTGTCTAAATACACTCTATTTTTATGAATAATTAAATATAGATTTCATAGATGTCATAATTTTTTCCTTTCAATTGGATTTCATAGCTTATAAATAATGTTGCATAGTGATATAAAGAGATTCGACCTTTTTTTTTAATTAGATGAATGTATATTGTAAGTTGAGAATCTTTGTGAAAATATTATTATTTTAATATATAAAAGATCACATGACATAGTATTTTGAAATTTAATATTTTGGAATGTAATTTCGAAATTAGGGACTATATCATCATATTATATTAGTCAATTTTTTCTAATATAATTAATCTTTTATCAATAAATTTAAAATTGATGTAAATAAGTAAGGTATATAATTAGTTTAAATTTATATATTGATTGTTGTATGACTTTATAGTTAAATCACATGTTTTAAAAAGATCAAATTTCCCTAAAAATATTGAAGACATTAAATTATTTTTGAATTTAAAAAACAATTAGAATTGTTACTCAGTTGAATTTATCAAAGGCATATTTTGGTTGTATATATAACATTCAAATTCATACACAAAAAATTATTTATTATTAATGAATCATGATCAATTTTTTTTTTTTAAAAAGATATCTACCATCCAAAAATAGTTGAAAAATATTAGTTTGAAGAATACATTATAATGTTAAAAGATCTAATTTTTAACATATAATCAATGATTCTTCATCTTCACAATAAAATTGATCTTCCACTTCGTCTTCATATGAAAAATTGATCATCCACTTCATCTTCATTGTTGATGTTCAATCCTAAATATATAATTAAAAAAATCACACAATAATCATTTTCATACTAATAAAATAAAATTAAAAAATAATTAATAAAAAAAATAAAAATCAAATAATTAGTAAATAGAGTAAATACCTTTAGACACGTAGAAATTTGTATTCCTCCAAATCACCAAAAAAAAATAGTAAGTTTAAGGAAATGATCATTGGTAGAAGAGATTAGACAAAATATGAAGATTAAATTCATACACCAAATCTATAAAATAGAAAACAAAAAGTAAATACCTTAAGATGAAGATCCTGCAAAAAAAAAAAAAAAAAATATTAAGATTGAATATATTGGGATGAACATCCTGCAAGAAAAGAAAAACATGAAGATTTAGATGAAAAGAAATATAATATAAAACTTCATAGCAAAATTGAAAAGAAGAAGAAGAAGAATTGGAATAGGATGTGGAGAAATTATTGTAATTGATTTTTGGTTGTGTGAGATACATGATATAAAACCCTAGTACGCACTCCCGCGAATTTCGCGGATTGGAATTTTTATTTGTTATTATTAATTTAAATTATAAATATTAATATTTTTTATTTTAAATATTTTGTGATTTTAATATAATATTATAATTATAATTCAAAGGACAATATTAAAATACTAAACATGTTTGAAAATTATTAATTAATTCACACATTCAATCTCAAATTAGTATAACATAGTATTACTTAAAATTACATGTTTCTAAAAACTTCTCTGTAGACTATATTTGTATATTTGCATGGTCTTCCAAAAAAAATCATTTAGTTTTTAATTTTAAATATCTTGTAAATTTAACAACAATTTAAAAGTAATTTACTGTCAATGTAATTTCAAAATTATAATTGTAATTAAAAGAATAAAGAAAAAAAAATTAAACATGTATAAATAAATAACTTTGAAAAATATTAAAGAATTCGGTGCTCAGGGTTTAGGTTTAGTGAATCTTACGAACCGAAAGAGAATTTGAATATAAAACAAAATTTAAATTTAAACACATTTTTTGTTGTTTAAATTTTTTTAAAATAATATTTTTTATAATAAACAACATTCTTAAATTGAAAATGTTATTCAGATATTCAAAAGTGAAACTAAATATTTAATACCTATAAACTTTATAAAATATTAATGGTTCCACAAATATAGATTTCACTAAAAAGAAAAAACACCAAATTTCGAAAAACTTCTCTGTAAACAACGTTTGTTGTAAACTTACATGGTCTCCCACCAAAATCGAGACACAAATTTTCAATAATCTTTTAATTTTGACCCTGGAGACAACATGTAGTTGTTCATGCATGAAAATAGTTTGGGAAGATACCAAGCTATTGCGGAAAGAGATTAATTTAAACTTCTATTTATCGACATCCTAAAACACAGTAGTCAGATAAATTATCTAGTTATAAGCCTGATCCAAATTACTCAAGGTTATCCTTAATCTATATTTTTAAGTAGCATTATCATTACACGTTCTTTCAAAACCAAACGGTTGTTCAAGAGTTCAAAAATTCAATAGAAAGCAATTTTTCATTAGCTCCACACTAAAACTCTGATCTGCAAAAACTTCTTGAACTCATATATACTCACACTTGTGTAACTTTTCAAAGTCAATCATGCAACTTATTATCAAAGAGTGTCACTATCAACACCCCTAAAACCTCTGAGTACACCCCAAATGTTATACACACTCCCATTCAAATTTAAAAAATCAAATTTAAAATGCTACACACCTTATTTATGTATCATTCTACCACATTTAAATTTTTTTTTAAAAAAAATCAAATTTAAAATGCTACACACCTTATTTATGTATCAAACTACCACATTTAATTAATATTAATTAATGTATCATATTAAAAATTAATTTTTGCAATATTGGACCAAATGAATTGTTTTGGACGAATTGTATAGTGGTCGATCAAATATATAAATATGCAACATTAAATAAAAAATAATAATGACCGTAAAACCTTACATAATTGTAAAATTTGGACCATTTAACCTTGCATAATTCTACTTACATTTTAAAAGTAAAAAGAAAAGAAAAGGACCTTAGAGCATGATATAGACAATGATCGGATTGACACTTGAACAAAAATCTGTTTCACTGTGTTTATAATCTATATAAACATATTTGATAAAGAAAACTATTTAAAAACTTATAAAATCTTAAAGCAAATCATTTACAACTTATAAGCTTCAAAAAAATAAGTTGGAAGACTGATTTATTTTCTTAGCCACCCTACCCACACAAACTTATTGTCCTAAGTACGTAATCCCCATCGAAATAGAGATCTGCCATAATATAAGAACTCTCAACTTAAAAGAGCTCATTTTGTTGGGGCTGACTGATGAGTAGTAGCGAACTGAAAATAATTTGTTGTCAGGTTTATCTTCAACTTACAATTGCTATCACTTAACTTTGTAGAAGAGAATACAGTTAGATCCCTTACGGACAAACTAATGTACACATGACCAGGATACCATGACAGAGAAGAAAATAAAATTTAGAAAAAAACTAATCCTATTGTCCAAGACTCATTAGTATGCCTAATTTTACCATAAGTGATGTTAATCCAAATCCTTGCAGCCAATTATCAAGTTATTATCATATTTAAATTCACATTAATGCTTATAAAATTATAAAGAGTTGTATGTATATTTTGTTATTTATTCAAAAAAGAAAAGGAGCAAAACTTGCAGAGACTTTGGTTTATAGTATTTCGATTATCCACAATAATGACTCGGAAAATGGAACTTCTAGACAATCACAAACAATGAAATGTACAATGTCAAATATTTATATCTGACACTTTTAATGCACTTTTAAGAGAAAAATGGGTTTAGTTATTTTGTTTCAAGTACAACACAAATTAATTTTATTCCTCTTAATAAATGTTAACCCACTTTCTAGCGGATAAATAAACATGATTCAACATGTAATGATGAAAAATCAAATACCAAACCACTTAAATAATTAACTCATTGATAATTTAGATTTTGCACAATTTTGGTACACTAAGCAGTCTCCTTCACTAATATTAATCCTTTTCCCAAATTTCTTCATTACGATCAACTAAAGCCTTTATAAATTCAAAATGCCCATATTATGTTACCTGCGGAATCGATGCTTGGGCAAATAGAAAACATCTATAAACATGATTCAATATATACTTGTCTATTGATCATAATGAAGGAAATTCACCATCTATATTAGAAAAAAAATCGTGAACACTCATAGTCATGCTTATTGGATAAAACACAAATATGATCATTACATCCTTGCGTTATGTTGTTCCGTTGTGCGCCCTGCACCAAGTAGAATGAAAGCCGCCCACTAAATTTTACTCATCCTGACAAAAAGAAATGACTATAAATCAATCGCTTGTAGTGATGGAATAACATTTTATTTATCCTTCAACATCTTCTCATTCATAAACACAATAAAACAAATGATTATTTTTTGGGCATCATTACATCATAAACCTCTTTAGATTCTTTTAGACTAAAACCTCTAAAAGAGCAACAAATGTCATTTAGAGACTTCTAAATCTTGTAAGCTTTTTAAACTGAATAACAATAACATAGAGGCTTCATTTCTCTCAAGAATGATAGTATAGAACGCAACAATGCTAAATAGAAGTTATTTAGTATTGGTATCCTATAGCATCTACATATGCAGATATGTAATACTGAAATTAAGATAGTTTCTCACTAAGTAGTTAGTAGCTACCAAGAGTCCAAAAATTTATTCTTGAAGTAAGAATTCAAATCTTAGAAGTTGAATTGAAGCCAAACTTTTAGCAATAAAATAACAAAGTGGATCAAATTTTTATAGGAAAAGTGAAATTTTGTATAAAAAAAGAATGCAAATATGACAGGAGAAAATTAGCATGAATAAAAGAAATCAAAGTAGAGAGACTTGGTGCGTAAAAAGAAACCTGTTATACACCCATAAAAGAGATAAAATAAACTTTTATCCCACAATTTGTATGAAAAAAGAAACCTGTTATCCCATAAAAAAAGAAACATGTTATCCTATGAAAAAAAAACCTGTTATCCTATTAAAAAAAAACATGTTATCCTATTAAAAAAAACCTGTTATCCACAATTTGTATGGAAAAAAAAAAACCTGTTATACACCCATACATAGAAACCGAACAAAATTAAGTGTTGTATAGAGACTTATAGATCAATTAGTAGCAACACGACGACAGTGTAGACTATGGTGTTGAAAAAGTGAACGACAGTGACGAACCATGGTGCTGCAAAATCAGATCACGAAATAGAAGGACATATCACAAAAAATATGAATTTGCAAAACAATTAACATGAGACAATTATCATATAACCTCCACAACCTAACTACAATAATGCCAAAGCAGTACATGAGCAACAGACTAAAAACCGTAGATTGATCAAATATAGAAATTCTACTATCCTACCACTAACTCATCAAGCAATGGCCAAATAAACCCAAGGATAAGAAGACTTCGTCTTAAATAAGAAAACTCTTCACCATCTCCTATATAAACTAAATTTTGTGAATTTATCATGAATTAAGAATAATATATTTGAATAAACAACATCCTAGCTTCACAAAATCAATAACTAATGAACACAAACATCATCAAAGCAGAAAAATGTAAAGATTGAAATTAAAAATGAATATCCAATGAAGATTAACCACTACTTCCAATGAGAAGAGACTTGATAACATAATCGTAATCTGCTCGTGCCCTTACCGGTGGTGCGGCCATTAACCCTCACCAAAGGTGTTGTCTCCCTTCAAAACAGACAGTAAATAACTAAAGTACAATTAAAGAAACGTACCTTGACTTTTTCACAAAATTTAAACTCATAATAGTAAGAGCCTGGAAAGATACCTTTCAAGAATGACTGGTAATCATCTGCATTGTGCAGCCGTTCTTTGACTTTTTCACAAAATTTGAACTCATCTTGAAAGATAAAACACAGTAACATTAATTATCAAGCAAGAAACGACAAAAAAGGTGACAATATAATATTAAATACATCACTTCTTGGGGTAAAAGGTAAGTGGTCGCTTTGTATTTTCCTGTCATTCATTATCTTTTTTTTCTTCCTTGGTTATGGTTATTGAGTACATTTGGAATAATCAACTTACATTAAATTATGAACAAATAGTATGTTATCCAATCACAACTAAAATCAGAATCTATAGATCAAATATTCAAATATTTCAGGTGCAAAAGGATGTTTTTAACATTAAAGGAAACAACTTTTCCGGTACAATCAACAAAGGCATGCACTATGATAACTGGTCACTCACCTTTTGATGCATCTTTATCATCATAAGAAGCTAAAGTCGAGTCTTCCAATTTCCGAGCAGATTTTCTTTTCTCAGAAAGTCTATGCATGGTAGCCTCCCCATTATTCTCAGCATCGGGATCTCTGTCATCATGATCACGATATTTCCTATCCCTGCCAGCATGCTTCTTCAGCTCCTTGTGCACCTTATCCATGTGAGACTGCCGCATCACAGGTACAGCGGAGCTCCTCTCGTCATAACGATGAAAAGATGGTGGCCAAAAGAAGCAGGAGAAGGAGCTAAAACGGTAGATGAAGTATCTGGCAGAAATATAGTGAACTCATCAAGAAGAAATGGGTGATCATCAAAAAATGATGCAACCTGCAATTAGATAACCTTTAAGAACACACAACTGAAGAGTATTCTATTCCAGGATAAAAGGAGAAACAATGACCTCTTCGTACACCTCCGTTATACCCTCGTGCTCCTTTCGATGCATATTTAAAATGTCCAGGAAAGGTTTATAAACATGATCGTCATTTTGAAAATGTTTATGTAGATTAAAAAAGTCACAGACATAATGTTACACTATTGAACCTTTCTTGTGAAATAAACAGAAATCTTTTATTATTTGATAAAAAAACTCCACCTATATCTTATTAACAAAACTGATAGCCTCTTCAAACTCAACTGTCCTTTTGGCTGGAGCTTTTTCCTTCTCATTGAGGGTAATTTTATACCCCTTGGCAAGAATGTGTTAAACCCAAATATCGGATTAGGATACCCTTTAAACAACTCTTTCACCCTACCTATGACACCTGCGATGTCAATTCTGCCAAAATAAATAATGTAAGAGTGGCAATCATTTCTCAAGCTCACAAGCTATTTTACCAAGTAAACAACATTTACCTCATAACTTGCAATACAATAAAGACTTTGGGGCTTAATCTCATCCTTCCCAAGCATCTACAGAAGATTTCAAGTACCGTGCATGAACAATAAAGTATAAGGAATCGGGCGAGAGAACATTACCGGAAAGAAAGACACGCTAGGTGAGCGCAATTCACACTAAATCAAAATTGCAGAGAAAAACAGAGTGAGGCTGAGAACAATGTTCTATCAATAATGCAAAAGAAGAGAAATCTAAAGTACTAATCATATTGTAGATCATCTATATATACATGAAGTATTCTAAAAAAAAAAATTGGAAGGTTGAAGAAGAAAAATTAACATTTTGATACACTCATAACCATAAATGTCTGTACATAAGGATTTCTAACCCAATTCGAGGATAACACCAAATCTAAACGGTGCATAGCAAATTCCAGCATTCAACGCCTGTAAAACAAACACTAAATCCTCAACTGGAATTGTTGTAAAAAAAAATCCGTAACTGGAATAATGAATCTTGCGATCAAACATAATTATAGTCAGAAAACTTTAATTTTTTTTGGAATCATCTACAAACCTTTAAAATTTTTGGATAGAGACAACGGAAAGAGGCGGTGCCGTTCATGAATAATCTAAGAGGAAAGAGACTGCAGCGTGAGAGGCGACAGTGATTCGAGATAGAGGGAAGGCTGCGTATCAGAAGCATTAAACAACTAATTAAAACATCAAATGAAATGTTAGTGAAACAACACCATTTAGAAAATCAAGATTATCGCACAAACTCAATAAAAATTAAATCATTATCAAGTGCCCAAATTTGACTAAGAGAACCCAAAGGAGACAAAAATTAAGAGAAACATAAACTAATTCAATTATGATCTAACCGAAAAAAAAACCCAAATTTGAAAAAGAAAAACCAATAGATTTTGACACGAAAATGAAAATATGGTATCGATTATGAAACCAAAATAAATATCACTTAATTCACCATAATACATATTCACCAAATAATAAAAAGGCCACTAAAAAATCAATGAACCATTGCTGCTATTTTCTCCAGAAACTGATTTTTATAAACAAATAATTTCGAATAGAAAAACTTAAGAATATGATGCTTATCCAATTCGAATTTGAAAATTTTGAAAAGGAAAATGTGTGTAACAGTTGATTTTACCTTTTCTAATTTTGGGATGCGCCATGACGGTAGTGGGCCCGGTGTCTAATTTTGCCACGTCTTCAGTCACTCGTTGAGAAACACTGACCATTACTGCTCATGTCCTACCTAGCCAGATCGTACACAATCCGAAAAAGCCCCAAAGAATATAACAAAATTAAAAATACCTAAACGAAAATCACACAAAAATTGAGAGTCTGTACCCATGTTTGCAAACTGATGGATGCAAATTTGAGACGTGTGGCGATGGTGGGTGCAACGGTAATCTTCGATTGGGGAGACGAAATGAGAGGAGAGGGATGTGGTTGCCCCTGGAATCGTCGAATCTAATTTCTTGACTATTAGAAATTGTTGCCCCTTGATTCGTTGGATTCTTAGGTGGTTTTGTTGAGATCGGATAGGCGGCACTGGGCATCGTCAATCTCGGCAGCAATTGGGTTTGGCGTCGGAGTCTTGGCTGCGCAACTGCGACGGGAGCGTGCTGTAATTTTGTGAGGGATTAAAGAGGAGGCGGACGATCGCGGAAGCGGAGGTGGAAACGGGACGTTGTGAAACAGATGGAAGAGGAGCGTGGCAATTCTGCGAGATCAGAGAGAGATGGCTGTGAAGGTGTGTGTGGAATTATGAATGGGAATGATTTTTTTTTAAATAATTAAACCCTAAATATAAATTAATGTTTTAGATTTAATCATATAAAATGAATGGTTGAGATCAAAACTTAAACCAACTTTTAATGAGAGTGCATTATTTCAAAATGGAGAGATTTGAGACATGCCACCTCATCCTTAGAATAAGGTGGTGTTGACACATCACTTTGGAGAGGTTTGGAAATATATTATAATAAGATGTGAAAAAATCAATGGTCAAGATTATATTAGATATTAAGATTCAATGGCTGAAAATAGTTTTAAAAGTCAATGAATTGGGTGAACGAGAGGAGAGTATTTTTAAAATAGAGGCTTGAGAGCTTGCCACATAGGATTCCAAAATTTTGTCTTTATATTATATTAAGATATAATTAATATATATATATATACATATATATATATATATATATATTAATTAGTACAATTAATTAAGATACATTAATTAGGACAATTACTAAGGTACATTAATTTGGATGGTTAATAATGATAATAAACATATTAATGTTGGAAGATTATTAATGAAAATTATTAGAGATTATTAGATAACATTTAATATGAACCACACAAGTTTCAACCGTAGTTTTTATAAATATTACATGTAAATATAAAGTCTAATATCACTTGGATTATTCTATAATTCAATCTATTCACTTATATTATTTCATAATTAATATGTAAATATAAAAATTAATATCACTTGAATTATTTCATAATTCAAGCTATTCAGTTTCTCTCTATAATTCGTATTTAGATCTATAAAATTTCCATGTGGTGCACAATTACAAAAAAATAATTCAAACAAAAAATTATTCAATAAAAAACAATATTATGAATATAATGAAATATCATTAGAAAGCTCTCTTTAATAGCAAGTGTTGTATATAATTTATATAATTAATGATTGCAATTAATTAGTAAGTAAACAAATCAAAGCTATTACTATACATATATTACGTTACCTTAACTTGACTCTTAAAATCAGAGAGTTGTTAATTAATCGCATTTAAAACTTTTCCATATATTAGTTTAACAATTTTTGGAAAACATCCCGAATAATTAATTTAATTGTATATAATTTCAAATTGATTCCCATTTTTTCTTAAATTCATCAAATTAATTTTTTTTTGTTTCTAATTCGTTTATATATATATATTTACTAAATTTTTTTATTAATTTTATAAATTTAATATTTTAAACTATTCTAAATTATTAATTTATTCGTTTTTATTCATTTAATTGAATATAATTCCAAATTGACTCTTTTTTTTTTTAAATTCATCAAATTAATTTCTTTTTGTTTCTAATTTGTTTATATAAATATATATTTACTAATTTTTTTTATTAATTTTATAAATTTAATATTTTAAACTATTCTAAATTATTAATTCATTCGTTTTTATTCATTTAATTATATGTAATTCCAAATTGACTCCCATTTTTTTTAAATTCATCAAATTAACCGAGTTTGCACGTTATATTCACTTTATTGAAGATCTCACACACCATGGATAATAGATTGTAACATTATTATTTTTTTTGGATAAAATTTTACTATCCAAAAGATATTGTCACTGAAATAACATATTATTCTAAAAAAATATTGCCATGAAATGCAATATCTTATCATGTATAATACAATATTAGATATTTTTGGAATAAATATCTTTGCAAAATATTTATATATGCTACTTTTCTAAGAGGATATTGAAATATTTTTCAAAAGATATTGTCACGTAAAAGATGACAAGCTTTTCAAATAATCTTGTCATCCATCCATATGTTACCATGGATAATAAATTATAACATTGATTTTTTTTTTGACAAGATTTTACTACCCAAAAGACATTGTCACTGAATAATACATTATTTTCAAAAAATATTATCATGATATACAATATCTTACCATGTATAATACTATGATACTGAAAGTTAGCAATTTTTTTTTTTTAAAATTCAATTTTTTTAATTTTTTTTTTAAAAATACATGTATACATGAAATGTTTAGGAGGAAATTGAATTTTTTAAATAATTCAAATTGACATTAATATTATATTAAAATTATAAGATATTTAAAAAAAATTATATTTATAATTTAAAAATAAAAATAACATTTTTTTTCAGTCCGCAAAATTCGCTGGAATACGCACTAGTATACCTATAAACGATAATGATATACTCTGGTAGTTTTTTGTAATGATAAGTAACATGTTGGAGAAATTGATTTTATTATTTAATGTTATTATTAATGAGGTTGTGTAACGCTCTTATTTAATAAATTAAAACATATTGAAAATTGGTCGCGACCGATTTTCGGTCGCAAAACGTGATTAGCGACCGATTTCTGACAAAAAAAATCGGTCGTTAAAAAGAGGGTAGCTATATTAGCGACCACTTTTTGAAATCGGTCGTTGAATCAATTGGGTCCGACCCGACCGGGTCATGATTTAGCGACTGACTTCTGGCGGTCACTAATTTATTTTTCAAAATAAAATTTATTTTTTTATTTTATTTCTGATTAGCGTTTCTGATTAGCGACCGACTTATAGGCGGTCGCTAATCAACGATCCAACGTAAAAAAGTGGCTCTTTGGGTTCGAACCCGCGCCCATTAGGGTCCGGACGGGGTGTGAACCACTGAGCCACTGACCCACTAGCTTATATTAGGCGACCCATGTATTATATAAGCCCTTGTGAGGCTTGTAGAAATAAATGTGCAAATATACACCCAAGAGGAATCGAACCCACTAGGACATATGCTATTCTTATTTGTTTATTTGCATTTTATTGTATATAACCTCAAATTGACTCCCGTTTTTTTTAAAATTCATCAAATTCAATCATTTTTGTTTCTAATTCATATATATATATATATATATATATATTTACTAACTTTATTATTAATTTTATAAATTTAATATTTTAGACTATTCTAAATTATTAATTCATTCGTTTTTATTTATTTAATTGTATATAATTCCAAATTGACTCCCATTTTTCTTTAAATTCATCAAATTAATTTCTTTTTATTTCTAATTCATTTATATATATATTTAGTAATTTTTTTTATTAATTTTATAAATTTAATATTTTAGACTATTCTAAATTATTAATTCATTCGTTTTTATTTATTTAATTGTAAATAATTCCAAATTGACTCCCATTTTTTTTAAATTCATCAAATTAATTTTTTTTCTAATTCGTTTATATATATATATATATATATATATATATATATATATATATATATATATATATATATATTTACTAACTTTTTTTATTAATTTTATAAATTTAATATTTTAGACTATTCTAAATTATTAATTCATTCATTTTTATTCATTTAATTGTAAATAATTCCAAATTGACTCCCATTTTTTTAAATACATCAAATTAATTTCTTTTTGTTTCTAATTCGTTTATATATATATATATATATATATATTTACTAATTTATTTTTATTAATTTTATAAATTTAATATTTTAGACTATTCTAAATTATTAATTCATTCGTTTTTATTCTTTTAATTTTATATAATTCCAAATTGACTCCCGTTTTTTTTAATTCATCAAATTCAATCATTTTTGTTTCTAATTCGTTTATATATATGTATTTACTAAATTTTTTATTAATTTTATAAAATTAATATTTTTATATATATTTATTAAAATTCATCAAATTCAATCTTTTTTTTGTTCATCAACAATAGTAAATAAATTCTTAAAAAAATATAAATAAATTGTTCAAAAAATATAAATAATTAAATTGTTAAAAAAAGATAAATAAATTGTTCAAAAAACATAAATAAATTGTTCAAAAAACATAAATAATTAAATTGTTAAAAAAATATAAATAAATTGTTCAAATTGACTCTCTCTCTCTCTCTCTCTCTCTCTCTCTCTCTCTCTCTCTCTCTCTCTCTCTCTCTCTCTCTCTCTCTCTCTCTCTCTCTCTCTCTCTCTCTCTCTCTCTGTGATCTTCTTCTAAATGATGGTTCACTGTTCAAGTGATCCACCAAACCATCCCATATCGATCGCCCGTCTGGTGCTCGACCCAACTCCATCTGATCCCCATGCTCCCACCGCTTCTTCAGGCCGTAGATAATATTTTTGTACCGTTCTTGCACTTTCACACAGAACAATTGGTACATAACACTATCGTTGGTAGGGTCCCAAACGCACCGCCTCTGCATATAAATTAAAAATAGAATATTAACAAATGAATTAAAAAATTCAAAATTAAAATTATAATAAATAAATTTTGTATACCTTGAACTCATCAAAATACTCCATCCTCTTTTGCTCGGACACTCGGCTCCACGAGTGGGCACCATACTCAAACGTGGTCATCTTCATGACCTGTGAGACGATTGAACTAGTCTCACGGACTGGAAGAATCCTGTTAAAAAATCAAGTTAATAATATTAATATATATATATATATATATATATATATATAAAATTAAAAGTATACATAATTCATTAAAAAAATACTTATTGGTTGTCGACTATAATGACACTGAGACTGATGTCATTTGGTTCATACAATCTCATTTGATTTGTTTGCCGTAACGTTCATCCAGTTAAATTTAAAAGCAATTTTATTTTGCAGATATTTTTGATATTTTTTGATGCAAATATTTAAAATCAAGTTAAATGAGATGTTTCCTCAACCTTCTCATTTGATCTTTCCAATATTAGAACTTCCAGATCTGGCGTTGGATTACATCTAACGAATAAATTCTTCACTATTCCAACTGAAATCCACTTGGAAAGTGAATACACCGAGACTATACATCCTACAGATCTAGAGAAAACAAATGAGAGTATGTTTTCAGAGTTTGACAAATCTTATACTCCCTCGTTCCCAAAGTTGTTTGCTACTTTCTTGTTTACCACCCTAAACTAATTAAACTGAGTTTAATTAATAAATGTGAATTAGTATTATTGCAAAAACATAATATTTTTGTATAATCATTTATAGAGATATCGATTAAATAAGAGTAGGTTAGTTTCGACAAGTAGAAAACAAGTTTGAGACAGAGGGATATAAATCTGTGGGTATATATATATATATTTGTTTTTGTCTGGGAAAATTCATTCATAAACACAAGGATTTAGGTGTAAGTTTCATATTAATTAACCACTAATAATATTTTATCATAGTCATTAAACTTGAAATACTTAGCGCAATTTCTTATCAGTATCCTTCCTTGATATTAAACCAGATCGAGCAGGGATCTTCTTGAAAATGGGAAGATCAAGGATAGGCGGGATTTTCTCTTATGAACGTAGGGAAATTAATCCTAAGTTTAGTTTTAACCCGAGTATGTGTTTCAGTAAGATCAGTAGGGTAGGGTAGGGTGCGACATGCGCATATCCAAACTATGGTTGATAATTCATTCTATTTCCAACTCGTCCGATTGAGAGTGAGTTAGAAGAACGTATGCACAAGCATATATAATATATTGATGCAGAATAATTGTGATATGTAAGCATACCAAATCTACTAAAAGAATATGCTTTTGAGCCCTTAGGAGGCACCCTTATGTACCAAAAACGCTTTCCAATATTAGCTTTGTTAAATGAAGAAATAATTATACCTTTAGAAACGTAATCATCACCATCTAATGTCGATCTCTTCTTTTATTAATACACTCTTCCCAAAAAATATTTAGATTTTTTCTCCAAAAATATGTAAGTTTGTTTGTCTTTTTTTTTTTAACTAGTTTTATATAACGTGCGTTGCACGTCACGTGTAAATAGTCGATAAAGAGTATTGAATTTTTCAGGTCAAACCATGCATTACACCCTTAAATTTGTTTCTTATTTTTTCTTTTACTTTCTTGATCCACCACTCTTATTCTCAATTTCTTTTTTTATGTTGTTCACCATCATTAATTATTATTATTTATTTTTTTATTAAATATTGTGTCCAATATTAAAAGAGATCAAAATTCATGAACTGAGAGAGTATGTTTAAAAAAAAAACTTTCATGATAAGTTATATTTATTTGTCCTAACAAAAGCATTTTATATTATCACGATTATCCATTCTTAAAATATATATATGTTAAACATATGACTTCATAGTATGTAATTGATAAATTTTTAATACAAAATCTCTTCTAAAATCATACATCGAAAATTTCAGTTCTATTCACACTATTGCAATTAATATTTATAACAATTACATTAAATTAAATCGGATCGTATAATGCACAAGGTAGTGGTCATTAATTTAAATTTTCTCTTCTATGATTGAGTTGCTTGTAAATGGAATTTGTTGCTTGTTGACCTTATTGAAGCTCCTCTTGTATATCAATTGTTTCACTCTTCAAGTTGGGGTACCTAAAGTGAAATCAAGTGCATTCAACTTATGAGAAAACTTCCCTATTTTCGGGCACAATTTATAAGCATACCCAAAATTTACATATGGCTCTACCATATGCAACATATTCACTATTGCTTTGTTGACTTTTGGAAAAGCTCCTTTGATCCGCATTCAAAATTTCACTCATTATATGAATATATATTACTTCGGCGAAGGCATAAAAGGAATAAAATATAAGCACTAATTTGATTTATGAATAAAAGGTACGAGAACAAAAAAAAAAAATAAGGGCGAGGAATCAATAGCGTTCTAGGATTTAACTATTATTTTCATGATATTTATTAATGAGCATAGAGGGGAAAAAAGACAAGGATTGACATAGTAATGGGCAACAATCAGAAACCCAATAAGGTGCGCGGAGAAATAGAGACAATAATTAGTGGAGTATCTCAAGTTCTCATCATAATGTGCTTCAAATATTAAATTAAAATATAGGAAAGCAAGCAGTAATTAGTATCTCAAGTACTCAACACAATGTACTTCAAATAGTAAATTACTCATCCTGGAACTAATTTCGTTCTAAAGAATAATACATTTTTTTAAGAAAAAGGAGTAAGAGTGTGATTATATATTTTATAATATAGTAAAATTACTTTATTGATGTTAGGGTGCAAACAATGTTCCACATTAGATTTACAAAAGAGGATCATGAGAATAATAAAGACAGAAATAGTATCTCAATTGGTATATATGAGGCCGGTCTTAACAATAGTCTTTATTGATTTTTTTTTAAAAATAGTTGTGAGACATCCAAATAAAGCAAATGAGAATATAGTTTTTAAACAATATAATTTTGTAGTCAAAATAATATATTAAAAGTCAGAAATATAATATAATGCATGCTAAAGACGCAAGATGAGGCCGGTCTTAACAATAGACTTTATTGATTTTTTTGTAAAAATAGTAGTGAGCCATCTAAATAAAGCAAATGAGAAAATAGTTTTTAAACAGTATAATTTTGTAGTCAAAACAATATATTAAAAGTCAGAAACATAATATAACGCATGCTAAAGACTCAAGAACTGTATATGATCTTTGTAAGCCTTACGTGCATCATATTATTGATATTAATTCATGTGGGAAGAAATTTAGCAACATAATAACAATTATAAAAAAAATCTATCAAATAACTTTATGCAACACTAAGCACTATTCAGCTAAGCTTATAAGCTCCTTAAAACAGCTTATAAGTTTTTTAAGAGCTCGATATGTTTGACAAAATAAGATGACAACTCATAAGATTAAAAAAAATTAAGTTCCTCACAATTTATAAATTGAAAAAAATAATAAGTTTGGATTTCCCAACTTATTTTCCTAACCACCCCCATCCCTCCTCATCCCTCCTCATCCCTCATCCTGACCCACCTCTAACTAACCATAAAAAAAAAAAAATATATATATATTAAAATTTAAAAAAATTATTATTTATAAATTATTATAGATTTTATAAGTTGTATTAGCCAAACACTTTAGAAACTTATAAACTACTTAAAATTTACATGTTATAAGCTCTTAAAACAACTTATAAGAGGTTAGAGCTTATAAATTATTTCAAATAAGTTTAGTTAAACGGGTTTTTGTCATACCAATGAATTCAAATGATGAAAAGAAAATTAGCTTCAGAGGTCACATAGAATTCTCCTTTCACCCATGCCTCGTGCTTCGACGGAATCGGCTCCCTTCCATACACTCCTACACAGCCGCAATATAAGGCAACTATGCAATTATATAGCAAATTTATCAACATCAACAGAAGATAAGGAGTGGAATAATACCTGCTCTAATATTAGTCCTTAGCATATTACTTAGAAATATTGAAAATCAATTTTTTATTTGCAACTTTCTTTTCCTTGACAACCCAAGCTCATGATTCTTTGTCAAAGCCCATGCCCTCTTTTCTTTTCCCTGTTTCACCAGCAAAGACTCTGGAATAATTAGTCCTCCTATAAGCACACAACAAATATTCAAATAAACCAAATTGCATTCTAATCAGTAGTGATAAAAAAATTATCATAAAAGGCACAAACAATTCAACCCTCGTTAAATTATCCACCTACAAATTCCAAATGCACGAACTCAACTTCTATTAGCATAAACACAATATAAAATATATCCAACCTATAAAATTTACTTGGGTCATCAAACAAACTGCACATTATTTTTTTCACAGATGGAGAAATACAAATATACGCGTTTAGATCAAATAAAACACTCACACAAATACACTTATATACTTTGTACCATACCAGTCAAGTAGAGTGTATTCCAAGTTCTTCATGTCAATGGAACTCTAACCTTCACTCACAAACCGCAATGCCTGCATTTACAAAATAGATTAAAGTTTTTTTATACAATGAAAACTATATAAGTTCATCTAGAAAGAATCAACATATTTATTTTCAACTATATAATATTAACAAACTCTAAATCACGTCCATAGAAAAATAAAAACAAATTGAAATCACATACACGATTGAATTCCTGATTGAGTGATGGTGGGGAGAAGAAGATCCTATTGTCGATCGAGTTATGGTTGCCCAGAAGGGTTGCGAAGAAAACAGCGGCACCGCAGTGGCTCGGTTGGCTGTTGCCCTCGTCAGAGCGCCGCCAGAATTGATTGTTTGCTTCAGTTCGTATGGCGATTAATAAGTAAAGAAATACATATAAAAAACAAAATTGAAGAAAGACCATTTCAATTTAAGAAGACATGATACACATCAAGTAATTACGTGCAAAGAAGACGGAAAATATGAATTTAGGGTTACCACTACCAATAGAGGATGTAATGTTCGATGTTTTGGAAAGAGAAAAGTGTAAAATCGAGGAAATTATGTCATTTTGGAAGGAAGAAATGTGAGAGATAGATTGAATAGACTGATTTTCCTACAAATGAAGAGTCGCGTTGATTGCAAGAAAGATAAGAGAGTTTTAATTCTAAATTTGGACGTGGGAGTTTCTCCAGCAGAGGAGTTTTGGATGTGAGATGGGTGAAGAGATGTGAGAAGACGAAAAGGCACGCTATGATGAGAGGACAGTGAAAATACAACGCCGTACGGGTAAATGTATATGACTTATAAAATGAAAAAAACAGTAATTTGGTCAAGGAAAAAAGTGGCAGGGGTAAAATGGGAAGAAAATATTTCCCAAACTCATGCCACTTTTTAATATAGTATATATATAGATTTTCGGATTTTTTTTTCTAAAAATTGTCAAATTTTTAGATTATTTTTCCGAACACTATTTAGGTGGAGTATATCAACAAGGTCCAGGTTATTGACACTACAATATGGAGTAAATAGACTACATGGATAGACTCACTACACTTAGGATGAATACACTATATTTTATTCATAAAATACCCTAATTAACTATTAGCAAACTCTTCAAATTCTTGCCCATATTTTGAATACACTCAATCTTCAACATCCTTTGCCGTCTACGCCCATAGCCACAACACCGTCGTCCGCCATCTCCGTCGGCCATCGCCAAAGTAAAAAAATGCGATGACTGTTGTTCGGCTCTGATTATCCGAACATGACCATAATGTTCGGAATTTTTTCCGAACATGAACACAATTTTCAGAAGAAAAAAATTCGAACAACTTTGTTTGAATTTTTTTTTCCGAAAATTGTGTTTATGTTCGAAAAAAATTCCGAACATTATGGTCATGTTCGGATAACCAGAGCCGAACAAGTGCAATCGCGATTTAAAAAAAAAAAATTTGTTCGAAACAAGCAAACAACAATAATATTATCATTACCATACAATTTTATACACTCAATGAACAATAATATGCATGAAAAACATCATAACACCAACAAAAATTATACTATTCAACATTTAAAAAACCTAATTTCTATTTTTTTTTTACCAAAACACTCATATATACGTATTCCGAACTTGGGGGATCGTTCATCCTTACAATGTAGGCCGTCATAACACATTTCAAACGCCTAGTGATCGATTGATGGTGAGTCACATTCTTGAAGTATGAAGCTCGTTTGAATTGTTCAAAATGACTTTCTTTGTTCGAAAGTGAAGTATGAAAATGAGGTGTAGTGTATTTACTAGAACTATTTTTGGAGGGAAGGTTAGAAGGATAATATTGTAATTTTAAGTATTTATTTTAGAAATTAAATTTTGTGTAACTCCACTTTGAAGTGCCAATAACCTGGACCATATCAACAAAAGATAGGACGTAGGTAACCTGGCCCAGATACTGACAATCAGCCCAGTTGGGTGAAGCCTAAAACACAAAATAAAGGCCCAAACAATGCGGCCCAAAACACAAACATTACGCACACTCAATACATACACTTTCTCCTCCCTCTCATCCCTTCTTCTCTTCCCATGAACTTTCGGGCGAATTTTCTTTCAGTATGTCGAGTTTCATCGAATTTGATTCATCGCTGGTAATCTTTTCAGTCCAAAAAAAATGCATATTCGTGAAATGCTAACAAAACCTTATGGCCACCATCGTTTATCAGAGTTTCAATGGCGTCCATTTCGATCTGGGCTGGCAATAATGCTGTTCAATTTATGAAATATAAGTCTAAAGTTTATGAAGATTGAGGTGAATACTGTTCTCTTTCTGCAATTTCTGAGAATGCTACCAGTTCGTTTTCATATTAATTTTGGAATTATGATGACTCAAAATGAATTTTGTACATATTATCATTCTATATTTATTCTCTCGTTGGTTCCAATTTCACATGGTTGCTGGAAAATATAGCGTCTTACATCTCTGATATAGTCTTATATAGTTCCAAAATTATTGATATTGCCCAATTTTTCTTGCTCTGCTTCTGTGGGGAATAACTGTCTTGATATGCATAACCTGTCTTAAAAACTGATATATTCATTTAAGAGAAATCCTTGTCTTTGATTATTTAATGGTAGTCACAAAGTAAGTTCGTTGATTTATGTTTTTTACTTTTCAAAGGGAAAGGACGGTGTGGGGACTTTGGCATTGAGAATTGGCTGGGATGAACATTGATGAAACAAGGTAATCTTTCTTTTAATTTTTCATTCCATTAATCTTTTGTAGCTTGAATATAGGGTTTCTTCCTATTCAATTAAAATGTATAGAGAATATTTGCTACTCCCTCCATCGTTTGTAATTGACAGGTTTTAAGAAAATATAGATAAAATAAGTGCATTTTGGGTTATTGTGGGGTCCATTTATGAGTTAAGTGGTTGTTTATGAGTGTAAAGTTAATGACATGCGGAATAATTAAGTGATGGTCGAATGACAAAGAAAACAAAATTGTTATAAAAAACGAAATGAACACACTTTTGGTTGAGGGAGGGAGTATGTGATAAGAGAATTTTCCAGTATGATTTTTTTTTTCTTTTTCTATCTTGTTTAGACTTTTGTATGGATTCTTCGTTCTAGGTATGTGTCATTGAATTATTTAGCTATTATACACCTTTAAAAAAAGAATGACAGTATAAAACATAACCTTGTTCTGATTTCCGATGTAATCTATAGAGAGTATGATATCTCTCCAACTCACTGATTTCCATAAGGAGTGTCCTGCTAACTTTGTTAGTTAATTTCAGCTGCTTCGAAATACAACCTACAGTTTATGCATATTCTTAGGCTTTTCCATTAAATTTCATCAAAAGTCAGCTGGTGAAGCTTAAAAAATCTGGTTGTAGCTTAATTTCTTGTTCACTCCTAGAGGCATTGACGCCTAAGTTAGTTTAGTGTTGATGTGTGATCTTTCTATTTACATTGTTTTTACACGCTTTGGTTTTTTCATGTATTCCCAAGGGTTTCTGCAATGCAAACCCTTCCTTAACTATGTGTGTATGTTCATAGGATTTACTATGTGTATTAAAATGCACGAGGTTCAATTAATAAGCATATGCTGCTATTTCGAAGTCGTAGAGTGAAATGGTACCAAACTTTAATGCATTGCACCTATTATGGACTTCCTTCGCCATTTATGACCAATTTAAAATAATTTATGACCAAGCTGCAAACAAGGTAGGGAATTAGCTTGTGTATCAGAGTCTTCAAAGTTGAAATAATAGGTTCTTGCATGCCTAGAGACGATCCGTATGAACCATAACTATACAAAATCAAGTTGAGAGGTTATATACAATTCCATTTTAAGAAATTAACAAATCTTACAAATCGTCTTTGATTTTTTAACTCTTCTGTCTCACCCCATTATCAAACAAGATGTATTTATTGCTTATCGAGTACTCCATCTACTATTCTACTTTAAAGAGTATTTTGCAAACTGTGAGGAGTTAGCTCCCCAACTATCATCTCATAATAACTATAGACGCAGGTCCAAAATGTTGATTTCGACCTAGCTTGTATTTGTAACTTCAATTCTGTTGGGGGGGTACTTTAGGAGCCCATTCGTGCAAAATGTTTAAGAAATTGGTAGGATGGAAGAAAGCATAGCTATAGAGTTGGCAAGTTAACATCGATCCAGTTAGTTTTAAGTGACATAATGGATAATTGCTTGTACTTCTTTTGGATTTTGAAATGAGTAACAGAATTTATGGTGAAAGAGGATTAGAGACTTGTTATCAAGGGAGTTTAAATTTGTGAATTTTCAAATGTGTCTGATAGCGTAACATTGGAGTTACGTTTTGTAGCATTCTTGGGCTGTTTCGTAAAATCTCTTGTGCCCTTTTGTACCTGTTGTTTCTTCTATATGATGGCTGGAGGATGACGAGCATGAAGTCCCAAACTAAAGAGTCACACCGAGACTGTACTACAGCCAGAGAAATTAATGCATGTCTTTGCAAGCATAATTTGAATTAGTTTACTGTCAAGGATAGAAAACTCATTGTCCTACCTAGTGTTTATCTGCTAAAGGAAACATTCACATTTTCTAGATGTCATATAGATTGAGAGATGCCATATCAGTATTCATGAATTTCAGTGATCAACTATTAAACTAGATAATGAATTTGTATATGAAGATTTAATAGAATATCCCCGAGTCTGTATAAGGATTTTATGGAATTTTTTTATTTTTCTTATATAATATGTGGCTTTTGCTAAGTAAGTAATTACATCATTCATTCTATCTTTGAATTTTACCTTAATAATTATTGGGCATAGAATAATAAACATAGTTGTTTTGCTGATCTATTGCATGCGCTACAAGATTTTGGTCCCAATTGTTGTAAGCATTATCCTTCATTAATATTCTATTTTGGGCCTGTGAAAAATGTGACAATGGAATAAGAATATATTTCGGAAAATTGATTTTCATTTTTATTTCCTCATACCTTGTAATATAGATGATAAATTTAATTATTTTGCTTATCGAATTAGAATTTTCATTCGGTTATCTATTTCACGGGAGTCGCCAGAAATCATAGCAACTTATAAATCTCGACGCCCTTTTGAAATTGCATTTAATTTAGTAATGCCAGTTGTACGTCCATAATTAAATTTTCATGACCTTTCTTTTCCGCATAAATTTGAAAAGGCTTCTTCATATCAGCCTCATCTATTCTTCATATACTCTATGTCTGTCATTCTGTGGAGGCATGAGCTGATCTATTGCTGTGGAGATTTGTAGCTGTGAAGCTTTGATAATTAATTAGGAATTTTATTTTTATTTAAATTTTGATTTCTATGATCTAGTTGTTCCAGTTGGAATTTATTTTCCGCATAAAGTATGTGCAATCAACCTAAGTTGGTTTAGTTCCATATATCCCTGATATTTTTTCTATTGTTAGCAAAATATATAGATTATTTTTCCTTGAATGGACTTTCTTTTAAAAAAGATCTTGTTTAATCCTACGGTTAATAGGGGTTATTATTTATTGTAGCCATCTTCAAAAAACATATCAAAATACCTTACTCTTGTTTTTGCCTCAGATATTTTAGGTAATCAATTATCTAGTTGATATCTACTAATTATTTGCTATTACTATTACAATTTGAAGGATAACTTGATATTACCTCCGTCCCCAAACACTTTGCACTGTTCACTGTTTATCCAAGTACAATGATCTCTAAATTACGCCCAGGTCTAAGATCAAAGTCGTTCGTAACCCCTTTTTATCTCATTCCACTAATAATTACACACAAAAATATTTTTATTTTGTTTCATTCACTTAAATTGAACAATATACCCTCATCAAAAAACTATTTTATCCATTTTAATACTACAAATCAACTCCCATACTAAAATCCCTGAAAAAGTCAACTGTGCAAAATGTTAGGGGATTGAGGGAGTATTATCTTTTGAGGGCAAGGTTGTTTCACATGAAATAGATTCAAATCTTCTTATTTATCAATTTCATATTCTTTTGCGGTTTGTTAATTAAATTCTTTAGCTGCGGAAGAGTGACTAATCAAAAACACTGCCGCTTCCTCAGTTCAAATATCAACATTTTTTTTGACATAGCCGTAAATGGAATGTGTGAACGTTTTCTAAAACCTTATATGTAGATAATACTGTTTCAACAACCATATCCTTTTTTTTAACTTCCAAGTTTGAGAGTATTTGTCAACTAGGAAGGTTATATGCGGATTAGATTTTCTGGAAGGTGTTTCTCATATGAAAGCAAACATAGATGCACATGTTACTTTAGAAAATCTAACAATGAACTAAGAATTCATAAATTTTACGAAATATCATGTGTTAAATATATATTAGCCTAACCCAATTATTTAGGATTAAAGGCTTGGTTTCTTTGTTTAGTTATAATGTGATAAATATTAAAATAGGAAAAGGATAAATTAATAGTCTTTAGCTAAATAAATGCGAGTTATTAGTCTTTAACTCTTGCCAAATAAAATATGAATACCTTTGGCTTCTCAAATGTCTGGAAGTCTGCTTTTATAAAATTATCCGTTAAATGCTTGCACTTGATTGCGCGTTCTTTGCACGTGAAGTGATTGTTCACTTTATCTCTGTAACTCTGTTCTTATGCACTCCCAATCTGACTTTGTATTTTAGTTTAATAATTTCTTTCTATCTGGCTAAAACATAATGCTTTCTTCATGTATTAAAGGAGTGCGAACAATGTTTGATAAATTTGAGAATTTTGCGCATCGAAGGGTGCTTGACAAAATTAACTTTTAATTGTGTTCTAATTTGCACACATGATTGATTTGATACTATACTAATCCTATATAAATGTGGATGCTTTATGAATTACTATGTATAACTGAAGTCTGATTATATATTATACTCTCTCCGTCCTTGAAAAGTATGCACCATTTTCTGCACGTCGTTTAATGCAATATGTCGGAGGGTGTTTAGGGGTCTTGTGAGGTTCGTTTATGAATAAAATGATTGTTTATAGTAACGTTTCTATGCATACTTACCATAAACAATCATTTTATTCATAAACGGACCTCATAAGACCCCTAAATACCCTCCGACATATTGCATTAAACCACGTGCAGAAAATAGTGCATACTTTTTAAGGACAGAGGGAGTATATTATTTATCCATTTATATATTTATTTTTCTTATTTTCCCTGCAGAGTAAATGGAGGCAGGAAATACAGGAAAAAAAGCACATACTTGCTCTCTGGCTTAAGAAACAAGAAAGACAGTAATGCAAACTGCCAGTTTGAAGCTTTGTTGGTGAAATTGGGCCAGGAACTCAATATAAAAAGCTAGCTAAAAAAGGACGAGCACCAAAGGCTTGAAGATGAGCTGTCTCGTTTCTGTCTGCCTCATCAATCGTCAACGACATCATTGGAGGACGGTCATTCCTTGTACAACGGAGTTCAGGTAACACCTTTAGAATCAAATGTTGTGTATGAATCCTCCTCTTGTCATTGGAAGTGCATCTTTTGTTGTGATAGTGATGTGTGCTAAGTGTTGTTGCCATGCACAAACCAAGGCTGCGTTTGCCTTGTGATTCACCTGGATAGGATTAGGAGTTTCCGACTCCCGTCCTATTCGAGTTAGAGATGTAAAATTTAGTTTTCACATCTCATACTCAATCTACACCTATGAACACCTAAAAATCTTTTATTTCTCTTTCCAATACAATTAACTTTATATGATTTAAAAAAATTATAAATCTATTATTACTCTTTTCTTTCACTCAATCTTTACTCAAATCATCACTTTTCTCCTCCCATTTTTCTCTTTCTTACTTTAACTCTTACCCAATATATTAAAATAATACAACATCAATCATTATTAAACTTTGATTTGACATAAAACAAAATCTCACCCTACCAAAATTCTAAGACAAAGAAACTTTTACTATTCATTAAGGATTTTATTTCCAATGGTTTCAAAGTCATAACTTCAAATGCACACCTAAATCCCAAAACAAACGTAACCCAAGTGTTGTGTGCGTGTTGCTATTAAGATATTTGAAACACAGTGGATGGTTGTTGCCCGTATTGCCATAATGAGATTCAACAATACATCAAGGTTTTTGGTTAATTTCCTCTTTATTTTGAGGTATTTATTAAATTTATTTTTGTTACTTGTTAGCTTGACTTATTATAAATACACGAAACTTAAAAGAGGTCGTTGATTTTTTTGTGTATGTTAATATGTGCGATTTGTATTTCTTGTTATTTTGTGGTTTTGTTGAATTTGTATGCGTATATTTCAGCGTGTGTAGAGTGCATTGTGTGGTTGTATATTTATGTGTTATGGTTTGAGTTTCAATGTGTTTTTGTGGGTAGGTGTCAGAATGAGTCAAGACATGTCAGACTCTCGATGAAAAACCCGCGTCTAACATATACTACCTCTGTCCCAAATCAGTTTCACACTGATTTGGGCACAAAAAATAAGGAAAGCCATTTTTTATTTTATTAAAGTGTAAAAGTAGGATTTTTTGTCAAATCAACTTTAATTGTGTGGTTGTAAGATAATTGTGTAAGAACATTAATGACATAGTGGGTAAATAAGTGGGAATTGAGGGTAAGGTTGCGAGAAAACTTCAATTTTCGGAGTGTAAAAACTAATGTGGGACAGTCCAAAAAGGAAAAACTACTGTGCAATTCATGTACATTTTAAAATTTTATTACTTTCACCGAAACTACATATAATTCAGCAATACCACCTATTTGTCTATAATTTTTTTTTGGGGGGACCTATTTGTCTATAATTAAAATGTCTTTTCCTTGCTTTTTTTTGCAACAACTTGAAAACATTTCTTCTTATCTGCTTTCCCATTAAAATGTGCATTTAATTCAGCCATATTTATTCCTCATATCTTCAGTTTTATTATAGCCTAGGGTTTAGACCATCTTTATTTGTTAATTAGAAATATATTTTATATAAGTGAGGAAAGCTTGTAGATTTATCAATCACTCGTACTCATATCATTATGTGGGGAAGTTGCAAATCTATTGCTAGAGATTTGTATCTGGGAAACTTTGGTTATTAAGTTGATTTTTTATTTCCAGTAAAAAGTTCGTCATTTGTTGTGATAGTGATGTGTGCGTAGTGCTGTTCCAATGCACACACCAAGTGTTGCTTGTGCGTTGCTATGATATGCAACACAATGGATGGTTGTTGCCTGTATTATTGCCATTACGAGATTCAACAGGACATCAATGTTTATGGTTATTTTCTTAGTTGTTTTAATGGATTGGGGGATTTATTAAATCTATTTTGTTAGCTTGATTCATTATAAATAAATCAAACTTAAAAGTAGTTTTTTTTTTTTTTTTTTTTCTATAAATCAACAAGTTATATATGCCTGTTTGTGTATGTTATGTGTGATTTGAATTTCTTGTTATTTTCTGGTTGTTTGTAATTTGTATGTGTATATTTTAGTCTGTGCACACTGTAGTGTGTGGTTGTATATATATGTGTTACGATTTGAGTTTCAATGTGTTTTTGTGGGTAGGTGTCATTGAACCAAGCTAGTCTTCTGGATGAAAAGTTTGGGTCTTATATATAGTTGTTAGATTCAAATTTTTATATGTTATCTGTAATATGTTTTTAACTAGGTTATTTATACATTTTTTTAAATAAAATACTCATTTTTTATATTCTTTTGCATCAATTATGAAAACATTAAAATATTTCACCACTCAAAACTCTAATTTAACAAAAAATAGGCCTTCTTATATTGAGACTTAGCTGCCACCTTGGTTGGAGTTATGATGTGAATGATAAGATGATGAATCACTCTCAGCAACACTTAGACTTAGCTGCCACCTTGGTTGGAGTTATGATGGAGTTATAGAAATCAAAGGTTTTTGTAGGAGGTCTTTTTGGGAGAGGTATAATTAGGCTTGGCAGTGGGTGGGGAATCCCCGGTCCCCGCGGGGATCCGCCCCGAACGGGGCAGGGAAACGGGGACGGGGACAGGGATTTTTTTTCCGTGGCCGGGGCGGGGACGGGGATTGTACTCCCCACCCCGTTCCCCGCGGGACCCCGCTTAATTTTATATATGAATATAAATATATATAAATATTAATAAATATAAATTATAAATAAAGAAAATAAATAAAAATATATATACTTGATGCTTTTAATTTGTATTTTGGATTTTAAACATGATTTTTATAAATTTTTATGCATTTTATGATATTTTTTTGAGAATTTTTGGAATTTAAAAAAAAAAAAATGGAAGCGGGGAACGGAGAATCCCCGCGGGGATTTGTAGCTCCTATAATTTTATCTGCCAAAAAAGTAGCTCCTATCATTTTATCGATGCAGCTCCAGGTCTATTGCTGGAGATTTGTATCCGGGAAGCTTTGATTATTAAGTAGATTTTTTTATTTATAAGAAATGTATCTTTTGTTGTGATAGTGAAGTGTGTGTAGTGTTGTGTGTTTGTTGCTATGAAGAGATCTGCAACACAATGGATGGTTTTTGCCCGTATTGCCATGATGAAGTTCTTGGTTAATTTCCTGGGATTTTTTAAATTTTATATAGTTAACTTGACTTGTTATAAATAGTCAAACTTAAAAGTGGTACTTGAATTTATTTTCAAAAAATCTACGGGCTTGTTTGTTTTGGGATTCACACGGACAGGACTAGGACTTTTCGGCCCCCGCCCCCGCCCCATTCTAGTTAGAGATGTAACATCCTGTTTTTACATCTCATTCTTCATCCACACCTATAATACCTATTTTCTCTCACTTACACTCTCTTTCCTACTTTTCTCTCACTTACACTCTCTTTCCTACTTTTTTATTTCATACTTTTCTCTCACTTCACTCTCTTTCCTATTTTTCTCTTACACATCCTACTTTACTTTTACACATGATTTGACATAAAGTAAAATCTCACCCTACTAAAATCCCAAAACAAACACACACTTTTATTATCATCCAAGACTTTACATCTTGTGGGCGTAAAGTCATGACTTCACACGCCCACCTAAATCCCTAAACAAACAAGCCCTACGAGTTTTGTGTTGCACGTGATTGCACGTTCTTTGCACGTGAAGTGATTGTTCACTTTATCTATGTTCTTATGCGCTTTCAATGTGATTTTGTATTTTAGTTTAATAATTTCTTTCTATTTGGCTAAAACATAATGCTTTCTTCATGTATTAAATTAGTACGGATGATGTATAATAAATTTGAGAATTTTGCACATTGAAGGGTGCTGGACAAAATGAACTTTTAATTGTGTTCTAATTTGCAAACATGATTGATTTGACACTATACTAATCCTATATGAATGCGGATTCTTTATGAATTACTATGTATAACTGAAGTCTAATCATGTATTATTTATCCATTTATATATTTTATTTAAATTTTTCCCCATGGAGGCAAGAAAAACAGGAAAAAGAGTACGTACTTAGAATCAAGAAAGACAGAGATACTACACCCACGCCGTCTCATATAAGATTGTATTTATAAATTGTGTATCTTTTTTCTATATAAAATATATATTATTTGCTCCGTTAATAATTAACGTCACAAGTAGTATATTTTATATAAAAAATGATACACATAATATACAAATACAATCATATTTGTGATGGACAAAAAATAGAGGTTTGCAAGTATTCTTGAAAAGGGGGGTGGGGGAGTATATTTTATCTAAGATAGAGAAGCTTGTAGATCTATCAATCACTCTTGTACTATCATTCTGTGGAGGCAGTTGCTGATATATTGTCTGAGATTTGTATCTAGGAAGCTTCAGTTATTAAATAGATTTAATTTTAACAAGAATCACATCTTTTATTGTGATAGTGAGGTGTGTGTAGTGTTGTTACCATGCACACACCAAGTGTAGTGTGCGCTTTGTTATGGAGAAATTTGCAAATTAGTGGTTATTTTGAGAGATTTATTAAATTTATCTAGTTAGTTTGGCTCATTAAAAATAAATCAAACTTAAAACAGGTAGATGAATTTTTTCTATAAATCTTCAAGTTGAGTGTGAGTGTTTGTGTATGTTAATACGTGTGATTTGTATTTCTTGTTATTTTGTGGTTGTGCAGTTTGTATGCATATATTTTAGTGTCTGCAGACTGTAGAGTGGTTGTATATTTTTGTGTTACGATTTGAGTTTCAATGTGTTTTTATGGGTAGGTTTGAGAATGAGTTGAGCCAAGTCAGACTTTTCGATAATAAGTGTGGGACTGATATATAGTTGTTAGATTAAAAAATTTATTTGTTATTTATAATATGTTTTTTTGACTAGGTTATTTTCACTTTTTTTTTTTTAATAAAATACACTCTGTTTTTTATATTATTTTTCACTAATTATGAAAACTCTAAAATATTCCCATACTAAAAAAGTTGGTCTTAATTGAGACTTAGCCGCTTGCAAGGTTGGGTTATGATGTGAGATGATGAACCACTCTCAACAACATTCAGCATATATGGGGGTGGAAAATGAGCTGGGCCGGGCCGCCGGGCCACCTTCATTTTGCAGCCCGGCCCGGTTGCAACCGAGCCTCTATTTTAAAGGCCCAGCCTGGCCCTAGGTGGGTCACTGGGCCACCGGGCCAAAATGACCCGTCTTTTAAAAAAATTAAAATTTTCAAATAAATAATTTATATAATTTTATTTTTAAACAAATTTTATAGTCCTATTTTTGTGGTAAAAATATGAATTATAATGACCATTAATATTAGTTTATGATATGATTTGACTATCAATTTTCAATAAATAACTTATATTAATCTCTAGAAAAAGCTATTACAACAAGATAATAGTAATATTAACTCAACAAACACTTTTAAACATAACATGAAATTCTTTTCATGTTACACTTGACATATTAGACCAAACTACACTTGATATATAATTTGTTTAAAAAAAAAAAACCGGGCCAACCCGGACCAAGCCCGATTGGCCTGTCGGGCCTATCGGGCCAGGCCAAATCGGTCCGGTTCTTTTTGGGCCACTATTTTTTAGGCCCAGTCTGTCCTTAAAGGCGGGCCGGGTTCATTTTGCCACCCCTAGTTGTAGGTATATATGCAGCATATATACCTACAACCTCCATGACGACTGTGTGATTCAAGTAGCTGACCACCTAAGTGATCTTGGATTAACTTCTTGTAAAAAAATGTACAACAACGGAGGGTTGAAGTTACATAAATCAAGGTTTTTATAGGAGGTTTTTGGAGGAGGTAAAAGGGGTACTTAAGGGTGCATATTTATCTATTTGGTATAAAAGGTGGATTTAGTAATTATAAGAATGGGTGCTAATAATCTTACATTGTGTTCTTTATTAGGTTCATGCTTGATATTTTTATCTTGTTCCTATCTTTTTAAGCTCATTTTTACCTTAATCTCAATTTTAAAAAAACAAGTCAAAAATTCTATGAATGGTTTACGAAAATTTTATGATGAACTCGATTATATTGTTTAACATACAAAGTACTCCTTCCGTTCCAGGAGAATTTGCACCCCTGAGATTGCACGTGAATTAAGAAAAAGGGTAAAGTAGTGGCATATGAAAGTGTGCATGCAAATTAATGTTTCCTCTTTTGGTAGTGTGCAAATTAGTTTGAGACGTCAAAATAAAGAAATTATGCAAATTCTTCTGAGACGGGGGGAGTAGTACTTATTAGCATACTTTATATGCTAAATTTGATACTTCATAGACTAAAAATATACTCCCTCCGTCCCTTTTTAGATTTGCTCAAAACTACGGAAAAAACTGTTTTACCCACTTAAATTAACCACTTATAAATATCCCTTATTTACACCTCATGTCACTTCATTTGCAATATAATGTAACAATAAACTAAATTCCACTAAATAAAGTCAATATGAACAATATACCTTAAGATTTATTCCTTTTAATACTAATATACGAACTTTCATTAAAATTTTACTATTCAATATAAGCAATTTAAAAATGAACGGAGGAAGTATTATTTTATAGAGAAAAGTTAATGTGAACTATTTAAAATATGTACATCAATATTATCTTGAAATTTGTTTGTTTTATTCTATTTTTAAAGAGATTTAGGGTTTATTGAGGGTTGTGTTATTTTGTTTGAATAATTTGTTCAAGTATATACTATTTTGTTTTATTAATTACATGAGTCTTATTACTATAAAATGTTTTTGAATATATATATATATTTTATCAACAAGCTGACTTGTTGAGCTTGAAAGACTTTCTTATGAAATTTAAGTCTGACTTGTATGAATAAATATACTTATAAAAAAAAAGTTTAGACTTGATATGTTTATTAAAAATAGTTTAAGTAGATGGGGTTGTAGGTTCTATATGCCCTTTAGATGTTTTTTTTTAAGTTTCTTGTCTTTTTTTTTTTGTCATATTGTGTCCTTGTTCAGTTTTTATAGATGGTTAGGTCTTTACAATTGTGTTGTTTTAGACAAGTTTTAAAAGTAAAAAGAGTATTTTGATAATCACGTTCTTGTAAGATGATAGTTTAGAGGTTTAGTCTTGTGTGCACTAAGTGTATCGTGCAATTCAAGTGAATTTTTAAAAAGATACACATGTTATTACTGAAAAGTGCACATTTAAAAAAATACACTTTTTGTTATTATATGAGTAGTTTTTCAGTAATCACAAGTGTTAACTTTTTAAAAATACACTTGAATTGCACGGTGCTACCAGTGCACAAGAGTCTTACTCTATTTTAGATTACATAATAGGTAAAGTCTTACTATAGACTCCATCCGTTTCATATTAAACTTCACATGTGGTTGAGGACATTTTTTAGGAAAAGTTGATGAAAAGTGAATTTTTAAAGGTTTTATTTGAATATAAAATGATATTGTGAGGGAGATTTATTTCCACTTTAGGGGCGTGAAAATTATTATGGGACAAACAAAAAAAGAAAATCGTGAAGTTTATTGGGGCGACTGAGGGAGTAATAAGTTATGCCTCAAACAATTGATAAAAAGAATATTCATCTGATGCACCTGCAAGTGATGTGCATTTTAGCATTTTAAAATTTTATTAGTTATTTTCACCGAAATTGCATATAATTCAGCAATGCCACCTGTTTGTCCATATTTAAATTGTTATTACATTGTTTTTTCTACAATAACTTGAAAAAGTTTTGTCTTATATGTTTTCTCATTAAAATGTGCATTTGATTCAACTGCATTTATTCTCCATATCTTCAATTATATTGTAGTCTAGGGTTCAGACCATTTTTATTCACTAAAACGAAATATATTTTATCTAAGATAGGTAAGCTAGCAAATCTATCAATCACTCTACTCCTATCATTTTGTGAAGGCAGATTGCAGATTTATTGCTTGAGATTTGTATTTGAGAAGCTTTGATTATTAAGTATATTTAATTTTTAAAGTAGTGTTGTATTTCCTGTTATTTTGTGGTTGTGTGCAATTTGTATGCATATATTTCAGTGTGTGCAAACTGAGTGTGAGGTTGTATATATAGGTGTTACAATTTGAGTTTCAACTAAACAAACCTATGGTGAATTTTATTTGTACATATTTTGCACAAAAAATAACTACTAAATAACATATATCACAATTTAAGTTAGAAAAAATGTCCTACTTAAAAGTCAAAGCTTCCCAAATACAAATCTCCAGCAATAGATTTGTTGTTATCTCCATAGAATGACAAGAGTAGAGTGATCGATAGATCTACAAGTCTCTCTTTCTCAATTGAAATATATTTCTTATCAATGAGCAAGATGGTCTAAACCCTAGAATACTATGGTGAATAGATGAGGTTGAATTAAATGCACACTGTAATGAGAAAACAAATATGAAGAAATCTTTTCAAGTAGTAGAGAAAGTCAGGTTATGACAACTTAATTATGGATATACAGTTGGCATTGTTGCATTATATGTAGTTTTCAAATGGTCTCTGAGATTTAAACATCAAAATGGTTTCTAGTGACTCTCGTAATATAGTTATATTGAAATTCTAATTCAACAAGCAAAATATTTAGATTTAAAGTATGTCTCTTGTGCATCGGGTACACCGTGCAACTCAAGTGCATTTCTAAATAATATCAGTTGTTTTCATTGAAGTCTTACTCTAAAAAGTGCAGTTGTTTTCACTTGCATTTTGCAGTAAAGCTTGTTTAAGTTGAGATCCCAAAAATTTATGAATCATATAATATTATAAATATGTCAAAAGATGTTTTTGTTATAAATTAATATCTCATGACTTGTGAGTTGAGTTGTTGGGTGATTTATGTTCCTCTTAAAGTGTGTTTTGGAGGGATTATAAGTGATTATAATCACTTAGAATTGTGTATAGAAGCAATTTTGAGTATTTTTAAATTATTGGTTATGTTTAAATTAATCAACTAGAGTTTATAATCTATAAGCTGAGAAGAATATGCTTCTACCTGATTATAATTTCTCACTATTAATTTACTCTATTTAAAATATTTATCAAACACTCAATATATACTTTATACACATTTTGCAAACCCACATCACTTTTACCATAAAATAATTTTTCTCACAATCTTTAAACTAAATCACTTTCTCAAAAAATAAATTTTTTTTTTTTGCAGACACACCCTTAGTGTCATAACTCATTATACCAAAAAATTCCAAAATACCAAAAAAAATTGTTTTGAGGCATAACTTAATATATAATCTATGGAATAATATTATTGTACATTAGTTGCACACTATATTCGTATATAATTAATGTTTTTCATCGAAAACTACTACACCCTCCGTTTAATAAAATTGGACATATTTCCTTTTGCTCGAGTTTTAAAAAAATGGGTATATTTTGTATGTAAAAATAAAGTGCATTAATTGTAAATTGATAACGTACAATATTGTCTTTTTAAGAAACATGCCCAATTTTATTGAACAACCCAAAATGAAAAATGCGACCAATTTTATTGGATGAATGGAGTAATATTTTCAACGAAAACAACTAATATTTTTAAATAAAAATAATTAATACTAAAAAACTAATTTAGTAAAAATAAAAAAGCAATACTATTTAAAATTATATTTGAATTACAGGGTACATTTGATGAATACAAATTCTTGTCTATTCTAAGATATTATTATATATTAGAATAGAATTATGTAAATACTCATTTTACATCAAATCTACTATATTAACATGGAACGTATACACAACCTCTTTTATTATATTAAGTGGTCTAAAACAAATCATTTATTAAAACAAGTCACATGAATAACAAATACAAAAATATTAAAAAAAATCAAATAATTCGAAAAATAAAGTCTCATGGAAATACATTGAAAATAAATTGTACATAAGGGAATTATACATCACACTGCCCACACTGAAATTCACACACACAAAACCACAAAATAATATGTAATACATATTGCACAATACATGCACACACAACTGGCACATTCATAAACAAATTTCAACTACCACTTTTAAGTTTGATTTATATATAACAAGTCAAACTAAATAAATTTTAAAAGTCCCTCAATTTTTTGTACTAATTTGCGAATTACATACATACTTTTCTTTCATAAGCACATCAAACCTTAAATATTGTTTTTCTAACATCAACGAGTCAAATATGATTTAGAAAAATATCAGAAGGTCTTATACGATGCAAAGAGAGAGGGGAGACCCAGAATTAGGAATCATAGCCAAAAACCTTGATGTTCTTATGAATCTTGACATGACAATATGAGCATCAACCACCCACCGTGTTGCAGATTTCTTCATAGCAATGCGTACACAACACTTGGTGTGCGCATCACAACAACACTACACACACGTCTCTATCCAAGCAAAAAATGTACTTACGTGACAAGAGGAGGATTCATACAGAGCATTTGATTCTAAGTAATGATTGTCCTCCAATGATAGACGTGTAGACGAGACATCTCATCTGCAAGCTGATGCTCGTCCTTTTTCAGTTGGCATTTTATATTGAGTTCTTGACCCAATTTCACCAAGGCTGCTTTCGAGGTGGTCTTTTGCACCTCTGCCTCTCTTGCTTCTTCAGCCCGTAGAGCAAGCATGTGCTCTTTTTCCTGCATTTCCTGCCTCCATTTACTCTACGATGCAAACAACAAAAGTAAATATATAAACAAATATATAATCATATTTCAAATGTACATACAAATTCATAAGTATCCAATTTTTATATGGGATTAGTAAAATATCAAATCAACCATGTGTGCTAGTTAACATAAAAGTTTATTTTGCCATGCACCCTTTGACGTGCAACATACACGAATTTATTAAACAACTTTTTACCCTTCAATACATGAGGAAAACATTATTTTTTTAGCTCCGTAGAAAGAAATTATTAAACTAAATTACAAAATCAAATTGGGAGCTCTAAGAGCAAAGATAAAGGGAAAAACCCTTCACATGCAAAGAACATGCAGTCATGTGTAAGCGTTTCAAGGATAATTTCATTAAAGCTGAATTCCAAACATTTGTGAAGCCAAAGGTATTCATATTTTACTCGGCAACAATTTAGGTTTTTTTTACCCGCATTAATACTGCTAAAACTGATTATTAATTTTTTTTTTTATTCTAACATTTATCATAGATATATCTTAAAAATTATGTATACTTAGCTCATTGTCTAAATATATGAAATGACTAACTTATGGGCATACAACCCATGATTAGAACACCTCAACTCATGCTTTTGTATTTTTAACAACTGAAGAAACCTCTTGTGAGGTTATCTTAGCAACTCAAGAAGCGTGCTCTTGAATTGACCTAGTAATTAGCAATGGTGTTTGATAACTCTCTATGAATGTTATTCATGTTATGATTCTCAATAATCCCTTCTTACAATTATGAATAAATAGATTTTCAGGCTACTTAAAACTTAGGGACAAAGTGAAGATGATTAAATCATCACTATATTTCTTAACCAAAAGACCATATTAATGCATTCTTTTATTAGTAGATTTTCTAAAGTAACTTGTGCATCACTGTTTCTTTCATATAATAAATACCTCCAATGAAATCTAATAAAAAAATAAACATCCTAAAACTCCCTTCAAACTCGAAAGTTGAAAAAAAGAAGGATATATCTGCTGAAAGAGTATATATTTTTAACAATCGTTCGTACATGTTAAAATTTACTCTCAGATGATTATAAGATATTCCAATGTCATCTCATAAAAGAAATAATCTTAACTACAATAGAAATCCATGTAAAGCAATGTTTAAAGAAATGTTGATATTTGAACTAGGAAACCAACATAATTTGTTATTAGTCATTATGCTGCAGCTGAATGTAAAGAGCTTAACTAATAGACTGAGAAAGATTATGAAATTGATAAATAAGAAAATTCAAATCTATTTCATTTGAAACAAGCTTGCCCTAAAGCGTATACCTTGAAATTGCAATTTAAATATCACACAATTAGTAGACATCAATGGGAAACATGATGACCTTAGTGCAACTTATACAAATTATTTTGATATATTTGTTGAAGATGACTACTATAAATAATAACCACTATCAACAGTAGAATGAAACAAGACTATGTTTAAAAAAAGGTCTATTCCAGGAAGAAAATTCTTTATTTTTAGCCAAAAAAATCTAAACAAAAATCAGGGATGGATTCACAAAACAAACATGTGTTAATTTTCAATTGTACATACTTTATGCAGAAAATAACAGTTACATCATAGAAATCAAAATTTACATAAAAATAAAATAAAAAATCCTACTTAATAATCAGAGCTTCCCAGAAACAAATCTCCAGCAATAGATCTATTGCTGCCTCCACTGAATGACAAGAGCAAAGTGATTGATAGATCTACAAGCCTTCCTCTCTCAGACAAAATTTCTTTCTTATCAATGGGTGAGATGGTCTAAACCCTAAAATACAATAGAACTGATATATGGAGAAAAAGTGAAGCTGAGTTAAATGCACAATGCAATGGGAAAAGAAATATGAAGAAGCCTTTTCAAGTTGTTGCAGAAAAAGCAAAGTTATGACAATTTAATTGTGGATGTACAACTGACATTGCTTAATTATATTCCAAAAGGACTCAAGATTTAGACGTTGAAACGGTTTCTAGTGACTCTCACAAAATACATAATTATATTGAAATTCTAACTCTAAAATCAAAATAATTGTATTTATAGTATGTCTCTCGCACACTAGGCGCATCATGCAACTCCAAATGTACTTTTGAACATTATCAGTTGTTTTCGTTGAGAAGTGCAGTAGTTTTCACTTGAAATTTTCACTTGAGGAGAAATATTGTTCAAAAATTCACTTGACTTGCACGGTGCACCTGGTGCTACAAGACTTTGTCATAAATTTATCATCTATATTACAAGATAATAGGAATAAAAAAAATAAAAAGCAATATTCCAAAATAATTTCTTTTTTAATTGCCACTTTTTCTCCAAACCCAAAATAGAATTTTAATGAATGATAATGTCTGTAACAAGGAATAAAAATCCAATTATATATTCTTTAGTGTTTCATTTTGTATTTCGTTACCTTTAATATATGATATTTTACATTAATGATAAATTGTGATATCATTTATTACAATATCGTGAATTAAAAGAGGTGAAAAACAAGACAAAAGGCCGAAGTGGTATAGGGGACCAGTTCAACATTTATTATTCTTTGCCAAATTAACAGGGGTAAAATCAATAGATAAATGGTATTAATTGCTTAATTAGAAATTGCCACATATTATACAAGAAAGAAAATTCTCAAAAATCCTTGGTATCATATTAAATTATGAACCAATAGTCCATTACTTTCCCCATATGTCTAAGCCAAATCATCCCACCGCTCCTTTATGCAATTAGGAAATATAATAGAACTAATTATTTCCTTTTAAAAACAATTTATATCCAGGTAATAATGATATTATTAATTTTTCTTTCCACTGCTCAAAACTTTCATGATTCTCACTAGGTTTTTCAATCTTTCTAGTTAATAAACCAAGTGGTGCCCTTAATTAGAGAAACAAGCATTATAGATTTTTTCTACTGCATGTAAATTATCTCCGGTAAGAGAATTAATTACCAATATCATTCCTGGAAGGTCAGAATTCAAAAGATATAATGGCTCGTTGGAAGTTCCTCCAAAACCAGCTACTTTTCCACTACCGAGAGCAGTTGCAAGAACAAGCCACTACCAGGTCCAAATAAAACTCATTGTAAAATCCCAAGGAAAGCACCTAAACTCGTGATACCATGAAGATATTGTGTTGGAAATTGGTTTTAATAAAAGGGTTCATACCCCAAGTTTGACTAATTTTTTAAGGAATGAAAACGTTAGTGTTTGGAAAAACAAAAATAACGAGGTCGTTCTACTCGCGGAGTAGATGAACGTGGTATATTAAATATCTCAAAACTGATTAGTGATTATCGGTGAGTGAAAATTTAATTTGAAAAGTTGAAAGATTATTCACTCTTGTAAGTGAAATTCGATGAGAAATGGAAAATGAATTTCATCCCACATTGGAAAATTACAAGGAAAATTCCTTGTATATATAAAGGAAAGTATTCATGTTCTCCAAATTAGTACATGGTGACCCTAACCATGGACCAAACGCGCGCGCACCTCGCCCCGCCCGGGCCCGGGTTCTTGACAATTGGATTTTGGGTGGGCTTTAGGGCCTACCTATATTTTTAGAGTACCAAAAATATGAAAGACCCAATAACTTTTTGGACCAAACTGTTTGGGTGACCTATCCGGATTTGGGTTAGCCCACAAATATGAATAATTCAGTCCATAATTCGAATTTGAATTTATTTTAGAATATTCGAAGGAATATTCCTTCGAAGCTTCTGGAATCCTCTTGCTTCCCAAGAAATTGACGCAGACGTGGTCAATCCCACGATCTCTTCAACCAACCGTCCTCATCTGCAGTGCAGATTTCCGTCTATATATACCCATTTCCTCCAGACTTTCGAATAGACTTTCAGCCTACGAAATTTCAAGTCTCTCAGAAAGCCTTTCGCTAATAATTTTCTCGTTTAGTACGTAATCCAATTTCGTTTGACGAGAGCTTATACACGGTGGTGCTACCGGTATACGCTGCTAACCATTTTACCTTTGGAGATTTGTACGCACGATCCCGTAAGCACTATACGGGGCATATTTAGTCTTGCGGGAAAAGAATTTTCCCTGACTCGGTTCACTAATACGATTTCGTATCGTATTCTTCTTGCTTTATATTATCATTGTAGTATATGAGGTAACCTTTTACTCTACAATCGGAAGACTAAATATCTTCTTCTCGTATCTCTGCAATGTCGAACGATTCTGATAATGATATGGATATGACGCCAATTACCACTGACACTGTTACTAGCGGTGTTAACACTGATACTGTTACCACTGGTGTTAACACTAGTTTAACTGTCATTACCATTGATTCCGTTGTTGTATCAACAAGACATCTTAAGAATGGACCATACCTACGGGTACAACTACGACTTAGGGTGGTAATCCATTTGCTGGAGTGAGGACATCCTCTGGTAATCCGTTTACTGGAGGACCTTCTGCTTTCCAGTTTGGAAATTTTGGAAACTCTTTCGTTGAGTGGTACAATAACAATCCCTTCGTGGGAAATTTAAGTAGCAATCCCTTCATGGGAAACTCCAGTGCTAATCCCTTCGTGGGAAACTTCAGTGGCAATCCTTTCGTAGGAAATGCCGGGGCCAATCCTTTTTCGCAACCAACCAGGCCTCCCATCCAGGGATTTTAAGTCCTGTAGTGGTGAAGGGAGAAAAACCTGAAAAATTTTCGGGTACTGAATTTAAGAGGTGGCAAAGAAGATGCACTTCTACCTGACCACCATCTCCCTAGTGAAATACGTCACTGAGGATAGCCCGGATGTCCCTGCAGAGGATGCTGATTGGGAAATAAGGATCGCCTATGATGCTTGGATCAATGGGGATTACTTGTGCCGGAACTACATTATGAATGAGCTGTCTGATGCACTCTGCGATGTGTACTATGCACAACCGACCTCCAAAGCCCTGTGGAACTCTTTGGAGAAGAAGTACAAAACTGAAGATGCAGGAACCAAGAAGTTTATCGTCTCTGCTTTGTACGACTTCAAAATGGAAGACAACAAGTCCAGAAGCTGCAGGTGGTGTTTCACAACATTGCAGCACAAGGAATGGAGTTGCCCGAGCCCTTCCAGGTAGCCACGGTGATTGAAAAACTGCCTTCATCTTGGAAGGAGTTCAAGTCCTACCTCAAGCACAACAAAAGCAAGTGAGCTTGTAGGATCTGATTGTCCGACTCCGAATCGAGGAGGACAACAAGAAGAGAAAGAAGAAGGCCTCGGCTGCTTCTATCGAGGCCAATGTTAATCTGATGGAGAAAGGTGAGCCATCAAAGAAGAAAAAGCGCCAGGATGACAAAGGCAAAGGCAAGGCTGTTGCTGCTGCTCCTGCCCCGAAGAAATTCACTGGGAAATGCTACAACTGTGGCAAACCAAATTATCGGGCCGCTGATTATCGTTAACTTAAGAAGGATGATAAAGGAAAGAAATATTCCATGAACGTTGCTGAACGTGAACTCACAGAGATGAATATGTCTTCTGTGGTGACAGAGGCCAATCTAACAGCAAGAAGGAATGGTTCATGGACACTGGCGCCACCTGCCACATTTGTTCGGAGAAATCTGCATTCTCCACTTATCTGTTGCTATTGGGAGAAAACTGTTCATGGGCAACCAAGCCTCGTCTGAAGTGGTTGGTGTTGGAACTGTGGTGCTTAAGTTGATGTCCGGAAAGGAGCTTAAGCTGAATGATGTGCTGTATGTCCTAGACATCCGGAAGAACTTGATTTCTGGCTCTTTGTTATTTAGTAACAAGTTTAAGTTAGTGGTTGAGTCAAATGGAGTTGTACTTAGCAAGTTTGACATCTTTATAGGGAAATGTTACCTCGAGAAGGGCCTTTTTAAGATGTCAGTCATGACTGTAAGTCGTAAAGGCATAAACACCATTATCAATGAAAATGCTCCCGTTTCCGTTTATATCGCTAAGTGTTCCTCTTTATGACATTTTAGATTAGGGCATGTTAATCTAAAAGCTATAAAACGTTTATTAAATTTATATTTACTTAAAATTGAAAACGTGGATATATCCAAAAGATGTGAAACACGTGTAGAAGTAAAAATGGTTAAATTGCCATTTAAAACTGTTGAAAGGAACACAACCCCCTAGAATTAATTCACACGGATGTATGTGATTTAAAATTTGTGCAAACTAGAGGAGGGTAAAAGTATTTTATTACTTTTATTGATGACTGCACGAGATTTTTCTACATTTACTTCAAAGTAAAGATGAAGCTATAGAAGCTTTTAAAAACTATAAAAGTGAAGTAGAGAATCAATTGAACACTAGAAGTAAAACAATTCGTAGTGATAGAGGTGGAGAGTATGTGGCTCTGTTTGAAAAATTATATGCCAAATCGGGCATCATACATCAAATGACAGCTCCCTACTCACCTCAATCGAATGTTATTGCAGAGAGGAAAAACCGAACATTGAAAGAGATGATGAACGCAATGTTGATCAACTCGGGTTTACCTCAGAACATGTGGGGGGAAGCTATTCTGTTAGCTAACCACATTTTAAACAAAATTCCACTTAAAACTTAAGATAAGACTCCTTATGAGTTGTGGAAAAAGCGCAAACCATCTTACAAATACCTCAAAGTGTGGGGGTGTTTGACTAAGGTTGAAGTGATACTTCCTAAACAAGTGAAAATTGGGCCTAAGACGGTCGATGAGATCTTTATAGGATACGCCTTCCATAGTAGTGCCTATCAGTTTTTGATTCACAAATAAAAAATACCTGATATGACATAAGGTACTATAATAGAATCAAAGAATGTTGTTTTCTTTGAAAATGTGTTCCCGTGTAGGGACAAAGAAGAAGTGAGTTCAAATAAGCGAACTCATGAGGAATCAAGTGGAGATGCAGGTCCTTTCACTCAGGAGAGTGAAGAACCCAGACGCAGTAAATGAGCTAGAATTGATAAAACCTATAATCTAGTCTTCATCACTTATGTGTTAGAAGATGAACCTCGGTCTATCAAATAAGCTTTATCCAGACCCGATGCATCTCTCTGGAAAGAAGCAATAAACAGTGAATATGATTCGATTCTGCAAAATCATACACGGGAGTTGGTTGACCTCCCTAAAGGTTGTAAGACCTTAGGATGTAAGTGGATCCTTACAAGAAAATACAGAGCAGATGGGTCAATTGATAAGTGTAAAGCCTGTTTGGTTGTAAAGGGTTTTAAACAAAGAGAAGGGTATGATTTCTTTGACACCTACTCACCGGTTACAAGGATTACGTCCCTTCGTGTACTTATCACGATTGTTGCTCTGCATTATCTCGAAATACACCAGATGAACATAAAGAATGCATTTCTTAACAGTGAGATAGATGCTAAAATCTACATGGATTAACCAGAGGGTTATGTTGTACCCGGGAATGAGAAAAAAATGTGTAAACTCGTTCAGTTGCTGTATGGACTTAAACAAGCTCCCATACAGTGACACTTGAAATTTGACAATATTATGTTGTCAAATGGATTTTGAATTAACGAATGTGATAAGTGTGTATATGTGAAAGATACACCATATGAGTTTGTTACCGTGTACTTATATGTCAATGACATGTTAATTATGGGTAACAATCCAAAAATGATTGTTAATACGGAAAACATGTTAAAGAAAAACTTCGACATGAAAGACATGAGTTTAGCAGACGTGATTCTAGGAATCAAAATATAGAGAACATCGAATGGAATTTCTTTAACACAATCTCATTACGTTGAGAAAGTCTTGAAGAAATTTAAAGCATTCGATGATCCACTGACTTGATCTTGAAATACTAGCTTTACTAGTAGTTACCCCACAAGAGTATGAGATCACTGTAGTATAGACAAGTATAGGGACCAAGTAGTATCGAACCCGTGAGAAGGCTTGCACGCGAGTAAATCCCTGGAAATCTATGTGTCGTAGCTAATATGAATGCGATTTTGTTTTAAACTAATTCTAAACTGTACTCTACTAATTATCAAACAAAAAGAAATAAATATATTCTAACTCCGATTTGAAGTGCAAATATGATGGTGATGCTCGGGATAGGAATCCCTACGTATACTAGCGGAGTTGGTACGGTAACTAAAATAATCGTGATGTTCAAGTTAAAATCCTAAGTGTATAATAAACTAGACAATCAACTTCCCTAATTTTGCACAAAGAATTGAAAGAATAAAAACTCATAAATAATCCCAATAGTTAGTTCTAACAACTTACTTCACTAACCCACTAATTAAATTATATGAGTTGCACTTAACTATTGAGGACCTAATTTAACTAAGTTAGATAAACCGGTTGATTATAAACCCCTTCAAAAACCCTCTTCTTAGGCCTATTCGTTATTAAAGAGTGACGCGGTCGTTTTCTCTCTAACAATTTTCGTACTTAATTCTAAGATTATAATAGGGTTTATTAGAATTATTCAATAATTAAGAGAATTAAAACTATACATCACGAATTATCCTAATTACATACCAACATCCAAACTCTACGAGTTCATCCTATCCTAAGCATGCAAGGGTTTTAGGCTTTTAGCCTAACATGGTGATTATGAGAATAAAAGCAATAACAAGATTAATAATCATAAACATAATTAAAAGTATGAATGAATTCAATAACATAAACTAATTATGAAAGCACTTGAATCAAGTCTCAAAATCAAATTTCTAAAATCTGGAAAATTAGGTCTAATAATATCAAGAATTCAAGAAATAAAAAGAAAAATCCAATCCGTGCAAAGTAATAATTAATCTACTGATTTTGTACGCTAAAAACCTCGATTACAAACTTGAATTCCTTGCCAAACTCTCAAAATCACGTCCCAAGACTCTTCCCCTTCGAAAAACGAGTGTAGATATGTAAAAATAGGCTTGAGACGGGTATTTATACGAAAATAGGCAGAAAATCACCCAGGGCACTTGAGTTGGGCCCTCGCTCGAGCGCCCGGCGCTCGAAATTTCTCAGGTCGAGCACTTGCTCACAGAACACTCAGGGCGCTCAAGCTGGTGGAGGTCGAGCACTTTTTGCTTGAGTGCCTCGAGCTCGAGTGCTTTTCGGCTGCTGTACACTTGTTCGAAAAACCTTCATATCTTCTCAACCGGGAGTCCGTTTTGGTTGATTCAAAGTCCTACAAACTCCTTTTTTTGCCCTCTATCCTAAAATGAACACCAAAAAGCCAAATTGATGAGTTTATTAAAATTTTACTCAAATAACGCTAATTACTCATAAAAAACACTCAAAATATGGACTAATCGAGCATCAAAACATTACAATTTCACGTCTAAGATGCACAAACACTGAAAAGAGGTGGATGCACTAATTCATAAGGCTAAGATGCAGAATCTGTTGGCACTTTCGCATAAATCTTGTAACTTCTAAGGGGTCACAAAATTTGATGATTATCAAGTCTCAAAACCTCCCTTACTGCTGGTCTTTACCTGTGATCACTCTGGTTTGCAATTCCAAATGCAGAAACAGGCAAAGACTTACAAGCGTCACTCAAGGGCTTCGGTTTATAGACAAAACTGTGAACAAAAAAAGAGGTTTAGCAAACATAAGAATTGTTTTCTGGGTAATGGCAAGACAAGGATCTTCATGAAACATCTCTCAAAGGGAGGGAGAAATGCAGAGGAAATACGCCAAAAACTGCCTCATGGGAAATCCTCTTAATTGGCCTCCTAAACTTGTAAAGACAAAATAAATGAAGAATTGTTTGAGCAGTTATTGATCATGATTATTGATATACTGGCAACGTGTCTTACAAATTTAGCGCATGATCAAGTGTCGCCGCAATGCCATTGAAGAGAGAGGGAAAAGTGTGATATTATTGCACTTCTCAAGCAGCAGACATTGAAGAATGGAAAACAACAACAATCAAGACTCCTGTCCTCATCCTAGAATGGAAACTGATGTCTGCATAACTATAAAAGTTGATAACTTGTTTGACTTTTGAATTGATAAATGTGCACCAGAATTGAAGAGCCCACTAAATAGGGTCTTATATACTAATAAACAACATCAGTGAGGACAAATAGATTGCATAAACAACATTTAACCATGACCATTTGTAATTATTTATGAAAACAACTCAAATATGTTACAAGTTGTTGTCAATGCAACTTAATTTTCTGGACTAGAATAATTATTTTTTAATCATTTGAATTACTTTTTTCTTTTCTCCTCTTCCAGGCAAAAACGTAGCACCATTACTAGAAGAAAAAGAAGATCAAAGAATCTTTGTTAAAAAAATAAAAGTTAGATAGCCAGGAAGAAATATGAACCACTCAAATATAACATTCCAAAAGATTCAGCATCAATTACCAGAGAAGTGTTACCTGCAGATGTCATTTGGGCCGGAGTTGAGCTATAGGACAATGAACTCCATGAAATCTCTCTCAACAGAAGAAGCTCCAAGGAAACTGTCCAACAAAGCCCAGAAAGAAAAAGATATGCTGATGGAGAACCCGGTCACTTAAAGTTATTGCTGCTAAATCAATGTATAGAATATGCAAAAGGCTTCTGATAGCCTATGATGAGAGATTGTTTGAACAACTGTGCAATATGATACCAAATATACTAGCACCTTGCCTTACCAATTTAATGTGAAGTGTCACCGCAAAGCCATTAAGGAGAAGGAAAAGTGCATTCGTCAAGCAACTCTCATTTTGGGTGAAACTGAAGAAATTCTTCACCAGCACAGAAATGCTACAAGATCAGATCCTGGAGAATCAGATTATTTTATTGAAAAATGGTGTAATTTATTAGTCAAAAGGAAAATTTAGACTTTAGAATAAATCAGTTTTCACAAGTTCACACAAGCAAATCTTCATGAAGCTAGCTAAATCAATGTAGACTGTTTGTTTTCATTTCATTGTACATCAATGTATCTTGAAATAATTTTTTTTTATGTTAACATAGGTGATGATATTCAGTGTGGCATTTGCATTCATTTATCACCGTATTCAAGTATTCTACATCTTACATTGTATCAAACACAAGATATATAGCACAAGTGGATTAAGAAACTTTATCAATCCATTCCTGAAATTTCATCTCCATGTCGTCTGCTCCAGTTCCTCATTAGTATTAGTATTAGTATATTCCAAACATTAAAAGACATTATAGTTTCTCCATTATTCACCTCTTGATCATCGGAGAAATGAGAGTTTAAAATCTTGTAAAAAAGTCATATGATATTATATATGTATATACAAAGTCGTGTGTATTCAATGATATCATATTTGAAGGAAGGGGAAATGCATATTTCAGGACTTACTTATACCATGTCTAATAACATGCACTTCTATTCATGCTTTTGGACCCTTCAGGAAAATAACATTGTTTCAAATGATTAGAACTTGTTTTGCCTAACATAATATAAGAAAGTTCGATGCATATTAAAACTTGACTCGTCAAATCCGATCCAGGTGTTCTTCATCAATAATCAATAATTCAAAAAAAAAAATGATCAGAATCAAAGGGGAGATTTAATTGCAAAAGAAGGTTTAGCAAACATAAGAATTGTTTTTTTGGGTAAATGGCAAGACACGGATCTTCATGAAACATCTCTCAAAAGGAGGGAGAAATGTAGAGGAAATACTTCAAGAGAGATGCCTCATGAGAAATTCTCTTAATTGGCCTCCTAAACTTATATCAATTTTGGCCAACTATAAAGACAAAACAAATGAAGAATTGTTTGAGCAGTAATCGATCACGATTGCTGATATACTGGCAGCGTGTCTTACAAATTTAGCGCATGATCAAGTGTCACCGCAATGCCATTGAAGAAATAGGGAAAAGTGTGATATTATTGCACTTCTCAAGCAGCAGACATTGAAAAAATGGAAAACAACAATAATCAAGACTCCTGTCCTCATCCTAAAATGGAAACTGATGTCTGCATAACTATAAAAGTTGATAACTTGTTTGACTTTTGAATTCATAAATGTGCACCAGAAATGAAGAGCCCACTAAATAGGGTCTTATATACTACTCCCTCCGTCCCAAGATTTTGTTCACACTTGCCTTAAATGGACGTCCCAAGATTTTGTTCACACCCCAAAAAAGGAAATAAATCTCTCTCACAAAAGTCAATAAAACATAAAGTTATCATTATTTTATTCAACTCCACACTCACATACTCCCATTTTTCTTAAAAAATGTGCCAAACCCAAGTTTGAACAACATCCTAGGACGGATGGAGTAATAAACAACATCAATGATGACACATAGATTGCATAAACAATATTTAATCATGACCGTTTGCAATTATTTATGAAAACAACTCAGACATGTTACAATTTGTTGTCAATGCAACTTAATTTTCTGGACTAGAATAATTATTTTTTAATCATTTGAATTACTTTTTTCCTTTATCCTCTTCCAGGAAAAAACGTAGCACCATTACTAGAAGAAAAAGAAGATGAAAGAAACACAGGCTTTCTTTAATTATTTGTTCAAAAAAATACAAGTTAGATAGCCAGGACGAAATAGGAACCACTAAAAAATAACATTCCAAAAGATTCAGCATCAATTCCATAGAAGGGTTAACTGCAGACGTAGAGATGACCTGAAATTATAACAAGAGATACTGGTTTCCCAACAAATTCCTTGAGCTATAGGACAGTGATCTCCATGAAACCTCTCTTAACGGAAGAAGCTCCAAGGACACACTACAACAAATGTCCAACAAAGCCCAGAAAGAAAAAGATATGCTGATGGAGAACCCGATCACGTAATGTAATTGCTGCTAACTCAATGTATAGAATATGCCAAAGGCTTCTGATAGCCTATAATGAGAGATTGTTTGAACAACTGTGCAACATGATACCAAATATACTAGCACCTTACCTTACCAATTTAATGTGAAGTGTCACCGCAAAGCCATAAAGGAGAATGAAAAGAACATTCGTCAAGCAGCTCTCCTTTTGGGTGAAACTGAAGAAATTCTTTATCAGCACAAAAATACTACAAGATCAGATCCTGGAGAATCAGATTATATTATTGAAAAATGGTGTAATTTATTAGTCAAAAGGAAAATTTAGACTTAAATAAATCAGTTTTCACAAGTTCACACAAGCAAATCTTCATGAAGCTAGCTAAATCAATGTAGACTGTTTGTTTTCATTTCATTGTACATCAATGTATCTTGAAATACAATTGTTTATTTTAACATATGTGATGATATCCAGTGTGGCATTTGCATTCATTTATCACCATATTGAAGTATTCAACATCTTACATTGTATCAAACACAAGATATATAGAACAAGTGGATTAAGAAACTTTATCAATCCATTTATGAAATTTCATCTCTATTTCGTCTGCTCCAGTTCCTCATTAGTATCAGTATATTCCCAATATTAAAATACATTATAGTTTCTCCATTATTCAACTCTTGATCATCGAAGAAATGAGAGTTTAAAATCTAGTAAAATAGACATATGATATGATATATGTATATACAAAGTCGTGTGTATTAAATGATATCATATTTGAAGGAAGGGGAAATGCATATTTCAGGACTTACTTTTACCATGTCTAATAACATGCGCTTCTATTCATGTTTTTGGACCCTTCATGAAAATAACATTATTTCAAATGAGCAGAACCTGCTTTGCCTAACTTAATCTAAGAAAGTTCAATGCATATTGAAACTTGACTCGTCAAGTCCGAACCAGGTGTTCTTGATCAATAATCAATGATTAAAATTTTTTTTTATAAAAAATAAAGAGGAGATTTAATTGCAAAAAGAGGTTTAGCAAACATAAGAAATATTTTCTGGATAAATGGGAAGATAAGGATCTTCATGAAACATCTCTCAAAGGGAGGGAGAAATGCAGAGGAAATACTTTAAGAGAGATGCCTCATGAGAAATCCTCTTAATTAACCTCCTAAACTTATATCAATTTTGGCCAACTATAAAGACAAAACAGATGAAGAATTGTTTGAGCAGTTATCGATCATGATTGCTGATATACTGGCAGCATGTCTTACAAATTTAGCGCATGATCAAGTGTCACCGCAATGCCATTGAAGAAAGAGGGAAAAATGTGATATTATTGCACTTCTCAAGCAGCAAATATTGAAGAATGAAAAACAACAACAAACAAGACTCTTGTCCTCATCCTAAAATGGAAACTGATGTCTGCATAACTATAAAAGTTGATAACTTGTTTGACTTTTGAATTCATAAATGTGCACTAGAATTGAAGAGCCCACTAAATAGGGTCTTAACTAATAAACAATATCAATGATGACAAATAGATTGCATAAACAACATTTAATCATGACCATTGGCAATTATTTATGAAAACAACTCAAATATGTTACAAGTTGTTGTCAATGCAACTTAATTTTCTGGACTAGAATAATTATTTTTTAAAAATTTGAATTACATTTCTCCTTTCTTCTCTTCCAGGCAAAAACGTAGCACCATTACTAGAAGAAAAAGAAGATGAAAGAAACACTGACTTTAGATAGCCTGGATGAAATAGGAACCACTAAAAAATAACATTCCAAAAGATTCAGCATCAATTACCAGAGAAGTGTTAACCGCAGACGTAGAGATGACCTGGAATTATAACAAGAGATACTGGTTTCTCAGCAAATTCCTTGAGATATAGGATAATGATCTCCATGAAACCTCTCTCAATGGAAGAAGCTCCAAGGACACACTACAACAACTGTCCAACAATGCCCAAAAAGAAAAAAGATATGCTTATGGAGAACCCGGTCACTTAAAGATATTGCAGCTACCTCAGTGTATAGAATATGCCAAAGGCTTCTAATAGCCTATGGTGAGAGATTAATTGAACAACTGTGCAACATGATACCAAATATGCTAGCACCTTTCCTTACCAATTTAATGTGAAGTGTCACCTCAAAGCCATAATGGAGAAGGAAAATTATATTCGTCAAGCAACTCTCCTTTTGGGTGAAACTGAAGAAATTCTTCATCAGCACAAAAATACTACAAGATCAGATCCTGGAGTATCAGATTATTTTATTGAAAAATGGTGTAATTTATTAGTCAAAAGGAAAATTTAGACTTAAAAAAATCAGTTTTCACAAGTTCACACAAGGAAATCTTCATGAAGCTAGCTAAATCAATGAAGACTGTTTGTTTTCATTTCATTGTACATCAATGTATCTTGAAATACAATTTTATTTTTATTTTTAACATATGTGATGATATCTAGTGTCGCATTTGCATTCACTTATCACCATATTAAAGTATTCAACATCTTACATTGTATCAAGCACAAGATATATAACACAAGTGGATTAAGAATCTTTATCAATCTATTCCTAAAATTTCATCTCTATTTCGTCTGCTCCAGTTCCTCATTAGACATAATTTAAAATCTAGTAAAATAGACATAATTTATGATGTATATATAAAGTCGTGCGTATTCAATGATATTTTAATTGAAGGAATGGTAAATGCATATTTTAGGACTTACTTTTACCATGTCTAATAACATGCACTTCTATTCATGTTTTTGGACCCTTCAAGAAAATAACATTATTTCAAATGAGTAGAATCTTTTTTGCCTAACTTAATCTAAGAAAGTTTGATGCATATTGAAACTTGACTCGTCAAATCTGATCCAGGTATTTTTTATCAATAATCAATGATTCCAAAAAAAATTGATCAGAAACAAAAAAGAGGTTTAGCAAACATAAAAATTATTTTCTGGGTAAATGGCAAGACAAGGATCTTCATGAAACATCTTTCAAAGGGAGGGAGAAATGTAGAGGAAATACTTCAAGTGAGATGCCTCATGAGAAATCTTCTTAATTTGCCTCCTAAACTTATATCAATGTTGGCTAAGTAAAAAGACAAAACAAATGAAGAATTTTTTTGAGCAGTTATTGATCATGATTGCTGATATACTGGCAAGGTGTTTTACAAATTTAGCGCACGATAAAGTGTCACCTCAATGCCATTGAAGAAAGAGGGAAAATAGTGATATTATTGCATTTCTCAAGCAGCAGACATTGAAGAATGGAAAACAACAACAATCAAGAATCCTGTCCTCATCCTAAAATAGAAACTGATGTCTGCATAACTGTAAAAGTTGGTAACTTGTTTGAATTCTGAATTCATAAATGTGCATCAGAATTGAAGAGCCCACTAAATGGGGTCTTACATACTAATAAACAACATCAATCATGACAAATAGATTGCATAAACAACATTTAATCATGACCATTTGCAGTTATTTATGAAAAAAACTCAGATATGTTACAAGTTGTTGTCAATGCAACTTAATTTTCTGGACTAGAATAATTATTTTTTAATCATTTGAATTACTTTTTTCCTTTCTCCTCTTCCAGGCAAAAACGTAGCACCATTACTAGAAGAAAAAGAAGATGAAAGAAACATTGGTTTTCTTTAATTCTTTGTTCAAAGAATACAAGTTAGATAGCCAGGAAGAAATAGAAACCACTAAAAAATAACATTCCAAAAGATTCAACATCAATTACCAAAGAAGTGTTAACTGCAGACGTAGAAATGACTTGGAATTATAATAAGAGATACTAGTTTCCTAGTAAATTCCTTGATCTATAGGGCAATGATCTCCATGAAACCTCTCTCAACGGAAGAAGCTCCAATGACACACTACAACAACTGTCCAAAAAAGCACAGAAAGAAAAAGATATGGTGATGGAGAACCCGGTCACTTAAAGTTATTGCTGCTAACTCAATGTATAGAATATGCCAAAGGCTTCTGATAGCCTATGATGAGAGATTATTTGAACAAATTTGAAAACATGATACCAAATATACTAGCACATTGCCTTAACAATTTAATGTGAAGTGTCATCTCAAAGCCATATAGGAGAAGGAAAAGAACATTCGTTAAGCAGCTCTCCTTTTGGGTGAAGCTGAAGAAATTTTTCATTAGCACATAAATACTACAAGGTCAGATCCTGGAGAATCAGATTATTTTATTGAAAAATTGTGTTATTTATTAGTCAAAAGGAAAATTTAGACTTAAAAAAATCTGTTTTCACAAGTTCACACAAGCAAATCTTCATGAAGCTAGCTAAATCAATGTAGACTGTTTGTTTTCATTTCATTGTACATCAATGTATCTTGAAGTACAATTTTGTATTTTAACTTTATGTGATGATATCCAGTGTGACATTTGCATTCATTTATCACCATATTCAAGTATTCATCATCTTACATTGCATCAAACATAAGATATATAGCACAAGTTGATTAAGAAACTTTACAATCCATTCCTAAAATTTCATCTCTATTTCGTCTGCTCCAGTTCCTCATTAGTATCAATATGTTCCCAACATTAAAATACATTATAGTTTCTCCATTATTCAACTCTTGATCATCGGAGAAAGGAGAGTTTAAAATCTATTAAAATAGACATATGATATGATATATGTATATGCAAAGTCGTGTGTATTCAATGATATCATAATTGAAGGAAGGGGAAATGCATATTTCAGGACTTACTTTTACCATGTATAATAACATGCACTTCTATTCATATTTTTGGACTCTTCACGAAAATAACATTATTTCAAATGAGTAGAACATGTTTTCCCTAACTTAATCTAAGCATACCTCAAATCTAAGAAAGTTCTATGCATATTGAAACTTAACTCGTCAAATCCGATCCAGGTGTAATGATTCAAAAAAAAAAAAAAATTGATCAGAAACAAAGAGGGGATTTTATTGCTTAGAATAGCAAAAGGGATGAGAGATTGCTTTTATGATATATAGCCCTTCTCCAAATCTCGAACGAGTAAGATAAGAAGTTAAAACATGCCTTGGAACAACACAAAAGTGGAACAAAATGCCATGGTGGATGCTAAGATTCGGATTGCAAGATACTATTGTACCAGACAATCTCCAACTAACAAAATGGATTCTGCTGACTCGGAGTGATAGATGGTTTAATCCATGAACTTTCAATCCTCAGATGAAGGCCAAAAGAATACCAAGAGCATGGTTACAGAAGATCATTATCTTTACAAATTCGACATCTCAGGAGCAGTAAACTCCTTCATCAAAGTCTATTTTGCTTCAATATCTGGCTAGCAAGCTACTCCTTCTCATCTCTATCTGTATAACAAGTCCGACCCATTTATGCTTTATCTATGTCCTAAGGTTCAAGATATCACAATTAATCTGTCATCTATGGTGCAACACATGCTATTTGTTTGAAGTTAATAAAATTATTGCACCTGGGAATCTTTTGCATGTAAATTATGAGGTAAAGACAATTGATTCAAAAATAACATTAAAGTTTAAATGATTGAAATCACTGTATAATTAACACAAAAAGTATATAAAAAAACCAATAGAATACACACACAATGGAATAAAATAACAATTGTACTATTGTTATATATATGCACATTGCAAAATCAACAAGAATGTTCCTTCACTTTCATATTACATATCAAGATACAAAAAAGAATCCAAATAATAATCCAATGCACTAACATTAATTGTGTCTCTGCCTTGTTGAAATAGATGGCGAGACACAGCTTTCCTATCTCCCGGTAACCCCATATCTGAACCCAGTCCCCTTGCTCGACTCCGTTTGCTTTCACCAACTTAAACCAGCCCCCGTTGATAACCATCATGTGCAAAATTATCCACCTATTGAGACCTAACTTGTACGACTTCCCCTCTGTATCGACGTTATTAATCTCCTCCAACCCTTTAGTCGCGGCACCATATATGATTCTACCCTCCTCCTCGTTCAAATTTTTTTCGAACTGCGCTCTCCTGGTGACGAACAACCTGTTTTAATTTTATCGCACGTCGGTTTCTTTGAGCTTTTTCTTGTAAAGAAAAACCGGCGCTACAGTGGGCCCTAAACTCAGCTCGATGTTCCGCTGCAGTTGCGCAGGAATCGGGGGCACCGGCGAATGATCCTCTGCTGCTGCGCCTCTCCTTTTCTTTTTCTTCTTTTCATTGTCATCACACTTTCTCTTTCCCGCCGATTTCTTAGTTGAGGGCCAAATACGAAGAGGGGTTGGATCAATAAACCGGAACGAGTGAATCAGAGTTTGAGGAGGACTCAGAGTTTGGGAAAGATTCAACAATTTCTACTCCAAACAACTTGATTTTAGCCATGAAGAAACAGAGAGTATCTCCAGCACCTCACCCAGGTGTTTTACATTCTCCGACAATATAGCATGAAACTGAATCCAAAGAAAAATAGCTCTGGAGTCCATTCGGGAAAATTCCTGGGAAATCTTGTTAGTCGCTGGGGGATTGAAGCCAACCCCGCAAACGTAAAAACTATCGTGGATATGCAACCTCCTCGGTCAGTGAAGGAAGTACAAAGACTAACAGGCTGCCTAGCAGCCCTCAATCGGTTCATATTCAGATTGGGCGATAAATGCCGTCCATTCTTCAAGGCCGTCAAGAAAGATAAGTTTTCTTGGACGAGCAGTTGTCAGAGAGCGTTTGAACAATTGATAGATTACCTGGGAGATGTTAAAATTCTATCCAAGCCTGTCCCAGGTGAAAAGCTCTATCTATACTTGGCAGCATCCGAAGTGGCAATCAGCTCTGTACTAGTGCGAGCAGATGGGAAGTCTCATCAACCTATTTACTATGTCAGCCAAGCTTTGCATGAAGCAGAGATCAAATATTCTCCAACTGAAAAACTGGCATATGCACTTGTCATGTGTGTAAGAAAGTAAAGACCATACTTTTTCGACCACCAAGTCGAAATACTAACAACTTTCCCACTCAAACAAATTTTACATCGCCCAGGCACTGTTGGTCGCCTATTAAAATGGTCACTGGAGATCGGCCAATTCGGGGTAACATATGCTCCTCGAATAGCGATCAAGGGACAAGCATTAGCCGACTTCAAAGTCGAACTAACTTTTCTCCAAGATCCGACGAGATGACTTGATCACCCCTGACATCTCTATGTTGACGAGTCATCTACAAATATAGCCTCGGGGGCAGATGTTGTTCTTATAAGCCCCGACATGCAAGTTTTCACCCCAGCCTTTAGATTTAAATTCATGGCTGAAGCCGAGTATGAAGCTCTCATTGCTGGTCTCCATCTATCACTTACTGGGTGCCAGACGACTACAAGTATTCGGCGACTCACAACTGATTGTGAACCAAATTCGAGGTGAATATGAAGCCAAGGATGACCACATGATTGAATATCAAATAATAGTTGCTCACCTAATGTCCTTATTAGACCAAGTTTTTATTGAACAAGTGCCAAGGGCGAGCAACACTCAAGCGGATGCACTGGCTCGACTAGCAACAAGTGAAGGCCCTGCGGAGCTGTCAGACATTGTTATAACAAAAATGAATAACCCATTGACGACCAACTACAATGTCAACCAGCTAGGCGAGCAGACAGAAGATGAAGATTGGGGAACAGAAATAGTCAAATACTTGAAAAACGGGAAAAAACCAAACAACTCTTTTGAAGCAGCCAAACTAGTCAAGCGAGCCGCCAGATATACCCTGGTTGGCGAGCAGCTTTACAAAAGAGGAATATCACTCCCACCTCTCAAGTGTTTGCCTAGGGGGCAAGGACTAGCCATACTAGAAGAGATACACGCTGGAGTATGTGGAAATCAAACTGGGGGGGCAAGCTTTGGCATACAAAACCATCCGACAAGGCTATTATTGGCTAACTTTACTCCAGGATGCAATCAGGATGACAAAAACCTGTCATCGATGCCAGATATTTGCCCAATCATTCACACTCCAGCTCAAAAGCTCGTTTCAGTTTATAGTCCTTGGTCGTTCGCAAGATGGGGGATGGACATAATTGGACCTTTTCCAGCTGGGAAAGGAAATGTTCGATTCGCCGTTGTGGCAGTCGACTATTACAAAAAGTGGGCAGAAGTAGAGCAATGGTTAAAATTACACAACAAAAGATGATCAACTTCATCTGGAAGAACATTATTTGTTGATTCGGAGTTCCACAAATAATTATGATAGATAAAATAGATTTATATATTAGATGACTAATTTTACGCTGCCCAAATAAGGTCAGTTTTGATCTGCCGCATAATTAATTAACGTGAGAATTCGATGAAAGTGAACGCCACTAAGGGAATGATCCTGATTTTAAAATACCTCGATTTCTTTTCTTTTTTCTCTTAGAGTGAACTTCTCCGCTCTATAACAGTAAATGAGTCAAAGTATTAACTAGTAGCGGTTCAAGGAAAATACGTGTCCATGTTAATAAAATCTATACATATATAATAATAAAAATTTCTACTAAAAATAGAAACTTCATTTTTCATAACCAAAATTTCTTACTAATTCTGTTATAAAAAGTTAAACTGCAACTCTTTTATTGTTTAATTTAATTAAGATTAATATTATTTATTTGCAGAAATTTCAAGAGTCATGTCTTAAACACTGAAGAGGTTTATTGGAAATTTAATTTAGTGACTTTTTATTTTCAGAATACGTTAAATATATAAACTCAACTTCTACTTTCATTCACAGTTGGTGATGTGATGCGTTTTTTCCAGGCCATTCTATTCTTTGTTCCAGTCCTTACACTTGTGTTCAAACAATTATTTGAGGTACATTACTAATTAGTTAATAAAATATGTTTTAGAAAATCACAATTTATTTTGCCAATACATAGATATGTATGTGTATTTGGAGTTATTATGTTTTGAAGGAAGCTCAAGAATCATGTAAGGCTTCCTACATAAGTTTGTAGTATGGAATGTAATTAACTTTTCCTCTACGTCCAATGTTTATCGGGGGGTTTTTTTTTTGAGATAGAAGAATTTTTCAATAATACAAAAAAGATAGAAAGAAAATATTCTTGATTTTTTACTTCAATTGGAGTTGCTGCAACAATATTTTTAGGTGTATTTTCTCTCTTTATAATATTTTGGCTTTGATTCAACATATGGTTAAATTGGGATTTACACATAGTGCCACACATTTTTTAAGAATATGTTTGAACAACATTTGGATATTAAAGGAAGAAGTACTTGGATAATGATCATAACAAGGACAACATATCGTCAAGGCTATAGTCATTACACAGAAATCAATAGAACACATATCACTCCTCCACAGGTACGAACTCCCCGTCATCCTGACCTGAAAATGTTTAAAATAACGGTTGTGAGCTTTGAATTCTCACTGTGGATGGTCTGCATGTTATTACATGAAAAGGCAGTACGCAAATCATAACATTTCCAAAAAATATTTTTCCTTTCATGTGCTACGTCATTATGGCGCCTAGCTACACAAGGTAGACCATTACGTATCATTTGGGATACCATTCTTCATATAGCCCCCGGGCTCTGTCCACCACGGCACCTAGCTACACAAGTCAGAACGTTACATATCATTTGAGATATTTTAGCTCGAAAGCTCTTTTCCTCCATGGCTCCTAGCTACACAAGCCAGATCATTACATATCGTTTGAGATACCATATATCATGTAATAACCATGTGCCCCGAAGGTCAAAACATTCACATACACCAATAATTGCATAATATTCCAGGCAATGCATAAGAACCACCCACTTTAAACGTTTTCCTATAACAATCCTTTCCATGTCCTTCACCCGTCCGTAACCTCATCACCGTGGCCGCACACAACCTAGCACATTTTTATTTACTTCATTATCGGTGTCTTAGAAATCTTCTTAAAGTTTATACACGTTGCTCCGATAAGGACTTGTATTTTAATTAATATTTTATTGCTTGTAGAGTTTACCAAAAGCTTTTAGTAGAATACATGTTTACTTAGAACATAAATTCTTATCTAGGCATATTTAATATACATAAAGTATTTTGGAGTTTTGTAAGACTTTCTTATTCTTTCCTCTTTAAAGGACATAAACATATAGTCCTTACTCTAAAACTAACACTAAACAACATATCATTCCCATGCATTCACATAACACTTGAGTGTCTTAAGTAAATGCCTATCATGTTCATCAATTTAAACATGAAGACAGTCCATTCTTAAGTTGAAACAAGGAAAACGGTTTGAGGAAATCACATCCGAAGATGAGCAGTTTGCTCCTTCAGATGTTCGTCCCTTAAATTTAACCATATTTTAAAAATACTAAAATATATTAAATCATCATGAAATTGACACATTATGTACCTTTTTAAGTTTAATTCACATATAAAATTTATTTCATGTCATTTGGTTTAATAAAATATGAGTTCTAGGTCCATTTTCAAAATGTGACATTCTATTCTATAAGTTCACAGTAGCTCGTTAAAAATAATTTTGGTAAAATTATTAATACTCATGTAAAAATCATGGGAAAATTCATGGTGATAGCTAAATTCATGTAGTATTTTATCATAATTTTTATAAAATCCAAACTTGATCCGAAAGATACATTTTTGCTCATGAATGTGAAAAATGTAGCAGTTTCGTCACACATTCTTTAAAATTTTATAACTTATCAAGAAAAATTCCAAATTGACTTAAACCAGTGGCAAGTGAAAGCTAACTTGATCTACTTTCATGAAATATAAACACTTTCCAAAAATACATAGTATTTAATTAAAATACTGTTCAAAGTGTGTGATATGTGTGCATACTTTTACTTGTATTTCCTATTTCACAGCTATCATGCCACTAACATTTTAACAATTTAATACACATCATTCAAGACTCCATTTATCATGTATTTGGACATTCAAAAGTAAGATAGCCCTAAGTTTTTATGATTTCTAAATAAGCAACAATAACAACAACATCTCAAGGCAAGGTGAGGTTGAGCTGTAATGCTGCTTGAAGGGGAGGTTGAGCTCTGTGCACAAACTCTGCAAAGAGGTGGATGCACTAATTCATAAGGCTAAGATGAAGAATCTGTTGGCACTTTTGCATAAATCTTGTAACTTCAAAGGGCTCACAGAATTTGATGATTTAAATCACTGTATAATTAACACAGAAAGTTTATAAAAAACAATAGAATACACACACAATGAAATAAAATATAATTGTACTATATATGGTTATATGCACATTGCAAAATCAACAAGAATGTTCCTTCACTTTCATATTTCATATCAAGAAACATCAAAGAATCCAAACAATAATCCAATGCACTAACAGTAAATCAGTAACTATACAAAATGAAAAGAGAAGAATAAGTTTCTCTAAATAATAATCTCTTAACTACTAGGAATATATTATCTCAGAATTGGGTCTCTGCCTTGTTGAAATTGACGGCGAAACGCAGCTTTCCCATCTCCCGGTAACCCCATACCTGAACCCAGTCCCCTTGCTCGACTTCGTATATAACTTGAGCCGATTTTCATCTCAATTTTACCCAAATTACTAGTTTTAGGCTTTTGGCTAATCTATGAAACCCATAAACGCATGGTTATATTGTCCGTTGCGTAAAAGTGTTTATATGGTCATATTAATATTAGAAAAAATATGTATAAAATGAATTCATGGTGTATAATTAACAAACAAAATATAATAAAATAAAATAACAATTGTACTAAGGTTATATGCACATTGCAAAATCAACAAGAATGTTCCTTCATTTTCAAATTTCACAACAAGAAACATCAAAGAATCCAAATAATAATCCAAATGCACTAACAGTAAATCAGTAACTCTACAAAATGAAAAGAGAAGAATACATAATAATCTCTTAACTCCTAGTAATACATTATCTCAGCTTCCCCATCTCCCGGTAACCCCATACCTGAACCCAGTCCCCTTGCTCGACTCCGTTTGCTTTCACCAACTTAAACCAGCCCCCGTTTATAACCATAATGTCCAAACTTGGCCACCAATTGAGACCCAGCTTGTAAGACTTCCCCTCCGTGTCAACGCTGTCAACCTCCTCGCCAACCCTTTAGTCGCGGCAGCAAACAAGATTCTACCCTCCTCCTCGTTCAGAAATTTCTCGAACCGCTCTCTCTTGGTGACGAACAGCCTGTTTTGATCTTTTCGCACGTCAGTTTCTTTGAGCTTTTTCTCGTAAAGAAAAACCGGCGCTCCAGTGGGCCCCAAACTCAGCTCGATGCTCCGCCGCAGTTGTGCAGGAATCGGGGGCACCGGGGAATTCTTTTCTTTTTCATCGCGCTTTCTCTTTCCCGCCAATTTCTTAGTTGGGGCCCGAATTCGAAGAGGGGTTGGATCATAAACCGGAACGAGCGAATCAGAGTTTGGGAAAGATTCAACAATTTCTACTCCAAACAACTTGATTTTAGCCATGAAGAAACAGAGAGATGAGTATTATACGAAAGTGAGTTGATATTAATCCTGAAGCGAAGGGGAGTTTAGTATTTTGTTTCCATAAATTAATGGATCGAATGTGAAATTACGAAATTAATAGATAGAGAGTGTTAAAAATCAACTCCTTCGCAAATAATCTCCATATCTAATCAAACTAGCTAGGATTTTATTTCCATATGTAATTAAACTAACTAGGATTTTATTTCTTAGATGAGATAGGGTTAGAATATTAAATATAAAGTGAATTTATTTTCGAACGTAATATATCTTGTGAGAAGTGGAGATCTTAAAAGGAAATTGAAATTAATTTTGGATTACAGAAATTGATCGATATGAAGTGAATTAGTTTCGAATTTATAGGTAATATATCTTGTGAGAAGTGGAGATCTTAAAAGGAAATTGAAATTAATTTTGGGTTACAGAAATTGATCCTATATAGTATGTGATATATCATAATCTTGTTGAAAATTGACTTTCCATAAAAAAAACGTCTGTCGTAGAAATAGCCGTTAGTTAATTCAATTGCAAGTAATTCTAATTAAACTAGGATTTTTATGAAATACAACACGGCCCCTTTCCTATTTTTATTGGAGTTCTATTTTTTTTCCATAACTTTTAAAACTAGTGGATAAATTGCAGCCCATGCTAACATGTAAATAATTTTGTACCACTTTTTATTGGACTCGGTCCCTTCAAATTTTAATTCAAAGAGATATTCTCTTAACTAAGAAGGATTTTTCTACGGTCAGGAAGACTTTCGCCCTTCCTGACGTCAGTAATGTTGGTGATCGGTTTTTAATCGCGTGGATTAGTGGCTGTTTTTAATCGGTTTTGGGATCATCAAACAATTTCGTGTGATTGATTACCACCGTAAATTGTAAAATCGATAGTTCGGGTTATAAAATCGTAAATACGAGTATTGAATTCATATTTATTTCGTGTGTGTGTACGTTTAGGTGTACGAGTGTGTATTTGGAGTGTTTGTGAATTTGAACTTATTTTTATAGGTGGAGAACAACTTATTTATACTAACCACCAAGTAGGAGGTGTACATGACTCTTGGACTACCAAGCTTGCATGCTTGACATGTGTCATTTTGACCACATTTGACATTATCTAAGCTGAAACTTACTTACAAAGTCTTGTACTTGATCTTATCACGGATTCCGTGTTGTTTGTCATTATTTGTGTGGAGGCTTCACCTGCGTCTTTTTCTCTTGTTGTTCGCTCCTTGATTATATGGTTCATAAGTTGTTCGTCTGTGTGTTCAATGTTGATGTGCCCCTGGATCTTTAATTCTTGTTCGTCAATGGTCTAGTTGACTTGATAGGCTGATTGGTGACATACACTCTATGAGCTGGTAAGTGCACCACCTTTTAGTAATGTTGCTCTTCACTCAGGACTTGGCATGGTGATCATACCCGGCCCCGGGTCTTGGACCTGTTGGTCAATAAGCTGTTCGTCAAGGTAGTTGCTCGTCATTTAATACAGTCCCCGAATTAATTTATACACTCCCATTTTGATTATCCTTGCTAGTCATCTCTGGTTTGTGTATTTTGCTTCTTAATCTTCATTTAGGCCTTAACTCTTGTTCGCCAAGCAGTAATTGATCTTCGCTTATCAACAATTGCCCTCTATCCTGGCTAGATGTTGCCTCAGACGAGCAACTGTAGTCAGGATACTATCTTGGTAAAGATTACACCGAACAACTTTACTTAGACGAGCAGCTTTTGGCCACCGTTTCATCTTCCTAAGATCTAGGAGTCTTCCAATGATGACGTGGGCAACATGATTATGCGCCGTCCACGCGCGATCAAGCCCGAGGCCACACGCCCCTATAATTGCATGTAGGCCCTTTAACACTTGAATTTGCTCGAAAATGACCCTTTTTTATCATTTTGACCCCAGGAATTATAAGAAATAACAGGTTTTACCCCGTTTTCTACCTGGGTATAAAAACGAGTGGGAAATAAAAATTTTCCCACTCTCCACCCTTTGCTACAGAAACTTCCAGCGAAAAACTCCATTTCCGGCGATCTTCAAGCTTTTCCGGCGATTTTTTTCAAATTTCGAGGTATTTTGTAACGCCCCGAATCCGGAGCGTAGCCTTCCTTGGCTTTACCGCTTTAGATCGAGCCGTCACTTAGTAATATAAGAAAAACTAAGCTATTTTTTAAACAAGTACTTTAACTCAGGTTTATGAAATAACTAATTACGCGATTCAACCGATTGATAAATTTCACAGCCGAATTAAATTTCGAAGCATGCAAGCCTAAAATAGTCATTTGATGATTTAGTATGCCAAGTCTAAGTAGTAGCACAAATACGATAAGTTTTTAGTCAAAAGCATCGAGCGTGAAAAGAGTGATCGCCCGACTTAAATTACATTCATCCCGGATAAGATATAGATATTAAAACAGTTATGAGTCTTAGACAGTGGTGGGGAGGTCTGCGCTACAGTAGCTCCCAATCCTCCGCATCAGTACCTAAAAATGTTTGTAAAAATAGGGGATGAGATTTGAATTCTCAGTGTGGGTGATCCGTACGCGATTATACAAAATAGGTATATTTCAAGCATCTATTACAATATCCTTCCGAACGTAAAACATTTTGGTGCGACTATTTCATCAATGCCTATGGGCAGTCTTAATTCCAACATACCCTATGAGCAGTCTTAATTTCAACATACTCTACAAATATGTCTTAATTTCAACATATTCTATGGATATATCTTAATTTCAATATACCCTGCGACGCATAGCACCAAGAAAACCACATGTATAATTTCAACAAGAAAGCACACCAATTTACACATAACTTCCAGGCAATAGCGAGACTTCCGAACTCACAAATGAACCTCACTCAACCTAGCACGAATTATTACCCATGTTTTAGTCCATTATCTACTTATACAAATCTTCTCGCATTCTTATACGTAACACGTTGGTCCTAAAATGACTTTTGACATAATTAATACTTTAGTTTCTTTTAGTGCAAGTTTATAACTTTTAGTCTTAGTAAAACTTTTACTAAAAAAATTACACGATAACACATTTCCAAGAAATAAATCATTCGTCTTAAGATAAAAACCCCTAAACATGAAATTCGTTACCAAAATCCTATGCACATGATACTAATGTGTTCTAAGTCCTTATTCTATCATGCAAGACATGTATGAGCATTTAAACAAAGTAAACACTTCAAGTCACTAAGTTGAAAATGATGCAGTTTGTTCTCCTAGGTCTTCTACTTATAACTTTGGGTATTTCTCAAAAATACTTAGACACATTCAAAAATCATGAAATATATATAGTATCTTCAAATTGAAATGAAGAGCACACATAAAAATAGTTCTTGTGCATTTGCTGTGTTTAAAATAGGGTTTTTGGTCCGTTTTCAAAACTACTGCAGAAACTTTTCATGTGTCACAGTAGGTTTACAACAGTGCACCATTAACAAGAACATTTTGGTAAAATTAGTTATACACCTCCTAAAATCATAAAAAAATTCATAAATGTAGCTAACAACCCATAATATTTTAATATGATTTAAAAAAAAAATATTCTCTTGCAGATTAGTACCAGATTCTTTTAAACACGAAGGTAGTTGCAGATTGTCACGTTTTCTTTAAAAATTCATAGATTATTGAATAAAATTCCAAATCACATGAGACCAGTGGCAAGTGAAAGTTAATTTGATCTAATTTCCAAATATGTAAACAAAATAACAAGTTTCACGAACATCGTTTTATTCCAGAGAGCACAGACAGTGTCAACTTCTTCATCTAGTCATGCTCACACACATATATCTTTCACCTCCACACTTATCATGCCATAAATCTTTCTTTAAACATATATCTAGAAAATAACACATTATTTAACATATATTCGAACATCCAAAAGAAAATTTAAACCTAGGTATCATGCCTTTCTAAGAAAAACACTAAACATGCTCAAAAGACAAGATATTAGAGTTTTGAGTTGTTGGTTAATAAACCTTTGTAGTTCCTGTCTTGTTAAGCTAGGGGGCCTTATAGCTCTTCAAGTTCTCTTCCTTTGGAGGTTAAGAATGACTCTTTGGATGGAAAGCTTTTCCTTGGAGCCCTATGATGAAGATGTAAAATAAGTTAGAATATAGGTTTTTGGAAAGAAGATTCATGAGGAAGAATAGAGGAAATGGAAGGTTTTATACCCATAAAAGACCTTAAAAACTTCAACCCTTGGATATATATGAACTTAGGATGGAGAAAGTGGGTCTTCTTCCTCAAGAAAATGGGTAGAATATAGTTTTTCTCCCCAAGGGAGGAGTGTGGCCGAAAATTTTGAGTTTGATGGGGGAATGAGGACTTCTCTCTTGTCTTGTGTTTTTATGCAAGACAAGGGAGGGGGTGGTCTATGTTGTAAGAGATGAGAGGGTAAGAAAGTGAATTTGGTCTTACTCCATTTATTCATCCAAGAGATAGTGATAGGTGCATGAGGGGAGTGGGGAGGAAGTCTTCTCCCCCATTGGTTGATCAAAGATGATTTTTGGACTTGGGGGATGCCTTTTGGTGGCCCCCAGTGTTACGGGATGCGGTTTGGTCGAAACTGTATTTTTCGGTGTTGATTTTGTGGCTCGAAAATTAGGGTTTTCGTTTGAAAATTATACCCGATTTTTGGACGTGTATATTATTCATTTTGATTGCATTTTACTTACTTTTGAACTTTTTTCCATTTATTCGATTTGTATTTTTAAGTGCTAGGAGTGCCTCCGGTTCGGTTTGTTCACCCGTCGTTTGAAAATTTTAAAAACTAGTGCATGAAGCCTTTATTTCGAAAGATTAAAATCGTAAAGTCACATAAGCATAACAATAAACACATTTATCCTACTACTTTGGGTCGGGGTATTACATATTTAATTTATTTTGTTGTTTGTTTACTTCTTATTCTTTTTCTTTCGAAATTTGCCCCAACACCACCGTGATAATTCTTGCCGCTGTGATTCTGGAAAATCGCCGCCTTGATTCCGGGAGATCGCCGCCGTGAATTTTGAAGTTCTCTGACTGGAATTTATTAACCTTTCCCAGTATTTTCAAAATGAACCCTTATTCCTCCAAAACCCATGTCCTCTCACTCGAGCAACCACGAATCTGTGGAAAACTTGGATCCCCTCTTCCCCATTGTGGCATACACAAACTAACCCCCTTTTGAGGTTTCGTCGGCAACTCCTCCTGAAGTTGGTTCAGTAATTCGATCAGTAGAGGATACTGGTGCTCGCCCGTCTGGTGAGGGGGTTGTAGTTGTGGCGAATATGGATTCAAATGAAGAGTCCTCTTCAAGTTCAGAATCTGAAGAAGACCTGGATCCAGAGTTTGACGAACTGACCCGAGAATTCTTAGAGGGGACAGACTTTCCAAATCCCAAAATGCTTGAGAACGAGATCCCTTCCGGAGTTGCTCGCCCATTTGAATGACGAGCATATGTTGATGAGTTCGCGAACAGATTTTCTCCCTTTAAACGACAAGTGATGGATTTGGTGAGGACTGAATACCAGGCGAGCAGGATTAGAAGTGTTGTTCACAAGGACGATCTCGCCTTAATTCGAGAGACGTACCAGATCCCGTTCGATATTCATATATGGGCTCCAAAAAAGAAAGAGAGAGCTGATCGCCCTCCACCGGAATGCACGACGATCAACATTGATACCTTGATTGCCGGATTGAGGTTGCCACTGCCCCCAGTTGTTGGTCGTTTTCTTGAGGCGACCAACCTTGCCATTACCCAGATTACTCCTATCGGGTGGATGAACCTGCTCGGCGTCATGGGCTTGTTCGCCTTAGAAGGATTCATTGACCGTATCACTGCTGATGAGGTCAACTATCTCATTACGATCACTAAATGTCCTGTGGGCGAAGAATGATATTATTACTTGAAGGCCCGGACTGGACTAGAAATTGTCGAGGGAGTGCCGAACAAGATTAGAAACTGGAAGGAGCACTTCTTCATCATAGGAGGGGACTGGCGAGCATCTTCTAGCCCATACGGTGGTGTTGGGCGCATAAATTCCCCTGTCTCATATAGAAAAATTAAACGTAAGCTTGCTTCTATTCGTCTTTGAATTAGATTGTTCTAATTTAACTCTTCTTGTTTGCTCACAGGTCCCCGGTTGCTCAAGTGGAATACTGAGGAGGAAGAAATCAGCTCAGAGTTCCTCTTCACTTCTTGTTTGGTCGCCCTCCGGAACAAGGCAGATAGGACCATTCAACACGTGAACGAGGAAATGTGCAAAAAAGCTGCTCGCATCTTCACGTATCCACATCATCTTGAAGCCCAAGCCGGGGTGCCCCCAGGAACACAAAAATTCTAACTCTTCAAAGCAAATCTGTTCGTCAATAATTTCTATTTCAATACTTGCTCATTTAATATACTTTTTTTTATAGCCGAGCAAGTCATTGTAGCAGTCCCTCCCTGCTTTGGTCTTCTAGAGCAGAGAGTCCACAAAATGCCGCCCCCAAGGGAAGGAAGGTTAAAGGAGACCCGCCCTCCAAAGTCCTGGCGATGACGAACAAACCTTCAGAGGCCTCTGTTGTTCGGCAAGATGCCCCTCCTCCAAGTGCCACACCACCATCTCCCCCAGCATCATCCCCCCATGGGGCCAAACGATTAAAAAGGGGAGATGGGACCCATGTAGCCTAGGCTGCCCCTACTGGTGATAAGGGGAAGGAGAAAGTGGGAAAGGGTTCTACCCGTGCCCAGAATGTTGAAGTTGCTCTCCATACTTCAACCGAGCCAGCGAAGCGGGTGAGCAAGGCTGGTAAGGATAGACAGACTCCCCTGAGAGGGCCGGAGGATATTACCTATCTTGGCTGGGATGCCAAGAAATTTACTGAGTAAGTTTGTGCCATAACTTGGTATTTAGGCCCTTGCAAATTCATGTTTTTAGAAAATTTCTAAGTGTCAATTCGTATCTTTATTCGCAGATACCGGGCGGACAGTCATCCTGGGCGAGCAAGTCCTGTCCATCAATATGCTTGTTTTAAGACTCCCGTCAACATAAGGGAGATTCCAGGCGAGCATGTCTGCCGGGCTACAGAGTTGATCATCCGGTCATGGACAAGGCCTCTGGACAAATCGATTTCTGCACAAGGAGTGGCAGATAACTTTCACTTCTCAATGATGCAGGCCGCTAACTCCCTCGTAACCACCCAAAAAGGGATGGCCCAGCTGGCCGAGCTAGAGGAGGCTGCTCATCGTTACTCAGCATCTGCTCGGCAACTGACTGAAGAGAAGGATAGCCTAATTGGTTAGTAAAAGGCCAGAATTGCTCGCCTGAATAACCAGCTAAAGCTTGCCGATGATATTGAGAAAAAACGTATTGAAGATTATCAAGCATTATCGGTCGAGCTCAAGAATAAGGATGCTGAGCTCGAGGAGAGGAAGAAAGTGGAAGCGGTTGCCGAACAAAAACTGGTCGAGGCCGAGGCAGAAGTTGCTCGCCTCAAAGAAATGATGGGGGAATGTACACTCTGGAACAGTTCGAGGTAGAGTTACAGGTCCGAACTGGTCCTTCTTCAAATCTGGGATACATCTGTGCTTACGCTGATTACAATCGTGCAGTCAGTTTGTACGATAGACCCAATATTGTTGAGGATATCGGAAAGGATCTGGTCGAATTTGTCGAGCACTATCCTCCCCCAATGGCATTGAACTCCAACTTGGAGATATGGAAGACTATGGGATCAAGATTGATAAACTTGATCCCAGTGTTATCCTCACCCGTCCCCCAGTTCTAGTTGAGGAAGGCGAGCAGGCTGCTGAGGACGAGCGAAATGCAGCCGAGCATGAAGAAAAAGCAACCGAGGACATGATCAGTGAAATGATTGTCGATCCCTCAGTTGATCATCCTCAAAACCTCCCCCCTGGCGAGCAAAGACAAGAGTAGGACTGAGAAGTTCTTGATGTATTCCTCTTGTAATAGTTGCTTGTCTTTTTGTTGGTCCTTGTAATTTTTGGAGGCTTAATGCCTTAATGATTAATGAAAATGCCTTTTGTTCGCTCATCTTCTTTATATATGTTAATTGCCTTTACATTTTTGTCTAATGCCTTTGCAATTATAACACATAGTATTGGGCTTTGTTCGATTTGAACTTTGCCTTAAATAGAATATGGGTTTAGCCTTAAGTTCTGCTCATCTTAAAAGACGAACAACCTTTAAATGGCCTTGATCCTTGACATTGGACTTATACCTCGAGCTTAGACTTATCTTTAAACGAACAACTATATATTTACATCATGAAGATTTACAAGTGTTTTGAAATTGTTCATCATTGACATATACAATCTGACGAACAACTTTGACTACTTACAAAATAGTTGCTCGCTTATAATATATTTACCGAGCAACTTTACATGGAACATAAAATAAGCGGCACCAAACTATACAATGTGTCGAACAACCTTTCATCCTATACTTAACACAATTTCCAAAAAATTAGGCAAATTTCTTGGTTCACTTGCCCTCATAGACTCTTGCTCGCCCATTAATTGAACCTGCTGGCCCTATTGATAGTATTTCTGAAGATGTACGACATTCCAGGAGTATTGGGCCGGGTTGCCTTCCATGTCTTCAATATCATATACACCATTAAGGAATTTGTCCGTTATACGATACGGCCCCTCCCAAGTTGGTCCCAATACACCTGGAGGTTGGGCGAGCAACTTCCTCAGAACCAAATCTCCAACTCTGAATTCCCTGATTTTGACATGGGAATTATAATAATACTCTGCCCGTTGCTTATATGTAGCATTTCTTAGCTCGACATGTAATCTTTTTTCTTCGAGCAAGTCTATTTCAGCTGCCAGAGCAGAGTTGTTCGCTTGTTCATCAAAGTTGGTCGTCCTGATTGTATTGGCCTTTAACTCAATCGGGATAACAACTTATGTTCCAAAAGCCATTGCAAAGGGTGTTTCTTCGGTGCTGGACCTGGGAGAAACCCTGTATGCCCATAAGACTTTCGGGAGTTCTTCAGACCAATTTCTTTTGCTCTCCGTCAATCGTATTTTTAAAGTATGTTTGATAATCTTGTTGACGGCTTCAACTTATCCATTGGACTGGGGATGATAAGGAGTAGAATAATATTTTCTAATCCCCCACTTTGTACAGAAGTCTCTCAATTCCTTCCCATCAAACTGTGGACCATTGTCTGTCACAATTTTTTGTGGAACCCCAAAACGGCAGACAATGTTAAATTAGGCTGATTGGACCATTGTCTGTGTGTTCAATGTTGATGTGCCCCTGGATCTTTAATTCTTGTTCGTCAATGGTCTAGTTGATTTGATAGGCTGATTGGTGACATACACCCTATGAGATGGTAAATGCACCACCTTTTAGTAATGTTGCTCGTCACTCAGGACTTGGCATGGTGATCATACCCGGCCCCGGGTCTTGGACCTGTTCGCCAATAAGCTGTTCGTCAAGGTAGTTGCTCATCATTTAATACACTTCCGAATTAATTTATACACTCCCATTTTGATTATCCTTGCTAGTCATCTCTGGTTTGTGTATTTTGCTTCATAATCTTCATTTAGGCCTTAACTTTTGTTCGCCAAGCAGTAATTGATGTTCGTCTATCAACAATTGCCCCCTATCCTGGCTAGATGTTGCCTAAGACGAGCAACTTTGTGGTGAACAACTGTAGTCAGGATACTACCTTGGTAAGGATTAGGCCGAATAACTTTCCTTAGACGAGCAGCTTATGGCCACCGTTTCATCTTCCCAATATCTGGGAGTCGTCCAATGATGACGTGGGCGGCATGATTATGCGCCGCCCACGCGCGAACAAGCCCAAGGCCACGTGCCCCTATAATTGCATGTAGGCCCTTTAACACTTGAATTTGCTCGAAAATGACCCCATTTTTTTTATCATTTTGACCCCAGGAATTATAAGAAATAACAGGTTTTACCCCGTTTTCTACCTGGGTATAAAACCGAGTGGGAAATGAAATTTTTCCCACTCTCCACCCTTTGCTACAGAAACTTCCGGCGAAAAACTCCATTTTCGGCAATCTTCAAGCTTTTTCGGTGATTTCTTTCAAATTTCGAGGTATTTAATTCATTTTTTTATTTGTTTACTTCTTATTCTTTTTCTTTTAAAATTTGCCCCAACACCACCGTGACAATTTTTGCCGCCATGATTCTGGAAAATTGCTGCCTTGATTCCGGGAGATCGCCGCCGTGAATTTTGAAGTTCTCTGACTGGAATTTATTAACCTTTCCCTGTATTTTCAAAATTAACCCTTATTCCTCCAAAACCCATGTCCTCTCACTCGAGCAACTATGAATCTGTGGAAAACTTGGATTCCCTCTTCCCCATCGTGGCATATACAAACCAACCCCCTTTTGAGGTTTCGTCGGCAACTCCTCCTGAAGTTGGTTCAGTAATTCGATCAGTAGAGGATACAGGGGGTTGTGGTTGTGGCGAACAGTGATTCAAACGTAGAGTTCTCTTCAAGTTCAGAATCTGAAAAAGCGGCAACTGGGTCGTGTTGTTTTGAACTTCTTTTTATATTTATCATTTGAATAATAGTGTGTTTTGGCTTCAATAATTGAAAATTGATTAGAATTAATGTTTGATTTCAACTTACTTTTATTGTGTAAAATTCCAGACATCTAAGGGTGCAGGGTCACTAAAGGTAGATCAAAAGAAAGCGAGAGAGTGTCTCCTCCAACTTCAATCCAACGAAAGAAGAGTCTCAATGATGGAAGCTTCAACGAGTTCCCTAGCAGATGAGCCCTCAGTATTGGACGATGTAATGGGGTACGGAGAAAACCATATGGAGTTGAACGAGCAACTCCCTACTACAGACGAACAGCATGTGCCCAAAGAAGGGGTGCCTATTCTTGACGAGCAACAAATGAATATTGACGAGCAACTTGTTGTCAATAACTTGGAGGGCCAGAACCCGACAAACAACAATGGGCCTGGACAAGCAGATGATACCAAACCCCGCCTTGGAGTAGATCCAATGGACATCGAAAATGAATTTGACCTTGAGGGACCAATAATAGATCCTCGTTGGAAAGGACAAAAATGACGAGCAACTCCAGTCGAAGAACTGGAAGCCCTTAAAGTTAATCCTGAAAATGAGGATCTAGAACTCTATATCGGGTCTGAGCTCTCAGAGCCTTACATAACCCATATGGCAGAATTCCTCAAGGTCAATCTAGATGTTTTTGCATGGTCTCACACAGATACTGTGGAAATTGACCCAGAACATATTTGCCACCGGCTCAATATTAACCCAGCAAAGAAACCGGTCCACCAGGAAAGAAAAAAATACGGACCGGATAAATACCAAGCCCTTAACGAAGAAGTAAAAAAGTTGCTCGACAATGATCTAATCCGGAAAGCTCTTTGCCCACAATAGGTAGCAAGCCCAGTTCTTGTGCAGAAGCCAAATGGAACTTGGAGGCTATGCATAGACTTTACAGATCTGAATGCAGCCTGCCCGAAGGACAATTTTCCCCTTCCACACATCGATCAATTGGTAGACAGCACCGCGGGACACAAAATGCTAACATTCATGGATGAATTTGCTGGCTACCATCAAATTCCGATGCATCCCGATGATCAAGAGAACTCGATATTCTTTACAAACAAAAACCTGTTGTGCTAGAAAAGAATGTCGTTTGGACTAATCAACGAGGGAGCAACGTATCAAAGACTGGTGAACAAGATGTTCGATGAACATATCAAAGAAACAATAGAGGTGTACGTGGATGACATAGTGATCAAGTGTGCTAGAAATGAAGACCATCTCCAGCACCTCAACTAGGTGTTTGACATTCTCCGACTATATAACATCAAACTGAATCCAAAGAAAAACAGCTTTGGAGTCCATTCGGGAAAATTCCAGGGACATCTTGTTAGTCGTCGGGGGATTGAAACCAACCCCGCAAAAGTAAAAGCCATCGTGGATATGCAGTCTCCTCGGTCAGTGAAGGAAGTACAAAGACTAACAGGCTGTCTAGCAGCCCTCAATCGGTTCATATCCAGATCGGGGGATAAATGCCGTCCATTCTTCGAGGCCATCAAGAAAGACAAGTTTTCTTGGACGAGCAGTTGTCAGAGAGCATTTGAAAAAATGAAAGATTACCTGGGAGATGTTAAAATTCTATCAAAGTCTGTCCCACGTGAAAAGCCAGCTCTGTACTAGTGCGAGCAGACGGGAAGTTTCATCAACCCATTTACTATGTCAGCCAAGCTTTGCATGAAGCAGAGATCAAATATTCTCCAACTGAAAAACGGGCGTATGCACTTGTCATGAGTGTAAGAAAGTTAAGACCGTAATTTTTCGACCACCAAGTCGAAATACTAACAACTTTCTTACTCAAACAAATTTTACATCGCCCAGACACTACTGGTCGCCTATTAAAATGGTCACTGGAGATCGGCTAGTTCGGGGTAACATAGGCTCCTCGAACAGCGATCAAGGGACAAGCATTAACCAACTTCATAGTCGAACTAACTTTTCCCTAAGATCCGACGAGAGGACTTGATCACCCCTGGCATCTCTATGTTGACGGGTAATCTACAAATACAGCCTCAGGGGCAGGTGTTGTTCTTATATGCCCCTACATGCAAGTTTTCACCTCGGCCATTAGATTTAAAAAGGTGAAAGAAGAGTTTAAAATCTAGTAAAATAGACATAAGTTATGATGTATATACAAAGTCGTGCGTATTCAATGATATCATAATTGAAGGAAGGGGAAATGCATATTTTAGGACTTACTTTTACCATGTCTAATAACATGCACTTCTATTCATGTTTTTGGACCCTTCAAGAAAATAACAATATTTCAAATGAGTAGAATCTATTTTTCCTAACTTAAACTAACAAAGTTTGATGCATATTGAAACTTGACTCGTCAAAGCCGATCCAGGTGTTTTTGATCAATAATTAATGATTAAAAAAAAAAAAATTGATCAGAAACAAAAAGGAGGTTTAGCAAACATAAGAATTGTTTTCTGGGTAAATGGCAAGACAAGGATCTTCATGAAACATTTTTCAAAGGGAGGGAGAAATGCAGAGGAAATACTTCAAATGAGATGCCTCATGAAAAATCCTCTTAATTTGCCTTCTAAACTTATATCAATGTTGGTTGAGTAAAAAGACAAAACAAATGAAGAATTTTTTGAGTAGTTATCGATCATGATTGCTGATATACTGGCAGGGTGTTTTACAAATTTAGTGCATGATCAAGTGTCGCCTCAATGCCAAGAAAGAGTGAAAAGTGTGACATTATTGCATTTCTCAAGCAGCATACATTGAAGAATAGAAAACAACAACAACCAGGAATCCTGTCCTCATTCTAAAATGGAAACTGATGTCTGCATAACAATAAAAATTGGTAACTTGTTTGAATGCAAAAACGAGCACCATTACTAGAAGAAAAATAAAATGAAAGAAACACTGGCTTTCTTTAATTCTTTGTTCAAAAAATACAAGTTAGATAGCCAGGAAAAAATATGAACCATTCAAAAATAACATTCCAAAAGATTCAGCATCAATTACCAGAGAAGTTTTAACTGCAGACGTAGAGATGACCTGGAATTATAACAAGAGATATTGGTTTCCCAACAAATTTCTTGAGCTATAGGACAATGATCTCCATGAAACCTCTCTCAATGGAAAAAGCTCAAAGGACACACTACAACAACTGTTCAACAAAGCCCAAAAAGAAAAAGATATGCTGATGGAGAACCCGATCACTTAAAGTTATTGCTGCTAACTCAATGTATAAAATATGCCAAATGCTTCTGATAACCTATGATGAGAGATTGTTTGAACAACTGTGCAACATGATACCAAATATACTAGCACCTTGCCTTACGAATTTAATGTGAAGTGTCACCGCAAAGCCATAAAGGAGAAGGAAAAGAACATTCGTCAAGCAGCTCTCCTTTTGGGTGAAACTGAAGAAATTCTTTATCAGCACAGAAATACAAGATCAGATCCTGGAGAATCAGATTATGTTATTGAAAAATTGTGTAATTTATTAGTCAAAAGGAAAATTTAGACTTAAATAAATCAATTTTCACAAGTTCACACAAGAAAATCTTCATGAAGCTAGCTAAATCAATATAGACTGTTTGTTTTCATTTCATTATACATCAATGTACCTTGAAATACAGTATTTTATTTTAACATATGTGATGATATCCAGTGTGGCATTTGCATTCATTTATCACCATATTGAAGTATTCAACATCTTACATTGTATCAAATACATGATATATAGCACAAGTGGATTAAGAAACTTTATCAATCCATTCCTGAAATTTCATCTCTATTTCTTCTGCTCCAGTTCCTCATTAGTATCAGTATATTCCCAACATTAAAATACATTATAGTTTCTCTATTATTCACCTCTTGATCATTGGAGAAACGGGAGTTTAAAATATAGTAAAATAGATATATGATATGATATATGTATATACAAAGTCGTGTGTATTCAATGATATCATAATTGAAGGAAGGAGAAATGCAAATTTTAGGACTTACTTTTACAATGTCTAATAACACGCACTTCTATTCATGTTTTTGGACCCTTCAAGAAATAACCTTATTTCAAATGAGTAGAATCTGTTTTGCCTAACTTAATCTAAGAAAGTTCGATGCATATTGAATCTTGACTCGTCAAATCCGATCCAGGTGTTCTTGATCAATAATCAATGATTAAAAAAAATAAAAAATTGATCAGAAACAAAGAGGAGATTTAATTGTAAAGGAGGTTTAGCAAACATAAGAATTGTTTTCTGGGTAAATGGCAAGACATGGATCTTCATGAAACATCTCTCAAAGGGAGGGAGAAATGTAGAGGAAATACTTCAAGAGAGATGCCTCATGAGAAATCCTCTTAATTGGCCTCCTAAACTTATATCAATTTTGGCCAACTATAAAGACAAAACAGATGAAGAATTGTTTGAGCAGTTATCAATCATGATTGCTGATATACTGGCAGCGTGTCTTACAAATTTAGCGCATGATCATATGTCACCGCAATGACATTGAAGAAAGATGGAAAAGTGTGTTATTATTGCACATCTCAAGCAGCAGACATTGAAGAATGGAAAACAACAACAATCAAGCCTTCTGTCCTCATCCTAAAATGGAAACTGATGTCTGCATAACTATAAAAGTTGATTACTTGTTTGACTTTTGAATTCATAAATGTGCACCAGAATTGAAGAGCCCACAAAATGGGGTCTTATATACTAATAAACAACATCAATGATGACAAATAGATTGATAAAATAATATTTAATCATGACAATTTACAAATTTTATGAAAACAACTAAGATATGTTACAAGTTGTTGTCAATGCAACTTAATTTTCTGAACTAAGATAATTATTTTTTAATCATTTGAATTACTTTTTAGCTTTCTCCTCTTCCAGGCAAAAACCTACCACCATTACTAGAAGAAAAAGAAGATGAAAGAAACACTGGCTTTTTTTTAATTCCTTGTTCAAAGAATACAAGTTAGATAGCCAGGAAGAAATAGGAACCACTTAAAAATAACATTCCAAAAGATTCAGCATCAATTACCAGAGAAGTGTTAACTGCAGACATAGAGATGACTTGGAATTATAACAAGAGATATTGGTTTCCCAGCAAATTCCTTGATCTATAGGACAATGATCTCCATGAAACCTCTCTCAACGGAAGAAGCTCCAAGGACACACTACAACAACTGTCCAATAAAGCTCAGAAAGAAAAAGATATGCTGATGGAGAACCCGGTCACTTAAAGTTATTGCTGCTAACTCAATGAATAGAATATGCTAAAGGCTTCTGATAGCCTATGATGAGAGATTAGTTGAACAACTGTGAAAACATGATACCAAATATACTAGCACATTGCCTTACCAATTTAATGTGAAGTGTCACCGCAAAGCCATATAGGAGAAGGAAAAGAACATTCGTTAAGTAGCTCTCCTTTTGGGTGAAACTGAAGAAATTTTTCATCAGCACAGTAATACTACAAGATTAGATCCTGGAGAATCAGATTATTTTATGGAAAAATTGTGTAATTTATTAGTCAAGAGGAAAATTTAGACTTAAAAATTTTTGTTTTCACAAGTTCACACAAGCAATTCTTCATGAAGCTAGCTAAATCAATGTAGACTGTATGTTTTCATTTCATTGTACATCAATGTATCTTGAAATACAATTTTTTATTTTAACATATGTGATGATATCCAGTGTGGCATTTGCATTCATTTATCACCATATTCAAGTATTCAACATCTTACATTGCCCCAAACACAAGATATATGACACAAGTTTATTAAGAAACTTTACAATCCAGTCCTCAAATTTCAAGTATTCATCATCTTACATTGCATCAAACATAAGATATATAGCACAAGTTGATTAAGAAACTTTACAATCCATTCCTAAAATTTCATCTCTATTTCGTCTGCTCCAGTTCCTCATTAGTATCAATATGTTCCCAACATTAAAATACATTATAGTTTCTCCATTATTCAACTCTTGATCATCGGAGAAAGGAGATTTTAAAATCTATTAAAATAGACATATGATATGATATATGTATATGCAAAGTCGTGTGTATTCAATGATATCATAATTGAAGGAAGGGGAAATGCATATTTCAGGACTTACTTTTACCATGTCTAATAACATGCACTTATATTCATATTTTTGGACCCTTCAAGAAAATAACATTATTTCAAATGAGTAGAACATGTTTTCCCTAACTTAATCTAAGCTTACCTCAAATCTAAGAAAGTTCGATGCATATTGAAACTTGACTCGTCAAATCTGATCCAGGTGTTCTTGATCAATAATCAATGATTCCAGAAAAAAAAATTGATCATAAACAAACAGGAGATTTTATTGCTTAGAAAAGCAAAAGGTATGAGAGATCGCTTTTCTGATATATAGCCCTTCTCCAAATCTCGAACAAGTAAGATAAGAAGTTAAAACATGCCCTGGAACAACACAGAAGTGGAACAAAATGCCATGGTGGATGCTAAGATTCGGATTGCAAGATACTATTGTACCAGACAATCTCCAACTAACAAAATGGATTCTACTGACTCGGAGTGATAGATGGTTTAATCCATGAACTTTCGATCCTCAGATGAAGGCCAAAAGAATATCAAGAGCATGGTTACAGAAGATCATTATCTTTACAAATTCGACATCTCAGGAGCAGGAAACTCCTTCATCAAAGTCTATTTTGCTTCAGTATCTGGCTAGCAAGCTACTCCTTCTTTTCTCTATCTGTATAACAAGTCCGACCCATTTATGCTTTAACTATGTCCTAAGGTTCAAGATATCGCAATTAATCTGTCATCTATGGTGCAACACATGCTATTTGTTTGAAGTTAATAAAATTATTGCACATGGGAATCTTTTGCATGTAAATTATGAGGTAAAGACAATTGATTCAAATGTAACATTAAAGTTTAAATGATTGAAATCACTGTATAACTAACACACAAAAAAAAAAAAAAAAACCAACAGAATACACACACAATGGAATAAAATAACAATTGTACTATTGTTATATATATGCACATTGCAAAATCAACAAGAATGTTCCTTCACTTTCATATTACATATCAAGAAACAACAAAGAATCTAAATAATAATCCAATGCACTAATAGTAATTGGGTCTCTGCCTTGTTGAAATGGATGGTGAGACGCAGCTTTCCCATCTCCCGGTAACCCCATATCTGAACCCAGTCCCCTTGCTCGACTCCGTTTGCTTTCACCAAATTAAACCAACCCCCGTTGATAACCATCATGTCCAAACTTAGTCACCAATTGAGACCCAACTTGTACAACTTCCCTTCTATATCGACGCTATTAATCTCCTCCAACCCTTTAGTCGCGGCACCATACATGATTCTACCCTCCTCTTCGTTCAAATTTTTTTCGAACCGTGCTCTCCTGGTGACAAACAACCTGTTTTGATTTCGTCGCACGTCAGTTTCTTTGAGCTTTTTCTTGTAAAGAAAAACCGGCGCTACAGTGGGCCCTGAACTCAGCTCGATGTTCCACTGCAGCTGTGCAGGAATCGGGGGTACCGGGGAATGATCCTTTGCTACTGTGCCTCTTCTTTTCTTCTTCTTATTTTCATTGCCATCACACTTTCTCTTTCCCGCCAATTTCTTAGTTGAGGGCCAAATTCGAAGAGGGGTTGGATCAATAAACCGGAACGAGTGAATCAGAGTTTGAGGAGGAATCATAGTTTGGGAAAGATTCAACAATTTATACTCCAAACAACTTGATTTTAGCCATGAAGAAACAGAGAGTATCTCCAGCACCTCACCCAGGTGTTTGACATTCTCCGACAATATAAAACTGAATCAAAATAAAAGTAGCTTTGGAGTCCATTCGGAAAAATTCCTGGGACATCTTGTTAATCGCCAGGGGATTGAAGCCAACCCCGAAAAAGTAAAAGCCATCGTGGATATGCAGCCTCCTCGGTCAGTGAAGGAAGTACAAAGACTAACATGCTGCCTAGCATCCCTCAATCGGTTCATATCCAGATCGGGCGATAAATGCCGTCCATTCTTCGAGGCCGTCAAGAAAGATAAGTTTTCTTGAACGAGCAGTTGTCAGAGAGCATTTGAAAAATTGATAGATTACCTAGGAGATGTTAAAATTCTATCCAAGCCTGTCCCAGGTGAAAAACTCTATCTATACTTGGCAGCATCCAAAGTGGCAATCAGCTCTGTACTAGTGCGAGCAGAATGGAAGTTTCATCAACCCATTTACTATATCAGTCAAGCTTTGCATGAAGCAGAGATCAAATATTCTCCAACTGAAAAACTGGCGTATGCACTTGTCATGAGTGTAAGAAAGTTAAGACCATACTTTTTCGACTACCAAGTCGAAATACTAACAACTTTCCCACTCAAACAAATTTTACATCGCCCAGGCACTGTTGGTCGCCTATTAAAATGGTCACTGAAGATCGGCCAGTTCGGGGTAACATATGCTCCTCGAACAGCGGTCAAGGGACAAGCATTAGCCGACTTCAAAGTCGAACTAACTTTTCCCCAAGATCCGACGAGATGACTTGATCACCCCTGGCATCTCTATGTTGACGGGTCATCTACAAATATAGCCTCGGGGGCAGTTGTTGTTCTTATAAGCCTCGGCATGTAAGTTTTCACCTCGGCCATTAGATTTAAATTCATGGCTGAAGCCGAGTATGAAGCTCTCATTGCTGGTCTCCATCTATCACTTACTGTGGATGCCAGACGACTACAAGTATTTGGCGACTCACAACTGATTGTGAACCAAGTCCGAGGTGAATATGAAGCCAAGGATGACCACATGATTGAATATCAAATAATAGTTACTCACCTAATGTCCTTATTAGACCAAGTTTTTATTAAACAAGTGCCAAGGGCGAGCAACACTCAAGCGGATGCACTGGCTCGACTAGCAACAAGTGAAGGCCCTGCGGAGCTGTCAAACATTGTTATAACAAAAATGAATAACCCATCAACGACCAACTACAATGTCAACCATCTTGGCGAGCAGACATAAGATGAAGATTGGGGAACAGAAATAGTCAAATACTTGAAAAGCGGGGAAAAACCAAACAACTCTTTTGAAGCAGCCAAACTAGTCAAGCGAGCCGCCAAATATACCCTGGTTGGCGAGCAGCTTTACAAAAGAGGAATATCACTCCCACCTCTCAAGTGTTTGCCTAGGGGACAAGGACGAGCCATACTTGAAGAGATACACGCCGGAGTATGTGGAAATCAAACTGGGGGGCAAGCTTTGACATACAAAACCATCCAACAAGGCTATTACTGGCCAACTTTACGCCAGGATGCAATCAGGATGGCAAAAACCTGTCATCGATGCCAGATATTTGCCCAAACATTCACACTCCAGCTCAAGAGCTCGTTTCGGTTTATAGTCCTTGGTCGTTCGCAAGATGGGGGATTGACATAATTGGACCTTTTCCAGCTGGGAAAGGAAATGTTCGATTCGCCTTTGTGGCAGTCGACTATTACAAAAAGTGGACAGAAGCAATGGTTAAAATTACACAACAAAAGATGATCAACTTCATCTGGAAGAACATTATCTGTCGATTCGAAGTTCCACAAATAATTGTGACAGATAAAATAGATTTATATATTAGATGACTAATTTTGTGCTGCCCAAATAAGGTCGGTTTTGGTCTACCGCATAAGTAATTAACGTGAGAATTCGATGCAAGTGAACGCCACTAAGGGAACGATCCTGATTTTAAAATACCTTGGTTTCTTTTCTTTTTTTCTCTTAGAGTGAACTTCTCCGCTCTATAACAGTAAATGAGTCAAAGTATTAACTAGTAGCGGTTCAAGAAAAATACGTGTCCATGTTAATAAAATCTATACATATATAATAATAAAATTTTCTACTAAAAATAGAAACTTCATTTTTCATAACCAAAATTTCTTACTAATTATGTTATAAAAAGTTAAACTGCAACTCTTTTATTGTTTAATTTAATTAAGATTAATATTATTTATTTGCGGACATTTCAAGAGTCATGTCTTAAACACCGAAGAGGTTTATTGGAAATTTAATTTAGTGACTTTTTATTTTCAGAATACGTTAAATATATAAACTTAACTTCTACTTTCATTCACAGTTGGTGATGTGATGCGTTTTTTCCAGGCCATTCTATTCTTTGTTCCAGTCCTTACACTTGTGTTCAAACAATTATTTGAGGTACATTACTAATTAGTTAATAAGATATGTTTTAGAAAATCACAATTTATTTTGCCAATACATAGATATGTATGTGTATTTGGAGTTATTATGTTTTGAAGGAAGCTCAAGAATCATGTAAGGCTTCCTACATAAGTTTGTAGTATGGAATGTAATTAACTTTTCCTCTACGTCCAATGTTTATTGGGGTTTTTTTTTTTTTTTTTTTGAGATAGAAGAAATTTTCAATAATACAAAAAAGATAGAAGGAAAATATTCTTGATTTTTTACTTCAATTGGAGATGCCGCAACAACATTTTTAGGTGTATTTTCTCTTTATAATATTTTGGCTTTGAATCAACATATGGTTAAATTGGGATTTACACATAGTGCCGCACATTTTTTAAGAATATGTTTGAACAACATTTGGATATTAAAGGAAGAAGCACTTGGATAATGATCATAACAAGGACAACATATCGTCAAGGCGATAGTTATATTATTAAAATATTATTATTAAAATATTATTCGGGTTGTTTTTTGTTGTTAATATTTAATGGCGAATTAAGTTATAGTTTATTATTAATTTGAGTAAGTCTCTTGTGCATCTGGTGTGGGTCGATTATTATATTGAAAAATGTGGTGATTAAGTTTTCAGTATTATCGTTTTTCAGTGTAATCAACCCACACTTTTCAGTATATATAATCAGCCCATACATTTTCGTGTATAGTCTCAATTGTTGAGTATGTAGCATGGGAAATGTTCTCAAGCATTTATTTAACAATATTTATTAGTGAATTACTGATGTTGACAACACTGAAAAAAGATGGAAACAGTTTATCCATGCCGAAATAGTATTTGATCTCTGTCTACATATTTGTTTACTTCAAATCAATATAGATTAAGTTGGTCTAAACCCAAAAACACGGTAACAAACAGATGCCCCCAAACCCAACATGGTCTTATTCATCATGGGGACGTCTGATGACGATTGAAAGAAGAAATTGGATTGAAGGCCACAAGTCTGTTAACAGATGCTTTTTTGGGGTTTTCGTCGGAAATAGCGTCTAAGATGGGGATCCGCTGGGTGCCGTTCTGGACCTCCGGCGCGGCGGCGGTTTCTCTCCATATGTACACCATGTAATTCGTAGCAGATTATGCCCGATTGGTGAGTGAATTCTGATAAGTCTGCACTCTGTTTTGCCCCAAATTAATTAAAAAAAATTCAGCTTCATCAAATTAGGGATTAATTAAATCAAAGCTCAATGTTGGTGATGGTGGGTCTGGAAGGCGGCCCTGGCGGAGGCCGATCTTTAGGGCCGCGGCAGGTCTGAGGGCGGCTCTGGTGGGTAACATTTCTGGAGGTTGGATAATGACTTGAAAGCGAATGTACTAGCTTTCTACAAGTAGCTTCCCCGCAAGAGTACGGGTTCATTGTAGTATTGGCAAGTATAGGGACCAAGTAGTATCGAACCCAAGGGATGAAGTGTATGAAAATAGATCCCTGAAGATCTACGCGTCGTAGTTAATATGAGTGAAATGTTTTTGGATTTTTTTGAAAGATTAATTAAAACTAAAATAAACTAATTAAACTAAAATACTAAAGAAGACGATTTAACTAAGGTTTGTGTTCAAGTAAGAGATGGTGATGCTCAGGATAGGAATCCCTACGTATACTAACGGAGCAGGTACATAATCAAAATAACCGTGACACACAAGAAATAACATAAGTAAAAGAATGCAAGATGAAAGCTCAAGATTCTAAACCCTAATACTTTACCCTAACACTCGACTTCACTAATCCACTAACAAGTTAATGAATTGTGCTTAATTAATGAGACCCTAATTTAACTAAGGTGATGCGGTCGTCCTCCTTCGCTAAACTGGTAGATGAATTAACCCTTTCTAAACCCTCTAGTTAAGTCTACTCGTTGTTAAAGAGTGATACAGTCGTCCTCTCTCTAACACTTTTCGAACGAAATTCAAAAGTTAAGTTAAGATTAATTTTAAGAATTCATTAATCAAGAGAATTAAAACCTAACGTCACAAGTTACCTTAATTACGTACCCACAACCTACTTCTACGAGTTCATCCTACCCCAAGCATGCAAGGGTTTTAGCTAGACATAGGTTTTACGTAAACAAGAACAATTGAATAAGTAACGAACATGAACATGATAATTATAACGATGAAAAGATCAATCATAAACTAGGGTTTCAAGAAATAACGGAATAACTTAAAGTAAATCAATAAAACGAGTCTAAACGTGTTCAAGAACAAAGATATAAAGAAACAAAACTAAAAAGTAAAATTGTAATATGAATTCGTAACGAAAACCTCAAAAACGTAAACGTAAAGCTTCCTTCTCTCCTTCCTCTCCAAAAACGAACTCTAAAAGTCAAAATCTATTAAGTGATATCTGGTCTCTCTCAAAACCGAGCTTGAGACGAGTATATATAAGCAACGGGCCGAATCGTGAACTCATGGGCTGAAAAACGACTTTTAAAACGTAAAACATGAAGGCGCTCGAACATACCCGCTCGAGCGGAGGTGCTCGAGCGTGGAGCTCGAATGGTGTAAGTGCTCGAGCGGTGGCGCTCGAGCTGGTCGAGCGCTCGGATTCCTCTGCAAGTTTTGGGGCGCTCGAGCAAAACGCTCGAGCGGTGGAGCTCGAGCTGCTCGAGTACTCGAATTTTTCTGTACGTTTTGGGCGCTCGAGCAACGTGCTCGAGCGCTAGTGCTCGAGTGGTCCACTCGAATGACTCCCAAAATTGCTCCAATTAGTACTTTTCTTCTTCAACACTAACACCAATCGTATTCCTTCGATATCTTCTCATCCGGGCATCCATTTGAGTCGATTCAAAGTCCTACGAACTCCGTTCTTCGCCCTCGATTCATCTACGAGCATTAAAGAGACAAATTCATCAATATAAAGAAATAGTGCTCATTTGACTCTAAAAACTCAATAAAATCGACCAAAACTTGGGCATTTCAAGCTACGAATCATGACAATTTCACGCCTAATCAGATAACAGAGAGGGTGAAAAGATGGAGAAAAGGCTGGATCTTTTTGGACTTCATGTTGGTTAATTTGTTCAGATCGGAGTGTGCTTGTTGCGTTCAGTGATTGATTGTAGTATAAGAAGGTATATATGGTGGAAAAATAAGGTAACATTTCTGGAGGGCTACGGCGGTTGGCGGTGGTGGGGTTTTTGAGTGGCGGCCGCCTCCACCCCCACCCCCACCCCCACCCCCACCCCCACCCCCAATTTGAATCGGCTAACGCTCCGGGAATGCCGCGTTGTAGTTGATCTTTCTCCGGGGATGCAGCGGTGGAGGCGATGGTGGATTTTCGAGTGGCGCCGAATCTTGAGGGTCGGCGGCAGCGGGCGGTGGACATGGAGATTTGGGTGTGCACTGTTGGGTTCCCGTGTTTGGGGGGTGGGAGGGGGGTGGGGGTTGGTTTGAATTTTTAAATTAATATTTTATATGATTTTGATTTAATTTTAATATATATTACACATATATCATAATTAAATTTTTTAAAAAAATTGTGCCACATCATCGTCACCGGCTGGGTGACCTTCTGTAGCCGGTTTTAGGACGAAAACATTAATTTTTGAAAAGTTATGGGACTAAAAAGTAAAGTAAAAAGTTAGAGGATGAAAAACAAAATTGACCAAACTTACAGGACAAAAAACTCTATTTTCCCTTAATTTTACTTCGTTCAGCTTTTTCCAAACTTCCATTGAGAAAATTAAGGGAAAATGCACTTTTTTGTCCTTTAACTTTGGTTGATTTTGGTTTCCGCTCTGTTAACTTTGGGATTTTGAATTTTATCCTATAACTTACAAAAATTGTGTTTTTCGTCCTGTTAACTTTGGAATTTTGGATTTCGTCCTATAACTTACAAAAAGTTGTGTTTTTTCGTCTTATAACTAACAACTTTTTTATGTTTTTTGTCCGGTAAATCTGACGTGGCACCAATTTTTGTAAGTTATAGGACGAAATTCAAAATTTCAAAGTTAACAGGACGAAAAATACAATTTTTTGTAAGTTATAGGACGAAATTCAAAACTCTAAAGTTAACAGGACGAAAACCAAAATCAATCAAAGTTAAAGGACATAAAAGTGCATTTTCCCGAAAATTAATTTAGAATAATATTCTAGGGAACATGACTATTTATTGTAGGTACATTATTTTACAATTATGCTAATGAACTAATTTATTTATTTGATTGTTCTGCAGTCAACTTAAACCGAAATCATGTAATAAGGCATTATACATCGGCCTTAAAAATCTACGCATTATATAAGGGATTTAGACCGAATCCGTCCCCTATCTATTCATCTTTATCAAAATGGTCCTCTATTTATTTGCTTTATCAATTTAGTTCCATATCTATTCAAGATTCACCAAAATGATCCTAATTGGCCTAAAAATATACAAAACTTCACCATTTTGGTCCTATATTTATTGTGTTTACCCATTTAGTCCTGTATCAATTCACATTTCTCCAATTAGGTCCTAATTGAATGCATAAAGCATAAAATGCTATATTTTTAGTCATGCGCACTAGTTTTTCGGGGGAAGCCTATGATGTAATTTTTTTTCAATGTGGCATGCTAGGTGGCCATCTTTGCCAAATAAAAAAACTTGAAAAAAAAATCAATTAGAACCATTTTTCACCAAATTAGGACCATTTTGGAGAAACTTAAAAAAATATAGGACTAAATTGATAAAGTAAATAAATAGAGGACCATTTAGATAAAGGTAGAAAGATAGAGGACGAATTTGGTTTAAATCCCCATTATATAATGTTAAACTTGATGACATAAATCTAATATAATGTTAATATAATACTTAATGTATGATTGTTTTTAAATTTCTAATTATTTTAATATAATGATAATATATCCCTTAATATGAATGTTTTTAAAGTTCTAATAGCTCTTGAAATTTATACGCTTTCTTTCATAAAACATGGTTTATATTCGGTTGCTAGTAAAAAAATACCCATATTTTATAGGAATAAATGCACACTAGTACAATTCTCAAGCTTTAAATGCTAATTGAAATATGAGAAATCCTAAAATTCAATTTCATACAATTGTATCCTGATTTGTATTTAAGAGAGATGGACCTCATCTCATCATTCTCTCATCCTCATTTCTCTCTCAACCCACACGTATCCCTCCTCTTTCTGTCTCTCTCTCTCTCTAATAATTCAAAAACCACCATACCCAACTCTAAATATTCCCACCATATTCAGATGGAAGACGAAGCGGCGGTGCGCTATCACAGTGGGACGGAATGCGGATTTATCCTCTCCAAGCGCTATCACGACAGTAGCGGCGCTATCACCTCTTCCGATTGTGCGGTGGTGGTGTAAGCAAGCTCCGATTCCATGGTTGACAGAAGCCCAAAAAAATCAGACGAAATCCTTTCCGATCTGTGTACCAGCGCCTCCGATCTATGCACCAGGAATCTTCAATGGCGGTGCTTGCACGATTTCAGTGTTGGATCCCAGAACCGAGGCGATCTTTCATTGTTGGAAGCTTTATGGCCTCAAATCGGAGAAAACAGAAAGGCGGTCGGAGGAAAGAAGGTATTATTTATTATTTATTAATTACTGTAATTTTTTTGTATAAATGAGTGTGGTGGTTTTGTTGGTGGATCTTTAGTGGGGATTTGTGGACGGAGGTTGTAGAGTGAGCGCGTGTGGGGTGAAAGGGATGATGTACAGTGTGTAGATGAGTTGGGGGAGGGGGCTGTTGGAGTTATACGTGAAAGTATGCTTTTACTTTGTATAACTCATGTATCAAACACTTGTTTATGAGAATAATTCTTTTATCACATTTGCTTTAGATATGATTGAATGTTGAATATTTATTGCAAACAGTTCATAATAGTACTAGTTACATTGTAGTTAATGTGGTGATACCCGATCACGGAAGATAACATTAACAGTTTCCTTGTAACTAAACGTACATTTTCACGACCTAGGTGGAATTGAACAATCCGCCGTGAAAGGTCGATGTGTAAGTCTCAGATTGATCTGTCTTGACTAAGAGATTGCACTAGCACATTTAGTATGTGTTGAAGAGGACCTACAGCGAGGATAAATTCTTCTGTTCTGAAGTGGGAAGAATTAGACCTCAGTGGTTGTTGATTTCTTAATCTCCGTCACTTAAATAGGACCGTGTGTGCTTAATGGTTACTGCTTTGATTCATGTTGGGTGAGAATCATTGTGACTTCGAACCTTGTGCTTTGGGCAGTAATATTAATCATATGACGGTTGCTAAGATTTAATACGGAGAAACGCGTGCGAGTACGGCTCGTGTGATTAGTCCCCTTGGTGGGCTCAGAAGTTTTATCGTACCAAATCTTGCAAGTGAAGAATTAGTTTCTTCGGTACGGATAATAATGTTGAGCTGTCTTTACTCCAAGGTGAAATATATTAATTAATTTAGAGCTATTCAGAAGCTTAATTAATTAATGGACTTGATAATCTTAAACGCGGGAAATATTAACCGGGAGCCCATATTATCATAATATGAATTAAGATGGGTAGTGCAATATTAATTTATTAGTGGTAATAATTAATATTAAAGGATTGAATTATATTGAGGTTCAATATTGAAATTCAGAAGTCCATTAGGAGGTCCATTCTTAATTCTCCTTAAAGGCCCCTCAAGTAGCCCATTAAGTAGCCCAATAATGATAAGGTGATTAAAATAAAAAGAATATATTATGCTGATTTTTTCATGGTGATTTTCGAAAGTAGCTTATTTGGAGAAAGAAAAGATCTTGTTGATTTTCTTGAAAAGATATTATGGAAGATAAGTATTATTGGAATACAAGATTATCTCATATATTCAAGAAGATCCAAATCTTGGATTCTTACTCAATAATTTCGAAAATTACAAGCCTAATTAAGAGAGTGAGATTTTTATGGAATATTTTATTATGGAGAAAAGAATATATAGGATATATTCAATATTTCTTAGAGACTAAGAAAAGATTTTCTCCAGGCCCATAAAATACATGTAAATTTCGATCACTCCCTCATATAAATAGGGGATGATTATTTCATCCTCAAGTACATAATTCCATGTGTTGGAAAAATCAAGAGCATAGATATTTTTCTTTTTCCTTAGTTATTTAAATTACTTGAAAGCATCTCCCACCGGTGATCAAGTAAGGCGAAAGAGAAATACTTGAGAAGGCTTTGGGTTGATAAAGCGCGTTCGTGTTTGTCCCGTTTTATTCAAAGACCAAGTTCTACAAGAGGTACCCAAGTCACATATTTTCTTGTTTATTCCGCCATAGATTATATGTGAATTAATTCAACATGCATGATGATAAATTAGTTGTTGGAATTATTACTTGAATTAATTAGGATTAATTCATGCTAGTAATAATTGAATTTAAATTCGTATTTAAATTTCATCCCGAATAGATTTCGGGCACCCCTGTTTTCCCAACAACTGGTATCAGAGCCACGGTTTCGGGCTCTGATCTTTAAATTGGAATTTAAATTGTTAAACATTAAATTGAAATTGGATAGTAGAATTGCTAGATCTTTTTTGTAGGTATTCAATTGTCATGGTTTTAATGTTGTTGATTTTTTCATGCGTGTGAATTAATTGTTTTTAATTCGATTCGTTCGAATTTGTTTTTCTCGCGAGAAAATCCACGAGTAGATTAGTTGTTTTTATTTTGATTTGATCATTGTAATAGACTAGTCTAGATCTAGTATTTATTTTTTTTGTAAAATAAATTGTAACCGGATCAAGACGAAGAACGAAGAATTAAAGACGGCGTACCCGGACGACGCATGCATGTGCGGCGCATGCATGGATGTAAAATCATGCATGGGGTGGAAAACGAGACCGAATGGCGAAACCTGGTGCACGGGGTGCACGAGGCGCAAGACCCGCGCACGACGGGTGGCGCGCGCGCGCGCACGACGGGTGGCACGCGCGCGCGCACGGGGCTGCTGCCCGGCGCTTGGCCGCCGTGGGCCGAGAGGCGCGTGGCCCACTCTGTGGGCCGACGCGCATCGTATCTCGGGCCGTGGGTTTTTTTTTAAAAAAACTAATTTCAGTTTTGCATTTTTTTGTGTGATTTTAAACATCGTCCCGAACCCCAAACGATGTTTTTTTTTATGAAGTGTTGCTGTTCGAGTGGGAGCGTGTCGAGACGAACGATGAAAAGCAACAAGGACGATATTTCGTGTCAAGACGTGAAGAAATTAAACCGTGACAATTGGATTTGAGTGCTCCAATGTGTTTAATTTTGTATTGATGGATGTTTCATTTCGTGCACTTAATATTATTTGTTAATATGTGTTTGCATGAATTTTATTGTCCAAGAAAAACCTTACTTTCGAGAATTACTAAGTATGGTTATTTAATCGCAATTTTATTTCGGATATTAAAATTGGATTAATTTGACCTCCATAATTTATTTATTTGTGAAGTTCTTTTGGAATACATTTCCCCATTGAATCTGCCAAAAGGACGGATTTCACATGAATAAATTCCGAAAGGATGATTGTGGATTATTACTAGTGGCGGTATTGACCCTCACCACGAGTGGCTTGCTCAAAGCGAAATAATAATCCTGTATTTAATTATGGTTATTACTTAGGCATAAGAAATTGATATTAACTTACTCCCCTCGGAGTCCCTGTCAATTTTTATGTGGTCAAAGTGGGAGCCAACTATTAATTTTAAGGATTTGTAACTTTTAAGTTTGTGATCCGCTTGAATGTGTTTAAATGTATAGACCACCCCTCGTGGCGCATTTAAATTGTTTCGAGATGTTGGCTGATGCATGATTATATTGTTTTTAAGGTTTCAATATAATGGATGTGATCGAATTATGTGATAATTTCGTATTTTTCTAGATATTGATATGAATGTATGTTTTATTCTCATTTCATCATGTCGCAACCTTTTAATCCACTGTTTAATATACTTAAAGTTAATAAACTTTTTGGAGAGAATTATATCGGTTGGAAATGTAATTTTAAATTTGTCCTTACTGCACGAAAATACAATTGGGTTATTCACGTTAATAAACCCGACAAGCCTAATGATAAGTCAAGCAATGGGAAAAGGCAATTGATGATTGACAGCGTGACAATGAACACATGAAGTGAATCATCTTGACATCTCTGTCTGAGGATTTGAGGCGCGTTCATGAAGATATTGTATCCGCTGTTGAAATCATGGAAAACCTTGAAGAGATGTTTTCACATCAGAATCTCATGACTAATCAGTTCACCAAACATGACTCGGTCAAGTTGGAAATGGTGGAAGGAACGCCCATGAGGGAGCACGTTCTCGAGATAATAGCATACCTTAACAAGTTGGAAGTACTTGGTGCGGATTTTGATGTGCCTTCTCAGGTTGATTTCATATACCATTCTCTACCGAGAAGCTTTGAGCAGTTTCATCTGAACTGTCAGATGAATTAACGGACAAGTCGTTTGCCCGAGCTCTTGCAAGCTTTAGTTTCGGTGGAGGTGATAATGGAGCACCAGTCTAGTGCTATGGTGGCTAATGGTCAGTCTACCTCTTTTGGTCCCAAGAGAGGGAAAAAGAGGAAGAGAACCAAAGGCCGGATCCAAGCAAATCCAATTGTTGCGAAAGACAAATGCAAAGGCTAGCATCAAAGGGGAAGTGTTTTAGTTGCGGTGAGAGAGGACAATGGAGGTCTGCCTGTTCCAAGCCTAAGAGGCTAGGAAAGTTAGGTAATTCACACACCCGAGTCGTCGAAACTTGTGAAGTGGCATATGCTGTCTATTCGTGGATAGTGGATACGAGAACTACTGATCACATTTGTTTCATGGGTTCAAGCTAACCCGACGACTTAACAGAACTGAGATCCCCATCACATTGGGCAATGCTACGAGAGTGGCAGCTGAAGCAGTGGGAGAAGTGCGCCTATCTTTTGAAGATAGAGTTATGGTCTTGAGAGACGTTCTTCATGTTCCTAGTTTAGAAAGAACTCAACCTTCAGTTTCTAAACTGTTTTTGAATAGATACTCAGTTTCTTTTAATAAGAATGTTATTATTTCTTGAAACGATGAGTTTATCTGTTCCGGAACTTCAATGGATGATCTTTATACCATTATTTGGGCACACCACTCATAAAATTGAATCAAATAACACATCGATTATTTCGAGTAATAAAAGGAAGCATTCTTCGGACATGAACGAAACACTTCTATGACATCTTAGATTAGGTCATATTAATCTAATGCGGATACAAAGGTTGGTGAAAAATGAATCCTTGGAGTTACTTCAAGTTGAGTCATTTCCAACTTGTGAATCCTGTTTAGAGGGTAAAATGACCTATAGGGCATTTGGAGCCAAGGGGAATATAGCCACTAAAGTGTTAGAACTCGTTCATACCGATATGTGTGGTTCAATGATGATCATAGCAAGAAGGGGTATGAGTAATTTGTCATTACTCGAGATATGGATACATCTACCTTATGATGCATAGGGAAATAAGTATCAAGTTTCTACGATTTGATCGTGGAGGCGAATACCTTAGCAATGAATTCTTGAACTACCTATCGGACGAAGGGATTGTATCCCTGTTGACCGCACCGGGAACCCCTCAATAGAACGGTATGGTTGAACGAAGGAAGCAGACTCTTTTAGAAATAGTCAGATCCATGATGAGTTATTCGGATTTACCCAAATCGTTTTGGGTAACGCCTTGGAAACGGCGGCTTACATTCTAAACTTGGTGCCATCCAAATCGGTTCCTAAAACCCCAATGGAATTATGGACCGGGCGCAGCCCAGTCTAAGACACTTGCGGATTTGGGGTTGTTCGACATACGTGCTAGACAAGAAAGCCGGTAAGTTGGATCCACGTTCGGAATTAAGACTGTTTACAGGATACCCTGCGGGAACGAAAGGGTGTATGTTCTATAGTCCCAAGGATCAAAAGACCGTGATTAATTCGCACTTTAAATTCTTGGAGGAAGACTATGAACAAAAGAAAGCCCAGAAGTGAGATTACCTTAGATGAGTTAAGAGAGCAAACTCCTATACCAAGTATACAAGATGATATACCACACGCCACATCTTCACAACCGGAACCCCATCGCAGTGGGAGGATTGCTAGGCAACCCGAGAGATTCATGGGAATAGGATAATCTTCGGATTTAATTTCCGGTGATGAATCAGACCCATGGACATAAAACGAGGCAATCCTAGACAAAGACGCGGAGTCGTGGCAAACAGCAATGGAAACAGAGATGGGTTCGATGGATCATAATCAAGTGTGGGAGTTTGTCGAACCACCCAATGGGGTAGAACCCATTGGATGCAAGTGGGTGTACAAGAGGAAAAGAGGACCAGACAGAAGGGTTGATACCTTCAAAGCAAGGCTAGTGGCCAAAGGGTATACTAAAAAAAAAAGAAGGGTTCGATTATGAGGAGACCTTTTAGCCTGTAGCTATGCTTAAGTCCATCCGTATTCTCTTGTCGATCGCCGCGCATCGAGATTACGAGATCTGGCAAATGGATGTCAAGACAACTTTTCTTAACGGAAGTCTTGACGGGATAGATATCTATATGCAACAGCCCAAAGGTTTCATTGAAAAAGGTCAAGAGCACCTCGTATGCAAGCTTAAGAGATCCATTTATGGACTTAAGCAAGCATCCCGCACTTGGAACCAGTGTTTTGATCAAGTGATTAAGTCTTATGGGTTTGATCAAAATGAGTTCGAAAGTTGTGTGTATAAAAAGTGTGACGGAACTGCGGTGGTATTCTTAGTATTATACGTAGACGATATTCTGCTCATTGGAAACAATGTAAAGGTATTGTCAGACGTAAGGGTATGGCTTTCAAATCAGTTTGATATGAAGGACTTAGGGAAAGCCAGTCACATCCTTGGGATCAAGATCACTCGAGATCGCAAGAGGAGGATGTTGGGCTTATCGCAAGTTTCATACGAAGCCACTGTTTTGAAGCATTTTAGTGTGCAAGATTCCTAGAAAGGTTTTGTACCTTTTAGGCACGGAATCCATCTATCCAAAGAAATATGCCTTAAGACGCAAGTGGAGATAGATGACATGAAAGACGTTCCGTACGTTTCGGACGTAGGAAGTCTTATGTATGCAACGTTGTGTACGAGACCGGATATCTGCTTTGTCGTGAGCATGTTGGCAAGATATCAAAGTAACCCCGGGAAAGCACATTAGATTGCAATTAAATGTGTTCTTTAGTTTCTGAAAAGAACTTGGTATGGAATGTTGATTTAACAGTCAGACAGTCTAATTCCCGTGGGATACACGGACTCAAATTTCTAATCAGATATAGAATCCAGAATATCTACCTCGGGTAGCGTGTTTTGCATGGGAGAAGGAGCCATGACATGGAGAAGCGATTTGCAGAAATGCATCGCCAATTCGACCATGAAAGCCGAATAAGTAACTGCTTGTGAAGTAGCGAAAGAAGCGGTTTGACTCAAGTACTTCTTAGTGGACTTGGACGTTGTTCCGAATTTGCCCATCATAATCACTGTCCATTGTGATAATGTCAGAGCAGTTGCAAATTCAAGGGAACCGAGAGCCCACAAGGCCAGAAAACACATTGAAAGAAAACACCATCTTATACGAGAAATTGTTAAGAGAGAAGATAAAGATGTGGCAAAGATAAATGTCGGAGGACAACCTAGTACATCCATTCACAAAGGGTCTACCTCAGAGTACATTCGAGAGACATGTGGATGGAATGAGAGTCAAGACTATTGCCAATCTGCTTTAAGTATAAGTGGGAGGAATTATTAGGTTAATGTAGGTTGACATGAGATGTCATGTAGAGCTACTACACTAAGACATGCATGATGTATACTAAAAAACAGACTTTAAGTATAAGTGGGAGATTGTTGGAGTTATACGTGAAAGTATGCTTTTACTTTATATAACTCGTGTATCAAACACTTGTTTATGAGAATAATTCTTTTATCATATTTGCTTTAGATATGATTGAATGTTGTATATTTACTGCAAACAATTCATAATAGTACTAGTTACATTGTAGTTAATGTGGTGATACCCGATCACAGAAGATAACATTAACAGTTTCCCTGTAACTAAACGTACATTTTCACGACCTAGGTGGAACTGAACAATCCGCCGTGAAAGGTCGATGTGTAAGTCTCAGATTGGTCTGTCTTGACTAAGAGATTGCACTAGCACATTTAGTATGTGTTGAAGAGGACCTACAGCGAGGATAAATTCTTCTGTTCTGAAGTGTGAAGAATTAGACCTCAGTGGTTGTTGATTTCTTAATCTCCGTCACTTAAATAGGACCGTGTGTGCTTAATGGTTACTGCTTTGATTAATGATGGGTGAGAATCATTGTGACTTCGAACCTTGTGCTTTGGGCAGTAATATTAATCATATGACGGTTGCTAAGATTTAATACGGAGAAACGCGTGCGAGTACGGCTCGTGTGATTAGTCCCCTTGGTGGGCTCAGAAGTTTTATCGTACCAAATCTTGCAAGTGAAGAATTAGTTTCTTCGGTACGAATAATAATGTTGAGCTGTCTTTACTCCAAGGTGAAATATATTAATTAATTTAGAGCTATTCAGAAGCTTAATTAATTAATGGACTTGATAATCTTAAACGCGGGAAATAATAACCAGGAGCCCATATTATCGTAATATGGATTAAGATGGATAGTGCAATATTAATTTATTAGTGGTAATAATTAATATTAATGGATTGAATTATAATGGGGCTCAATATTGAAATTCAGAAGTCCATTAGGAGGTCCAATCTTAATTCTCCTTAAAGGCCCCTCAAGTAGCCCATTAAGTAGTCCAATAATGATAAGGTGATTAAAATAAAAAGAATATATTATGCTGATTTTTTCATGGTGATTTTCGAAAGTAGCTTATTTGGAGAAAGAAAAGATCTTGTTGATTTTCTTGAAAGGATATTATGGAAGATAAGTATTATTGGAATACAAGATTATCTCATATATTCAAGAAGATCCAAATCTTGGATTCTTACTCAATAATTTCGAAAATTACAAGCCTAATTAAGAGAGTGAGATTTTTGTGGAATATTTTATTATGGAGAAAAGAATATATGGGATATATTCAAGATTTTTTAGAGACTAAGAAAAGATTTTCTCCAGGCCCATAAAATACATGTAAATTTCGATCACTCCCTCTTATAAATAGGGGATGATTATTTCATCCCCAAGTACATAATTCCATGTGTTGGAAAAATCAAGAGCATATATATTTTTCTTTTTCCTTAGTTATTTAAATTACTTGAAAGCATCTCCCACCGGTGATCAAGTAAGGCGAAAGGGAAATACTTGAGAAGGCTTTTGGGTTGATAAAGCGCGTTCGTGTTTGTCCCGTTTTATTCAAAGGCCAAGTTCTACAAGAGGTACGTAAGTCACATATTTTATTGTTTATTCCGCCATAGATTATATGTGAATTAATTCAACATGCATGATGATAAATTAGTTGTTGGAATTATTATTTGAATTACTTAGGATTAATTCATGCTAGTAATAATTGAATTTAAATTCGTATTTAAATTTCATCCCGAATAGATTCCGGGCACCCCTATTTTCCCAACAGGGGCCTATGCGTGTAGAGTGTGTGCAGGATGGGGGGGGGGGGAGGGGTGTTGCGCGTGTAAGTGTTTGCAGCAGGGGGAAGGGGGGTATTGTGCGTGTAAGTGTGAGTTGGAGAGAGTGTGCGTTGTGACTTGTGTGTGCATGAGAGAATGGGGAGGAAGGGATGGGGGTTGAGATTGTGTTTGCGACTTTGCGTTGTGTGCAGCAGGGGAGGAGAGGGAGTGGGTGGGTGGGGGGGTGTGCTTGTGTGCATGAACTAGTGTGTGTGGGTAGGTTTAGTGTGGGGGAGATGATGAAAAAACTTGAAATATGTATTTTTGGATTGATTGGTGATTTTTTTAAATTATATAGATTACAGAATCACTCAAAAATGCAGTTTATTCATAATTTTTGTTATTTTGATTTTCAGGCATTCAAATACAAGTAGAATTGAAGATTTTGGATTCTCAAACACAAAAAAGGCCCTATGTTCATAATATTTTAGCAATTGTTTATTTTTTCTTAGCGACTGTTCATAATTTTTGTGCGTCTGTGCACATTTTTTTTATCATCCGTTCATAAATTTTTGGGCATTATGTGCCCAATTTTTCATATGTAATACTTTGGAAGTTTTTAGATGTAGTTCTCAAATTAATAATAAAGGAGATATTTTTTTTAATTTAATTTTGCTTGAATTCACAAATATTTACATTTTATGTTCAAAATATTTTATACGTGTGTTCATAAAATTTATGTTTATATTCAAAATTTAGGAAATAACAGATGTTTCTGGTAAAAAAATTAACTCGGAAAACGTGCAAAAAGGTGTCAGCCAGTATCAGTTTTATAGGAATAGGATACTGAACACGGCCCCACCCAATTGTATCATTTTGAGGTTTTTATTCAAAGATGGGGACCACAAAATGTAGCAAAATGAGTTATGGATTTTCTTGCCCCTTATTTTATAGTTTAGGCTTGGGGATTGTACCAAATATTAACTAGCCCTATTTTATATTATTAATTTGCAATTTTCTTTACATTTACACACTAATATTTCTACTTTTTAAAAATCATTCAAAAGATATATCTACTTTCTTAAAATTCGTATAAAAGATACAACGACTATTTTTCATGGATGGAGAGAGTATAATATATCTAATTTAATACTCCTCATCCCCTAATAATCTTCACACTTTCTTTTTAGGGACGTCTCACAATAATTTTCAGATTCAAAAAATGGAAATAAAACACTCTCACGCTATTAACTTTATTTTAAAATACTCTTTATTCATTGATCCAAAAGTCAATAAAATATTCTTCACAATAATTTTCACATTAAAAAATAGAAATAAAATACTCCCACACTATTAACTTTATTACAAACTCTGCAAAGAGGTGGATGCACTAATTCATAAGGCTAAGATGAAGAATCTGTTGGCACTTTTGCATAAATCTTGCAACTTCAAAGGGGTCACCGAATTTGATGATTGAAATCACTGTATAATTAACACAGAAAGTTTATAAAAAACAATAGAATACACACACAATGAAATAAAATAACAATTGTACTATGGTTATATGCACATTGCAAAATCAACAAGAATGTTCCTTCACTTTCATATCTCATATCAAGAAACAGCAAACACATCAAAGAATCCAAATAATGCACTAACAGTAAATCAGTAACTCTACAAAATGAAAAGAGAAGTTTCTCTAAATAATCTCTTAACATTGGGTCTCTGCCTTGTTGAAATTGATGGCGAAACGCAGCTTTCCCATCTCCCGGTAACCCCATACCTGAACCCAGTCCCCTTGCTCGACTTCGTTTGCTTTCACCAACTTAAACCAGCCCCCGTTGATAACCATAATGTCCAAACTTGGCCACCAATTGAGACCCAACTTGTACGACTTCCCCTCCGTATCAACGCTGTCAACCTCCTCCAACCCTTTAGTCGCGGCACCAAACACGATTCTACCCTCCTCCTCGTTCAGAAATTTCTCGAACCGCTCTCTCCTGGTGACGAACAGCCTGTTTTGATCTTTTCGCACGTCGGTTTCTTTGAGCTTTTTCTCGTAAAGAAAAACCGGCGCTCCAGTGGGCCCCAAACTCAGCTCGATGCTCCGCCGCAGTTGTGCAGGAATCGGGGGCACCGGGGAATTCTTTTCTTTTTCATCGCGCTTTCTCTTTCCCGCCAATTTCTTAGTTGGGGCCCGAATTCGAAGAGGGGTTGGATCATAAACCGGAACGAGCGAATCAGAGTTTGGGAAAGATTCAACAATTTCTACTCCAAACAACTTGATTTTAGCCATGAAGAAACAGAGAGATGAGTATTATAAGAAAGTGAGTTGATATTGTGAAAGAAAGAAATTAACAATCAGAGAGAGAGAGAGAATAAAAATGAAAGTGAATTAGAAATCATGGGTATGGGGTCATATATATAGCAGCTTAGATATTCATAAATCCTGATGCGAAGGGGAGTTTAGTATTTTGTTTCCATAAATTAATGGATCGAATGTGAAATTACGAAATCTTGTTAAATCTTGAGTTAGCCGAAGATAGATAGAGTGTGTTAAAAATTAACTCCTTCGCAAGTAATCTCCATATCTAATCAAACTAGATAGGATTTTATTTCCATATGTAATTAAACTAACTAGGATTTTATTTCCTTAGATAAGACACGGATAGAATATTAAATATGAAAGTGAATTTTCGGACTTATAAGGTAATATATATCTTGTGAGAAGTGGAGATCTTAAAAGGAAATTGAAATTAATTTTGGGTTACAGAAATTGATCCATAGAAAGAGAATATTAAATATGAAGTGAATTAGTTTCGGATCTATAGATAATATATTTTGTTAGAAGTAGAGAAGGAAATTGAAATTAATTTTGGGTTACAGATATTGATCCTATATAGTATGTGGATATATCATAACCTTGTTGAAGATTGAGTTTCCATAAAAAAAAAAAAGAAAACATCTGCCATAGAAATAGCGTTTAGTTAATTCAATTGCAAGTAATTTTAAGGGAAAATGATTTTTTTTTCGTCTCGTAAATTTACCTCATTTTGATTTTCGTCCTGATAACTTTTAAATTTTGACTTTAGTCCTGTAACTTTATCTTTTTTTATTTTCGTCCTGCTATCTTTCAAATTTTTATTTTAGCCCTGTAACTTTATCGCTTTTTTATTTTAGTCCTATAAGGGTTAGTAGGTTGTAGGAAAATCAAAATATGAAAGTCAACAGGACGAAAATAAAAAAGAGGTGAAATTACATGACTAAAATCAAAATTTGATAGTTAGTAGGACGGAAATTAAAAGGTGGTAAAGTTATAGGACAAAAAAAAGTAATTTTTCCTAATTTTTATTAAACAAGGATATTTATGATATACAACACGGCCCCTTTCCTATTTTTATTGAAGTTCCATTTTTTTTTTCCATAACTTTTAAACTAGTGGATAAATTGCAGCCCATGCTAACATGTAAATAATTTTGTACAACTTTTTATTTGACTATCCTTCAAATTTTAAGTTAGTTGCCACTATTAATTCATCTCTAATCATAATTTTTTAATCAGTACCCTCATATATCAACCGTGTGCCACAATTTAATTCAACTTGTATCACCAATTTTTTTTTCCATTTTTTGTGATATAATGGTTCAATGAGATATTCACTTTAACTAAGAAATAATGATTTTAAACTTTGTGATAGAAAAGTACTTTTTTTTCCCTTAGTTATGATATTTATAAACTTATCCCTTAATGTTATTTGTGCTGAAACAATTCTCCTATTTTATATTTATTTGGATAAAGTAAATTTTAATCTTTAAACTTGACTTACTTTTGATGTGGTCTTCCTAATTTTATCACATTGAAATCAGGCTTCTAACTTCAATTTCTTTTTTGGTCATATGACCGGCTATTATAGGTATTTCATTTGTTAATACCTGATTTGGCTTTTCTCAATTGTTTTAATAAAAATCTGAAAATAATAATCTAAAAAATTAGTTTTTTTTTTAAAATAAATGTATAATTTAGGGGGGAGAGGAATCAACAAAAAAAATTGAAAAAAAAGAAAGGAAAAAAAATGCTGGTCGCAAAAATTGTCCCCAAAATAGCCTGAGCGCAATTAGCTCTCACTACAAAAAAGACGGGTTTTAGCGACGGAAAATTTGCGACGGACGTATATCCGTCGCAAAATAGGTCATTTGCGATGGACTTTTGACAGTTTTGCGACGGACATCGTTAGTTGGTCAATTTTGACTGATTTTGCGACGGCAAGAGAAGCCCGTCGCATATTTGCGACGGACTTTAACGATGGAGAAATAAAATGCCGGTGATTTGTACCCATTTGCGACGGACGCCGTCGCAAATCCTAAGCCTAACATTTGCGACGGACCACATGCCCGTCGCAAATTCTGCCGGGATACATTTTGCAACGGCTATTCGTCGCAACTTTTAAATTCAAATTTGCGACGGACCACTATTCCGTCGCAAATTTGAGCGGTTGAATCTTGTCAGGCGGGTTGGTGACCAATAATTGACCCGGGTAGTCGCAAACTATATCTGTGATGGAAAATCCGTCGCAAAATATGCTGTTTGCGACAGAAATTAAGGCCGTCGCAAATATGCGCAGATTTATAACAACCCACTTCCTTTTCTTTCCCTTTCACTTTCACTCACGAAAAAAATAAGAAATGATGCGGTTTTCATATGTTCTTCACGTATAATTGGTGTATTTGTCATTGCCTTCAACCTCACCGTACGTATTTATCATTGCATTCAACTTCACCGTACGCTTTCACATTTTTAACCGTTTAAATGTCATATTTTTATTGTTTCAATTTTTTAGTACACTATTAGGTAATGAGCATGATATATGTTTATTTGATGGGTTTTAGTATGATTGATGATATATGTTTATTTGATGGGTACGTTAATTTTAGTTTGTGTGATATTTATACCTATTTTTAGTCGAAACTCTGCTCAATTTTTCTGTACACTATTAGATAAATTGTGTGATATTTGTTTATTTGATTGGTTTACTATGATTGACATATATGGTTGTGTTGGATTGATTTTTGTGAAGGAAAATTTTGTATATCCTTATTTTTAGGCAAACTCTGCCCAATTTTTTACAACTCATGTGATATTTACTTTTAATCTGTAACAGATGCAATTTTCAGATCATGGTTGGATGTACTCAATACCTAGAATGATAGGAGGAGGCATTAACTCTATCTTTTGCAATAAAATTGACGAGTTATTGAGTTTAGACTACAACATCCATGCAGTATTGATTGTATGGGTAATATTAGGTGTCCGTGTAAAGACAGGAGATGCAGAAATATGAGATTCTTGAGTGTTGATGAGGTTAGAACTCATCTTGTGATTTCCGGTTTTGTTCCCCGTTTTTACAACTGGACCAGTCACGGTGAACAACGGTGGAATGTTGACATCGAAACTGTAGAATACTGGTATACTGGGTGGAGCGGTGGTGGAAGTTCTGATGTTGGTGGTTCAAGTTATTTTTCGTATACTCAATGTGAACCACAAATAGAGGATGGACCTGATAGATATCGGATGTTGATTGCAGAATCTGTTTTGGGTGGTCAACCACAACATGAAACACCTATGGAGGAGGAACCAAATCATCGGTCAAAAAAGTTTTTTGATATGCTTAAAACTGTTGATCAAAAACTCTTTCCTGGTTGTGAGACTGAGACGCAGTTGTCATTCAATGCTCAAATGTTGAACATCAAAACTGAAGGCAAGGTCAGTCAAAAAGTGTTCAATCAATTTGCTAAATTATTCAAACGAGCTCTACCTGAAGACAACACGGTGCCTGATAATTTCTATCAGAGCAAGAGGCTCTTGAAGGATATGGGTCTACCCTTTGAGAAGATTGATTGTTGTACAAACGGTTGCATGTTGTTCTGGGATGAGGATGAGGATCATTGCAAGATGTGTGGTCACCCAAGGTACAAACCATCTGGTCGTACAAAAAGTAAGAAGAAAGTGCAGTTGAAGGCTTATAAGGCAATGTATTACCTTCCCATCACTCCTCGTCTAGAGAGGTTGTATCAGTCTAGTGCCACGGCTAAAGACATGACATGGCATGCTGAAGAGTGTTCTGGTGAGAATTCTGGAGAGATGCGGCATCCTGCAGACTCGGAGGCATGTAAACATCTTGATAGGGAGTTTCCAGATTTTGCAAGGGAGATGAGAAATGTGAGGTTAGGCTTGTGCACGGATGGTTTTGCTCCATTTGGAATGCACGGAAAAAAGTATTCATTATGGCCTGTGTTGTTGACCCCGTACAATCTACCTCCTTGGTTGTGCATGAAGCCTCAACATATATTTCTTAGTATCTTGGTGCCTGGACCACACAACCCCAAGTATAAATTGGATGTATATCTCCAGCCACTGATTAAAGAGTTGAAATCTTTGTGGTCTACGGGGGTGGAGGCCTACGACGTTCATAGGAAGCAGAACTTCACGATGCGAGCTGCACTTTTGTGGACCATTAGCGACTTTTCAGCATTTTCTATGTTGTTTGGGTGGTCTACAGCAGGAAAACTAGCATACCCGTATTGCATGGACAGTTCTGATGCATTCTATCTTCCATTGAGTAAAAAAGTGTCATGGTTCGACAACCATCGCAAGTTTCTTCCTCCTGATCATCCCTTTCGGAGGAACAAAACAGACTTTCTAAAGGGTAAAAATGCAGTAGGCCGCCCAAGACCACAGATTCGATCAGGTATGTGTCAGGGTACTGAATCACTACTTATGTCTATGTGTCTCATATAAATAAGTTAACCATATATAAATGAATTATTTAAGGTGATTCGTTATTATATGAGGTTACAGTCACTGATTTGATGAAGACAACTGAGGCGGGTGCAATGGAGCACAATAAACGCATCCAGGGTGGTTGGAAGAAAAAAAGTATCTTTTGGGACTTACCTTATTAGAGCAAGTTGTTGATTCGACACAATTTGGATGTGATGCATATAGAGAAGAATGTTTTTGACAACTTGTTTCATACGGTCCTGGGTACTGAAGGGAAGACCAAAGACACTTCAAAATCTAGATATGAGTTGAGGCTCTTCTGTTCTCGTGCTTTCCTACACAAGGATGAGCAGACAAGAACATATCCCCAGGCCTCTTACACAATTAGTAAAGCAGAAAGGAAGAATTTGTGTAAGTGGGTGAAAGAGTTGAGCTTTCCTGACAATTATGTGTTGAATTTGGGAGACAGAGTTGACACGGAAATCGGGAAGGTGTCTGGAATGAAGAGTCATGATTGTCACGTGTTCATGCAACGACTCTTACCTATTGCATTTCGTTACTCACTCCCCAAGAATGTATGGAGTGTCATCAAGGAATTAAGTCTCTTTTTCAGATACTTAACGGCATAAACGATTACAGTTGAGGACATGAGGCGTTTGGATGAGGAGATCCCTGTTATTCTATGCAAACTTGAGCGGATTTTCCACCCAGCTTCTTCGACTCGATGGAGCACTTACCTGTACACTTAGCGTATGAAGCCTCAATTGCTGGTCCAGTACAGTATCGATGGATGTACCCTTTTGAGAGGTAATTCTATACCATTTTTTAGATCGACTTTTAAGATCAATACTGAATAAATTTTCTAACACTTCTTGTTTTAGGTATTTGCACAACTTAAAGCTCAATATTGGAAATGCGGCCCACATCGAAGCATCAATTGTTAATGTATACCTTACTGAAGAGGTTGGAGCATTTTGTTCTTACTACTTCGGCGATCAAGTTCAAACCAGAATCAGAAATGTGCCTCGCAACTATGATGGTCGTGGAGTAGACCATCCCCTTCGTGATGTTGAAGGTATGATATCTGTATTTTTGCATCCGGGTCGACCAATGGGTAAGGGCACCAAACGACCGTTCAGGGGCAATATTGAAGAGGAAACAATACATTTATATGTTTTGATATCAACACTGGAAAGAAGTTTCCGGCGGCATACGATCCCTATATTTTTTCAACGCAAGTATCTCAAGTATATTATTGCAAATACCCGGATCAAGTAGGCCCAACTTGAGGACAGTTTGCAAAGTGAAGGCAAGATCATCGGTTGAGATTTCTAATCCGTCAAAGACAGACAGTGTAGAACCAATAGATCCATTTCAAAAAGAGATACAAGAAGCTCAAACAGAGATTGATCAAGAAGCTGTGAATATTTTTGTCGACTTACTTGCTGCAAATCCAAAAATGGTAACGATTGAAAGTGATCAAGAGGATGATGGACAAGAGCCGGGTGAGGAGGATGAAGAAGAAGAAGAAGAAGAGGAAGAGGAAGAGGAAGAGGAAGAGGAAGAGGAAGAGGAAGAGGAAGAGAAAGAAGAGGAAGAGGAGGAAGAAGAAGAGGAAGAGGAAGAGGAAGAAGAAGAGGAAGAGGAAGAGGAAGAGGAAGAGGAAGAAGAGGAAGACGAAGAAGAGGAAGACGAGGAAGAGGAAGACGAAGAAGAAGAAGGAGGAGGAGGAGGAGGAGGAGGAGGAGGAGGAGGAGGAGGAGGAAGAGGAAGAAGAAGAAGAATAAGAATAGAATTACTAAATTATTGTATATATAACAAGTTAGAAACGAAAATAAATTAATTTGGTGAATTATAAAAAAACGAGTCAATTTGGATACATATACAATTAATTGCATACAAATGAACGAATTATAAATTTAATCGGGAGTCGAAATAAATAATTTTACAGTAATAATAAAAATTAAATGGCCCCAACATTTATAAAAACATGTTAGAAACGAAAATTAATTAATTTGGTGAATTGTGGAAAAAAACGAGTCAATTTGGATACATATACAATTAATTGCGTACAAATGAACGAATTATAAATTTAAGCGGGAGTCGAAATAAATAATTTTACCAAAATAATAAAAATTAAATGACCCCAACATTTATAAAAACAAGTGAGAAACGAAAATGAATTAATTTGGTGAATTATGAAAAAAAAAAACGAGTCAATTTGAATACATATACAATTAATTGTGTACAAATGAACGAATTATAAATTTAAGCGGGAGTCGAAAAAAATAAATTTACCAAAATAATAAAAATTAAATGGCCCCAACATTTATAAAAACAAGTGAGAAACGAAAATGAATTAATTTGGTGAATTATAGAAAAAAATGAGTTAATTTGGATACATATACAATTAATTGCGTACAAATGAACGAATTATAAAATTATGCATTGTCGAAATAAATAATTTTACAAAATAAAAAAAATAGTTGGGCAAAATATTTTAATAAACAACTTAGATACGAAAAGAAATTAATTTGGTGAATTATAAAAAAAATGACTTAATTTGAATACATATACAATTAATTGCGTAAAAATGAACGAAAGAAGCACATGGCCTAGCGGCCGCCCCTCCTCCCCATGCACAAGAGGTCGCGTGTTCGATTCCTCTAGATTTAATTTTGAGACTTGATTAATTGCTTTCATAATTAGTTTATGTTCTTGAATTCTTTCGTCAATTTAATTATGCTTATGATTATCGATCTTCTTATTGCTTTTATTATTCTTGAAACCACCATGTTAGGCTAGAACCCTTGCATGCTTAGGATATGATGAACTCGTAGAAGTAGGATGTTAGTACGTACATAATTAGGATAATTCGTGATGTATAGTTTTGATTCTCTTAATTATTGAATATTTCTAATAAACCCTAGAATAATCTTGGAATTAAGTACGAAAATTGTTAGAGAGAAGACGACTGCATCACTCTTTAATAACGAATAGGCTTAAGGAGAGAGTTTTTGAAGGGGTTTATAATCTACCGGTTTATCTAGGGAGGACGGCTGCATCACCTTAGTTAAATTAGAGCCTCAATAATTAAGCACAATCTATATAATTTGATTAGTGAATTAGTGAAGTAGGTTGATCGAACTAAGTATTAGGATTAATTTTTGAGTTTTTATTCTTTCAATTCTTGTGCTAGATTAGGGAAGTTGATTGCCTAGTTTTAGTACACTTAGGATTATCACTTGAACATCACGATTATTTTAGTTATCGTACCAATTCCTTGATTATACGTAGGAATTCCTATCCCGAGCACCACCATCATATTCGCACACAAACAAGAGTTAGTATAGTTTTAATTTTGTCTTTAAAATTTAATTAATAGATAATAATTAGTAGAAGCAGATTAAACTAAACATCACATTCATATTAGCTACGACACATACATTTTCAGGGATTTATTCGCATACAAACTTTTCCTTGTGTTCGATACTACTTGGTCTCTATACTCGCCCATACTACAGTGATCCCATACTCTTGTGGGGTAACTACTAGTCAAGCTAGTATTTTGCGTTCAAGTCAATGGCGCCGTTGCCGGGGAAGGCGATGTATGCTCATTGAGTAAAACTTGGAGATAGTTTAGTAGTTTAGTAAAACTAAGTATTAGGGTTAATTCTTGAGCTTTTATTCTTTCAGTCTCGTTCTAGATTAGGGAAGTTGATTGCCTAGTTTTAGTACACTTAGGATTTTAACTTGCACATCACGATTATTTTAGTTATTGTACCAACTCGGTTAGTATACGTAGGAATTCCTATCCCCAGCATCACCATCATCTCTGCACTTCAAATCGGAGTTAGATTAGTTTTAGTTCTTTACATTTGATAATTAGTATTGTATAAGTAGAAACATTAGCATAAACCAAAATATTACATTCATATTAGCTACAACACATACATTTTCAGGGATTTATTCGCACACACGCTTTCCCTTGGGTTTAGGGATGGCAATGGAGCGGATCAGGGCGGATATCTCAATATCCATGTCTGCTCCGAGCCACCGCTCTGTCGCCCCACCCTGCTCCATGCTCCACTGCGGGGCAACATTTTGTGATCCATGTCTGCCCCGAGCGGGGAAAATCTGATCCGCCCTGCTCCATCTCATTCAAGTTTGTATAATTTTAAAATCAATATATTAAAAAAATCTGAAAAATTTAAAATTGAAAAAACTAAACATTATGTACAAGGGTTTCATAATATTATTATTATATTTAATTGAATATAAAATTAAATTTATATATATTATAATGTTTTATAATATTATATATTTATTTAATATTATACGGAGCAGGTGGGAGCAGAGTGGGGTGGAGCAGAGCAATAAATATAGAGATCCATGCCTGATCTGCTTCGTGAGCGGGGCGGGGCTGATCCGCTCCATTCTCAGAATGGGGCAGGGCGGGACTGATCCAATCAAAGTGGGGCGGAGCGGATCGCTTGCGGAGCGGATCATTTCATCATTCCTACTTGGGTTCGATACTACTTGGTCCCTATACTTGCCCATACTACGGTGATCTCATACTCTTGTGGGATATTACTAGTTAAGCTAGTATTTTGCGTTCAAGTCAAACATCCAACATTTCTTGGTTGGGATCACAAATGTATGGGCCACTTGGATAGGGCTCAAAGGCTAAAACCAAAACGGGCTAGCCCAACAGAAAAAGCCCAAATTGCTAGTTTTATGGCTCATGTTAAATACAATATTATCTTTTCTTAATACACTCCACCCAAAAATTTTAAAAAAACTCCGAAAAAGTTGACAATTTTTTAATAAAAAAAATTCGAACACTTTTTAGATGGAGTGTATTTACAAAATATAAGATTGTATATAACTTGAGCCGATTTTCATCTCAATTTTACCCAAATTACTAGTTTTAGGCTTTTGGCTAATCTATGAAACCCATAAACCTCGTACTCCTACCTCGTTTTTATCTAAAATGGTGTCTTTTTTTAATTTTTACTTTAGTTATAGGATTTTGGACTAAACGGTCCAAGATCAAAACGACCCTTATTTAAATAGGCATAAAAGGGCTAGCTCTAAACCTTGGTTTTACCGGTTTAAATGGGGCGACACTATGGGGGTTGACCCTTTTAACATTTCATAGTAGAACTAATCATTGTTTTCTAATAAATATGTTGGAGTATTATATAAGAGTGTAATTGTCTTTCGATACTTTTAATGAATAAGAAAATTATATGTGAACTTATAAAATGAGAAAATTATGTATGAATGTATAAAATGAGATGGATAAAAAGGAATGGAGGGAGTAATTCATATACACAAATATTTATGTTCGAATTTAATGTTTAGGACAGGTAAGGGTGTGAACTGAAGAGCATGCATGATTTACGAGTTCAAATCTTCCTAGTTACTCTCATGTCAACATAATCCTCCGTAAGATCGATGTGTTTAACTGTCGGATGAAGATCGATTAACGAAAAATGTTCAAATCAGAAAATATCAAGAAACCCTAATCGCGATTGAGGAAAACGTGAAAGAACAACAATCGGAAGCTAGTAAAGAAATGAACGGATCAAATCGATTAAAACTTAATCAACTGATACCATGTAGAATTCCATAAATCAATGGAAGTATAAAGGTGAATCGACATTTGGAGAAGAAAAAGTATCCTGTATTTGATGAAAAGATAAAATGAATGGATAAGATTACAATGAGGAGGATAATCCCTTTTATACTTGAGAGATATCCAAATAAACTAATACTATATACAAGAAAGAGTCATACTAATACTATATACAAGAAAGACTCATATATTAACTCCTAAGGTTATTCCAAACATAATTGATTGGAAAATGATGTGTGCCAAACTAGATATATATCAATAAACTAATACTATTTGTATTACATTCTATTTCTTTGATTAGGCTGGGTTGAAAACAATAATGAGAAATATCATATAACGCATGGTTATATTGTCCGTTGCGTAAAAGTGTTTATATGGTCATATTAATATTAGAAAAAATATGTATAAAATGAATTCATGGTGTATAATTAACAAACAAAATATAATAAAATAAAATAACAATTGTACTAAGGTTATATGCACATTGCAAAATCAACAAGAATGTTCCTTCATTTTCAAATTTCACATCAAGAAACATCAAAGAATCCAAATAATAATCCAAATGCACTAACAGTAAATCAGTAACTCTACAAAATGAAAAGAGAAGAATACATAATAATCTCTTAACTCCTAGTAATACATTATCTCAGCTTCCCCATCTCCCGGTAACCCCATACCTGAACCCAGTCCCCTTGCTCGACTCCGTTTGCTTTCACCAACTTAAACCAGCCCCCGTTTATAACCATAATGTCCAAACTTGGCCACCAATTGAGACCCAACTTGTACGACTTCCCCTCCGTATCAACGCTGTCAACCTCCTCCAACCCTTTAGTCGCGGAACCAAACACGATTCTACCCTCCTCCTCGTTCAGAAATTTCTCGAACCGCTCTCTCCTTGTGACGAACAACCTGTTTTGATCTTTTCGCACGTCGGTTTCTTTGAGCTTTTTCTCGTAAAGAAAAACGGGCACTCCAGTGGGCCCTAAACTCAGCTCGATGCTACGCCGCAGTTGCGCAGGAATCGGGGGCACCGGGGAATGATCCTCTGCTGCTGCACCCCTCCTTTTCTTCTTCTTCTTTTCATTGCCGTCGCACTTTCTCTTTCCCGCCAATTTCTTAGTTGGGGCCCGAATTCGAAGAGGGGTTGGATCATAAACCGGAACGAATGAATCAGAGTTGGGGAAAGATTCAACAATTTCTACTCCAAACAACTTGATTTTAGCCATGAAGAAACAGAGAGATGAGTATTATACGAAAGTGAGTTGATATTGTGAAATAAAGAAATTAACAATCAGAGAGAGAGAGTATCAAAAATGAAAGTGAATTCGAAATCATTAATAAATCCTGATGCGAAGGGGAGTTTAGTATTTTGTTTCCATAAATTAATGGATCGAATGTAAAATCTTGTTAAATCTTGAGTTAGCCGAAGATAGATAGAGTGTGTTAAAAATTAACTCCTTCGCAAGTAATCTCCATATCTAATCAAACTAGCTAGGATTTTATTTCCGTATGTAATTAAACTAACTAGGATTTTATTTCCTTATATAAGATATGGATAGAATATTAAATATGAAGTGAATTTTCGGACTTATAAGGTAATATATATCTTGTGAGAAGTGGAGATCTTAAAAGGAAATTGAAATTAATTTTGGATTGCAGAAATTGATCCATAGAGAGAGAATATTAAATATGAAGTGAATTAGTTTCGGATCTATAGATAATATATCTTGTTAGAAGTAGAGATCTTAGAAGGAAATTGAAATTAATTTTGGGTTACAGATATTGATCCTATATAGTATGTGATATATCATAATCTTGTTGAAGATTGAGTTTCCATAAAAAAAAAAAAGAAAACATCTGCCATAGAAATAGCGTTTAGTTAATTCAATTGCAAGTAATTTTAAGGGAAAATGATTTTTTTTCGTCTCGTAAATTTACCTCATTTTGATTTTCGTCCTGATAACTTTTAAATTTTGATTTTAGTCCTGTAACTTTACCTTTTTTTATTTTCGTCCTGCTATCTTTCAAATTTTTATTTTAGTCCTGTAACTTTATCGCTTTTTTATTATAGTCCTATAAGGGTTAGTAGGTTGTAGGAAAATCAAAATATGAAAGTCAACAGGACGAAAATAAAAAAGAGGTGAAATCACATGACTAAAATCAAAATTTGATAGTTAGTAGGACGGAAATTAAAAGGTGGTAAAGTTAATGTTTCCATTAATTAATGTTCGAATGTGAATGTGAAACTACGAAATCTTGTTAAATCTTTAGTTGATAGATAGAGAGTGTTAAAAATTAACTCCTTCGCAAGTAATCTCCATATCTAATCAAATATGAAGTGAATTTAGTTTCGAACTTATAAGGTAATATATCTTGTGAGAAGTGGAGATCTTAAAAGAATATTGAAATTAATTTTGGCGTACAGAAATTGATCCTATATAGTATGTGATATATCATAATCTTGTTGGAAATTGAGTTTTCATTAAAAAAAAAAAAAAAAACGTTAGTTAATTCAATTGCAAGTAATTTTAATTAAACAAGGATTTTTATGATATACAACACGGCCCCTTTTCCTATTTTTATTGAAGTTCCATTTTTTTCCATAACTTTTAAAACTAAGTGGATAAATATTTTTTATAAAAAAATATTATAAAATTATAAAAATATCCATATAATGTTTTTATTTTTAAAAAAGTTATTTTAACCTTGTATATATAATTATTATAAAAAATTAAATTAGAGTGGTTAAAAATCATTTAAATTTTAAAATCAAATGAAAACATAATTTTAATTCTAATTCCTCTCCAAATTTCGACCCTTTGTCCTTTTTGCTGTCTTTTTTTTATAGTCCTTTTATTTTAACATTCTTTTTCGATGAAGAAAAAAAAAAAAAACTGAAGCTACATAACATGATCTCTTGTCTAAAAAAAGGTCCCCATTTTTTTTAAATCAGACCCTCATTCAATAATGCCGACCCACATTTAAATAGAAAAAAAAAACATTTGTTTAGCATTGCCTCGACCTGCACCACAGTACTTGAGCAATTGAGTGGCACCCACTATGCCTAGAAAAGACTCTGGTTATCACAAATGGTCCTGTAATTTTGCCTGAGTCCAAATTTGGTCCTTTATCCTTTTAATTTCTCAGTTATAGTCCTCTTGTTATAAAAAAAAAATGGTCATTTCCGGCGGAAATTTAAAAACTTGGCCGGAATTCGCACTTGCTCCAACACTTTTAACATTATCAGGCTAATGAAACACTGCTAAAAATCAAAATTCCCAATTCCCAAATAGCATGAACCCTAAAATTCCAAATCCACAATCACAAATAATAAAAAATATAAAAGAAGCAACAAAAAGCATCATGATATGGAGGATCTGAAAAAGCGGCAACTGAGTCGTGTTGTTTTGAACTTCTTTTTATATTTATCCTTTGAATAATAGTGTGTTTAGGCTTCAATAATTGAAAATTGATTAGAATTAATATTTGAATAGTGGGTGTTAGAATATTGGTTCCAATCTTTTGTTTACTGAATGAAGATAAGTTTTTGTGGCCAATGTCATAATAAACTTCAAATTCAAGTAATTTCATCAAGAACTCGGAATTATCAAAAAATATTTTACTATAAATGAAAAAAGAGCTTCATCAAGAAGAAGAATTTGCTATTGATGACAACAACACTATCAAAGATTTGAAATTGAGAAAGGAGTGGAAGAAGATTAATAGTTCATTGCATGATATGTCACTTTTGTTGAGAGTTATTGTGTTTCTTATATCCATTATTATGATTATCCACGAGAGCGCTATTGCCAGAGCAGGTGCGAATTTCGGCCAAGTTTTTAAATTTCCAACAGAAAGGACCATTCTTGCTAACAAAAGGACTATAACTGAAAAATTAAAAAGATAAAGGACCAAATTTGAATTCGGACAAAGTTACACGATCATTTGTGATATTTTCTCTTAAAAAAGCTTTATCACTCCACCTGTTCACATTACTAGACCAATCAAGTAACCCCTATTATGCCTAGAAAAATGACTATAATTTTATTTTATTTTTGTCACTCTACCTTAGCTACACCAATTTACCAATCGAGTGACATCCTTTTTGTCAATATTACTGAATTTTCGAACCAGTTACCACTCACTCGAATTATTTGCATTCCTACCACTACTACATTTTCGCTCATAGATGAAAGATAATATATGTTATCTATGAGCAAAATAGTCAGTTATCTTGGAAGGTGTTATCTATGCTCCCTCATAGATAACACATATCAAACAATAAACATCCGTTATCTATGAGCACTCTGCTTATCATATCTCGCTCATAGATAACTATGTAAATCTGTTATGTAATTATATATATATATATCTGTTAGCTATTCCATTTTTATAATCTATTTATAATTAATAAATATTTATATTTTGTTCATTTTTTTTATTCCTGTAATTAAAAAATTAAAATATACACAATAGAAAGACCAAACAAAAGTCATCAATACATTCATTAAATTGCAAAATATCCTACCATTATTGTTGCAATAGATTATTAATGAGATTAGCAATTCCACTCAAAGTTATATATAAAATGAGATCTTCAGGAATGCCTCGGCCTTTCCTTGCCAGTATCAAAGCAATTGTCATCACAGTTTTCCCAAGTCAAAGCAATCTAACAAGAAAGCCTGAAAAGAGACTAGCACACCTAGTAACTTTTGGGTCTTGTTCTCTTTTTCAAGCAAGTGGATTATTCAAGAATCTTAGGCACCATTTGCTAAAGAGGGTTGGGATGAAGTGGGTTTGTTAAGATGAGTCTAACCCATGCTTGTTTGCACAAGTTTTTAATTGAGTTAATAAATACAAATAAACAAAATTGCCCTCAAAACAAAGCAATAATCCACAAATTGAACCAAAATCATCTCAAAGAAACAATTTGAACTCATTGCCAGTTATGACGATTTCCATCATCTACACTAGTTCAATTCTGAAATTCTGCTACATTTGGTTTTGAATCACAATTTGGGTGATATTTTCACAATTGGTTTTGATTTCGGTTAAATTTGGACAATTTTGCCTAAAGTGACTGAGTTATTATTATTATTATTATTATTATTATTATTATTATTATTATTATTATTATTATTATATAGCAGCTTAGATATTAATCCTGATGCGAAGGGGAATTTTGTATTTTGTTTCCATAAATTAATGGATCAAATGTGAAAGTGAAACTACGAAATCTTATTACATGTTCGAGCAAGCCGTTGGAAGATAGATAGAGAGTGTAAAAAATTAACTCCTTCGCAAGTAATCTCCATATCTAATCAAAATAGATAGGATTTTATTTCCATATGTAATTAAACTAACTAGGATTTTATTTTCGGACTTACAAGGTAATATATCTTGTGAGAAGTGGAGATCTTAAAAGGAAATTGAAATTAATTTTGGATTACAGAAATTGATCAATAGTGAGAGAATATTAAATATGAAGTGAATTAGTTTCGGATCTATAGGTAATATATCTTGTGAGAAGTGGAAATCTTAAAAGGAAATTGAAATTAATTTTGGGTTACAGAAATTGATCCTATATAGTATGTGATATATCATAATCTTGTTGAAAATTGAGTTTCCATAAAAAAAAACGTAGAAATAGCCGTTAGTTAATTCAATTGCAAGTAATTCTAATTAAACTAGGATTTTTATGATATACAACACGGCCCCTTTCCTATTTTTATTGGATTTCCATTTTTTTCCCATAACTTTTAAAACTAGTGGATAAATTGCAGCCCATGCTAACATGTAAATAATTTTGTACCACTTTTTATTTGATTCGGTCCCTTCGAATTTTAATTCAAAGAGATATTCTCTTAATTGAGAATGATTTTTCTACGGTCAGGAAGACTTTCGCCCTTCCTGACGTCAGTAATGTTGGTGATCGGTTTTAATCGCGTGGATTAGTGACTGTTTTTAACCGGTTTTGGGATCACCAAACAATTTCGTGTATAATTGATTACCACCGTAAATGGTAAAATCGATAGTTCGGGTTATAAAATCGTAAATACGAGTATTGAATCCGTATTTATTTCGTGTGTGTGTACCTTTAGGTGTACGAGTGTGTGTATTTGGAGTGTTTGTGAATTTGAACTTATTTTTATAGCTGGAGAACAACTTATTTATACTAACCACCAAGTAGGAGGTGTACATGACTCTTGGACTACCAAGCTTGCATGCATGACATGTGTCATTTTGATCACATTTGACCTTATCTAAGCTGAAACTTACTTACAAAGTCTTGTACTTGATCTTATCACGAATTCAGTGTTGTTCGTCATTATTTGCGTGGAGGCTTCATTTGCGTCTTTTTCACTTGTTGCTCGCTCCTTGATTATATGGTTCATAAGCTGTTCGTCTGTGTGTTCAATGTTGATGTGCCCCTGGATCTTTAATTCTTGTTCGTCAATGGTCTAGTTGATTTGATAGGCTGATTGGTGACATACACCCTATGAGATGGTAAATGCACCACCTTTTAGTAATGTTGCTCGTCACTCAGGACTTGGCATGGTGATCATACCTGGCCCTGGGTCTTGGACCTGTTCGCCAATAAGTTGTTCGTCAAGGTAGTTGCTCATCATTTAATACACTTTCCGAATTAATTTATACACTCCCATTTTGATTATCCTTGCTAGTCATCTCTGGTTTGTGTATTTTGCTTCATAATCTTCATTTAGGCCTTAACTTTTGTTCGCCAAGCAGTAATTGATGTTCGTCTATCAACAATTGCCCCCTATCCTGGCTAGATGTTGCCTAAGACGAGCAACTTTGTGGTGAACAACTGTAGTCAGGATACTACCTTGGTAAGGATTAGGCCGAATAACTTTCCTTAGACGAGCAGCTTATGGCCACCGTTTCGTCTTCCCAATATCTGGGAGTCGTCCAATGATGACGTGGACGGCATGATTATGTGCCGCCCACGCGCGAACAAGCCCAAGGCCACGTGCCCCTATAATTGCATGTAGGCCCTTTAACACTTGAATTTGCTCGAAAATGACCCCATTTTTTTTTTTATCATTTTGACCCCAGGAATTATAAGAAATAACAGGTTTTACCCCGTTTTCTACCTGGGTATAAAACCGAGTGGGAAATGAAATTTTTCCCACTGTCCACCCTTTGCTACAGAAACTTCCGGCGAAAAACTCCATTTCCGGCAATCTTCAAGCTTTTTCGGTGATTTCTTTCAAATTTCGAGGTATTTAATTCATTTTTTTGTTTGTTTACTTCTTATTCTTTTTCTTTTAAAATTTGCCCCAACACCACCGTGACAATTTTTGCCGCCATGATTCTGGAAAATTGCTGCCTTGATTCCGGGAGATCGCCGCCGTGAATTTTGAAGTTCTCTGACTGGAATTTATTAACCTTTCCCTGTATTTTCAAAATTAACCCTTATTCCTCCAAAACCCATGTCCTCTCACTCGAGCAACTACGAATCTGTGGAAAACTTGGATTCCCTCTTCCCCATCGTGGCATACACAAACCAACCCCCTTTTGAGGTTTCGTCGGCAACTCCTCCTGAAGATGGTTCAGTAATTCGATCAGTAGAGGATACAGGGGGTTGTGGTTGTGGCGAACAGGGATTCAAACGTAGAGTTCTCTTCAAGTTCAGAATCTGAAAAAGCGGCAACTGGGTCGTGTTGTTTTGAACTTCTTTTTATATTTATCATTTGAATAATAGTGTGTTTTAGCTTCAATAATTGAAAATTGATTAGAATTAATGTTTGATTTCAACTTACTTTTATTGTGTAAAATTCCAGACATCTAAGGGTGCAGGGTCACTAAAGGTAGATCAAAAGAAAGCGAGAGAGTGTCTCCTCCAACTTCAATCCAACGAAAGAAGAGTCTCAATGATGGAAGCTTCAACGAGTTCCCTAGCAGATGAGCCCTCAGTATTGGACGATGTAATGGGGTACGGAGAAAACCATATGGAGTTGGACGAGCAACTCCCTACTACGGACGAACAGCATGTGCCCAAAGAAGGGGTGCCTATTCTTGACGAGCAACAAATGAATGTTGACGAGCAACTTGTTGTCAATAACTTGGAGGGCCAGAACCCGACAAACAACAATGGGCCTGGACAAGCAGATGATACCAAACCCCGCCTCGGAGTAGATCCAATGGACATCGAAAATGAATTTGACCTTGAGGGACCAATAATAGATCCTCGTTGGAAAGGACAAAAATGACGAGCAACTCCAGTCGAAGAACTGGAAGCCCTTAAAGTTAATCCTGAAAATAAGGATCTAGAACTCTATATCGGGTCTGAGCTCTCAGAGACTTACATAACCCATATGGCAGAATTCCTCAAGGTCAATCTAGATGTTTTTGCATGGTCTCACACAGATACTGTGGAAATTGACCCAGAACATGTTTTGCCACCGGCTCAATATTAACCCAGCAAAGAAACCGGTCCACCAGGAAAGAAAAAAATACGGACCGGATAAATACCAAGCCCTTAACGAAGAAGTAAAAAAGTTGCTCGACAATGATCTAATCCGGAAAGCTCTTTGCCCACAATGGGTAGCAAGCCCAGTTCTTGTGCAGAAGCCAAATGGAACTTGGAGGCTATGCATAGACTTTACAGATCTGAATGCAGCCTGCCCGAAGGACAATTTTCCCCTTCCACACATCGATCAATTGGTAGACAGCACCGCGGGACACAAAATGCTAACATTCATGGATGCATTTGCTGGCTACCATCAAATTCCGATGCATCCCGATGATCAAGAGAACTCGATATTCTTTACAAACAAAAACCTGTTGTGCTAGAAAAGAACGCCGTTTGGACTAATCAACGCGGGAGCAACGTACCAAAGACTGGTGAACAAGATGTTCGATGAACATATTAAAGAAACAGTAGAGGTGTACGTGGATGACATAGTGATCAAGTGTGCTAGAAAGGAAGACCATCTCCAGCACCTCACCTAGGTGTTTGACATTCTCCGACTATATAACATCAAACTGAATCCAAAGAAAAACAGCTTTGGAGTCCATACGGGAAAATTCCAGGGACATCTTGTTAGTCGTCGGGGGATTGAAACCAACCCCGCAAAAGTAAAAGCCATCGTGGATATGCAGTCTCCTCGGTCAGTGAAGGAAGTACAAAGACTAACAGGCTGTCTAGCAGCCCTCAATCGGTTCATATCCAGATCGGGGGATAAATGCCGTCCATTCTTCGAGGCCATCAAGAAAGACAAGTTTTCTTGGACGAGCAGTTGTCAGAGAGCATTTGAAAAAATGAAAGATTACCTGGGAGATGTTAAAATTCTATCAAAGCCTGTCCCACGTGAAAAGCCAGCTCTGTACTAGTGCGAGCAGACGGGAAGTTTCATCAACCCATTTACTATGTCAGCCAAGCTTTGCATGAAGCAGAGATCAAATATATTCTCCAACTGAAAAATGGGCGTATGCACTTGTCATGAGTGTAAGAAAGTTAAGACCATAATTTTTCGACCACCAAGTCGAAATACTAACAACTTTCTTACTCAAACAAATTTTACATCGCCCAGACACTACTGGTCGCCTATTAAAATGGTCACTGGAGATCGGCTAGTTCGGGGTAACATAGGCTCCTCGAACAACGATCAAGGGACAAGCATTAACCAACTTCATAGTCGAACTAACTTTTCCCTAAGATCCGACGAGAGGACTTGATCACCCCTGGCATCTCTATGTTGACGGGTAATCTACAAATACAGCCTCAGGGGCAGGTGTTGTTCTTATATGCACCTACATGCAAGTTTTCACCTCGGCCATTAGATTTAAAAAGGTGAAAGGAGAGTTTAAAATCTAGTAAAATAGACATAAGTTATGATGTATATACAAAGTCGTGCGTATTCAATGATATCATAATTGAAGGAAGTGGAAATGCATATTTTAGGTCTTACTTTTACCATGTCTAATAACATGCACTTCTATTCATGTTTTTGGACCCTTCAAGAAAATAACATTATTTCAAATGAGTAGAATCTGTTTTTCCTAACTTAAACTAACAAAGTTTGATGCATATTGAAACTTGACTCGTCAAAGCCGATCCAGGTGTTTTTGATCAATAATTAATGATTCCAAAAAAAAAAAATTGATCAGAAACAAAAAGGAGGTTTAGCAAACATAAGAATTGTTTTCTGGGTAAATGGCAAGACAAGGATCTTCATGAAACATTTTTCAAAGGGAGGGAGAAATGCAGAGGAAATACTTCAAATGAGATACCTCATGAAAAATCCTATTAATTTGCCTTCTAAACTTATATCAATGTTGGTTGAGTAAAAAGACAAAACAAATGAAGAATTTTTTGAGTAGTTATCGATCATGATTGCTGATATACTGGCAGGGTGTTTTACAAATTTAGTGCATGATCAAGTGTCGCCTCAATGCCAAGAAAGAGTGAAAAGTGTGATATTATTGCATTTCTCAAGCAGCATACATTGAAGAATAGAAAACAACAACAACCAGGAATCCTGTCCTCATTCTAAAATGGAAACTGATGTCTGCATAACAATAAAAGTTGGTAACTTGTTTGAATTTTGAATTCATAAATGTGCACCAGAATTGAAGAGCCCACTAAATGGGGTCTTATATACTAATAAACATCAATCATGACAAATAGATTGCATAAACAACATTTAATCATGACCATTTGCAATTATTTATGAAAACAACTCAGATATGTTACAAGTTGTTGTCAATGCAACTTAATTTTCTGGACTAGAATAATTATTTTTTAATAATTTGAATTACTTTTTTCCTTTCTCCTCTTCTAGGCAAAAACGAGCACCATTACTAGAAGAAAAAGAAAATGAAAGAAACACTGGCTTTCTTTAATTCTTTGTTCAAAAAATACAAGTTAGATAGCCAGGAAAAAATATGAACCATTCAAAAATAACATTCCAAAAGATTCAGCATCAATTACCAGAGAAGTTTTAACTGCAGACGTAGAGATGACCTGGAATTATAACAAGAGATATTGGTTTCCCAACAAATTTCATGAGCTATAGGACAATGATCTCCATGAAACCTCTCTCAATGGAAGAAGCTCAAAGGACACACTACAACAACTGTTCAACAAAGCACAAAAAGAAAAAGATATGCTGATGGAGAACCCGATCACTTAAAGTTATTGCTGCTAACTCAATGTATAAAATATGCCAAATGCTTCTGATAACCTATGATGAGAGATTGTTTGAACAACTGTGCAACATGATACCAAATATACTAGCACCTTGCCTTACGAATTTAATGTGAAGTGTCACCGCAAAGCCATAAAGGAGAAGGAAAAGAACATTCGTCAAGCAGCTCTCCTTTTGGGTGAAACTGAAGAAATTCTTTATCAGCACATAAATACTACAAGATCAGATCCTGGAGAATCAGATTATGTTATTGAAAAATTGTGTAATTTATTAGTCAAAAGGAAAATTTAGACTTAAATAAATCAATTTTCACAAGTTCACACAAGAAAATCTTCATGAAGCTAGCTAAATCAATATAGACTGTTTGTTTTCATTTCATTATACATCAATGTACCTTGAAATACAGTATTTTATTTTAACATATGTGATGATATCCAGTGTGGCATTTGCATTCATTTATCACCATATTGAAGTATTCAACATCTTACATTGTATCAAACACATGATATATAGCACAAGTGGATTAAGAAACTTTATCAATCCATTCCTGAAATTTCATCTCTATTTCTTCTGCTCCAGTTCCTCATTAGTATCAGTATATTCCCAACATTAAAATACATTATAGTTTCTCTATTATTCACCTCTTGATCATCGGAGAAACGAGAGTTTAAAATATAGTAAAATAGACATATGATATGATATATGTATATACAAAGTCGTGTGTATTCAATGATATCATAATTGAAGGAAGGAGAAATGCAAATTTTAGGACTTACTTTTACAATGTCTAATAACACGCACTTCTATTCATGTTTTTGGACCCTTCAAGAAATAACCTTATTTCAAATGAGTAGAATCTGTTTTGCCTAACTTAATCTAAGAAAGTTCGATGCATATTGAATCTTGACTCGTTAAATCCGATCCAGGTGTTCTTGATCAATAATCAATGATTAAAAAAAATAAAAAATTGATCAGAAACAAAGAGGAGATTTAATTGCAAAGGAGGTTTAGCAAACATAAGAATTGTTTTCTGGGTAAATGGCAAGACATGGATCTTCATGAAACATCTCTCAAAGGGAGGGAGAAATGTAGAGGAAATACTTCAAGAGAGATGCCTCATGAGAAATCCTCTTAATTGGCCTCCTAAACTTATATCAATTTTGGCCAACTATAAAGACAAAACAGATGAAGAATTGTTTGAGCAGTTATCAATCATGATTGCTGATATACTGGCAGCGTGTCTTACAAATTTAGCGCATGATCATGTGTCACCGCAATGACATTGAAGAAAGATGGAAAAGTGTGTTATTATTGCACATCTCAAGCAGCAGACATAGAAAACAACAACAATCAAGCCTCCTGTCCTCATCCTAAAATGGAAACTGATGTCTGCATAACTATAAAAGTTGATTACTTGTTTGACTTTTGAATTCATAAATGTGCACCAGAATTGAAGAGCCCACAAAATGGGGTCTTATATACTAATAAACAACATCAATGATGACAAATAGATTGATAAAACAATATTTAATCACGACCATTTACAAATTTTATGAAAACAACTAAGATATGTTACAAGTTGTTGTCAATGCAACTTAATTTTCTGGACTAAGATAATTATTTTTTAATCATTTGAATTACTTTTTAGCTTTCTCCTCTTCCAGGCAAAAACCTACCACCATTACTAGAAGAAAAAGAAGATGAAAGAAACACTGGCTTTTTTTTAATTCCTTGTTCAAAGAATACAAGTTAGATAGCCAGGAAGAAATAGGAACCACTTAAAAATAACATTCCAAAAGATTCAGCATCAATTACCAGAGAAGTGTTAACTGCAGACATAGAGATGACTTGGAATTATAACAAGAGATATTGGTTTCCCAGCAAATTCCTTGATCTATAGGACAATGATCTCCATGAAACCTCTCTCAACGGAAGAAGCTCCAAGGACACACTACAACAACTGTCCAATAAAGCTCAGAAAGAAAAAGATATGCTGATGGAGAACCCGGTCACTTAAAGTTATTGCTGCTAACTCAATGAATAGAATATGCTAAAGGCTTCTGATAGCCTATGATGAGAGATTAGTTGAACAACTGTGAAAACATGATACCAAATATACTAGCACATTGCCTTACCAATTTAATGTGAAGTGTCACCGCAAAGCCATATAGGAGAAGGAAAAGAACATTCGTTAAGTAGCTCTCCTTTTGGGTGAAACTGAAGAAATTTTTCATCAGCACATTAATACTACAAGATCAGATCCTGGAGAATCAGATTATTTTATGGAAAAATTGTGTAATTTATTAGTCAAGAGGAAAATTTAGACTTAAAAATTTTTGTTTTCACAAGTTCACACAAGCAAATCTTCATGAAGCTAGCTAAATCAATGTAGACTGTATGTTTTCATTTCATTGTACATCAATGTATCTTGAAATACAATTTTTTATTTTAACATATGTGATGATATCCAGTGTGGCATTTGCATTCATTTATCACCATATTCAAGTATTCAACATCTTACATTGCACCAAACACAAGATATATAACACAAGTTTATTAAGAAACTTTACAATCCATTCCTGAAATTTCATCTCTATTTCGTCTGCTCCAGTTCCTCATTAGTATTAGTATGTTCCCAACATTAAAATACATTATAGTTTCTCCATTATTCACCTCTTGATCATCGGAGAAAGGAGAGTTTAAAATCTAGTAAAATAGACATATGATATGATATATGCATATACAAAGTCGTGTGTATTCAATGATATCATAATTGAAGGAAGGGGAAATGCATATTTCAGGACTTACTTTTACCATGTCTAATAATATGCACTTATATTCATATTTTTGGACCCTTCAAGAAAATAACATTATTTCAAATGAGTAGAACATGTTTTCCCTAACTTAATCTAAGCTTACCTCAAATCTAAGAAAGTTCGATGCATATTGAAACTTGACTCGTCAAATCCGATCCAGGTGTTCTTGATCAATAATCAATGATTCCAGAAAAAAAAATTGATCATAAACAAACAAGAGATTTTATTGCTTAGAAAAGCAAAAGGTATGAGAGATCGCTTTTCTGATATATAGCCCTTCTCCAAATCTCGAACAAGTAAGATAAGAAGTTAAAACATGTCCTGGAACAACACAGAAGTGGAACAAAATACCATGGTGGATGCTAAGATTCGGATTGCAAGATACTATTGTACCAGACAATCTCCAACTAACAAAATGGATTCTACTGACTCGGAGTGATAGATGGTTTAATCCATGAACTTTCGATCCTCAGATGAAGGCCAAAAGAATATCAAGAGCATGGTTACAGAAGATCATTATCTTTACAAATTCGACATCTCAGGAGCAGGAAACTCCTTCATCAAAGTCTATTTTGCTTCAGTATCTGGCTAGCAAGCTACTCCTTCTTATCTCTATCTGTATAACAAGTCCGACCCATTTATGCTTTAACTATGTCCTAAGGTTCAAGATATCGCAATTAATCTGTCATCTATGGTGCAACACATGCTATTTGTTTGAAGTTAATGAAATTATTGCACATGGGAATCTTTTGCATGTAAATTATGAGGTAAATACAATTGATTCAAATGTAACATTAAAGTTAAAATGATTGAAATCACTGTATAACTAACACAAAAAAAAAAAAAAAACCAACAGAATACACACACAATGGAATAAAATAACAATTGTACTATTGTTATATATATGCACATTGCAAAATCAACAAGAATGTTCCTTCACTTTCATATTACATATCAAGAAACAACAAAGAATCCAAATAATAATCCAATGCACTAATAGTAATTGGGTCTCTGCCTTGTTGAAATGGATGGTGAGACGCAGCTTTCCCATCTCCCGGTAACCCCATATCTGAACCCAGTCCCCTTGCTCGACTCCGTTTGCTTTCACCAAATTAAACCAACCCCCGTTGATAACCATCATGTCCAAACTTAGTAACCAATTGAGACCCAACTTGTACAACTTCCCTTCTATATCGACGCTATTAATCTCCTCCAACCCTTTAGTCGCGGCACCATACATGATTCTACCCTCCTCTTCGTTCAAATTTTTTTTGAACCGTGCTCTCCTGGTGACGAACAACCTATTTTGATTTCGTCGCACGTCAGTTTCTTTGAGCTTTTTCTTGTAAAGAAAAACCGGCGCTACAGTGGGCCCTGAACTCAGCTCGATGTTCCACTGCAGCTGTGCAGGAATCGGGGGTACCGGGGAATGATCCTTTGCTACTGTGCCTCTTCTTTTCTTCTTCTTATTTTCATTGCCATCACACTTTCTCTTTCCCGCCAATTTCTTAGTTGAGGGCCAAATTCGAAGAGGGGTTGGATCAATAAACCGGAACGAGTGAATCAGAGTTTGAGGAGGAATCATAGTTTGGGAAAGATTCAACAATTTATACTCCAAACAACTTGATTTTAGCCAAGAAGAAACAGAGAGTATCTCCAGCACCTCACCCAGGTGTTTGACATTCTCCGACAATATAAAACTGAATCAAAAGAAAAATAGCTTTTGAGTCCATTCGGAAAAATTCCTAGGACATCTTGTTAGTCGCCAGGGGATTGAAGCCAACCCCGAAAAAGTAAAAGCCATCGTGGATATGCAGCCTCCTCGGTCAGTGAAGGAAGTACAAAGACTAACATGCTGCCTAGCAACCCTCAATCGGTTCATATCCAGATCGGGCGATAAATGCCGTCCATTCTTCGAGGCCGTCAAGAAAGATAAGTTTTCTTGAACGAGCAGTTGTCAGAGAGCATTTGAAAAATTGATAGATTACCTAGGAGATGTTAAAATTCTATCCAAGCCTGTCCCAGGTGAAAAGCTCTATCTATACTTGGCAGCATCCAAAGTGGCAATCAGCTCTGTACTAGTGCGAGCAGAATGGAAGTTTCATCAACCCATTTACTATATCAGTCAAGCTTTGCATGAAGCAGAGATCAAATATTCTCCAACTGAAAAACTGGCGTATGCACTTGTCATGAGTGTAAGAAAGTTAAGACCATACTTTTTCGACTACCAAGTCGAAATACTAACAACTTTCCCACTCAAACAAATTTTACATCGCCCAGGCACTGTTGGTCGCCTATTAAAATGGTCACTGAAGATCGGCCAGTTCGGGGTAACATATGCTCCTCGAACAGCGGTCAAGGGACAAGCATTAGCCGACTTCAAAGTCGAACTAACTTTTCCCCAAGATCCGACGAGATGACTTGATCACCCCTGGCATCTCTATGTTGACGGGTCATCTACAAATATAGCCTCGGGGGCAGGTGTTGTTCTTATAAGCCTCGACATGTAAGTTTTCACCTCGGCCATTAGATTTAAATTCATGGCTGAAGCCGAGTATGAAGCTCTCATTGCTGGTCTCCATCTATCACTTACTGTGGGTGCCAGACGACTACAAGTATTTGGCGACTCACAACTGATTGTGAACCAAGTCCGAGGTGAATTACTAATTAGTTAATAAGATATGTTTTAGAAAATCACAATTTATTTTGCCAATACATAGATATGTATGTGTATTTGGAGTTATTATGTTTTGAAGGAAGCTCAAGAATCATGTAAGGCTTCCTACATAAGTTTGTAGTATGGAATGTAATTAACTTTTCCTCTACGTCCAATGTTTATTGGGGTTTTTTTTTTTTTTTTTGAGATAGAAGAAATTTTCAATAATACAAAAAAGATAGAAGGAAAATATTCTTGATTTTTTACTTCAATTGGAGATGCCGCAACAACATTTTTAGGTGTATTTTCTCTTTATAATATTTTGGCTTTGAATCAACATATGGTTAAATTGGGATTTACACATAGTGCCGCACATTTTTTAAGAATATGTTTGAACAACATTTGGATATTAAAGGAAGAAGCACTTGGATAATGATCATAACAAGGACAACATATCGTCAAGGCGATAGTTATCCATTGTTTCTTTGGAGAGATTAAATTTTTGTGTGGAAGTATTGTGCACTATATTATTAAAATATTATTCGGGTTGTTTTTTGTTGTTAATATTTAATGGCGAATTAAGTTATAGTTTATTATTAATTTGAGTAAGTCTCTTGTGCATCTGGTGTGGGTCGATTATTATATTGAAAAATGTGGTGATTAAGTTTTCAGTATTATCGTTTTTCAGTGTAATCAACCCACACTTTTCAGTATATATAATCAGCCCATACATTTCCGTGTATAGTCTCAATTGTTGAGTATGTAGCATGGGAAATGTTCTCAAGCATTTATTTAACAATATTTATTAGTGAATTACTGATGTTGACAACACTGAAAAAAGATGGAAACAGTTTATCCATGCCGAAATAGTATTTGATCTCTGTCTACATATTTGTTTACTTCAAATCAATATAGATTAAGTTGGTCTAAACCCAAAAACACGGTAACAAACAGATGCCCCCAAACCCAACATGGTCTTATTCATCATGGGGACGTCTGATGACGATTGAAAGAAGAAATTGGATTGAAGGCCACAAGTCTGTTAACAGATGCTTTTTTGGGGATCCGCTGGGTGCCGTTCTGGACCTCCGGCGCGGCGGCGGTTTCTCTCCATATGTACACCATGTAATTCGTAGCAGATTATGCCCGATTGGTGAGTGAATTCTGATAAGTCTGCACTCTGTTTTGCCCCAAATTAATTAAAAAAATTTCAGCTTCATCAAATTAGGGATTAATTAAATCAAAGCTCAATGTTGGTGATGGTGGGTCTGGAAGGCGGCCCTGGCGGAGGCCGATCTTTAGGGCCGCGGCAGGTCTGAGGGCGGCTCTGGTGGGTAACATTTCTGGAGGTTGGATAATGACTTGAAAGCGAATGTACTAGCTTTCTACTAGTAGCTTCCCCGCAAGAGTACGGGTTCATTGTAGTATTGGCAAGTATAGGGACCAAGTAGTATCGAACCCAAGGGATGAAGTGTATGAAAATAGATCCCTGAAGATCTACGCGTCGTAGTTAATATGAGTGAAATGTTTTTGGATTTTTTTGAAAGATTAATTAAAACTAAAATAAACTAATTAAACTAAAATACTAAAGAAGACGATTTAACTAAGGTTTGTGTTCAAGTAAGAGATGGTGATGCTTAGGATAGGAATCCCTACGTATACTAACGGAGCAGGTACATAATCAAAATAACCGTGACACACAAGAAATAACATAAGTAAAAGAATGCAAGATGAAAGCTCAAGATTCTAAACCCTAATACTTTACCCTAACACTCGACTTCACTAATCCACTAACAAGTTAATGAATTGTGCTTAATTAATGAGACCCTAATTTAACTAAGGTGATGCGGTCGTCCTCCTTCGCTAAACTGGTAGATGAATTAACCCTTTCTAAACCCTCTAGTTAAGTCTACTCGTTGTTAAAGAGTGATACAGTCGTCCTCTCTCTAAAACTTTTCGAACGAAATTCAAAAGTTAAGTTAAGATTAATTTTAAGAATTCATTAATCAAGAGAATTAAAACCTAACGTCACAAGTTACCTTAATTACGTACCCACAACCTACTTCTACGAGTTCATCCTACCCCAAGCATGCAAGGGTTTTAGCTAGACATAGGTTTTACGTAAACAAGAACAATTGAATAAGTAACGAACATGAACATGATAATTATAACGATGAAAAGATCAATCATAAACTAGGGTTTCAAGAAATAACGGAATAACTTAAAGTAAATCAATAAAACGAGTCTAAACGTGTTCAAGAACAAAGATATAAAGAAACAAAACTAAAAAGTAAAATCGTAATATGAATTCGTAACGAAAACCTAAAAAACGTAAACGTAAAGCTTCCTTCTCTCCTTCCTCTCCAAAAACGAACTCTAAAAGTCAAAATCTATTAAGTGATATCTGGTCTCTCTCAAAACCGAGCTTGAGACGAGTATATATAAGCAACGGGCCGAATCGTGAACTCATGGGCTGAAAAACGACTTTTAAAACGTAAAACATGAAGGCGCTCGAACATACCCGCTCGAGCGGAGGTGCTCGAGCGTGGAGCTCGAATGGTGTAAGTGCTCGAGCGGTGGCGCTCGAGCTGGTCGAGCGCTCGGATTCCTCTGCAAGTTTTGGGGCGCTCGAGCAAAACGCTCGAGCGGTGGCGCTCGAGCTGCTCGAGTACTCGAATTTTTCTGTACGTTTTGGGCGCTCGAGCGAGCGCTAGTGCTCGAGTGGTCCATTCGAATGACTCCCAAAATTACTCCAATTAGTACTTTTCTTCTTCAACACTAACACCAATCGTATTCCTTCGATATCTTCTCATCCGGGCATCCATTTGAGTCGATTCAAAGTCCTACGAACTCCGTTCTTCGCCCTCGATTCACCTACGAGCATTAAAGAGACAAATTCATCAATGTAAAGAAATAGTGCTCATTTGACTCTAAAAACTCAATAAAATTGACCAAAACTTGGGCATTTCAAGCTACGAATCATGACAATTTCACGCCTAATCAGATAACAGAGAGGGTGAAAAGATGGAGAAAAGGCTGGATCTTTTTGGACTTCATGTTGGTTAATTTGTTCAGATCGGAGTGTGCTTGTTGCGTTCAGTGATTGATTGCAGTATAAGAAGGTATATATGGTGGAAAAAGAAGGTAACATTTCTAGAGGGCTACGGCGGTTGGCGGTGGTGGGGTTTTTGAGTGGCGGCCGCCTCCACCCCCACCCCCACCCCCACCCCCACCCCCAATTTGAATCGGCTAACGCTCCGGTAATGCCGCGTTGTAGTTGATCTTTCTCCGGGGATGCAGCGGTGGAGGCGATGGTGGATTTTCGAGTGGCGCCGAATCTTGAGGGTCGGCGGCAGCGGGCGGTGGACATGGAGATTTGGGTGTGCACTGTTGGGTTCCCGTGTTTGGGGGGTGGGAGGGGGGTGGGGGTTGGTTTGAATTTTTAAATTAATATTTTATATGATTTTGATTTAATTTTAATATATATTACACATATATCATAATTAAATTTTTTAAAAAAATTGTGCCACGTCATCGTCACCGGCTGGGTGACCTTCTGTAGCCGGTTTTAGGACGAAAACATTAATTTTTGAAAAGTTATGGGACTAAAAAGTAAAGTAAAAAGTTAGAGGATGAAAAACAAAATTGACCAAACTTACAGGACAAAAAACTCTATTTTCCCTTAATTTTACTTCGTTCAGCTTTTTCCAAACTTCCATTGAGAAAATTAAGGGAAAATGCACTTTTTTGTCCTTTAACTTTGGTTGATTTTGGTTTCCGCTCTGTTAACTTTGGGATTTTGAATTTTATCCTATAACTTACAAAAATTGTGTTTTTCGTCCTGTTAACTTTGGAATTTTGGATTTCGTCCTATAACTTACAAAAAGTTGTGTTTTTTCGTCTTATAACTAACAACTTTTTTATGTTTTTTGTCCGGTAAATCTGACGTGGCACCAATTTTTGTAAGTTATAGGACAAAATTCAAAATTTCAAAGTTAACAGGACGAAAAACACAATTTTTTGTAAGTCATAGGACGAAATTCAAAACTCTAAAGTTAACAGGACGAAAACCAAAATCAATCAAAGTTAAAGGACATAAAAGTGCATTTTCCCGAAAATTAATTTAGAATAATATTCTAGGGAACATGACTATTTATTGTAGGTACATTATTTTACAATTATGCTAATGAACTAATTTATTTATTTGATTGTTCTGCAGTCAACTTAAACCGAAATCATGTAATAAGGCATTATACATCGGCCTTAAAAATCTACGCATTATATAAGGGATTTAGACCGAATCCGTCCCCTATCTATTCATCTTTATCAAAATGGTCCTCTATTTATTTGCTTTATCAATTTAGTTCCATATCTATTCAAGATTCACCAAAATGATCCTAATTGGCCTAAAAATATACAAAACTTCACCATTTTGGTCCTATATTTATTGTGTTTACCCATTTAGTCCTGTATCAATTCACATTTCTCCAATTAGGTCCTAATTGAATGCATAAAGCATAAAATGCTACATTTTTAGTCATACGCACTAGTTTTTCGGGGGAAGCCTATGATGTAATTTTTTTTCAATGTGGCATGCTAGGTGGCCATCTTTGCCAAATAAAAAAACTTGAAAAAAAAATCAATTAGAACCATTTTTCACCAAATTAGGACCATTTTGGAGAAACTTAAAAAAATATAGGACTAAATTGATAAAGTAAATAAATAGAGGACCATTTAGATAAAGGTAGAAAGATAGAGGACGAATTTGGTTTAAATCCCCATTATATAATGTTAAACTTGATGACATAAATCTAATATAATGTTAATATAATACTTAATGTATGATTGTTTTTAAAGTTCTAATTATTTTAATATAATGATAATATATCCCTTAATATGAATGTTTTTAAAGTTCTAATAGCTCTTGAAATTTATACGCTTTCTTTCATAAAACATGGTTTATATTCGGTTGCTAGTAAAAAAAATACCCATATTTTATAGGAATAAATGCACACTAGTACAATTCTCAAGCTTTAAATGCTAATTGAAATACGAGAAATCCTAAAATTCAATTTCATACAATTGTATCCTGATTTGTATTTAAGAGAGATGGACCTCATCTCATCATTCTCTCATCCCATCATTCTCTCATCCTCATTTCTCTCTCAACCCACACGTATCCCTCCTCTTTCTGTCTCTCTCTCTCTCTCTCTAATAATTCAAAAACCACCATACCCAACTCTAAATATTCCCACCATATTCAGATGGAAGACGAAGCGGCGGTGCGCTATCACAGTGGGACGGAATGCGGATTTATCCTCTCCAAGCGCTATCACGACAGTAGGGGCGCTATCACCTCTTCCGATTGTGCGGTGGTGGTGTAAGCAAGCTCCGATTCCATGGTTGACAGAAGCCCAAAAAAATCAGACAAAATCCTTTCCGATCTGTGTACCAGCGCCTCCGATCTATGCACCAGGAATCTTCAATGGCGGCGCTTGCACGATTTCAGTGTTGGATCCCAGAACCGAGGCGATCTTTCATTGCTGGAAGCTTTATGGCCTCAAATCGGAGAAAACAGAAAGGCGGTCGGAGGAAAGAAGGTATTATTTATTATTTATTAATTACTGTAATTTTTTTGTATAAATGAGTGTGGTGGTTTTGTTGGTGGATCTTTAGTGGGGATTTTTGGACGGAGGTTGTAGAGGGAGCGCGTGTGGGGTGAAAGGGATGATGTACAGTGTGTAGATGAGTTGGGGGAGGGGGCTGTTGGAGTTATACGTGAAAGTATGCTTTTACTTTGTATAACTCATGTATCAAACACTTGTTTATGAGAATAATTCTTTTATCACATTTGCTTTAGATATGATTGAATGTTGAATATTTATTGCAAACAGTTCATAATAGTACTAGTTACATTGTAGTTAATGTGGTGATACCCGATCACGGAAGATAACATTAACAGTTTCCTTGTAACTAAACGTACATTTTCACGACCTAGGTGGAATTGAACAATCCGCCGTGAAAGGTCGATGTGTAAGTCTCAGATTGATCTGTCTTGACTAAGAGATTGCACTAGCACATTTAGTATGTGTTGAAGAGGACCTACAGCGAGGATAAATTCTTCTGTTCTGAAGTGGGAAGAATTAGACCTCAGTGGTTGTTGATTTCTTAATCTCCGTCACTTAAATAGGACCGTGTGTGCTTAATGGTTACTGCTTTGATTCATGTTGGGTGAGAATCATTGTGACTTCGAACCTTGTGCTTTGGGCAGTAATATTAATCATATGACGGTTGCTAAGATTTAATACGGAGAAACGCGTGCGAGTACGACTCGTATGATTAGTCCCCTTGGTGGGCTCAGAAGTTTTATCGTACCAAATCTTGCAAGTGAAGAATTAGTTTCTTCGGTACGGATAATAATGTTGAGCTGTCTTTACTCCAAGGTGAAATATATTAATTAATTTAGAGCTATTCAGAAGCTTAATTAATTAATGGACTTGATAATCTTAAACGCGGGAAATAATAACCGGGAGCCCATATTATCGTAATATGAATTAAGATGGATAGTGCAATATTAATTTATTAGTGGTAATAATTAATATTAAAGGATTGAATTATATTGGGGCTCAATATTGAAATTCAGAAGTCCATTAGGAAATTCAGAAGGCCCCTCAAGTAGCCCATTAAGTAGCCCAATAATGATAAGGTGATTAAAATAAAAAGAATATATTATGCTGATTTTTTCATGGTGATTTTCGAAAGTAGCTTATTTGGAGAAAGAAAAGATCTTGTTGATTTTCTTGAAAATATATTATGGAAGATAAGTATTATTGGAATACAAGATTATCTCATATATTCAAGAAGATCCAAATCTTGGATTCTTACTCAATAATTTCGAAAATTACAAGCCTAATTAAGAGAGTGAGATTTTTATGAAATATTTTATTATGGAGAAAAGAATATATAGGATATATTCAATATTTCTTAGAGACTAAGAAAAGATTTTCTCCAGGCCCATAAAATACATGTAAATTTCGATCACTCCCTCATATAAATAGGGGATGATTATTTCATCCTCAAGTACATAATTCCATGTGTTGGAAAAATCAAGAGCATAGATATTTTTCTTTTTCCTTAGTTATTTAAATTACTTGAAAGCATCTCCCACCGGTGATCAAGTAAGGCGAAAGAGAAATACTTGAGAAGGCTTTGGGTTGATAAAGCGCGTTCGTGTTTGTCCCGTTTTATTCAAAGACCAAGTTCTACAAGAGGTACCCAAGTCACATATTTTCTTGTTTATTCCGCCATAGATTATATGTGAATTAATTCAACATGCATGATGATAAATTAGTTGTTGGAATTATTACTTGAATTAATTAGGATTAATTCATGCTAGTAATAATTGAATTTAAATTCGTATTTAAATTTCATCCCGAATAGATTTCGGGCACCCCTGTTTTCCCAACAACTGGTATCAGAGCCACGGTTTCGGGCTCTGATCTTTAAATTGGAATTTAAATTGTTAAACATTAAATTGAAATTGGATAGTAGAATTGCTAGATCTTTTTTGTAGGTATTCAATTGTCATGGTTTTAATGTTGTTGATTTTTTCATGCGTGTGAATTAATTGTTTTTAATTCGATTCGTTCGAATTTGTTTTTCTCGCGAGAAAATCCACGAGTAGATTAGTTGTTTTTATTTTGATTTGATCATTGTAATAGACTAGTCTAGATCTAGTATTTATTTTTTTGTAAAATAAATTGTAACCGGATCAAGACGAAGAACGAAGAATTAAAGACGGCGTACCCGGACGACGCATGCATGTGCGGCGCATGCATGGATGTAAAATCATGCATGGGGTGGAAAACGAGACCGAATGGTGAAACCTGGTGCACGGGGTGCACGAGGCGCAAGACCCGCGCACGACGGGTGGCGCGCGCGCGCGCACGGGGCTGCAGCCCGGCGCTCGGCCGCCGTGGGCCGAGAGGCGCGTGGCCCACTCTGTGGGCCGACGCGCATCGTATCTCGGGCCGTGGGTTTTTTTTTAAAAAAACTAATTTCAGTTTTGCATTTTTTTGTGTGATTTTAAACATCGTCCCGAACCCCAAACGATGTTTTTTTTTATGAAGTGTTGCTGTTCGAGTGGGAGCGTGTCGAGACGAACGATGAAAAGCAACAAGGACGATATTTCGTGTCAAGACGTGAAGAAATTAAACCGTGACAATTGGATTTGAGTGCTCCAATGTGTTTAATTTTGTATTGATGGATGTTTCATTTCGTGCACTTAATATTATTTGTTAATATGTGTTTGCATGAATTTTATTGTCCAAGAAAAACCTTACTTTCGAGAATTACTAAGTATGTTTATTTAATCGCAATTTTATTTCGGATATTAAAATTGGATTAATTTGGCCTCCATAATTTATTTATTTGTGAAGTTCTTTTGGAATACATTTCCCCATTGAATCTGCCAAAAGGACGGATTTCACATGAATAAATTCCGAAAGGATGATTGTGGATTATTACTAGTGGCGGTATTGACCCTCACCACGAGTGGCTTGCTCAAAGCGAAATAATAATCCTGTATTTAATTATGGTTATTACTTAGGCATAAGAAATTGATATTAACTTACTCCCCTCGGAGTCCCTGTCAATTTTTATGTGGTCAAAGTGGGAGCCAACTATTAATTTTAAGGATTTGTAACTTTTAAGTTTGTGATCCGCTTGAATGTGTTTAAATGTATAGACCACCCATCGTGGCGCATTTAAATTGTTTCGAGATGTTGGCTGATGCATGATTATATTGTTTTTAAGGTTTCAATATAATGGATGTGATCGAATTATGTGATAATTTCGTATTTTTCTAGATATTGATATGAATGTATGTTTTATTCTCATTTCATCATGTCGCAACCTTTTAATCCACTGTTTAATATACTTAAAGTTAATAAACTTTTTGGAGAGAATTATATCGGTTGGAAATGTAATTTTAAATTTGTCCTTACTGCACGAAAATACAATTGGGTTATTCACGTTAATAAACCCGACAAGCCTAATGATAAGTCAAGCAATGGGAAAAGGCAATTGATGATTGACAGCGTGACAATGAACACATGAAGTGAATCATCTTGACATCTCTGTCTGAGGATTTGAGGCGCGTTCATGAAGATATTGTATCCGCTGTTGAAATCATGGAAAACCTTGAAGAGATGTTTTCACATCAGAATCTCATGACTAATCAGTTCACCAAACATGACTCGGTCAAGTTGGAAATGGTGGAAGGAACGCCCATGAGGGAGCACGTTCTCGAGATAATAGCATACCTTAACAAGTTGGAAGTACTTGGTGCGGATTTTGATGTGCCTTCTCAGGTTGATTTCATATACCATTCTCTACCGAGAAGCTTTGAGCAGTTTCATCTGAACTGTCAGATGAATTAACGGACAAGTCATTTGCCCGAGCTCTTGCAAGCTTTAGTTTCGGTGGAGGTAATAATGGAGCACCAGTCTAGTGCTATGGTGGCTAATGGTCAGTCTACCTCTTTTGGTCCCAAGAGAGGGAAAAAGAGGAAGAGAACCAAAGGCCGGATCCAAGCTAATCCAATTGTTGCGAAAGACAAATGCAAAGGCTAGCATCGAAGGGGAAGTGTTTTAGTTGCGGTGAGAGAGGACAATGGAGGTCTGCCTGTTCCAAGCCTAAGAGGCTAGGAAAGTTAGGTAATTCACACACCCTAGTCGTCGAAACTTGTGAAGTGGCATATGCTGTCTATTCGTGGATAGTTGATACGAGAACTACTGATCACATTTGTTTCATGGGTTCAAGCTAACCCGACGACTTAACAGAAGTGAGATCCCCATCACATCGGGCAATGCTACGAGAGTGGCAGCTGAAGCAGTGGGAGAAGTGCGCCTATCTTTTGAAGATAGAGTTATGGTCTTGAGAGACGTTCTTCATGTTCCTAGTTTAGAAAGAACTCAACCTTCAGTTTCTAAACTGTTTTTGAATAGATACTCAGTTTCTTTTAATAAGAATGTTATTATTTCTTGAAACGATGAGTTTATCTGTTCCGGAACTTCAATGGATGATCTTTATACCATTATTTGGGCACACCACTCATAAAATTGAATCAAATAACACATCGATTATTTCGAGTAATAAAAGGAAGCATTCTTCGGACATGAACGAAACACTTCTATGACATCTTAGATTAGGTCATATTAATCTAATGCGGATACAAAGGTTGGTGAAAAATGAATCCTTGGAGTTACTTCAAGTTGAGTCATTTCCAACTTGTGAATCCTGTTTAGAGGGTAAAATGACCTATAGGGCATTTGGAGCCAAGGGGAATATAGCCACTAAAGTGTTAGAACTCGTTCATACCGATATGTGTGGTTCAATGATGATCATAGCAAGAAGGGGTATGAGTAATTTGTCATTACTCGAGATATGGATACATCTACCTTATGATGCATAGGGAAATAAGTATCAAGTTTCTACGATTTGATCGTGGAGGCGAATACCTTAGCAATGAATTCTTGAACTACCTATCGGACGAAGGGATTGTATCCCTGTTGACCGCACCGGGAACCCCTCAATAGAACGGTATGGTTGAACGAAGGAAGCAGACTCTTTTAGAAATAGTCAGATCCATGATGAGTTATTCGGATTTACCCAAATCGTTTTGGGTAACGCCTTGGAAACGGCGGCTTACATTCTAAACTTGGTGCCATCCAAATCGGTTCCTAAAACCCCAATGGAATTGTGGACCGGGCGCAGCCCAGTCTAAGACACTTGCGGATTTGGGATTGTTCGATATACGTGCTAGACAAGAAAGCCGGTAAGTTGGATCCACGTTCGGAATTAAGACTGTTTACAGGATACCCTGCGGGAACGAAAGGGTGTATGTTCTATAGTCCCAAGGATCAAAAGACCGTGATTAATTCGCACTTTAAATTCTTGGAGGAAGACTATGAACAAAAGAAAGCCCAGAAGTGAGATTACCTTAGATGAGTTAAGAGAGCAAACTCCTATACCAAGTATACAAGATGATATACCACACGCCACATCTTCACAACCGGAACCCCATCGCAGTGGGAGGATTGCTAGGCAACCCGAGAGATTCATGGGAATAGGATAATCTTCGGATTTAATTTCCGGTGATGAATCAGACCCATGGACATACAACGAGGCAATCCTAGATAAAGACGCGGAGTCGTGGCAAACAGCAATGGAAACAGAGATGGGTTCGATGGATCATAATCAAGTGTGGGAGTTTGTCGAACCACCCAATGGGGTAGAACCCATTGGATGCAAGTGGGTGTACAAGAGGAAAAGAGGACCAGACAGAAGGGTTGATACCTTCAAAGCAAGGCTAGTGGCCAAAGGGTATACTAAAAAAAAAGAAGGGTTCGATTATGAGGAGACCTTTTAGCCTGTAGCTATGCTTAAGTCCATCCGTATTCTCTTGTCGATCGCTGCGCACCGAGATTACGAGATCTGGCAAATGGATGTCAAGACAACTTTCCTTAACGGAAGTCTTGACGGGATAGATATCTATATGCAACAGCGCAAAGGTTTCATTGAAAAAGGTCAAGAGCACCTCGTATGCAAGCTTAAGAGATCCATTTATGGACTTAAGCAAGCATCCCGCACTTGGAACCAGTGTTTTGATCAAGTGATTAAGTCTTATGGGTTTGATCAAAACGAGTTCGAAAGTTGTGTGTATAAAAAGTGTGACGGAACTACGGTGGTATTCTTAGTATTATACGTAGACGATATTCTGCTCATTGGAAACAATGTAAAGGTATTGTCAGACGTAAGGGTATGGCTTTCAAATCAGTTTGATATGAAGGACTTAGGGAAAGCCAGTCACATCCTTGGGATCAAGATCACTCGAGATCGCAAGAGGAGGATGTTGGGCTTATCGCAAGTTTCATACGAAGCCACTGTTTTGAAGCATTTTAGTGTGCAAGATTCCTAGAAAGGTTTTGTACCTTTTAGGCACGAAATCCATCTATCCAAAGAAATATGCCTTAAGACGCAAGTGGAGATAGATGACATGAAAGACGTTCCGTACGTTTCGGACGTAGGAAGTCTTATGTATGCAACGTTGTGTACGAGACCGGATATCTGCTTTGTCGTGAGCATGTTGGCAAGATATCAAAGTAACCCCGGGAAAGCACATTAGATTGCAATTAAATGCGTTCTTTAGTTTCTGAAAGAACTTGGTATGGAATGTTGATTTAACAGTCAGACAGTCTAATTCTCGTGGGATACACGGACTCAAATTTCTAATCAGATATAGAATCCAGAATATCTACCTCGGGTAGCGTGTTTTGCATGGGAGAAGGAGCCATGACATGGAGAAGCGATTTGCAGAAATGCATCGCCGATTCGACCATGAAAGCCGAATAAGTAACTGCTTGTGAAGCAGCGAAAGAAGCGGTTTGGCTCAAGTACTTCTTAGTGGACTTGGACGTTGTTCCGAATTTGCCCATCATAATCACTGTCCATTGTGATAATGTCAGAGCAGTTGCAAATTCAAGGGAACCGAGAGCCCACAAGGCCAAAAAACACATTGAAAGAAAACACCATCTTATACGAGAAATTGTTAAGAGAGAAGATAAAGAGGTGGCAAAGATAAATGTCGGAGGACAACCTAGTACATCCATTCACAAAGGGTCTACCTCAGAGTACATTCGAGAGACATGTGGATGGAATGGGAGTCAAGACTATTGCCAATCTGCATTAAGTATAAGTGGGAGGAATTATTAGGTTAATGTAGGTTGACATGAGATGTCATGTAGAGCTACTACACTAAGACATGCATGATGTATACTAAAAAACAGACTTTAAGTATAAGTGGGAGATTGTTGGAGTTATACGTGAAAGTATGCTTTTACTTTATATAACTCGTGTATCAAACACTTGTTTATGAGAATAATTCTTTTATCACATTTGCTTTAGATATGATTGAATGTTGTATATTTACTGCAAACAATTCATAATAGTACTAGTTACATTGTAGTTAATGTGGTGATACCCGATCACGGAAGATAACATTAACAGTTTCCCTGTAACTAAACATTCATTTTCACGACCTAGGTGGAACTGAACAATCCGCCGTGAAAGGTCGATGTGTAAGTCTCAGATTGGTCTGTCTTGACTAAGAGATTGCACTAGCACATTTAGTATAGGTTGAAGAGGACCTACAACGAGGATAAATTCTTCTGTTCTGAAGTGTGAAGAATTAGACCTCAGTGGTTGTTGATTTCTTAATCTCCGTCACTTAAATAGGACCGTGTGTGCTTAATGGTTACTGCTTTGATTAATGATGGGTGAGAATCATTGTGACTTCGAACCTTGTGCTTTGGGCAGTAATATTAATCATATGACGGTTGCTAAGATTTAATACGGAGAAACGCGTGCGAGTACGGCTCGTGTGATTAGTCCCCTTGGTGGGCTCAGAAGTTTTATCGTACCAAATCTTGCAAGTGAAGAATTAGTTTCTTCGGTACGGATAATAATGTTGAGCTGCCTTTACTCCAAGGTGAAATATATTAATTAATTTAGAGCTATTCAGAAGCTTAATTAATTAATGGACTTGATAATCTTAAACGCGGGAAATAATAACCTGGAGCCCATATTATCGTAATATGGATTAAGATGGATAGTGCAATATTAATTTATTAGTGGTAATAATTAATATTAATGGATTGAATTATAATGGGGCTCAATATTGAAATTCAGAAGTCCATTAGGAGGTCCAATCTTAATTCTCCTTAAAGGCCCCTCAAGTAGCCCATTAAGTAGTCCAATAATGATAAGGTGATTAAAATAAAAAGAATATATTATGCTGATTTTTTCATGGTGATTTTCGAAAGTAGCTTATTTGGAGAAAGAAAAGATCTTGTTGATTTTCTTGAAAGGATATTATGGAAGATAAGTATTATTGGAATACAAGATTATCTCATATATTCAAGAAGATCCAAATCTTGGATTCTTACTCAATAATTTCGAAAATTACAAGCCTAATTAAGAGAGTGAGATTTTTGTGGAATATTTTATTATGGAGAAAAGAATATATGAGATATATTCAAGATTTCTTAGAGACTAAGAAAAGATTTTCTCCAGGCCCATAAAATACATGTAAATTTCGATCACTCCCTCTTATAAATAGGGGATGATTATTTCATCCCCAAGTACATAATTCCATGTGTTGGAAAAATCAAGAGCATATATATTTTTCTTTTTCCTTAGTTATTTAAATTACTTGAAAGCATCTCCCACTGGTGATCAAGTAAGGCAAAAGGGAAATACTTGAGAAGGCTTTTGGGTTGATAAAGCGCGTTCGTGTTTGTCCCGTTGTATTCAAAGGCCAAGTTCTACAAGAGGTACGTAAGTCACATATTTTATTGTTTATTCCGCCATAGATTATATGTGAATTAATTCAACATGAATGATGATAAATTAATTGTTGGAATTATTATTTGAATTACTTAGGATTAATTCATGCTAGTAATAATTGAATTTAAATTCGTATTTAAATTTCATCCCGAATAGATTCCGGACACCCCTATTTTCCCAACAGGGGCCTATGCGTGTAGAGTGTGTGCAGGAGGGGGGAGGGGTGTTGCGCGTGTAAGTGTTTGCAGCAGGGGGAAGGGGGGTATTGTGCGTGTAAGTGTGAGTTGGAGAGAGTGTGCGTTGTGACTTGTGCGTGCATGAGAGAATGGGGAGGAAGGGATGGGGGTTGAGATTGTGTTTGCGACTTTGCGTTGTGTGCAGCAGGGGAGGAGAGGGAGTGGGTGGGTGGGGGGGGGTGTGCTTGTGTGCATGAACTAGTGTGTGTGGGTAGGTTTAGTGTGGGGGAGATGATGAAAAAACTTGAAATATGTATTTTTGGATTGATTGGTGATTTTTTAAAATTATATAGATTACAGAATCACTCAAAAATGCAGTTTATTCATAATTTTTGTTATTTTGATTTTCAGGCATTCAAATACAAGTAGAATTGAAGATTTTGGATTCTCAAACACAAAAAAGGCCCTATGTTCATAATATTTTAGCAATTGTTTATTTTTTCTTAGCGTCTGTTCATAATTTTTGTACGTCTGTGCACATTTTTTTTATCATCCGTTCATAAATTTTTGGGCATTATGTGCCCAATTTTTCATATGTAATACTTTGGAAGTTTTTAGATGTAGTTCTCAAATTAATAATAAAGGAGATATTTTTTTTAATTTAATTTTGCTTGAATTCACAAATATTTACATTTTATGTTCAAAATATTTTATACGTGTGTTCATAAAATTTATGTTTATATTCAAAATTTAGGAAATAACAGATGTTTCTGGTAACAAAATTAACTCGGAAAACGTGCAAAAAGGTGTCAGCCAGTATCAGTTTTATAGGAATAGGATAATGAACACGGCCCCACCCAATTGTATCATTTTGAGGTTTTTATTCAAAGATGGGGACCACAAAATGTAGCAAAATGAGTTATGGATTTTCTTGCCCCTTATTTTATAGTTTAGGCTTGGGGATTGTACCAAATATTAACTAGCCCTATTTTATATTATTAATTTGCAATTTTCTTTACATTTACACACTAATATTTCTACTTTTTAAAAATCATTCAAAAGATATATCTACTTTCTTAAAATTCGTATAAAAGATACAACGACTATTTTTCACGGATGGAGAGAGTATAATATATCTAATTTAATACTCCTCATCCCCTAATAATCTTCACACTTTCTTTTTAGGGACGTCTCACAATAATTTTCAGATTAAAAAAATGGAAATAAAACACTCTCACGCTATTAACTTTATTTTAAAATACTCTTTATTCATTGATCCAAAAGTCAATAAAATATTCTTCACAATAATTTTCACATTAAAAAATAGAAATAAAATACTCCCACACTATTAACTTTATTACAAACTCTGCAAAGAGGTGGATGCACTAATTCATAAGGCTAAGATGAAGAATCTGTTGGCACTTTTGCATAAATCTTGCAACTTCAAAGGGGTCACCGAATTTGATGATTGAAATCACTGTATAATTAACACAGAAAGTTTATAAAAAACAATAGAATACACACACAATGAAATAAAATAACAATTGTACTATGGTTATATGCACATTGCAAAATCAACAAGAATGTTCCTTCACTTTCATATCTCATATCAAGAAACAGCAAACACATCAAAGAATCCAAATAATGCACTAACAGTAAATCAGTAACTCTACAAAATGAAAAGAGAAGTTTCTCTAAATAATCTCTTAACATTGGGTCTCTGCCTTGTTGAAATTGATGGCGAAACGCAGCTTTCCCATCTCCCGGTAACCCCATACCTGAACCCAGTCCCCTTGCTCGACTTCGTTTGCTTTCACCAACTTAAACCAGCCCCCGTTGATAACCATAATGTCCAAACTTGGCCACCAATTGAGACCCAACTTGTACGACTTCCCCTCCGTATCAACGCTGTCAACCTCCTCCAACCCTTTAGTCGCGGCACCAAACACGATTCTACCCTCCTCCTCGTTCAGAAATTTCTCGAACCGCTCTCTCCTGGTGACGAACAGCCTGTTTTGATCTTTTCGCACGTCGGTTTCTTTGAGCTTTTTCTCGTAAAGAAAAACCGGCGCTCCAGTGGGCCCCAAACTCAGCTCGATGCTCCGCCGCAGTTGTGCAGGAATCGGGGGCACCGGGGAATTCTTTTCTTTTTCATCGCGCTTTCTCTTTCCCGCCAATTTCTTAGTTGGGGCCCGAATTCGAAGAGGGGTTGGATCATAAACCGGAACTAGCGAATCAGAGTTTGGGAAAGATTCAACAATTTCTACTCCAAACAACTTGATTTTAGCCATGAAGAAACAGAGAGATGAGTATTATAAGAAAGTGAGTTGATATTGTGAAAGAAAGAAATTAACAATCAGAGAGAGAGAGAGAATAAAAATGAAAGTGAATTAGAAATCTTGTTAAATCTTGTTTAGTATTTTGTTTCCATAAATTAATGGATCGAATGTGAAATTACGAAATCTTGTTAAATCTTGAGTTAGCCGAAGATAGATAGAGTGTGTTAAAAATTAACTCCTTCGCAAGTAATCTCCATATCTAATCAAACTAGATAGGGTTTTATTTCCATATGTAATTAAACTAACTAGGATTTTATTTCTTTAGATGAGATAGGGATAGAATATTAAATATAAAGTGAATTTATTTACGAACTTATAAGGTAATATATCTTGTGCGAAGTGGAGATCTTAAAAGGAAATTGAAATTAATTTTGGATTACAGAAATTGATTGACAGAGAGAGAATATTAAATATGAAGTGAATTAGTTTCCAATTTAAACCAAAATCGTCCTGTAACTTTTTACCTTTATTGAAATGGTCCTGTATTTATTTGCTTTATTGATATAGTCATGTATGTTTTCAAAATTCGTCAATTTCGTCCTAATACGCCGGAAAAGGCATAAAAATGTGTAATTTCGGTCACGTGCAGGCCACATGATCGAATGGGGAGTTTAGTATTTTGTTTCCATAAATTAATGGATCGAATGTGAAATTACGAAATCTTGTTAAATCTTGAGTTAGCCGAAGATAGATAGAGTGTGTTAAAAATTAACTCCTTCGCAAGTAATCTCCATATCTAATCAAACTAGATAGGATTTTATTTCCATATGTAATTAAACTAACTAGGATTTTATTTCCTTAGATAAGACACGGATAGAATATTAAATATGAAAGTGAATTTTCGGACTTATAAGGTAATATATATCTTGTGAGAAGTGGAGATCTTAAAAGGAAATTGAAATTAATTTTGGGTTACAGAAATTGATCCATAGAAAGAGAATATTAAATATGAAGTGAATTAGTTTCGGATCTATAGATAATATATTTTGTTAGAAGTAGAGAAGGAAATTGAAATTAATTTTGGGTTACAGATATTGATCCTATATAGTATGTGGATATATCATAACCTTGTTGAAGATTGAGTTTCCATAAAAAAAAAAAGAAAACATCTGCCATAGAAATAGCGTTTAGTTAATTCAATTGCAAGTAATTTTAAGGGAAAATGATTTTTTTTTCGTCTCGTAAATTTACCTCATTTTGATTTTCGTCCTGATAACTTTTAAATTTTGATTTTAGTCCTGTAACTTTATCTTTTTTTATTTTCGTCCTGCTATCTTTCAAATTTTTATTTTAGTCCTGTAACTTTATCGCTTTTTTATTTTAGTCCTATAAGGGTTAGTAGGTTGTAGGAAAATCAAAATATGAAAGTCAACAGGACGAAAATAAAAAAGAGGTGAAATTACATGACTAAAATCAAAATTTGATAGTTAGTAGGACGGAAATTAAAAGGTGGTAAAGTTATAGGACAAAAAAAAGTAATTTTTCCTAATTTTTATTAAACAAGGATATTTATGATATACAACACGGCCCCTTTCCTATTTTTATTGAAGTTCCATTTTTTTTTTCCATAACTTTTAAACTAGTGGATAAATTGCAGCCCATGCTAACATGTAAATAATTTTGTACAACTTTTTATTTGACTATCCTTCAAATTTTAAGTTAGTTGCCACTATTAATTCATCTCTAATCATAATTTTTTAATCAGTACCCTCATATATCAACCGTGTGCCACAATTTAATTCAACTTGTATCACCAATTTTTTTTCCATTTTTTGTGATATAATGGTTCAATGAGATATTCACTTTAACTAAGAAATAATGATTTTAAACTTTGTGATAGAAAAGTACTTTTTTTTCCCTTAGTTATGATATTTATAAACTTATCCCTTAATGTTATTTGTGCTGAAACAATTCTCCTATTTTATATTTATTTGGATAAAGTAAATTTTAATCTTTAAACTTGACTTACTTTTGATGTGGTCTTCCTAATTTTATCACATTGAAATCAGGCTTCTAACTTCAATTTCTTTTTTGGTCATATGACCGGCTATTATAGGTATTTCATTTGTTAATACCTGATTTGGCTTTTCTCAATTGTTTTAATAAAAATCTGAAAATAATAATCTAAAAAATTAGTTTTTTTTTTTAAATAAATGTATAATTTAGGGGGGAGAGGAATCAACAAAAAAATTGAAAAAAAAGAAAGGAAAAAAAATGCTGGTCGCAAAAATTGTCCCCAAAATAGCCTGAGCGCAATTAGCTCTCACTACAAAAAAGACGGGTTTTAGCGACGGAAAATTTGCGACGGACGTATATCCGTCGCAAAATAGGTCATTTGCGATGGACTTTTGACAGTTTTGCGACGGACATCGTTAGTTGGTCAATTTTGACTGATTTTGCGACGGCAAGAGAAGCCCGTCGCAAATTTGCGACGGACTTTAACGATGGAGAAATAAAATGCCGGTGATTTGTACCCATTTGCGACGGACGCCGTCGCAAATCCTAAGCCTAACATTTGCGACGGACCACATGCCCGTCGCAAATTCTGCCGGGATACATTTTGCAACGGCTATTCGTCGCAACTTTTAAATTCAAATTTGCGACGGACCACTATTCCGTCGCAAATTTGAGCGGTTGAATCTTGTCAGGCGGGTTGGTGACCAATAATTGACCCGGGTAGTCGCAAACTATATCTGTGATGGAAAATCCGTCGCAAAATATGCTGTTTGCGACAGAAATTAAGGCCGTCGCAAATATGCGCAGATTTATAACAACCCACTTCCTTTTCTTTCCCTTTCACTTTCACTCACGAAAAAAATAAGAAATGATGCGGTTTTCATATGTTCTTCACGTATAATTGGTGTATTTGTCATTGCCTTCAACCTCACCGTACGTATTTATCATTGCATTCAACTTCACCGTACGTTTTCACATTTTTAACCGTTTAAATGTCATATTTTTATTGTTTCAATTTTTTAGTACACTATTAGGTAATGAGCATGATATATGTTTATTTGATGGGTTTTAGTATGATTGATGATATATGTTTATTTGATGGGTACGTTAATTTTAGTTTGTGTGATATTTATACCTATTTTTAGTCGAAACTCTGCTCAATTTTTCTGTACACTATTAGATAAATTGTGTGATATTTGTTTATTTGATTGGTTTACTATGATTGACATATATGGTTGTGTTGGATTGATTTTTGTGAAGGAAAATTTTGTATATCCTTATTTTTAGGCTAACTCTGCCCAATTTTTTACAACTCATGTGATATTTACTTTTAATCTGTAACAGATGTAATTTTCAGATCATGGTTGGATGTACTCAATACCTAGAATGATAGGAGGAGGCATTAACTCTATCTTTTGCAATAAAATTGATGAGTTATTGAGTTTAGACTACAACATCCATGCAGTATTGATTGTATGGGTAATATTAGGTGTCCGTGTAAAGACAGGAGATGCAGAAATATGAGATTCTTGAGTGTTGATGAGGTTAGAACTCATCTTGTGATTTCCGGTTTTGTTCCCCGTTTTTACAACTGGACCAGTCACGGTGAACAACGGTGGAATGTTGACATCGAAACTGTAGAATACTGGTATACTGGGTGGAGCGGTGGTGGAAGTTCTGATGTTGGTGGTTCAAGTTATTTTTCGTATACTCAATGTGAACCACAAATAGAGGATGGACCTGATAGATATCGGATGTTGATTGCAGAATCTCTTTTGGGTGGTCAACCACAACATGAAACACCTATGGAGGAGGAACCAAATCATCGGTCAAAAAAGTTTCTTGATATGCTTAAAACTGTTGATCAAAAACTCTTTCCTGGTTGTGAGACTGAGACGCAGTTGTCATTCAATGCTCAAATGTTGAACATCAAAACTGAAGGCAAGGTCAGTCAAAAAGTGTTCAATCAATTTGCTAAATTATTCAAACGAGCTCTACCTGAAGACAACACGGTGCCTGATAATTTCTATCAGAGCAAGAGGCTCTTGAAGGATATGGGTCTACCCTTTGAGAAGATTGATTGTTGTACAAACGGTTGCATGTTGTTCTGGGATGAGGATGAGGATCATTGCAAGATGTGTGGTCACCCAAGGTACAAACCATCTGGTCGTACAAAAAGTAAGAAAAAAGTGCAGTTGAAGGCTTATAAGGCAATGTATTACCTTCCCATCACTCCTCGTCTAGAGAGGTTGTATCAGTCTAGTGCCACGGCTAAAGACATGACATGGCATGCTGAAGAGTGTTCTGGTGAGAATTCTGGAGAGATGCGGCATCCTGCAGACTCGGAGGCATGGAAACATCTTGATAGGGAGTTTCCAGATTTTGCAAGGGAGATGAGAAATGTGAGTTTAGGCTTGTGCACGGATGGTTTTGCTCCATTTGGAATGCACGGAAAAAAGTATTCATTATGGCCTGTGCTGTTGACCCCGTACAATCTACCTCCTTGGTTGTGCATGAAGCCTCAACATATATTTCTTAGTATCTTGGTGCCTGGACCACACAACCCCAAGTATAAATTGGATGTATATCTCCAGCCACTGATTAAAGAGTTGAAATCTTTGTGGTCTACGGGGGTGGAGGAGGAGGAGGAGGAGGAGGAGGAAGAAGAAGAAGAATAGGAATAGAATTACTAAATTATTGTATATATAACAAGTTAGAAACGAAAATGAATTAATTTGGTGAATTATAAAAAAAACGAGTCAATTTGGATACATATACAATTAATTGCATACAAATGAACGAATTATAAATTTAACCGGGAGTCGAAATAAATAATTTTACAGTAATAATAAAAATTAAATGGCCCCAACATTTATAAAAACAAGTTAGAAACGAAAATTAATTAATTTGGTGAATTATGGAAAAAAACGAGTCAATTTGGATACATATACAATTAATTACGTACAAATGAACGAATTATAAATTTAAGCGGGAGTCGAAATAAATAATTTTACCAAAATAATAAAAATTAAATGGCCCCAACATTTATAAAAACAAGTGAGAAACGAAAATGAATTAATTTGGTGAATTATGAAAAAAAAACGAGTCAATTTGAATACATATACAATTAATTGCGTACAAATGAACGAATTATAAATTTAAGCGGGAGTCGAAAAAAATAAATTTACCAAAATAATAAAAATTAAATGGCCCCAACATTTATAAAAACAAGTGAGAAACGAAAATGAATTAATTTGGTGAATTATGGAAAAAAATGAGTTAATTTGGATACATATACAATTAATTGCGTACAAATGAACGAATTATAAAATTATGTATTGTCGAAATAAATAATTTTACAAAATAAAAAAAATAGTTGGGCAAAATATTTTAATAAACAACTTAGATACGAAAATAAATTAATTTGGTGAATTATAAAAAAAATGACTTAATTTGAATACATATACAATTAATTGCGTAAAAATGAACGAAAGAAGCACATGGCCTAGCGGCCGCCCCTCCTCCCCATGCACAAGAGGTCGCGTGTTCGATTCCTCTAGATTTAATTTTGAGACTTGATTAATTGCTTTCATAATTAGTTTATGTTCTTGAATTCTTTCGTCAATTTAATTATGCTTATGATTATCGATCTTCTTATTGCTTTTATTATTCTTGAAACCACCATGTTAGGCTAGAACCCTTGCATGCTTAGGATATGATGAACTCGTAGAAGTAGGATGTTAGTACGTACATAATTAGGATAATTCGTGATGTATAGTTTTGATTCTCTTAATTATTGAATATTTCTAATAAACCCTAGAATAATCTTGGAATTAAGTACGAAAATTGTTAGAGAGAAGACGACTGCATCACTCTTTAATAACGAATAGGCTTAAGGAGAGAGTTTTTGAAGGGGTTTATAATCTACCGGTTTATCTAGGGAGGACGGCTGCATCACCTTAGTTAAATTAGAGCCTCAATAATTAAGCACAATCTATATAATTTGATTAGTGAATTAGTGAAGTAGGTTGATCGAACTAAGTATTAGGATTAATTTTTGAGTTTTTATTCTTTCAATTCTTGTGCTAGATTAGGGAAGTTGATTGCCTAGTTTTAGTACACTTAGGATTATCACTTGAACATCACGATTATTTTAGTTATCGTACCAATTCCTTGATTATACGTAGGAATTCCTATCCCGAGCACCACCATCATATAAGCACACAAACAAGAGTTAGTATAGTTTTAATTTTGTCTTTAAAATTTAATTAATAGATAATAATTAGTAGAAGCAGATTAAACTAAACATCACATTCATATTAGCTACGACACATACATTTTTAGGGATTTATTCGCATACAAACTTTTCCTTGTGTTCGATACTACTTGGTCTCTATACTCGCCCATACTACAGTGATCCCATACTCTTGTGGGGTAACTACTAGTCAAGCTAGTATTTTGCGTTCAAGTCAATGGCGCCGTTGCCGGGGAAGGCGATGTATGCTCATTGAGTAAAACTTGGAGATAGTTTAGTAGTTTAGTAAAACTAAGTATTAGGGTTAATTCTTGAGCTTTTATTCTTTCAGTCTCGTTCTAGATTAGGGAAGTTGATTGCCTAGTTTTAGTACACTTAGGATTTTAACTTGCACATCACGATTATTTTAGTTATTGTACCAACTCGGTTAGTATACGTAGGAATTCTTATCCCGAGCATCACCATCATCTCTGCACTTCAAATCGGAGTTAGATTAGTTTTAGTTCTTTACATTTGATAATTAGTATTGTATAAGTAGAAACATTAGCATAAACCAAAATATTACATTCATATTAGCTACAACACATACATTTTCAGGGATTTATTCGCACACACGCTTTCCCTTGGGTTTAGGGATGGCAATGGAGCGGATCAGGGCGGATATCTCAATATCAATGTCTGCTCCGAGCCACCGCTCTGCCGCCCCACCCTGCTCCATGCTCCACTGCGGGGCAACATTTTGTGATCCATGTCTGCCCCGAGCGGGGAAAATCTGATCCGCCCTGCTCCATCTCATTCAAGTTTGTATAATTTTAAAATCAATATATTAAAAAAATCTGAAAAATTTAAAATTGAAAAAACTAAACATTATGTACAAGGGTTTCATAATATTATTATTATATTTAATTGAATATAAAATTAAATTTATATATATTATAATGTTTTATAATATTATATATTTATTTAATATTATACGGAGCAGGTGGGAGCAGAGTGGGGTGGAGCAGAGCAATAAATATAGAGATCCATGCCTGATCTGCTTCGTGAGCGGGGCGGGGCTGATCCGCTCCATTCTCAGAATGGGGCAGGGCGGGACTGATCCAATCAAAGCGGGGCGGAGCGGATCGCTTGCGGAGCGGATCATTTCATCATCCCTACTTGGGTTCGATACTACTTGGTCCCTATACTTGCCCATACTACGGTGATCTCATACTCTTGTGGGATATTACTAGTTAAGCTAGTATTTTGCGTTCAAGTCAAACATCCAACATTTCTTGGTTGGGATCACAAATGTATGGGCCACTTGGATAGGGCTCAAAGGCTAAAACCAAAACGGGCTAGCCCAACAGAAAAAGCCCAAATTGCTAGTTTTATGGCTCATGTTAAATACAATATTATCTTTTCTTAATACACTCCACCCAAAAATTTTAAAAAAACTCCGAAAAAGTTGACAATTTTTTAATAAAAAAAATTCGAACACTTTTTAGATGGAGTGTATTTACAAAATATAAGATTGTATATAACTTGAGCCGATTTTCATCTCAATTTTACCCAAATTACTAGTTTTAGGCTTTTGGCTAATCTATGAAACCCATAAACCTCGTACTCCTACCTCGTTTTTATCTAAAATGGTGTCTTTTTTAATTTTTACTTTAGTTATAGGATTTTGGACTAAACGGTCCAAGATCAAAACGACCCTTATTTAAATAGGCATAAAAGGGCTAGCTCTAAACCTTGGTTTTACCGGTTTAAATGGGGCGACACTATGGGGGTTGACCCTTTTAACATTTCATAGTAGAACTAATCATTGTTTTCTAATAAATATGTTGGAGTATTATATAAGAGTGTAATTGTCTTTCGATACTTTTAATGAATAAGAAAATTATATGTGAACTTATAAAATGAGAAAATTATGTATGAATGTATAAAATGAGATGGATAAAAAGGAATGGAGGGAGTAATTCATATACACAAATATTTATGTTCGAATTTAATGTTTAGGACAGGTAAGGGTGTGAACTGAAGAGCATGCATGATTTACGAGTTCAAATCTTCCTAGTTACTCTCATGTCAACATAATCCTCCGTAAGATCGATGTGTTTAACTGTCGGATGAAGATCGATTAACGAAAAATGTTCAAATCAGAAAATATCAAGAAACCCTAATCGCGATTGAGGAAAACGTGAAAGAACAACAATCGGAAGCTAGTAAAGAAATGAACGGATCAAATCGATTAAAACTTAATCAACTGATACCATGTAGAATTCCATAAATCAATGGAAGTATAAAGGTGAATCGACATTTGGAGAAGAAAAAGTATCCTGTATTTGATGAAAAGATAAAATGAATGGATAAGATTACAATGAGGAGGATAATCCCTTTTATACTTGAGAGATATCCAAATAAACTAATACTATATACAAGAAAGAGTCATACTAATACTATATACAAGAAAGACTCATATATTAACTCCTAAGGTTATTCCAAACATAATTGATTGGAAAATGATGTGTGCCAAACTAGATATATATCAATAAACTAATACTATTTGTATTACATTCTATTTCTTTGATTAGGCTGGGTTGAAAACAATAATGAGAAATATCATATAACGCATGGTTATATTGTCCGTTGCGTAAAAGTGTTTATATGGTCATATTAATATTAGAAAACATCTGCCATAGAAATAGCGTTTAGTTAATTCAATTGCAAGTAATTTTAAGGGAAAATGATTTTTTTTCGTCTCGTAAATTTACCTCATTTTGATTTTCGTCCTGATAACTTTTAAATTTTGATTTTAGTCCTGTAACTTTACCTTTTTTTATTTTCGTCCTGCTATCTTTCAAATTTTTATTTTAGTCCTGTAACTTTATCGTTTTTTTATTATAGTCCTATAAGGGTTAGTAGGTTGTAGGAAAATCAAAATATGAAAGTCAACAGGACGAAAATAAAAAAGAGGTGAAATCACATGACTAAAATCAAAATTTGATAGTTAGTAGGACGGAAATTAAAAGGTGGTAAAGTTAATGTTTCCATTAATTAATGTTCGAATGTGAATGTGAAACTACGAAATCTTGTTAAATCTTTAGTTGATAGATAGAGAGTGTTAAAAATTAACTCCTTCGCAAGTAATCTCCATATCTAATCAAATATGAAGTGAATTTAGTTTCGAACTTATAAGGTAATATATCTTGTGAGAAGTGGAGATCTTAAAAGAATATTGAAATTAATTTTGGCGTACAGAAATTGATCCTATATAGTATGTGATATATCATAATCTTGTTGGAAATTGAGTTTTCATTAAAAAAAAAAAAAAAAAACGTTAGTTAATTCAATTGCAAGTAATTTTAATTAAACAAGGATTTTTATGATATACAACACGGCCCCTTTTCCTATTTTTATTGAAGTTCCATTTTTTTCCATAACTTTTAAAACTAAGTGGATAAATATTTTTTATAAAAAATATTATAAAATTATAAAAATATCCTTATAATGTTTTTATTTTTAAAAAAGTTATTTTAACCTTGTATATATAATTATTATAAAAAATTAAATTAGAGTGGTTAAAAATCATTTAAATTTTAAAATCAAATGAAAACATAATTTTAATTCTAATTCCTCTCCAAATTTCGACCCTTTGTCCTTTTTGCTGTCTTTTTTTAATAGTCCTTTTATTTTAACATTCTTTTTCGATGAAGAAAAAAAAAAAACTGAAGCTACATAACATGATCTCTTCTCTAAAAAAAGGTCCCCATTTTTTTTAAATCAGACCCTCATTCAATAATGCCGACCCACATTTAAATAGAAAAAAAAAACATTTGTTTAGCATTGCCTCGACCTGCACCACAGTACTTGAGCAATTGAGTGGCACCCACTATGCCTAGAAAAGTCTCTGGTTATCACAAATGGTCCTGTAATTTTGCCCGAGTCCAAATTTGGTCCTTTATCCTTTTAATTTCTCAGTTATAGTCCTCTTGTTATAAAAAAAAAATGGTCCTTTCCGGCGGAAATTTAAAAACTTGGCCGGAATTCGCACTTGCTCCAACACTTTTAACATTATCAGGCTAATGAAACACTACTAAAAATCAAAATTCCCAATTCCCAAATAGCATGAACCCTAAAATTCCAAATCCACAATCACAAATAATAAAAAATATAAAAGAAGCAACAAAAAGCATCATGATATGGAGGATCTGAAAAAGCGGCAACTGAGTCGTGTTGTTTTGAACTTCTTTTTATATTTATCCTTTGAATAATAGTGTGTTTAGGCTTCAATAATTGAAAATTGATTAGAATTAATATTTGAATAGTGGGTGTTAGAATATTGGTTCCAATCTTTTGTTTACTGAATGAAGATAAGTTTTTGTGGCCAATGTCATAATAAACTTCAAATTCAAGTAATTTCATCAAGAACTCGGAATTATCAAAAAATATTTTACTATAAATGAAAAAAGAGCTTCATCAAGAAGAAGAATTTGCTATTGATGACAACAACACTATCAAAGATTTGAAATTGAGAAAGGAGTGGAAGAAGATTAATAGTTCATTGCATGATATGTCACTTTTGTTGAGAGTTATTGTGTTTCTTATATCCATTATTATGATTATCCACGAGAGCGCTATTGCCAGAGCAGGTGCGAATTTCGGCCAAGTTTTTAAATTTCCAACAGAAAGGACCATTCTTGCTAACAAAAGGACTATAACTGAAAAATTAAAAAGATAAAGGACCAAATTTGAATTCGGACAAAGTTACACGATCATTTGTGATATTTTCTCTTAAAAAAGCTTTATCACTCCACCTGTTCACATTACTAGACCAATCAAGTAACCCCTATTATGCCTAGAAAAATGACTATAATTTTATTTTATTTTTGTCACTCTACCTTAGCTACACCAATTTACCAATCGAGTGACATCCTTTTTGTCAATATTACTGAATTTTCGAACCAGTTACCACTCACTCGAATTATTTGCATTCCTACCACTACTACATTTTCGCTCATAGATGAAAGATAATATATGTTATCTATGAGCAAAATAGTCAGTTATCTTGGAAGGTGTTATCTATGCTCCCTCATAGATAACACATATCAAACAATAAACATCCGTTATCTATGAGCACTCTGCTTATCATATCTCGCTCATAGATAACTATGTAAATCTGTTATGTAATTATATATATATATATCTGTTAGCTATTCCATTTTTATAATCTATTTATAATTAATAAATATTTATATTTTGTTCATTTTTTTTATTCCTGTAATTAAAAAATTAAAATATACACAATAGAAAGACCAAACAAAAGTCATCAATACATTCATTAAATTGCAAAATATCCTACCATTATTGTTGCAATAGATTATTAATGAGATTAGCAATTCCACTCAAAGTTATATATAAAATGAGATCTTCAGGAATGCCTCGGCCTTTCCTTGCCAGTATCAAAGCAATTGTCATCACAGTTTTCCCAAGTCAAAGCAATCTAACAAGAAAGCCTGAAAAGAGACTAGCACACCTAGTAACTTTTGGGTCTTGTTCTCTTTTTCAAGCAAGTGGATTATTCAAGAATCTTAGGCACCATTTGCTAAAGAGGGTTGGGATGAAGTGGGTTTGTTAAGATGAGTCTAACCCATGCTTGTTTGCACAAGTTTTTAATTGAGTTAATAAATACAAATAAACAAAATTGCCCTCAAAACAAAGCAATAATCCACAAATTGAACCAAAATCATCTCAAAGAAACAATTTGAACTCATTGCCAGTTATGAGGATTTCCATCATCTACACTAGTTCAATTCTGAAATTCTGCTACATTTGGTTTTGAATCACAATTTGGGTGATATTTTCACAATTGGTTTTGATTTCGGTTAAATTTGGACAATTTTGCCTAAAGTGACTGAGTTATTATTATTATTATTATTATTATTATTATTATTATTATTATTATTATATAGCAGCTTAGATATTAATCCTGATGCGAAGGGGAATTTTGTATTTTGTTTCCATAAATTAATGGATCAAATGTGAAAGTGAAACTACGAAATCTTATTAAATGTTCGAGCAAGCCGTTGGAAGATAGATAGAGAGTGTAAAAAATTAACTCCTTCGCAAGTAATCTCCATATCTAATCAAAATAGATAGGATTTTATTTCCATATGTAATTAAACTAACTAGGATTTTATTTTCGGACTTACAAGGTAATATATCTTGTGAGAAGTGGAGATCTTAAAAGGAAATTGAAATTAATTTTGGATTACAGAAATTGATCAATAGTGAGAGAATATTAAACCAATCAATTATGGTTAAGAAAATTTCATTTCACATCAGAATTTTAAACCAATCACCTAAAAATAGACCAAAATTCAGGCATACATACATTTAATTGTAGTGAACTCTTCCGGGATTCAAGTTCATCTGGTGTGAACTCAGCCTTTGGATATGGCTTGACTTTCAACAGCTTAAACAGAGTCAATAGAGGATATATGGTGGCATCAATGTTTGTAGGCTCAAGCTTCCATGAAGATGTAAAAGCTACAATTCCAATAGTAAGAGCATATGTCATACTGTGAGCTATCTTTTAGATTTTGATAAGATAAAGTGAGAAGCTACTTGCTTAATTTAAAAGGAGTATACATGAAAGCTGTCTTTTTAGGCTTGAGATGGATACAAATGACACAAAGTGAAAAGCTGACATAAAAGGAGAGATTAAGCTTACCTCACATACACCATAATTTTTTGCATCAATTGAAGATTCACTGGAGCAGCCACACAACGACCTGAACTTTCACCTTCGAAGAGTTTACAAGTGGAATCAGGCATTTCGACCAAACGACCAATCTGACAATAAAGCAGATAACAACATAGTGAGATCCTGTTAAAGAAAACAACAAAATGCTACACCATTTCGTACTTTTACTAAAGTTAATTTGAGGAACACAATCAAGCACTGAATAGAGGAAATGGATAATTAACAACCATTCAATTATTAATGTGCTAAGGCAACAATATCAAAACAAATGATCAGTCCCACAACGTAGTCCAAAATCTCAATCAAGAATATATCAAATTTCAAACAATCAATTAAATGATTTAAGATTTATAATGCAATTATAATTACCTCTCCAGATCTTTTGGTTGAGAAATGAAAAATGTTGGCAGCAGCATTAACAGATCTTCTTTTTAGGCTTATTATTATAATCTTTTTATAATCATCACCAGACAATTTTCTTGCACTAATTGGTCGAGCATTGATAACCTTACTCACTTTTTTGCACCGGATAGTGCAATTTCTCCTGCTCTTCAAAGCTCAAATCACTTTTTTGCACCGGCATCCAACACCGAGTTGACCTTTGCTCGTTCCTTAATATCAGTTGGATACCTACACCGGAAAAAGTAGTTACAAAATATGATTTGTGTACGTATTTCCTTATAAATAGCATGAGACATAACTGAAAGTCTACGAATATAAATAAATACATAGAAAAAAACAGTTAAATAGCAAGATTCTCTCTAGTTACTTCCCCCATGAGAAATCCTCTTAATTGGCCGAGAAGGGTGCATAACTATAAAAGTTGATGGTTTGATTTCGACTTAATTTGTAGCTGACGTTATCATGATATCATAGTTATGAATCAAAGTCTATTTTGCTTCAGTATCTGGCTACCAAGCTACTCCTTCGCATCTCTATCTGTATAACAAGTCCACCCATTTATGGTGCAACACAAGCTATTTGTTTGAAGTTAATAAAATTATTGCACCTGGGAATCTTTTGCATCTTAATTATGAGGACTAACACAATCTATTCAAAAAGAACATTAAAGTTTAAATGATTGAAATCACTGTATAATTAACACAGGAAGTTTATAAAAAACAATGAAATAAAATAACAATTGTACTATGGGTATGTATATGCACATTGCAAAATCAACAAGAATGTTCCTTCCCTTTCATATTTCATATCAAGAAACATCAAAGAATCCAAACAATAATCCAATGCACTAACAGTAAATCAGTAACTATACAAAATGAAAAGAGAAGAATAAGTTTCTCTAAATAATCTCTTAACTCCTAGGAATATATTATCTCATAATTGGGTCTCTGCCTTGTTGAAAGTGATGGCGAAACGCGGCTTTCCCATCTCCCGGTAACCCCATACCTGAACCCAGTCCCCTTGCTCGACTTCGTTTGCTTTCACCAACTTAAACCAGCCCCCGTTGATAACCATAATGTCCAAACTTGGCCACCAATTGAGACCCAACTTGTACGACTTCCCCTCCGTATCAACGCTGTCAACCTCCTCCAACCCTTTAGTCGCGGCACCAAACACGATTCTACCCTCCTCCTCGTTCAGAAATTTCTCGAACCGCTCTCTCCTGGTGACGAACAGCCTGTTTTGATCTTTTCGCACGTCGGTTTCTTTGAGCTTTTTCTCGTAAAGAAAAACCGGCGCTCCAGTGGGCCCCAAACTCAGCTCGATGCTCCGCCGCAGTTGTGCAGGAATCGAGGGCACCGGGGAATGATCCTCTGCTGCTGCACCTCTCCTTTTCTTCTTCTTCTTTTCTTTTTCATCGCGCTTTCTCTTTCCCGCCAATTTCTTAGTATCGATCTTTGGGGCCCGAATTTGAAGAGGGGTTGGATCATAAACCGGAATGAGCGAATCAGAGTTTGGGAAAGATTCAATAATTTCTACTCCAAACAACTTGATTTTAGCCATGAAGAAACAGAGAGATGAGTATTATACGAAAGTGAGTTGATATTGTGAAAGAAAGAAATTAACAATCAGAGAGAGTATGAATTCGAAATCATGGGTATGGGGTCATCTCATATATATAGCAGCTTAGATATTAATCCTGATGCGAAGGGGAATTTTGTATTTTGTTTCCATAAATTAATGGATCAAATGTGAAAGTGAAACTACGAAATCTTATTAAATGTTCGAGCAAGCCGTTGGAAGATAGATAGAGAGTGTAAAAAATTAACTCCTTCGCAAGTAATCTCCATATCTAATCAAAATAGATAGGATTTTATTTCCATATGTAATTAAACTAACTAGGATTTTATTTTCGGACTTACAAGGTAATATATCTTGTGAGAAGTGGAGATCTTAAAAGGAAATTGAAATTAATTTTGGATTACAGAAATTGATCGATAGTGAGAGAATATTAAATATGAAGTGAATTAGTTTCGGATCTATAGGTAATATATCTTGTGAGAAGTGGAAATCTTAAAAGGAAATTGAAATTAATTTTGGGTTACAGAAATTGATCCTATATAGTATGTGATATATCATAATCTTGTTGAAAATTGAGTTTCCATAAAAAAAAAACGTAGAAATAGCCGTTAGTTAATTCAATTGCAAGTAATTCTAATTAAACTAGGATTTTTATGATATACAACACGGCCCCTTTCCTATTTTTATTGGAGTTCCATTTTTTTTCCCTTAACTTTTAAAACTAGTGGATAAATTGCAGCCCATGCTAACATGTAAATAATTTTGTACCACTTTTTATTTGATTCGGTCCCTTCAAATTTTAATTCAAAGAGATATTCTCTTAACTGAGAAGGATTTTTCTACGGCCAGGAAGGCTTTCGCCCTTCCTGACGTCAGTAATGTTGGTGATCGGTTTTAATCACGTGGACTAGTGGCTGTTTTTAACCGGTTTTGGGATCACCAAACAATTTCGTGTATAATTAATTACCACCGTAAATGGTAAAATCGATAGTTCGGGTTATAAAATCGTAAATACGAGTATTGAATTCGTATTTATTTCGTGTGTGTGTACGTTTAGGTGTACGAGTGTGTGTATTTGGAGTGTTTGTGAATAACTTATTTTTATAGCTGGAGAACAACTTATTTATACTAACCACCAAGTAGGAGATGTACATGACTCTTGGACTACCAAGCTTGCATGCATGACATGTGTCATTTTGATCACATTTGACCTTATCTAAGCTGAAACTTACTTACAAAGTCTTGTACTTGATCTTATCACGGATTCAGTGTTGTTCGTCATTATTTACGTGGAGGCTTCACTTGCGTCTTTTTAACTTGTTGCTCGCTCCTTGATTATATGGTTCATAAGCTGATCGTCTGTGTGTTCAATGTTGATGTGCCCCTGGATCTTTAATTCTTGTTCGTCAATGGTCTAGTTGATTTGATAGGCTGATTGGTGACATACACTCTATGAGATGGTAAGTGCACCACCTTTTAGTAATGTTGCTCGTCTCTCAGGACTTGGCATGGTGATCATACCCGGCCCCGGGTCTTGGACCTGTTCGCCAATAAGCTGTTCGTCAAGGTAGTTGCTCATCATTTAATACACTTACCGAATTAATTTATATACTCCCATTTTGATTATTCTTGCTAGTCATCTCTGGTTTGTGTATTTTGCTTCATAATCTTCATTTAGGCCTTAACTTTTATTCGCCAAGCAGTAAATGATGTTCGTCTATCAACAATTGCCCCCCAACCTGGCTAGATGTTGCCTAGGACGAGCAACTTTGTGGCGAGCAACTGTAGTCAGGATACTATCTTGGTAAGGATTAGGCCGAACAACTTTCCTTAGACGAGCAGCTTTTGGCCACCGTTTCGTCTTCCCAATATCTGGGAGTCGTCCAATGATGACGTGGGCGGTATGATTATGCGTCGCCCACGCGCGATCAAGCCCGAGGCCAACCCCCCTATAATTGCATGTGGGCCCTTTAACACTTGAATTTGCTCGAAAATGACCCCGTTTTTTTTATCATTTTGACCCCAGGAATTATAAGAAATAACAGGTTTTACCCCATTTTCTACCTGGGTATAAAAACGAGTGGGAAATGAATTTTTTCCCACTCTCCACCCTTTGCTACAGAAACTTCCGGTGAAAAACTCCATTTCGGCAATCTTCAAGCTTTTCCGGTGATTTCTTTCAAATTTCGAGGTATTTAATTCATTTTTTTGTTTGTTTACTTCTTCTTATTCTTTTTCTTTCGAAATTTGCCCCAACATCACCGTGACAATTCTTGCCGCCGTGATTCTGGAAAATCGCTGCCTTGATTCCGGGAGATCGCCGTCGTGAATTTTGAAGTTCTCTGACTGGAATTTATTAAACTTTCCTAGTATTTTCAAAATTAACCCTTATTCCTCCAAAACCCATGTCCTCTCACTCGAGCAACCACGAATCAGTGGAAAACTTGGATCCCCTCTTCCCCATCGTGGCATACACAAACCAACCCCCTTTTGAGGTTTCGTCGGCAACTCCTCCTGAAGTTGGTTCAGTAATTCGATCAGTAGAGGATACAGGGGGTTGTGGTTGTGGCGAACAGGGATTCAAACGAAGAGTCCTCTTCAAGTTCAGAATCTGAAGAAGCGGCAACTGAGTCGTGTTGTTTTGAACTTCTTTTTATATTTATTCTTTGAATAATAGTGTGTTTTGGCTTCAATAATTGAAAATTGATTAGAATTAATGTTTGATTTCAACTTACTTTTATTGTGTAAAATTCCAGACATTTAAGGGTGCAGGGTCACTAAAGGTAGATCAAAAGAAAACGAGAGAGTGTCTCCTCCAACTTCAATCCAACGAAAGAAGAGTCTCAATGATGGAAGCCTCAACGAGTTCCCCAGCAGATGAGCCCTCAGTATTGGACGATGTAATGGGGTACGGAGAAAACCATATGGAGTTGGACGAGCAACTCCCTACCACGGACGAACAACATGTGCCCAAAGAAGGGGTGCCTATTCTTGACGATCAACAAATGAATGTTGACGAGCAACTTGTTGTCAATGACTTGGAGGGCAAGAACCCGACAAACAACAATGGGCCTGGACAAGCAGATGATACCGAACCCCGCCTTGGAGTAGATCCAATGGACATCGAAAATAAATTTGACCTTGAGGGACCAATAATAGATCCTCGTTGGAAAGGATAAAAATGACGAGCAACTCCAGTCGAAGAACTGGAAGCCCTTAAAGTTAATCCTGAAAATGAGGATCTAGAACTCTATATCGGGTCTGAGCTCTCAGAGCCTTACATAACCCATATGGCATAATTCCTCAAGGCCAATCTAGATGTTTTTGCATGGTCTCACGCAGATACTGTGGAAATTGACCCAGAACATGCTTGCCACCGGCTCAATATTAACCCGGCAAAGAAACCGGTCCACCAGGAAAGAAAAAAATACGGACCGGATAAATACCAAGCCCTTAACGAAGAAGTAAAAAAGTTGCTCGACAATGATCTAATCCGGCAAGCTCTTTGCCCACAATGGGTAGCAAACCCAGTTCTTGTGCAGAAGCCAAATGGAATTTGGAGGCTATGCATAGACTTTACAGATCTGAATGCAGCCTGCCTGAAGGACAATTTTTCCCTTCCACACATCGATCAATTGGTAGATAACACTGCGGGACACAAAATGCTAACATTCATGGATGCATTTGCGGGCTACCATCAAATTCCGATGCATCCCGACGATCAAGAGAACTCGATGTTCTTTACAAATAAAAATATGTTGTGCTAGAAAAGAATGCCGTTTGGACTAATCAACGCGGGAGCAACGTACCAAAGACTGGTGAACAAGATGTTCGATGAACATATCGGAGAAACAGTAGAGGTGTACGTGGATGACATAATGATCAAGAGTGCTAGAAAGGAAGACCATCTCCAGCACCCCACCTAGGTGTTTGACATTCTCCGACTATATAACATCAAACTGAATCCAAAGAAAAGCAGCTTTGGAGTCCATTCGGGAAAATTCCAGGGACATCTTGTTAGTCGCGGGGGGATTGAAGCCAACCCCGCAAAAGTAAAAGCCATCGTGGATATGCAGTCTCCTCGGTCAGTGAAGGAAGTACAAAGACTAACAGGCTGCATAGCAGCCCTCAATCGGTTCATATCCAGATCGGGCGATAAATGCCGTCCATTCTTCGAGGCCATCAAGAAAGACAAGTTTTCTTGGACGAGCAGTTGTCAGAGAGCATTTGAAAAAATGAAAGATTACCTGGGAGATGTTAAAATTCTATCAAAGCCTGTCCCACGTGAAAAGCCAGCTCTATACTAGTGCGAGCAGACGGGAAGTTTCATCAACTCATTTACTATGTCAGCCAAGCTTTGCATGAAGCAGAGATCAAATATTCTCCAACTGAAAAATGGGCGTATGCACTTGTCATGAGTGTAAGAAAGTTAAGACCGTAATTTTTCGACCACCAAGTCGAAATACTAACAACTTTCTCACTCAAACAAATTTTACATCGCCCAGATACTACTGGTCGCCAATTAAAATGGTCACTGGAGATCGGCTAGTTTGGGGTAACATAGGCTCCTCGAACAACGATCAAGGGACAATCATTAGCCAACTTCATAGTCGAACTAACTTTTCCCTAAGATCCGACGAGAGGACTTGATCACCACTGTCATCTCTATGTTGATGGGTCATCTACAAATACAGCCTCAGGGGCAGGTGTTCTTATATGCCCTACATGCAAGTTTTCACCTCGGCCATTAGATTTAAAAAGGTGAAAGGAGAGTTTAAAATCTAGTAAAATAGACATAAGTTATGATGTATATACAAAGTCGTGCGTATTCAATGATATCATAATTGAAGAAAGGGGAAATGCATATTTTAGGACTTACTTTTACCATGTCTAATAACATGCACTTCTATTCATGTTTTTGGACCCTTCAAGAAAATAACATTATTTCAAATGAGTAGAATCTATTTTTCTAACTTAAACTAACAAAGTTTGATGCATATTGAAACTTGACTCGTCAAATCTGATCCAGGTGTTTTTGATCAATAATCAATGATTCCAAAAAAAAAAAAAATTGATCAGAAACAAAAAAGAGGTTTAGCAAACATAAGAATTGTTTTCTGGGTAAATGGCAAGACAAGGATCTTCATGAAACATCTTTCAAAGGGAGGGAGAAATGCAGAGGAAATACTTCAAGTGAGATGCCTCATGAGAAATCCTCTTAATTTGCCTTCTAAACTTATATCAATGTTGGCTGAGTAAAAAGACAAAACAAATGAAGATTTTTTTTTAGCAGTTATCGATCATGATTGCTGATATACTGGCAGGGTGTTTTACAAATTTAGCGCATGATCAAGTGTCACCTCAATGCCATTGAAGAAAGAGGGAAAAGTGTGATATTATTGCATTTCTCAAGCAGCATACATTGAAGAATGGAAAGCAACAACAACCAGGAATCCTGTCCTCATCCTAAAATGGAAACCGATGTCTGCATAACAATAAAATTTGGTAACTTGTTTGAATTTTGAATTCATAAATGTACACCAGAATTGAAGAGCCCACTAAATGGGGTCTTATATACTAATAAACAACATCAATCATGACAAATAGATTGCATAAACAACATTTAATCATGACCATTTTCAACTATTTATGAAAACAACTCAGATATGTTACAAGTTGTTGTCAATGCAACTTAATTTTCTGGACTAGAATAATTATTTTTTAATCATTTGAATTACTTTTTTCCTTTCTCCTCTTGTTGGTCCCGTATTTCTTTCACAAACAAGGACAATATGAGAATTTAGGAGAATTTTTTGTTTTAACACTGATGTACACTTAATTGCTTGACTGGTCAGTGCAGTGCATAAGTCTGTCAGGATTAGTGATTCGATCCTGACTAAAATACTTAGCTAATATTTTCTTTTAGTGTATGCATGATAATTTATAGTAAGTGCTTATGCAAGTAAGTATAACAATAAAGAGCACAACAATGTAAAGTGGTTCAGAGGCTCAAGCTCCTACATCCACTGCCTGATTTAACAGGAAATCCACTACCCGGGATTCTTGTTTTTAACGTGCCAAGGTGCACTCTCAACTGGACTCACACCCCTCCACGGAGCTGTCTCTCGAACTGGTCTCACATCCCTCTTCACACAGGGACTGCCTCTCCTCACCTTACTGAAACACCTAACACTCTTCTGGAAAGGGTTTAGTTTGGTTTGGTTCTCTCCAACTAGGTGAGGTTTTCCCTTACATGGTTTTAGCCTCTGAGCTAAGGTTGGGAAAGCCTCTCTAAGCTTAGGATGTATATGATAGGCTCGAGTATACAAACTGGAACACTCAAATATGACTATGTAGAACTTCAGGGTCAGTGTTCTTGATGGAGATGGTGCCTCCTTATGCCTCCCTTGAACTTGCACCACTCTCACATTAGATCCTTCTATTTTCAATGCGGCTTGAGTTTATATTTATAGTGTGGATTTGAATGTTACCGTTGGAGAGAGTAACATTCAAATCCAGACTATCTCTGGAGTGAAATTCTCCTTTTCAGTAAAGTATGGCCTTGTCAGCTTTTGTCAGATTCACTGCCTTGACTTGATTGGTCCACGTGGATTGAGTCCAACGGCTCTTTTGTTCAGGGTACTTGATCAGGGTAGTCCTGACTTCAGGCGACTTGTCTTCAGCTGACTTGTAATCCTCTCAGGATACCTTCCTTCAGTAGACTTGAAGTCCACTCAGGGGAGTTGACATAAGGCTATTTGTCAAGCTTCCCAGCCTCAGTAGCCTGACTCCTTCAGGTACTACTAGGCCCAGCACTGATCCTCCTGATCATGCTCTTCACTGAGTAGTCTACTGACTTAGCTTAGAATAGTCAGGTTTATACTCAGTGGGACTTCCTTCAGGCTTTTCTTCAGGTTCAGGTCTTCTGACATGGCTTCAGACTGTTCTCCTTGTGATGTCATCTTGACTTCCTCAGGATCTGTCAGTGAGTTCCCCCTCACTGAGTTCCCCCCTCAGTAGAGTTCCCCCTCCACTGATAACCTGTTCTACTGAGAAACAACCTAGTCTGACCTGAAACTAAAAGATACTATCCTGACTGCTTTCAAACCCATTACATGTTGTTTTGGAAAATCATCAAAACTAAAACATATCCCAACACCTCTTCTAGGCAAAAACGTAGCGCCATTACTAGAAGAAAAAGAAAATGAAAGAAACACTGGTTTTCTTTAATTCTTTGTTCAAAAAATACAAGTTAGATAGCCAGGAAGAAATAGGAACCACTCAAAAATAACATTCCAAAAGATTCAGCATCAATTACCAGAGAAGTTTTAACTGCAGACGTAGAGATGACCTGGAATTATAACAAGAGATATTGGTTTCCCAACAATTTTCTTGAGCTATAGGACAATGATCTCCATGAAACCTCTCTCAACGGAAGAAGCTCAAAGGACACACTATAACAACTGTTCAACAAAGCCCAAAAATAAAAAAGATATGCTGATGGAGAACCCGATCACTTAAAGTTATTGCTGTTAACTCAATGTATAAAATATGCCAAATGCTTCTGATAGCCTATGATGAGAGATTGTTTGAACAACTGTGCAACATGATACCAAATACACTAGCACCTTGCCTTACGAATTTAATGTGAAGTGTCACCGCAAAGCCATAAAGGAGAAGGAAAAGAACATTCGTCAAGCAGCTCTCCTTTTGGGTGAAACTGAAGAAATTCTTTATCAATACAGAAATACTACAAGATCAGATCCTGGAGAATCAGATTATTTTATTGAAAAATTGTGTAATTTATTAGTCAAAAGGAAAATTTAGACTTAAATAAATCAATTTTCACAAGTTCACACAAGAAAATCTTCATGAAGCTAGCTAAATCAATATAGACTGTTTGTTTTCACTTCATTGTACATCAATGTACCTTGAAATACAGTATTTTATTTTAACATATGTGATGATATCCAGTGTGGCATTTGCATTCATTTATCACCATATTGAAGTATTCAACATCTTACATTGTATCAAACACATGATATATAGCACAAGTGGATTAAGAAACTTTATCAATCCATTCCTGAAATTTCATCTCTATTTCTTCTGCTCCAGTTCCTCATTAGTATCAGTATATTCCCAACATTAAAATACATTATAGTTTCTCCATTATTCACCTCTTGATCATCGGAGAAACGAGAGTTTAAAATATAGTAAAATAGACATATGGTATGATATATGTATATACAAAGTCGTGTGTATTCAATGATATCATAATTGAAGGAAGGAGAAATGCAAATTTCAGGACTTACTTTTACAATGTCTAATAACATGCACTTATATTCATGTTTTTGGACCCTTCAAGAAATAACCTTATTTCAAATGAGTAGAACATGTTTTGCCTAACTTAATCTAAGAAAGTTCGATGCATATTGAATCTTGACTCGTCAAATCCGATCCAGGTGTTCTTGATCAATAATCAATGATTAAAAAAAATAAAAAATTGATCAGAAACAAAGAGGAGATTTAATTACAAAAGGAGGTTTAGCAAACATAAGAATTGTTTTCTGGGTAAATGGCAAGACAAGGATCTTCATGAAACATCTCTCAAAGGGAGGGAGAAATGTAGAGGAAATACTTCAAGAGAGATGCCTCATGAGAAATCCTCTTAATTGGCCTCCTAAACTTATATCAATTTTGGCCAACTATAAAGATAAAACAGATGAAGAATTGTTTGAGCAGTTATCAATCATGATTGATGATATACTGGCAGTGTGTCTTACAAATTTAGCGCAATTCAAGCAGCAGCCATTGAAGAATGGAAAACAACAATAATCAAGATTCCTGTCCTCATCCTAAAATGGAAACTGATGTCTGCATAGCTATAAAAGTTGATTACTTGTTTGACTTTTGAATTCATAAATGTCCACCAGAATTGAAGAGCCCACAAAATGGGATCTTATATACTAATAAACAACATCAATGATGACAAATAGATTGCTAAAATAATATTTAATCATGACCATTTACAAATTTTATGAAAACAACTCAGATATGTTACAAGTTGTTGTCAATGCAACTTAATTTTCTGGACTAGGATAATTATTTTTAATCATTTGAATTACTTTTTAGCTTTCTCCTTTTCCAGGCAAAAACCTACCACCATTACTAGAAGAAAAAGAAGATGAAAGAAACACTGGCTTTCTTTAATTCTTTGTTCAAAGAATACAAGTTAGATAGCCAGGAAGAAATAGGAACCACTTAAAAATAACATTCCAAAAGATTCAGCATCAATTACCAGAGAAGTGTTAACTGCAGACGTAGAGATGACTTGGAATTATAACAAGAGATATTGGTTTCCCAGCAAATTCCTTGATCTATAGGACAATGATCTCCATGAAACCTCTCTCAACGGAAGAAGCTCCAAGGACACACTACAACAACTGTCCAATAAAGCTCAGAAAGAAAAAGATATGCTGATGGAGAACCCGGTCACTTAAAGTTATTGCTGCTAACTCAATGAATAGAATATGCTAAAGGCTTCTGATAGCCTATGATGAGAGATAATTTGAACAACTGTGAAAACATGATACCAAATATACTAGCACATTGCCTTACCAATTTAATGTGAAGTGTCACCGCCAAGCCATATAGGAGAAGGAAAAGAACATTCGTTAAGCAACTCTCCTTTTGGGTGAAACTGAAGAAATTTTTCATCAGCACAATAATACTACAAGATCAGATCCTGGAGAATCAGATTATTTTATTGAAAAATTGTGTAATTTATTAGTCAAAAGGAAAATTTAGACTTAAAAAAAAATCTGTTTTCACAAGTTCACACAAGCAAATCTTCATGAAGCTAGCTAATTCAATGTAGACTGTTTGTTTTCATTTCATTGTACATCAATGTATCTTCAAATATAATTTTTTATTTTAACATATGTGATGATATCTAGTGTGGCATTTGCATTCATTTATCACCATATTCAAGTATTCAACATCTTACATTGCACCAAACACAAGATATATAGCACAAGTTTATTAAGAAACTTTACAATCCATTCCAGAAATTTCATCTCTATTTCGTCTGCTCCAGTTCCTCATTAGTATTAGTATGTTCCCAACATTAAAATACATTATAGTTTCTCCATTATTCACATCTTGATCATCGGAGAAAGGAGAGTTTAAAATCTAGTAAAATAGACATATGATATGATATATGCATATACAAAGTCGTGTGTATTCAATGATATCATAATTGAAGGGATGGGAAATGCATATTTCAGGACTTAGTTTTACCATGTCTAATAACATGCACTTATATTCATATTTTTGGACCCTTCAAGAAAATAACATTATTTCAAATGAGTAGAACATGTTTTCCCTAACTTAATCTAAGCTTACCTCAAATCTAAGAAAGTTCGATGCATATTGAAACTTGACTCGTCAAATCCGATCCAGGTGTTCTTGATCAATAATCAATGATTCTAGAAAAAAAATTAATCATAAACAAACAGGAGATTTTATTGCTTAGAAAAGCAAAAGGTATGAGAGATCGCTTTTCTGATATATAGCCCTTCTCCAAATCTTGAACGAGTAAGATAAGAAGTTAAAACATGCCCTGGAACAACACAGAAGTGGAACAAAATGCCATGGTGGATGCTAAGATTCGGATTGCAAGATACTATTGTACCAGACAATCTCCAACTAACAAAATGGATTCTACTGACTCGGAGTGATAGATGGTTTAATCCATGAACTTTCGATCCTCAGATGAAGGCCAAAAGAATATCAAGAGCATGGTTACAGAAGATCATTATCTTTACAAATTCGACATCTCAGGAGCAGGAAACTCCTTCATCAAAGTCTGTTTTGCTTCAGTATCTGGCTAGCAAGCTACTCCTTCTTATCTCTATTTGTATAACAAGTCCGACCCTTTTATTCTTTAACTATGTCCTAAGGTTCAAGATATCGCAATTAATCTGTCATCTATGGTGCAACACATGCTATTTGTTTGAAGTTAATAAAATTATTGCACATGGGAATCTTTTGCATGTAAATTATGAGGTAAAGACAATTGATTCAAAAATAACATTAAAGTTTAAATGATTGAAATCACTGTATAATTAACACAAAAAAACCAACAGAATACACACACAATGGAATAAAATAACAATTGTACTATTGTTATATATATGCACATTGCAAAATCAACAAGAATGTTCCTTCACTTTCATATTACATATCAAGAAACAACAAAGAATCCAAATAATAATCCAATGCACTAATAGTATGTCACACCCTACTTCTCAAGGTACTATTTTATAGTTAAAGTACCATATTTTATAAATATTCGCTTGAGTGTGAACTTTTCCAAATCTTAAATTTTTTTTTTTAGAGAAAGTGAAACTAAATCTTTTCTTAGCGGAAACGTAAACATTTTTAACGTGCGCAAATCCAAAATAATAATAATTAACGCAACATAAAAATATAATCTACTTGTGGAAATATTATCAACCACCATTAAAACATTAATTGACAACAAGAGTCAATAAAATAAAGTTATCGTCCATAAGACTGAAATCCACATACAACTAATAAAAATTTCTTTGGCCTTTTATAAAAAATAATAAAAAATAAAGCTTGAAATCTTAAAACACACTTACAAACACCCCAGACAAAAAAAAAACACTCTTTTTAAATGGTCATTTTACTACTAATTACTAAAGTAGCTAATACTTGGCAAGAAAATTTAAAAAAAAAAAAGAATTTTAGAAAATAAAAATTTGCACATAATACGCTTGACAATCATACATACTCTAACACTCAAAATATACTAAATACCCAAAATACACTTTTAACCAATATATTAATAAAAATACTACAAAAGTTATAAACAATAATTTTTGTCCACAAGTTAGAATTTTCTTAGAAAATCACACAAATCACACTAGTTTTCATAAAAGCCCAAAAACACACTAATTACTTTTTATGCGAAAATACCAATTTATCTTCTAAAAGTGTGAATTACATAAAATATAATACCCATGCATGAACCTCTATCAACACAAAAATACACTTTATATTATTTGTATGCATAAAGAATTCAACCAATTAAAACCAACATGTAGCACAAGTAATACCATAAAATAAAGAAATATCCAAAAATCATGAATACTCATTAAAATGTCCCAAAAATATCCAAAGTCCTTTCAAAGTCTAATAAGTTTCAAAATCCAAACCAAACCATGAATTAATACGTTTCAAAAATCATCCTTTAGATTAAAAAAAATACCACTTTAAATAAAATCTTCAATTCTTCATCATTTTTTGTTTTCCAAGTCTGCACCACTCATTCCCTCGGCTTTCTCCTTCGTTTTTCATCCTGAAAATTGTAAATGGAAAGGGTGAGTACGAAATAATTTCGTACACAATGGGGAATAAAATTTAAACTTCAAATTAGACACGTAACCGGGTATCTTCTTTTCATCATACAATGACCACAAAGGCTATTGTACACACATCTCTCACGAACCACTTCGGGGCTCGGAATTCGTATAAACATGATACATGCACACAGTATACATGCATATCTAAAGTGTAAATAAAATTCTCCACCTTTTAAACCTTACAAAATTTGATGTTCGAACACGGATGAAAAAAAGTATACGATATGCACACTTTCACTAAGCCCCTTTCTTTTGCTAATCTTCAATACTTCCTCATCATTTCGGACACATGAACAACCTTCATACAATATAATCATCACTTAGAAAATTCTATAAAAGAAGAAGATAATCTTACTTCCAAACTTAAAGGATTAAATAAGAAATCACCCTAAATAGCCTTACCAAACCTTCAATTCGTTTAGCACTATGAAATCACCACGAACTTAGGATGAATCAACTTGCAAATACACGTCCAAACTCCTTCAAACTCACAGCCAACTTGTATCTCACGGCCACACTTGAATTATTCGAACATACTTTCCTATTTTCTCTCTTTGTTAGATGAACTTTTCACACTCTTCTCTCTATTTCCTCACACTCAACCTCACGAATTTTTCCTCTCTTTTGCTGAGTTTTGGACGGCCAAAAGTGAGTAAAATATCACTCTTGTAACCCCCTTACATGCCTTTAAATTTCAGCCTTTAATTCCACCTTTGTAACCTCCTAATAACTTCATAACTTACACGTTTATACCCATTTTTAAGCAAAAACGTCCAGCCCCTCTCATCTAAGTCAAAAGTCCTCTTAATACTCTTAATACCCTTTGAAAAATTCCTACAAACAAGTTAGTAACCGACCCCTAATGAAATTGTAACATAAAGCCCTTAATTCTTGAATTTAACCACCCAATTGTAACCTATGTGGCCAATAAATCTCCTTATAACTCCTTGCCTTTTAAAAACATATAACTCCCTCCTACATATCTACACACACGGCCAAGAGGAAGGGCCAAGGGAAAAAAAACTTCCCTTTTTAATTGTTGGTAACGTTTCTCCTTAAACCGTACACTTAATGGACCGAAACCGAAAACACAATTACACCTCTTAAAAAAAATCTGAAATCCCTATAAATACATCTATAATTTTGGTCCATGCTACTAAAAAGTAAGTCACAACTTTAATTAATTTAAAAACACTTCACTGAAAAACATAAATCCAAAGTAAAACTAAACCATAAATCATCTAATACTTAAATAAATTCCGGGTGTTACATCCTACACCCCTTAAAACAAATTTCGTCCTCGAAATTTGAGAAGCGAAACATACCTATCACAAAAATCCCGGAAATTTTGCTCTTAGCTCATCTTCACGCTCCCAAGTCGCTTCGTCGTGCCCATGTCTACTCCAACGAACTTTCACGAGCAATACGTCCCTATTTCTGAGCTGATGAACTTTCGTATCTAGAACCTCTACCGGTACTTCTTCATATGTTAGACCTTCATCGATTTCCAACTCTGAAAAGTCCATTACATGACTAGGATCATGCACGTACTTCCTCAACATAGATACATGGAATACATCGTGCACAGCGGACAAACTTGGCGGTAGAGCTAATCTATACGCCAAATCTCCAATTCGCTCTAAAATCTCGAATGGTCCGATGAATCTAGGTTGCAACTTCCCTTTTCGTCCGAAACGTACCACTCCTCGAGTCGGTGATACTTTCAGGAATACTTTCTCTCCAAGTTCAAAGGACACAGACTTTCTCCTTCGATCGGCGTAAGACTTTTGCCGATCTTGAGCCACTCGAATTCTTTCCCGAATTTTGTCTATAACTGTAACCGTTCTTTCCACAATCTTGGGCCCCAACATTCTTCTTTCGCCAACTTCATCCCAATATAGTGGAGATCTGCACTTTCGTCCGTACAACGCCTCATATGGAGCCATTCCAATCGTCGCCTGAAAACTGTTATTGTACGCAAACTCTACTATAGGTAGATATTCTTCCCATCCTCCACTGAAATCCAGAACGCAGGCTCTAAGCATATCCTCAAGCGTCTGAATAGTTCTTTCCGACTGACCATCTGTTTGAGGATGATAAGCCGTACTGAAGTTTAATCTCGTTCCCATCGCAGCTTGTAGTCCTTTCCAAAACTGGGAAGTAAAACGGGAATCCCTATCTGACACTATAGAAACGGGTACTCCATGGAATCTTACAATCTCTCGAATGTACAACTGGGCCAACTGTTCCATACTGTTCGTCATCTTCATAGGTAAAAAGTGGGCAGACTTAGTCAATCTATCCACTATTACCCAGATAGCCTGATTTCCCTTGGCTGACCTAGGTAATCCGACCACAAAATCCATCGTGATGTGCTCCCATTTCCACTGAGGAATTTCTAATGGTTTCATCAACCCCGAAGGTCGTTGATGCTCGGCTTTCACTTGCTGGCATGTTAAACACTTTTCCACATGCGCACCTATATCATTCTTCATGTTCTTCCACCAAAACTGAGCTCGTAAGTCCCGATACATATTGGTTCCACCCGGATGTACCGTGTAAAGCGAACTATGAGCTTCCTCTAATATCTCCTTCTTCAGCTCACTCTCATCCGGCACGCACAATCTTCCGCTATACATCAATGCTCCATCATCTGCGACTACAAAGTTTTGACCAACTCCATCAATAACCCGCTTGCGCATTTTCTCTAAAAATGCATCTCTCTTCTGCGCATCGACGACTCTGCTTCTCAAAATTGATTGAACCTGCATCGCCAAAATTGCTGCTTCCAAAACTTTTGTTGGCTTCACGATTTCCAACCTCATCTTTTCAAACTCTCTCATCAGATCATCCTGTGTCGTCAATAGACAACTCAACTCGCCTCTTCCTTTGCGACTCAAAGCATCTGCTACCACGTTCGCCTTCCCCGGATGGTAGTTGATACTGCAATCGTAGTTTTTCACTAACTCTAACCATCTTCTTTGCCTCATATTCAATTCCTTTTGTGTGAATATATACTTTAAACTTTTGTGATCCGTATATATCTCACACTTGGTCCCGTACAGATAATGTCTCCAGATCTTCAAAGCGCGCACCACTGCAGCCAACTCTAGATCGTGAGTAGGGTAGTTTAACTCATGTGTCTTCAACTGCCTCGATGCATAAGCTACAACTCTTCCGTGCTGCATAAGTACACAACCCAATCCTTGCTTAGATGCATCACTGTAAACCACGAATCCCTTCGCAACTTCAGGAATAACTAACACCGGCGCAGACACTAGTCTTTTCTTCAGTTCCTGGAAGCTCTCCTCACACTACCGAGACCATACAAAATTCACACCTTTCCGAGTTAAGTGAGTCATTGGGGATGCCAACCTGGCGCACCCCTCAATAAATCTCCGATAATACCCCGCCAAACCCAGAAAACTGCGAATTTCCGTAATATTAGTCGGCGTCTTCCACTCGCTCACAGCTTCAACTTTCGCTGGATCTACCTCCACACCTTGTGCTGTAATCATGTGTCCCAGAAATGCTACTCTGTCTAACCAGAACTCGCACTTCTTGAACTTTGCATACAACTTCTCTCTATGCAATACTTCCAAAACAGTCCTTAAATGCTCCTCATGTTCCACTTCACCTTTGGAGTAGATTAGAATGTCATCTATGAAGACGATGACAAACTTATCTAAGTAGGGGTGAAACACTCGGTTCATTAAGTCCATGAATACTGCAGGCGCATTACTAAGTCCGAATGGCATCACTACAAACTCGTAGTGCCCATATCTTGTTCGGAACGCGGTATTCGGCCTATCCTCTTCCCTTACTTTCAGCTTGTGATAACCCGACATCAAATCAATCTTGGAGAATACTCCTGACCCTTTCAACTGGTCGAATAAGTCCTCAATTCTTGGTAACGGATACTTGTTCTTAATAGTAAGCCGGTTCAACTCCCTGTAATCAATGCACATTCTCATAGATCCGTCCTTCTTCTTTACAAATAGCACAGGCACACCCCAAGGTGATACACTAGGCTGGATGTACTTCTTGTCCAGCAGCTCTTGTAACTGGACCTTTAACTCTTCTAGTTCCTTTGGTGCCATTCGATAAGGTGCTTTCGAAACTGGGGCGGCTCCGGGCACCAAATCGATGGTAAACTCCACTTGTCGATCAGAAGGTATTCCAGGTAACTCCTCTGGAAACACATCTGGGTATTCACGTACAACTCGTACATCTTCTAGCTTCGGCTTTTGTTCACCCGTCACGTGTACCAGATAACCCTGACACCCCTCCTTCCTTAGCATCTTTACCGCTTTCATAGCTGTTACTTTCAGGTTTCCCCTCTTCAGCCTTGACCCGAAATAAACTAGCTCTTCACCCGTCGGAAGTTTCAACACTACTTCCCTCTTTCCACAATCAATAGTAGCTTGATACTCTTCTAACCAATCCATACCAAAAATAATGTCGAACAACTCCATCTCTATCACGTGCATATAACCCGCTAGAGTTCGCTCACAAATCTGAATCTCTAGATTTTCTACTACTCTATCAGTGTGAAAAGTCCTACCGGAAGGTAGACTAACTTCCAAGGCTTCCGTGGCGTCAGTTACCCGACAACCAACCTTGCTACAACACTTAGAAGACATAAAAAAATGTGTTGCCCCGGTGTCAAACAATGCAATTATAGGTACTCCATTAATTGAAAGCATACCTGCCAACGTATCTGGTTATTTCCCACTTCCGCTTGCCCCAGACGATCCAGTAGGCCCCGATGGTCCTTCAAGAGCAAACACCCTTGCCTGCGTCTTAGGTGTTGCCTCCTGAATTCTAAGTGGCGGGGGTGGTGGATTCCTGGGTGAAGGTGATGGTAGAGTAGGACACTGCAACGCTATATGCCAGGGCTGCTTGCACCGGAAACATTTCCCCTTCAGACACTCTCCCATGTGGTATCTTCTACAGTCCGCACACCATCATTGTCCCGTCTGCTGACTCAGTCTTGTTGCCCCGGAACCCTGATTCTGTGCAGGACCCCGAGTCTGCGCACCCGGACCCGGACCAGCTCCAAATCTTCTATTTTTATTGGGTCCTTCAAAACGACTAGGACCCGACCACGACCTCTTGCCTCCCACGTTTACCCGAACATTTGCTCCAACATCAATCCTCTGACTTGCAGCGATTCTCTCAGCTCTAGAGAAAGCCTCCACATACGATAGATCACCCTGTCCAGATAATATTCCTCGAATTTCTGGTCTCAAACCTCAAATGAATCTCAGCACTTTCTTTGATTCAGTGTCAACAAGGTGTTGGGCATACCTTGCTAACTGGCTGAATCTAAGCTCATACTCAGCCACCGTGGAATTTCCTTGCTTCAGCTCAAGGAACTCCGTCTCCTTACTATCCCTATAAGATTGGGGATAGTATATCTCCATCACGATCTCCTTAAAACGATCCCATGTCAACTCTTCTCTTTCCTTCTCGGACCGAATCCTCCAATAGCTTTCCCACCAGTGGTCGGCATCTTCGACCAACTGGAAGGATACGCAAGCAATCCTTTGAGCGTATGTACACTGAATCAGACTAAAAATTCTCTCCATGGATTGGAACCATCTCTCCACTTTGTCCGGTCCATCCCTTCCATTAAAGGTGGAAGGTTTGAACCTCCGAAATTGCTCAACTACTTGTACTGTACTAACTGCCTCAGGTTGGACAACCACCACTTCTTGTGCTACCGGTGCAACCTCTTGTACCTCAGGTTCTCCTGGTTCAACTGGTACCTCAGGCTCAGCAGGTGCCTCAGGTACATCAGGCACATTCGGTGCAGCAGGTGCTTTAGGAGCAGCTGGTGCATTCGCTCGACCTCTTCTATTCCGTACACGTAAACTTCTTCTAGGAGGCATCTAAATCAGGAGGGTACCCTAAAGTAAGCCCAAAATATTCGATTTATAGTAATATTTATGAAATCCCAAAACTTTGAGTTCAACTTATCTCTAGAATTCACCATTTATGCATCATTTCATTCACATACTTAATTCATGCCTCTAGTTGAATACTTAGGCTCATAATTCCCATATCATGCCTTTCAATTTCTAGCACTTATCATACTTTCATAGCAGGCCTAGCGTGCATACCATATCATTCTTTGTAATTTATCAAGTTGCTCATACATATCAAAACTTTTTATTTTGCTCATATACTTCAATCATTCTTTCATTCGTGCATCATTTTATGGATAAAATAAATGCACTTTCATTTGCATACATGCCTTTTATAACCTCACATAAAACATTTATTGAGCAAAATCTTCAAAACATAGTATGAGCTTAAATATAATTCATATGCATAACATCATATGTATCAAAAAATTTACTTGTATCACGTAATAACTTTAAATATTAAAACATTTCGAACACTTTTGCAAACCTGGAGGAGCCGTTGCAGGAAATAGGTGGTGGACTTGCTTCAAACGTTCTTTTAAAATCTTAGACTTTCATACTTTCAAAATAAAATTTTCACAACTTTTGTACTTTTAAAACATTTTAGCAAGTCTACAGAATCGTAAACCTGCTTTGATACCATACTGTCACACCCTACTTCTCAAGGTACTATTTAAAGTACCATATTTTATAAATATTCGCTTGAGTGTGAAATTTTCCAAATCTTAAACTTTTTTTTTTTAGAGAAAGTGAAACTAAATCTTTTCTTAGCGGAAACGTAAACATTTTTAACGTGCGCAAATCCAAAATAATAATAATTAACGCAACATAAAAATATAATCTACTTGTGGAAATATTATCAACCATCATTAAAACATTAATTGACAACAAGAGTCAATAAAATAAAGTTATCGTCCATAAGACTGAAATCCACATACAACTAATAAAAAATTATTTGGCCTTTTATAAAAAATAAAGCTTGAAATCTTAAAACACACTTACAAACACCCCAGACAAAAAAACACTCTTTTCAAAGGGTCATTTTACTACTAATTACTAAAGTAGCTAATACTTGGCAAGAAAATTTTAAAAAAAATGAATTTTAGAAAATAAAACTTTGCACATAATACGCTTGACAAGCATACACACTCTAAACTCAAAATATACTAAATACCCAAAATACACTTTTAACCAATATATTAATAAAAATACTACAAAAGTTATAAACAATAATTTTTGCCCACAAGTTAGAATTTTCTTAGAAAATCACACAAATCACACTAGTTTTCATAAAATCCCAAAAACACACTAATTACTTTTTATGCGAAAATACCAATTTATCTTCTAAAATTGTGAATTACATAAAATATAATACCCATGCATGAACCTCTATCAACACAAAAATACACTTTATATTATTTGTATGCATAAAGAATTCAACCAATTAAAACCAACATGTAGCACAAGTAATACCATAAAATAAAGAAATATCCAAAAATCATGAATACTCATTAAAATGTCCAAAAAATATCCAAAGTCCTTTCAAAGTCTAACAAGTTTCAAAATCCAAACCAAACCATGAATTAATACATTTCAAAAATCATCCTTTAGATTAAAAAAAAATACCACTTTAAATAAAATCTTCAATTCTTCATCATTTTTTGTTTTCCAAGTCTGCACCACTCATTCCCTCGGCTTTCTCCTTCGTTTTTCATCCTGAAAATTGTAAATGGAAAGGGTGAGTACGAAATAATTTCGTACACAGTGGGGAATAAAATTTAAACTTCAAATTAGACACGTAACCGGGTATCTTCTTTTCATCATACAATGACCACAAAGGCTATTGTACACACATCTCTCACGAACCACTTCGGGGTTCGAAATTCGTATAAACATGATACATGCACACAGTATACATGCATATCTAAAGTGTAAATAAAATTCTCCACCTTTTAAACCTTACAAAATTTGATGTTCGAACACGGATGAAAAAAAGTATACGATATGCACACTTTCACTAAGCCCCTTTCTTTTGCTAATCCTCAATACTTCCTCATCATTTCGGACACATGAACAACCTTCATACAATATAATCATCACTTAGAAAATTCTATAAAAGAAGAAGATAATCTTACTTCCAAACTTAAAGGATTAAATAAGAAATCACCCTAAATAGCCTTACCAAACCTTCAATTCGTTTAGCACTATGAAATCACCACGAACTTAGGATGAATCAACTTGCAAATACACGTCCAAACTCCTTCAAACTCACAGCCAACTTGTATCTCACGGCCACACTTGAATTATTCGAACATACTTTCCTATTTTAATTTCTCTCTTTGTTGGATGAACTCTTCTCTCTATTTCCTCACACTCAACCTCACGAATTTTTCTTCTCTTTTGCTGAGTTTTGGACGGCCAAAAGTGAGTAAAATATCACTCTTGTAACCCCCTTACATGCCTTTAAATTTCAGCCTTTAATTCCACCTTTGTAACCTCCTAATAACTTCATAACTTACACTTTTATGCCCATTTTTAAGCAAAAACGTCCAGCCCCTCTCATCTAAGTCAAAAGTCCTCTTAATACTCTTAATACCCTTTGAAAAATTTCTACAAACAAGTTAGTAACCGACCCCTAATGAAATTGTAACATAAAGCCCTTAATTCTTGAATTTAACCACCCAATTGTAACCTATGTGGCCAATAAATCTCCTTATAACTCCTTGCCTTTTAAAAACATATAACTCCCTCCTACACATCTACACACACGGCCAAGAGGAAGGGAAAAGGGAAAAAACTGCCCTTTTTAATTGTTGGTAACGTTTCTCCTTAAAACGTACACTTAATGGACCGAAACCGAAAACATAATTACACCTCTTAAAAAAAATCTGAAATCCCTATAAATACATCTATAATTTCGGTCCATGCTACTAAAAAGTAAGTCACAACTTTAATTAATTTCAAAACACTTCACTGAAAAACTTAAATCCAAAGTAAAACAAAACCATAAATCATCTAATACTTAAATAAATTCCGGGTGTTACATAGTAATTGGGTCTCTGCCTTGTTGAAATGGATGGCGAGACATAGCTTTCCCATCTCCCGGTAACCCCATATCTGAACCCAGTCCCCTTGCTCGGCTTCGTTTGCTTTCACCAAATTAAACCAGCCCCCCTTGATAACCATCATGTCCAAACTTAGCCACCAATTGAGACCCAACTTGTACGACTTCCCCTCTGTATCGACGCTATTAATCTCCTCCAACCCTTTAGTCGCGGCACCATACATGATTCTACCCTCCTCCTCGTTCAAATTTTTTTTGAACCGCGCTCTCCTGGTGACGAACAACCTGTTTTGATTTCGTCGCACATCGGTTTCTTTGAGCTTTTTCTTGTAAAGAAAAACCGGCGCTACAGTGGGCCCTAAACTCAGCTCGATGTTCCACTGCAGTTGCGCAGGAATCGGGGGCACCGGGGAATGATCCTCTGCTGCTGCGCCTCTCCTTTTTTTCTTCTTATTTTCTTTGCCGTCACACTTTCTCTTTGCCGCCAATTTCTTAGTTGAGGGCCAAATTCGAAGAGGGGTTGGATCAATAAACCGGAACGAGTGAATCAGAGTTTGAGGAGGACTCATAGTTTGGGAAAGATTCAACAATTTCTACTCCAAACAACTTGATTTTAGCCATGAAGAAACAAAGAGTATCTCCAGCACCTCACCCAGGTGTTTGACATTCTCCGACAATATAACATGAAACTGAATCAAAAGAAAAGTAGCTTTGGAGTCCATTCGGAAAAATTCCTGGGACATCTTGTTAGTCGCCAGGGGATTGAAGCCAACCCCGCAAAAGTAAAAGCCATCGTGGATATGCAACCTCCTCGGTCAGTGAAGGAAGTACAAAGACTAACATGCTGCCTAGCAGCCCTCAATCGGTTCATATCCAGATCGGGCGATAAATGTCGTCCATTCTTCGAGGCCGTCAAGAAAGATAAATTTTCTTGGACGAGCAGTTGTCAAAGAGCATTTGAAAAATTGATAGATTACCTAGGAGATGTTAAAATTCTATCCAAGCCTGTCCCAGGGGAAAAGCTCTATCTATACTTGGCAGCATCCGAAGTGGCAATCAGCTCTGTACTAGTGCGAGCAGATGGAAAGTTTCATCAACCCATTTACTATGTCAGCCAAGCTTTGCATGAAGCAGAGATCAAATATTCTCCAACTGAAAAACTGGCGTATGCACTTGTCATGAGTGTAAGAAAGTTAAGACCATACTTTTTCGACCACCAAGTCGAAATTCTAACAACTTTCCCACTCAAACAAATTTTACATCGACCAGGCACTGTTGGTCGCCTATTAAAATGGTCACTGGAGATCGGCCAGTTCGGGGTAACATATGCTCCTCGAACAGCGGTCAAGGGACAAGCATTAGCCGACTTCAAAGTCGAACTAACTTTTCCCCAAGATCCGACGAGATGACTTGATCACCCCTGGCATCTCTATGTTGATGGGTCATCTACAAATATAGCCTCGGGGGCAGGTGTTGTTCTTATAAGCCTCAACATGTAAGTTTTCACCTCGGCCATTAGATTTAAATTCATGGCTGAAGCCGAGTATGAAGCTCTCATTGCTAGTCTCCATCTATCAATTACTGTGGGTGCCAGACGACTACAAGTATTTGGCGACTCACAACTGATTGTGAACCAAGTCCGAGGTGAATATGAAGCCAAGGATGACCACATGATTGAATATCAAATAATAGTTGCTCACCTAATGTCCTTATTAGACCAAGTTTTTATTAAACAAGTGCCAAGGGCGAGCAACACTCAAGCGGATGCACTGGCTCGACTAGCAACAAGTGAAGGCCCTGCGGAGCTGTCAAACATTGTTATAACAAAATGAATAACCCATCGATGACCAACTACAATGTCAACCAGCTAGGCGAGCAGACATAAGATGAAGATTGGGGAACAGAAATAGTCAAATACTTGAAAAGTGGGGAAAAACCAAACAACTCTTTTGAAGCAGCCAAACTAGTCAAGCGAGCCGCCAAATATACCCTGGTTGGCGAGCAACTTTACAAAAGAGGAATATCACTACCACCTCTCAAGTGTTTGCCTAGGGGACAAGGACGAGCCATACTCGAAGAGATACACGCCGGAGTATGTGGAAATCAAACTGGGGGGCAAGCTTTGGCATACAAAACCATCCAACAAGGCTATTACTGGCCAACTTTACGCCAGGATGCAATCAGGATAACAAAAACCTGTCATCGATGCCAGATATTTGCCTAAACATTCACACTCCAGCTCAAGAGCTCGTTTCGGTTTATAGTCCTTGGTCGTTCGCAAGATGGGGGATGGACATAATTGGACCTTTTCCAGCTGGGAAAGGAAATATTCGATTCGCCGTTGTGGCAGTCGACTATTACAAAAAGTAGGCAGAAGCAGAAGCAATGGTTAAAATTACACAACAAAAGATGATCAACTTCATCTGGAAGAACATTATCTGTCGATTCGAAGTTCCACAAATAATTGTGACAGATAAAATAGATTTATATATTAGATGACTAATTTTGTGCTGCCCAAATAAGGTCAGTTTTGGTCTGCCGCATAAGTAATTAACGTGAGAATTCGATGCAAGTGAACGCCACTAAGGGAATGATCCTGATTTTAAAATACCTTGATTTCTTTTCTTTTTTTCTCTTAGAGTGAACTTCTCCGCTCTATAACAGTAAATGAGTCAAAGTATTAACTAGTAGCGGTTCAAGGAAAATACGTGTCCAAGTTAATAAAATCTATACATATATAATAATAAAATTTTCTACTAAAAATAGAAACTTTATTTTTCATAACCAAAATTTCTTACTAATTCTGTTATAAAAAGTTAAACTGCAACTCTTTTATTGTTTAATTTAATTAAGATTAATATTATTTATTTGCGGACATTTCAAGAGTCATGTCTTAAACACCGAAGAGGTTTATTGGAAATTTAATTTAGTGACTTTTTATTTTTAGAATACGTTAAATATATAAACTCAACTTCTACTTTCATTCACAGTTGGTGATGTGATGCGTTTTTTCCAGGCCATTCTATTCTTTGTTCCAGTCCTTACACTTGTGTTCAAACAATTATTTGAGGTACATTACTAATTAGTTAATAAAATATGTTTTAGAAAATCACAATTTATTTTGCCAATACATAGATATGTATGTGTATTTGGAGTTATTATGTTTTGAAGGAAGCTCAAGAATCATGTAAGGCTTCCTACATGAGTTTGTAGTATGGAATGTAATTAACTTTTCCTCTACGTCCAATGTTTATCGGTTTTTTTTTTTTTTTTTTTTTTTTTTTTTTTTTTTGAGATAGAAGAAATTTTCAATAATACAAAAAAGATAGAAGGAAAATATTCTTGATTTTTTACTTCAATTGGAGATGCTGCAACAACATTTTTAGGTGTATTTTCTCTTTATAATATTTTGGCTTTGAATCAACTTATGGTTAAATTGGGATTTACACATAGTGCCGCACATTTTTTAAGAATATGTTTGAACAACGTAAGTTGATCTTTGATATTATATATCACAATATGACTTTGCATATGGTATCTATTTTTCGCTTGCCACAAAATGATAATACATAAAACTCATTCAATGTATGTACCCTCGTCAAAGAATTCAAATTTTTTAAATAGTAAATGTATGTTCCTTTGTCAAAGAAAGAGATATATAAAAAAAAATTATGTCCTTTGCAAAGATATTAATCCCGATAGCAAAGACAACCTAAGACTCGCTCGTTGCTTGCCCTAGTCTAATCCCAGCCTTACTATTTATAAAGGGTAGGGATAGGAAATTAGGAATTGCCTGTACCTAGTCTCCATCTTGATTTTGTGTAGATTTAACTAACATATCCTGTCAAAAGGAAAAAAAAAAAACTAATAATTACAGTATAAAAGTCGCGTACTAAACGGAATTTTATTTGAAGCCAAAATTGACATATGAGCAATTTATTTATTTTTCATGTAAATTTTATATCACAGATACATTAAGCACATAGATTGAAAAAAAAGAAGTGAACATTTGACTTGGGTCAAATTTCACAATTCCATCCTACAATAGTGAGAATTAAACCGAACATATGTTACATATTAGATTACACAAACACTTGGTATGCATTTAGATTAGCCAACACTTTGTACGGATTATAGAGCACCAAAAAAAAAAAAAAAACTATGAAGGCAAAAGGATAAACTCAAAAAAAGAAAGGAAAAGGGAACATTGATTTAAAAAAATCAACCAAAACATATATCTACTTGCAAGTTGCAATGTAATCACTCATTGACTTGAGGTTTTTTCCGTAGTTATCCATTGTTGCTTTGGAGAGATTAAATTTTTGTGTGGAAGTATTGTGCACTATATTATTAAAATATTATTCGGGTTGTTTTTTGTTGTTAATATTTAATGGCGAATTAAGTTATAGTTTATTATTAATTTGAGTAAGTCTCTTGTGCACCTGGTGTGGGTCGATTATTATATTAAAAAATGTGGTGATTAAGTTTTCAGTATTATCGTTTTTCAGTGTAATCAACACACACTTTTCAGTATATATAATCAGCCCATACATTTTCGTGTATAGTCTCAATTGTTGAGTATGTAGCATGGGAAATGTTCTCAAGCATTTATTTAACAATATTTATTAGTGAATTAGTGGTGTTGACAACACTGAAAAAAGATAGAAACAATTTATCCATGCCGAAATAGTATTTGATCTCCGTCTACATATTTGTTTACTTCAAATCAATATAGATTAAGTTGGTCTAAACCCAAAAACACGGTAACAAACAGATGCCCCCAAACCCAAAATCTCGCCGCCACCGCCGCATGAAGACCATGGTCTTATTCATCATGGGGACGTTGTTAATCATAATAAACTTTAGATCCAAATAGTATCTACGATGATTAACCGAAACAAGAAGAATATTAATCATAAAACGGAAGCGTACCTGAATCCATGATTAGTTTTTCCCTTAGACTGGTTTGATTTCCCAAACTATCAGTTTCACCCGCTGTCACTTTTCCGTAGAGAGAATACAGATTGTGGAATGAACGTACTAATGTTTGGGGACCATAACCCTAACTTATAAAATAAGTTTCCTGTATTTTCTATTTGGTCCCTCAACAAATAGAAAATCACTCAATGGTTCCTACACATATAAAGCCCATGATTATTTAGTACTCATATTAGCCCATAACTTAAACTTTAGTGGATCACTTAATTGGGCCACTTTAAGACAACCATACACATTTAATTTGACACGTGTAAGCCCAATATGTTGAATTTTTCCTACAATCTCCCACTAGGGCAAACACGTGACTCCAGACAAATGTGTATTACCAAAATGAGCTCAAAACTTGTTGTCATTCGTATGAGTATCCCTTAAACAATCTTGTCACTAACTGTATTGATACAGGACTAAGGAGGCATTCGTCACATTAAGCGTGACTAAACCCATCAATAATCACAAATATCATTACAATCAATAACAGATCAATCATGACGTGTAGCATGAAAATTACATGTAATGTGATCTAACATGCCTATTCTCAACTGGTACTTCCTTGTCCTAAGTGAGATCAACCGAAAATCCAAACCAAACAAAACAGAGTGTAAACAAACCAAAACTTTATTTCTCTAGAGAATTATCCAAAAAACACACAAAATTGTGTCTGTAACATAATATAAAGCAACAAAATATTATAGACTCCCACTAAACCAAAGTATGCTGAAATGACATAACACCCATATGAGTTGTATGCTCATGAAAGACCTTGGGTGGTAAACCTTTAGTTAGCAGATCCGCAATCATTGAGTCTGTTCCAATATGGTCTATAGAAATCTGACCACTCTGTACTTTTTCCTTCACAACTAGGAATTTTATGTCAATGTGTTTTGATTTAGTAGAACTCCTGTTGTTATTGGAATATAACACTGCCGAGTTATTGTCACAATATAACTTAAGTGGTCTTTCGATATTTCCTACAATTTGCAGCCCAGTGACAAAATTTCGCAACCATATTCCATGATTGGACGCCTCATAACATGCTACAAATTCTGCTTCCATGGTAGAAGACGTCACAAGTGTCTGCTTAGCGCTTCTCCATGAAATAGCTCCTCCAGCCAACAGAAAAATGTTGCCCGAAGTGGATCTTCTACTATCTTGGCATCCAGCAAAATCAGAATCAGAATACCCAATGATCTCCAACTGATCTGATTTTCTATATGTAAGCATGTAATCCTTAGTTCTCTGTAGGTACCTCATGACCCGTTTGGCTGTTTTCCAATGATCCATACCAGGGTTACTTAAATATCTGCCCAACATACCCAAGATAAAACCCAAATCAGGTCTGGTGCAGACCTGAGCATACATCAAACTCCCAACAGCCGAAGCATAGGGAATATTTTGCATCTCTTGAATTTCAAGATCAGTTTTAGGGCACTGATTGAGACTAAACTTGTCTCCCTTAGCCACAGGGGTGTCACCTGGTTTGCAGTTATGCATGCCAAATCTTTGTAGCACTTTTTCTATATATCCCCTTTGTGATAATCCAAGAATACCTCGAGAGCGATCTCGATATATTTGGATCCCCAAAACAAAAGAGGCTTCCCCAAAATCTTTCATTTCAAATCTCTTTGATAGAAAGGTCTTGGTATCATGCAACAAACTCAAATCATTGGTGGCAAGTAGTATGTCATCGACATATAGCACCAAGAAAATGAACTTACTCCCACTGAATTTGTGATACACACAATCATCAACAGCGTTTGTCTCAAAACCGAATGAGACAACTACTTCACGAAATTTGTAGTACCACTGACGAGAAGCTTGCTTGAGACCATAGATGGATTTCTTTAATTTGCAAACCATATTCTTTGGGTCTCCAGACACAAAGTTTTCTGGTTGCACCATATATATTGTCTTAACAATGTCACCATTGAGAAACGCTGTCTTTACATCCATCTGATGTAACTCAAGGTCATAATGCGCAACTAGTGCCATTATGATTCTAAAAGAGTCTTTCGTGGAAACCGGAGAGAAAGTCTCTTTAAAATCAATGCCTTCTCGTTGAGTAAAGCCTTTAGCCACAAGACGTGCCTTATATCTTTCCACATTACCATTTGAATCCCTTTTGGTTTTAAAAATCCATTTACAACCAATGGGTTTCGAGCCTTCTGGTAAAGGAACAAGATCCCAAACTTGATTGTCTTGCATTGACTTATACTCTTCGTTCATGGCATCAAACCACTTTTGAGAATTTGGACCCTTCATGGCCTGATGAACATTGACAGGATCATCTTCCATTAATTCATTAGTGTCCTCATTTTCTTGGAGAAAAACAATATAATCATCTGAAATAGCTTTTCTCTTCTCTCTAGTGGATCTCCTCAATTCTACAGGTTGTTGAGGTTGTTCTTGAATTATTGGATCAACCTGATTAGGAAGATCTTCAACGATATCCTGTGGATCAACCTGATTAGGAAGATCTTCAACGATATCCTGTTGAGGTTCCAAATCTGCTTCTTCTCCAATGACAGGTATGAATACTTGAACATTGTCGTAAGCAGTATTAGGTGTCGTAATCGACTCCTCCTCAAAAGTAATGTCTCTAACCTTATTTCTTCCCCCAAACTCAACATCCTCAAAAAACACTGCATTTCCCGTCTCAAAAATTGACCTTCTAGTGGGATCGTAAAACTTAAAACCCCTGGACTTTTCTGAATAACCAATAAAGTAGCTGCTAACTGTTTTGGAGTCCAATTTCTTTTCATTTGGCTTGTAAGGCCTAGCCTCAGTTGGACATCCCCAAATATGAAAGTGATTTAGACTGGGTTTTCGCCCAGTCCAAATTTCATAAGGAGTTTTAGCAGCTGCTTTAGTTGGTACCCTGTTGAGAATGTAAACTGCAGTCTTTAGTGCTTCTCCCCAAAGTGAATTTGGCAGGGAAGAATGACTAATCATACTCCTCACCATATCCTTTAAAGTCCTGTTTCGTCTTTCAGCTACACCATTCATGTTGGGTGATCCCGGCATGGTGTACTGTGGGACTATTCCACATTCCTTTAGGAAGATAGCAAAAGGTCCTGGACGTTGTTCTCCTGAGCCGTCATATCTACCGTAGTATTCACCCCCACGGTCAGATCTAACGCATTTAATCCTTTTGCTGAGTTGATTTTCAACCTCAGCCTTAAATATTTTGAACATGTCTAGTGCCTCAGATTTCTCATGAATGAGATATAGATACCCATAACGTGAATAATCGTCTATGAATGATACAAAATATTGTTGACCGTTCCAAGAAGCCGTAGGGAATGGCCCACAAATATCTGTATATATTAATTCTAAGACATCATTGGCTCTTTCGGCACCTAATCTCTTTTGTTTGGTCTGTTTTCCTTTAATACACTCAACACATACATTAAGGTCTGAAAAATCAAGTGTATCTAAAATGCCTTCTGACACAAGCCTCTCAATTCTGGTTTTTGAGATATGACCTAAACGTTTGTGCCATAAAGTAGCCGAATTTTCTTTATTTAATTTTCGCTTAGTACCTCTAGATTCAACATGCAAGGATTCATTATACGAGGAAACAATATCAAGCAAATATAGATTATCATATGCACTTAATGAACCAGTGCCCAAAATACTGGAATTATTTGAAAGTTTAAACTGACAATCTCCAAATGAACAAGTAAAACCATATTTGTCCAAAACAGAAATAGAAACCAAATTCCGTCGAAAAGACGGGACGATAAAAGTTTCTTTCAAATCCAAAAAATATCCAGTCTGTAATAATAATCTAAAATGCCCAATTGCCTCCACTTCCACTGACTTGCCATTTCCCACATAGATGTATCTTTCACCATCACTTGGCTTTCGGCAACTCAGGCAACCCTGCATTGAAACACTTATGTGAGTGGTAGCACCAGAATCTAACCACCAAGTGTCTTTAGGTACTGAAGTTAAATTAACCTCAGAACAGACCAAAGTAAGATTTGTACCTTTCTTTGCACGCCAAGCATGATATTTGGTACAATCTTTCTTTTTGTGTCCAGGTTTCTGACAGAAGAAACAATTTTCATCCTCAGTATCATTATGTTGTTTCTTCTGTGTTGGACCCTTATCTTTAGCAGCTTTCTCAACAGCCTTCCTTTTAATGCCCTTTCCCTTATCTTTAGAATTAATGGCCAGCTGAGCAATCTCAGTTCTTTCTAGCTTCAATCTTTCTTCTTCTTGCACACAATATGAAATGCGCTCATTAAGAGTCCATTTCTCCTTTTGACAGTTATAACTGACCTTAAACTGGCTGAATTGTGCAGGAAGAGATATAAGCACCAAATACACGAGTAAGTCCTCAGACATCTCGAGTTTTAGTGCACTTAATTTTGAAGTAACGTGAGTCATCTGCATGATGTACTCCCTTATATTTCCCTTACCCTTGTACTTCATTGAGATCAAGTTTGCCAAAAGCGTACTTGTCTCGACCTTATCGTTTTTCATAAAACGTTGCTCAATTTGGGTAAGGTACTCACTGGCCTTAGTGATTTCCGCAGATGCAGTGCCTCGAAAAGCTTCCGGAGTACTGCGCTTCATGATCATTAGACTAACGCGATTTGAGCGCTCCCACTTCTCAAAGTTCTTCCTTTCATCAGGGGAACTTTCATCCGTCAGAGAAGCGGGTTGCTCTACCCTTAGTGCGTAGTCAAGATCAAGACAGCCCAAAGTGATTAGAAGATTATCCTTCCAATCCTTAAAGTTTGAACCACTAAGCATGGGTATATTGCTAAGAATGGCAGACAAAGAAGTGGCAGATATAGCTGAAAACAGAGAATAAAAATGACCGTCATGCTTACACCAACCACATAAACAATTAATAAATTCAAATATTATGGCAACATCTCGAGATACCGAACACAACATTAATATCAAGTCTTTGGACAGTAATATTAACTCGTAAGTGGTAACCTCTGTGTATTGATCAAATACTGACAATAAATTCATGTCAACTAATAGCCTTCCTTTGGGCCGACTAATTAGTCACATGAAAACTTTTAATTGTCACGTATTTATCATTACAGGTGTTCGTGTATTTCGAGCCAAATATTAATCTTCCTTTGGGCCGATTAATATCCGCATGAATTTACACTTACACAACTATCCCAATATTTTCAATGGAAAAATCTTCTCAAGAGAGGTCACTTTGGCGACTTCATGATTCAATTAAACCATTTTAAATATTAGTAAAATTAAATAGGAACATGAGATGCCCAACAAAGATGAATTATAATTTTTAACATATATCCAATTTGTGTCATTAGCACAATAACACAGGACCTTAACCAATTTTTTTTTTTTTTAGTAAAATTAATAATCATTGCAGATATCACAAAACACAAATTCACAGATCCCAAAATCACCAATAATACATACATGTCTGAAGCAGCCATAAACACAAAAAAAATTATTGAAATTATCAAATACACCAAAAAAAAACACTGATGCACATTAATAAACTAATAGCACCATAGCCCATGTATTCCATAATCAATAATTCATGTTCTTGTTCTGCAAAATCTCACGAAACGGCATTGCAGTTTTGTTATTTTGGGAATTGAACATTATTTGGATGGAACATATTAATGAATCCCTTAATTTCAGAAAATTAAGAATTATTTCTTCCAAACTTTCAGAAAATCATGCGTAGATTGGCTCTGATACCAATTGTTAATCATAATAAACTTTAGATCCAAATAGTATCTACGATGATTAACCGAAACAAGAAGAATATTAATCATAAAACGGAAGCGTACCTGAATCCATGATTAGTTTTTCCCTTAGACTGGTTTGATTTCCCAAACTATCAGTTTCACCCGCTGTCACTTTTCCGTAGAGAGAATACAGATTGTGGAATGAACGTACTAATGTTTGGGGACCATAACCCTAACTTATAAAATAAGTTTCCTGTATTTTCTATTTGGTCCCTCAACAAATAGAAAATCACTCAATGGTTTCTACACATATAAAGCCCATGATTATTTAGTACTCATATTAGCCCATAACTTAAACTTTAGTGGATCACTTAATTGGGCCACTTTAAGACAATCATACACATTTAATTTTGACACGTGTAAGCCCAATATGTTGAATTTTTCCTACAGACGTCCGATGACGATTGAAAGAAGAAATTGGATTGAAGGCCACAAGTCTGTTAACAGATGCTTTCCTGGGGTTTTCGTCGGAAATAGCGCCTGAGATGGGGATCCGCTGGGTGCCGTTCTGGACCTCCGGCGCGGCGGCGGTTTCTCTCCATATGTACACCAATGTAATTCGTAGCAGATTATGCCCGACTGGTGAGTGAATTCTGATAAGTCTGCACTCTGTTTTGCCCCAAATTTATTTAATTTTTTTCAGCTTCATCAAATTAGGGATTAATTAAATCAAAGCTCAATGTTGGTGGCGGTGGGTCTGGAAGGCGGCCCTGGTGGCGGCCGATCTTTAGGGCCGCGGCAGGTCTGAGGGCGGCTCTGGTGGGTAACATTTCTGGAGGTTGGATAACAGAGAGGGTGAAAAGATGGAGAAAAGGTTGGATCTTTTTGGACTTCATGTTGGTTAATTTGTTCAGATCGGAGTGTGCTTGTTGCGTTCAGTGATTGATTGTAGTATAAGAAGGTATATATGGTGGAAAAAGAAGGTAACATTTCTGGAGGGCTACGGCGGTGGGCGGTGATGGGGTTTTTGAGTGGCGGCGGCGGCAGCGGGCGGTGGACATGGAGATTTGGGTGTGCACTGTTGGGTTCCCGTGTTTGGGGGGTGGGAGGGGGGTGGGGGTTGGTTTGAATTTTTAAATTAATAATTTATATGATTTTGATTTAATTTTAATATATATTACACATATATCATAATAAAATTAAAAAAAAAAAATTGTGCCACGTCATCGCCATCGGCTGGGTGACCTTCTGTAGCCGGTTTTAGGACGAAAACATTAATTTTTGAAAAGTTATCGGACTAAAAAGTAAAGTAAAAAGTTAGGGGACGAAAAACAAAATTGACCAAACTTACAGGACAAAAAACTCTATTTTCCCTTAATTTTACTTCGTTCAACTTTTTCCAAACTTCCATTGAGAAAATTAATTTAGAATAATATTCTAGGGAACAACATGACTATTTATTGTAGGTACATTATTTTACAATTTTGCTAATGAACTAATTTATTTATTTGATTGTTCTGCAGTCAACTTAAACCGAAATCATGTAATAAGGCATTATACATCTGCCTTAAAAATATACGCATTATATAATGTAATACTTAATGATAATGATAATATAATACTTAATGTATGATTGTTTTTAAAGTTCTAATTGTTTTAATATAATGATAATATATCCCTTAATATGAATGTTTTTAAAGTTCTAATAGCTCTTGAAATTTATACGCTTTCTTTCATAAAACATGGTTTATATTCGGTTGTTAGTTAAAAAAAATACCCATATTTTATAGGAATAAATGCACCCTACTACAATTCTCAAGCTTTAAATGCTAATTAAAACATGAGAAATTCTAAAATTCAATTTCATACCATTGTATCCTGATTTGTATTTAAGAGAGATGGACCCCACCCTAATCCCCCTCTCTCCTCTCTCCCCTAAAATATCAACCTCATCTCATCATTCTCTCATCCTCATTTCTCTCTCAACCCACACGTATCCCTCCTCTTTCTGTCTCTCTCTCTCTTTAATAATTCAAAAACCACCATACCCAACTCTAAATATTCCTACCATATTCAGATGGAAGACGAAGCGGCGGTGCGCTATCACAGTGGGACGGAATGCGGATTTGTCCTCTCCAAGCGCTATCACGACAGCAGCGGCGCTATCACCTTCCGATTGTGCGGTGGTGGTGTAAGCAAGCTCTGATTCCATGGTTGACGGAAGCCCAAAAAAAATCAGACGAAATCCTTTCCGATCTGTGTACCAGCGCCTCCGATCTATGCACCAGGAATCTTCAATGGCGGTGCTTGCACGGTTTCAGTGTTGGATCCCAGAACCGAGGCGATCTTTCACCGCTGGAAGCTTTATGGCCTCAAATCGGAGAAAACAGAAAGGCGGTCGGAGGAAAGAAGGTATTATTTATCATTTATTAATTACTGTAATTTTTTTGTATAAATGATTGTGGTGGTTTTGTTGGTGGATCTTTAGTGGGGATTTGTGGATGGAGGTTGTAGAGTGTGCGCGTGTGGAGTGAAAGGGATGATGTACAGTGTGTAGATGAGTTGGGGGAGGGGGCCTATGTGTGTAGAGTGTGTGCAGGAGGGGGAGGGAGGGGTGGTGCGCGTGTAAGTGTGTGCAGCAGGGGGAAGGGGGGTATTGTGCGTGTAAGTGTGAGTTGGAGAGAGTGTGCGTTGTGACTTGTGTGTGCAGGAGAGAAGGGGGAGGAAGGGATGGGGGGTTGAGATTGTGTTTTCGACTTTGCGTTGTGTGCAGCAGGGGAGGAGAGGGGAGTGGGGGGGGGGGGGGTGTGCTTGTGTGCGTGAACTAGTGTGTGTGGGTAGGTGTAGTGTGGGGGAGATGATGGAAAAATTTGAAATATGTATTTTTGGATTGATTGGTGATTTTTTAAAATTATATAGATTATAGAATCACTCAAAAATGCAGTTTGTTCATAATTTTTGTTATTTTGATTTTCAGGCATTCAAATACAAGTAGAATTGAAGATTTTGGATTCTCAAACACGAAAAAGGCCCTATGTTCATAACATTTTAGCAATTGTTTACTTTTTCTTAGCGACTGTTCATAATTTTTGTGCGTCTGTGCACATTTTTTTTATCATCCGTTCATAAATATTTGGGCATTATGTGCCCAATTTTTCATATGTAATACTTTGGAAGTTTTTAGATGTAATTCTCAAATTAATAATAAAGGAGATATTTTTTTAATTTAATTTTGCTTGAATTCACAAATACTTACATTTTATGTTCAAAATATTTTATACGTGTGTTCATAAAATTTATGTTTATATTCAAAATTTAAAAAATTAGGAAATAATGTTTCTGGTAAAAAAATTGACTCGGAAAACGTGCAAAAAGGTGTCAGCCAGTGTCAGTTTTATAAGAATAGGATACTGAACACGGCCCCACCCAATTGTATCATTTTGAGGTTTTTATTCAAAGATGGGGACCACAAAATTTAGCAAAACGAGTTATGGATTTTCTTGCCCCTTATTTTGTAGTTTAGGCTTGGGGATTGTACCAAATATTAACTAGCCCTATTTTATATTATTAATTTGCAATTTTCTTTACATTTACACACTAATATTTCTACTTTTTAAAAATCATTCAAAAGATATATCTACTTTCTTAAAATTCGTATAAAAGATACAACGACTATTTTTCATGGATGGAGAGAGTATAATATATCTAATTTAATACTCCTCATCCCCTAATAATCTTCACACTTTCTTTTTAGGGACGTCTCACAATAATTTTCAGATTCAAAAAATGGAAATAAAATACTCTCACGCTATTAACTTTATTTCAAAATACTCTTTATTTATTGATCCAAAAGTCAATAAAATATTCTTCACAATAATTTTCACATTAAAAAATAGAAATAAAACACTCCCACACTATTAACTTTATTTCAAAATAGTCTTTATTCATTGATCCAAGTATATTGGAGTGTGCTTCCAGATGGTTCATGGCTATAAATTATAGATCCTTGTGTGAAGGAGGGTTGAGCTGTAATGCTGCACAAACTCTGCAAAGAGGTGGATGCACTAATTCATAAGGCTAAGATGAAGAATCTGTTGGCACTTTTGCATAAATCTTGCAACTTCAAAGGGGTCACCGAATTTGATGATTGAAATCACTGTATAATTAACACAGAAAGTTTATAAAAAACAATAGAATACACACACAATAAAATAAAATAACAATTGTACTATGGTTATATGCACATTGCAAAATCAACAAGAACGTTCCTTCACTTTCATATTTCATATCAAGTAACATCAAAGAATCCAAATAATAATCCAATACTGAGACAGTATATAATCATCACAAATCATCACATACAAGGACATATAAGCTCATGCTCATCATAAATCAACATTGCGACAGTTTATTTTCATAAATCAACACTGGACAGTATATAATCATCACAAATCATCACAAATCAACAAAATTGACCTCATAAAACAAATAAAGGGCAGAATAAATATACCTCAACACTGAGACAGTATATTTTCACCATAATTTGGAGGAATGCCTTAAAATCATCACTTTTTTCCTCAGATCCTTCATTAAAAGGGCCATGGTAAGGCATCTGGAAGCTTGAACCGGGCACATCCAGCCAAATTATTCTTGATGGTGGGGCATAAAACGAAGGTAGCTTAGAGGAATCGGGAAAATCGAACTTCGAGTTCTTATAATAGGGTTAATAAAAAATGCATGGCTCAGAATTGAGCACGGGGGCCTCAGCTTGGACATCATCGGCCATCGGAGGACGGGATCGGACATCATTGAGCACGGGGGCCTCACATCGGAAATCTTCGGCCATCGAAATCACAAGGACATGGGGAGCTCGGATTCGGCCTGAGAGTGGACCGGATCGAGGACGGTCCGAAATCAATGAATCGAATATGGTGGCTCCGAAATTTCAGAATCGGACATGGTGGCCTCCGAAATCTCAGAAACGGACATGGTGGCCGAAGAAAAAAAAAACGAATCAGATATAGTGGCTTCAGATATAAGCAAATCAATCATGGAAACCTTTGATTTTTTGGTGGCCGAAGAATCGGCATGGGGGAAATCGAGCACAGGGCTTTCCGGAACGACGAAGTCGTCGTCGTCCTCGGAATCAACCACAACTATGGATTCTAGCTCCAAAAAATAGGAGGGAATCACATGGCTGGAGGAAGTCATTGGACGGCTAGGGTTAGTGTACGAGAGAGAGGGAAAGGAAGGGGGAGGGGGGGAGGGGAGGGGAAGGGGCTAGGGTTTGCGTACGGGAGAGAGAAAGAGAGATGAATGTAGAAGGATCCTGAGAGTATAGGATAAGTATTTGGGTTGGGGTATTTTAATTGTATTGGATTGGGTATTTTAATTGTATTGGGTTTGGGTATTGTATTTAGTTGGGTATTTTATGTGTAATGGGTTTGGGGTGTTAATTGGGTTGAGTTGTTTTAATTGGGTTTAAGTAATTTAAGATGTTGAATTAAGTTGATAATGTGGGCCAACACAATGACAAAATTGAAAATAAATTGATGTTGTAAGAGTATTTAGATTTTGAAAACTTTCCTTTTTTTGGGTATTTAGAAGTGTGAATATTATTGTGGGACGTCCCGAGGAAGAAAGTGTGAATATTAATAGGGGACGGATGCAGTACTTTTACGAGCATTGACTTAAAAAATCATCTAATTTTTAAATCCTTGAGGGTTCGTTTTTATTTTTTAAGTTATCATTGTGTTATTTTTATAGTCCAATATTCTTTTTAAATTACAAATAAAATAGATTTATTTATTAGATGACTAATTTTGCCCTTTAATGGCTGCCCAAATAAGGTCAGTTTGGTCTGCCGCATAAGTAGTTAACATGAGAATTCGAGCCACTAGGGGAATGATCCTGATTTTAAAATACCTTGATTTCTTTTCTTTTTTTCTTAGAGTGAACTTCTCCGCTCAAAGTATTAACTAGTAGCGGTTCAAGGAAAATACGTGTCCATGTTAATAAAATATTTAATTAACTAAAGTGGTGGGTATTCTTTTGACAAATATGTATACATATATTCTGAGGGAGGTGATAAATTTTCAATATAGTGGAATCCAGAAATGTGTTGGGAAGATGTTCATCTTTTTGGTGCAGATAAACCAAAACAAAAGTCTAGGAAATATTATCATTTTCAGTAAACAAAAATGAACATGAGATTGGAATGGCGATGAGTCATGAAAGGATTTTACAGGATTGAAATCACTGTATAATTAACACACAAAATTTATAAAAAAACAATAGAATACACACACAATGAAATAAAATAACAATTGTACTATGGTTATATGCACATTGCAAAATCAACAAGAATGTTCCTTCACTTTCATATTTCATAGTTCATATCAAGAAACAACAAACACATCAAAGAATCCAAATAATGCACTAACAGTAAATCAGTAGCTCTACAAAATGAAAAGAGAAGAATAAGTTTGTCTAAATAATAATCTGTTAATCCTAGGAATATATTATCTCAGAATTGGGTCGCTGCCTTGTTGAAATTGATGGCGAAACGCAGCTTTCCCATCTCCCGGTAACCCCATACCTGAACCCAGTCCCCTTGCTCGACTCCGTTTGCTTTCACCAACTTAAACCAGCCCCCGTTGATAATCATAATGTCCAAACTTGGCCACCAATTGAGACCCAACTTGTACGACTTCCCCTCCGTATCAACGCTGTCAACCTCCTCCAACCCTTTAGTCGCGGAACCAAACACGATTCTACCCTCCTCCTCGTTCAGAAATTTCTCGAACCGCTCTCTCCTGGTGACGAACAGCCTGTTTTGATCTTTTCGCACGTCGGTTTCTTTGAGCTTTTTCTCGTAAAGAAAAACGGGCGCTCCAGTGGGCCCTAAACTCAGCTCGATGCTACGCCGCAGTTGCGCAGGAATCGGGGGCACCGGGGAATGATCCTCTGCTGCTGCACCCCTTCTTTTCTTCTTCTTCTTTTCATAGCCGTCGCACTCTCTTCCCGCCAATTTCTTAGTTGGGGCCCGAATTCGAAGAGGGGTTGGATCATAAACCGGAACGAGTGAATCAGAGTTGGGGAAAGATTCAACAATTTCTACTCCAAACAACTTGATTTTAGCCATAAAGAAACAGAGAGATGAGTATTATACGAAAGTGAGTTGATATTGTGAAATAAAGAAATTAACAATCAGAGAGAGAGAGAGAGAGTATCAAAAATGAAAGTGAATTCGAAATCATGGGTATGGGGTCTTATATATAGCAGCTTAGATATTAATAAATCCTGATGCGAAGGGGAGTTTAGTATTTTGTTTCCATAATTTAAAGGATCGAATGTGAAATTACGAAATCTTGTTAAATCTTGAGTTAGCCGAAGATAGATAGAGTGTGTTAAAAATTAACTCCTTCGCAAGTAATCTCCATATCTAATCAAACTAGCTAGGATTTTATTTCCTTCGATAAGATATGGATAGAATATTAAATATGAAGTGAATTTTCGGACTTATAAGGAAATTGAAATTAATTTTGGGTTGCAGAAATTGATCCATAGAGAGAGAATATTACATATGAAGTGAATTAGTTTCGGATCTATAGATAATATATCTTGTTAGAAGTAGAGATCTTAGAAGGAAATTGAAATTAATTTTGGGTTACATATATTGATCCTATATAGTATGTGATATATCATAATCTTGTTGAAGATTGAGTTTCCATAAAAAAAAAAAGAAAACATCTGCCATAGAAATAGCGTTTAGTTAATTCAATTGCAAGTAATTTTAAGGGAAAATGATTTTTTTTTCGTCCCGTAAATTTACCTCATTTTGATTTTCGTCTTGATAACTTTTAAATTTTGATTTTAGTCCTGTAACTTTACCTTTTTTTAGTTTCGTCCTGCTATCTTTCAAATTTTGATTTTAGTCCTGTAACTTTATCGTTTTTTGATTTTAGTCCTATAAGGGTTAGTAGATTGTAGGAAAATCAAAATATGAAAGTCAACAGAACGAAAATAAAAAAGAGGTGAAATTACATGACTAAAATCAAAATTTGATAGTTAGTAGGACGAAAATTAAAAGGTGGTAAAGTTATAGGACAAAAAAATAATTTTCCTAATTTTTATTAAACATGGATATTTATGATATACAACACGGCCCCTTTCCTATTTTTATTGAAGTTCCATTTTTTTTTTTCCATAACTTTTAAACTAGTGGATAAATTGCAGCCCATGCTAACATGTAAATAATTTTGTACAACTTTTTATTTGACTATCCTTCAAATTTTAAGTTAGTTGCCACTATTAATTCATCTCTAATCATAATTTTTTAATCTGTACCCTCATATATCAATCGTGTGCCACAATTTAATTCAACTTGTATCACCATTTTTTTTTCCATTTTTTGTGATATAATGGTTCAATGAGATATTCACTTTAACTGAGAAATAATGATTTTAAACTTTGTGATAGAAAAGTACTTTTTTTTCCCTTAGTTATGATATTTATAAACTTATCCCTTAATGTTATTTGTGCTGAAACAATTCTCCTATTTTATATTTATTTGGATAAAGTAAATTTTAATCTTTAAACTTGACTTACTTTTGATGTGGTCTTCCTAATTTTATCACATTGAAATCAGTCTTCTAACTTCAATTTCTTTTTTGGTCATATGACCGGCTATTATAGGCATTTCATTTGTTACCTGATTTGGCATTTCTCAATTGTTTTAATAAAAATCTGAAAATAATAATCTAAAAAATTAGTTTTTTTTTTTAAATTAATGTATAATTTAGGGGGGGAGAGGAATCAACAAAAAAAATTGAAAAAAAAGAAAGGAAAAAAAAATGCTGGGCGCAAAAATGGTCCCCAAAATAGCCTGAGCGCAATTAGCTCTCACTACAAAAAAGACGGGATTTTGCGATGGAAAATTTACGACGGACGTATATCTGTCGCAAAATAGGTCATTTGCGACGGACTTTTGACAGTTTTGCGACGGACATCGTTAGTTGGTCAATTTTGACCGATTTTACGACGGCAAGAGAAGCCCGTCGCAAATTTGCGACGGACTTTAACGACGGAGAAATAAAACGCCGGCATTTTGTACCCATTTGCAATGGACGCTGTCGCAAATCCTAAGCCTAACATTTGCGACGGACCACATGTCCGTCGCAAATTCTGCCGGGATACATTTTGCGACGGCTATCCGTCGCAACTTTTAAATTCAATTTTGTGACGGACCACTGTTCCATCGCAAATTTGAGGGGTTGAATCTTGTCAGGCGGGTTGGTGACCAATAATTGACCCGGGTCGTCACAAACTATATCTGCGACGGAAAATCCATCGCAAAATATGCAGTTTGCGACGGAAATTAAGGCCGTCGCAAATATGCGCAGATTTATAACAGCCCACTTTCTTTTCTTTCCCTCGCAAAAATAAGAAATGATGCGGTTTTCATATGTTCTTCACGTATAATTGGTGTATTTGTCATTGCCTTCAACCTCACCGTACGTTTTTGTCATTGCCTTCAACTTCACCGTACATTTTCACATTTTTAACCGTTTAAATGTCATATTTTTATTGTTTCAATTTTTTAGTACACTATTAGGTAATGAGCATGATATATGTTTATTTGATGGGTTTTAGTATGATTGATGATATATGTTTATTTGATGGGTACGTTAATTTTAGTTTGTGTGATATTTATACCTATTTTTAGTCGAAACTCTGCTCAATTTTTCTGTACACTATTAGATAAATTGTGTGATATTTATTTATTTGATTGGTTTACTATGATTGATATATATGGTTGTGTTGGATTGATTTTTGTGAAGGAAAATTTTGTATATCCATATTTTTAGGCAAACTCTGCCCAATTTTTTACAACTCATGTGATATTTACTTTTAATCTGTAACAGATGTAATTTTCAGATCGTGGTTGGATGTACTCAATACCTAGAATGATAGGAGGAGACATTAACTCTGTCTTTTGCAATAAAATTGATGAGTTTATTGAGTTTGCACTACAACATCCATGCAGTATGGATTGTATGGGTAATATTAGGTGTCTGTGTAAAGACAGAAGATGCAGAAATATGAGATTCTTGAGTGTTGATGAGGTTAGAACTCATCTTGTGATTTCCGGTTTTGTTCCCCGTTATTACAACTGGACCAGTCACGGTGAACAACGGTGGAATATTGACATCGAAACCGTAGGATACTGGTATACTGGGTGGAGCGGTGGTGGAAGTTCGGATGTTGGTGGTTCAAGTAATGTTCCGTATACTCAATGTGAACCACAAATAGAGGATGAACCTGATAGATATCGGATGATGATTGCAGAATCTGTTTTGGGTGGTCAACCACAATTCAATGAAACCCCTATGGAGGAGGAACCAAATCATCGGTCAAAGAATTTTTTTGATATGCTTAAAACCGTTGATCAAAAGTTGTTTCCTGGTTGTGAGACTGAGACGCAATTGTCATTCAATGCTCAAATGTTGAACATCAAAACTGAAGGCAAGGTCAGTCAAAAAGTGTTCAATCAATTTGCTAAATTGTTCAAACGAGCTCTACCTGAAGACAACACGGCGCCTGATAATTTCTATCAGAGCAAGAGGCTTTTGAAGGATATGGGTCTACCCTTTGATAAGATTGATTGTTGTACAAATGGTTGCATGTTGTTCTGGGATGAGGATGTGGATGAGGACCATTGCAAGATGTGTGGTCACCCACGGTACAAACCATCTGGTCGTACAAAAAGTAACAAGAAAGTGCAGTTGAAGGCTTATAAGGCAATGTATTACCTTCCCATCACTCTTCGTCTAGAGAGGTTGTATCAGTCTAGTGCCATGGCTAAAGACATGACATGGCATGCTGAGGAATGTTCTGGTGAGAATTCTGGAGAGATGCGGCATCCTGCAGACTCGGAGGCATGGAAACATCTTGATAGGGAGTTTCCAAATTTTGCAAGGGAGACGAGAAATGTGAGGTTAGGCTTGTGCACGGATGATTTTGCTCCATTTGGAATGCACGGAAAAAAGTATTCATTATGGCCTGTGCTGTTGACCCCGTACAATCTACCTCCTTGGTTGTGCATGAAGCCTCAACATATATTTCTTAGTATCTTGGTGCCTGGACCACACAACCCCAAGCATAAATTGGATGTATATCTCCAGCCACTGATTAAAGAGTTGAAATCTTTGTGGTCTACGGGGGTGGAGGCCTACGACGTTCATAGGAAGCATAACTTCATGATGCGAGCTGCACTTTTGTGGACCATTAGCGACTTTCCAGCATTTTCTATGTTGTCTAGGTGGTCAACAACCGGAAAACTAGCATGCCCGTATTGCATGGACGGTTCTGATGCATTATATCTTCCATTGAGTAGAAAAGTGTCATGGTTCGACAACCATCGCAAGTTTCTTCCTCCTGATCATCCCTTTCGGAGGAACAAAACAGACTTTCTAAAGGGTAAAAATGCAGTAGGCTGCCCAAGACCACGGATTCGATCAGGTATGTGTCTGGGTACTGAATCACTACTTATGTCTATGTGTCTCATATAAATAAGTTAACCATATATAAATTAATTATTTCAGGTGATTCGTTGTTATATGAGGTTACAGTCACTGATTTGATGAAGACAACTGAGGCGGGTGCAATGGAGCACAATAAACGCATCCAGGGTGGTTGGAAGAAGAGAAGTATCTTTTGGGACTTACCTTATTGGAGCAAGTTGTTGATTCGACACAATTTGGATGTGATGCATATAGAGAAGAATGTTTTTGACAACTTGTTTCATACGGTCCTAGGTACAGAAGGGAAGACCAAAGACACTTCAAAATCCAGAGATGAGTTGAGGCTCTTCTGTTCTCGTGCTTCCCTACACAAGGATGAGCAGACATGAACATATCCCCAGGCCTCTTACACAATTAGTAAAGCAGAAAGGAAGAATTTGTGTAAGTGGGTGAAAGAGTTGAGCTTCCCTGACAATTATGTGTCGAATTTGGGAGACAGAGTTGACACGGAAATCGGGAAGGTGTCTGGAATGAAGAGTCATGATTGTCACGTGTTCATGCAAACTTGAGCGGATTTTTCCACCCAGCTTCTTCGACTCGATGGAGCACTTACCCGTACACTTAGCGTATGAAGCCTCAATTGCTGGTCCCGTACAGTATCGATGGATGTACCCTTTTGAGAGGTAATTCTGTACCATTTTTTATATCGACTTTTAAGATCAATAATGAATAAATTTTCTAACACTTCTTGTTTTAGGTATTTGCACAACTTAAAGCTCAATATTGGAAATGCGGCCCACATCGAAGCATCAATTGTTAATGCATACCTTACTGAAGAGGTTTGAGCATTTTGTTCTTACTACTTCGGCGATCAAGTTCTAACCAGAATCAGAAATGTGCCTCGCAACTACGATGGTCGTGGAGTAGACCATCCCCTTCGTGATATTGAAGGTATGTTATCTGTATTTTTGGCATCCGGGTCGACCAATGGGTAAGGGCACCAAACGACCATTCAGGGGCAGTATTGAAGAGGAAACAATACATTCATATGTTTTGATGAATTGTCCTGAAGTCCAACCGTATATAGAGTAAGTAATTTAATTTTATAATTGAGATTTTTACAATATGTATACTGTTGATATCTGAAAAGTAATTAATTTATTTTTTCTGATATATAAGGATGTTCTGTGAGTATAAGCGTCAAGTAGAACCAGACATCACAGATGCAGCAGTTTTTCAATCCATCCGCAATGATTTTATGTTTTGGTTCCAATGTTACGT